>OU795041.1:15430990-17888361 GCA_917208275.1 Patella pellucida
AAGAAAAAAGACTACTCAGTGATCATTATGAAATAATTTACAGAGTTTTCCATAAATAAATGCAATTCTAGAATTCAGGAAAATTATTAAGTTTTATAGTCTGCTCTCTAGGAGGTCTTATTTGACTATAGGAGGTCTAATATAGGGTGTCTAATTTGACTATAGGGGGTCTAATTTGACAGGATGAGGTCTTATTTGACCGGACAAGGTCTTTTTTGACTGTATGAGATCTTATTTGACTGTGTGAGGTCTTATTTGACTATATGAGATCTTATTTGACTGTATGAGGTCTTGTGTGACTGTATGAGGTCTTTTTTGACTGTATGAGGTCTTGTGTGAATGTACGAGGTCTTATTTGACTGTATGAGGTCTTATTTGACTGCATAAGGTCCTATTTTACTGTATAAGGTCTTTTTTGACTGTATAAGCTCTTATTTTACTGTATAAGGTCTTATTTTACTATAGGAGGTCTTTTTTGACTTTAGAAGTCTTATTTGACTATAGGAGGTCTTATTTGACTATATGAGGTCTTATTTGATTGCATAAGGTCTTATTTGACTGAATCGGGTCTTTTTTGACTATAGGAGTCCTTTTTAGACTAAAGGAGGTCTTATTTGATTTAATAAGATCTTATTTGACTGGATAAGGTCTTATTTGACTGGATAAGGTCTATAGGAGGTTGTAATTTAGTCATAAAGGCCAAGCAGTACTCTTTTTCGAATTGCAAATATCAAAGGACCTTTTTTGTAATATTTGAACTCTTGGCACTTAACCTTGACAAACCTGCAGGTGTTACAGCCTTCAAGTCTTTGCCGCAATTTTCAAAATGTGATATTAAAAATGACCAAATCTCACCTCATGTATGACATGTTACTGTTCGTTGAAGGAGTTGGAGATTTCTGGAAAAAATTTTTTCTTTATACAATTAAAGATACATTATGGAAGATTAGATAAAGAGCTGGTAGTTCTCACTATACTTAGGGGTTTCAGGTCAAAGTTTCAATTTTTTTATTTCATCAAAATATTATTATTAGATCTAAAGTAATGGAATTCTAAAATCTGAGAACGACGTCAATAATGTAATCAAAATGCTATATACCAATCAGTGCGTGGCATGGCACCAAAATAAGTGCTTTTTAGTCATATTTGAGTGACGTCGTAAGCGGTATTCCCCCTTCAGAATCGCTAGTACCAATTTTAAAACTGAAATCTGATCGTTGTTGTCAGCTAAGATTTATTAAAATAGTAATACCGGGTAATTTGAATGATAATATGTCAAATATTTATAATCTCGATGAAACCTCAAGTAAGTTTTTTTATATTTAGTCGAAATTTAGAAATTTTCAGTCATCAAAACAGATAAATCCCATTTTCTATGGCTCTAATTGTCCGATCTGGACAATCACAAAGATAGTAAGCTGGCACTGCCAGGCAGGATACGCCCACATTTTCGAGACATGGATAGAGAACAAGCAAAACCGAAAGTGATATTTCCCTCAACCAAAGGCTATAATTCATTAAATTACAATTTGATATGCGCAAATATTGAAAAGAATCAAGATCTTTAGGTTATAAACATGCATTTCAATTTTCAACAAAATCGAATTTAAATTGTGACCTATACTGGGTCCACAACCTTGATATACCATATTTTAACACTATGAGCGTACAAATGGCGGCCATTTTGTCTGGCAATTATGGTCCGATTTCCTTGAAATTCAAACACAACCTTCCGTATGGTGTAACGGTGATAGAGTCAAGCGTTTTTTTTAAATCGGATAATATGGCAATTATGGTCCGATTTCCTTGAAATTCAAACACAACCTTCCGTATGGTGTAACGGTGATAGAGTCAAGCGTTTTTTTTAAATCGGATAATAATCGTGACCTCCAGAGGGACCATAGGCGATTTTTTGGACAATCAGCGGCTATAATTCAGGAAGTTATGATCTGATATGTGCAAATAAAGAAAGATCTTTGGGTTATAACCATGCATTTTAAGTTTCATTAAAATTGAATCAAAATTGTGACCTATACTGGGTCCACAACCTTGATACCATTTTATAACAGTATTCGCGTACAAACGGCGGCCATTTTGTATGGCAATTTTGTTCCGAATTTTACCGAAATTCGAACTCAACCTTCCTTAGGGTGTAACGGGGATATAATCAAACGATTTTTTAAATCAGGTAATAATTAATTGTGACCTCCAGAGGGACCACAAGCTAAACAAAGACGATTTTGCATATAATCAGGGGCCATAATTCAGGAAGTTACAATCCGATATGCGCAAATATCGAAAGGAACCAAGATCTTTGGGTTATAACCATGCATTTCAAGTTTCATCAAAACTGAATCAAAATTGTGACCTATACTGGGTCCACAACCTTGATATACCATTTTATAACAGTATTCGCGTACACGCGGCGACCATTTTGTATGGCAATTTTGTTCAGAATTTTACCGAAATTTGAATTCAACCTTCCTTAGGGTGTAACGGTGATATAATCAAACGATTTTTTAAATCGGATAATAATTGTGACCTCCAGAGGGACCACAAGCTAAACAAAGACGATTTAGCGTATAATCAGGGGCCATAATTCAGGAAGTTACAATCCGATATGCGCAAATATCGAAAGGAACCAAGATCTTTGGGTTATAACCATGCATTTCAAGTTTCATCAAAATCGAAAATTAAAAATTGTGACCTCTACTGGGTCCACAACCTTGATATACCATTTTATAACAGTATTCGCGTACGAATGGCGGCCATTTTGTATGGCAATTTTGGTGCAATTTTACCGAAATTCGAACTCAACCTTTCTTAGGGTGTAACGGTGATATAATCAAACGATTTTTTAAATCGGATAATTATTGTAACCTCCAGAGGGACCACAAGCTAATTAAAGACAATTTTGTGTATAATTAGGGGCCATAATTCAGGAAGTTACGATCTGATATGCGCAAATATTGAAAGGAACTAAGATCTTTTGGTTATAACCATGCATTTTAAGTTTCATCAAAATCAAATTAAAATTGTGATCCCTACAGGGTCCACAACCTGGATATACCATTTTTTAACAGTATTCGCGTACGAACGGCGGCCACTTTGTATGGTAATTTTGGTCCGATTTTTCCGAAATTTGAACTCAACCGTCCTTAGGGTGTAACGGTGATATAATCGAACGGTTTTTCAAATCGGATAATAATTGTGACCTCCAGAGGTACCACGAGTTAAAATAGGTGATTTTTCGGACAATCAGGGGCCATAAGTCAGGAAATTACGTTCCGATAGGCGCAAATATCGAAAGGAACCAAGATCTTTGGGATATAAACATGCATGTCAAGTTTCATCAAAATCGGTTCAAAATTGTGACCTCTATAGGGTCCACAAGCTAAAAACGTGATTTTTCGTACAATCAGGGGCCATAATCCAAGAAGTTTTGATCCGATACGTGCCAATATCGAAAGCAACCGAGACCTTTGGGGGATAAACCTATATTTCAAGTTTCGTCGAAATCGGGTAAGAATTGTGACCTGTAGAGAGTCCACAAACAATTGTGGACGGACGGACGGACGGACGGACGGACGGGGGCGACGACATAATACGTCCACATGAAAATGTGGGCGTATAAAAATGTTATCTATTGTTTGATTGGTTCTATATGAAAATCCCCCGGAAACTAATGATCGGATTCACCAATGAAGTGGGTCGTAGCAATGGCATCAATGAAAAATCTCAGGCTGCGTGACGTCAGACCGGTATTCTTCCGCGAGCGTCTCCTGTAAACAAACGGTAATTTCGCTAATATTTTGATACTTTTTTAGCCTGAATCTTTGCAGATATTAAGATTGATATTAAACTTTTGCAATATTTTGTTTGGAATGCATTTACATCAATTAGCAATTCAGAATCGAAGATTGAAGTGGGCTATATTTCAGCTGCTGGCTGTTCAATTTCACGCTAAAGTCACGTGACCTGAAACCCCTACTATATTACCGGTAGTTAAAAACTAAATAATGTAAAGGAAATATGCTGAATATTTCAGTCAAATTGCTTCACTCTAAGCCAAGTAAACCTTATTTTAAAATCACTGTAGCCTCAATTGTCACTGTTACCGCTGTCACAATAATTAACAAAATCTTGATCATCAATTTTTGCTGTTAATCATCAACGGGCATTAAACAGTAGATCAAATCCAATGAAAATCAAACATATAAGAGAAGAAGGCATCGAGAGTTGATATATAATATGCTATATTCAAATAACAAGTTTAGGATACTTTCCCACATGCATCATTGTTTGATGAAGCAGCTACATAGACATACTGGTCTGAACAGCCCCCCACCTTCACACCACGCCAGGCTCTCATTGTTAATAAAATGGATTCCTGCATTATACTAAAAGCCAGGGCCCTGTTTCTTGAAATCCTAAAGATAATATTACAATTTTCGTAGATACCTCAATTTTGATTGACTAAGCACTAAAATCAATCTAATATTAACCAATCAAATTACTAAAATTTGGATTTAATCTTCGTTAAAATTTCGTGAAACAAGCCCCAGGATCTGAGTTATATAAGTTAGAGTCAGTCTCTTACTGTTGGTTTTGATGTTCGTTTCAATATGTCTACTTCTCGTCTCAGTAGTTCTATCTCTTCTTGAGCTTTTCGTTCATTGTCTTCTCTTAATCTTCGTTCCTGAATAATTCAAATATGAAACGCGGTATAAACAAGCCTGTAAATAAGGCACCTGTCACTGACAATGTCAGGCACAGATTAAAGCTTTGTCAGGCACAAAACCTCTGGTGTCTGTCACTTTGACAAACTGATTTGTCTTTTTTGCTGATATTATTAATACTAAGTTGAAAATGCCAGGCCTGGATATAACAAATGGTTATTCACCATCTTCTTTGCAGCTATTGGATTTCATTTTCTATGTAACACAGCACAAGTCTTGCTGTATTGAATGATATTTTCTGTGTCACATACAATACATTTAATGCTAGGTTCCTTCCATCACGATTCATGCTACGATTAAAATTATGGTTTTAATCGTTGAGTAATTGTCGTGATTTTGTAAGGTTATATCTAATAAACGTTCTATCGTAGCAATCATGCTTGTCACATCGAAACGTATCTGCACCTAGCAGATAGCAGACTCAATATGGAGAGAAAGAGAAAGAGAGAGAGAAAGAGAGAGAGAAATGGGGTTTAAAGTCCACTCGACACATGCTAGGTCATTTCGGGACTAACATATGGCCTACTTTTATTTTAATAATTCGCTTGCGCGTAGTGGTCTTTAGCAGTGGGAGGAAACCGGAGGACCCGGATAAAGCCCACTAGATTGGACAGGCGGCCCCCTACTTCTTGTCACGTACAACCGTGGATTCGAAACCAACTCAATATGGGGATTCCTATCGTAGCGCATTGTACAAGAGTAGGAACCTTGCATAACCAGTTTAGTTAAATGAATGATTGGAATAAATATAACATTATGGGTTGCATGATCCGTGCCTGTAGCCAGCTCATAAACTTTGGTGTGGCTAAAAATATTTTTGGAGGGGCTGATGATGCGGTCGGCTAAGAACATTCTTAAGAAATCATTATTGTTGGCGATAGCCCACCAGATATGATCCATACCTGATATAGTTGTTCCTCTAACAACAATCTTTCTTGTTCAACTCGGAATCTTTCAGCTGCTGCAGCTCTTGTGTATTCTTCTTCTTCTTCTCTGTTAAATAATTAATTTGGTTCAAGAAACATTAAAAACAAATATTTAGTATGAAGGATCATATCTTGTCCGTAATATAGCAGAGGAGAGAGAGAAATGGAGTTTAACGTCAACTCGACACAAACTAGGTCATTAAAGAACTAACATATGGTGTAATTTTATTTCAATAATTCTCTTGCGCGTAGGGGTCTTTAGCAATGGGTGAATCTGGAGGACCCTGAGAAACCCACGAGGCTGGATAGAACAGAGGAGGGATAGGTTGTAGGGGTGTTGGCCAAATGGTTAGCATGTGGTCTGTCATTGAGTCAACTAGCATGATTTCAATTCCCTCCTGTCCTCCCACTGCTAAAGACCCCCTATGTACAAGTGAACCATATTATGTTAGTCTCTTAATGACCTAGTTTATGTCAAGTGGACCTTTTCAAATCCCATCTCTCTCTCCCTATGTTTTCACTCAGCCAAAATTAAAAATTATTTACAATTCATGACTTTAACCAAATAATTTTAAATTTATATACATGTACCAACCTCCTTTCTCTTTCTTCTAAATCATTTCTTAAATCTGTCGCTTCTTTCTGTTGCTGTAGCAACCTGAAACATTAAACAACAATATAATCATAATCTGTAGTTTCTTTCATGTTGCTATAGCAACCTGAAAATGTTAGATACAATATAATCTGTAGCTTCTTCTCGTGGCTGTAGTAGCCTGAAAATGTTAGCTACCATGTAGTCTATAGATTCTTTCTGTTGCTATAGTAACCTGAAAATGTTGGCTATCTGTAGTAACCTGAAAATGTTAGCTACAATATAATGAATCTAAGAAACGATAAATATTTTAAGTGTGTGTTTTGACTACCGGTACTCAAAAAAAGTTATTTTTGAACAATGAATTCTAACCTTTCTCTTTCTGCCTCTCTCTCTTCTCTTGCTTTCCGTCTGTCCTGTGGTTTAGTGTATGGTGGTACAACATCATTATACCAGTGGCGCCATGGTGGATGGGCAGCTGAGAGTGAAAATGTGTCATCAATTTAATTAATATCGTCAATAAATCCTGTGCATATATGACATCAATATGTGTCTGACGTAATCAGTGCTCACTCTGGGTTCCATTTTTTTTTTCCGCCAATTTTTATTTTAATTTTTTTGGCATATATTTCTTCCGCCAAAAATGTTTTAACAATTTTCAGTAATTTTTATAACAATTTTATTTACATAAAATGTATAGGCCTATACATAATTACATATTACAATCAACAAAATTCTTCTCTGCTTTGCAGAGGGCCATTCTTTGAGTAGGCTACCATTTAATTACAGAGCGTATTGGGTTTTAATGAATTGTGGTGTTTGTTTTTTTTAAATAAAATTTTGTCTACTAAATCCCCTTAACAATCCGCAGTTGCAACATAAATTGTGAGCAAACGCCTACTAACACTTGGAAATATGTCGTCTTTGGTTAAGGCAAATTTACAAATGGCAGTAATAATTACATCACATAAATAATATTATTAAACATAATTGCGAAATCACATCACTTCTTCGGACAAGGTAAAGGTAAAAATAAAATAAAAGGTAAAAATAAAATAAAAACCAAGTACGAACAATCCACACCATAAGACAGAATTCGAAGTCCTAAAACCTTATAGGCAAAATAGTGTACATGTATTCAAGCAAAATAGTGTAATCAGCAAATGGACTGCTCCTTGTGTACAAAATACACGTTTGTAATTTTAACAAATTCACATACCGGCAACTTCAGTAAGAAATATATCAAACAGCCGTCATAATTTCAATAATCCGAAAAGAATCGACCGAGCATTGTTCTCTTACTGTATATACTTATCAACACTAATCCGAGATTGATCAATAGACAAAAGATAGGTCTATTATTGATACCTAATTGATTGTTAATTGACTCGCTGTCATTCAGCCAGCTGCAATAGACTGTAACGCGTCTATACGGCTTGGAAATCAAAGCTTTATGAAAAATATCGCCAAGGGTAAAAAAGAATCGCCATGCAGGAAAAAGTTATCGCACAAAAATCAGCCAGATTGAATATTTTATCGTCAAGATTATATTTTTATCCCAATTGGCGGAAATGGCGATGGACAGCGTGAGCGCTGGACGTAAAGTCACCATATTCCTTGGCGAAAGAAAACTTTAAGAGATGTTGTGGTAATCCAAGGATTTTTTTTAAAAAATACACCTTTTTGTTGTCTACACGGATGGGACAACAGGAGTTGATAACTTAGCTTTAGATTACGGTCACATTTTAATCCTCTTTTTAAAAATTTGTTTTATAACGGACAAAGAAACAGACTTGTTGTTAAACTTAAGTAATATTTTATGCCTATTAAATCAGTGGAGTACTAAAAGAGGGGGTTATCTTGTCAGAACCGCTGAGCTCAAATGTCAGCCAGAGCAAGAGCCAGCCCTAGGATCAGGAAACATTCAAGGTAAGGTCTGGGGCCTGTTTCACGAAATTTTAACTAAGATAAAATCCGATTTTAGTAATTCGATTGGATAGTATTAGATTGATTTTAGCGCTTAGCCAATCAGATTTAAGTATGTACTAAAATTTGGATTGTATCTTAAGTTAAAATTTCGTGAAACAGGCCCCTGATAAATAAATTTTGGTTTCTCTAGTCTGGCCCATCCAGCGGATATTTCAGCCAGCCCAAGTGGCAAGGATCTGGAAACATTCAAGCAGCCTGTGGTAAGCTTCAATAAAATCAATTAATTTATATTACTAATTAATGAAATTCTTGGTTCCCCCTTTATAATGCAAATGACTGATGGAGGACCAAGGTGGATTTCTGCTTCAACAATAAAGTCAGAGAATGGAATTGAATGTTCTACATAAATAAGACATACCTTGAGTAGGATCTAAAACAGGCATAGCAGCTTTCTGATCTTTAGTTAACATAGCATATAATTCTCTATAATGATGTCGTTTTACCTGTACAGGAATTAATAATACTAACATTTCACAAAATATTGATAAATAATACCAAAATTAACCCTGATTCTGACAGGTCATTCTTAAAAAACGCCTAAACAATTTGTCCTGTCAAAATCTTTTTAATGCAGGGTTGATTATATATGTTTTTTCAGAGTGTGACTTGAAAGGAAAAATAAGGTTCAGTGGTAATGACTAGATATCCCATTTAAGACGAAAAGTCCAGTGTGGTGGTAATGAACGAAAAACTTGTATGTTGATATTCATAATGAAATGGGGTTTAACCAGGAACGTAACTAGCTTGGAGCAATGGGAGGGGCGGGAAGTGTTTTCAGGGGTGCTGTATAATTGACGGACAATTGTTTTTATGGTCAACAATTTTTCCGTTCTACTGCTCTGTTTTGCTCTGGCTGGCTAATAACTGGTATAGTAGAAGAAAATATCATTACCTCATATTGAAACTGTGGGATGGTTAATTTGGGTGATTCTTGTGTTATAACACTATCTAACTCAGAAGGCTAAAATTACAACAAATATAAATATAGTTTACTGGGCAAAGTATACACATGCCTACAAGCATTTTCCCATTCTGCTCTTTGAATAAGTGAGAGAACACAAACTAGGTCATTTCGGGACTACCACATGGTTCAAGTTTATTTGAACAACTCCCTGGCACATAGTGGTCTTTAGCAGTGGGAGGAAACCAGAGAATCAACTGAAAACCCATGGATTGGAATTTGAATTTGCTTTTGGTAGAATTTCTTTTCGGTGGATCAATACCAAAAGTTGGTATACAATAAAGAGAGAGAGAGAGAAATGGGGCTTAACGTCCAATCAACACAAACTTGGTCATTTCAGGACTAACATATGGTTCAATTTATTTCACTAATTCGTTTGCGAGTAGGGGTCTTTAGCAGTGGGAGGAAACCAGAGGACACAGAGAAAACCCATGAGGTTGGGATATACAAAAAGCTTAGGATTTGTTGAAATCAAAACATTCTCAGAATAACAATATAAAATAATCGACTTACGCTGTTACATTCTTTTAATTTATCTTGTAATAATCCTAGTAGTGTTGCCATGGCTACAGCCAACCATTCTGTACCAAAACCAGGAACATCCATACCAATAATATATTGATCCCATACGTACAATAATACATCCATCTTTAAATAAGCTGTATAATAAAATAAATATATTTTATCAAACCATCAATCACAGTTGATTACCAGCACTTTTAATCAAAAGTCCAATTTTGCCAAAATTGATAAGCATATTCAAAAATTGATTAGCAGTTTTTCATTTTCAGAGAGAGAGAAATGGGATTTAACGTCTTGACACAAACTAGGTCATTTCGGGACTAACATAATCGTTTAATTTTATTTCCATAATTCGCTTGTGCGTAGGGGGTTTTCGTATTGGGAGAAAACCCACAAGGTTGGACAGGTAACCCAACTACCTGTCACGTACAACAGGGGAATCAAAACGATGCCAGTTGACTCTTTGTCAGGTGTTATGATACAACACAAACATGCTCACCAATTGGCCATTAAAATGGAATCTGAAAATCTATTCTGATTATAAATTTTGTGTATTTTTTTTCAACAGTGAAAAACTATAAATTAGATATTGACTTTCACTCACCTACAAAAACTGCTCTAATAACCGGTCTTATTGACATCGTTAAACCATCTAACAACACAGCTTGAGATCCTTTCTCGGTTGCTACTATCTTTTCTGAAAATAAAAGTCATGAGTATTCAACGTAATTGTTTGCCCTGCTAGAAAGTTCATCAGGATTTTCTGGCGTGACTTCCTTCATGTCAGTGGTGCAGGACAGGGGTAGGGGGCTAGACAGTCGTTCAGTTGGAATTCGATATGAGAGTAGGCTGTTGTGCCGCTGTAGGGGCAGAATTTCCCTCATAGCACACTGTATGTTGTATGCCCGTCTTTATTAGCCAAGATGGAGCAGAACAGTAATTGTTTGATTAAACTGAACATATCAGACATCTGGAATCTTAACATGGATTAACATTCATGAGTTTCTTTCCTCCCGGGTACAAAAAATTAAAACACCTAGCTACAAAGGACCAGGAAGCAGAAAAACGATTATTGAAAACTTTAAATTGATTCTACAATAACATTCTATTTGTAAGAAGGCCTGAGGTCCCTCTTGATGAAGAGAGAGAGAGAGAGAAAGAGAGATGGGTTTAACCTCCGCTCGACACAAACTAGGTCATTTCGGCACCAATATATGGTTTAATTTTATTTCAATAATTCGCTTCTGCGTAGGGGTCTTTAGCAGTTGGAGGAAACCGGTGCTCTTCAATACCTTGCACCTACCTTTATCTGGTACATACGCTCTTCCAATCGTTCTTGTAACTTCTGGATAAAGTTTTTCTAATATTGTTAAAACTTTACTTGCAAATGCTGCCATTTCTTCATTATCCACCTACAAATTACAAGCACTTGTTACATGGGCAATATATCACCAATATTTTAGTTAATTAATCTATGAAAACACAGTTTACAAGAGGGAATACCCTGCTATACAAAAATCTATCAAGAGGTCATGTTTGTGTCACGTGACTTTGCTGACAAACTACCTAGCAACGGGTGCGAAGTCAGAGGAGAATTCATTGCATACACAAGACAATGTGCTTAATCGCTATCCATTTTTCATAAATATCGAAGCCTAATTATATTCTCGGATTATCCACTACCAAAGTCTTCTTCATCATAGAAAGTGTTGTACGTCTAATTCTTCATCAAGTTTGTCAAGCTCTCAATCTCTGCGTGCAACCTTTGGCATCATGTGAGCAGACAATCCTAATTGACGATGGGCTGTTGATGACGTCGATTAGGGAAACCCTTACATTTTTGTCCTGTATGCGCTTGGATATTTGTGCTTTCCATATATACCAAATTGAGACACGATAAATCGAAGCCTAATTATATTCTCGGATTATCCACTACCAAAGTCTTCTTCATCATAGAAAGTATTGTACGTCTTATTCTTCATCAAGTTTGTCAAGCTCTCAATCTCTGCGTGCAACCTTTGGCATCATGTGAGCAGACAATCCTAATTGACGATGGGCTGTTGATGACGTCGATTAGGGAAACCCTTACATTTTTGTCCTGTATGCGCTTGGATATTTGTGCTTTCCATATATACCAAAATTGAGACACGATAAACACCTCATAAATTCTTTTCTGGGAACGTGTTACATATCTTCAAGATGAATAAGAGTTTTAGTCTGTTTAAGATCAATCAATATTACAGATTTCTCTTTTGTCTTCAAATGTTACATAAATTATTAAATAGACATTTATTAACATGACAAGCCTATAATCAACTCACTGGACAGTCAGATGGTCGTGATTTTTAATTTTATTTAGTACAGATATAATGTTTCCATTTTTAAGTTCAGAAAATTTGACCTACATAATTGAATGTTGCCATTTAATTCAAAAATGGATAATCAAGACTTGGTTTGTTATCATAAAAATTGCACTTGGACCTTCAACTAGAAATAAATTTGCTCAGAATAAAGTAATTTGACTGAAATTTTCAATATATTCATTTTTTATTATCTATTTTTGAATTATCATACCAAGAATGTCCAGCTCTTTATCTAAATCTTACATAATGCATCTTTAAGATGAATAGAGGTTTCATATGTAATATTTCTTTGGTTAATATCTTTTTGTATGCAATATATTTTTGTTTAATATCCTTATACTTGCCTGAGATCCTGAATCTGTAATAAATCCTGGTTTTGTTTCATTAAAAGTTAAAAATTCTTCAACCAACATGGCCACCACTCTACCAGGGGCAGGTTCTTGTCTGAAAGCAAAAACCAAAAATAAATTTATCACTTATGTCAATTTTTAACCCAGATTATGATTTTATGGGATATATTTACTGAGTTTTACAACCCCAAAAAACAAACCCTGTGTTATAACTTATATCTTTCAATTGTTACATTTTTTAAAAAAAAGAGTTATAATGTTCCATTTTTAAGTTCAGAAAATTTGAACTATGTAATTACAATTCCTTATTGAAAATTGTTTAATCATCCGCTAAAGTTAACCAATAATTAAGAATATTATGTTAAAAAATAAATGAAATGAATGGGGTAAAACATCTTACTGTTCTGCACCAACTGGGCTAACGAAGACAGGCGTATGCCGTAGTGTATAATGAGGGATCTTTTGTTTTGACTCTGGACAGTGGCGTTCCCACCCACTGTTATTCAAATTCCACTTGTAATGGGTTCCTTTACGTGTACACAGGAACTCAGTTTTTCATCCCACCCAAACAACTATTCGTTCTACTGTACTAGGACCTTTACCTTAGTGTAAAAACGCTTCAAATGTAAATTTATTACCTAGAAAAGTTTGGTGCTGCAACTTCTACAAATGGTACAACCAACATAAAGTCCATATCTCGTACTCGGTTTTTCGTTCTTTGTATCGCATGATTATATGATAAAACGGCTTTCATTGCATAAAATGCACCTGTAAATCGAGGATTTAAAAACATTAAATTTTACAACAGAAACTTTTAATCTGCATCATTTTGAGCAAATAAATTTTCTGGGATATATTTATTAGAAATGGCGGATATTATAATATTCCAGAATCTTTTGAATATTATACCTAATACTGGCCCCATGTTCACAAAGCACTCTCAGTTAAGAATTTACTCAAATTTGTTTGCCTTTTAACTACAATATAGCCCTTTATAACGCTTTTGTTGTTTTAATGTATCAAATACATCAATAAGAAACTATGTGCAAAGTTTTGCATTTCTGGATTAAAGATATTTCTCATAAACAGTAATTTAAAGTGCACATAAGATCATAATTTTCTATTACATATTATAATAAACAATGATTACTAAATCCATATTACGGAAAGTTCAAATCAATCTGATTAAAATTAACTGAGCTATTTACGTTTTAGTATGGGACAGCCAAAAACGGTTTTCAAATTTTCATGAACGACCTTAATCCGGTTGATTGGCTGATGACGTCACAGGCACTACACATACTATACACATTATCTATCCAATATATCACTGTATCAACAAACCAACAGTTAACAAGTGTGTATTGTCGGTAATCATTAGCTCGTAATTATGTAAGCTACACATCACTATATAATTCAAAGCATTTTCAAACGCAGACCTTTCTCGTCTTGAATTGTAATAGATTTTATTTGTTACTATAATATTTCCGAGTGTATTTCACGATGCCGAATTATCGTTGTATTATTGAGAGTTGTGGAAATTCCAGCAGTAAAAAGGGGAATAATGTACCGACGTTTCATAAATTTGCCAAAGACGAAATATTACGGAAAGAGTGGATTGCGTTTGTCAACAATTTAATTACGGATTGGCGGATGCGGGTCGTTTTATCCCACGACTGGTTCACCCCGGGCTGTTTCATCCCACACCTGATTTGCTATCGGGCTGTTTCATCCCACTTGTTATTATAGAAGCAGTTAATTAACCGAGTTGTACTTATTGTCGAATAAACTTCATTGTTTATTATGAAATAAACACACCATTAATTGTTATGGAGTAGTAAAAAAAACATGACGCGAGAGTTGATATCTGTCGTTTGGGTCTCGGATATACGAAGTTTGGGACTCTGGTATACGACGTTTGGGAAATATATATATATTCAAAACACGAAAGAAAAAATCAAGAACCACGTGGTTAGTAAAAGGCTCAACCAAACGATAAAACATTAGTTGCACTTACGGTTCTTTGATAATCATCGTTTCTCATGAAATTATATAATATTTATTTAAAACGAATAATATGCTGATGACCTACACAAAAACAAAATAAATATTTACACGACATGCAATCTTTTTTTTTTACAAGCCCCTACAAATTGTTAATAATCAGTGAGCTACACCTTGACGACATGCTTGTCGTAGATGCTAATACCAATCGATAAATTGGTGCGAACAAGCCACTGGTAAGTGGAAGGTCAATCAAGTTCGTTAACTATTTGATAAAAGAAAAACAACAAAGTATTACTAAATATGCACAAATTTTCAACAATACATTTTGGCAAGTTTTATACTCGCAGATAAAACAAAACAAAGGAGAACTAGCAGTGTTAATCGCGGTCTCAACAACCGCCAATCACCTAATTAAATAAATGCGAATTAAATTCCCAATTGAAATAATAAACGATAACCTGCCTTTTTTTAAATCTGGTGTTGATTGTCGAACCCATTCTGCTCAGCGAGTTAAGATTATTGACGACAATTGATTGGTGAATCTGATTGTTAAAGCGCTTAAAAACATTGAATTAATTTAGAATTGCAAAATGCAAAACGTAATTTATTATTCGTTACATATAAAAAAAATCGTTAGTCATTTATTATTATTCGTGCACATTTTCTGATATGGTCTGGTTATTTGAGCCTAAAAATAGAACACATCCCAATTGGTGCATGCACGCTTCCCTTTGATGACAGTTATATCATGGCATCTCATGGGTCGTATATACGATTATTTCACCGTGCAAGGTGCAAATGCATGCTTTCTGATATGGTCGGATTATTTGAACCTAAAAATAGAACACAGCAAGTCTTCTTTGAGGTGTTGTATCATGGACATACACGATTATATCACGAGGTAATTCTGTTATTGAAACCCAAACTGAACGAAAACGGCTCTCGATTATAACGGATGTAAATTTTGTGGAATGCTGAAGCAATTTTAGTTTAAATATCCTTTGTGTGTAAATTACTACTATAGGGCAGGCTGTGTACATGTAATATCAATTCTTTTATTTATAAAAGCTGTAAATAGATAATTTAATGAAATCAATTTATTTACAGCTAAAAAGATAATTTAATGAAATCAATTTATTTATAAAAGCTGTAAATAGATAATTTAATGAAATCAATGAATCTAGTCTCGCAACAATCGGATGGTTTTCATTATTAGATCCGGTATCATCTACATCGCCATCCTCTATGGAGCCACAGTCAGATAGATACGGCTCAAACATAATATATGGCGCTATAGTTATCATTTCTCGCGACGTATCTGTATCCGATACATTGCCAGAGCTAAAAGAACTACTGCTATAGGATAACTCTAAATATTCTGCTTCCATTCTCTCGGTGTATGATAGAATGACCAATAACACGTGTTAATGATTTATTTATATGATTACTACTTAAAACCATTTCGTTTCTTAAATGCCGACAATTAATTATTTCAATTGGCTTCATAGATGTCCGTAGCGCCGGCTACACCAATTCTACACCAATCGTGTTTCAATCAGAAGCCAATTGTTAGTTTACGGTCGGCTTATTCTGATTAAAAAGACAATGCTACAGCAATCGGCTTTATAAAACAAATTCTAAATTAAAAAAACAGATTATTCCGTAGTCAGTTGTTTTATTTAATTAGGGGATTAAGGAACCAGTCAGGCGTTAATGAATACACACGCCGGCTGTATATAGGTAATTAAGGAATAAACATTCCGAATATGCATTTGTACACTGTGACGTCACTAGGGACCGAGGGGATTAAGAGTGTTTTCGATAATTGGCCAAGTCGTTTTTACGGGAGGTCTATATTTGCGACTTTGAGTGAAGATAGCTGATTTATTTTTAATCAGATTGATGTTAACTTTCCGTAATGTGCATATAATAACCACTGTCCATCACTACCCCGAGTTTCAGTTTGTCGTCTTATGAGCACTTTAAAGTTAAGTAAATTCTTAACCTTAAAGTCTGAACATGCTTTGTGAACACAGGGCCTTGGATTTTCTTACTTGGTTATTACAGTCAGACAATAAATTATCAGCTAATAGTCCCAAAAATATCGTAAAACGGATACAAATTTGAAAAGAATCACTATATATTGTGTGAGTTTTTATTCATTGTGATATATGTAATTGTACAATGGATTCTATTCAACCAGAGGTGATTTCAAACACATAGATAAGTTTTTAAATAGTTTGTTTATAATCAAAAGAAATTTATGACAGCTCACATAGTAATTTCTGTAAATATGGGTTCCAAAGCTTTTAAAAATATATAACACTTTACCAACTGATCCCTTTAAATCTGAAAATGTAGCCTCCGAGAGTAGGAGTTGTTCACATTTCTGTGAGATATCTACATCATAGGGAGAAATGGCACTTCTCGGATCACTCTTCATTAAATCAACATATCGTTTACGTACTGAAAAAAAGAGGAAACTAAGACATTTTTCTGAAATTCCAGTAAATGAGTAAAAATGGTTTGGATGTGGCGAAAAACCGAGGTACACCGATGCACATATTGTAATGTTTTCTCGCAAATCTGATATGTTGAAGTATTGAGAATTATGCGTTTGAAATTAGTGCTCTGTTGGTCTCTGTTGCCATCAAATAATAGCATTTGAAGACTCCAGGGGAAACACTGGTGATGTCATATTTTCTGACTTTTGAGAAAATGGAAATTTCCAGTTTAAACACTCATTTCTTCAGTTTGGAAGGTTTTTTTTAAATATTATTTTAGTGAGAACATTTAAGCTGGTGCACACTCCCACAGCATTCCTATGATGTATTTTGGGCATTTGATTTAACATGACCATAGTTTGAACATCACATGTTTTTCCCTTTTTATGCTTTTCAAAAAAAAACTCTGTAGAGAGTGACGTGTCCAGTTGTTCCATACAATATTTGTAGAGTAGGGACCAAAGGGGTAAAATCAGGGGAGTAATTGAACAAAAGCATAATTATGAGTGAACATCACCAGTTTTCCCCCTGCATGCCAAAGATCCCTTGGCAGTTGGATTTGATATAAGAGTAGGCCGTATTGCCGCTGTCCGGACAAATTTCCCTCATAGCACCCTGTATGGGGTATGCCCATCTTCATTAGCCCAGTTGGAGCAGATCAAAACCCCATTCCATTTCACTGCTATTCACTAACTAATAAGGCAACATAGAGATCACGAGAGATGACAAATTACCAGTAACTGGTCCCCACATAATTTCTAATTTCTAATGACACCTACGTGCAACCAAACGATTGAAATAGGGTTGAACCAGTGTTGAGATTTTGACCGTATATCCCTGTGTAAGTCTGAATATGACCTAGCTTGTGTTGAATGGATGTTAAACACTTTTCTCTCTCTCTCCAATTCTGCCCACTTACATTTTGCATTACTAAGATAGAGTCTCCAGGCTAACTGTCGGATTGTTAATGGCAGAGGTTGATTCAAACAGATATGTAACTTTGATTTAAATTCAGGCCATTTCTTCAATAAACTGAGAGCCCCTTCTTCCGCTCCCTCTATAATAAGATCTGATTTGGTGTCAACAGGGTAATCTTCTAGAAGTTGTTTAGCTACGTCGTTGTTTAAATGTTGATCAAGAAGATTTGTGACTTTACCAGCAACATTTTTAGAAGCACTGCCTGTAATTAAATGTTGTTTTTTTAAAATCAGAAATGTATTTTTAACAAAAAAAGTTTTTTGCCATTTTGCTTTCTTTTAAAAGTAAAGTATTTGCTGAATTATAACACTTTTATAAATCTTTAATCAAAAAACATTAAATAAACTTATTTGTGCTGTACAATAATATAACATTATCTGCATGCTCTGATTGCTCTCAGTAGATTGGTGCATGGATTTTTTTTAAAAATAAGGTGAGCAAAAGGTCAGTGAAGATATAAAATATGTAATTGATAATCAAGCATTAGGCCTATTTATTTATAACCTACCTGCTTCAATAGCTTTCGTAGCTCTCTGCATAAACAATTCTTTTTCTGGTTCTGATAAATCAGTAAAATATTGAACATGACTTTCTGTTAATTGTTGTTGTATAGCATCATGTAATTCCTGGAGGAAAATACTCCATTCCTATAAAAGAACTTACCAGTATATTAATTAAGAATGTGAACAAACAATTAAGATTTTAAAAAACATTTTTGGGTATGATTTGATTACAAATAACCCCACAGATGCAACTGGTATGTTGAGATACCGGTACAGACATTTTAAAATTCTGTTTAATCAGAGTGGTGGAATAAAGGGAGAAGATGCTCCTTTAGAATCTTTATCTCATTCTCCCTTAATGTTAACGACAATTCCATTCCAATTCCAATAGGATTATAATCATATCTGTATTTCAATTTGTATTAAGTTTTATGGTTTCTAATTTTCTATACTGGTACTATATATTGTTAAATTGAAATTGAATTAAAATCATATCGTTATATCATTAATTCATTTTGTTTTATGGTTCTGATTTTCAATACTCTGCGGTAATAAAGATCTAAAAAAATTAAAATATATTTAGACTGGCAGCTATTCGGTTGACTGATGTTGGCTGTGTTATTCACAGGAATTTAATGACTTTTCGTGTGATTGGAACTGTTCTAACAGCAATGTTTTTATGGACTATTTACTGTAAAGTAAGAACAAGATTAAGACATGATGAATAAACTTGTATAAATTTGTAATGATTGTAAAGTGAAGGTCAAGTAAAATATACAATAATATCAATATAGAATAGATCTGCCAAAAAAAAAAAGGAAGAAAAGTGGGGTGTCTAATTTCTAAAAGGTAAATATTAGTATGGTATCTTAAAACTAATGTAAGACAGTGTTTATCATCATAGAGTAAGAAGATGTCATTTTTTATAACATTATAGATCTACATGCATCTGTCATGACATGACGACATGACATCATCATCATGATTGTGGTTCACTTTCATTTATATTAGTATCCCTACTGTATTTGGACTCGTTACCCTGGTAGTTATACATAATTAATAAATGCTGATTAAATAACACTTTGCTGGTGAACAGGTGCGACTGCAAAGCAATATCAAAAATCAATATTCACCTTAGATTTTGTGATATCTTCTTTACAGTTCAGCAACCACTTGGGAAAGCCTTGCGTGGTCGCCATTTGTAAACAACCTTGATTCCAAGGTATGCTATGTTTTGCGCTTATTGATTGGCCAGCTATTTTTAGCCATTGAATGCAAGAGTGTCACGTTCCATTCAAGAAATAATGTCGTTTTCCAGTTCGTAAAGGATGGCGTTGTGGTTTGGAAACTTGAATACTCTGTTTTTTTTATATGTTTGTACGTGTGTATTATTTGCAATTGTTTAATTACTGTGAGATAGAATGCAACTGCCTTGTTATTGTATAAACATAGCTGTTATATTACACTCTTTATAAGATTAATAAAACAGTCAAAGACTCCACAGAAATTTTACTCAAATGAGAAAATCGAAAGTAGACAATTGCAACTGCAAGTAGGGGAGAGAGAAATGTCATGAATTGTTTGTAAAAAATATATACATTTTACAATCACTGCTATTTTTTCAACAATTTGTCGAAATATAGACAAATAATAGTTGTCATTATTTTCAGTGACATCCAATTTTGTTTTTGATTAATGAAACCTATCACATCAGGTCCGGATCCAGGATTTTTTCGAGGGGGGGGCCCATACATTGTAACAAATGGTTATCATTAGAGTGCCGCATACATTAGTGGTTTGGTGTAATCCCTAGAGCTTTGCGGCATTGCCTTGACATAGACAATGCGAAAATCATGTTTATATCATCAATTAAAAAGCAGATACACCATTCTTGCTGGGGCTGAGGGGGGGGGCACGGCCCCCCCTGCCAGGCCCCCCCCCCCCCGCCCTGGAGCCGCGCCTGCCTATATACTTGCTAGGCCTAAAGCCTACTAACAGTACTGTGCCTATAATTTTTAGCATTGTCTTGGCTTAGATAGGCCTACCATGCAGTTAATAGTAGGCCTCGGTAATATTAGTTCAGCGCTGAATTTAGGTCTCCTTATGTCAAGTGTAAGGCAAGGAGATCTACACAATCAGAGCTGGACTTTGAATAAGCTTTGAAGATATTTCGGGGGGAGGGGTGGGTTGGAAAGTCTGCCAATCTTCCAGTTAAATTCTAGGATTATCTAGTGATTCAATCATCCATACTGGTGAGGCATTTTAAACCAACTAATTTTTTTGACCTGAGTCAGAGGTTCTAATTGTGTAATTGTGTAACCCTTGACAGGTCAATCGGCCACACTGCAGTAGGCCTACCTTATAATGATGTTTTATTTAAGATACATTGTTATTGTGACTACACACTTGTTAATTAGGAGCAGTTTGGTAAGCACCCTCCAACCGAAGAGTCTTCGGTTTTATTTCTAATTAAATCAAAAGTTTTCACTGGTACGGTACACAGGAGATTATTCTAGATGTAGGCCTACCATTAAAAATATTTTGTGTTTATTGCAGATGTGTTATCACAGAAAGGAAATGTGTGCTCCTCAGAAGAAAACAAGCAAATACAGAAAAAAGGTGCCTTTTATCAGAATTCATATAATTTACATTTTGTGATTTGTTCTATACTTACAGGGGCGGAGTTGCTGAGGGGGGGGGGGGTGAATGGGTGGGAAGGTTGAGGAACAGGGTATTTATTCTTACCAAAAAACTGATCTAATGAAGATTTCAGGGTATTAAATCAGTTTGGTAGAGATCGGCCTGTTTCTCCCATATCTGCCTTCAATATTATTTTAAGTAATTTATCCATTTGGTTTCCTCCCACTGCTAAAGACCCCTACGCTCAAGCGATTTATTGGAATAAAATTAAAACCATGTGTTAGTCCCGAAATGACCTAGTTGTGTTGAGTGGACGTTAAACCCCATTTCTCTCTCTCCATTTAGTTTCACCTTTCCGGGTATTCCACACTCTTGGGGGAATGAGGAATGTGCAGCCCTTCTTGTTTTATAATCCCTCAACCACCGTCCCACCCCCTTCAGAGTTTTTGTAGTACATTGATGTTGACATACCGAAAATTTGATGTGTGGGGTAACCAATTAACTCACATGTCATTGGCATTTGAGAACAAACAATGTTCTCATGTACCGTAATCAGTTGCCCTGCCTTTCTAATATTTCAAATATTGTATACCGATTATATAGCTCACTGGAATCTTTAAATAATATATTTTATAGATGTACGTCTAAGAGATTTAGTATTTATTGTATTAAGTCAATCCAATACTTACCACAAACAAAGAGCCAAAGAATTTAATCATCATTTTCATCAACAACTCCGAGATACATCACAGGTAGATATAATACCTCTCTCTCTTCTAGTTTACCAATATTTGTGATAATAACTTTCAACTTTTTTTTATTTGCATATAACGTCCAGAACAGTATACAAAAAATACATTTGACTATATGGGGATACCGTGATATAAATAATGAAAATATAATGATATCCATGTACCATGATACCAATATGACCTACTTGTAATTGTTTTTATACGCCCACATTGAAATGTGGTCGTATATTGCCGTCGCCCCCGTCCGTCCGTCCGTCGGTCCGGCGTCCACAATTGCTTGTGGACGCTCTAGAGACCAAAGTTAAAATTCGATTGACTTTAAATTTATACACAGTGTTTAAGGTCATGAGACGAAGAAGCCTATTGATTTTCAGCGATTTCCGATAATAACTGTCAGAGTTATGGCCCTTGATCACTTAAAAAAATCTTGTGGACGCTCTAGAGGCCAAAATTAATATCCGATTGACTTTAGATTTATACATAGTGTTAAAGGCCATGAGACGAAGAAGCCTATTGATTTTTCAGCAATTCCCGATAATAACTGTCAGAGTTATGGCCCTTGATCACTTCAAAAAATCTTGTGGACGCTCTAGAGGCTAAAGTTAATATTCGATTGACTTTAAATTTATACACAGTGTTTAAGGTCATGAGACGAAGAAGCCTATTGATTTTCAGCGATTTCCGATAATAACTGTCAGAGTTATGGCCCTTGATCACTTCAAAAAATCTTGTGGACGCTCTAGAGGCCAAAGTTAAAATTCGATTGACTTTAAATTTATACACAGTGTTTAAGGTCATTAAATGAAGAAGCCTATTGATTTTCTGCAATTTCTGATAATTACTGTCAGAGTTATGGCCCTTTATCGCTTATAAAAATCTTGTGGACGCTCTAGAGGCTAAAGTTAATAACCGATTGACTTTAAATTTATACACAGTGTTTAAGGTAATGAGACGAAGAAGCCTATTGATTTTCAGCAATTTCAGATAATTACTGACTGAGTTATGGCCCTTGATCACTTTCAAAATTTTGTGGACGCTCTAGAGGCTAAAGTTAATAACCGATTGACTTTAAATTTATATAAATTGTTGAAGGTCATGAGACGAACAAGTATATTGAGTTTCAATGAATTTAGATAACTTGAACAGCATGGAGGAGAACTTTATCAAAGCCAAACAAATTCCAATGATTTTCTGATAATTACATAATGAGTAGTTACTTTTAATCAGATTTTAGTGTATTATAAATGTTTCATTACCGAAAAAAGTAAAATATGCGACAACTCTTGTTGACTGCCTGGACGATTTAGCTGCTGTGGGCGTATGTTTCGTTGCCTGGCAACCTATGTTTCAGTTAAATTAAAACAAAATATTTGAATATATTTTAGATGTAAATTTATGAATGGGGACATTGTGATAAACATGGCAAGGTTTGGGTATTACACATACCGGTTGTTAGATTTCTTAGATTCCCAGTACCAGGTAGTTACACACCATGTGTCAAAAGTCTATGTGTTTTTACTAGGGCCAAGGTGGCCAAGTAGATAACACACTGGCTCGCTATCCTGGAGGTCGGGTGTTCAATTCCTGCATTGGCCGAGAAAGTTCATCGTGATTTTCCAACTTGTCAATGGTGCAGGATGGAGGGCCTGACAAAGACAGCTGTGTCTAGTAGTTTGGATAGAACGATAACCCAAGGTCCAGTGTATATATTGGCATGACTTAAAAGATTCTCTAGCAGTTTGTTAAAAGAGTAGGGCATAGTGTCGGTGCTCGGTAAAAATTTCCCTCATAGCACACTGTTCAGGGTAAGCCCATCTTCAGAGCAGAGCAGTAGGCCGGTAAAACCCAATTTCATTTCATTTCTGTGGTTTTACCCTTTCCATTAAACAAATCAAGAACATTTCTATATTTTTTGGGTGTTTAGGTGGATTGTTTTTAAAATTATAATGAAGGTCATTGAATCAAGTGTAATGGTTTTGATCCACATGAGCAGGGTCGCCTGCTTTATCTCATGGTTTGTATCCCTTTGCAGAAGCCCCCTACATGCAAACAAACTATTGAAATAAAGATGTACTGTAATATGTTAGTCCCAAAATAACCTAGTTTGTGTTGGGTGGATGTTAAACACCATTTCTGTATGTATATAATACTATAGAAAATATTTTGTAGGAAAATCATCCAGAACTTTATTTACTACATAAAAAATGGCCATCATCGGGAAGCTGGACAATATTTCCCATTTTACAAAAGTAAGTAGAAGTTTTAAAAGAAACCTTATTTTTGTATCCTATTCAAGAAACTAGACCCACTTTCCTTGTCAACCTCACAGGTGCCGCCTTCCACAATTAATGGCCTGGCTTGAAATTCTTGACGATTTTTCTCAGCTCACACTTAGATGAACCCTTGAGATTCTAGGTTTTTTGGATGGGACAAAAAAAAACATGAAGGCCCGTGTACACATTGGCGTGCATGTAAAAGAACCTTTGGCAGTTGGAATTCAATGCTATACAATAGTTTTTCGTCTGGGAGAATTGACCCCACACCACCCTGTATAGCGGATGCCCGTCTTCATTAGCCCAGGGGATCACATTGCTAAGTGGGTGAGGTGAGGGCTCACTAGCCTGGAGGTCGGGTGTTGGATCCCTGCATTGGCCGAGAAAATTCATCTCGGTTTTCTTCGGCGGGTTATATCCTTGTCAGTGATGCAGATGGAGGGCCTGACAAGGACAGCTGCCTAGTCATTCAGATGGGATGGGAAACTGAGGTCCTGTGTACATATTGGCTTGCACATAAAAGTTGGAATTCAGTTGCTGCCAGGGCAAAATGTCCCTCATAGCACACTGTATGGCGTATGCCTGTGTTCAATTAGCCCAGGTTAGGTGCAGAAGCGCAGGACATTGAACCCCATTTCATTCATTCATTCATCTTCATTAGCCCAGTCTGAGCAGAACAGTAGGATGATAAACCCCATTTCATTTCTTCTACAACTCCCTATTATGCTTTCCACTGTTTTTTGTCTTCTATATGACCCCCTGTGGAAGTGGGCGTAAAACTCAAGGAAGGAATAAATGATCAACCATTTCAATAAGTCATAATTGAGCTCCACAAAAAACAAACCTGACATATCTTTTATCTTACAGTATAGCAGAAAAGTTTAAAGAAAAGTCCTGGGTGATATTTGTAGAGGAAGAGACTCGCGTCGATTTGAGTCGACTTGTTGATGTTCTCAATAAATATGATTTTAAAAAGGTAATAGATTAAAGATTAGATTAAAAGATTAAATTAAATTATATCTATTCATTTCATGTACCGTATCTTGTTATCTTCCCTTTATAAGATCTAACATATATATTTGGGGGGGTTGGATGGCTGAATGGTTAGCATGCGCGCCCTGTATCACAAAGCCTGTCATTGAGTCAACTGGTGCGGTTTCGAATCCCTGGTTGTACTTGGCAAGGAGTAGGGTCGTCTGTCCAATCTCATGGGTTTTCTTCGGGTCCTCCGGTTTCCTCCCACTGCTAAAGACCTATTGAAATTAAAAAATTAAACCATGTTAGTCCCAAAATGACCTAGTTTGTGTTGAGTGGACGCTAAACCCCATCTCTCTCTCTCTCATTTACAGTTTCAGCAGTAGGTAACGTGATTGGGGATAGGTCACATTTGGCACATTTATTTCTTGCATACAATAATTTATTGTTTTACTGTATTCATAATTTATGAAACATTTGAATTTTTATACGTTTTACATTTAAGGAATATTTTCTTGGTAAAGCTTTGTATGATAAATCACCAACTATAATCCATCATTTTGCATTCTTTGATGATCCAGGAAAGTTTGGATATCCTGATCCAGCAGCTGGCATGTGTTTTAGTCAGGGATTGTTGACAAGGTTAGAATAGAATTTATATATTTCAAATTTACTTGTAATTATGTATTGATTTATTACAAAGACATCACAATGTTTGAGTGGACGACCGAATGTTCTAGAGCAGGGGTATGAAACACGCGGCCCTCATTTCAGACCCAGCCCTAAATGTTCCCGTGGAACAAATTGCAACAAACACCGCTGCTGTAAACCAATTTGCTTGATTAGAATGGAAAGGAAAGGGTAACCTACTTAATCTCCAAAATTATTAGTAAATTGACGGTGAAGAAAGCAATAAAACTTTTTATTACATTTGTTTCAATTTTTTAAAAATGTATATTGTAGTTTAGGTGAGAGATTGGCTACAGAAGACGTTAAAAATGATTTTACAATAGATTATAAACATGAAGTAAGTAATAAACAATTATATATCTCTGTACTATTTCTAGATGTACATTGATTGTCAGTCAATTAATCAATTATATCTCTCTACTACTTCTAGATGTACATTGATTGTCAGTCAATTAATCAATCACATTACTCAAAAGAATATAACTCCAGTTTTGGAACAACACTATCCTTGTCTTTTCAATTGCTTTTTAATTCGTCCACACCATTGAGATGTGGATGTATATTGTTGTCACTCCCGTTCGTCGGTCCATCGTGGGCACACTAGAGAATCAATATCCGATTGACATTAGATTTATACACAGTGTTTAGTTTAAGATCATTTTATTTTCAATAATAGATCCCAGAGTTACGACCCTTGATCAACTTGAAAAAATCTTGTGGACACTCTAGAAACCAAAATTATCAAGTATGGTCATGAGATGAAGAATCCTGTTTATTTACAATTAATGCTTAAGTTATGGCCTTTCAGTACTTTGAAACATCAAGTATGGTCATGAGATGAAGAATCCTGTTTATTTACAATTAATGCTTAAGTTTTGAAACATCTTAGCTATTGTGAGCATATGTTTTGTTGCCTGGCAACCTGTCTTGATCTTTTTCTTAGCAAAGATCCATACCCGTTATATGCATGTGTCCTGCCAGTCTTTCTTCAGGAATTTGGAGTTATCTTATCTTGTGTATTTCAGCTTGCCTTGAAACATCTTAGCTACTGTGAGCATATGTTTTGTTACCTGGCAACCTGTCTTGAAAAATGGAGTTATCTTATCTTGTGTATTTCAGCATACCTTGTATATATGGAGTTATCTTATCTTGTGTATTTCAGCTTGCCCTGTATATAAGGAAGGATGGTGAAGGCGTTAATCTAACAAATATGGAAGAATTTTGTACAATTTCGGATGCCTCAAACTGTGTAACAACATCACCGTTTATCTTCCCTAAATGTGTAAGATCTGTTCTTTTATGAAAACACTGTCTTCCATTAGAGCCCAGGTTAGGTGCATAACAGTAGGACGTTAAACCCCATTTTATTTCATTTTTTATGAAAACATTAGTTCCCTGTTGCACTGGGCCCTGTTTCTCAAAATCTTAACTAAAGATAAAATCCAAATTTTAGTAGATACTTTAATTTTGATTGGCTGAGCACTTAAATGAATGTAATATTATCCAATAAAATTACTAAAATTTGGATTTTTTATCTTAGTTCAAATTTCATGAAACAGGCCCCAGAATATATAAAATGCTGTAATTATATAAGTCATTGGAGTCCTACTAATCACGGACAAAGAATGACAATAGCGTCGAAAATATTGCAAAAAAAATGACCAACAAGGGGATTAGTAGAATGGATATCATATCTTGTGAAGGTGTTTTGACATTAATATATTGATATCAATATAACCCACTGTGTCCTACCTCTGTATAAAGAGAGAGAGAATTTAGGTTTATTAATTTTCATACGACACAAACTAGGTCATTTTGTGACTAATATATGGACCGGGAGAAAACCCATGAGGTTGGACAGGCGACCCAACTCCATGTCTCGTACAAAGGAGGAATCATAACCTCACCAGTTGACTCAATGACAGACTTTATGATACAGCGCGCACATGCTAACCATTCGGCCTTCATTTTCCCCCCACCTATTTTTAAAATGGTGAGCCATTGTGGATAAAGGATTTTCCAGCATTGTTTCCTCTTGGTGGTGAGGGCTAAAATAAAATGAAACCATATGTTAGTCCCGAAATGACCTAGTTTGTGTTGGGTAGACTTTAAACCCCATCTCTCACTATCTCTTCAATGGTAAGGGCAACGGGACTGCACCACACATAATGTACACAAAAACGAATGTATGGACAAGAAACAATACGAAGTAATCACAAACAAATGAACAATTCAAATAAATTGAATGGTTCCAGAGGCTAACTGTAAGATGAGCCTTAAACAAGGAGGTGTTGGCATGCACACCAAAGAAAACTTGACAGTTGGGATTTGATGAAGGGGAAGGGGGGGGGGGGGGGAAATCCCACTATCCAGGTAAAATGTCCGTTATGGCACACTACATGGCATATAACTATCTTTAATAGCCCAGTTGATGCAGATAAGTTGTCATTATACCCCATTTCAAATCATTTCTTTTCTTTTTTAAAATAACAGTTCAATGGTGACTTGTAAAGTTTAATAAAGGTGCTATTATTTTCCAGGGTTTACCTGTATCAAGAAATGACATCTATGTTGCTGTTAAAACTTGTGAAAAATTTCATAAAGAGAGAAGTAAGTTTCCAATGTCTGGTCAAATATCCTCTTCATAAGACCAGAAACATCTAATTCACATTAGAATGCTGATTTTCATATCTAAATGTTATGTAAAACTACAGCAAATCGATGTGGATTCAAATATTTGTGAGAGCTCTAATTGTATGAATGTTAAAATTATATGCTCTTTTTCTTGTTTGTAGTACCTATAGTAAAAGCCACCTGGGGAAAGGAGAATATGGATATAGAATATTTTAGTGAAACAGAGGATAGTTCGATACCAACGATTGATCTGGGAATACCAAATACAGAAAGAGGTCTGTTAATTTTTTTTTTTTTTATTTGAATGTAAAAAAGTATTTTTGGATGACGTCTGTTGATGTTAAAGGGAATGGAAGTTATTTAACTTTCAGTTCCTGAAAGTGACAACAACAACCTCAGACCCAATTCTAACCTCTGTTAACGCGGACTAAAATGTCCAGTTGGCGTCGTTTTGAAACGGAACTCCTGTATAGTTCTCTGTTTAAGAGAAGCATTAGAACTGCTTGGCTAATAAACTAGAACTTGTGGTTATCATCTGGGCAACCATTGGTTGCACGGATTTTTGCACTATATTTCGTGACCAGCCATATATAAGATAAAGCACGGTCGGGATAGGTTGCTCTATGTTAATACTTGACAAACAGATGTACTGTAGTCTCAGTCGCTCCAGCCAAAGTTGTCTCTGCCTGGACTACAATAAATATTGCCAGGATACTAAAGCACCAATTATATATGTGTGGTAAGTGGCTTTGTGGCTGTTTGTATATATATATATATATATAGTCTACATGGCAAATTATGAGAAATGGTCAATTGTTTCAATGGCAGTTAGTAATTGAACTGGAATATACAGGTGACAATTCTATGGAATATAATTACTGCTGAGCGATGTTTCGACTAGGCTTCTCTAGTCATTATCAAGTAATGATAGAATATGAAATACGCAGAACAGAAGGAAAATATGTACATGTATGTAATAGTCTTACATGGTCTGCATAAACCAAGTATTGTTGTGTACAACTGTACATGTATATTGTTCTGTTATATTTTCATATTTTATCAAGCTGGTCGGATAGCCGTGGCGATAGAGAGGCGGCTTCTCACCAATGCATCGAGGGTTCAATCCCAGCTCAGGGCAAGAACTTTATCGTTATAAGTGAGAGGGATATTCGGTCTTCCGTCCGATCAGGCAGGTTTCCCCCAAGTTCTTCAGTTTCTTCCTGCATTAATGATCGAAATCATTCGCACGATCTGTGTTAAGGGCCAAATCAAAAACAGGCCTCAGGCCTAATTTGCTATTATTATTATTATTATTTATTATTATTATTATTGAGAAGCCTAGTCTAAACGTCGCTCAGTTATAAGCAGTAATTGTATTTCATAGAATGGTGACCTGTATAGATAAGTATTGTCTCAATCTGTTCAGTCTGCATATATCCAGACCTTTATCCATTGGAGTCTAAGTGAAGTTGTCATGTGAGCACTCCTGTGTTATGATCTATTATGCTGATTTCAATATCTGTGTTTGTTGTTATTTCAGGTCATTGTGGTAAGACTCTAGCTATTATGAAAAGATTTGTGGAAGAAGAGAAACTATCATCTAAACAATGGTTGCTAATAGCAGACGATGATACGATAATAAAGTAAGATAATCTTTTTGATCACATTTGGCCTCAGGTTCACAAAACATTTTCAGACTTAAGATAATAATCTACTCAAAATTGTTATTTATAATATAGTCCTATATAAAACTTTTGTTGTTTTAATGTATCAAATGTATCAATAAGAAATTATTGCAACGTTCTCATAAACAGTGATTGAAAGTTGAGTAAATTTTTAACTTGCATTGTATTTTCATCTTGCATAAACAATGTTGCCAGGGTAGCAATCAATTTTATGCACCCACAATTTAATGTGGTCATAATATGTGGTAAATGGAGCCACAGGGGCCCAGTGAGTAAGATTGTAAATCGCTAGCCTGAAAGTCTCACGTTCACTCCCATTATTGTCTTTGAAAGTTACTTGGGAATTCCGGCGCATTTCACCATGTCAGTTGTGGTCCAGTCATTCAGTTGGGACAAAAAGCGTAGGTCCCCTGTACACATTGGTATGATCGTAAAGGTCCTTTGGCGGCTGGGATTTGTGGAAGAGTAGAATCAGAATGGAGACAATTTGTATTAACTGTATTCATTATGTTTAAATATTAAATTTATGACTCTTCAAGGGTTTCCGTTTCAAAATCTTAGACGGATTCAGACCACTAGTAATATTTATGTTCAACTGCATATGTAATGAAAATTATATACTGTGTGGACTTACTTGACCATATTTTATTGTTGTTACATCATTTGTTATCATGTTACATGGTAACTGTGCACTGTACTTATTTGACCATGTTTTATTGTTATTGCATCGTTTGTTGTCATGTTACAATAAATAAGTATCGGTGTACTGTACTTACTCTGCGTTTTATTGTTATTGCATGGTTTGTTATCATGTTACAATAAGTGACATGGTAACTGTGTACTGTACTTACGTCATTTATTATCATGTTCCACGGTAACTGTAGTTATTTGACTATGTTTTATTGTTATTTCCCCAGCTTAAAGAGATTACGTCGTTTATTATCATGTTATAACTGGAAGGAGAATATAGCATTAGGAGAAAGATATGGTTATGCTTTAAAAGATGGCCATGGTTACGATTATATCACTGGTGGAGGAGGGTAAGATTGCTGTTTGTTTGTATTTATCTTTCGTATTTTCGAAATCAGAGTTTATCATTTTTATCTGTTGTATTTGCGCCTTTCGATGGCCAAGATATCTCTCACTAATAAATTACATATTTTGGAAACCAAATGAGATATTTATGTTTTCTTGTTTTGTATTTTCAAAATTAGAGTTTATCTACTTGAAATGATGCTTTCCTGGGTAAATTCCCCTCATAGCACTTTGCATGCTATATGCTTGTCTTCATTAAACTTGTTTGGGCAGAAAAGTAAGAACGTTAAACCCCATTTTATTTGTTTAGAAGGGGGGGTTGGTGGCCGAATGGTTAGAGTGTGCACTTTATATCTTTAGGTCTGTCATTGAGTCAACTCCTGTGTTTTTGATTTCCCAGTTGCACATGACAAGGAATAAGGTTGCCTGTTCAACCTCATGGATTTTCTCCGGGTCCTCTGGTTTCCTCCCACTGCTAAAGTCCCCTACGCGCAAGCAAATTATTAACACAAAATTGAACCATTAGTTATTCCAAAAATTGCTTAGCTTGTGTCAACTGGACGTTAAACCCCATTTCTTTCTCCCTTTAAAATGGTATTTAGTAAAAGTGCGCTAGAACATGTAACGTTTGTATTTTCAGAATGGTATTTAGTAGAAGTGTAGTCAAAGAAATAACAAGTCAATGTAATTGTCCGAGGAATGAGTCACCTGATGATATGATACTTGGTATGTGTTTAAAACGAATGAAAATACCCATAATTCACAGTAAATACATTCATCAGGTGAGTTATATCATATCTTATTACAGATCCATTTATTGTTGATTTTAGGTCCGACTGCATTGTACGAAACTAATACAAGATAACACTCAGAATACTCATTAAGCCTGCTGCATCCCTTGAGTGAGTGATCATCCTCTTTAGTCATTAACCCAGCTACATCCTGTGAGTTAGAGGTCATCCTCTAGCTCATTAACCCAGTTGCATCCTGTGAGTGAGCTGTCATTCTCTGTACACATTAACCCATATGCACTATAGGCCGCATTTATCATAGGATATTTCTGTAGTATTTATTAGTTTGCGTGGACGATTGAGTGAACAGAACCCTCCATATAACCATGTTGTTACTTTAATTATATAATTTTGATAAATACCTTTTATATATTGCAGGCTCGGCCAGAAGATTACAGCTCTGACTTTCTCTCTGATCAACTCCCTGTTTCCTTTCATAAACATTGGATGGTTGATGTGTATAAAGTGTATGATTTATTACTAGAAGGAGATCCAGCAGACCATGATGAACTCTAGGCTCAACAGTCATCACTTAGGCCATGCGGAAAAAAATAGTTTGGTTGTCAGATAATCGTTCAAAACAATTTGATGAGGGAGACTTCTCTCAAAGTTTAACATTTTATCTCTACATCCGTCTTGTATCCTCATTTCCTTCAATCTCTCATCCCCATATAGTATAATTTCAGTCATTCCCTTCCATCTCCCATCCCCATAAAGTATAATTTCAGTCACTTCTTTCCATCTCTCATCCCGATAAAGTATAATTTCAGTCACTTCTTTCCATCTCCCATCCCGATAAAGTATAATTTCAGTCATTCCCTTCCATCTCCCATCCCGATAAAGTATAATTTCAGTCATTCCCTTCTATCTCTCATCCCCATAAAGTATAATTTTAGTCATTCCCTTCTATCTCTCATCTCCATAAAGTATAATTTCAGTCATTCCCTTCTATCTCTCATCCCCATAAAGTATAATTTTAGACATTACCTTCTATCTCTCATCTCCATAAAGTATAATTTCAGACATTACCTTCTATCTCTCATCTCCATAAAGTATAATTTCAGTCATTCCCTTCTATCTCTCATCTCCATAAAGTATAATTTCAGACATTACCTTCTATCTCTCATCTCCATAAAGTATAATTTCAGTCATTCCCTTCTATCTCTCATCCCCATAAAGTATAATTTTAGACATTACCTTCTATCTCTCATCTCCATAAAGTATAATTTCAGACATTACCTTCTATCTCTCATCTCCATAAAGTATAATTTCAGACATTACCTTCCATCTCCCATACCATAAAGTATAATTTCAGTCACTCCCTTCTATCTTCTTGTCATTAAGTATAATTTCAGTCATTCCCTTCTATCTCTCATCTCCATAAAGTATAGACTTGATCGGTGAATGTTATTATTATTATAGGCCTTCAGTCAGTCGGCCAATGTATATGTAGATTTGATTGGTGAATTTTATTATTATAGGCCTTCATTAAGTCAGAATTAAGAAACTACCCTAGTTAGAGATTAGAGTAAGAACAGTGCATAAGAATCTTTTATCTTCAATATGTCCATGCTAAAAAACTTTTAATTTCTAAAGAGGTAAAAATATATTTTGTTTGTTACAGTTTTCTTGAGGGATCAAAAAGTATGAACAGCAACATGTTGGGGGATTTTGTTTAATACTGTTTGTGGCGGGTTGGGATGGCCTAGTGGTCTAGAGTGCCGTGCTTCAACCTCTAGCTGGCCGGTCACCTCTGGCTTGCGGCTGTGGTTTCGAGCCCTAGTGTGAGCCTATGTGACATGGCGATAGGGGCGCCTTCTCAACCTTGTGGGTTTCCTCCGGGCACTCCGTTTCCTCCCACTGCTAAAGACCCCTACGTGCAAGCGAATTATTGAAATAAAAATTGAAAACCATATGTTAGTCCCAAAATGACCTAGTTTGTGTCGAGTGGATGTTAAACCCCATTTCTCTCTCTCTTGAATACTGTTTGTGTTTTTATTGTGGGAATTTTTATTAATAATGATTTTGTTTTTATACTCTTTTTGTTTTTATTCATAACTGGGGATTTTGTTTTTATACAAGTTTTTTTTTATTTAATCATTTCACATTTTGGGATTACTGCCATGGCGGTCATTATTTATTTTCATATAAGTGTTCAGGAATCAAAAAGTATGATAGACATGAATGGGGAAGTTTGTTTAATAATATTTGTTTTTTACATTAACTACATAACTTGCAGTTTTTATAAATCAAAAATATTAAGAACAACATTTATTTGTTTTTAAACACCAACACATAGTTTGGGCACATATATAGTTGTTACCCTGTTTGTCCATCCATCAACAATTGACTTGTAAAAGCAATAGAGGGTTTAGTTTTTGACATCTCTTTCAAATTTGACCCCTTTCTCAAAACCTTGTGCACGGGATACAGGCTATAGTTTTTAACAAACTCTTCGGATTTAGTATGAAGCATTGGGACTTCAGCATTTCTCAACCCTCTAATAATCCCCTTGTGAATGTGATATTAATGGACTCTTTTTAAATTTGTTAGGAATCATTGGGTCATGAGAGGACAAACCATATAGAAAATTAAGTGCTCTTAAATTTTCTGTTCAAGAGTAACCCCCTTGCCTAAAAACATGTTAATGCAATAGGGGGTGTATATTTTAAGAGTTTGTCTTAAAATTTGATGTGAAGCATTGTGGCAATTGAGGATGACTCCTTTTAATATTTAGCATTCTGCGATGTTTTCAGTCTGGAGTTATCCCCCCTTTGCCAAAATATCAAATTTGGTCAACATCCAAGATTTTCTTTCAGATAAGCAGCTGCCAAGACATTGCTGTTGTGTCGTGGCTATTTCCCTGCTTTGCGGAGGCCCTATCTTTTATCCATGTGAAAGACTAGGGATTATAGTCATGGAATGTACTGTACAGCTGTCTTACATTTTCATTTACAAATAACTACACATTTTGTGCAGAAATCAATTGTCTTGTTAAAGGGACCAAATACTGATTTTCATGGTTTATATCAAATTTCATATCTCTAGGGGTAAAAAGCAAGAATTACTTGATGTCAGTGCTAAAATGAGCTGTTTGTGTATGTTAAAGTGGATGTTAAACCTTATTTCTTATAATTGTTATATTTTATATTGCCAACAAATCAAATAACATGTTAGTATGTGGTATTAGAATGATGATGTCTCCGTCCAGTTATATTATCGTTCTATAGATCAGGGCCCTGTTTCATGAAATTTTAACTAAGATAAAATCCAAATTTTAGTCATTTGATTGGATAATATTAGATTGATTTTAGGGCTTAGCCAATTATCAAAATTGAAGTATCTACTCAAATTTGGATTTTATCTTTAGTTAAGATCGAAACAAGTTCCTGGTGTTATTTCTGAATCTCTTTGAGGATTATTTTCGTAGATTTTTAAAATTGTATTCTTGTAATAATATAATTTGCTTGTGGGTTTAATAGTATTATATATTGGTAAAATATTATTTGTATAAAGTTAAAAACATTTGTTATGTTATATATGAACATTGTAAAATCTTCTACAAAGAAAAACAGAGCAGATGAATCAAGTAGAAAAACAAATAATTAAAGTGGGGGTATGAGTTATTGAGTAGACATCATTTTTACAACAGATTTATTGTACATGACTTGTATAAATTAAATTTTCCTCCCTCCATCCTGACAAGGGGCAAACCAGTCAACACTGGGTTTGATTGAACCCAGGACTCCGCATTTAATAACCCAACATCATTCTTTTTGGCACAAACTTTGTTAATGAAGACGGACATACACCATGCAGGTTTTTTTTAGGGATATTTTGCCTGGACAGGTAGGCATACACCATATAGTGTGTTTTGAGGGATATTTTGCCTGGACAGCAGCGTTTCCACATACTCTTTGTCAAAATCCAACTGCCAAGCATTCTTTCTTGTCCACGCCAGCGTGTACACAGTACCTCAATTTCTGTACCGCCCCATTGACGAGATGTTGTTCCTGGGCAGGTTCTTCATCCTGCACCATATTTATCCCAAATAGAGAGAAAAATGGGGTTAACGTCAACTAGACACAAACTAGGTATTTTCAGGACTAACATAGTTCTATTTCATTCCAAAAATTTGCTTGTGCGTAGGCTGGACAGGCTACCCTACCCTTTGTCACGTACAATCAGGAAATCAAAACCACACCAGTTACTCAATGACAGACTTCTCACACAAATTGCACGTGCTAATCATTCGATCATCCAACCCCACAAATAATACAAAGACAGTATATTGGGGGAAATGAACAATGTGCATTTTATTGGAAATAAATTATCCAACTATATAATATTATATACATTGTACATTGTCAAAAACTTTGTGTCTATTGCATCAAATCCAAGTAATGGACCTTTGAGGTTAAATAATTGACTATTATTTAAATATCAAGGGCTGTCGAGACAGCGAATAGGAATTAAATATACACAGGGTTTATATATATAAATAAACTTCACAACTCAAACAGATTTAATATATAAAACAAACGTCTTAATCGTACATCGACAAACACTCATCTTACGCGCTACGCTCTCCAATAAACAAGGGGGGATAACTGGTCAAAAGTCGTGTATACATTGGTAGAGATTCTGATCACTACCCGTTTTCGTAAGAAATATTTGGATTTGGTTAAGATTGTCGTTTAAATAAATAGAAAGAGTCAATAAATAATTTATACCCTATATAGTATCGGTGTCTGAACTTGTTTGTTGGGACTCGCGTTCATATCTATGAGGTATTCATCCCTCAAACATTGGCCTGCCTGGAATTTAGCCAACATAGCCAATGTCAGATTAAAGTCAATCTTTGTCAGGAACAATTTCGCTAGTGCCTGACAGTATCCATGTTTTATTCCTTTTATCTTTAATGCATGGCTAGCACAAGCTTAAGAGTGTCCGGTACAACTAAAATCGTTATTTCCAATTTTCAGGTTGCTTTTCGAAGTCAATCATTTCTAACAATTCGTTAACATATTTAACCTGTATCAAGGTATTATTCATTGACAAAGAAAATATTTCTTCAACAATATCATCAAGGTTGGTCATATCGGAAAATTATGAAAATTATTCAAACTTCCAATCAACATGGTTGACCTAGCAAACTCCAAATCCACTGTAACATATTAATTACCACTAAAGTCAAGACAAAAGAAATGCTAATAATATGATAATATAGTCAATTAAAGTTGAAATAGCTTCATTATACAGGCCATTTTCGGAAAACCATATTCTCTTGCTTAAAACTGTGACTCTTGGATGTCTGATAACCCAAAATGATGCGTTGATTTTTAGCACACTACCTTCTTATGGGTTCTCATCTATCACGAAGAGTAACACTTATCACCTTCCAAGAGGTTGAGAGAATTCAACTCGGGAACTGTTTATTGGGATTTACAATTATTTTAGTTTTGTATTCCCTGTAGACTACTAACTATTCAATGACAGAGGAAAGCAATAATTTTAGTTTTGTATTCCCTGTAGACTACATACTATTGAATGACAGGAACAATTTTTTGTTACGACACCCACAGAGTCACTGAGTTGACAAGAGACTACAGATTTCCGAGAAAGTATATATATATACATATAATCATAATTATACATATTAATTAGAAACAATATACTTCATAAATAATCTGATTAAAATACAGTTATATCTCGTTTCGTTTATTTTAAAACTTTCAATGGCCTCTACTACATGAAGATCTGACAATTATAGCAGGAGGTTGCTGACATGATTTATCAATTAGTGTTGATGTTTCTAGTGGTTTACCCACAGTTCCGTGCAACAAACACCAAAAACTTGCTTTAACAGACCATTTCATTGGCTAAAACCTCACATCAATAGGAACACACGTTATATAACAACTCTTCCAGATCCTAGTGTAGTAAAGACAAGTATTAAAACAAATTTTGGACTATAAAAAAAAAGAAACGAAATAGGATCTGTGTTTTAATCAGATTGCTTCATAAATATAGCGTAATATTATCAAACATGTTGCAAAAACATACCATAATTAATAAATGCAGTAATATTCATTATAATATCACAGAAGATAAAAAAGCAACCAAAAAATACATGCAAAGCAGAAACAACTGTTTATAACATACTAATTTTATACTTTGCAAACATTTGAGACTGGGACTTGTTACCCTTAAAATTGTAACTTTTCAACATTTTGATACAAAATACATGTTTGCAGTTTGTCGTTTTAGACAATATAGGCCAACTGCAAGGATTCCTAGCTTCGATATATACTAGTATAGTTATATATATATCCTACATGTATCTTGACCCTTCATGAAAGTTACAATTTTCTTAGGTAACATGCTCAGAAATCATCCCAAAAAAAGAAATAAAAAACCTGGATGAGTGATTAGTTTGAAATCCAGGTATGAATGAGTTACGAGATAATGTATCTATTTAAAATGAAATAACAACAAACGGTGAAACATAGGCCCATATACCTGTACAACTCAAACCAAATTTAAATTCCAATAACATTTTTCAGCCAATCAGGTAGCTTCAAACCATTTCGGTGTTACATGCCCACCAATGAAAATCAAGTCGTTAATCTAAACCCAATGGAACTATCCAAAAAACAATGAAAATAGTATCAAATAAGAGCTGTACATTACACATGTGCCTACATGACCGAATGAATTTGTTTGTTTTTTTCTTGGTGATTACTAAAGATTTCAATGTGAACATAAATTGAAATCATCGGTATCTATATTTAGCCTATATACATAAAAAATAAGATAATAAAATCACCAGTATTCTACTTCTATGATTAAATAGAAATTCACTAAAAAATCAGCTGATGTTAAAAAAACAACATTGACCACATAAAACAGAAATCATCATGCCAGGGTCATTAATTACTTTCTGCTTTAAAGCTTCATTATGTAAGAGAGAGAGAGGGAGAGAGAGAGAGAAATGGGGTTTAATGTCCAATCGACACTAACAAGGTCTGGACTAACATAATATGCTTTAATTTTATTTAAATAATTCGCTTGCGCGTAGAGGTCTTTTAGCAGTGGGAGGAAACCCGCGGACCCGGAGAAAACCCACGAGGTTGAGTAGGGCCCCTATCTCCATGCCACATATGCTCACACCAGGGCTCGAAACCACAGGTGGCCGGCCAGCTAGAGGTCGAAGCGTGGCACTCTAGACCATTAGGCCATCCTGACCCCCCACATTCTTTTGGAGATTAGTATAGTATTTAGACACTTCATTAAAAGGATTAGCCTTTAATCAACTCTCTGAACCATCGGAGGGCTGTGATTTAAATGGATTTAAACATCTGCAAGATTAATAAATTTAATGATAAAACGGTCAAAGTATCGGTTGTCAAGTACTGTTGCTACGATAATGAACGATTTACGCTGTATCTTCAATTTTCAATATATTCATTTTTCATTATCTTTTTTCTATATTATTACAGCAAGAACCTCCAGCACTTTATCTAAATCTTACATAATGCATCTTTAAGCATGTGAGTGTTTAAAAGGTGATAAATTATGGAGATGAAATTTACAAATTTGAAATTCGAGGGATAAAAAATGTCATGACATATAAACAATGTATTAATATATAAGTTTTAAGCTTACATTGTGTTTAAATTGAAAGACTAAAACAACAAAGTTATTATATTATATTTGGTGAAAGCACAGATAAAAGAACCCAGATGAATGATAAAAACGAACATCTATTATCTTTTTTTTATATAAATTATTATTACATACATTTAGTTTTACTACATCGAGATATATGAACAATGAAAAACATTTTTTGTTTTGGTGTTTTTTTTCTGTATAATACTACTATTGGAATATATTCATCTTCACATTGTCAAGATATTATGACATATGTCTGTTACCTTGACTGAGTTAACCATTTTATTGTGAGAAAAGAGAGAAATTGGGTTAATCGTCCACTCGACACAAACTAACATATAGTTGAATTTTATTTCAATAATTTGCTTGCACCTAGGGGTCTTCAGCAGTGGGAGGAAACAGGAGAATCCGGAGAAAACCCACAAGGTTTGACAGGCGACCCCACTCCTTGTCACATACAGCCAGGGATTTGAAACCACGCCAATTGAATCAATGACATGCTTTATGATACAGCACGCACACGCTAACCATTCGCCCCCACCCCCACCCCCCCAACACAGTCAAGGTATATGTATGTAGTAATATATTTACAACATCAGCCAACACAGTCAAGGTATCAATAATATGTTGTAATACATTGACAATGAAGATGTAGTATAATATGATATACAGGCACTATAATGATGAATGAATGAAATATATTAAAATTAAAAAACAACTATATACAATAAAATACGATAAATCTATTTACATGAGACTAACAAACTGCTTTTTTTTTAAATAAACAGTTTATGAAAAATATCAAATGAACTACAATAAACGGGAACAAATCGCGCTATTCTCTTCCAAACCCTTTCATTTAAGTTGGCCCCAGGTTCACAAAACATTCTCGGACTCAAGTTGAGAATTTACTCAAAATTGTTTGCCTTATTTTAACTAAAATATAGCCCATCATGTATCAAAGACATGAATAAGAAACTATGTTCAAATATTTGTGTTTCTGGATCAAAGATGTTTCTCATGAACAGTGATTAAAAGTTGACTAAATTCTTAACTCTGAGAATTCTTTGTGAACTTGGGGCCTGGTCTTTCTTTCAAATTCCTCTTTCTATCATGATCCAACTTCATACGACACACATACATCAAATATCAATTTTATCTTTATTCTCGCTTCAAATGACGAGAAAGTTCCAGATTTTCTGTTCCCATTAATTAAAATAGTTAAAAGTTGAGATGTGATGACATATGAAGTTTATAACAGTGATTTTACATGTGACAAATGAAAATATACGAAAAGCTACTATCACGACAAGATGGCACACAACCTATATTATATATATATATATGGAATTCAAACATATCATTATACAAGTTTTTTTTTAAAACCTTTTCATTCAAGAGATGAAATCATTCACAAATTATCTTATCTTATCCATTTGAATCATAGCACAATGAGAGGTTTCGATGCCACATTAACTTTTTTCTGTCCATTCAACTTTTTTTTTCTCTCCGGTGAAATCAATCAATCAATAACAGTTTAAATGACTAAACAACTATTTTTGGTCTTTTTTGGCGCATTTTCCGATGAAAAACATTCAGGTCTTTTCGGATAAAAACATTCAGGTCTTTTCCTGTGAAAAACATTCGCGTCTTTTCGGGTGAAAAATATTCAGGTCTTTTCTGGTGAAAAATATTCAGGTCTTTTCCGGAGAAAAACATGCCGGTCTTTTCCGAAGATTAACATGCCGGTCTTTTCCGGTGAAAAACATTCCCGTATTTTCCTCGCAATATAAACCAGCACAGTGACGATGGATGAAGGTGATAAACAACAACGGCAAGAATCGTGTGTAAAATATCTCAGAACATCAAATTGCACAAAGCAAAAAATTCGGATGAAAATAAGTATATATCACATGATGCAGAAAGGTGACGATAAAAAACTCAAACGTTAATAACGACCATGGTATACGCATAAAGATGTTATATCTATTTTCTATAAGTATGTTAAAAAGTAAACAGTTATACCACGGTACATAATAAAATGCAACAGCAAAAACCCTCCACAGCATTTCACTCTGTTATTATACAGTTTCTCTCTATGGCTTATTGGCGGTAATTTAGGCAGTTGATTCCCTTGTTTCTTTTTTTTTTAAAGTAACCAATTTCTAAAGTTCTTTGACAGTAAATTAGGCAGTTTGTTCTCATGTGTTCGTTTTTTTAAGCAAACGACTTCTGCAGTTCTTTTGAGCTTTTTACATTAGTGGAATAAATCTAATCTTAGTTTGTACGGATCTGTAGATAGTTCTATTTCATCTGGTACTCTTCATGGATATAATTTTGTTTAATTTATGCTGGTACCGTTCCGGGAGTTTGGAGATTAGACAATCTATGTTCAACGGAGAGTTTATCTGTAAAATAATAATAAACAAAATAAAATTGCACCAAAATAGAAAGAAAGACAATTCAAATTAAAATAGCTTGTAAGGCAACAAAACATTTATTAGACAAAACAAGTATCAGTAATCAGATGATAACTATGTTCGTTCGTATCAGAAATCAAAAGGCTTCTTCAATTCACGAATATAAAAACTGTGTATAAATTTCAAGTAAATCAGATCAAAAATTTAGCCTTTAGAGGCGGCCACAAGATTGTTCCAATATAACCAGGACCATACCTCGGACAATAATTATCGTAAATTGTTGAAAATCAACAGGTTTCTAAGACTCATGAACATACAGTAAGAGAGAGAAATGGAGTTTAACATCCACCTGATACAAACTAGGTCATTTCGGAAATAACATATGGTTCAATTTTTATTTCAATAATTTGCTTGCATGTAGGGATCTTTAGCAGTGGGAGGAAATCAGAGGACCCATTGAGAGTGGACAGACGACCCTACTCCTTGTCACATATAGCCAGGGAATAAAAAACCATGCCAGTTGACTCAAGGACAGACCTTATGATCTAACGCACACGCCTTAAACCATTCAACTATCCAACTCCCCCCCTATGACTCTATGTGTGTAAATTATTAGTGGGTTGATGATTTGAAGGAATCTGTGAGAACCTGATTCTAGTTTTATAAAATGGAAGGAAATACCTACATTTATTCAAGAGATCTTTATCTCTAGCGTTTCGAGTTTGTTGAGCCAAGCTATGTAATAATATCTGTGCTACCGTATAACGACGGAAACATTCCTGTGGATTTCCAAATAATTCATCTAACGCAGCAGATTGGCACTGAATTAAAAAAACGAAACAATAAAATAATGGTAAATAATTTGTAAATCAATTTAATTAAGCAAAACTATTTTATTCTTATTTCTGTTCAGTTTTCTAAATTAAATAGACACTCTAGTCTCGTGGTAGACCTTTTGAAAAATTTAGCACTAAAAGCTTTTGAAAAGAGCAATCTAGTTGTTTCCTTTTTTTTTATGAACAAATAGAAAACAATGTTTAAACAAATTCATCTTTAGGCTGGTAGGAGACACTCCGACCTGGGGAAAAAAATCTGAAACAAATGGCACTTTTGATGCATGTGATGATGCTTAACATTATGCAACGAATTTCATGCAGTTGGTAAATAAGGCTGATTTTAGTGGATTTTTTTCCTGAAGTTGTACTAACATAGACCTTTCATAAAAAGCAAGAATCATTTGTTTCGGATTTTTTCCCTAGCTCACTTAAATCCGAAATTCTCCTACCAGCCTACTTTGGTGTGACTTTATCTGTATAAACCTCCAAGATATTGAATGTAAATCAAGAATAGTGCTGGGCTGTACATAACCAATTTGATTAAATACAGATTTTCATCTATATTTCGTTTCGTTTTTGTTTAAATTTTGCTGGCCTACACTGCATGAAGATTAACCGGTTGTATTGAAAGGTCACGTCATGGGGTCATATAAGCTGCTTTTGACCCTATGCTTTCAGATATTTGATTAACCAATTTGCAGCGTGCACCTCAAGCCAAAACTCAGAATTTTGTGCTCCATTGCCTGATGGCACAGGCAAACATCAGGTAACATAACTATTCCAGGCCCCAAGGTATCGAAGCATTCTCAGACTTAAGTTGAGAATTCACTCAACTTTCAATTACTGTTTATGAGAAAAAATTTTGATCCAGAAACACAAAACTTTGCACATATCATTTTATTGGTGTATTTAATTAATAGATTAAAACAACAAAAGTTAAATAAAGGCCTATATTATTGTTAAAATAAGGCGAACAACTTTGAGTAAATTCTCAACTTAAGTCTGAGAGTGCTTTGTGAACTCGAGTCCAGAAAGAAATGTTTTCTAATCCTTTCAAACAAAATAAAATATTTTAAGATTTATTTAAACTTACCATTTCAATAGCATAGTTATAAATAAGTTTATCTGCTGTTGATACGACTAACTGTGGTGTTAACGGGGTTTTACAGATTTTAGCCAATCGTTGATGTAATATTCTACATTCTGATACACACTTATGGTATAATTTATTCATATCACATAAAACTAGAAATAAATCAAACAAATCTTTCAACATGGGCAATATAGTTTAACAGGCAGAGAGAGAGATGTTAACTCTGTGAAGTAACAAGAGACAGTAAGCGTGCATGCGCAGGGGAAGTGATAGAGACAGCATAGGATATGTGTTGATTAGTTGTTGGGATCACGGTGGCTAAGTGGATAAGGCGCTGGTTCGCTAGCCTGGAGGTCGGGTGTTCGATTCCTGCATTGGCCGATTTCCCCTTTTCAATGATGCAGAAGGAGGGCCTGACAAGGACAGCTGCCTGGTCGTTCAGATGGGACAAAAAACCGAGGTCCCGTGTAAACCCCATTTCATTCACTCATTGTTGGGAGGTCGGACATTTGTATTCATTGTATATATCATCTAAATCGTTTTAATGGTATAATAAATTCTTATAAACAAATAAGTTTTCAAGAGAATGGGGTTAAATTTTTCAGGACTAACATATTGTTCAATTTTATTTCAATAATTCTCTTGCTCATAGGGGTCTTTAGCAGTGGGAGGAAACCGGAGGACCAGGAGAAAACCCACAAGGCTGGACAGACGGCCCTACTTCTTGTTGGGGGAAACAAAACCACTCCAGTTGACTCAATGACAGATCTTATGATAATAGCACACGCTAAAAATTTGGCCATCCCGAGATAATCATATATAAGTAATGTATAATATTCACCACCTAGAGATATTCATATATTCAATAGCGTAGGGGTTTTTAGCAGTGGGAGGAAACCACAGGAACTGGAGATAATCATATTTAAGTAATGTATAACTGTTTACCACCAAGAGATATTCATATATTCAATAATTCGCTTGAGCGTAGGGGTTTTTAGCAGTAGGAGGAAACCAGAGGAACTGGAGATAATCATATATAAGTAATATATAAATATTTACCTGATCTAAGTGTATTAGAAGCTTGTAATTTCTCCATCTTTATTTCTTGTCTCGACAGTTGTAAAGCTGATGATAATAAATGTAGAGATCTTACATAGAGGACTAGCTGCTCTAGATGTCTACAATATAAAATAATACAGCATTTAAACATACAAAATGAAATGAAATGTGGTTTTATGGCACGTCAGCTCCAATCGGGCTATATTGCACCAAACATATGATGAAAAATTTGAGACAAAATAAAAGAAATCACAGAAATATTTTTAGAACCATACTCTGGATGTCAGTAATTAATATAAAATAATACATCATTGAAACACTCAATAAGTTACAATGCACAGCTGCATGAAGATATGGTTTATTTTCTGAATGATATAAATAAGAATTGTAATTCATATAACCAATTGTTATTTTGATCCATCAACTGTATCCTAATTAAATAGCTTTATATGTTAAATAATATCTCTGTTTAATTACAATTTTAAAATAAGAGTTCTGTATCATGTCCCTTGGCACCCTATTTTAAAAATTATATCTCTGTTTCCATTGTCCATGTGAACCTTATATAAAATATTCCCTCTCAGTTGAATTATAAATGCTTCTTTATTTTATTAAATAACAGTTCTGTTTCCATGACCCTGTGAACCATATTCTGTATTTAGGGGGGAGAGAGAGAGAGAGATAGAGAGAGAGAGAGAGAGAGAGAAATAGGGTTTAACATCCACTCAACACAACTAGGTCATTTCAGGACTACATATGGTTTAATTTTATTTCAATAATTCACTGGCGCGTAGGGGTCTTTAGCAGTGGGAGGAAACCGGAGTGCCCAGAGAAAACCCACGAGGTTGAGAAGGCGCCCCTATCTCCATACTCTCACACCAGGGCTCGAAACCACAGCAGCAAGCCAGAGGTGGCCAGCCAGCTAGAGGTCGAAGCACGGCCCTCTAGACCACTAGGCCATCCCAACCCCCCTCTGTATTTAGGAATAGAAAAAAAAATAATATGTACCTTTGAGCTTCCGTAAATCTGGGTACTTGTTCAGCTGGTAGACTATCACCTTGTTTAGATGAGAAGGAATCAGTGAATGATGTCAAGGCAGCACCCCGTACTTGAGCCAACTCCATTATACATTCAACTAAATCCAACACAAACGTTAACTTGGCCATTATTTCATTGTGTTCATCCTATAAATAAAACAATGTGGAGTTTTCAGAACCACACCAAATGCAAAGGTATATGGGTGGATTAGGGGGCTATCTATTATACACAATGTTTTGTTATAAACTGCTAATTTACACAATGTTTTGTTTTTTTCCTTTTGAAGCAAAAATGGAGAATAAAAAACTAAATAAATTGCTTCAGAAATTATTTTATATCTGTTATTGGTCCTAACACAGTTCTGATGCTGCTCTCAATGACATTGCTAGGACACTCAATAATACTTTTAATTTATTTGTGACACTGAAATGAAATGGGGTTTAACATCCTACTGTTCTGCTAGAACTGGGCTGATGCAGATGGGCATATAAGCCATACAGTGTGCTATGAGGAAAATATTGCCTGGGCAGTGGCACTATGTCCTACTCTTTTATCAAATTCCAACTGCTAAGGGATTTTTTACATGGGGCCTTGGTTTTTTGTACCATACGAACGACTAGCCAGCTGTCTTTGTCAGGTCCTCCATCCTTCCTGCACCACTGACAAGGGGAAACCACACATGATTGTTACACTGATACTAGTTCAAGTATTTAACTGGTAAAATTAAATAGTCTCAGATTTACAAAAAAAAACTGTCTTAGTAGGTCAAATTGCATCACATTAGCTGAGCAATACACACGTTCACGACAGATAAGTCATGTTTCTGAAATCAAAATTTAAAAAATTCTTACATCCATCAGCGTTTCTTCAGATAATTCAGGAGCAACAAATGTTATGGGTCCCTCCATGTTGGGTGGAGACTGAGCATAAAGACCGGAGACAGGTGGGGAGGTTTCCATGAAGGAACTACTACTTCTTCTGAAGAAAGATGACGATCTTTCTCTCTCTAGAGAACTCTGTTTATCTATGTTTTCTCGACTGTTTGATCTACCATTACTAAACGGCACCACAGTTCCTGGTAATAGAAAATAAAAACACAAAATTAAATGATCTGGTTGAGACACTAATCATAGAATTTGAAAATTTTGGGCCGTGATCTATTAATTACAATGGACAGACAGAAGCAGAGAAATGGGGTTTTGACGCCCACTCAATGCATACTAGGTCCTGCATATGGCACATTTATTTCATTCAGAGAGAGAGAGAGAGAGAGAAATGGGGTTTTGCGTCAATTCGACACAAACCAGGTCATTTCGGGACAAACATATGGTTTATTTTATTTCAATAATAAGCTTGCACCTGGTCTTTAGCACTGGGAGGAAACCGGGGAACCCCCAGAAATCCCACAAAGTTAGACAGGCGACCCTACTCCTCGCCACGTACAACCAGGTATTTTCGAAATCATGCCAGTTGACTCATTGACAGGCTTTATGACACAGCACGAACATGTGCTGAACATTCGGCCATTCAACGCCCCTACAATTATTTCAATAATTTGCTTGTGTGTAGAGGATATTAGCAGTGGGTGGAAACAGAATGAGCTGGTGCAAACCCACGAGGTTGGATAGGCTGATCTCATGATCTAAATTTATGCTTTAGACCACCTAGTAACTCCACCTCACTGATTTCAATGGAGCTGCTATACCATATAAAAACATTGTAAAAGAATACAAAATATCATCTTTTTTGTTTGCTCTTTGCTGTAACAATTAAAGTCCTGTAACAGACCGCTTATTTTTGAGTATCATTACCGATTCGAGGAATAAATTCAACCATGATTTTCAGTTAGCCTGGTGCCTGAAGTGTTCAAATTCGGTTGATGGACTTTCTGGTCACTTTGCTAAATGCGACTTTGCCGGTCATCTTTAACAATATGTGTCCACATGAAAATATGGGGGTATAAAAAGGGTAACCTAGGGGCAGGATATAAATTTTTTATATTACCTGGTGGAGGATGAGCAAAGGCAGCTCGTAATAATTGTTGAGATAATAAACTGGTTCCTTTATTAAATTCAGGATCAGTTGTAGATCGGTGATATTCTAATCTACTATTCTCCGGTGAAACTAGAATAAAACAAATACATAATATTACCCCAAAACAGGGAAAGAAATGTTAGTATAATTGTATTAATCAAACTAGCCAAATGCATAATATTGATTATAATGCAAATCTATTCTTTTTTTCTTTTTTTCCAGCTACCCATGGCCTCCAGTAGCAGGAGGTTGTTGAGTTTGGGGTTTGTATCAGTGTTTGTATATCAAGTGGGTATTCCATTTGTTTTCTATCGCTGTGAAAGTCTACCCACAGTTCCATATGCCAAACAACATCAGCTTGACTCCAACAGAACGTTTTATTGGCTAATCCCTCACACAATCAAGAACACAGGTTATATGACAACTCATCGACACAATAGTGTAGTAAAGACAAGTATAACGAAATTTTGAACTATAAAAAGAATGCAATAGGATCTGCTTTTTAATCAGATGGCCTAACACAGACAAGTTTCACTTTCATGGTTTACCCAATTAAGTTATATAAATAAAACAATACATACTCTCTCTAAAACCTATAGCAGGAACATTATCTCGATTGTTACAACCAAATTGTTGTAATGAGTCTTGTGTTATAGGTTCTGGAAGCTGTTTAAAATTATAACCATCTTTTAATTTAGTTGGAGAACCTAATATAGTTGGTAACGCACCACAAGAACCAAACGGTAGAGGAGATATTCTGGGTGATGATCCTATAAAAAATATAAAACATTCTTTAATCTATTATTAATTCCAACATTGACCAGAACATTTTTTTAGAAGTTTTAGCAAAAGCAATTTAATTTTTTGTTCTTTTGGGTCTTTTGAGCAATTTTTTGTTTTTGCTAATATATTTAAAAAATAAAGACTTGAACGAAATGAAAAGAAATGGAATAAGTTTTAACATCCTACTGAGAGAGAGAGAATGGGATTTAAGGTCCACTTGACTCAAACTAGGTAATTTCAGGACTAACTTATGGTTGAATTTTATTTTGATAATTTGCTTGCACATAGCTTTCTTTAGCAATGGGAGGAAACTGGAGGACCCAGAGAAAACCCACGAGTTTGGACAGGTGACCCTACTCCTTGTCACGTACAACCGGGGAGTCTAAACCACGCTGGGCTGGGCTAATGAAGATTTGTGTTTGTTTTTTGGGTTGGATAAAGTTTTAAGTAAATAAAGTACATACCAGCAGAGCGTCTTAAAGGAGAACCAGTTATACTTGGTGGGGTGCCTGATGGTCTGGTCGGTGGAGTATTTGTACTACTTCGTCTCCATTGTCCAGCTGTATTTGGTGGTGTACCAATAGAAAACTGAACTACAATATCAAACACCAAATTAATCAATTCTGACCCTCGTAACTATAGATTTACTAGTTAACTACAGTATATGAGTTGTGGTTAAATTAGGGTGCTGAATTAAACAAGGTACACTTTCGTATGTATGTTTATTACAAGATTCAGAATAGGGATAAAGAGAGAGAGAAATGGCATTTAACTTCCACTCAACACAAACTAGGTCATTTCGGAACTAACACTTTGTTTGATTTTATTTCAATAATTTGCTTGCCCTTAGGGGTCTTTAGCAGTGGGAGGAAACTGGAGGAACCGGAGAATTCGGAATAGACATGGGTCTGGAGGCTTTAAGGACCTGATAATTAGTAGCTTGTCAACACTTCTTCAGGTTAATATCCAAAGCCATTGACCATATCAGTCGTCATTTTGGGACTTACGTATGGTTCATTCTTATTTTATTAATTTGCTTGCTCAAAGGGGACTATAGGAGTGGGAGGAAACCGGAGGACTCACGAAATTGGACAACCGACCCTACTCCTTTTCAACTACAACTGTGGAGAAAAACCCACACCAGCTGACTTAATGACAAACCTTATGATACAACGCGGACGTATTTATAAAATATAAACTAACCTGATGGCGGGGATATCGAACTAATATCAGGACCAGATAAAACATTTTCAGAATATCTTCTTGTTCTATTTTTTTCTACTCTCTATAAATATAAAACAAATATATCATTTTATACAGATTCCACCATCTATTGTTATAAATATAAAATAATGCATATTCTTTTCTCCTTGCAAAACTGTCAAAGGGGAGCTCCATAGTCTGTCCGTATCATTCAAAATTGGTGGAATTACAATCCTGTGACAGATAATAGAGTCCTGTCATAGTTCTGTCTGTTATCAAAGCAGATGCGTTGTGAGGAGAATTGTGAACTAATCAAACTTTTCAGTTCTAAGGATACTTATTTGTCAGGATGGTATCATATACAATTGCCATTATTCACATGTGAACTTATCAACATGTTTTGAGAGATTGAAAGAATCCAAGTCTAGAATATATCCATGAATGCAAAACAAAGGTAAATAATTGAAAAATAATTAGTCAAAATAATTTTGAAAAATAATTAGTCAAAATAATTTTGAAAATCCATAAATAAATTTTATTTTAATAATAATTTAAACAGGTTATAATTAATCAGCTATTAATTAAAATTAAAAATTCAAAATTAATAAAAAAAAAATAAAATAAATAATAATAATAATAAAAAAAGAAAATATAAATTCAAAATAAAAAAAAATAAAAAAATACAACTTACAATAGGTGAATCGGACATAATACGTTTTATAAGAGGACTAGTAGGAGAGGTTGTGTGTAGTTTTTGATAAGCTCTCATCTGTGACGGTACAGGTATTGGATCTGATGCAGTAGGTGAGGTAGTAGGACTAGATACACACAGCGTGGCTGGTCGACTAGGACTTGTCTGAGCATCTTTTCTAAATGTAACTGTTCCAGTTGCTGGACTTGCTTTTACAACTCTTAATGAATGGGGTGGACCATCACTGTAATAATAAATTGTTCAAAATAAGGCAGACCATTAGTATAATAAACAAGCTTAAGTTATCATCAACCCAAACTCTTGTATAAGCTTACCAAGAACAAAGTCAATTTTTTGTTTACATTTGAGTAGAGATAGGACCATCAGTGTAATAAAGAAGACCAAGCTATCAACAACACACAATCTTGTTTTATCTTACCAAAAACTCAGGTCAGTTAGACTTCCTGATTTAACCTGTTTATATTATGACAAATAGAGGAGATGACCTGGGTTTTACAGTGACTTTTTCATTTACAGAACTTTATGATTTTTGTGTGTTTACCAATTTTCAACCCTTCAGGTAACTTTAACTGTTATATCAGCATTGACCCCGAATCTGTTATATAACCTGGATTTACCCCTGCCCCTCTGTTTACTCACCCCGAACTCAATTGAAAATAAAGGAGATTAATTATTATTTAAACAAACCTAATAATATCCATTTCTTCTTCTGCTAATGGAGCATTCAATACAGCACCCACACTTCCACCTACAACATACATAATATAGTTATTTTGAAATTGCAAAAAATATACACTACAGTTCTTTTGAAATAACAAAAATATATAGTTATTAAAATATAAAATAAAACCATTAAGTTCTAAACTAGAAATGCAACAGTCATAAATAGTCAGAGTGCCCTAGATGTTGAACCTTTCTAAATTTCAATGACCAATATTTATTACATTAATTATAATATTGTTCATAACTATTATTTATAAAAAATTTATGACATTGCTTATAAGTTTTTTTATGACATTATTTATATTTTTTTATACTTAAAAGCTATTTACCTGAATTATCAGACGGTAATGATGGTGGAACCAAAACAAAATCCTACATTAAATAAATTCAAGTTAGTTTTATATAGAATATTTCTGTTTAAATAAAAATATTATAAATATTGATAACTTCAATAGATAAAGTTACAATACTGATAACGGATAGAGGATGCTAAAATCATTATTTCTTTGTAAATACTGGACAAAAGGGAACCCTTTTCAGACTGATATACTTTTTGAGATAAAACTTTTACAAGATTGTATTTTGCAGAGGAATACAAAATCCCTCAAATGGGATAGTAGAATTTCACTAAATATGCAACTCACGTCAGGCGGACTTCTGCTTCTAGGTCTACGAGCCTGTTCTTTCTCTATTTTCAAGAATTCTTCTTCAGCTTCAGAGCCTGGTGCACCGGAAAATACATCATCTTTACCACCCTGTAAGATGATGTTTAAATTCACAAATAAATTATCAACCTTACCATCTCAATCAAATTCACTGAATGGTTATGGAGAGAGAGAGAGAGTTATGGAGAGAGAGAGAGAGAAATGGGGTTTAATGTCCACTCAACACAAACTAGGCCATTTCGTGACTAACATATGATTTTTAAATTTTATTTCAATAATTCGCTTGCACATAGGGGTCTCTAGCAGTGGGAGGAAACCAGAGGACTCAGATAAAAAAAAACAACACATAGGATGACTGATATGTAAAATCAGAGATGTTTTTTACCTGATGTGGTGAAGTAGTAAAATCCATATTAGTAGATGATGGTGAAGACGTTGTGTGTTTACCGGGTGTTGACCCCTCCGACGAATAAGTTGGACTTCTATTTGGCACCGGTACTGGAGAAGCTGTAACAGATATCATGTAAAAATAATCCTTGAGTGGCATTAAGAGACTGAGCACATTAAAGAAACACAACACAATTTATATGTAAAACAATTACTAGTTTATACATATATAGCATTATGTTTCGACAAGTATTCTCTTATTGTTATCAAGTACAGTGATTGTTTTCCATATAAATTGTGTTGTGTTTTTTTTCAAAGAAATAACTGTAATAATCTGATTTAGTCAGCTTTCTTTCTCTTATATATATTAACAATTATTTTTATTACATCTTATTGAACAATATCGAAGGTAAAACGTACTTTAATTGATTATTAACCATTTAATTAACCAACCCCAAAATAACAGAGAGAGAGAGAGAAATGGGGTTTAATGTCCACTCAACAAAACTAGGTCATTTCGGGACTAACATATGGTTTAATTTTATTTCAATAATTCGCTTGCGCGTAGGGGTAGCAGTGGGAGGAAACCGGAGTGCCCAGAGGAAACCCACGAGGTGGAGAAGGCGCCCCTATCTCTACGCCACAAACACTCACTCCAGGGCTCGAAACCACGGTCGCAAGCCAGAGGTGGCTGGCCAGCTAGAGGTCAAAGCACGGCACTCTAGATAACTAGGCCATCCCAACCCCCAAAATATCAAAAGTAGCTATTCTAGGTATATATATAATATAGTACTTACATGTTGCCTTGACAACAGGCTTTAAGAAGGGATGTATAAAGAAATCATCTATAAAAAAACAAAACAAATATTAATTTTTTTAGTGACTTAAAAGTAAAATCATGAGAAAGAAAAAATCTGAATCATGGCCCTTGTAATGTTTAATATGATTTCCACTATGAAATAAGTAAGACATTTTTAAATTAAGGATGTTTTCAACTGATTGGATACTTTTGAGAGGGCTGCAAAATAGAGTAGTAACTGGTGGTTCAACGTCTGCTTCCAGCTTCCACATTAGTGATATCACAGAAAATGCAGAAATACAGAAATTTAATGGTAGAAAGGATAATACATACCAAATTCAATCCTGTCCTTTGCATTTCTCTTCAGCAGTTTTAGAAGTAAGTCCCTTAGTTCTGGAGAAGTTGTTTGAGGAATACTGTAAATAAATAAAAAAACATAATATATTAGTGAGGTAATAGAGAGACCATAAACAGTGATATAGTGAAGCCCTTCGGTATAATTAAGGATCATGCTATAGTGAAGCCCTTCGGTATAATTAGGGGTTATGCTATAGTTAAGCCCATGAACCGTGTACCATTTAAATAACCTCAAAGCAGAGCTATAGTGAAACCATTCAGAAGAATTAAGGATTTTGTTATATTTAAAGTTTACAGTCAAGCCAAATGTTACAATACAAAAAAAAAGATTTACAACTTCAGGACACTTGGATTGCTCAAGTTTAATAATTTGGTTTTGTAAACGTTAATTTTTATTTAATAATCAGTAATATCCATAAGATATGTTTAAATGTTTGTCAGCTTGAAGAATACAAATATGAATAAAGTATAACTGAAGAACTGCGAAGAAAACGAACAGACAAAATGAAAAATATTCTCCTTACTTAGGTTTGAGTTCACTGTGCTTTTCATAGAATTGTTTTAATTGTTGTGGTGTCTGAGCCTGAAACGGTGCTTTCCCTGTTAGACACTGGAAGACAATGGTACCAATACTCCATAGATCAGCTTTAGCATCATACTGTAAGGACATTATCACTTCGGGTGCCTAAAGAAAAACAAACAAAAATAATATAACAAACGCAAGACATATATATTAAACACAACAATCTCTGTTTTTTGCACTATCAAAGCAATTTATTTATTCTTTTTCATTTTTTTTACCTCCATATTTCAATATATTATTTTCTTATTATATTGCTTAATGTTTTTTCAATCAGTTATAAGTATGTTTAAACCCCATAGTAGGTCTACCACTGCCAGGAATTGAGGAAATTATTATATATTTATGACCAGTCTGATAACCTCACAGATGACTAAATCAAAGATTCATTTTTGAAATTCTTGTGACATCTTTTGAGTGTTATTCATAGTCAACTAAACTATAAGTCATATATTATTGAACACACCTCAATAATCAATATATATAAGGGGAGGTAATTCTGTCTGTTTGACCTAAATATCATATTATCTCCCCTTACACCACAAAGTTCAAATAGGAGCAAATGTGGGGACTATTTTGAGACTAAAAACATCAACAACATAAAAATATCACATTAATAGTCATTCGTCTGGTTTCCTGGAGATGCCATTTTAAAGGATGGTCATATCTTTGCAGAAAATTTCTCATGTTATTGCTAGACAAATACTAGTACCAGATTACAGCTGGATAGACTTAAATAAAGTGTCTTATTCAAGCATAATCAATGCTTTCCTCCATGAATAATAAAAATTTCTTGACTTACCATGTACATAGGTGAACCACATAATGTGGCAGCCATGACACCATCTTGTAAAAATCGAGCGAACCCAAAATCAGCTGGAAAAAAAAAAGGTGAAGACCATTAATACCGTGTATAAAAGCCTAAAGAGGATTCTACACGTACCACTACAGATACAGATACAGATTAACGGGGAATTGTGTAAGATTTGATAAAGAGCTGACAGTGACTGATAATAAACAAAGTCTTGATTATCCATTTGTATGATAAATCATTGATTTTTCGTGGAGCCATGTGTTGGCATCGCAAGTTGATAATGGTCTTGGTTAATTAATTAAAATGCCTAATTCATAATTTATAGCAACAAAGGCTTAAAGAAAGACAATGGGCAGATTTAGCTCTAGCATAATGTCGTTTACCTATGCAAAACTTCTCAGGGGCAGATCCAGAGGGAGAGTTGGGGGGTTGAAACCCCCCCTGCTCAACCACAAAAAAAAAATTCAACCCTTTTTATGAGAAAAAATTCACGTCCGCTCAGACTTGACAATATGAAGGGACCGAGAAACTTAAATCTAAAAGCCTGAATCTGACCCAAAAGTTGCGAGTTTGTATACATTGAGTTGCGCCACGATTTTCATTCCATTGTGGAAAAAAACAAATAGTCACAATTATCCCAAAACGTTGACAGCACAAATTGTCGTCGGGACCTATTGACCCCACGGCAAATCGCCTATAGCATCTATCGGCGATGACGTCATTGAAATGCGATATGCGTATCACGTGGTACTTAACCCCGGCAGGGTCGTACAAACTTTGGCACTATAGACCGTACAGGCACTATAAACAATGGCCGCTTCTAAGAAAATACTCGCTATAAAATTATCTGAAAATGATGTTCCAGGGGCTAAATTTAGATGTAATGAGATCGAAGAACATTCAGTTTGTGAATTAAAGCGTTGGCTGCAATGTAGAGGACTTCCCGTAACTGGAAATAAGTCGGAACTTGTTCGAAGGTTTGTTTGTTTATAATCGTATTCATTCAATTGTCAATGGCAGCATGGCCGATCTATTTAGTTCTAGCGTGTAGGCCTATAGTATAACTACTATTAATTTTGCAAATTTTATCATTTATTTATTCATAGTAACTTGTGAAACCTATTGTTGCACAAGCTATAGTTTCGTTTAAAGAAAACACGGAGTAATCATTCAATTAATAGGCCTACCGGCAAGTTTTAGTTTGTAGATGTAGGATTAAAATATACCCCAGCACCGACCGGCACCCTGTTTAACGACTATTTTCTGTTCAGTATTACGATTTTCTTTCTGCTCCGCCATTGTTTATCAATGCTCAACAGAGTTGAAGGGTGAATCGACTGTACGACCCTAGCGGCCTATTTTTAGCGCGATCTATTTTTAGAGTATTTACCAACTAACGATAGGTGCTATTGACGACGGCATTTTTTTTTAATACCGTACTGTATAAAACTATAAGTTAATTGAAATTTAACGCTGTTCGACTGTTGGCGTTGAATATTGTTGTGTTTGCTTTTTAATTTTATTCACCGCTTATGTTTTATTTCTATTGTTATTATTATACCTAAAGAGAAAATCGGGTAATTAGAGAATAACAATAACTTAAATTCATCATCAATCGATTTATTTAACTAGCCTAATTTTCGAATTCCATTCCTTTCGTTTCTCCTTTTGGAATAAAAAAACATAATGTCGCCAGGAGGGTAAGTCCGATCATTGATTTTTGCTCTTCATATTGTAAAATGTTAAGAACAACCATAATATGGTATCTGAAGATATTTTGTTTCTCACCTGTGAAGGGAGCATTCCCCATCAACATTTTAAGGACATATTTTATGCGATTTTATCGGCGATTTTTAGTAGTCTTGGAATTTAGCTTCCGGAAATACGTCAGAATGCACCAAATTGAATCTAATTTACCAAATTTTTCTGGGGGAGGGCCACCATACCCCCCATTACAACATTTAGTGCCTTTGGCATTTAGTTAATTAGTTATCCAACCTAGCCCCTGCCCCCTGCAAAAAACTCTGGATCCGCCCCTGCTTCTGGTACCTTGTTTGCAAAATCATGTCTGGTACTGTTTTGATCTCTATACAGAAATTACATTATTTATCTGAAGTTCTTGATATTAGAAAGAAACTATTCTACGATTAAATTTCCAATTGTTTTCTGTAACAGTATAAGTTCTACTTGCATACACATACTAAACAACTTACCTATTTTAAGTTTGAGATCATGAGCTTGTGGGTTTTTCTTGCCTACATGACAAAGTAATATATTCTGTGGTTTTAGATCCCGATGAACTATACCCTTGCCATTTAATGCCTTCATAGCAGCAGCTGTAATTAGAGAAAAAATAAAACTGATTTTTAATCAAGATCCTTTATTCTGTTATTATAGATTCAGAGAGAGATAAATTGGGTTAATGGGACTAACACATGGTTCAATTTTATTTTTATAATTCGCTTGCGTGTAGAGGTCTTTAGCTGTGGGTGGCAACAGGAGGACCAAGAGAAAAACCCACAAGGTTGGACAGGCGACCCTACTCCTTGTCACATACAACCAGGGAATCGAAAACATGCCAGTTGACTCAATGACAGACCCTATGATACAACTCGCAAACGCTAACTATTTTGCAATCCAACCCTGCTGATCTATATATGTCCATCTCAGATACTGTGGTGTATACGAAAACTTCAATACACACAATAGGTCATTATGGGACTAAGATACAGTATATCCTTATTTCAATCATTTTTTTTGTGTGATTGGCCCCCAATCATTGGGGGGGGGGGGGTAGTGAGAAATAACCAGAGACAAACAAATCTAATCTGTTTCACATATAATCATAGGATATACATGTAAATTAGACATTTGATATGAAGGTCAACACCACATTTTACAGCGGATTTAGCGTTAGTCAAATCAAGAACTTAGTTGTCATTTCATTTAAAGGGCACTTTCCATTGATTGATAGATAAAATATGTCCATGATTCTAATACTCAACTTTTAAGAGAGAGAGGGAGAGAAATGGGGTTTAACGTCCTCTCGTCACAAACTAGGTCATTTCGGGACTAATATATGGTTTAATTTTATTTCAATAATTTGCTTGCGCGTAGGGGTCTTAGCTCAACTTTAAATAGTACAGATTCTAAAATTATATTCTAAAACTATTTTAGTTGAAGTAACTGTGAATAATCAGTTAAGAATTGACTTAATATTGTTGGCCTTATTTTAATTAAAATACAGCCTTTTATAAAACTTTTGTTGTTTTAATGTATCAAATACATCAATAAGAAACTATGTGCAAACATTGGTGTTTCTGGATCAAATATATTTCTCATAAACAGTGATTGAAAGTTGAGTAGGAGAATGCTTTGTAAACTTTGGGCCCAGAATATTGGCTATAACTCAAATTACTTTACATGCACTCAGTTACTTTATGCAAATTAAAACACATTGTTTATTATATAAATACAGGACCTTTTAAAGAAAAGACTTTCTGTGATGGGGATATATGAAGCATGAAACCAATGTAAATATTCAACTATTTAAGTTGATCGATCAAGCGTGAACACAGCTGTATGACTCCTGGCTATTTCACTTTAAAACTGCAATCAACGAGATGATCAACTTAACAAATTACCATCTAAACATATAAATCATGTTGGTATATTAATCTACGACTACAATCTTCTTGTTTTACTCACCTATCTGTCTTAATAACACTACGATCGTATCTTCACTTAATGTTCCTTTAACTACAGAGAAAAAGAAAAATACAGATAAACAGGTGAAAAACAGAAATTCTTAAAAGAAATGATCAACTGATATGAAGTTTAAAAGTTAACAATATGAAAGCCAACCGATTTTAGTTTTTTTCTTAACTTAACTGTTATTCTGTTTGATCTCACTTAAAAACTAATAAACCGAACACCCAAAGGTGTTTTATATTTTACCATTTTACTATTCAGTTATTTAAATGACAATGCCAATTTCAGTAAAATTACAATCGACACCAAAAGAAACACAAATGTACATGTATAGACTAGAGTCAATTCATTAATTCCCTTGTGAACAGGGTTCTTTCAAAGAGGAAGGAAGCCAAAGCATTTATCCAGAAATAATAACATAAGGTTGGACAGGCGATCCTACTCTTTGTCTTGCACAGAAAAGGGATTGAAACCTTAAAACAGTGCACTGGTTAGACCATCCATTCCTTTGGAGGTTAGACAGGGGATCCTACTCTTTGTCTTACACAGAAAGGGATTGAAGCCTTAAAATAGTTCATAGGTTAGATCACCCACCCCTCTAATTATAACTATACCTACTATGTAAATAGTCAGCCAAGTCTCCTCCATTACAGTACTATAAATAGAATAGAATATCATTCATATAAATAAACAACTGAGAAAGAGAACAATATTAAACAGGTCAGGTTTAGAAATATGACAAACCATTAACAAGAGAAAGATGAAAAGTTATATAATTTAATACACAGTGTATAAAAACCTTCCAAAGTATTTGGTACTTAGTAAACTGATCAACAGTGAATATTCGCTAGTTCGCTCCAGTCACTGACAGGGATGGAAGACATCTATGCGACTATGAGCCCCAAGTTTTAACTTTTTACAAATTAAAGTCTATAATTTTTTCTTTAAGTATTAGACAAATATATAAGGTGTTTCAAGTCTATGTAGGTAAAAATATTTCCTATTTAGTGTAAATGGGTATGTGAAAAGAGTAAAAAGGCACCATTCTGTACGAACAAGTAGCGTTTTATGTAAACAATGCAAGGGCCATTAGGCCAATGACTGACTCTGCGTGATGTGACGTCACATGATAAAGCAGTCATCTTTTACTGATCTATTAGTCTTAGCAATATCTCAGTGAAACAGATTGGGTATTTAACTCAACCCAAACAATGTCAGCCACTAAAATCAATGTTTTATTCTCATCTTTTGTTCGTTTTAACATTTTAAGATTCATCAAATTTGATTACCCAGCCACTAAATAAATTGTTTTTTGGGCAAATTCATATATATTTCTTCTGTTATAACATAACATTCATCAAATTGTATTAACTCAATCATACAAAATGGAGTTTTTCTTATTAACCCCATGGTCTTGGTAAAATGGACAAAATGGAGTTTTGCTATAAACCCCATGGTCTTGGTAAAATGAACAAAATGAAATTTTTCCTATAAACCACATGGTCTTGGTAAAAAACAAAGGGCAAAATGGAGTTTTTCCTATTAGTATTAACCTCATGGTCTTGGTAAAATACAAAGGACAAAATGAAGGTGTTTTTTTTATTAACCCCATGGTCTTGGTAAAAAGGACAAAATGGAGTTTTTCTTATTAACCCCATGGTCTTGGTAAAATGGACAAAATGGGGTTTTTCCTATAACCACGAGGTCTTGGTAAAATTAACAAAGTGAGAGTGAGAGAAATGGGGTTTAATGTCCACTCGACACAAACTAGGTCAATTTGGGACTAAAATATGTTTTCAAATTTTATTTCAATAATTCGCTTGTGCGTAAGGGTCTTTAGCAGTGGGAGGACACCGGAAAAATAAATAAAGGATTAAGTTCTTACCTCCATGACCAGGTAAACATGGTTGGATGTTTCCTGTAAATATAGAAATATCACTTCTGTAAATAAATATATCACAAATACTAGACACAGCAGGAAAACTGTGCAAATAAATGCAGACAAAACCAAAGAAAAGTTTTGCACTTTTAGACTTTGGCCTGTACATGGCAAACTGGAAAATTGAAGGCTACCAAAAAAAACCAATTCATGTTGTTGTGTTGTCTTAGCAGCTAACCCACAAGGTCAAACATCTCACTTTTAAAAGATAGGTTGCCAGCCAACGAAACATACGCCCACAGCAGCTAAATCGTCCGGGCAGTCAACAAGAGTTGTCGCTATAATACACTTAAGTCTGATTAAAAGTAACAACTCATTATATAATTATCAGAAAATCATTTGAATTTGTTTGGCTTTGATAAAGTTCTCCTCCATGCTAACCTGGATTTAGCTGTTCAAGTTATCAAAATTCATTGAAACTCGATATGCCTGTTCATCTCATGACCTTCAACACTGTGTATAAATTTAAAGACAATCAGATATTAACTTTAGCCTCTAGAGCGTCCACAAGGTTTTTTGAAGTGATCAAGGGCCATAACTCTGACAGTAATTATTGGAAATCGATGAAAATCAATAGGCTTCTTTGTTTCATGACCTTAAACACTGTGTATAAATCTAAAGACAATCGGATATTAACTTTAGCCTCTAGAGCGACCACAAGATTTTTTAAAGTGATCAAGGGCCATAACTCTGACAGTAATTATTGGAAATTGTTGAAAATCAATAGGCTTCTTTGTTTCATGACCTTAAACACTGTGTATAAATCTAAAGTCAATCGGATATTAACTTTAGCCTCTAGAGCGTTCACAAGATTTTTTGATGTGATCAAGGGCCATAACTCTGACAGCAATTATCGGTAATCGATGAAAATCAATAGGCTTCTTCGTCTCATGACCTTAAACACTGTGTATGAATTTAAAGTCAATTAGAAATAAACTTTAGCCTCTAGAGCGTTCACAAGAAATTGTGGACGACGGACGGACGTACGTAGGTACGTACGGATTGGGCGACGCCAATAACCGACCACATAGAAATGTGGTCGTATAAAAATCAAGCATTATGGTGAGGAGAGAGAGAGAGAGAGAGAGAGAGAGAGAGAGAGTAAAATGTGGTTTAACCTCCACTGACACAAACTAGGTTTAATTTTATTTCAATAATTCCCTTGCGCCTAGGGATCTTTAGCAGTGGGAAGAAACGGGAGGACCCTGAGAAAACCCATGAGGTTAGACAGGCTAACCTACTCCAGTTCACTCAATGACAGGCTGTATGGTGCGGTAACTTTATAATATATATATATACCGTAGATTTAATTATGATCACATTTTCTTGGCAACTACTAAACAGATTATTTTATTTGAATATTAAATTACATTAAAATTGAATATAACACATTTGTAGGGAAATATGCTTGAACAAAGAAATCAACGTTACTATGTCCCTTTCAAATAAATATATCAAAGTGAATCTAAAGAAATCATTATTACTGTGTCCCCTTTAAAATAAAAGTGCATCTAAAGAAATCCATGTTACTGTGTCCCTTTAAATAAGTGCTGTATATCAAAGCGAACGAAAGGTACATGAACTTTATTATCCCTACAGAAAAACAAACATCTGGGGCCCACCGTTTAATAAGGAAATATGACAGGATAGGATCTCTTCTTTATTCACATTCCTTGTCATCCTAGATCAATTATTTCTATTCATCTCCTCTTGATTAGTCATTACCTTGCATGTTTTATAAATGTATTATCAACAGAGAGAGAGAGAAATAGGGTTTAACGTCCACACAAGGAAACCGGTATTATCAACAGTAATTACTAATAAAGGAAATGATTAAAGAATAAAGGTTGGGGGATTTTTCAGATAAAACATGTAAGGTTGCCCCCACGACCCAGATGTAGTTTTACCAGGGAGGCAAAATTTATATAAAGTTTCACCTAGTAAAAAGAAATGGAATGTGGCTTAATGTCCTGGTAATGAAGACGGGCATGCGCCATAAGAGAAATTTTGTAAGGGTAATTTTGTCCGGACAGCGGTACTACGGCCTACTCTTATTTATATCTAATTCCAACTGTCAAGGGAATTGTTAACGTGCATGCCAATGTGTACACGGGACCTCAGTTTTTCGTACCATACAAACAAAAAGACAACTGTTCTTGTCAGGCCCTCTCTCCAGCACAACTGACCCGGGGAAACCATGCTGGAAATTCCTGATGAACTGTGTTATGAAATAGTAACAGTAACTATTGATGAAGGGAAAGTGAATGAAACCTGAGAAAACAGATTCGCCCTACCAGGGAGACAGAATTTATAAGTTTTTATACAGAGTTCCCCCTAGTTAAACAACAAGAACTAATGTACTTCATTTTTGAAAAAGTTGTCATTCATCAATTATTTAATAATTTTTTTTTTTAAAAAGTGTCCGAGAGATTGACATTCGTTTATAAATAGTCACAATACAAAAAATTATTTCGATAAATGTTTCACAATAGATTGATTATTTTGATACCTAATTCATAACATATATATATGATTTTTATAAATAATTCTTACTAGATTGGCTAGTTTGACAAATAAGCCACAACAAGTCAACGATTTTTACATATAAATTGTTACAAATAGCGCTGATATGCATTACACTACGATTCATGTACCAATGGTTAAATCATCATTTTGTCTCAAATGTTGGATGTCAGAAACCCATCTTTTCCTGGTAAAATAACATCAGTGTGGTGCAGTCCCCCCTGCACTTACTATTGAGTTAGAGACTTAGCTAATGTAACCTTAACATATGTAGAGATTTTTTTTGTAAAATAATTTTAAATAGATAAGAATAGGTAGCCCCCCCCCCCCAATAATCTGCTCGTATATATCCCGTGAACTACGCTCGCAGCCCCCCAAATATCAATATCGTTCCGACAGGCCTGATAGGTGTTGATTTAACGGATTTTACGGATTTAACTAAAAACCTTGTCTCATCACTAGTCAAAATAATTTATAACAAATCACGTAGGGTAAGGTACATGTAGTATAAATTACTGATATATCTCATGTTGTCCATGTGTACACAAACAGATCTGCGACACAGTGATCTAAATTTTTTAAAACACTGCAGCAAACCGCGGAAAAAATATGACTGATTAAGAGTACGGTAAATCATCAAAACGGACAAAGGCCCTTAATCATTTCAGATAAGATTGTTTAATTTTAAGGTACACCGTACATGTACACACATCATGTACACAAACATCATGTGCTCTGTGTGTATTCAACATGAGGAAAAATTGGGAGTTCAAGGTAAGTTCACACACACCAGTGAAAAATCGGGTACATGTACAGCTGGAAGGCATACATAATAAACAGCCAACTCCATCAAAACACATTATAACTAAATCTACAGTAAACATCTTAATTATATTCAATGCTTTCATTTGTAAAAATATTAATATTCAGCATTTTTTATCCCAACTTTACTACAATTTTCCCTGATAAAAAACCTCCCAAATAAACGGATAAGAGTTCAATGTTGGTTTTGAAGTCATACAAATTTTCCCTACAATATTCGACTGCATTTTTTTATGGCTACTGATTTCATGGTTGAAGGCATAATTCACTTTTAATTTAAAATCCTGTCTTCAATTCATATCATACTGGTAAATGATTTTGTATAGACTTATATAAATTTTAATGAGAATTTTGTATTACTTAGAACAATATTGCAAATTCTACTGAAAATAATATAGGGGGGGGGGGGGTCTTGTCCTATGTGAGGAAACGAAAACAACATTTAGGAGTTTCTTTTCTTGTCCTTTGTGAGGAAATGAAAACAACATTAACTGATTTGAAATTTAATAGTTCATAGCACAGATGCTGGCTCGCAAGCCTGAAGGTCAGATGTCAGGATTTTCTGGCGCAGTTTCTACTTGTCAGTGGTACTAGATGGAGGGTCTGATTCAAGGTCAGCTATCTAGTTGTTAGGATGGTATGATAAACATTGACATATATGTAAAAGATGCCTTGGCAGACGGAATTCAATATAAGAGAAGGCCATAGTGCCATTGCTCAGGCAAAATTACCCTCATTAACCCAGTCAGACCCTAAACCTAAATTTATTTAATTTCATTGGTAGAGATCTTCTTACAGATGACTAATGTGGAAATTATAGAGTCAGATGTCAAAACAAATGATGATGTTACAACAATATTATATTTATCTTATGAAAATTATGATTATTATATATATGCAATCAGATATGATTAGGGTATTATTAACTAGTCAGATGTCAAACAAATGATGATGACACAATAATATTATTATTATACTTATCCCCTGAATATTATATTTATTATTATATGTTATTGGGTCATATGCAATTAGATATGAAATTTTCAACATTTGCAGATAGATTAATATAAGCTTTAAAGTTGGTTTCTGAATCCCCCCCCCCACAAATGGGTGGTAATGCATTTAACAATGTAATATAAATGTATATAAACTAATTTACATTCAATCATTTCTGTTTTTACTGTAATTTCTAATACATGAAGAGTCCAAATTGAATGACAGTCTGGTGTCTGGTAGTATTCTCCTTTTGGGTATGTTTGGCCTCATTCATCGAGGTGCTTTTCTTGTAACAGTAAAATAACAACATCAATGTCGATTTAAATTGATAAGTTGTGTTTAATGTCAATGATTGTGAATGATATTGAGTTAAAGGCTTGCCTCCTTTAACAATATGAACATACACCCGTAATATTATCAGATGATATTAGCTGGACAAAGCCGTCTCAAGACAGTTTAATAATAATAACAAAGTCCAATAGAGTTTTCATTACAGCCATATTTGGCAGTTTTGGCTGATATTCAACACTTGAAGTTGACTGACAAAAGTCAAAATGTATTTTACATCAAAATACATTAAATACAGTTAGAATTTAGATTGACAGTTTGTATGTGTGAAACAAGTTGGAATTTATTAAAACATTAAGATAATACAAAATTCTGACTATATAAGGTTAACAAAATGAGCAAACGATTGACTGGTTGAGAAAATGTTTGAAGATGAAACTCTGGTCTATAATCAAAGATTTAGAAAATGAACAATAATTTTATGAAATGGACTACAACAAAATGTAGACTATATGCCCATAAGGAACATAAGGACATAGGTCTAATTAAGGAACATAATTATCACATAGGTCTTAAGAAGGATAAACTTAAATCCCCTGATCAGCTGTTCCAAAGAGTTCAAAGGTTAAGTTAAGACTAATGAATTAATAACACCTATTCATTAAGTGGAAGGATGTATTAGCACAACAATTACTTTCTGACAAAACGCCAGGTGAACAGGGTCTAACAATGTTAGTTATATAAGACATGGTGTAGAAAGAAAATGGATGTGAAACACTCTGTAATCATGTGATAACCTACACGCACTAGAAACCATTAACACCATGCGGGGACAGTGTGTCAAGTTGACAGTGTGTCAATATGGATATAAATAAATAAAGTTATGTAACTTCTGTTAAAAATGATCATTATCTCTTCTCTCTTATTAGTTTAACATAGAATTCAACTAGACCTCTTTATCTCGGCCAGACATAGGCCATGTTTAAACCACAAAGTTCAAAAGTTGAGAAGGGGCCTTGATTAAACATTTAATTATTGATTTTATGACTTCACAACCATAACAAGACTCTTATAAAATCTACAATCTGTACATATTCTACTTAGCTAACTTCACAATCCACATAATCAATAAAAATAACAACTCAAGGAAAAATTTGAGTCAACTTTTAAAAGTTCAATCGTTTTGTTTATCAAAGGATGGTCGAACTTTAAAAATGTTGACAAGTGCACATGGTTCAGTTTACTTAACATCTTAACGCGTTAAGCTACATGAGTACATGTAGATATCCATTTTGTCCTTACAACCACTTGTACATATATAGAGAGTGAGAGAGATGGGGTTGAACGTCCGCTCGATACAAACTATGTCATTTCAGGACTTCTATATGCCCTATATATTTATATAGAAACTTGAGCTGCTTGAAATAATGCATGCATCGATGCACCTTTTGAAATGTACATGTAGATGGCATGTGATAAATTATAAATGTCATTCCTTTTAGATTATTACACTGGAAAATTGATTGGTATGGTTTAACTTGGCGTATATAGCCCTAATTTCACTTATAATTCTGTGTTGAATTATTCATAACTATGGTTTAATTTCGGCTAATAGTGTTCAACTTGTACTTGTGTTTAATTTTGATTACCAAGCGTCTAATTAACTAGTATATTAGATCATTTCATAATGCACCCGAAAATAAATAATTCTTATATGATAAAAAAATTTGTAAAAGAACTTATGTAATAGAAATTTGGACAAGTTGACCCTAGGGGTCAGGGTATATAAAGAGTTCATTATCAAATACAGATAACATATAAGTAGTGTTAGGTAAGTTGAAGATTGACCTCAAAGGTACCTCATAAGGTACGCGGTAAAACGCTGGCTCGCTAGCCTGGAGGTCAGGTGTTCGATCCCTGCATTGGCAGAGAAAGTTTATCCAGATTTTACGTCGTGTATTCCCCTTGTCAGTGATGCAGGATGGAGGGTCTGACAAAGACAACTCTATAGTTGTTGGATGGTATGAAAAATCGAGGCCCTGTGTACACTTTTGGTGGGCACGTAAAAGATCCCTTGGCAGTTGGAATTCGATATAAGAGTTCATAGCGCCACTGCCCGGGCAAAATTACCCTCATAGCACACTGTATGGCGTATGCCTGTCTTCATTAGCCCAGTTTAGGAGCAAAACAGTAGGACGTTAAACCCCTATATCATTTCATAAGGTACATGTATACTGATGTTACATAGTTACATACTACCCCACTCTCTAGGATCATGATCAAGTCATGCTAAAATTACCCGGTACTCCTACTGTAGTTCAAGCTACTTGATAGTCTCATACTTGATTTCACATGGCCTTGTGTCAGTGAACACAGGGTCATTGTCAGTCTCATATTACCATACTGCCACTGGTCTACTGACCTCATTTAACTATAAATATCTCTAATGTTATTGTTTACATTCCGCTAATGTTGTCATATAAGTATATAGGTTAACCCAGCAGTACTTATCATAGAGGTTGTTAGCATTACGAATTCGGTGAAGTTTTCCTACAGGCTTCGTCCACTGTGTTATAAAATCAATGTACCACTAGTGGCTAGTGTCAGATAAGAGATAAAGCATATTAATAAATGCAGTCAATAACTGATATTTTCTTAAACATATTTATTAATCTAGTTTGAAATTTGTTAAGAAAATATAAACCCTATCTATTTAAAACAAAGTCAGAGAGAGAGAGAGAGAGAGAGAGAGAGAGAGAGAGAGAGAGAGAGAGAGAGAGAGTGGAAATTGGACAGATGACCATTCTCATCACATACATGTACAACCCGGGAATTGAAACCGCGCCAGTTGACTCAGTGAAAGACCTTATGAAAGTAATAGTATATATAGAGAGAGAGAGGGTCAACCCTCCACATACTAGGTAATTTGGGACTAACACATCATTCAATTTTATTTCAATAATTCACTTGCGCGTAGAGGTCTTTAGCAGTGAGAAGAAACCAGAGGACCCGGAGTAAACCCACAGGGTCTGACACGTGACCCTACTACTTATCACAAACAACCAGGCAATCGAAACCACACCAGTTGACTCAGTGAAAGACCTTATGAAACTAATAGTATAAAGTCGGTGAAGTTTAGCCACGGGTTTCTTCCATTGTTTTATTAAATCAAAGCTAACAGTGGCTGGCTGATAAGATAAGAACATCTATAAATAATGCGGCTAATTTTTGACATATAAAATATGTATCCCATGTGACCCAAACAGCATAAATTCGGTGAAGTCTTTGAAAATATTGGTGACACATGAAAATCAAAACAAACAAGGACTGATAACAGTATCAAAGTCAGGATTTTGCAGGGGGGGGGGGGGGTAACAGAAAAAAAACAGTGCAATTTTTAAATCCAGTCCTTATGGATAGCTTGTGCTGTCTGCTAATAGCCCCAGATTAGTGTACATATCCACCTTGTTTTTTGGCTAGCAAACCTGTCAATTTTTTCATTCAGTGTCCAAATAAATATCACACAGAAGTTTGGGGGAATGACAGTATAAATTAGTTAATCAATACTTTATTCAAGAGCAAAATCTGCCTAATGCAAATCTTTCTTGAGGCATGAAATGTTATCTAAATTATTAATTAAACATTAATTAGCTTATCCAGACCATAATCAACTCTGGATGTCATCGCTAGCCTGCAATATTAACTCGATTAGAATCTGATCTGCTGCTCAACGCTCATTGATGGTTAAGGGGGTTGGCTCCAAATCAATTAGAAAATATTAAATAAATTTGACATTTACTTTAATTTCTTGTTTCTACTACAGCTTATGACATTTAAATATAGATAATTATGTTCCTTGGTGTTTTAGCTTTTGTAGGATATATAACAATCTATATTTTATCAAGCAGGGTTTTTTTTACGCTTTTCCTCAACGGCATGGGGTGGCCATCCTGGATTATGGGGAATGGGCGTGGTCCAGGTTCCGAAATGCAAATTTTTCAAAAAATTGTGTGATAACGATATAGTCCTGAAAATTTCAGAGCATTAGCTTTAATAGTTGACAGTGCAAATTAAAAAACAAATATTTTCTCATTGAATTGGAGCCACCCCCCTTAAATCAAGAAATGGATAATCAAGACTATGTGTTTTATTGTACCAACTTTATTAATTCAATCACTAAATTTTCAGCAAATTCCCTTTAGATTATCTGGTTTTTAACTATTACAGTAAGTTAGCTACCAGCTCTTTATCTAATCTCCCATAATTATTAATATATCTTTAAAGAGGTATTAATTAGGTCTATCAAAGCATTTAAGCAATGTTTTATAACATAAATGTATTTTAAATCTCAACTCAAAACATTCTTATTTAGAAAACCTGATCTGTAAATAATCAGTGAATATAAAAAACCAACAGCTCCTTAGAAACTGATTTCTTCAGTATTAACATGCTTTATAAATGACGATATTATTATTATTATATATGTATTCTATGCAGGATCAAGACCGCTCAGTTAATCATGAATATATATATAGGACATATTAAATAGTACGACCGAAGTATTGTGGTTCAATCATTATTAATAGATTCAAACTAAAACCATGACGGTCATACCTAAGTTGGTCATGTGCAACACGAAATCAATAGAGGCTTACTACATACATGTACACTACGCTGAAAATATTATTAAAACGCACAAGTGAAAAACCAATAAATTACGCCTCCTGGAATACAGCTGTTATTAATTCATCGCATCCTAAGCTGTTACTACATTTATATATTAAAATTTAACAAATAATAAAATGATAAATATCTGTTAAATTACACAACTAAGCTTGGTTATTAAATACATATTAAAATAGAGAGAAACTAGCTAATTTCAGGACTAAAGCGGTGGACACACTAGCCGAATCATTCGGCTGAATCGTTCGGGCGAATCAATTGGCGCCGAATTTTATTCGGCCGAATGGGTGGACACACCAGCCGAATGTTTCGCCCGATTCACCAGTCGATTGCATCACTTTCACGTCACATGATTAAAAACGGCGGCGTCTATGTCTTCAAACAATCACGTGACTTCTCGATATGAGTGCTGATTGGCTACTGAATTCTACATTCAGCCGAATGCTTCAGCGAAGTGGACACACCAGGCGAATATAATTCGGGCGAATAAATATTCGGCCGAATATATCAAATCATGGCCGAATCGTTCGGCTAGTGTGTCCACCGCTTAACATATGGTACAGTACAATTTCAATAATTCACTTGTGTGTAGGGTTTTTTTAGCAGTGGAAGGAAACCAGAGAACCCGGAGGAAACCCACAAAGTTGGACAGGCGAACCTACTCCTCGTCATGTACAATCGAGGAATTGAAACCATGACAGAAATAATAAATACATATCAAAATAGAGAGAAACAAACTAGCCAATTTCAAGACTAATATATGGTTCAATTTATTTCAATAATTCAATTGTGTGTAGGGGTATTTGGGATTTGGAGGAAACCAGGGAATCTGGCAAAAAAAACACACGAGACGATTCAAATTCCTTGTCACGTAATCAATAACTGTCACGTAATCAATAACTGACCTTACAATTTCAAGTGCACTCGTTTGACCCTAAACCCCATCCAACATATATAATAATATTCAAATGATACGTCATATTGCGACTCATGAATAGTTTTTGTTGGTTGGTTAACACTTATGCCACTAACGTATTATTGAAACTAAAAACCAATAAATATGAACTATATATGACTATAAAACAACATGTAACTTATCAATAGATATATATCAGGTGATGTATGTATGAATTATCAGCATGTCTATCACTATGATATATATCACAGCGACTCAACTGAGATATAACACAACACAGCAACCCAACCGAGATGTTTACATCTCCATATGCTCTTGTTGCTTTCTCGCTTGGTTTGATTTATATTTTCACTTATTTACACAGAGAGTGAGACAGATAAAGAGAGGGGGGGAGCGATATTGGGATTATAGAGAGAGAGAGAGATATGGGGATTGAGGTCCACTCTGCACAAAATTAGGTCACTTTGGAACTAACATATAGTTCAATTTTATCTCAACAATACACTTGCGAGTAGCAATGGGAGAAAACTGGAGGACATGGAGAAAACTCACGAGGTTGGACAGGTGACCCTACTCCTTGTCATGTCCAACAGGCTTTATGATACGCAGTGCTAACCATTCGGCTATCCAACCCCAAATCATGTGATGTATGTATGAGTTATCAGCATGTCTCACTGTTTATCTCTGGTAAAACTTGCCGGTCATTAATTGCAGTAAGAATACATCAAACAAATTAGATGTTTTATTAAGTTTACTTGCATAATTTTCAGAAGGGGGGGGGGGGTCTCACTTTTTTTATTAAGCTATTGGCAAGGTGCATGGAATTTCATTATTTTATAAACAACTTTAGATTCACTTTGATATGTACGTATGTACAATGTACCCCAAAAGTCCCAACATAAATTGAACAATTTACCATAATAATAATATATCCCTTTGTTTAAACAGGTGTACATTGCTCTGGTATATTATTTAACTTATATACAAGTCTATTCCTGTAATTGTAATGTAGTATTCTTTCTTATGTTTGTAACAACCTGATAATAATTATAACATCAATGATAAACTTACCTTACAATCCAATAAGCCAACCACATTCTCATGATGAAGATCAGACAATTCCTGAAATATTAATGTAATAAAGAAACATTTCTGGTATGATGTTATGGTGAACAATAATGGCTAAATCTGTGCGTTAAGACCAGCTCAATTTTCGTCAAGGTCGCTGAGATGTAAATAAGGTTAGGGCATGTGATTGTTGGCGAGATTTTAGGGCAATCATGAGGCCTAGGTACAGGGTTAGGATTATTGCTAGCCCTGTTTACATCTTGTGACCTTTGACCAAACTTAAAGTTGGCCTTATCAAATTGCTCTAACCAATAACATGTCTATGGTATAAGAAACAGGAAATCAATGTGATGTTACATATGTTGCAATTTAAAAACTGTAAAGTTTACACCAACAATTTACATAAAAAAAATGCTTTCTTGTTTTACATGTGCAGTTGAGTTTTTATTTTAATCATTCCTCCAAATTTCAAATCTCAAGGGCAAATCTAAAAATATTTCAAAGAACCATTGTTTCAAAAAGCGGTCAATTTGAATTGGATTGGGACTGAAAATTATTGCTTTGTTTTGTGACGTGGGTATCTGTCTATGTAAGTTTTGTTTAGGTCTACTGTGGAAACATATTGGGTTTAACATATGGTTCAATTTTATTTCAATAATTCGCTAGCGTGTTGGGATGTTTAGCAGTGGGAGGACACCGGAAGACCCAAAGTAACCCCATTAGGTTGGACAGTTGACTCTATTCCTTGTCACATACTGTACAACCGAGGAATCGATACCACACCAGCTGACTCAATGACAGACCTTATGGTACAACGAGCACATGCTAACCATTCGGCCAAACAACCCTCTGTGTTTCAAAAATATTACGAATTTCTATTAGTCCATATAGCATAGTTAAATATAAAGGAAGAAAAATTCATTCCATCAATAAAATGAAAACAACATAACGAGGTCAACTGTACTACTACTAGTCTATTGCCTGTACCTTGAGTATTTTTATTTCCTTGCTTAGCAACTGTTGAGACTTGGCAATGTTCTTCTTAGTTATACTTTTTATAGCTACAGCAACATCAGGCTTCTGTCAAAAGAGCAATCAATAACATCGCATTATATTAACATAAATATAACATAAATATACCATAAAATATAACAACTGGAACAATATATAATATGATTAGTGTATATTAAAAATGAATTATATTAGTGGCATTTGATGTGATAACCTACATACAGTATTACCAAGAAATAATTCTAAGGAAAACAACAAATATATACATACAAAGCTTAATTCTGACTATAATTCTTTACAGAGGAGTTTAATACATGTACATGTACATGTATAGGCTATGCCAGTTCCCTAAGCCCTATTCAAATCTGAATAAAAATATTCCTAATAAAAAAAAAAATTGGAATAAAAATATTCCTAATAAAAAAAAAAATTGGAATAAAAAAATACTATCATCTTTATGTTTGCAGATGTAATTAACAATTTTTTATTGGCTCAATCAGGATATAAAAAACATCATCATCTAGTTTAGTATGTATGTAATTGATGTCCATTAGAATTAAGTCTTATTATAGATAAAACATTTTGGTGTACTGGTATCAATGAAGACAATACCAACTACAATAGAAAGCTTTAATTGATAAAGTGTGAGAAATTAATTGATGATACAAAAAAAGAAACCCATTGAAAATTGGGTATCCTGAAAACACTTAATTATTAACTGTAGTAGTCCGAAATAGACCTTACATTGTTTCCAGAAATAAAGAGAAATGCTATTATCAACATCAACAAGTTTTATGGATTGTTGAAAAATTACAATACATGTACTTGCATCAAACCTAATAATAGATCTCATCCCTCCCCCCTCCCTTGCCCCGATGAACTATGCTAGTTGACCCAATGACAGACCTTATGATACAGCGCGCACATGCTGACCATGTGGTCATCCAACCCCTTCCGCCCCAATTTAAAACATCATTTTGCTATCCACAGGCTATTTGTGTTGAAATTTTGATAAACAACTCGAGGTATTTATTGAAGTGTCACTGAGATTCATCAGGAGAACATGTATAACAAACAAAAAGTATTAAATGTGACTGAATAATTAATCCATAAGTGATAGAAATGGACAATGGTGAGTGTGTGTACTGGTCATGGTCTGATTAGACTGTACTTAGTATACAAGATTACCTGAAGATTTGGCTGACCACAACAGGTGCTAATATATTCTTGTACTTACATGAATTGTGTACATGATATATGAACCATATAAAGGTGGACAATACAGGTTAAAGGCCTAAAAATCTGGGTTCATGGTCGACTTAACTGTCATAATAAAATATATAACACTAAATATTAAATATAGAGAGAGGTGAGGTTAAACATCCACTTGACACAAACAAGGTCATTTTGGGACTAACATATGGTTCTGCTTTTTTCAATAATTCGCTTGTGAGTAGGGGTCTTTTAGCAGTGGAAGGAAACCGAAGACCTGGAAAAACCCACAAGGTTGGACAGATGACCCTACTCCTTGTCACGTAACACCGGTGAGTCGTAACAACGGTGAGTCGAAACCACGCCAGTTGACTTAATGACAGACCTTATGATACAATGCGCACTGTAACACACTAAACATTCGGCCATCCAACTCCCCTAGAGAGAGAGGTATTACATAGGCTAAGCCTGTTCCCCAATCCCATTCAGTCAACCTGAATAGAACATTGTTTTAAAAAAAAAATCCACCCCCCCTTAATATTAAATAAATCATTAAATATTAATTATCATAATATGAGTAATACTAATGTACATGTATATGAAGTGTGTATTTTGTATTAATTATTATAAGCCCAAGGATTGCTTTTCAATTCCTAAAATTATTAGCAATGAATGTAAACGTATACTTGAATAATACTATCCACACTTAAAAAACTTAATTCAAGGGTCATTTTGAGCCTTTGTTGAAGGATTTGTAAGAATAATGAGCAGATTTAAAGGATTTATATAACTTATAAGTATTATGTACTACACGAAGTTCATCCATAGATTAAAGTATTCTATCATAGAGGTAATTTTATAGTTGTATTGACTGGCTGGATTTAAATGTTTTTCATGTTTTTGTATAAATTAGGTAAATTGAGCGCTTCATTTATAATTAAGGATCATTTCAGGCTCTAGGGATTAACTGTATCTATTGAAGGGCAGGATTTATTCTTTCAGTTTATTACAGATAAAATGAATACTTCTTAGGTATATATTTCAACATGAGATTAAGGACCCTTCATTTGTTAATATCATAATGATTGACAGATCGTTAATATGTGGAGTATTGTTATGTACATGTATACCAAATAACAATCCTGTCAAGAACAACATGGGATAGAAATAGGGGTCAATACCATCCACGCAACAAAAACTAGGTCGTACTTGGTGAAAATTCTCACGATTTTTGACTGAAAATATACTCCATAATATATTTTCTTTTTGCTTGCACTGTTTTTGTTGGGGATCCTGGTAGCTAAGTGGGTACAACACTGGCTCACTAGCCTGGAGGTCAGGTGTTCAAATCAATCCCTGCCTTGGTTGAGAAAGTTCATCGATTTTGCGGTGTGGTTTCCCCTTGTCAGTGATTCAGGACTGATGGGCCTGACAAGGACAGCTATCTAGTCTTTCGTTGGATGGGACGAAAAACAGAGGTCCCGTGTACACATTGGCATATGCACGTAAAGATACCTTGACAGTTGGAAGTCGATATAAGAGTAGGCCGTAGTGCCACTGTCTGGGCAAAATTTCCCTCATAGCACACTGTATAGCATATGCCTGTCTTCATTGGCCCAGTTTAGAGCAGAACAGTAGGACGTTAAGCTCCATTTACGGTCTTCAATTAGCCAAGGTTAGGTGCAGAAGTGTAGGACGTTAAACCCCATTTCATTCATTCTCCATTTCATTTCTTTTTCTATCTGTGGTTTGTTGGCAGTCATTCTTCCAGATATCGGTCAACTTACACATAATGTACATGTAGATTTCTAATACAGAAAATGAACAATTGCCATGTAATAGGTACTAGGAATACAGTATAAAGAGCCATTCAAGCGTGACAATGTCAACACATGAATTAAAATCTCATTTTAAAAGTTCTCTTGCTCTGACATGTAATTCAGACATGCAATTTTCCATGAACCTGATTATTTTTTTATATTCTTATCTCTGCTTAGACTATTCCCAGACATGAATAAATGCATGTATTATACTAAATTATATTTTGATATGACCAGCGTTTTCTTTTCAAATCAATATAGTGGCAGGCATTGTATGTACATGTTTGGTCAAATTTACATGAATGAGATAAGGTGCGAAAATACATGTGATATTTTTCTCCTTGTCAGATACAAATTAAAATTTCAATGTCATAACTGTGTATTAATGACATTGACAAACTTGGTGATCCACCCCATTCCCTGCCTATCATCTCCCTGTTCATTGTATTATAAGAGTTTGACAATCCGTAGTTCCTTAAGGGACTGTCTCTGATCGGACAATGTCCGCTGACAGTTCCTATGGCTTCTTATCAAGGGCGTGGATTTGTCATAACTTTTGGGGGGGACGGACGGACCCTGGAACCTTTCATTACCAAATCAAAATGATAATTACGAACAGTTTACCAGTGTTAGGGCATGGGCATACGGGGTCGATGACAGTTAGAGGGGCTGAACCCGAAATGCCCGAAAAAATTTCGGGTTTACAGACAGCGGCGCCGGTCTTCCTTGAGGGGCGAAGAAGCGGAGCTTATCTTGTTTGACCCCCCCTCCCCCCACAAGAAAAATTTGAAATATTTGACAGCTGCAAGCGCGTTTTCCTGCTATTTAAGCCCGTGGACAAAGCGGCATAATATAACACTAATTAAGGTGGCTGACTCGAATTCCGTTGGGAGAAAAAAATGTAAATTTAACTACCAAAAACACGTTTTCCTGCTTTCCAGTCTGTGAAAACAGCAACTTCAATTTGGTCCAATTTAGCCTACGCTGAATTCCAAACAACCAATCAATCGTAGCGGGATATGGGGTGCCTAATCCCCCCCCCACACGGAAAAATTTACCACCGCAAATGCGTTTTCTTCTATTCTAGCCTGTGTAAGGAACTCCAAAAGTATCCAGTGGTTTTGTAACCATAATCCCACTATGAATTCCAACTATCCAAATAGACTTGTTGCAACTGCATTCGCAAATAATAATGGATGCACGAAAAATGTTGCACAAAAAAGAGTGGCTCCATACAAAATGTTTAAATCCTTAGTCAACTCAGTACAAATTCGTGGTATTCAATTAAAAGGAAAGTGAAATTATAGTGTTTTATTAGAGTCCGATGACAGTTAGGGAAGTATAACAAGAAATGCCCCCCAAAAGATCAGGTTTACAGACAGCGTCGTCGGTTTTCTTTGAGAGGCGAAGAAGAGGAGCTGACCTTACATGGAACCCGCAAGAAAATTTGGGAATATTTGACGGCCGCAAACGTGTGTTACTGCTATTCCAGCCCGTAAAATTGGTGTTTTATTAGATTTCGGGAATTTGTTTTACCAAGTAGATTAAATAAAAATTTGTTCCTGGCGATCAAAATTATGGGGGGGACAGAGACATATTCGTCCCCCCATGTCCATGCTTCTTAAATAATGTAGCTGCAATATGAAAATATGGTAAAATAACGCTCTTACCCGTCTCTGTTCTCAGGCTCTTTTAGAACCCTTATACTTTCTATTTTCAACAAAAGGAATCATTTCTCACTATATCGGACACACATATTTACAATAATTCAACAACACTATTTTCAAGTAGAATTCAGAGATAAAATAAACATGCAGTCTGCGCATGTTGCTAATATAAGTTCAAGTTTTGAATTGCTGATATAAGTTCAAGTGTATTGAAAATAGTGTTGAATTAGCATAAATGTGTGTCAGCTGTGACAAGAAAGGGTTCCTTCACAAACAAAGAAGATTACAGATAGCCTTAGACCAGAAGTTGGCATGAGCGATATTTTCATATTATATTGCAGCAATATAGGAAGGGATAGAAACTGTCAGCTGACATCATCCATTCAGAGACAGTTCCTGCAGGAACTAGGCAATCAAAAATGAATGAAAATGATTTCAAACACAGTAAATATACATATTATATAAATCATATTACACAATATTTTAAACCCTACAAATAAATACCACAGTCCACCTCATAGTACAAGTGTATTCCACAATAAACCACAGTAAATACACATCATGGTATATATATGTATAACCCATGCCTTATAATACACAGTCTTCCCCAGGTGTTAATTACAATTAATGACCAATACACAAAGATTTATAACATTATACTGTGCAATAAAAGTGTACATATTACCAAATAACCCCTAGTAAATATTTAACCTATGCTTTAAAATACACAAGCCCTAGGTTTAAAATATGTACATTTATGTATTTCTATGTGGTACTTATGAATATGATCTTAGATCTATTTATGTGACCCAATCTGTATACATGTACATATACATATCATATTATAAAATGTATTTCCATGTTGTACTTATGAATATGATCTTAGATCTATTTATAAGACTCAATCTGTACATATACCATAAGAGTAACATAAGATTGCCAAATACATCAATCTTTGTTCCAAAACATATCTGATGTTTACCTTTGAGCATGTTGTTTGTGATATATTGCTGTAATTTACAACTGGTCATGTAAAAAATACTAGAAACTCAAGTCAAAATTATCTTGTACAAATAATTTTAAATCAAACAGGATGAAAAAAAAGAGTAAAGTATTTCAGATCAAGCTTATGGAAATAATAAACCATGCCCTGAGTCAATATACATGTACAGGCGTAGTTACCAGTGTTTTTTTTAAAAAGATTATAAAAGAAATATCCATGCTCCCTTTTTCATTTCCAGTAAAATTCAGTCCATGCAAGAGTGTATATAAACTGTGAATATGATGCATAGTGAATAGAATCTCTCCTGACAAAGAAAAATGTATCTATGTACAGATCACCGGTTAGTTGCCAACATGAAAACATTCTTTAAAAACTGTATTCCTCCCACAAATTTCATAACGCTGGCTTTGTTTTTGTAATAAATACACAATATTTATGACTGATAGTTTCATATTCTGTGGAATAACTCAGACGATTTGATATTCATTAATAAAATATCTTTTATTTACTAAAAATAAAAGAGAAAAAATGATCATGCAAACGGGAAATTAACATCAATTTATGACAGTCATTGACAGTAGATGCAAAAGGAGAGAAAGATTTCAGACAGCATATGTTATACAAGAGGTAAAGGATTTGAAAAGATTTATGCACAATGAGGCAAAGACTTTGGTGAGGGAAATTACAAAATTGATCACATCTAAAAAAAATTGAGCATGATAACAAAAGCTTTCACTTTCAAAAAAGATACACTAAAATATTTAAAATAACTTTCAAAAAAGTTAAGTAATTTGATTAAAACGTAAGTTTACAGTTGTGAGTCACAGAGAGTTAATTTTATGTATATATGGCATAAGAAGTTTTAAATAAGATCTTGCATAAAAAGATGACAAATTAAATAAATCTATTTTAAAACTAAAGGTGGGGAATAAAATATAACTCTATTGTTGTTATATGTCATGTTGTAGATACAATGTATGTAAATAGAGTATATGATCTAAAAATAGGCCTGACTAAATGCTTGTATCAGATTGAACAACGTGGCCTACTGTACATGTACAACTTTTACTTTATATGTCACTTTTGTGACCTCGGTTCTTTGATGTACCGGTACTTCATAACCATTAAATAGCATAATAGGTTAATTATGGTATTAACTAATACTGTTGGAGGGATTAAATTAATTGAAACTGTCAACGCACAGATTTCACAAATTTCAGAAAATGGAAAATTAGAGACAATTTTTGAATTTCAGAAGAAATTTTACCCCAAAAAATAATTTAATATGCATAACAGTATAAATAAACCCACCTGCATTTTGGGGGGGGGGGATATGATTAAGTTCTAACTTATATTCCAAATTCTCTCTTTTATGGTATTTTGTAAACGACCCTAAGCTTGCACTTTTTAATATCTAACATAATAAAAACAATAATTTTTAGGCTTAGGCCTAAACTTACGGTTAAATTTTTAAAAAATGGGTGTCTTCACAAAGTACACTGACAAATGACAACAAAGAAATTTGTGCGTGAAAACGATTCACAATAGCAGAAATTTATCAAAGTTTAATTATAAAAAAATGAGGGTAGTTAATGATGCCAACCTTGCCGGATATTTTCAATCTCTGCAATACAAATAATCTTAAAAGTAATTTGCAATCCTGTGGCTGGTAAGCTTACATTGTGCACTCAAATTTTAATTAACATAAATGTACATCTACAAGAGCAGTAATATCATTTATCGAAATGAACAGAATTTACACGTGTATAATAACATTAAAAAAAAACATTTCAAAATATTAAATGCCAATAAAAGTCTATTAAATGATAAAAAAATTCCAAATTTTACATTTTATAAGAGTAGAAAAAATAATTGTGATATGGGTCAGTTGGGTGGGTGTATTATTATTAATATCTATAGGATCTTAATTTCACTGAATTCCATTCTAACTGCTATTCTCAAATATTATGTCTACACATTAGGATCTGTGTAAAAGATTTTATTAAATGCATCTTTCACTTCAGGGTCATCCGACCAGCTACTGTACAAACCCTGTTGTCAGGCGTTGGTATGACTAAAAGAAAACTAGGGTACATGACCCACTTGTAACAGCACAATGACATGGTATGATTGTGATTTTTAAACTGGGACCACCCAGTTTCCCAAACTTATTCATTATACACCAACAAAGCTATGGTATGATGCAATAATATGCAATTGGGCGTCAAAGTTAGACCTTTCTTATTTACTAACAAAAAAAAAGTATTAGTATTAGTACATGTATGTACTTCATTTGATATATTTTTTAAACTTAAAATTTGTGTAGGCCTTAACTGTAAATAAGAAAACAAAACATTTATTTTTAATTACTTCTGGTAATTTAAACTATAACTGTATTCAGTAGATCCCTTCAATCTTCAATACTAAAAATACTAAGTTAGGGATAGCTTAAGGGGGAAGTACATTCATATAAAGTCAAGATGGGGCTTGATTATCAATTGGAATTTATTCATTAAGTACATATGAAATTCATAAAACACAGTCATCCTCATTCATTGCCCCATTTTCTGAAGAATATGGTACTGCTGTACCATGTATGTAATACACCATCTGATCTACTAAAAATACCATTCTTCAACATGATTGTCCTATAATCTTTGTCTTAAATAAATCCATCTTAAAATTGATACCCACTATTTTACCAAATGGAAGAACAAAACACTGGTTGTCATTAATCATTTTGGATAAACTGAAGGCTGTCATTCTTAAATTGAAGTTTGCCAGAACTCCAGAACCTTTGTTTTGGTGAGCTACTCAAAATCTAAACCTGGTTCTGTCAACAAATACATACCTTTCTGTATCTTCCTTTGAAGACAACTGCAAAGGCACCATGTCCGATTAAATCTTTTTTGTTATATTCGTAATCTCCTATTATCTCCATCTTTCAGAATGAATATTTATCATGGAAAAAATAAAGTTATATTTTGGTTTGACAGGAATGGCCAATAATTCTGACACTCAGCCATATTATTATTGCAACCAAATTATGATTACATTATTCAAGCTATGCTGAAGCCATTTTGTTTCATTTCAACTCATAATGAGGTCGTTAAATGTAAACAATGACAATCAAACCGTTACAATCACAAAGATTCAAAACACAAAGAGAAATATTTCTTCATAGGTACGTAATTTTTCTTCGTTTGCACTAAGTTTATCGGTGGCCACCTGATTATGTTTAGGTTTTGACCAATTTGTAGCCAGTAAACATCCACAGCAAAACATAGTTCTCCAGAATATCAATGTTTTATACTATATAATGCCAGATGTAAATAATGACATCTATTGTATACAGTTCGCTCAATATTAGGAAAATCGATAGTTGAACTGTCAATTTATCAATTACAATATTCATTAAATAAACGTAATTATATTCTAATTTATGAAAATTGTGTCAAATTCATACGCATTATAGTGCGTCTCGCGGTTTCTCGCAACAGTGACGAGAGTTTATGCTTACGGTTCATGTATATTGCGCCTTCAACCACGTGGTGAGATTATTAGGGAGATTATTGCATATTTTGGTTGAAATACCGCCTGTCATGTCTGCAGTATTTACAGTTCATTCAATGCACCATTTTTCCTAAGTGCATACGTAAATCGCCTATTCTTGGGGCAGAGGTAAGGGCTCCACATGGTGGAATAACCTTTTTATTCTTGATAAACTATGGCGGTGTTCTATCCACCAATCATGACATAGCTAGCATCATGTCCGTGGATGTCAATGACACAGAAAATTGAATAACAGCATAGAAACGAATCTCCGAACTGCATCTGCAATCCCCCGATTTAATGTAATGTCGTGCAGTTCATTTTGTTAACATAAAATTGCGAACAATTAACGACGAAATTCATGCATGTACCAAAGTCCAAAGCAACGATGACATTGACCTCGGCGTTGGTGTTGTCCGTAGTGTTTTGTAAACAAACCAGTTTTTACATGCTTTTTGATTAGATAAAAAGATAAAACAATAAGATAAGCTATGGCACCAGCTGATTGTGGTTCTGTCAGAGGAAACTGGGTTATCTTATCCCAAAAAATCATTTTAATTTAATTTAATATAGTTGCCTTTGTGTGTCTGGAGAAGTTTAGGCCTTAACTACCAAAAATTACTCATTCAATGAATCAATCACTCACAATGAATCAGTAATCCGCTTAATTAGTAAGACCCCTTTAATCTCATTACTCTCATGTTACGGTTAAACATTATGCTGTAATATTAATATAACCTGAAGCATTAATGCTTACAGCTAAATGTGATTTTATGTACCGGTAGTGTAGTTCTATACTTATTCACTGTACTTATTATTATTAAGTTATTTATGGTACTGTATGACAAGGTTCTGTCACTCTTTGAAAGGCCTGGGAAAATGAAAATGTGATTTACTTTTTTAATGGTAACGTAATACAAGGTTCGCACACTCTTTGAAATTCCTGGATAATGAAAATGTGATTTCCTCTACTGGAAAATTGTGAAAAAACAAGATTACTCCTTGAAACCCCTGGAAAATTAACATTTGTGGTTTCGCTTTATATTTCAAGATATAAAACTGAACATACATGTAGACATTGAATGTTTCTTCAAAATCAAAAGTTCACGAGTTCATCACCGTAAATGGACTCGTCTTTGGTAGAATTCAATGCAGGGATTTGTGGAATCTGGTAAAAAGTTACTGTAAAACTATTGGAATTTTAAGTGTTCTGAGTTGTGCACACCCTGTAGGCTATAACATGAAAAAACTGAGGTCACACGTACACATTAAAAAAAGAACCCTTGGCCTGGAATTTTGAAATTAAAGAGAAGGCGATGTTTTCCACTATTTCCAGACAAGCTTTTCCCCCATAGCTCACCGCATTGAGAATGTCCGTCTTCATTACGGTAGATTGTTTAGTGCTGAAAAGTGGGATGTTGCACCCCATTTAATAAAATTTCATTATTTTGAGATCATAACAGACCTTTTTATTCGCCCACATTGGAAATGTGGTCGTATATCGCTGTCGCCCTGTCCGTACATACGTCTGTCGTCCACAATTTATTGTGAACGCTCTAGAGGCTAAAGTTAATATCCAATTGACTTTAAATTTATACACAGTGTTTGTTTAAGGTCATGAGATGAACAATCTAATGATTTTCAGCAATATACGATAATTGCTGCCAGAGTTATGACCCTTTTTGTTTTTATTGATGCTTTCTCTTTCTGTGTTCTAAAAGTTGATTTGTAATATTGCTGTTCTGTTTCAGATACCGGTATATATAAAGTGGATGACTGATATTTGTGAATTATGGCAAATATCAGAGTAATTGTACAGTATGCTGTTCCAGTAGTGACAGGAATCTTGGGATTGTTATGGCTGTTCGGAAGAAAAAAGGATAAAAAACGAAGCATAGAAGAAACACCATCACAGAAAGATTCTAGTAAAAAAATATCTTCAAACAAGCAATTGCCTACAGAAAAGAAAATTGACACGCCCCCAGATGTAAATTGTAAGCAACCAGTATTACCAACAGCAGCAGAGCTTCACGAAAGTCCAAGCAAAGTTTCGAAAAAGGATGATCAGACCCATGCTGTTTCCGACAAGAACAAAATCTTGTCGCAAAGCAGTCCAGTCATCGAAGAGCAGATATCTCATGTTGTCAATACAAATTCCCTGAAATCTAGTGTTGTTCCAGAAAGGAATGTTAATGTAAGACAAGAAAACACAGTCTCGGAAGAATCAAATAATTCTAAATCTGTCGGTAGTAGTAATTGTACCGACGGTAACTTATCTTCCCGTAATAGAATAACAGAACAAAAAACAGACAGTTCTAATAATTCGACAGTAGTAGCAGACACTGTCACAAAATCTTCTAAAAAGTTAGTTGATACAAGTTCTGATACCAAAAATGGTAACTCTTTGGACAAAAAAAAATCAGAGTTGACTTCAAGTCGAATTTCTAATCATGAGAAACAAACATCTACACTAAGTGCTAATGTTTCCACAGACAGTATCAAATTTATTAAAGACTCGCCACTTGAATCATTGTCTCAAACGTCGGACAGTGAAAATAAAAACAATGAATCTACTGAGAAATCTACCAAATTGAGTAGTTTGTCAGAGAAAGCAGTCAAGGTGGTGGAGGAATCTTCATCCACGCAAACTAAAGTCGGTAATAATGAATCGCTGCCAATTGTTGATGTTGAGGACGCAGCAAAAAGCAGTGAACATCAAGACACTAGTCCTCCAAATTCTGATTCACCGGGTTGTGATAGTAATAGTGAGGTAAAGTATCTTTCTTAATATCTAATTATCAATTAGGTCCTTTATTTTTGAACAGTGGTCACAAGATTATAACTTTCTGGATTATTTCCCCTGATTGTACAAAAAATCGTGTTTGTTGTAAGCTTGTTCTATATCCATCTCTTGAAAATGTGGACATATCCTGCCTGGCAGCCGCTGGTTAACTATTATAGCGAGAACTGCCAACTCTATCTAATCTCCCATTTAATGACAATGTGTCTTAAAATTTCTGTAGGGTAAACTGTTATTAACTGAATTTATGTCAGAGATTTTAATCTATCTTGGTTGCTATGGATTTTAATTTATTATTGCATGGATGGTTGCTGTTGAGTGTTGATGCATGAAAATGTGTCCGTAATCAATATGTATAATTACAATCTGTTACATACATTGAATAATCTAAAGTTGTTTATAAGGCTAATATCGGCTAATCATAAATGAAGAAGCAGATTTGATTGTCACTGATACTTGCAAATTTGGAATATTTATATGTAATATTTAGTGATGGGTCGATAATTGGTTTTAATATCGGTAATTGGCCGATAAGCGACATATTTAAAGAAATCGGTATCGACCGATATGAGCCAATTTTGCCGATATTTGAGTTGCCGATATCTGTTCAAAACGACTCGGTAAATACCTTTAAAATATTATCCGAGTTATGAACAAATCACTGCTATTTTTAGACCTACGGGTAACACAGGACTCTCACACCGCGTGGTTTGCTATTTAGACTTACAGGTACCCGGTACATGTAATACATTGCTCTTATATAGGGACCGTAATAAAAGGAATGAACAAAGAGTAGAAAATCCTTACTGGTCTCTGTAATTTTTTAAGATCCTATTCACATACTGTTGATGAGTTCAGGTCTCTCCACAGCACAGAGTTAAAATTATTTTTAGAATACCATTTATGTGCATACGTGCCGACAGACTTTCCATGTGCGACAATTCCACCCAATAAAACTTTTGAATGCAATCGGGAATAAGCATGATGATCAAAATCATAGAAATTGGGGAATACAGTCAGTTAAAGAATTATATCGTAACCAACACTTAATATGATTATCTTAAAGTTACATTATTCAAGATGTAGATAAGAACTAGCCATTCTTGCTATACTAGTTCGAAAGTAGATGATGTAAAATGAATAATTTAAAAATTTCATTCAAATTACTCTATTGCAAGCGAAGAAATAGGCATTTAAAGATTTGACCGACCTGTGCAATAATTTCAACCACGGTCCTGGTTGATCAAAGCTACAACTCGAAGCGTCTAGCCGCGCCATATTTGATTTACCGCTGAAACGTTTTAATCTGTTTAATATCGGAGCAATCTTATGCCATCCAAAGTTGATTAAGGCCTGGATCAGTTAATTAATGTCTAATTAATACTTTAGAAAACATTTCATGCCCAAATAAAGACCTGCACTAGGCAGATTTAGCTCTTGAATAATGCATGTTTAACTATTTTATACAGCATATAATTAAGTTTGTAATAGATACGACCATACATTTGCGATGCGGCTAGTCGACTACCGATTTACTTTAACTACAAAACGTGCCGCTTTTACAAAAAAGTCCCAAAATGGCAGCCATTTTTAAGTTTATTGATATAATCTCCATGGGGGCAGCCATTTTTTATCCGGGTCCTTTAAAATAGTGCCAAAATGGCGGAATTCGTCATACATCTGAGTCTAGATGTAGGGTACCATAATCTGTCGAGATTTGCTGAGTGGCAACTCCACTGACTAATCACGTGACATAACATCACATGCAACCGATACCGTAGAGTTCGTAATAAGACTAGAGAATGTAACACTGCCATCTATTTTAGACATACGGGCGCCGATCACTTTAAAGAATTATATCGTAATCAACACTTAAATATGATTATCTTGACTTTATTATACAGCAAATAATTAAGTTTGTATAGATAGCGAGTGTGTGATTGTGTAGCTAGCGTGACCAAATTATTACTTCAAAGAACAGCGGACTCCTGTTTGATTCCCGATGTAAAATAGTACCGACTAACTATGACATAAATCTACATAGATTATCGTGCCATTTGATGTATTTCAATGCATAATACTTTAATATCCACCACCATCGGTAATTATCTGTATATCGGCCGATATGTTTTGCTGTCAATATCTCACTAGTAATATTATAATATATATATTCTGTAAACGCTTAACGTGTCAGTTTAATCACGGAAAAAAGTTTATGCTAAGTGAAACTTCCAATCATTAGAAACGGGAAACACAAACCAAATACAGTTTGATGCATTTGATATTCAGAAAAGTAGATATAAGATAATTAATAGAATACAATATCAAAAAACCATTGTTTTATACATGGAAGTGTGGTCGTATAGTACTGCCCCACCTCCATCTGCCTGCATTTATTATCTGATCATTGTGTTATACATTAGTGAGACAAAGAAGCTTATCTAATTTTCACAATTTCCGTTAATTATTTCTAACGTTATAGTCCTTGTTTAACTTTGTAGACCTGTGTGAGCGCTTTACAGACTAAAATTATCATTTTATCTGTATTAAATTTACATGCATTTCAGAAATTTCGAGAGCTTTGGTCCTTGTAATATGTACATTTACAATTTGTTGAACCTTGTGAATGCTTTTAACGACAAAAGTTATTATCCGATCTGATTTAAATTTAAATGCCTTGTCTAAAAGTAAAATAGAAAAAGGTCCTGTCTATACATGTAGGTACATGTAGCTGTTAAGATGCTTTGTTAAATAGATTAACTGATCAGAGAGGTGACAATGATTACAATGATGTTGACATTAATTTCTTCAACTGAACTTAAACCTTGAGGTTAACCCTGTGACTTTTCTGAGTAATCTAGTTCACCTAAATATTAAAATAGTTATTCCAAAATGTTTTTGATGGATTTAACATTAAGCCTATATGCAAATTCTATTCAAGATCTTCTTTCTATAATTAACAATTTTTATACGCCCACATTTTCATGTGGACGTATTATGTCGTCGCCCCTGTCCGTCCGTCCGTCCACAATTGTTTGTGGACTCTCTACAGGTCACAATTCTTGTCCGATTTTGACGAAACTTAAAATATAGGTTTATCCTCAAAAGATCTCGGCTGCTTTCGATATTGGCATGTATCGGATCAAAACTTCATGGATTATGGCCCCTGATTGTACGAAAAATCATGTTTTTAGCTTGTGGACCCTATAGAGGTCACAATTTTGAACCGATTTTGATGAAACTTTACATGCATGTTTATAACCAAACGATCTTGGTTCCTTTCGATATTTGCACCTATCGGAACGTAAATTCCTGAATTATGGCCCCTGATTGTCCGAAAATTCACCTATTTTAGCTCGTGGTACCTCTGGAGGTTACAATTATTATCCGATTTGAAAAACCGTTCGATTATATCACCGTTACACCCTAAGGAAGGTTGAGTTCAAATTTCGGAAAAATCGGACCAAAATTACCATACAAAATGGCCGCCGTTCGTACGCAAATACTGTTAAAAAATGGTATATCAAGGTTGTGGACCCTGTAGAGATCACAATTTTAATTCGATTTTGATGAAACTTGAAATGCATGGTTATAACCCAAAGATCTTGGTTCCTTTCGATATTTGCCCATATCGGATCGTAACTTTGTGAATTATGGCCCCTGATTATATGCAAAATCGTCTTTGTTTAGCCTGTGGTCCCTCTGGAGGTAACAATAATTATCCGATTTAAAAAATCATTTGAATATATCACCGTTACACCCTAAGGAAGGTTGAGTTTGAATTTCACAAAAATGGGACCAAAATTGCCATACAAAATGGCTGCCATTCGGACTCAAATACTGTTAAAAAATGGTATATCAAGGTTGTGGATCCTGTAGAGGTCAAAATTTTAATTCGATTTTGATGAAACTTAAAATGCATGGTTATAACCCAAAGATCTTGGTTCCTTTCAATATTTGCACATATCGGATCGTAACTTCCGGAATTATGGCCCCTGATTATACGCAAAATCGTCTTGGTTTAGCTTGTGGTCCCTCTGGTGGTAACAATAATTAACCGATTTAAAAAATGTTTGATTATATCACCGTTACACCCTAAGGAAGGTTGAGTTCAAATTTCGGAAAAATCGGACCAAAATTACCATGCAAAATGGCCGCCGTTCGTACGCGAATACTGTTAAAAAATGGTATATCAAGGTTGTGGACCCTGTAGAGATCACAATTTTAATTCAATTTTGATGAAACTTGAAATGCACGGTTATAACCCAAAGATCTTGGTTCCTTTCGATATTTGCGCATATCGGACTGAACTTCCTGAATTATTGCCCCTGATTATACGCAAAATTGTCTTGGTTTAGCCTGTGGTCCCTCTGGAGGTTACAATAATTATCCGATTTAAAAAATCGTTTGATAATATCACCGTTACACCCTAAGGAATGTTGAGTTCGAATTAAGGGAAAATGGCTGCCATTTGTACGCGAATACTGTTCCTTTCGTTATTATCGCCTATGGTCCCTCTGGAGGTCACGATTATTATCCGATTTAAAAAACTTGACTCTATCACCGTTACACCATACGGAAGGTTGAGTTTGAATTTCAGGGAAATCGGACCATAATTGCCAGACAAAATGGCCACCGTTTGTACGCTAATAGTGTTAAAATATGGTATATCAAGGTTGTGGACCCAGTATAGGTCACAATTTTAATTCGATTTTGATGAAACTTGAAATGCATGTTTATAACCTAAAGATCTTAATTCTTTTCGATATTTGCGCATATCAAATTGTAATTTAATGAATTATAGCCTTTGATTGTAGGAAAAATCACTTTCGATTTTGGTTGTTTTCTAACCATCTCTCGAAAATGTGGGCGTATCCTGTCTGGCAGTGCCAGCTTACTATCTTATGAACTGTGGTTTGTAAACACCTGCTTAAATAACGATAAGAGTTATGCCCCTTCATTTCCCATCACTGGCCTACACTACATGAAGGTCTGACAGGTTGTAGTTGAAGGTGGCACACAGGTCATACGAGCAACTTTTGACCCTATAATGTCAAACATTTAATTAACCAATCAATGTTGATGTTTCTAGTGTGTTAACCACAGTTCCGTGCACCTCATGCCAAAAACTCAACGTAACAGACTGTTTCCTTGGCTAATCTCTCACATCATCCAGAACATGGAACAACTTTTCAGATCCTAATGTAGTAAACGACAACTAAAATGAAATAGGATCTGTGTTTTAATCAGATTGTATCGAATGGGCTATGTTGTAGATCACTCACAACTGTCAACCACAGCAGCAAAACGAATGAGAATTGACTTTAATTCAAAATATTTGTATTTATTGTTCCTTTTCCAGGCATCAAATGACAGTGGACGAGGTGGCAGTGTGACAGAGAATTTGTCATCGATGTGTTCACCAGAAATTGTTCGTTATGAGTTTAATTTTCCGTCTGAATTATGTGGTCGTTTAATTGGTCGTCAAGGAAAGAATATCAATGCTATTAAAGAACAAGCAGCAGCAAGTGTATCATTACAGAATAATCCATTTACTCCAGAATTTCAGATCTGTATTGTAGAAGGTGAGTTAACAGGGTTTTCTTTTGATCTGTATTGTAGACAGTGAGTTAACAGGTTTTTTTAATATCTGTATTGTAGAAGGTGAGTTAAAAGGGTTTTCTTTAGATCTGTATTGTAGAAGGTGAGTTAATAGGGTTTTCTTTAGATCTGTATTGTAGAAGGTGAGTTAACAAGGTTTTCTTCGGTTGTTTACTACTAGTACTAATAATGTTAAATTGGCTTATATAGTGGTTTGTCCCGAAATGACCTAGTTTGTGTCGTATGGAGGTTAAACCTCATCTCTCTCTCTCTCTCTCTCTCTCTCTGATGTAGTGCTAAATTATATATGGGGTAGGATGGTCGATTGGTAAGCATGTACACCGCTGTATCATAAAGTTTGTCATTGAGGCAACTCAGGGCAAATGGCATGGTTTTTATTCTCCGGTTGTACGTTACAAGGAGTAGGGTCGTCTGTCCTGTCCAACCTCGTGAGTTTACTCCAGGTCCTCGGTTTCCTCCCACTGTTAAAGACCCCTACGCGCAAGCAGATTATTGAAATAAAATTGAACCATATGTTAGTCTTGATAAAATGACCTAGTTTGTATCTAGTTGATGTAAATCTCATTTCTCTCTCTCTCTCACTCGCTAAATTATATCCGCTATTGCTCTATCACAAATATTTGGTAAACAGATGTGTCTTTAGTTTGATTTAAAACTTGAAAATAATAGAGGTGTCATTCCATAAATATGCACCATGAACTGGTAATGAGTATTTTCTATCCAATTTATTTTATTTGGGAACCGAAAGCAATGTCTTATCTGCTGGAGATCGCAAGTTTTGTCATAAAGGAGAAGTAGATAAAAACATTTCATGGGTATATAGTGTAAGACACAGTTATATCGTGGAAAACAATCAATGGACTGGTTTATTATACACAAGCACTTCGTTTCGATAAGTATTCTCTTATCGTTATCAAGCTCAATGATAAACCAGTGATTGTTTTCCCATATAATTGTGTTAAGTTTTGTCATGTCTCCAATCGCTAAATGACACTAAAGGATTAAGTATTTTACAATTGTATAATAAATCTATTGATGAAGATTGTATTTAAATAATTCTTGTTTAATATATTGCTAGGTACACAGACAGAAGTTGAAAAAGCATTGTCTTTAATACGTCAGAAATTTCCCCGTTCTCAGTTCTCACAGCTTGACATGAGTCCAATCAATCAACCAGCACCACCCAAACCAGCTCCACATGTTCTAATGCCAAATATCATGCAGGTAAAATAATGGGGAAAATCAGGGAATAATCTACCGAATCCCAATCTGATTAAAACACAGATCTGTTCGTTCATATCTAGAGTTTAACGTCAACTTCAACCTGGGGTGATATCGTAGACAAAACCGAGAACCAATTTCGTGTCATTTTTGTAGTTCAAAATTTCGTTTTACTTGTCTTTTACTACACTTGGATCTGGAAGACTTGTTATTTAACTCGTGTTCTGCTTGAAATGAGGGATCAGCCAATCAAATGGTCTGTCAAATCGAGTCTTTGACCTTTTTTGCAAAGACAATAGCAGCGATAGAAATCAAAATAAAGCAAAAGTAGATATATAAAAAAAAGCATGTTGGTCGCTAAATTAGTTAATCGAATAACTGATGTTATCGCGTCGAATGTCACTTGCTTGGTACCTGACGTCCTAGAATGTGAACTCCAGTCGTAAGAAATAAGATAATGAATTCTAACAATATTTAATTGTAGTTAAGTTTATACCAGAAGTTGTATCTAATAATGAATTCTAACAATATTTTAATTGTAGTTAAGTTTACCAGAAGGTGTATCTGTTGATGAATTCTAAGATTACCATATTTAATCGTAGTTAAGTTTACCATATTTAATTGTAGTTAAGTTTACCAGAAGGTGAATTCTAACAATATTTTAATTATAGTTAAGTTTACCAGAAGGTGAATTCTAACAATATTTTAATTATAGTTAAGTTTACCAGACGGTGTATCTAATAATGAATTCTAACAATATTTAATTATAGTTAAGTTTACCAGAAGGTGTATCTGTTGATGTGGTTGTATCTAGTATTGTTGATGCTGGTCATGTGTTTGTTCAACAACCAACTCACCCTTCATTTCCCTCCCTAGAGAGACTAGATCAGTTTATGGCTGTATGTTATAGTCAGAACAAGATGGTTCCACCTCTTCCACGACCCATAGAAGGTAAATATATACAGTCTTTTATATTATAAATAAATAAAATGATAGCTTAATTACCAATTAAGCCTATATTTCATGATAATTGGGTTGCGCGGTAGTTATACACTCAGTACACTATATTAATTTTGGAATTTGAATATTATTCACCATGTCTTGATGTTCGAATGGGCATATTCCCGGTCGGCCAATTTTGGAAAAAAGATTCATACAAGTCCGGAATATACTGGCAAAATCCTACTGTCTTTCTCCTACTGGGCTAATGAAGACGGGCATACGCCATACAGTGGGCTATGAGGGAAAGTTTGCCCAGGAAGCGATGCTATGGCCTACACTTTTATCAAATTTCAACTGTCAAGGGTTCTTTTATGTGCATATCAGAGGGTTTAGATAGCCGAACGATTAGCGTGTGCTCGTATCATACAGTCTGTCCATGAGTCAGCTGTTGTGGTTTGGATTCTCCAGGGTGGTGCCCGACGAGGAATAGGATTTACTTGTCTAACCTCGTGGATTTTTCTGGGTGCTGAGAAAAACCTAGTATGTGTCAATTGGACATTAACCCTCATATCTCTCTCGTCATGATATATATTACTTGTAAATATATCAATGTCTTTTAATTTAATGTATTTAGTTCGTCCAAAGATACTGTTGACTTTTGTTTTAATGTACATATTTTTAGATCGTGTCTCAAGTCGATAACGGCTGGGTATTATTCATCACTTTTATTGTAATTGTATGTTGGTATGTATATTTTGGATGTAATACGTGACACGTAAATAAAATAAATTATTATTATTATTATATATTGTTGTTTATATTTGTAGTGGGTGTTATTTGTGTAGCCCCTATGATGGATGGTTGGTATAGAGCACAGATAGTATCGGTTTACGAAGACACAAATGAATGTGATATTAAGTTTGTTGATTATGGAGGTTATGAACGTCTTTCTATGCCTCTCCTTAAACAAATCAGGCAAGTAATTATTTTACGCATCCATTTTATATGGAAATGAATTAACATGGAGGTATAGGATATAGGCTCTATTGTTAAAATAATCACAACAGTTCAATTTGACTTCTTATAGTATTTCATTCAAAGCTGTGTTTCCACAAATTCTTTTGTCATTTTTACGGTGGGATGGATGGCGTGCGTGTTGTATCATAAGGCCTGTCATCGAGTCAACTGGTCTGTTTTGATTCCCTGGTTGTACATGTATGTGACAAGTCCAATGTCGTGGGTTTTCTCCACTGTATGTTCCTGGTTGCACCTGACAAGGGGAAGGGTTGCCAGTCCAACCTCGTGGGTTTTCTCCAGGTCCTCTGATTTTCTCCCACTTTTAAAGACTCCTACGAACAAGTGATTTATTGAAATAAAACTAAACCATATTTTAGTCCCAAAAGGACCTAGTTTGTGTCAAATGGACGTGAGACACCATTTCTCTCTCTCTGAATCATGTATGAATATTAAGAGTTATTGGCTCTGACCTTGGAAACTTGAATCTACTGAAGGGGATATATTGAGTCGCTATAAATGCTATGCTTTTTTTAAAAAAATTTATTGATGTTTTTTTACTCCTCTAATTTAACAGAAGTGACTTTATGACGTTACCTTTCCAAGCTGTAGAATGCTATGTTGCTAATATTACTCCTCTACAAGGTAAGGTTATTTTACTGTCAGCCTTTCACAGCACATTTAGATTGGTTTTAGATCGACTATCAATACATTATTAAAGTCTCACTTTCTGTCGGGGAGCTATGGTGGCTGTCGATACGACGCTGGCTTGCTAGCCTAAAGATTGCGTGTTCGATGACTGTCGTGGCCTAGACAGTTCAGAGAATTTTTCGAAATGTGGTTTCCCTTTATCAATGGTGCAGGATGGGAGGGCCTTAAAAGGACTAAAAACTGAGGTTTCATGTATACCTTGGCATGTATGGAAAAGATCCATTTTCAGTTGGAATTCAATATAAAACTATAGTGCTACTGCCTGTGCAAAATTTCCCTCGTTACTCACTGCAAAATAGTAGGATGTTAAACCCAATTTTAATTAAATAATGCTGGACCATAATGTAAACTTTATTAGAAATCAAGTAAGGTCCAACAAAACTGAATGTAAGATTAAAAACACTTTGTGATTTTAACCCATTAAGCATGTCGTTTTTAAAACGTAAACTACCCCCTATTGTGTAATTAATTTGACATAGTAACGATAAAAATATGTACTATGTTCTAAGAATAGGTTGGGGAAAATATCTCTTAAGACGTTATTAAGTCCTACACGCAGTGAGTGGCAGTTGTCCACGACATAATATAACGTCCTACACATGCTGCAATCATGGGGGGATTCCAAAGGGATTCCCCCAAGTGACGAACTATGTTCTAAGAATAGGTTAGGGAAAGTACCTCCAAGGTGTTATATTACGCCCTACACACAGTGTGTGTAGCAAGGATAATTTATTAAAGACCTACATGCTTAACGGGTTAATAAAATCACACTTGTGTCTGATTTGGTTATTGTCAGAGAAATTTTAAGAATTATGATATCATTTTGTATTTTTAGGTGAGGATTTTTTCAGTGATAAAGCTGGGTCTGTGTTGGAAGAATTAACTCAAGGGAAATTATTACAGGCTCAGGTGATAAATAGAGCAGAAGATGGAATACCATACATACATATTTATCAGATTAGTGGAGATAGAGTAAGTAATATTATTACAGGGGGTTGAATGGTTAGCCTACGTGCGCTGTATCATATTGTCGAGTGGACGTTAAACCCCATCTCTCACTCTCTAATATTATTACTCATATGATAACAGGTGCCCACAGTGGCTCAGTGAGTAGGACATCGGCTCGATAACCAGGAGGTCTCAAGTTTGCTCTATGTGTAAGTTGATAAGGTTCCTCAGGATTTTCCAGCATGGTTTCCCGGGTCAGTGGTTCAGAACAGACAGTCTGACCAGGACAGTTTCTGGTCGATCGGATTGTACAAAAAATGACGTACAAATAGTTCACTTAAAAGAATCATTGACAGTTTGAATTTGATGTAGAGTAGGCTGTAACACTGCTGTCCGGAGAGCCTTAAAGCACACTGCCCTATTGGTGCAGCACAGTAGGACATTAAACCTCTTGTCGTATTTTGTCATGCATTCTTGTATTCATATAAATAACGTCAAAGATATGTTTGTATGTTCACCCATCACGCTCCATCGGGCGCGATCCACCCTCACATATGTTAGTATCAAATATGACTCTGTGAATGAATTAGGCTACCGAATGAGGCCCTTGGCTAACTTTGGCCCATCATAAATCTGTGTTTTCTGCTACTATTATATATTATATTGTTGTTTGTTTTTCAGGTGTTATTTGTAAATAGAGAACTTGTAAATAGAAAAGTAACGAGAGGAATAGAGATCATACAATAACCTTAACCTATCTATTCAACATAACAACTACAAACACAGCTATTGTAATATCTAAGTCAGTCCTTCGACCCTCTTCCTATAACAATCTTCACAAAACCCTCTCAGTTTTAAACAAAAAGATATATTTTATAGAAAATGCAAATCGTGCAGAAAACGCTTTCAGTTTTTATCAAAATAGAAATCGTCGGGAGATATTTTCTGGAAAATGTATATTGTGCATTGTGACTTTAAAATAGGGCATTGTTTATATCATTTGCAGTTAATGGCCAAAGATTCCAATTCATCACAGTTTGCAAAGGATTGAAAATGCCTCAATTGATGGTTAGCAGTTTTACTGTTATATGCATCACTGACAAGGCGATGCGACACTGGAAAATCTGGATGAACCCTCCCCCAATGCAGGGATCGAAAACACTCGACCTCCAGGCTTGCAAGCCAGCATCTTACCCACTTAGCTGACTTAGCCACCGTGATCCCCTTCTGTTGGATATGTATGTTGATCTAAACAAATATAACGTGAGGGTTCTTCTAGGAAGAGGTGTCAGACTTTTTGTTGATCTCTATTATTGATATTTTAAGTAAAGATGTTATCAAATTTCTTAAACATGCTTACAGGAAACATATTTTAAATTCCGTAAAAATTGTTTTCAACAGCTTAAAATACAAAGATCTTTAAATTATCAAAATGGTCATTGTAAAATTGACATTCATGAAATGAGAATCTTAGATGTTGCATTTGCAAATATGGAAAAATGAAAATATGATCTTTTTTGTATCCATTTTGAATACATTGTGAAAACGTGTGAAAATTATAATGTTAATTTTTCTGACCTTTGTGAAGTTTGTAAAAATTGAAATCCTTTATTATTATTTATTTGATCTTATAATTCATCATGCCCACAATTTGTAGCATAATTCTGCCGTTTTCATTATTATTATAAAACTTAGGTGCTAACGTAATACCAGCATTTATATCGGACAAATCATTCACAACATTTTACATACATTTCTACAATTTATTGATATTATTTTTAATTACATTCTCAAAAATGAATATTTGTAAGACAAGAGATAACCGCATTTGTTCACCTGCACTCTAATTTATTAGTGATTTGCAGAATGCCAAACGAAAAGCTTGATAGGACAGGACTGTTGGATTAAGAGCAAAAGGAAATGGAATTGATTTGTGTATATGACAAATGTCATGTGATGGATTTTGGTTTTTATGGTAAATAATTCTTCTTCAGATTAATCAAATAAGCACAATAGGCATTTCAAACAAGTTATCGTCTGTATTGAAGGTAAGCGATTTGTTTCCATCCACTGGAGCCAGGTGTTATAATGTCAAATGTGGATTGTAGGTTAGGATAAGGGTTAAGCTTGGCCCAGGGTTAGGGTTAGCCTTGTCTACATCTCGACACTCTAAACAAATCTGCAGGCCACAGCCCTTACCCTAACCCTTATCCTGCGCCACAATCCACATATGACGTCCCAACACCTGGATCGAGTGGTTGGAAAAAAACCCTGCTTACCTGTATTAAAGGTACTATATCAATGATGAAAATCGCACCTTCTAAAATTTCAATCAGGTGTCATTTATAAATGGCTACTATTATCTTCAATCACTGGTTATACTAGTAATACACAGTCTTTCAATGGAATCCATCTCATTGCAACAGATTCTCATATAAACAATATGTCAGCTTACTCCCACTAAACCAGGCTCTTGGGTCATGTTTATAAAAATAGAGCTGGCAGCGTATTTGAATAGTCCACAGCCTAAGCTTTCCAAAAATTCAATTCTTTTAAAATTTGTCTTATCTAGACTTGTGTCCGACTCATTCATAGCAACAAGAAGGCATACACTGTTGTATCATCTGGAGTTGAGTTTGGCTCATTCATAGCAACAAGAAGGCATACATTTTATGCCCGTATTACAAAATGAAGTTGTGCAACAAGTGCCTGGTTTTGTGGGAGCGGGTCACATATACATTCAATTAACAAATTAATGTACAGTATTGTATTTTTTCTGTTTCTTTTGTTTGCTTATTTTTAAAATGAGTGTATAATATTATCCTTGTTGTGGTATTGTTTCGTTGTTTTTTGATTGATTGAAATAGTATAAGAACTTTTGTTTTTTTGTTTTATTAAAGTTGTTTTGTAGTTGAAGCTGAATATTTTAGTGTTTGGATTGCTGAAGTTGGTGTCGAGTGGACGTTAAACCCCATTTCTCTATCTCTTTCTCTCTCTCTCGCTAAACCTGGTATCAATAGTTTGATCATGTCTGGTCTTCCGGTCCAGAATCACCAATATCAGGCCGCCATATTCGTCAGAATCTCATCATCGGATTTGCTTGAAGATTCTTGCAGACCTAGATTCCTGAAAAGCTCACTAAATATTTGACAGATAATGTTTTTGCTCAGTTCTCCAATAAAACATTCTTGAAGTTTGCACCAAAGAGAATTCCTTCAAAGGTTGGTTCTTTTACATTTACAGTCATAGCTACTATTATTGAATAGTTTTATTAAAATGACAGGGCATGCTGACCGGGAATAGACAGAAAATGTAAATCCAGTTTAATCTCTGTTCTTAATATTATTTTAGTGTTGTGTTAGCCATTCCTATACTTTTCATTATTTATGCTCAGCAAAATCATAATGGCACAAATTATAGCAATATTAGTATAATTTTTGTACTAAGTACACTGTATAAATTTGATTAAAATCTAAATTAAAGCATTATTTGAATCTTAAAACAAATGATTTTTTTTCATATAAAAACACATTAAATGTTAGCAATGCATTTATTTTTATTTCATACAATTTTCATTTTATGTTGAATTTGTTAATTTGAGATGTCTGGATAAAACTATTTATTGATCAATGATGGCAAAATCGAAAAATAAATTTATTCCAAGTTTTAATGGAGTAGGAGAAAATATAAATGGCATATTACAGATTAGATTTGCTCCAGCAGTAGAGTGTCTGGCAAATGACTAGTTTGAAATGAAATGGGTTTTTGTTGTCTTACTTTCCTGCTCGACTGTGCTAATAAAGATGGGCAAATGACAGAAATTTTGCCCAGACAGGGTGAACTACAGCATTCTCTTTTTTCGGATTCCAACTTTTAGGTGCATGCCAGTGTGTACATGGATTTGGCCCATCTGAAAGACACATTCTCATTAGCGAGCTGCATCTTGCTCACTGAGACACATCTGCTACCCTAACATTAGAATAAAACAAAAATAATGAGTGTCTGTGATAAGGGACATTAAACGCCATTTCATTTCATTGTCTGTGAAAAGGAACAGAATTATAGTTTTGCATAAGATAAAGTGGTTCAAATGATAGAACTTTAAGAATTACTAATTGCATAGCACTTTGATAAGAAACAAAAGCAATGCTGTTACAGACTCTGGATAGTGCCAATGATAAACCATCTTATGATTGGGTATGCCGCCCTGCATTGATCAATTTATGATTCCCCTGAACAATATACTGTGTGAAGATTTGGGTAATTTCATATATAAGATGTTAGATAATAAAAATATATTTAAAAAATTAAAAACACTTGTATGAATGGATATACTACTTCCGAATTTATATAAGTGTTTTTAATTTGTGAAATCTATTTCTATAGGTCTTAAAAGGATTAAAATAAAATATATTTGCACAAATAATGAACTGCTTGTATGAATTTCCTCCCTGAATGTGAGTGATAACTTGATGTCGTGACAAGGCCTATTTATGCCATAGTGGACTAAAAATGTGTAATGAAAGTATTTAACCAAACCTTTCTATGTAGAACTTGATTGTATATTTATTGTCTGATTGAAATGTTTCTGTTTATAAAATTTAAAGTTGCAAACAACAGATGTTAATCATCCATAAACATGTGAAATTCAGGTTTCAGTTCTTACATATTCTTCAATAATTTGTAAATTTATCACCGTCTGTAATGTGGATATAGGCCTACCGTCTGATTGAAACACAATTCCCATTTCGTTTCATTTTTTATAATTCAAAATTTCGTTTTACTTGTCTTTACTACACTATGATTTGGAAGATTTGTTATACAACCTGCATTCTAGATGATGTTAGGGATTAGCCAGTCACGGAACTGAGGGAATCCCATTAGAAACATCAGTGCTGATTGGTTAATCAAATGTCTTATGTAGCGTCGAAGGCTGCTTGTATCACCCCTGACACAACCTTCCACTACCACTGGTCAGATCTTCATGTAGTGTAGGCCATTGAAAGTATAAAAAAAATGAAATGAAATATAGATATGTATTTTAATCAGATTGATGGATATATCTTTAAATTTAGCTGTTTAATGATCTACATGTTTTGTATAGTTTGGGGATTTTGTTGTGAAACATCTTTTCGCTTTAGATTAAGTTGTATGGCACACTGTACCAGTCAAAATATTATATCTGTGGCAAAATGAATAAATTAACGCAAGCAAGAATTCAAGTTCATATGTTACACATTCCCAGTCAAATTGTCGAGCACAACACCCGTCATTAAAGGGGGTTGGATGGCCAAATGGTTAGCATGTGCATTCTGTATCATAAAGTCGGTCATTGAGTCAATTGGCGTGGTTTCGAATACTCGGTTGTACATGGCCACGAGTAGGGTCGCCTGTCCAACCTCGTGGATTTTCTCCGGGTCCTTCCACTGCTCAATAGACCTAGGGTCAAGCGAATTATTGAAATAAAATTAAACCATATGTTAGTCCCGAGACGACCTAGTTTGTATCGAGTGGACGTTAAACTCTGTCTCTGTCTGCCATACAGCTAAATCTACTGCTATTTGATATTTCACAAAAGAACCTTTTGAATAGATGTATTATATATAATATACAAGAGTTTATATATTTATGCTTAGATATTAGGTTAGTTAATATTGGAAGTTTATTAGCAGAATAAGTGCTTAATGTCTGTAAGTATGTGCGTAAACCTGATAATCGATTAACAAACTGTTCAACACTTGAGAAGATAAATAGCAAATTTTTAAGAGATTTTGTTTTAGATTCTTTATTAGCAGCAATAATTCAAAGACAACTGGGACCACACATACATTGGAGAGCTGTAACATTGTTGGTTAGCGCGTGCGTGTTGTATCAAAAGGTCTGTAATTGAGTCAACTGGCTTGGTTTCGAATCCCTGGTTGTACGTGACAAGAAGTAGGGTTGCCTGTCCAACGAGCAAGCGAATTATTGAAATAAAATTAACAATATGTTAGTCCTGAAATGACCTAGTTTGTGATGATTGGACGTTAAACCCAATTCTCGCTCTCTCTCCCACACATATGTGGGGACCATTGCTCCTCTTTTAACCCCTAGATTAATACGCCTATGCATTAACACATTAGGATCCACCTGCCGATTTGATTTTGTATGAACGGAACACAAAATTTTATTTGCTGAGTAACAACTTTGGCATAATATGCGTCCGCCCATATCCAACAAATGTGGTATTATCGAACATGCGACCTCCTGACTAGAGAGCAAGCGTTTTACCCACTTTGCCACCGTGGCTCCTGCGTATGGTATATTAGGTTTAAGCACAGACTAACAGGCATCTTTTTCTATCTTGTAGATCAGGGCCGTTTCTCGAAATCTTAACTAAAGATAAAATCCAAATTTTAGTAGATACTTCAATATTGATTGGCTTTGCAGTAAAATCAATCTAATATTATCCAATCAAATTACTAAAATTTGGATTTCATCTTTGTTAAAATTTCGTGAAACAGGCCCCTGTTATGTAAATAGTACTTTTCTGTTTTCATTATCAATTTTTAATAATAGATCGAAATGTTTTTGAAATCAAATATGTAAAATTTAATGGTATCTATATATTTTTAAGGAATTTTTCACTTTTCTGTTGTTTTATAATAACATTACTTTTTATATCAGAAATTAATATTATTAGTAAAATCTTGTAAACTAGACAAATACTGTCATTAAATGTAAGTATTAAATATCTTTGTACAACAGTCCCATTTCATAAATTTTCATTTACAACTCTATTGAAATTACATTAATATAACTTTACATATGCTTCATGAAACAGACCTCGGACTTTAAAATCTAAAATTTATGTTGATTCTGGTATCCTGTTTTTTTTTCCTCCATTTTAATGGAACTGGAATAGAATATGGAATTTACGAGTCAGCGTACGGTATGTAATGACTGTAGCAAAAACTGTAAGGGATGTCAATGGCCAGAATTTTAAACACCGCTTTCTATTTTTAGGAGGAATATTTTTCATTGCTTGGAAGGATCAAAATAGAGCTTGCAAAAACTATAGAAAATGTCAAAAAGTCTGTCATGGAGTCAACTGGTGTGGTTTCGATTCTCCGGCTGTACTTGACTAGGAGTAGGGTCGTCTGTCCAACCACATGGGTTTTCTCTGGGTCCTGCGGTTTCCTCCCACAATTTGATACAATAATAAAAATAAAATTCTTAGCTGTCAACCTTCCATGTAAATCAGAAGGGGTTATAAGGTGTTCTGGAAAGGGTACTGTCGGCATACTCTGTCTATAAAACACATCTGTCTCAACTTATAAATAATTTTACTTTATTAAATGAAAATTGAAAATTTTGCGCTGTTTGTTAATAATAAGAGCAGGTGATTGTTTTAGAGGAATCAGTGTTGTTGATTTAATGTATATTAGATATATTTTGTTTGAATATAGAAGAATTGTTATAATATATTATATATACATTAAATATAATATGTATATTCAGCTTTTAGAGATGTTTGCAAGAGTGATTAAATCAAGTTTGAATTCAAGTTTTCTTTTTATTTATTGTGGTGATCTTGTGAGATATTTGTCTCCTCCTCTTTGGAGGAAATTGTGGAATATTAAAATGAGATTTCTGCCACACTTTTTAGAACAAAATAACTCTGCTTCCAGATGAGGGTGTTGGATGCGCGTTGTATCGTAAGGTCTCGTTGAGTCACCTGACATTGTTTCAATTCCCTGGTTGTATGTGACAAGGAGTAGGGTCGCCTGTCATGCCTCATGGATTGGATGGCTGAATGGTTAGCGTGCGCGCGCTGTATCATAAAGCCTGTCATGGAGTCAACTGGTGTGTTTTTTTTAAAGTCCCTGGTTGTACGTGGCAAGGAGTAGGGTCCACCCTCGTGGGTTTTCTCCTCGGGTCCTCTGGTTTCCTTCCATTGCTAAACCCCTACGCGCAATACGCGCAAGCGTTAAACCCCATTTCTCTCTCTCATTGACGACAATATTTACAAAAGAGGGTATTGGAAAGAGGCGTTGCCTTATGAAAATGTTGAAGTGGGTGGCACCTGTTCTTTGAATAAGGGCTAAAGTCTTACTCACTTAGTCACCATCGCTCCCAAATTTATATAGAAAGTGGTGGTACATGCTCCATAACCTAAAGACCCCAATATGGGAAATCTAGCTGAACGAAAGTGGATGTGGAGTTCGGTGTGAAGAGAGTTTGAAAACACTGGGGTTAGAGCACTGGATTTCCCAATAGAAAATGGTCTATGTTCAAGTTCCAAACATTCATGACATAAGGTTTGTTATCGAGACAACTGGCAGGGTTTCGATTCCCCGGCAATATGCGACGAGGAGTAGGGTCGTCTGTTCAACCTCCGGTTTCCACCTACTGTTTAAAGGGCTAATCCTGATATTTGTTTTGGGAAAAAAACTGCTTAATTTTGTGTTAAAATCCCTTAAAATATTTGAGTCATGGGCCGAGCAACTTCTTTAGTATTTATGATATGTTTTCAAACGACTTAAATCCGTCCGTCTTCATCTGGAATTTGAGACCGGTGCCCCAAGGTGTATTTTGAGGTATCTGGATTAAACCAAACATTTTTTTATAAAAATGATGTGTAGTTGAAATTTGCCTTTCTCTATCAAGTAAGGCACATGGGTTATTCACTGCATAACCCTCTTAAGTAACCGTATTCGGTTATAAGGTCTCCCAAAGAAACAATTGACCCGAAATCTTAAAAGGGTTAGGTGTCCGGATAAGCAGTTAGGGCGTTTATGTCCAAACAACTCAATATTTTGAGTTGAAATTTTGAGACAAGGTAAATACACAATTCCCCTATATTTTGGCCATTTATTTTTATACATTCTCAGACTTTTTTTTTTTGAGCCTCTGTTTAATTCCGGATTGTCCCTTTAAAAGACCCCTATGAGCAAGCGAATTATTGAAATAAATTTGAACCATATGTTAGTCCCAAAATGACCTGGTTTGTGTCGAATTGATGTTGAACCCAATTTCTTTCTCTCTCTAGCTTCAGACATAGAACAATGAAAATAAGAATGTTTTGATATTTTTATTGCATCTAAAATTCATTTGAATCAATAACAACAAATAATAATAATAACATATCCTGTACATGTTATATATATCCTTGTAGCACGGAACATGTTATACCACTTATAAATTTATTACACAATAAATTAACATTGTAACACAACATCTGCTATTTGGGTCTTCATTCACAAAATTTGAAATCTTTAAAAAATTGATTGCTCACTTGTTATATTATCAAGAATTCTATACTTACTAGGGTTTTGAGTGTGTTATTTTACTATAGTTTAAAATTGCTAACTTACTATGATCTAACTTTTGAAAAGTGCTATGCCTACTTCTTAAAGAATGCTATACCTTCTATGATTCTAGGAGTGCTATGGTTAATTTTGTTTTGAAAGTGCCAGGTTTACTGTGGTGTAAAGAAAACTATGGTTTTTAAGATTGCTATGGTTAATCTGATTTTAAGAATGCTCATAATTTTAAGAAACTTACTTACAATCAATTTCAAAATGTTTCTCGAAATCTTAACTAATGATAAAATCTAAGTTTTAGTCGATCTTCAATTTTGATTGGCTAAGCACTAAAATCAATCTAATATTATCCAATCAAATTACTAAAATTTGGATTTTTATTTTAGTTCAAATTTCGTGAAACAGCCCCCAGGTTTAGCAAGTATTTTAATATGGGAACAGAATACCTTAAAACAATCATGACACTGTATATGTACGCAGATAATTTTTACAAGTGTTCTATACGGTAATCAAATATAAATTTAACACTGTACAATATCATGCAGCGTTTGTACAAGCTGAAATCAAGGGAGGATTCAGACTAGGCAGCACCATAAAAACTCAGCACTATAGTAAAGTACAACAAACATTTGTTATGGTAGGTTCCCAATGTCGTGCAATTCGTTACAAAAGGGTTTTTCCTATTGAGTCGACGATCTGGTACCTGCATATGATCAACACGATTGCTATGGCTTACCTCTGAAAGGATCACCACGATTACTCCACGATTAAAACCAAAATTTCAATCGGAGCGTGAATTGTGATAGTGGGAACCTAGCATTAGCTATTTGAACTTCAGAATGAGGTACATACCCGGTCTGATGTATATTAACAAGTTAAACACAGCTTCATTTATACACACGTCACGATAATGGGTTATCACAAAACTAATTTCACGAGTTTTCTAGTTGAAGCTATCAAAACATCACTCAATTACATAGGCTACTTTTATGTCACAAACAATCTATAAGTCCTGTTTAATCCCACGTCCATCCATACCCTTTTTTAATTTTTTAAATATTTCTTGTCAAGACATTTTACCAAAAATAAAGAGGCATAACTCTGATACTGATATATTGTTTTGTATTTCTGGCTGATGTCCATCTCACGATGTACCATAGAGTTACATCAATGTAAGTTCAATTTCAATTTACACGCAAGTAAGTTTTATTAAGCAGGTATCATGTACCCTTAATACAAAACTTACATTTACAAGTTTTAATAAGCCAAGAGTATCGTGTACCCTAAATACAAAACTTAAATTAACAGGCATATAGGCTTTGTGCAAGAGTCCAATGTACCCTCCAATATACAGTACATGTAATTACATATATATGTTTTTAAATATATAAATCAAGGCTTAAATAATTAATAGATGAACTACAATAAACAAACAAACAAACAAGCAAACAGATATATGATTATATTAATATATCAATCACTCAACACAAAAATAAGTTATAATAATAACAGCACAAAATGTATTGGATATAATAAATGAACTTCTATTAATCTTAATACAATGATACCTGCACTTAATACAAACACAATAGACTAGATATCAACTTAATTCTACATCTAGTCTTAAATATAATGTTGTTTATGGTATTCTTTAAGTGTTTATGGTATTCTTTAGTAACAGGGCACATAAATAAATGATAACACATACTTATGGAAATAAGCTATAACACATACTTATGGAAAAACAGCTACTTATTTATTTAGGCGATGTTTTTAAGAGTATTCTCTCAATGTTATCAATGTTTATGTTTATTGATCAACACTAATTACTGTGTTGTCAAGATCATTACTTAGCAGTTAGTACTAAGATCATCGCTCAGCACTAATTACCCTGTTTTCAAGGTCATTACTTAGCACTAATTAGTATCAAGATCATTGCTCAGCAAGGTCATTACTTAGCACTAATTAGTATCAAGATCATCACTCAGCACTAATTACCCTGTTTTCAAGGTCATTACTTAGCACTAATCAGTATCAAGATCATTGCTCAGCACTAATTACTGTGTTGTCATCATTAATTAGTGGGCATATAAATTAAACCAGCAATGAAATTCTAAAGAGCAAATCAAGCTTATTTTGCTCAACTTCTGGTTCTTGTCTTTGAAATCTACATAGGTTGTCTATATTTTATTTCAATCGTACAGGTAAAAATCATCAAATTAAAAGAATTACCTTTGATTATCTAAGAAAAACTACAAAACTAAAACAATACTGATAGGTCAATAAATACTGACTAACGGCATACTACATTTAATATCAAATGTTTTATTATGTTTATGGTTACTATGACTACACTGGGGTTTAAGGCCTGCTTCCAAATAGGGGCCGAATGGTCAGCATGTGCGCGCTATATTATAAGGCCTATCATTGAGTCAACTGGTGTGGTTTTGATTCCCCCGGAGTAGGGTAGCCCATCCAACCTTGTTGATTTTCTCTGGGTCCTCCCACTGCTAAAGATCCCTATATTGAAAGTGAAATATTGAAATAAAATTTAACCAGATGTTAAGTAGACGTTAAACCCCATTTCTCTTTCTCTCTCTCCATACAGGGTGATATTTCGGACAACATATCCTATGTGAATCTCTCTTTCATTTCGTCTACTTCAACCTTCTTGCAAATAAGCTGGTAAAATTAGAAATCATCATAATAAATGCTTGTTATAAAATTTGAAGATAAGGAGGAATTCATAAATAGATTTAGAGCTGCCATGGTTCAGTGTCTAAGGGGAGAGAGAGAAATGGGGGTTTAAGTCCGTTCGACACAAAACTAGGTAATATGGGGACTAACATGTTTTTTTTAAATTATATTTTAATACTTTGCATGTAGTGGGAGGAAACGGGAGGACTCGGAGAAAACCCAAGAGGTTGGACAGACGACCGATCGTACTTCTTGTCACGCACAACTGGGGATTTGAAACCACCCCAGTATGCAGTCTAAGGCGCGGGCTCACTAACCAGGACATCAGCAGTACGATCCAAGTGTTCATCAGGAAAGTTTCTTGAGATTTTTGTCCATCATGGTTTTCCCTTGTCAGTGGCGCAGGACAGAGGGCCTGGTCAAGGCAGTGTCTAGTCGTTCGAATGGGTTGAAAAACTGAAGTGTAGTACATGTTAGCTTGTATGTAAAAGAAGCCTTAGGTTTGATTGTTCTCCAGACAAAATCTCACTCATAGCACACTGTATGGTGTATGTGTGTCTTTATTAGCCCATTTGGTGCAGAAAAGTAGGACGTTAAACCCTATTTCATTTCATACATAGCTTAAATATGCCTTATCATTACACAGATCGGAAGGCCAACAATGAATCACACATTTCGTTCATGCATGAGGCATGATTGTATAATTTTGATTTATGAGACATACATTAAGCGACATACATTCACAATATTTTAACAGAGCCGAAATTTCCCTTAAACATTTTTGTATGCTGCTGTCTGAATTGATAATGTACATAGAAAGTAGGCGGTTTAAAGTCTGTATTTATGAAAACAAAAGGGGACCATTTTCATTTTTATTTTTATTTTCATTCAATTTTATAAATATATTTCTCTAGAACAGACTGGGTGTTGGTCAAAACATAAACACATAATTTTGTTGTACTACTGAAATATTACTGGACATAGTGAACTTGGTGCTGGACACATGTTTAAAATATTGATAAAAACACTGAAAACAGCCATCGGATTTGGGTCAATGATAGGCACCAGAGGAAACGTGCCAGACGGGCCTGAATCTGTGTCTGACAATGTCTGTTATACGTGCCTTATTTCAATATGTCTGACAAGTGCCATATGTTTCGTAAATTTGGGACTTTTTTAAAACCAGGCTTAACAAAGTTGCAGTACAGATAATTACGAAACACAGACATTATTCTACAATTTTGTCAATATGTCTGATAAGTGCCATACTTCACAAATCTAGGACTTTTTAAAAACCAGGCTTAACAAAGCTACAGTACAAATAATAGGGACACATAGGCCATAGACATTATTCTGTGATTTTGTACAAATAATAATGATCCACAAACATTATTCTACAATTTGTCAATAAATAGTTACAGTTAAACAAATAAACAAATAAACAAATAAATAATAAGAAACACACTACTATAAATTATCTAAGGAATTTAAAGCACACGCATCACTGGGCAGATCAAATGAACCTTGGCTACCCATATGTTGTAATTTACCTCGTGTTCTAATATTTACTTCACCACGTAAAAACTGTTCTAATTTATCAACACACGCGTCTTGATAATCATGAATCCACCTGAAACAGAAACATAGGGTACAATGACTGCTAGTTAATAATGAAGCGGTATGAAAGTCCCGGTAGCTCTTTTAGCAATAAGAAGAAAACCGGAGAACTGGTGGTATTATAAAATTAGCGATCATCGAATTGAAGTTTTACACAGTGTTTAGCCGTGGTGATAGAGAGGCGGCTTCTCACCAATGCAACGAGGGTTCAATCCCAGCTTAGGGCATGAACTTTTATCGTTGTAAGTGAGAGGGATATTCGGTCTCCCTTCCGATCAGGCAGGTTTCCCCCGAGTTTTCCTGCAGTAATGATCGAAATCATTCGCACGATCTGTGCCAAGGGCCAAATTTGAAAAAGGCCTCAGGCCTAATTTGCTGCCCTTGTAAAATGACGTGATTATTATTATTATTCTTAAGATGAAGAATTTATTAGGGAGCTGTGGTGGTCCAGTCAGAGAGAGAGAGAGAGAGAGAGAGAGAGAGAGGGTAAATGTCCACTCCACGCAAAAAAGGTCATTTCAGTACCGACATATGGTTCAATTTTATATTATGACCTAGAGAAAAGTTTGAACAGGCGACCCTACTCCTTGTCAAGTACAACCGGGAAATTGAAACCATGCCAGTTGACTCCGTGACAGACCTTATGATACAACGCGCACACGCTAGCCATTTGACTGACAACCCAGCTTAAGTTTTCAGACCAATGCAAACATTTATAGAGTATGGCTTCTACAAGATCATTGCCTATAGTCTATCAGTTCAACCGTATAGGAGACTATTCCATTAGTAACAGGCTTGGAGGGAGATCATTCACATGTATCTCACCAGCTGAACTGTTTTCCTAACTAATTTTAAATGTATAAAATTCAACCAAATGGTTAACTATCTTTGAATGGCATTTAGTGAAAGTGATAATATAATAACGCACAGCTTAATGGATAACATTCAATAGGTTTGTTAACTGCAACGTTTCAATGAGGACACTCACCGTTATCAAGCAAATGGTTTATATTAAATTCTCCCGTGGCAAGTACTATAATAATAATAATAATATGTACATTTATAATGCGCTATATCCACAAACCAAGTTTATGCTCAAAGCGCTACACAATTACTATCCCGGTCTCTAGGATTCAGGTAAGCCTGATTACCTCCCTTTACAACTCATAGAAAGAGCTCCAACATATGCAGCTTCAACTTGAAGTTTCAAGGAGCGCAACAGTTTTTTGTGTCAAATACACCATCCTACCGGTACCCATTTACAGCTGGGTAGACTGGAATGCAGGGATGAAGTGTCTTTTTCAAGGACACAAGAACTCGGCGCACAATTCGGGTCTCGAACCTGCAACCGCTAGGTTACAAATCCTACTCTCTAACCGTTGCGCCAAATCCCTCCCTTATTCATATAAAAAATTCCTACCTAATTCCGTTAAAAAACATAATACTTTTCATGTCTGCTGGTAATTTATCTGCTGGTGGCCAATCAAAATTATCCATTAATGGTATGATATTACAACCTCCTTCTATTGCTGCTGCTATTTCCTATAATATAAATAATCAAACTAATATAATCAACAGAAATTCAGATAAGAGTTATTTCCCTTTAATGTGCTTTCTTGACAGTCTAATCTTAGAGAGAGAGTGGGAGAAATAGGGTTTAACAGTTTAACGTACACTCGACACAAATTAGGTAATTTCGGGACTAACCATGTTTAATTTTACTTCAATAACTTGCTTAGGGGTCTTTAGCCGTGGGAGGAAAGATTGGACTGGCGACTCTACTCCTTGTCAAATACAACCGGGGAATCGAAACCACACCAGTTGACTTCATGACAGACCTAATGATACAGAGTGCATGCACTAACCATTCGGCCATTCAACCCCCCACCCCCTGAGTCTAATCTAGCCCAGTGAAATCATCCTTTCATCAGTTCCATCTAATGGTCAAATGTGAGTATACTGTAAATACTTGTAACCCTAGCAACCATAACAGTTATGCTATTTCAAACATAGTCAGACAATATTTTCATTATTTGTTTTAAATTTGTGTCATGCAAATAAACTCTGTAGATTGAAAGCCAACCCATATTTTACAAATAATCAAATGATTCAACTTTATCTCAATTTCTCAAATATTACCATTTTAACTGAATAAAACACAGAATCAAAAAAAAGGTATCAAGCAGATTATTATAATTTGACTGGGTGTTGGAAATTGCTCATAAGAAGGAAATCACTGTTTTAATTGAATTTGTAATAAATAAAATGAAATGAAATTAGGTTTAACAGCCTACTGTTCGGCTGTGATTTGGCTAATGAAGACAGGCATATGCCATACAGTGTGCTATAAACTTTCTCGACCAATGCCGAGAAACTAGGTCATTTTGAGACTAACACATGGTTCGATAATTTGCTTGCATGTAGGGGATCTTTAGCAGTGGGAGAAAACCCAGAGGACCCGGAGAAAACCCACTAGGTTGGGCAGACGACCCTACTCCTTGTCACGTACAACTGGAGATTGGAAACCACACAGTTAACTTAATGACAGACCTTTTGATACAGCATGCGAATGTTAAGCATCAGCAACTCCCCCTCCCCCCCCAAGAAAAAAATGAAAGTAGACCTACGTACCTTATGTACCCAATCTTTACTGTCCTGATCGTCTATACATCGATCTAGAGCATTAGGTGTTAATACAAGTAGAAAGTTTTTAGCGAGTTTAATACTCTTTAATAAATTCTCATCAAATTTACCAGCTGATAATCTCTCTATATCAATAAACACAGAAAAACCTCGTAACTGTAGATGAACTTTTAATAAACTGAAAGTAGACAAATTACTAAATATTAGTAATCGATATGAAACTGAAAGTAGACAAATTACTAAATGTTAGTAATCGATATGAACAAAATCTAGACAAATTACTGCACACAAGCAAACGATATGAAACTGAAAGTAGACAAATTACTGAACACATTAATTTGATATTAAACAAAGTAGACAAATTACTAAATATAGGTCTACCTCAAATACCCTGTGTCATGCATTCCTGACAAGGGGGAACCACCCTAAAAAAATCCTGAAGTACTCTCTTTGTAACGAACCCCAAAATTTCTAGTAAGTGAACCAGAGCCACATCAGATCCTGGAATATTATGGAGGAGATATACCATACCTGGCTAATTGAGAACCGTTTGATCTTCTATAACTAATAAAACAATCAATTGTCTTCATGACTGATTCTAATCCATCGGTCATATCTCCAACTATTTCTGTCATACCCTCACACTTTTTTTTAAGTTCTGTAAAAAAATAAAACCCACAATATTACTACAATTAATATATGAAAGTACAAGGACCATGACTCCAGAATTAATGAAAGGAAATTGTTGAAAACATAAACAGCATATATAAGTTTCAAACGAAGGATGGACGAATGACAACAAAATCTGTAAACCCCTGGTTAGCCAGGTGGTGAAGTGTTAAAAATGTCTGCCTCTGAAACCCATAAGTTCTGTCATTGAGTCAAGTGTCATGGTTTCCTTTCCCTGCTTATATGTGACGAGTAGGGTCCCCTGTCCATCCTTGTGGGTTTTCTCTGGGTCGAGTGGTTCGCCACTGTGGCTCCTATTCTGTTAAATAGATTCAATCATAATGGATAGATCCAACCGGTATAATTTTATCGACTACGACTAAATTTTCATGAAAATAATTCCAAAATTCTAAAACTTACTTCTAACTTTTTCTAGAAGTTTCATCCTATGGACACCATTATAGATTCCACAGTCGTATTTTAGATGATCATCTGTTAAGTACTGTAAAGATTGCCGATCTACACCACAGCTCAACATACTGTATGTATGCTGGGAAAACTCCGGTGATATTTCTTCCAACCATTCAGCTAGCTTATACGGATCACATGACGTGTAATCAGCAGTAATTTTTAATTCTTTCAACTCTCTTAAAAATCTGAAAAAAAATTCATTCAAAATATTATTATATTAATTATGAAAATTATATATATGCAACGCAGGGCTTCTACCTCAAAATTTTCACTGCTGGTCGTGGCCGTTGAGTCAGATGTAGTTATGGTCATTTTCCATAGCCCTAGGTCTTGACCGGCATTTGCGGCCGACATGGAGCTGATGGTGCAACAACATGAATATATGGTATCAAGTTTACACATATAGTTCAATTTAAACAGTCAAAATTTCACTTCATACTGCCCTATTGTCTTACAGTGGTGATTTAATATTGCCTTATATTCTTGCTGTGGTGATTATACTGCCCATTTGTCCTACATGTACAGGGGACATTTCATATTGTCCTACTAAAACAGTGGTAATTTCATAAAGCCCTTAACTCCTATACTTCAAGAGTAGTGACTTCATAATGCCCTATACTCCCGCAGTGGTGATGTTATACTGCCCTATACATGTAGGCCTACTCCTACAGTGGGGATTTCATATTGCCCTATACTCTTCTTAAGAGTGGAGATTTCATACCACCCCAATCTTCATTGTTAATTTCATACTGCCCTAAACTCTCACATTAGGGACTTCATAATGCCCTATACTCCCGCAGTGGTGATGTTATACTGCCCTTTACATGTAGGCCTACTCCTACAGCGGGGATTTCCATATTGCCCTATACTCTCCTTAGAGTAGATTTTTTATACCACCCTAATCTTCATTGTTAATTTCAAACCGCCCTATACTCTCACATTAGGAATTTCAAACTGTCCTATACTCCAACAGCAGAGAATTCATACTGCCCTATACTCCAAACATTAGAAATTTCAAACTGCCCTAAACTCCAACAGCGGAGATTTCATACTGCCCTTTACTTCAAACATTGGGAATTTCATACTGCTCTATACTCCAACAGCGGAGATTTCAAAATGCCCTATACTCTTACAGTGGGGGGTTTCATAATTTTGTACTGCTCTACCCACATTGGGGATTTCATACTGCCTTATACTTCTACAGTGGTGTTTACACATTGCCCTATACTCCCGAATTGGTCATTTCATATTGCCCCATACTCCCAAATTGGTTATTTCATATGCTCTATGTGAAGATTTCAAACTATAGAGGTGATTCAAACTGCCGTCACACAGCGGCGGTGCCAGCCGGTGCCGAGTGGGGGGGGGGGTAAAAAGCTATGGCCCCTAAAAATTTTTTTTAGCCACACCTTTTTTGTTTAGGGAAACACCCTTCTCCAGCTATTGAACACACCAATTTTAGGTCGAGAAAAGCCCTTTCTAACATGTGATGTTGCACTTTAATATAATATAATGCACAAACATAGGTTGCCAGGCAACGAAACATACGCCCACAGCAGCTAAATCGTCCGGGCAGTCAACAAGAGTTGTCGCATATTTTACTTTTTTCGGTAATGAAACATTTATAATACACTAAAATCTGATTAAAAGTAACTACTCATTATGTAATTATCAGAAAATCATTGGAATTTGTTTGGCTTTGATAAAGTTCTCCTCCATGCTGTTCAAGTTATCTAAATTCATTGAAACTCAATATACTTGTTCGTCTCATGACCTTCAACAATTTATATAAATTTAAAGTCAATCGGTTATTAACTTTAGCCTCTGGGGCGTCCACAAAATTTTGAAAGTGATCAAGGGCCATAACTCAGTCAGTAATTATCTGAAATTGCTGAAAATCAATAGGCTTTTTCGTCTCATGACCTTAAACACTGTGTATAAATTTAAAGTCAATCGGTTATTAACTTTAGCCTCTAGAGCGTCCACAAGATTTTTATAAGCGATAAAGGGCCATAACTCTGACAGTAATTATCAGAAATTGCAGAAAATCAATAGGCTTCTTCATTTAATGACCTTAAACACTGTGTATAAATTTAAAGTCAATCGAATTTTAACTTTGGCCTCTAGAGCGTCCACAAGATTTTTTGAAGTGATCAAGGGCCATAACTCTGACTGTTATTATCGGAAATCGATGAAAATCAAGAGGCTCCTTCGCCTCATGACCTTAAACACTGTGTATAAATTTAAAGTCAATCGGTTATTAACTTTAGCCTCTAGAGCGTCCACAAGATTTTTTGAAGTGATCAAGGGCCATAACTCTGACAGTTATTATCGGAAATTGCTGAAAATCAATAGGCTTCTTCATTTTATGACCTTGAACACTGTGTATAAATTTAAAGTCAATCGGTTATTAACTTTAGCCTCTAGAGCGTCCACAAGATTTTTTGAAGTGATCAAGGGCCATAACTCTGACAGTTATTATCGGAAATTGCTGAAAATCAATAGGCCTCTTCGTCTCATGACCTTAAACACTATGTATAAATCTAAAGTCAATCGGATATTAACTTTAGCCTCTAGAGCGTCCACAAGAATTTTTGAAGTGTTCAAGGGCCATAACTCTGACAGTTATTATCGGAAATCGCTGAAAATCAATAGGCTTCTTCGTCTCATGGCCTTTAACACTATGTATTAATCTAAAGTCAATCGGATATTAATTTTGGCCTCTAGAGCGTCCACAAGATTTTTTTAAGGGATCAAGGGCCATAACTCTGACAGTTATTATCGGAAATCGCTGAAAATCAATAGGCTTCTTCGTCTCATGGCCTTTAACACTATGTATAAATCTAAAGTCAATCGGATATTAATTTTGGCCTCTAGAGCGTCCACAAGATTTTTTGAAGTGATCAAGGGCCATAACTCTGACAGTTATTATCGGAAATCGCTGAAAATCAATAGGCTTCTTCGTCTTATGACCTTAAACACTGTGTATAAATTTAAAGTCAATCGAATATTAACTTTAGCCTCTAGAGCGTCCACAAGATTTTTTGAAGTGATCAAGGGCCATAACTCTGACAGTTATTATCGGGAATTGCTGAAAATCAATAGGCTTCTTCGTCTCATGACCTTAAACACTATGTATAAATCTAAAGTCAATCGGATATTAACTTTAGCCTCTAGAGCGTCCACAAGATTTTTTGAAGTGTTCAAGGGCCATAACTCTGACAGTTATTATCGGAAATCGCTGAAAATCAATAGGCTTCTTCGTCTCATGGCCTTTAACACTATGTATAAATCTAAAGTCAATCGGATATTAATTTTGGCCTCTAGAGCGTCCACAAGATTTTTTGAAGTGATCAAGGGCCATAACTCTGACAGTTATTATCGGAAATCGCTGAAAATCAATAGGCTTCTTCGTCTCATGGCCTTTAACACTATGTATAAATCTAAAGTCAATCGGATATTAATTTTGGCCTCTAGAGCGTCCACAAGATTTTTTTAAGTGATCAAGGGCCATAACTCTGACAGTTATTATCGGAAATCGCTGAAAATCAATAGGCTTCTTCGTCTCATGACCTTAAACACTGTGTATAAATTTAAAGTCAATCGAATTTTAACTTTGGCCTCTAGAGCGTCCACAAGCAATTGTGGACGCCGGACCGACGGACGGACGGACCGACGGACGGACCGACGGACGGACCGACGGACGGACGGACGGGGGCGACGGCAATATACGACCACATTTCAATGTGGGCGTATAAAAAAAGGATCCTACCCCCCCCCCCCCCATAAATTTTACCCCCCCCATGGCTCTGCCACTGCCGTCACAACATTGATTTCAAATAACCTACCTTTTTTGTGCTATTCTACAAGTCATATCTAAACTTTCTGCTAATTCTAGATCCGTTAGTTGTAATAAAATATCACCATCGACATGACAATCTTCGAACCTTTCACAATATTCACCATAACCAACCTAAAATTACACAAAACACCATTAACATATGAAATAACCCTAGACAGTAGATAGTAAACAAAATCAACCATATGTTAGTCTCAAAATGACTTTCCCTTATGTATTACTAAAAGTAGGTTCGATGAAATTTGAAGGAAATACAATCAATAAAGCAGATATATCTTTGATCGAGATATATAGCCCTTTATAAAACTTTTGTTGTTTTGATCTATAAGAAACTATGTGAAAAGTTTTGTGCTTGAACATTCTACTTTAATTAGATTGAATGAATGAATGAATGAAATGGGGTTTAACGTCCTACTGTTATGCACTTAACCTGAGCTAATTGAAGACGGGCATACGCCATGCAGTGTGCTATGAGGGAAATTTTGCCAGGGCAGCGGCGCTACGGTCTACTCTTATATCGAATTCCAACTGCCAAGCGATCTTTTACGTGCACTCCAATGTGTACACGGGACCTCAGTTTTTCATCCCATCCGAAAGAATAGGCAGCTGTCCTTGTCAGGCCCTCCTTCTGTATCACTGACAAGGGAAAATCACGTCGGAAAATCGAGATGAACTTTCTCGGCCAATGCAGGGATCGACTACTTTAATTAGAAACAGAGTTATTGTTTTCCAAAGGGTGTGACGGACAGAGAAAGCGAAGTATGAAATAGTCCCCTGCTTTCTCTGAACCCTATAGGTGGGTGGGTATATGGCTGAATGGTTAGCAAGCGCACGCTGTATCATAAAGCCTGTTATCAAGTCAACTGGCGTGGTTTCGAATCCCTGGTTGCAAGGAGTAGGGTCGCCTGTCCAGCCTCATGGGTTTTCTCTGGGTCCTCTGGTTTCCTCTCACTGCTAAAGACCCCTAGGCACAAGCGAATTATTGAAATAAAATTAAACACCATATGTTAGTCCCGAAATGACCTTGTTTGTGTCGAGTGAAGGTTAAACCCCATTTCTCTCTCTCAGTCTGAACCCCATAGGACAAAAACATATGACAACAGCCTATTAATATCTTAATTAAATTGTAACAACCATGTCTATCACTGTCAGTAAGTTTATACATACAGGGAAGTCACATGTCAATCAGTGTCAACTTATTTAAAACAGTCTATTGGTTATTCAATAACAGATCAAGGTTATATGACAAGGGGAGATAATTCAATCATTGGCACATATTTACTTTGCCTCAGGGGTTAGACAGGTACATGAGTATGATATACAGGCAGACAGTGATTGTTTTTATTTGACTTTTAGTGAGAGTGTAACCGGAGGACATCTATTTTCAGTAACAGCATAACACAGAGAAACAAAACATTGTTTCAGTCTGGTGCCAACTGTGCTAATACTTAAGTTAGTTAAAGATACATTATGGAAGATTACATAAAGAGCTGTTCTCACTAAATAGTCAAAAACTTGATATTGTAAAGGTAATTTGCTGAAAATTTGAATCATTACTAAAGTCAGTAAGATATAAAACATAGTCTAGATTATCCATTTCATGATTAAATTATGAATGAAAATTGAGCAGCAAATCAGTACCTAATCCAGTAAATATCACAGGCAAGTGATGACATTGAAAGTTGATTATGGTCTTGATAAGTTAACTATTGTCTAATTAATAATTTATAAAAAATTTCAGGCCTAAAGAAAAATCTGCAATAGGTAGATTTAGCACTTGCATAATGTTTTCGTTTAAGAGCTAAATCTGACTATTGCAACCATTTATTAGATCATTATTTACATGACCAGCTCAAAATCAACTCTGCAGACCCTCGGATGTCTTGGACACAGCTTGGATTTAGTCAGTCGTCCATTTATAATTAAATCAATAAACGGCTGACTATGCTAACGTTTACCATTAGTCACCAACGCCACAACCGGAGACTGCCGATGAAAGGCTTGCCAATCAAGGGTACCTTAGCCATTGAGAATGTTACTTGATAATTGAGAATATGTTGGTGGAGTCAATGCCTGTCAATCATTTGACAATTCTCGGAGACAGTGCGCAGACAGTTGATACCTATTTCTAGTCCAAACTTCCAACAGTGACAACTCCCTCCAGAATAAAGTACTGAAAGCAGTGGAAGGAACAGGAGGACCCAGAGAAAACCCATGAGGTTGGAGAGGTGACCCTACTCCTTGTCACGTACAACCAGGGAATCGAAACCACGCCAGTTGACTCAATGACAGACCTTACAATACAGCAGGCACATGCTAACCATTCGGCCATCCAACTCCTCATGTAGATTGTGGTTAAATTGTTTTTATTCTAGTAATTATTACTGACTGTTGATGACACTAGATACATGTAGGTCTCAGTCATCAACTATTATAGCCTTAAGTGGTTTCAGCAAATGCTCATTTAAAATGCTTTGCTCAAACCAGGCCAGTGTAAATATTTAATAATCCTTTTAATTCTTTTTGTTAATCACCTTGTAAATAATTCAACATGTAATTGTCTCTGATATCACTTCGGTGGACGCGAACTTTTAATGAATCTATTTCACACACCAGGCCAGTGTTCAGATTTTTGATAATTCGACAGATCTAATGTTATTTTGGATATTTTTTTATATTTATTTAATCTATATATCTATCATTTAACTGTTTGTTTGATTGTTTGTTTATCTGTTTGAGGTTTGGTGCCTACACTAGGGCTGCCCTACGGCTGATATTTTGGGGTACAAGTGCAGTTGAGTTCAAGCCAGGGAGTAATATAGGCTACCACTTTCGGTTTCGTAGTTATATTACTTGCAGTTTCGGCTCTACTCGTCTAACACCAGTTAACCTGCTACAGATAAACATTCTTTTGCTGAAATGTTCACAATCTGATTAAAACACAAATCCTATTTCGTTTAGTTGTGTTTTTTGTCTTTACTACACTGGCATGCTCTCCATGAAACATCAACACTGATTGATTAATTAATGTCTGAAATCATAGGGTATAAAAACACTTGTATGACCCCTGACGCGACCTCCCAGTACAACTGGTCAGATCTTCATGTATTGTAGGCCATCGAAAGTATAATAAAACGAAACCAAATATAGATTGCTGGAAGTGACAATGTCCCTTTAACATGTAAATTACCTGTGCAACCCAGTGGGAGACATCTTCTACTGACCACAATGGAACTTGTTTAGAAAGTTTTTTCGGAACTTCTTCGCCCATTATCTTAAGAGCTTGTGCTGCTAGCCTGGAAGCTGTACAATTAGGAGAACTGGCAAGCTGTTTTAAAGGCTCTATCACACCAATATCATACAAAATCTGAAGAAAACACAGAGAATCAAATATAAGGAGAGAGAGAGAGAAAATGAAATGGGGTTTAACATCTACTCAACACAGACTAGGTCATTTCGGGACTCACATATGGTTTTGATTTATTTAAATGATTCGCTTGTATGTAGGGGTTTTAGCAGTGGAAGGAAACTAGAGGACCTGGAGAAAACCCAAGAGGTTGGACAAGCGGCCCTACTACTCCTTGTCACGACCCCCCTATTACTGTTTGAATATATGTGACCTGCTCACACTAAACCAGGTACTTGTCGCATAACTGTATGCCTTCTTGTTGCTGTGAATGAGCCAAACTCAATTCCAGATGATACAATAAATTTAGAAAGAATTGAATTTTTGGAAAGCTTAGGCTGTGGAGTGCCTGGTTTTATGGGGGCGGATCACATATGGCTAGGGTCTGGGTGAGGGTTAAAAACCTGTGTGCAAAAATGTTTGATATTCCTCAAATCTGACAGCAGGTTAAATGATTTCACTAGACTACAATACAAGTGGGATTAGATATGCAAATGGCTGAATTACTTAGTCTGAATGTTTCAGCTCAAAAACTTTACCCGTTGGGAATTAACTGACAAGCCATTATGTAACAGTTCTTTTAGTATTTACTGTTATTTGACAAGTATGTAACAATAATAAGTTCTGTTATGTCTCCCATCGTTAAATGCCACTAAAGGATTATGTAACAATAAATGCTTATGCAGCTGGCCTAATAAGCTGATGTCCCCTTTTGTGGCTAAATCTACATCTATTTATTAAGGCCAGCTCAATTTTCGTCAAGGTCACTGAGATGTATGTAAGGTTAGGGCATGAGATTGTTGGTGAGATTGTAGGTTAGGGTAAAAATTGGGGCTAGATCCAGAGTTAGGGTTGGGTTAGGATTAGCGCTAGTCGTGTTTACATGACCTTTGACCAAACTTGAAGTTAGCCTTAACAGTTAGATATAAAACCCCATTTTGTCCATGAGAAGTTTGGGGATCAAAGGGTAACCTTAAATCTACTTACATCTCTTCTTTCTTGCTCTGCTTTGATTCCTGCCTCCATCGCAAAATGGAAGGCAGCCAACGTCTGGGCTTCCTCTCGTTTACTCGATAAAACTGGCACTAGTCTTTTTAACCAGCCCGTTGATCGACCATGACGATGTGTTATATCCATTTGTGCGAATTCGTCTGGACTATGCCTCTCGATAAACGGAAGAACTAGTTCCAATGTCCCAGAATTCAACACTGACATTTCTATTTCTTTATTCGCCACCAGCACAGCTAAAGCTAAACATGCGTAATAGCGTACACTGTCATCGTCACTGAAAGCAAGGGGAAATAACCACTCGGGTACTTTACGCTTTGTCATTTCCTGTTGATTTTCAGAGCCTCCATACAAGGCAAGATTAGATAATGCTATTGCACAATGTCGCAGAATCATTATATCACTACAACGACACCAATGGATGATCACGTCCAAACCGCCTAAATAAATAACACGCGAGCACGTTTCTTCCGAGGTTTTGAATAAACTTTCCAAAATGCCTGTTGTAGTCTCTGCTATTCCACTGTCGGATTTGGTATCGACTGTCATTTTGACCACAGTTTCTAATCCTGTATCTGCAACTTGAATACGATTCCCTGTTGTCAACGTCTGTTCCAGAAGCAAAGCAGACGCCTGTAATAATTCCCTGTTTGTCGAGGCACAATTGTTCACAATAATTTCAAAAGCGTGTTCCTCACGTAAAATATCGCACAGACCGTATGCTACCTCACGACCATATATAGGCATGGACCACGCCTGCTCCATTAACGTGTTCATCTCCTGCATAGCTATAATCTGCTCCGGGACAGACCCCATTTGTAGCTGTCGGATTTTCTGTTTCAAGGAATGTGCATAAATCTGAAAACTAGATTTAACGGATGCTTTTGATTTCGACATTTCTTGCACTTTCGTCGTCTTTGTGACTTTTATTGATGACGATGAAGACGTCGTGCTGACCTCCTTAGTGGTCGTCACCCCCTTATAATTATAACCAATATCGTTAATATCCCCACTCCCGTTGCTGGACGTGCTGTCATTAGATATAGAACGCTGACTTGCATAAATATGAGATAAATCTCCAGTCTGAAGTTCTTCATCTTGTGGAATCGGTTCCAGAGTTCTGCCAGAGTAAACCTGCTTCATGCTTGTTGTACTTTCGCAATGCTGAACCTTTTCGTATGGTTCAGCTCTAGACAAATCGAAATACACTTTCGTACATTCTGATACATTGTGACCGCTGTTAGCAGCCTCAAAATCACGAAGACTAGTAGGGAAATCAAAGGCGCCGTCGCATTCTGAATTCCACGGCAGAGTTGCCTCAGACTGAGAACGTTCTAAAGCTTTATAAGGATCATTTTTACTACTATGATTGTCTTTTTCTTCCTCATAGAACGAAACCTCAGAGTTAATTCGTCTGACAGTGGCGCCCTCTCCACGAATGTCCGTTTCCTTCCTCGGTAATTCTACTTCTGCCATGTCTGGATTTTCTTTGCTCACTTTTTCATAAACAACATTTTCTTTCTTGTCGCCAAATCTATTCTGACCTGAAATGACAAAGAAAATTAAATGTATTTAATGTTTCAACACAATCATCATATGATTTGCAGAATACCACATATCTTACATGCAGGGTTCAGAATCCATTTTGAAACAAACCTGTCAGAATTGGGTCTAATGAGGTCCTGGTAGGAAATGGGTTAATTATAAGCTTTCGTTCCCTTCAACAAATTTGTTATGGAGAATGTTTTACAGTATTCTAATGTATGTGATTACAACATAATGTATCTCTGGAAGTTCACAGAGAGAGAGAAAGAGAGAGAGAGAGAAATAGGGTTTAATGTTCACTGAACATAAACTAGGTAATTTCGGAAAATAACATATGGTTTTATTTTATATCATTAATTTTGTTTGCACATAGGGGTCTTTAGCAATGGGAGGAAACCGGAGGACCCGGAGAAAACCCACGAGGTTGGACAGGCGACCCTACTCCTTGTCATGTCTAACCGAGGAATCAAAACCTCATCACTGGACTAAATGATGGACCTTATGATACAACGCATGTGCGCTAACCATTCGGCCACAGCACTCCCTTGTCTAGTATAAAGTGATCATTAAGGTAGATGATTGATTTGAGAGCACTCTTAAAATGTCACAGCTTGTAAACCATGCCGTGCAGATATTATATTCATGTTAAAACATAATGTATGTTTACATAATGTCTGTTATTGTCTTATGAAATACTTCAATCCATACTGAACCCAACTAGTGCATGTACATTGATTGTTAATTTAAAATCTAGTGCATGTACATCGATTGTTAATTTAAAATATAATGATCTAGTTGTAATTAGTTATCGACAATATGTGTAGCTACTAGTAATAATGAGCATCATGCATGAACCATATGGCGATATATTGGATTCAAAATTCCAATATGCTATCGTCTAATTTCCTACTTCTATCGAAGTAATTTCTAAATTAAGACAATGTATACTCAATAAAAGGAATAAGATGAAATAGATTTAAAATTGATGATGAACAAATAAAGAAATTTTTAGTCAAAAAATTTCATGAATAGAAGTTAGAAATTAGAAATGAAATGGGGTTTAGTGTCCTACTGTTCTGCTCCTTAACTGGGCTATATAATGAAGACGGGCATACACAAAACAGTGTGCTATGAGGGAAATTTTGCCTGGGCAGCAGCGCTATGGCCTACTCTTACATCGAATTCCAACTGCCAACGGATCTTTTACGTGCAAGCTAATGTGTATACAGGACTTTGGTTTTTTGTCCCATCCGAACAACTAGACAGCTATGTTAGAAATTAGACAATAGCACGTTAGAATTTTGAATCTAATATACCACCATAGAACCAAGTCATTCCCACTTTTTCTGCCATTAATTTCAACATTTTGTATTAAACATACATTATGCAAGAGCTATGCAGGTCTTTCTTAAGGCTTGAAATGTTATCTAAATCATTAAATAGACATTATTTGACTTATCCAAACTCTCATCAACTCTTGATTAGTAATAATGATCAAGACTAGAACAAAATTTCAATCGCAAATATCTCGGTTCAGAGTGGACCAATTAGACTGAAATTTCCAGCATATTCATTGTTAAGCTTGTTCTCTGTCCATCTCTTGCAAAATGTGGATGTACCTCGCATGGCAACCATTTGTTTAACTATTAAAGTGAGAACTGTCAACTCTTTATTTAATCTCCAATAATGCTCATTTAACTGTGTTGGGTTGAATTGGGTTTTTGTTGGGGAGACAGTTAGTTTAAAGGGGCCAGCCCGAATTTCAAAGAATCTGAAAATTACACGTTCATGAACGTATGAAATTTAAACGCCAAAATATAGAGGAATAGTGTATTTACCTTGTCTGAAAATTTCAGTTCAAAATATTGAGTAGTTTGGACGTGAATGCAAAAAAAGCTTAACTGGACACTAGCTCTTTTAAGTTTTTCTTTTAAATTGTTATGATACCAATTTTAACTTAATCAAAAGAGAGCTTTAAAAGTGAGTCAATAGAGTTAGATTGAAAGCTGCACATAATATAGACTCGTTTTATCAAGACACTTCTGTGTAATGCAAACAGAACACAAGTCTTCGACCACCAAGCCATACCGGCGATTGGAAGTTGTTTGAAAACGTATCACATAGCTTGAAGAAGTTGCTCGGATCTAAGTTAGAGGCTATTAAGGGCTTTTCATACAAAATTAGGCAGTTTTAACCCCCAAAATGTTATCGGGATGACCCCTTTAATCTAAAGTATTTGTAGATTCTTCCATATTAATATTTTTTCCTTTAAAGGGACAATAACACTCTTGCTAGATTGACAGCTCAAAAAATAAAAAATAGCCTTATTCTAAGTACTAGATGTTTAAGTGTTCTACCTGTTGTGTAAATTTATCCATTACATCCTATTTTACTTGTCCAAAGGGTTTGAAAATATTTTAAAATCCAAGTTACATTTAATAAGGTTTATGTTATGCTTTTCAAACCATTTAGTTGAATTTTTACATTTTTTTAAAATTTAAGATGTGTTAAGATGAAATTTGTATTATCAATTAATTGGAATATTGTAAAATAGTAGAATTTGTTGACCAGAATAAAGATTGGGACATATTATTCAGTTACAACAAGAGTGTTATTGAGTCACAAGGCAAAAAGTAACATGTTACATACATACTGGTATCTAACTATTAAAAAGTATAAGCTTCATTAGCTGGCAGCTGGATCTAGTTTACCAATATATATAACAACCAAACATCATAATTCAATTGAAAACAATCCCATCCCTTCAGATCAACAGCCTCCTATATCCAACCATTACATGTCTATACAATATTTATCTTATTTAATCAACATTTCTTAAAGATGCCTTCCCATGTTTTATTTCCATATATATACCCAATATACCATACTTTTATTGCAAATAACTACCGTTTAAATACTTCCATGGAAATATATATTTACAAATACCAAATATACCATACTTTTATTGCAAATAACTACCGTTTAAATACGATCATGGGAATATATATTTACAAATACCAAATATACCATACTTTTATTGCAAATAACTACCGTTTAAATACGATCATGGGAATATATATTTACAAATACCCAATATACCATACTTTTATTGCAAATAACTACCGTTCAAATACTTCCATGGAAATATATATTTACAAATACCAAATATACCATACTTTAATTGCAAATAACTACCGTTTAAAATTTCCATGGAACTTTAAATACTTCCATGGAAATATATATTTATATACTATTTTAAATGAAATCTGAGAATGATTGGTATTTTATGAGTAAAACTTAAAACTTCAATATGCAGGTTCATCTCGGTAATGTAAATAACAAAATTTCTTTAAAAGATCTGATTTTTTAATTCCAATACACATATTTGTCTTACTAATGTATTCAAATATTAAATAGATCAGATGATAAGTGTTCATAAGAAATTGTGGACGATGGATGTATGTAGGTGATGGAAACATACGTCCACAATTCCATATGGAAGCATAAAACTTAAAATTGAAGTGTTATTGTGTTTACCAACAATGCTGTATTATATATAATATGTTACACAATCTTATTAATTTGAATGGTTAGCATGCACGCTTTGTGTCATAAAGTCTGTCACTGATTCCCGGTTGTACGTGACAAGGAGTAGGGTTGTCTGTCTAACCATGTGGGTTTTCTCCAGATCCTCCGTTTTTCTCCTACTGCTAAAGACCCCTACAGAAATGACCTAGTTTGTGTCAAGTTGCCTTAAACCCCATTTTTCTCTATCTCCATTAATTCTCTATCACCACAGTGTTCCTGCATGTATAAACTGATTGAATATGTCAGCCTGCATCTCACACAGTATGATAATGATATATGTTTAGTTCACTCAGTTTTTCTCCTAGCTTGAGGAAATCTGCTGCCAAGAACTAGTTTATGTCTACACAGACATGCCAAATATTGGTAGTGATATCGAATGTTGACTTTACTCTTCCAATATCTCAAGTCATTATTCAAATGCTATTCAATTATCTCACATCATTATTCAAATGCTATTCGAATACCTTAAGACATAATTCAAATGCTATTCAAATAAAACTTATGTTAATTTTTGATGCATTTTGCGATGTGTAAATTTGTCAAATAAAGATATCTATTTATCTGTTTATTTCCTGATTTCATGGAATCAATGTTACTAGTAAATATTTCATGGGAGACAAACAACAGATGAAATTCCGTTTTAATTGACATAGAATAACAAATAATAAACAATAATTTTAAACAGTTTTAAAAAAAAAATATTCTAAGTTGATTTGACATCGAATAACAAACAGTAAACAATCCATTTAAACCGTTTTTTTTATAAAAACTATTCTAATTTGAATATGTATATATTTGTGCGAGCATTATCAAATATTGTATATTTGTAATGTTAAATATTTAATGAAATTGGGCTTCACCAATTGTTTCATGTGACTCTTCCCACTTTAAATAAATCAATTACCCCATTATTCATTTATGTGTTTAAAAGTTATGCTACCGATTGAACCAATCACTTTGTATTGTGGCAATATAGGTCTGCACCACACGCAAAACAAAAATCTACAAGATAAACCTGCGGACAAGACAGAAAATAGACATTTCAAAAACAAACAATTATCAAATCAAGTGAATGGATCCGGGGGCCGGCCTTAAGCCTCCACTGCGCTGTACTGTCCCGTGCCTGTTGTGGTACAGGCTTCACTAAAATGATTTACAAAAAAGACGTAAAAAAAATAATGCGACCATTCTTGACAGTGGTCGTCTCTTCAATGGCGATAGTCTGCCAGTAATTGACGTCAGGTGTTAGAACGTCAAATAATTTTAACAATAAGGGCGATAATCCGTACAGAATTTCAAAAAACGCTAAAATTATACATGTAGTGAGCAAACAGGAGCAAAGCCTGACAACAAGAACATTATAGGACTATAAATATTACCCTTTAGTTTACTAATTACTCGTCTACGATATCACCCTTGGTGGAAGTGGATGTTAAACTCTAGAAATAAACGTTACTAATTGTCTGCAATAACCCTTCTGTGGACGCGGATGTTAAAGCAAAGATACTACTACTTACTTATTAATTAACAACAAAACACATACTTATGGAAACAGCTACAAGTGTATTTAAGGCGACGTTTCATAGAGTATTCTCTCTGCGTTCTCGAACTAATATTCTATCCAGTCACTAAATGCCATTTAAAGAACATACTAATTAATTGTTTCAATGGCATTTAGTAATTGAACTGGAGTATACAGGTTACAATTCTATGGAATACAATGACGTTTTGACTAGGCTTCTCCAGTCTTTATCAAGCAACGATAAAATTTGAAAAATACAAGGCAATATATACATGTACACAACAATACTTAGTTGATGCTGACCACCCAGTCGAAATGTCCCTCAGTTATAAGCAGTAATTGTATTCCATAGAATTGTGACCTGTATACTTACTAATTATCATTTGTATTAGATAACGATAAGAGAATACTTGTCGAAACGTTGTGTATATAAACCCAATGATTGTTTTCCATATAAATTTGAATTGTGTTTTTATATTTGCCAAAGATGTACTTATACAAAAATGTCTCAAGAAATGAGAGAAACATGTCTTAAAAACAGGGACTGGAATGGGAAATGAAATGGGGTTGAACATCCTACTGTTAAACATATGGAATTTTTATTTCAATAGGAGGTGGAAGAATTTTACCTGAACAGTGCTCGACTACCCCCTGCAGGCCCGTAGATACCTACACCGTTAAGACAGATGTTTATTCTTAAAGATGACAGATCAGAGAGAAATGGGGTTTAAGGTCCACTCGACACAACTAGGTCATTACGGGACTTACATATGGTTTCATTTTATTTCAATAATTCGCTTGCGCATAGGGGTCTTTAGCAGTGGGAGGGCACCGGAGGACCAGAGACAACCCACAAGGTTGGGTAGGCCACCCTACAACCAGGGAATCGACTTATATCGGTCAAGTACAAATGAATATGATAATAATAAGACTAAGAAGATGATATTCTATGGTTATGGTATATTGATCTTATATTGACCAGGGTTTATCATAATCTCGATGACGATCAGTAAAATTAATTTCTACTTGATGAATTTATAAACGGTTTGTCTTTCATCTAGTTTCTTCATCTTCTCCAATAATCAATATAATATCCTTTATCTCCTTTATCTCGGACAAAAAATCCTGTTATAGAGTTTTCAATATTGACAGAATTCTCATGTTATTGATTAAAGCTTTTGGATCATTTCCTAGTTTATTAAAAAGTTAAGAACAAGAATACTGCAAACTTATAACACGGAAATGGTGTAAATGATATATAGTACTTGAACAGGTCACAATTCTATAGATGGACTACAATTACTGTTTATTACTAAACAACATTTTGACTAGGTTTCTCTATGAGTAATATTGTGTTTGGAATAGCTATATTTAATGTCCGCTTCCACCAAAGGAATCACGTGGCTAAGTGGGTAAGTTGTTGGCTTGCTAGCCAAGAGGTCTGGTGTACAATTCCTGCATTGGCAGAGAAAGTTCATCTTGATTTTCCGTCAGTGATGCAGATGGAGAGCTGGACAAGGACAGCCGTCTAGTCGTTCGGATAAGATGAAAAACCCAGGTCCCGTGAACACATTGGCGTGCACATAAAAGATCCCTTGGCAGTTGGAATTCAGTTGCTAGCCGGGCAAAATTTCCCTCATAGCACACTTTACATATGGCGTATGCCCGTCCTCAATTAGCCCAGGTTAGGTGCAGTAGCGTAGGATGTTAAACTCCACTTCATTTCTGTCCACCAAAGTGATCATGTTGTTATCTTTACTTATATAGTTCATCTGGAAATTTTTATTCTTTTTTTTGGGGGGGGGGGGGAAGGCCCGCCAAATGGTTTGAGTGTGTGCGTTGGATCATAAGGTAATTGAGTCAACTGGCATGGTCTCGGTTGCCCGGTTGTATGTGACACAGAATGTCCAACTGTATGGGTTTTCTCCAGGGCCTCCTGTTTTCTCCGACTGCTAAAGACCCCTACGTACAAGCGAATTATTGAAATAAAATTAAACCATGTTAGTCCCAAAATGACCTAATGTGTGTCCAGTGGACATTAAAGTCAAATTCTCTTTCTCCGTTCCATTTGTCCACACTAGGATTTGATTACCGAGTCCAGTGCAAGCGAATTATTGAAATAAAATTAAACCATGTTAGTCCCAAAATGATCTAATTTGTGTCCAGTGGACATTAAAGTCAAATTCTCTTTCTCCGTTCCATTTGTCCACACTAGGATTTGACTACCGAGTCCAGTGCAGCCCTCTAGATAGGAAATGTCAAAAGACAAAATGCTTACGAATGTAGAGTAATAATATGGATGACATAGTTCTCTGAAGAATGTCAGCAATAATAAATCCCCTCCTATTACTCTAGACATCTTACTGATTCCCTAAGTGATTTAATACAAATTATAACACTTTGTCTTATATTATATATGGATGTATTATAATATTTAGTGAAATCTAAAATTTGGATTTTTATCTTAGTTAAAATTTTGTGAAACAGGACCCTGAAATTCACCACCATAAAAATGACAACATTTTCCGTTTCAAGATATACTTTTTGGATGACAGACAGAAACAAACACATTGGCAGGATAATCATCCCTTCCTGAAAAACCAAATGCAGAATAAAGGTGAACACCTCTTTACAAAATTAAATGCAGGATGATTGCCCCTCCCAAGCTTCTGTCTAGCTAGTTATGTCCATTTTGACATTTGATAGTTCACCCGCTATATATTTTGGTGTGTGAACAGACCCCTTCGAAATTCTGGTACCCCTACCCCCAGTCTCATATTGTCAGGAATAAGAGAGAGAGAGAGAGAGAGAGAGAGAGAGAGAGAGAGAGAGAGAGAGAGAAAAATGGGGTTTAACATCCACTAGACTCAAACTAGGTCATTTCGAGACTAACATATGGTTTAATTTTATTTTAATAATTTGCTTGCGCGTAGGGATCTTTAGAAGTCTGAGGAAACCGCAGGACCCGGAGAAAACCCACGAGGTTGTGTCAAGAATAAAGGATAAGTCAAATAGAAAATTGAAATCTTTTACTGAGAGTCTGCCATCTTGCAATCCAAAGTTGGCAAGCCGTTGTTAAAGACAGACTAGACAGGGTAATTTAATTAGCATTCAGTAACATTGACAAGTTATATACAACGACTTTGATCAATATTGTAACAAGACTAACAGAAGTAAGTATGAATACAACGGACAACGTACATTAAAAAAAATCTATAAACTGAAATAAATGTACCTACAGATGGTTAGAAATAGGTAAAAAATTGACGTGGTTGCCGTCAATATACACGTTGCCACAATGACTTGATCTTCAAGAACTGTCACGAAAAGCTCTGCCAGGAATGCCAACATTCTTGAATGCCGTCATGAATACAAGTACAACAGGACTGTCTGTATGTAAAATATCAGCCTGTAACACAAGTCAGCTGACACTATTTCCGTCAATATCTCACAGACAAAAATCCAACACGCAGCAGAGGTTTATCCACACATAGTACACAGTTCTGGTAGAATGGCACTGAATGGCACAAGATACAAACTCCAGGTAAAAACAACCCATGAGAAGGCTCACACCTATTGTTACAGCCCGTGTGTAATCCGATCGAACTTGATCTCTTTGATTCTCGTGGCAAGCAGAAGGCTTATAGTCAGTTTAAAGTGTTGAATGTATCAAGAATAGTGTGTGTTGAGTAGTGTATCAAGAATAGTGTGTTGAGTCGAGTTAATCTATATAGTAGGATGTAGTAGGATAATATTAAATATATGTATATGTATGTAAGTACATGTGTATGTATGTAAGTAATTATGTAAACAGCAGTTACTACAGTATTAATAACTACTATGTTATATATCTAATATATTACATGTACACCATATTAACAATATAGGTTAAAGATAGATTACAATATTCAATTCAAGGAAAACATGTGTCATATATCAAGAGAGAGAGAGAGAGAGAGAGAGAGAGAGACAGAGAGAGGGTTTAAAGATAGGTTACAATATTCAAGGAAAACATGTGTCATATATTAAGGGGGAGAGAGAGAGAGAGAGAGAGAGAGAGAGAGAGAGGGGGTTTAACTCCACTCACACAGACTAGGTCATTTTGTGACTAACATATGGTTTAGTTGTATTTCAATAATTCACTTGCGCATAGGGGTCTTTAGCAGTAAAAGGAAACTAGAGGTAACCCAATAGGTTGGACAAGCAACCCTACTCCTTGTCACGTACAACTGGGGAATCGAAACCATGCCAGTTGACTCAATGACAGACCTCATGATACAACGTGCATGCACTAACCATTCACCCATCCAAACCCATGCATGCAAGACAAACACTCATACCAATTTGGGTAAGATGCTGGCTTGCTAGCCTGGGACCCAGTGTTAGTCCTTTCAGTGGAAAAGACAGCTATCTAGTTGTTCAGATGGGACAAAAAACAAAGTCCCATGTACACATTTAGTGTGTACAGAAAAATTCCTTGGCAGTTGGAATTCAATGACAGACCTTATGATTTTTTGTACGCACACCCGCTAACCATTCAGCCATCCAATTCTCCCTGTGACATTAAATAAGAGTAAGATAAATGGGGTTTAACGTCCACTCGACACAAACTAGGTTATTTCCAAACCAAACTGTGACATTAAAACACCAATCCTTAGTTTCCTTTCCTTTAATGATGTAGAAAACGTATTACATAGTACACTTAAATTGACCAGTAATGATAAATGTCAGATATAACATTAGCCAGCCTTAATTCAATTCTCTGTTAATTTCAGATGGTAATCAACCTGTCGTGTATTGTTATAGCTTTAATACGAGACATGTGTTCAGGCTACCATTGCGCCTACAGCCCAGATTTAGTCGATCTACGAGATATCATTAAATTACGAAATCCTCTTGCTTCTAATCTCGTCTTCGGGCTGTGCGCTACCGTTTGCATTTGATGATTGTATCTCGATTGTACGAAAATGACCATTAAATTACAAAATCATTTTCTTGCCTCTAATCTGGTCTTCGGGCTGTAGCTATGGTTTGAAGGATGTAGATTCGATCATGGCAGAAACTACATTAATTTATATCTGTACATATTTTTAGGAGATTTTTCTATCAGTATCTGTTGTCTCCTTGGGATCAATTAATATTAATTTGTAAGAAATCTAAATCTCGAGAGCTTGTGGCTGTTTCAACAAATATGTCCATATTCTCCCTCAGGCATTAGACAGCCTCAACTCATATGCCAAATTTAAGATATTAACACCATTTGTATAAGAGAGGGTGAGAGAGAGAGAGAGAGAGAGAGAGGTTTAACGTCCACTCAACACAAATTAGATCATTTCGGGACTAACATATGGTTTAATTTTATTTCAATAATTTGCTTGCGAGTAGCGGTCTTTAGCCAGTTGACTCAATGACAGACCTTATGATACCCAATGTACATGCGCTAACCATTCAGCCCCATTTGTATAAATAATTTAATGAAAATAAATAGTGTTTAAAGCGCTGTCAAACATTAAAACTTTCCTTTGGTCGATTTAAAACAAATATTGAAACATAGAGGGCCGGCTCGTACAAATACTTAAAGTAGAATAATTATTGACAGTTGTTCAAACTGATCTTTTAAAATTTGTTTTTAATATTTGATGTCTGATTAAAGTAAATCTTTTAAATTTCAAAAATACCTGAACTGAATTTTTATGATCAAGTAAAAATCTGTCTACCTCTAAAATTTTCATTTTTTCGGATAGAGCAGCTGATAATCCTATAATCCTGCTAATTTTTGATGATTATATGTAGGGTATTGTTCCACAGCACAGAAGATCAACCTTATTTAATCATATGAAGCTATATTACTGTACTATAACACACATTAGATTAACCTAATTCAATACAGGGAGCCACAGCGGATAAGTAGGTGTTTGATCCCTAATAGGCTTTTCCGACGTGGTCTCACCTCGTCAGTGGTGAAGGACCAAAGGTCTGGCAAGGACAGCTGTCTAGTCATTTGGATGGGACAAAAATAACAAGGTCCTGTGTACATATTGGCATGCATGTTAAAGATTCCTTGGTAGTTGGAATTTGATATAAGAAAAGGCCATAGTGCCACTGCCTAGGCAAAATTTGTTCTCATACAGAGAGAGAAATGGGGTTTAATTTCAACTCAACACAAACTCGGTCATTTCGGGACTAACATATGGTTTAATTTAATTTCAATAAATCACTTGCATGAGGGGTCTTTAGCTATGAGAGGAAACTGAAGGAGCTGGAGAAAACCCACGAGGTTAGACAGGCGTCCCTACTCCTTGTTAAGTACAACCGGGTATTCAAAACCACACTAGTTGACTCAATGGCAGGCTTTATAATAATAAAAATAATTATAATAATCTCGTCATTTTACAAGGGTAGCAAATTAAGCCTGAAACTTGTTTTCAATTTGGCCCTTGGCACAGAAGGGATCACGATGGCTAAGTGGATAAGGCGCTGGTTCGCTAGCCTGGAGGTCGAGTGTTCGATCCCTGCATAGGCCGAGAAAGTTCATCTCGATTTTCCGGCGTGATTTCTCCTTGTCAGTGATGCAGAATGAGGGCCTGACAAGGACAGCTGCCTAGTCGTTCGGATGGGATGAAAAACCGAGGTCCCGTGTACACATTGGAATGCACGTAAAAGACACCTTGGCAGTTGGAATTCGATATAAGAGTAGGCCGTAGCGCCGCTGCCCGGGCAAAAAAAATCCCTCATAGCACACTGTATGGCGTATGCCCGTCTTCAATTAGCCCAGGTTAGGTGCTTAAGCGTAGGACGTTAAACCCGATTTCATTCATTCATTCCTTGGCACAGATCGTGCGAATGATTTCGATCATTACTGATACTGCAGGAAGAAACTGAAAAACTCGGGGGAAACCTGCCTGATCGGAACGGAAGATCGAATATCCCTCTCACTTACAACGATAAAATTCTTGCCCTGAGCTGGGACTGAACCCTCCATGCATTGGTGAGAAGTTGCCTCTCTATCGCCACGGCTATCCAATCAGCTTATGATACAGCACTCGCGTGCTAACCATTCCACCATCCAACCCCCCTAGTTTAATAGCAAGTTTGTCTCTTTACGAGAACCCACCTCATAAAAGTAATGAAAATGTTGAGTTCATGGCGTACACATATGGCGGGTCCAGACGAGCATGTAGAAAAACACCCTTCAACACGTCTGTTCGTAACATTAATCTCGTATTACGGTACCTATTTTATAATCACATTACAACAGGATCTATGTCATAATCAGATAACAGGATTTCTTACACATCAAAAATTAATACCATTATTATAAAGTGTCATTATAGCCTATCATTGATGTCATAAATTCTTATCTTTCCACCTGCAGCTATCCACCAGTAGTTTATCTGCACTCCAGAAATCATTAGAGGAGAATTGGCTCATTTCCTCAAATTGGAAATAAAGGGTTTGCTTTTTATCCTAAGGCTGTAGGCTGTACTTCACATTCATTCTAACTAGAATATATTTCTGTTTTTACTGATATTTACAAATCTGATTAAAATACAGACCTATATTTCGTTTGGCTTTATTTATACTGAAGATATGTCGGGCGGCCCTACTCCTTGTCACGTACAATCGGGTATTCGATGGTTGTTTTTAAGTATTAGATGTTTAGTTAGCATATACTGCTTTTGGTATATTCTTTTGTGTTTTAATGAGGAAGAATTAAATATTTATCAAAATTTCTTTACACTTGTCTCAATGATTTTAGACACTTCAAAAAATTAAAATAGGTTTTTCCAATATCAAAAATAAAATCAATTATCCCTTAATAAAGTTTTGTTGGTTTATAGCGTTTTGGGTATCAAAAATAAAATCAGTCTTTTGTATCAAAAATAAAATCAATTGTCCCTTTAAAAATTTTGTTCGTTTATATTTTATACTTTATAGCTTTAGTTTCTTCTTGTTTGTGAACAAAATCAATTAAAGATGAAACAAATCATTGCGTCTTGTTGGTTTATAGTTGTTTGAGTATCAAAAATAAAATTAGTTTTGTCCCTTTAAAAGTTTTGTTTGTTTATATTTCATAGTTTTAGTTTCTTCTTGTTTGTGAGCAAAAACAATTAAAGATGAAACAAATCATTGCCTGTTGTCATTTATTTTGATGGAATGGTTTCTAGCGCCTGAAAACTTGGCACCATTTTTCATCTCAACAAAAACATGATTGATGATATATGTGGCACTAAATCTGTCAAAGAATGGATTTCAAGGATAAGTTGTTTAGAGAGAGAGAGATGGTTTAAACAATATCTATTTGCAATGTTTACAATTGTTATAGTTGAATCACAGTATATAGGATACGAAAACAAGCACAAAGAGAGAGAGATGGGGTTTAACTCCACTCGACACAAACAAGGTCATTTTGGGACTAACATACAGTTTAATTTTATTTGAATAATTCTCTGGCGTGTAGGGGTCTTTAGCAGTGTGCTGAAACCGGAGGACCCGGAGAAAACCCAAAAGGTTGGACAGGGGACCCTTTATTAACAACAATAACTGGGGTAAAAAGAATGAAATGATAAAGGGTTTTGTGCAAAATCTTGGCTAATAGATAAACATGACACAATGGATACACACAACTAGAGAAGTCTGTTTGAAACGTCCCTCAGCAATAAATAAAATAAAATTGGATTCAACTATCAGACCTACTTTTCTGCACAGACCAGACTAGAGATAGCCACAGAGATACAAGCCTTTAATGTCCACTTGACACAAACTAGGTCGTTTCAGGACTAACACACGGTTTTATTTTATTTCAATCTTAATCAGATTGGGTAAAAATGTTGACAACACTTGTTTGTCTGTATCAGGGGGGTTGGGTGGCCGATGGGTTAATGTGTGCGCTGTATCATAAAGCCTGTCATTGAGTCAACTGGCGTGGTTTCAGATCATCGGCTGTACGTGGCAAAGAGTAGGGTCATCTGTCCAACCTTGTGGGTTTTCTCTGAGTTCTTCGGTTTTCTCCCACTGCTAAAGAGCCCTACGCGCCAGCGATATAATTGAAATAATTTTAAACCATATGACCTAGTTTGTATGGAGTGGAGGTTAAACCCCATTTCTCTCTCTGTTATTTATGTGTATTATATGAGGTCGTAGAGGGACTATGTACTTTAAATAGGAATGTGGAAAACTCAGGTATATGTTCACCAGTGATGGTAAAACATTTAACAATTACACTGACAACAGATTGAATAAACATAAACCTACATATCAAAACATACTTATATATTTAGAGAGAGAGTGAGCGAGAGAGAGAGAGAAAGAGAGAGAGAGAGAGACTGCTTTGCATGCCAGGGTGTTTAGAAGCAAGAGGAAAGCAGAGAACTTTGAAGAAACCCATAAGGGTAACATAGATAACAAGCTTTATTAAGTACAGAGTGAGTGAATAGGGTTTATCTTCCACTTGACACAAACTAGGTCATTTTTTCGGGACTAACATGTGGTTTAATTTTATTTAAATAATTAGCTTGCACGTAGGGCTCTTTAGCAGAGGAAGAAAACTGGGGCCCCCAGAGAAAACCCACGACGTTGTACAGGTGACCCTACTCCTTGTCACGTACAACTGGAGAATCAAAACCATGCCAACCTTATTATGATTACAAGTGCAAGCGACCAACCAACTTTATAAGTAAAGCGTTGGAATCAGACGAGTCGGCCATCCAACCTCCCTGTTAGTGAAAAGACAAATATACAAAATCAATTGTTTGTCAAAATTTCATAACATTTTTGAAGTTTTAATTCAGGAGGAAACGGTTAACCCATTTTTCGTACAATTTCTCATTTTTTTCACTACACAATCAAGGCTAAAATGTACTCAGATTCATCTAAAATAGATTATCTCCCAGCTTGCACTCATTGTTTAGGTTTGTTTGCCATATGGATCGTTCTAGAATATTAAAATATCAGTAGATCGTAGATACAGATTAATGTTGACCTTTAATAGATTATTTATTCAACAACTGATTGTAAGAAATATTTTCCATGATAAAAGTAAATATTCAAAATCATAATGAAATGTAATGGGGTTTAACATCCTACTATTCTGCTTCAGTTTGGCTAATGAAGACGGATTTACGTTCAAGCACCAAACTTCTAGATAAAAATGTATACCAATAATATTTTTCAAGGCTGACATTTACAAATAAGATAGGTTGCCAGGCAACGAAACATACGCCCACAGCAGCTAAATCGTCCGGGCACTCGGGCAGTCAACAAGAGTTGTCGCATATTTTACTTTTTTCAGTAATGAAACATTTATAATACACTAAAATCATATAACAAGTAACAACTCATTATGTAATTATCAGAAAATCATTCGAATTTGTTTGGCTTTGATAAAGTTCTCCTTCATGCTATAGTTTAGTATACGAAACACTTAATATTCTGAAAATCAATAGGCTTCTTCGTCGCATTACCATCAATACTTTGTATAAATTTCAAGTCAATCGGATATTAATTTTAGCCTCTAGAGCATCCACAAGATTTTTTGAAGTGATCAAGGGCCATAACTCTAACAGTAATTATCGAGAATCGTTACATGACCCTCAACACTGTGTATAAATTTAAAGTCAATCAGTTATTAACTTTAGCCTCTGGAGCGTCCACAAGATTTTTTGAAGTGATCAAGGGCCATAACTCTGACAGCAATTATCGGAAATCGCTGAAAATCAATAGGGGACTTCCTCTGATGACCTTAAACACTGTGTATAAATTTAAAGTCAATCGGATATTAACTTTAGCCTCTAGTGCATTCACAAGATTTTTTGAAGTGATCAAGGGCCATAACTCTGACAGCAATTATCGGAAATTGCTGAAAATCAATAGGGGTCTTCCTCTCATGATCTTGAACACTGTGTATAAATTTAAAGTCAATCGGATATTAATTTTAGCCCCTAGAGCATTCACAAGAAATTGTGGACGACGGACGGACGGGGGGGCGACGGCAATATACGACCACATTTCTATGTGGACATATAAAAAATGATCTGTGTTTTAATTAGATTGGGGAATTAACCAAATACTCCAAAACTTCTATCCTTAAACTATGGACAATCTACTTAACCCACCTTATATTAAGAAAGCTTTTGGGGACAAAACACGGTACTCGAAAATTTCTATCAAAACTGTGGACAATCAGATGCTTGAATATAACTCAATCTACTTTACCCTTGTTCTAATAAGGAAGATTTCAGGCACAAAAATGTTTCAGAAATTCTTGTATTTGTTTGATATTGACATAGATCAATTATAATTCAATGATGTAGTTCTCTCTTCATTTATTTATTGATGATTTATTCCGAATAAACAAAACTGAAAATAAATCACTATTCATCATCACTAACGAGCAAACATTTTCAATTGTTCATTTTCTGATCGTTAAAACATTTTTTGGTAAAGCACATAGTATCATCGTACTGAATAAATACTGACTATGGGTCTGTATTTATGGTTATTTTTGTGTAAAAAAAAATTCTAGAAATTTAGAGAACAAGTCATACTATTGTGACAGTCGGAAGAGAGAGAGAAATGGGGTTAAGGTACCACTTGACACAAAGTAGGTCATTTTGGGACTAACATATGGTTCAATTTTATTTCAATAATTCTCTCGTGGGTAGGGGTCTTTATAATCAGTGGGAGGAAACCTCAGGACACGGAGTAAACCCATTAGGTTGGATAGGCAGCCCTTCAACACACATGCTAATCATTCACCATCCACCCCCCCACCCCCGACCCTGAAATAGCAGTGCCGCTTTAAAATAAATTTGATGAATTCTAAACTAAACAATAGTTTATTGTTAGAAATCCAACTGACAACTTCTTGGTTAACCCAAATAAAATTCCTACTGAAATTAGTGAAGTGTGCTTGATAGGCTCTCGGAATATTGACAAATGTCATTGTGTAAGTTGACGGCTAGATCGTGGATGACGTGACAAACTGTACTGATACACATTTATCTAAGAAAATAATTCAATTAGCGAAAGAAAGTTGGGGAAAGTAGTCCTAGATAATAATAATTATGTTTTGTTCCTCTCTATAAAATAACAGGATGCTGATAATAAATATGTTTGCCTTAAAACAACAGTCACTCTCTCTAGAGAAGTAGGGGAGGGGAGGGGGTGAAGGATCAAAAGGTCTGTCATTAAGTCATATGGCATGGTTTTGGTTCTTCGCCTGTACTTGATAAAGAGTAGAGTCACCTTTCAAGCTCGTGGGTTTTCTCCTGGTACTCCAGTTTCCTCCGGGTACTCCGGTTTCCTCCGGGTACACCAGTTTCCTCCAGGTATTCTGGTTTCCTCAAACTACTAAAGACACCTACTCATAAGCAAATTATTGAAATAAAATTGAACCATGTTAGTCCTGAAATGACCTGGTTTGTGTTGAGTGGTCGTTAAACCCTATTTCTTTCTCTCTTCTAAAGAAGTACAGGTACAACATTATGATTTATCTTGGAATAGCTGGGAGTTGTGAATGTTTAAAAACTGCAAAAAATCTAGAAATAACTACAGAAGAAAATGTTCAAGCTAATTTGCACAAGTATCAGCAAAGATAGGGCTTTACATCTATCCGCTGCTCTCATAACACACTGTATGGCATGTGCTCGTCTTCATTAGCCCAGTCAGAACAGAACAGTAGGACATTAAATCCCCTTTCATTTCATTTTATTATAATAAAGTACAAAACTTGAAAGTCATTGATAGCTCAGATAATACAGCATGGAATTGAATTATTTGGCCTTTTCTCTAATTCTACACAATAACTCATTGATTTCTTTTATGTGAGATTTAATTTATTAGGAATCTATAGAATTCTGTTTGAATGATCATAGGGTTAGTGTCGGTGCCTATATCTTTAAGTGTTGTGATGTACAAACCTAATGGCTCTCTGCTCTATCATTTCTACAATTTTATTATGACTAAAATAGAACTACATATCGATCCACAGACCAGGTTTACATACTTTTTTCATCACTGAATACCCTGATAATGTTCTGTCAGGAAGTGATTAACCGATAAAAAAATCTCCATCAAATTACTGCACTGTTGTGGTACCACGTAGACAGAAAAATATTCCTGTCTTATCAGTGTGGCATCAGGAACCAAATTACAATTTTGACTTCCAGACTAATAAAGAAATCTTAAAGGATATTACTTACACAATCAACCAACCATCTGCATTAAAAGTGCTTGACAGAAAACACTGAGAGTCAATTTTTATACCAAAGACTTCTTTTAGTCTTTAAACTAGAGAATTGTGTTATTTTTTAACTAAGGAAATTCTGTTAGTCCTCTATAGTTAGACTCGAGAATTTTGTTAGTCTTCAAACTAATGAAATTCTGTTAGATTTTAAACTAAAGAAATTCTGTTAGTCCTTCAATTAGGGAATTCTGCTACTAAATATTGATTAGTGTATAAAATTTAAGGTTGCATGATTAAAGGATAACGGCAAAAGGGACCCATAAATCAATTTTACTTCATTAGACTAATGACGATGGGCATATTAAGGAAATTTTGCCCATACAATGATGCTATGGCCTACTCTCTCTCTCTCTCTCTCTCTCTCGATCTCTCCACAATTATCAAAGTAGCAAATCACAACAAGAAAGAAACAAACACACTTTACCACAGAATCATAACAAACATGAGTACCAAGCTTTAAACATATCAGGTATTTTTTTTCAAAGGAAATTCAAAGGTTGAATAGCAGAAACTTAAGGTATAGCCAAAATACTTAACCAATCAGCCCAGCTGGTTTAGATAACAGTAAGAGCCACTTACAACTCATTCGAATGTTTAGATAAGAATTATACTGTCACAAATTACTACCATTATCCATCCAGCAGAACTTTTGATACAGACAGGCCCCAGATGAACGAGTAATACAACTACTTATACTAATTAGACTGGTCGATGGTTCTATTGACCGTCTGTGTCCCTATTGGCTTGTTGGTCAGTGATTATTGATCTCCTGAGAGATCACCGAAGAGAATAAGTAGCCACTAGTTCTTCATGCATGTCTGATTCTAACACAAATACTTGTTAAATTTCGCTGATTGCTTTTTAACGACTTTAGACCTTATTTGCTGAAAGTCAATAACAATTTACAAATCCATTCAAACTATTTCTATTTCTGTGCTTGACTCAACCACAGTGATTTCTTTCAATCTAATAGTTTCAAAGAAAGAATTTGTAACTGTTTTTCCCCCAAAAAAACTTCAACTTGCAGGCAATGTTTTCTGTAATAAAATAAAACCAAGTACGAACAATCCAACCCATTAGACAAAATTTCGAAGTCCTTAAAAAAACGGGATAGGCAAAAATAGTGTAATCAGGCAAAATAGTGTAATCAGCATATTTATGGACTGTGCTATGTGCCTGTCTGCCATAACAAACAAATATTCTGATTTTAAGTTAATGCTGCATGACTTTAAAGGGGCTTTCATAGTGTACCAAATTATCTTAAAACATTTTAAAGTTACATTGTATAAGATTTAGATAAAGACCTAGCCATTCTTGCTATAACGGTTTAAAAAAATAGATAATGCAAAAACGAATATTAAAAATTTCATTCAAATTACTGGTTCTACAATATGAGCTAAGTTATGGCCTGAACCATTCTAATCGAAGAAATATGATGACATTGAGAGTTGATTATGGTCTTGTCATGTTAATAAATATCTAATTAATAGTTTATATAACATTTCAGGCCTTAAGAATGTATGTGTTATAAGCTTACATTTGTAGAAATATCTTGCACACATGCCGGGGGGGGGGGGGGGGGATCGCCTAGGGGTCTAGAGTGCCGTGCTTCAACCTCTAGCTGGCTGATCACCTCTGGCTTGCGGCTGTGGTTTCGAGCCCTGGTGTGAGCGTATGTGGCATGGAGATAGGGGCGCCTTCTCAACCTAGTGGGTTTCCTCCGGGCACTCCGGTTACCTCTCACTACTAAATACCCCTATGCGCAAGCGAATAATTGAAATAATATTAAACCATGTTAGTCCCAAAATGACCTAGTTGTGTTGAGTGGATGTTAAACCCCATTTCTCTCTATCATTCCGAACAACTAAAAATTAAATTGCCTGGCCTAAGTCCTAATATTTACCAAGTTTTAGTCAATTAGAAGTCAGTTAAACAGTATCTAACCTTAACTGATAAAAAACCTGTATCATATTACAAATTTTTCTCCCAAACATTTAATTTGAGCAGGTTTCAAATTTGAGTGATCATACCTTAGCAACAGTTCTGGTGCAAGCAGCTGCTAGTTCCAAAAAATTTAAATTCTTTTTTACCTGGTTTCAATTTCAGTTCCTCCTTACTCCTAGTAGGCCTATACAAATAGCATCTAAAAACTCGGTTATTCAGTTTGTTTGAAATCAAGTGTCATGTTGGGTTTAAATTCCTGTAATGCTCAGTTTGTCCTAAACTTTGACACATACCATCAGGTTGTCAAATTGTCAAAATTGTTGACTCTAAATTAATAGTAAAGGTCACAGAGGTTAAAGGTTAAAGGTCATTGGTGTAGTACAGTACTCCATATAAGGGTACTCAGAAACAATGGTCTATATAAACAAAGATCAGTCTTATCAGGTTAATACTAATTGATGTAAATTATAATACTGAGTGACAGATGAGATTGAGATAATATTCTATTTACTGATTCCTAAAGACTTAATCGTTATAGATCCCTGCTTCATCTATATAGAAGAAAAAACTTTATTTCATAAAAAACCTTACAAGGTTATGTGCACTTATAGATATAATTATAATATAATATAAAAGAGACAAACAAAGGATACATACATGTACATAATAATAAGATAAGCATACATACTTTACGAAGACATGAATGAATTGCATATAAAAGCTCCTAAACATTTCCAAAATTTCTACATTTTTATTTATCATAAGTATTTTAAATTATTGTAAAACATTCATTTTGTAAAAATTTGGCTCTTGAAATACAATTAATCTAAACAGTTCTATTCTATTTTCGTCATGTCGTTTGCACTTTGTTATACTACACAAACGAATACTACTAATAAAACCTACATACTACTGGCATACTACACAAACGAATAAAACTAATAAAACCTCAGTTTATCGACACATACCAGGTCATTTTGGGACTAGCATATGGTTTAATTTAATTTTGATAATTCGCTTGGCATAGGGGTATTTAGCAGTGGGAGGAAACAGGAGAAAACCCACGAAGTTGGACAGGCGACCCTACCCCTTGTCATGTCCAACCGGGTATTCAAAACCCTGCCCGTTGACTCAATGGCAGCCTTTATTATACAATGCACACACATTAACGATCCGGCCATCCATCTCCCTGTGTCGATTGTAGTTTGGCTGTTTTTGGAAGTGTGTCTCTTCCAAGAACAAGTTACTGTTAGTATTACGGTATATATACGTTTGTTTACTTTATGTATTTGTGTTCTGTATCTATTTAGTCTGTGTGTTTATATATTTGTTTTTTTTCTTTTATCTATCTATCTGATTTATGCTTTATGCAGAAAATGGTAGGCTACCGTACTAAGATGCTTACACTATTCTGTCACCTTTCACAAAATTATTTTGGCAAGCTCTTGTAACTAGCTACCATTGTACTTATTTATTGGCATTTAGTTCGACAGTAAAACGAATGCCATCGAGCTAAACAGACCAATTAGACATAAACTAGACATTAAAGGAAATTGCCACCAATAAATAACTAATCTTCAATCTAGACCCCTTATTAGTGCTATTCATTCGAAAATTACTTTGTATTTAAGCACCTCTTAACATCCTATTGTCTCTATAATCAATTAAGACCAGACCTTGATTAGACAGGCTCTAGAAACAAAAAGACCTTGACTGGACAAGCTTTTAGAAAAAGCAAGAATTTGATAATTTGATTAGACAAGACCTAGTCACAACAAGACAAGACTGACACACAACAAGACCTTGATTAGACAAGCTTTAGACACAACAAGACCTTGATTAGACAAGCTTTAAACACAACAAGACCTTGATTAGACAAGCTTTAGACACAACAAGACCTTGATTAGACAAGCTTTAGCCACAACAAGACCTTGATTAGACAAGCTCTAGAAACAACAAGACCTTGACTGGACAAGCTTTAAGAAAAAGCTATATTTTGATAATTTGATTAGACTAGACCTAGAAACAACAAGACCTTGAAAAGACAAGACTGAGACACAACAAGACCTTTATTAGACAAGCTTTAAACACAACAAGACCTTAACTGGTCAAGCTTTAGACACAACAAGACCTGGATAAGACAAGCTTTAAACACAACAAGACCTTGACTGGTCAAGCTTTAGACACAACAAGACCTGGATTAGACAAGCTGTAGACACCATGAGATCTTGACAAGACAAGACCAAGGGTTATGAAAGGGTTACCAAACATCAGTTTCTGAAGTACAAGGTATTTCTCATTTTGAAGCATTTCTTAATTCGCCTGTCTCGATTATAATTCGGAGACTCAAATTGCTTACTTTGGTGTTAAACGCCCCTAAAAGCCTCTACTTTAGGGTCGAGCAATCCTCTCGATTAAGCCTGAGCAACTAACTCAATATATACGTGATGCATTGTCAAACAACTTAAACCTGTCAGTCTTCATCTGGAAATGGAGACTGGTGTCCCAAGCTGTATTATACTGTGTCTGGATAAAACCAGACTTTCATTGTATAAAAATAACAACAAAAATCTAATTAGCCCCACCAAATATTTAGCCAACAATAACGATTTCTTAGGATCGTTCTTAGCGGGCCACATCCTCAGCCCCTTCAAACAATTCTGCAGCCCCACCAAATTTTATGAGCTGACTACGAGCCAGCGTACACGTACATCGTTCCTCTATAATTTGGCGGTTAAAATTCATATGTACACAGATTTTTATTTCTGAGACTGTGATAAAATCAGGATGTTTTCTTTAAATTCAAATGATACTTTAAAAGACATAGATTACACTGCCTTATACATGACACATGAGACTAGTTATATCTGACAGAGGGAGGGAAATGGGGTTTAACGACCACTCAACACAAACTAGGTCATTTCAGGACTAACATATGGTTTAATTTTATTTCAATAATTCGCTTGCGCGTAGTGGTCTTTAGCAGTGGGAGGAAACTGGAAAAATCCCACGAAGTTGGATTTATCTGACAGGAATTGCATTTCAGAAGCTCAAGCTATTGTGTAGACGAGAATCGACATCCATTCATTCTTTTCCTTTCCCAAAGCTACAATTTTTAAATGATCAATTACGGTTTCCATATGTCAATCTTCTTGTTCTTATTCTGAAAATTCTTCATAAAATGCCCAAGGTTCCTCCACGTCAAGTATGATTGGCATGAAACCTGGCATCATCTTGCTCTTGCAGACGATTAGATTTTCTTTCCAAAATAGCATACGGAACAAGGCAAAAAAACTTAATAACCTTGAAATGATAAAATCAATTTGTGCCAGTCTGAACTAAAATCATTCTTCTCCAATGACAACAAAAAACTTCACCAAATCAATTCTGCTTCAGGCAAATTTGTTTCTATGTTATTTTTGTTTGTTTTTTTTTGTTTTTCTAGCCATCATGGTAATCAAGCTTAGGGCAAATTCAATAATGAAAAGGTCAAAACAGAATTCCTCAATCAAACTTTTCTGCCAGCCAAATTAATTCCATAAAGCTTCTATTAAAAAAATGAGCGACTCTATCTCGAAAAATCCTGTGATTTCTAGTGAGCTTCCGGGAGTTGAGATCGTGAATGCTTCATTTTGGTCACAAACAACTTGTCCTCAAGAGAAGAGAAGACAGAAAAAGATTTGACTCTATAAGTAGATATCAAATTTCTCTTGGAACTGTGACATTATACTCCTTGGTGCTACATACTGGGAATCAAAATATGCCACTTCACAGATCATATGACAAGGGCATGCGTTAACCAATTTATCCGCAAAATTTGACTGTATAGAGGGTTCCGCGACTTTATAATTACCGACAATTCATAGCGGGTCACCATTGCGGTAGGTTGTAAATGTCAACAAAGGAAAGCTTTCCTGTAGTCTATTCACTTGAGTAGATATCAGATTTCGCTTGGTACTGATTCCACAATGGAGATGTGACATTATACCCCTTGAAATGAAAACCATACCATGTGACTCAATGACAGACCTTATGATCTTAAGTGCATGTGTTAAACCATTTAGCCAATAACTTTGACTGTACATGTACCGGTACATGTATACATAAGTATATATCAGATTTTTCTTCTACTACAGAGATGTGACGTATCTGGACATGTTTGTTATTTACCCTGGGGAGGGGGGATGGCTGAATGGTTAGCGTGCGGGCACTGTATCATAAAGCCTGTCATTGAGTCAACTGGTGTGGTTGGAGTAGGGTCGCCTGTCCAACCTTGTGGGTTTTCTCTGGGTCCTCCGGTTTCCTCCCACTGCTACAGACCCCAACGCGAAATGATCTTGTTTGTGTTGAGTGGATGTTAAACCCCATTTCTTTCTCTCTATTTACCCTGTATCGATTAACAACCTTAAGAGGGAACTTGAGAATTGAGATTCTACAACAGCCAGCCAGTGATAGATAAGTTTTAACGGTAAAGGTTTAAAGTTCATCCTATGAGAATAGAGTCAGACACATTTATTGAAGATTTAATCAGCTGACAGTTTGACTTCAAGTAGATTCCTGTTGTCCCCATGATATATAGTACTTAACCTTTGAAGAACCTTAACAGGAGTAAAGATCAAATCAACAATGTGCATAGTTTAATTTATGTCACTTTTATTTTTTTAAATACATTTAGCCAATTAATTATATTTATTGTCTATAACCTTTTCTAATCTAAACATCTATTGAGAAAGATAAAGAAAGACACTTTTTTTAAATACATTTAGCCAATTACAATTAATTATATTTATTGTCTATAACCTTTTCTAATCTAAACATCTATTGAGAAAGATAAAGAAAGACACTTTTTGAATACAGTTAGCCAATTACTTAATTATATTTATTGTCTGAAAACCTTTTTTTCTTTTCTAATTTATAAATATATAGGGAAAGATAAAGAAATGGGATTTAATGTCCAGCTGACACAAATCAAGTTATCAGGGGCTAAAATAAGGTTAAACTCCTGTAGCACAGATTCTGTATCTGCGGGCTGAGAAAAATGGCATCAGTGGACTATTGTGGTGCAGTTTACAAAAGAGTTTATTTGGCTTTTTTTCGCATGACAACTCAGCACTTGGAAGTTGATATTTTTTTTTTAAATCAAAAAAGACTCGTAGGAGACTCTCTATATAAATTATTGAGTTGAGAAACTAATTCATTTTCTCCTAGAGCAGTGAATCTCCTTAGATTACCGTTCTTTATATATACAACAAGTGTCCACATGGTTTATGGGTTTGATCAGATGATTAAAGTCGGATACTGTGGAGACATTTTCTCAAATTACAATTTTTATCCCTTGCAGCCTAAATTACTGGTTTCTAGCTGAAATATATTTCAGCTGTATCATGTTCGTAGTTTAATACTGGGAGATACAAATCAAAAACAGTGACGATCAATTGCACTTACATCCCTTTTACATTTTAATTTTGGTTTTTATTGACACACTGTTGGCGATTTCTACTCAAATTTAAGATAGGGCCTACCTTTTAACAAGAACACTTTATATTCATATAGATTGAAGATTTTTACCTGCAATGGCAGAGAAAGCTCGTTGTGATTTTCCAACATGGATTGCATCCCTCTTACATATTCATTTTTTTTATTGGAATTTAAGATACCTGTTTACAAGACGTACAGTTTATATATTTATATAGATTGGAGATTTTTACCTGCATTGGCAGAGAAAATTAATCGGGATTTTCTGATGTGGTTTCCCCTAGCAGTGATGCAGGTTGGTGGGCCTGACAAAGAGAGCTGTCTATTCGTTTGTATGGAACGAAAAAACAAGGTCCCGTGTATACATTGGCGTGCACATAAAAGATACCTTGGAATTCGATATAAAAGTAGGCCGTAGTGACACTTTCTAGGCAAAATTTCCTTCAGAGCACATTGTATGGTGTACATCTGTCTTCATTAGCCCAGTCAGAACAGAACAGTAGGACGTCAAACCAAATTTATTTTTTAAGATCTAGGGGGCCTCCAGCCAAGGTGTATAATATTTTTGACATTGCCATAAGCCTTTTATACACATGTCACCACCCTTGGCTTAGCTCTAATTTTTTAAATTTCCCTTTCACCTACCTCTTTGAATCCTTCACTACTGCAAGGATCCATTTATCACTAACACCAAAGATAAAGAGAGAAAGAGAATCAGGGTTTAATGTCCACTCGAAACAAAGTAGGTCATTTTGGGACTAACATATGGTTCGATTTTATTTCCATAATTCTCATGCGCATTAGGTTAGACTACTCCTTTGCACGTATAACCGAGGAGTTTAAACCATGCCAGTTGACTCTATGACAGACTTTATGATACAGCAAGCACTTGCTAACCATTCAGCTATCTAATCACCCAACACCAAAGATAAACATCCTTTGAAAGTTTTTAATTTTGCTACCTTATTTCAAACTATCGATTACCATCTACAAATCAATAATATTATTACCTTTCTGATATATTCGTTTTTCAATTGTTACTCCATAGCTGATTTTATTCTTTCGTCCCATCTTTAAGTCTAATCCATAACACAAAACATCAATGAATAAATTATATAACCTTTCTAATATTAGGTTCAGCTTTTCAGTATATTGCCATGTTTAAGTTTAATCCATAACACAAAACATCAATGAATCAATTATATAACCTGATTTATTTGGTTTAGCACTTTAGTATATTGTCATCTTTAATTCTAATCCATAACTCAAAATATCAATGAATCAATTATATAACCTTTCTGATATTTGGTTTAGCATCTTTTTAAAAGTCTAATCCATAACACATAACATCAATAAATCAATTAAATGACCTTTCTGATACCATTGGATTTTCAATTTTAGTATCTTAACATCTTTGACATCTTCAAGTCCATTCCTTAACTCAAAACAAAACGTCTATTACACCATTATACTAGTAGTTATATAAAGTTGGAATGATACCAATATTCACCCATGTGACACACCTTCTGTTTGTTTATTTAATTTTAGTAGATGCCATCTTCTGGTCTATTCCATAACACAAAACAAAGTGTCTTTTATACTTGTACTATATAAAGTTGGAATGATACCAATATGCAGCTATGTGACACACCTTCTGTTTGTTTATTTAATTTTAGTAGATGCCATCTTCACGTCTATTCCATAACACAAAACAAAGTGTCTATTATACTATTGTACTAGCATGAGTTATATAAATAAAGTTCGATTGGTACCAACATACACCCATGTGACACACCGTTATTTATAATCTTTCCTGTAAGTTATTAATGGCAGATCGACTATTTGTCAATATGGTGAACATCTTATCTGTGTAAATATCTATTCCTCCTGCTTTCTATTAGTTTCAGACAAAAGTGAACAAACTTGGTGATTTTCTGAGGAATACACAGAAACTCTATATCAACACCAATAAATGTTGATGATTCCATAATTCCATAATACTGAATCATACAATATAACTCTTCCAGTTTTCCTTTTCAGGAGGGTGGTTGGATTGCTAAATGGTAAGCACGTGCGCGCTGTATCATATAACCTGTTATTGAGTCAACTGGCGCAGTTTCGAATCCCTAGTTATACGTGATAAGGAGTGGGGTCGGCTGTCCAACCTCGTCGTTTTTCTCCAGGTCCTCCGGTTTCCTCCCACTGCTAAAGACCCCTACACACCAGCGAATTATTGGAATAAAATAAAAGCAATTTTGAGTAAATTCTTAACTTAAGTCAGAGAATGCTTTGTGAACTCTAGGCATGGTTATCGGCCAACACAGGGAGAATGAAACCGAGGTCTCCTGGTTAGTGAGCCTGTTGAATTCTGTTTTACTGGTTTTAATTAATGAAGTTACAACTAAATTCCACTTATATTTGTTTGTATTTTTCAGTTTGTCAACAGTTGAAAAGTAAATCCGATTTAATCTCAAAACTGGTATTAATCAATGTTCAACTGAACTCAATGGGCTAATGACGATGGACATACGCCATAATGTCTGCTATCGGGGAAATTTGGTCTACTCTTATATCAAATTCTAACTGCCAAAGTATCTGTAATGTGCATACACAGGACCTTGGTTTTCCATTCCATCTGAAGTACTAGACAGCTCTCCTTGTCAGACAAGAGGAAACCAGGTCAGAAAGATTATTCAACTTAAAGATTTTCCACTATAAACTAAAAGATTTTGTGTTTAGAAGATAAAAACACACACAACTGTACAATGGTTTATACTACTATAAAGCCGTAATAGTAGAGAACTTAATGGAAGTGAGATGAAAAATGATTCTTTTATTAGACATAAATCTCAAGGAGTTATTTAGTCGTGTGGACTTTTTGACAATGTCATTCATTTTTACGGACATATTCATAATTCTTCTTTGATTTTCTTGAACAGTAAAAATAACTCCATTAAAAAATAAACATCTATACCATTTGGACATTTTTTATTTATTTTTTATTGGATGGTTGCAGCCACAGGCAATATGGAAGATAGCTGGACAAATTTCTACAAATTACCAGATTTGTCAAGTCAGAATTTGTTCCTTCTCAATGATTTGATTTAATGCTTAAACCAACGAAACGTAGGAAATGCCTCGGTCTTCTGTAAGAAAAACCAATAATATGATCGATCTTGAGACGATATTTTAAAATGTCAGCAGACAGAAATAGAAACATTTCATCTGGATAACTCAATTACTGAAAAAATCTTTATCTCATAAATCAAGCTCTCTCGATAAGTACATGTACGCCTGACTTACTTTGAAAAAAATGTCAAATCTTCTAATTGCTTTACTGGGTACACTAGTCCACTTCTAACTAATGTAGAGAGGTATTTCACATAGGGGAGACACAGTAACTCAGTGAGTAAGACGTTGGGAAGCTAACCTGGAGGTCCCATATGCCCTAGCCTTGTGTAGGCCCAGAAAGCTCATCTGGATTTTCTCTGCATAGTCTCCCTTGTCAGTGATACAAGAGAGGGTGCCCAAGACAATCGACAACTTATAGTCATTTGGATGGGACAAAAAATGAAAACACATTGGCGTGCACGTAAAGAAAACCCTGGCAGTTGGAATTCGGGCAAAATTTCCCTCATAGCATACTCGTCTTTTTATCCCATTCGGAGCAGAAAAGTAGAACATTAAACCTATAATTTTCATTTCATTTTATTTCACATAGCTGAAAGATACATGTATGTACTGTGGTATTTTAAATGAATGTTCATAACAGTGATGGGATTTCAAAACTTTAGTTGTCAGACATTCTTTCCTGAAAATAAAGGGGCATAACTCCTATCGTTATTTAAGCAGGTGTTTTCTAACCACATTAAGAATCACTTAAGTAACCTTTCCTAGGTGCCTATCACATAAAAAAAATTGGCAAATTTTATAAATATTTAAAGTAGCTAAGTCTTTAACTCAATATCATCTAAAATCTTCCACATTGAAAACACAAATTATTTGTCAATTTAAATAAACATTGATGCTGTGATCTTACGGGGAAAAGATGAGCTTTTACCATTAATATACAAATTGGTACCATAATGCGTTTCAGGTCGATTTTTAACATGAAACTTGAAGAACGAGGCTAGACATGGAAGCATATTCTTATCTGGAGAGCCTACGCAATAAATACTATGTTGACTGGAATAACCCGGCACTAAATATTGACATTCGATTGAGACTTCAGACGTATTTCACCGAACATAACTGATTTGAAGTTAGAGTAAAAACAGAACCGATAAAATGTAAATCAGTTTATATACATCCATATTACACTACTATATGCGTTATGACCCATTTGTGTCAATTTCTATGTTCCAAATATTAGAGATTTAGCTCCATTAACATTTCTATGTTCCAAATATTAGAGATTTAGCTCCTTTAACATTTCTATGTTCCAAATATTAGAGATTTAGCTCCTTTAACATTTCTATGTTCCAAATATTAGAGATTTAGCTCCTTTAACATTCCTATGTCTCAAATATAAGCGATTTAGCTCCTTTAAATATAAATGTCTGAGTGATTCTGCTTCTCATAAATATTCAACAAAGTCAGCTCAGTTGTATGGTATCAATAATATGGATGATAAAATTTGTGGAATGTTAAAAGTTTGGAATCTCGGATGACTGGAACAATAAACAGAATATATTATGTTGTATATATAATTATACCTCGGATCACCTTACTGTATAGACAGATCTAAAACAGATATTATCAAAGATGATTCGACACCCAAAACTGATTGGCGATCTTCTGGCATTGATTTCATGAATAGATAAATTATTACATTTATTGACACAAGGTCGGAAAATAAATAATCTGTCAAGTAAATAAACCACATATTATAGAAATGATATAAATATGTAGAAGTTGGAATCATAAATATGGCAATTAAATGATCTTCAGATTGACATTACTGATTAGAATTCTTACAAAACGAGTATTGTAGGCGGATTGATATACTGGAAGAATAACCATACAGTTAATATTTCAAATATATATCTTGACCACACCATAAAGATAGACAGAAAAAGTGAGAGAGAGAGAGAGAGAGATAGAGATGGGGGGGGGGTAACGTACACTCCACACAAACTAGGTCATTTTGGGACCAGCACATGGAGGGAGTCGACTAGGAAAAGAGTTGAGTCGTTTGCATGGGAGAGAGAGAGAGATATGGGGTTTTAGGCCACTCAACACAAACTAGGTCATTTTATGACTAACATATGGCTCAATTTTAGTTCAATAATTCGCTTGCTCGTAGGAGCCTTTAACAGTGGGAGGAAACCGGAGGACAAGAGAAAATTCATGAGGCTGGAAAGCTGACCCTACTTCTTGTCACGTACAACTGGGGAATCGAAACCACTCCAATTGAATCAATGACAGACCTTATAACACAATGCGCACACGCTAACCATTCGGCCATCCAATCCCCTTTGACCACTGGATAAGAGTTTTGTGATTTTATTCATAGAAAAACTTAAATCCAAAGCTTTTTTACAGATAGGCTTCCAGATGTTACTTTATAATTCATGTAAAATACTTTGTCTTCTTGCCTAACCTTTACCCCCAGACTAGATAAATTATGCTTAATACATCCCCCAGACTAGATGAATTTATAACACATATATTGACATTGAAAAGGCAATTTATTCATTAAATGACATATATATTATTAATTGAATTATTTAAAAGACATAATATTTACATTAATATACTTAAGAATCATTTTAACAAAATATCTATCTTGCATAAATGAGCAAAATTAGTAAACGTCTGATCAAAGATGGGGTGTTTAACACCGCCAAAAAATTAACTTCTTACAGAAGTACTTTTCTTTCCACTTACAGCTAAAAAACATAGGAAATCATGAAAAATAATATAGTTTATAATGACTTGCTATTTAATTTGAGGTCAAATAAAATGATTGATTTTCCTAAATTTTACATTTTGATGTTTTATAGGATGATGAACTGCCTTTGTTAATAAGTTTAACATCTGTGGGCCTTGTTTCTCGAAAAGATAAAATCCAAATTTTAGTAGATACTTCAATTTTGATTGGCTAAGCACTAAAATCAATATAATTTTTTCCAATCAAACTACTAAAATTTTGACTTTTTCTTAGTTAAAATTTCGTGAAATAGGCCCCTGTCCTGGAACATTGGTTGATTACAGAGCTAGCATTTACAACTTTGCTGCTAGTCTGGTTATTATATGACTGCCGAACAAGCCATCGATTATGTTTTTAATTTAATCCCATCTCATCAAATTAAGATCTTTATTTTCATTCCATATTTTCAATGATTCTTCGACAACACTCAATGTAGTGTAGTTGAAATGTAAACAACATAAATCTCCAAAAATAAACAAGAAAATTATAAAACTACATTAATATTTACCAGTCTCATCGTTGACTTATTACATACACATTAATATATAAACTGTTAGTTAAATTGATATAAATTAAATCAAACCTTCCCCAATTTCTCTTCGCTTACACTAATATAGCAGGAATGGTCAGCTCTTTATCTAAATCTTACATAATCTACCTTTCATATTTAATAATTCAAACAAATTAAATCAAATTAAACCTCTCACTAAACCTACTGTTATCAACATAAAACCAGAAAGATAAATCTTAGAAATCATAAAATTCTATTCATACTCTTTACTTTGCTATCATCGTTAATGGTCAGCTCTTTATCTAAATCTTACATAATGTATCTTTAATAATTCAAACAAATTAAAATCAGATTAAACTTTTTCAAATTTCCTTTGGCTTACACTAAATCTACTGTTAAGAACATAAAACCAGAAAGATAAATCGTAAAATTCAATTCATACTTTTTACTAGTTTTTGTTTGCTATCATCGTTAAGAATATTAACTTTAATTAGCAAAAATTTATATGTTAACTTCACCCCCATTTCTGTTAGCCTATACAATAAATGTAGCGTAATAAATATATGTAAACATAAGATGCAGAAGTAAAAGTCTAATTAATAATTAGCCTAATATCTTTCAGTTTCATATCACCATTAAAACTTTAATACATACTGCCGGTACTTAGAACTAATTAAATAAAGTGATGAAAAGACTACACTATAACTAACCGGAAGATAGAGAGAGAAAGAGAGCGAGAGAGAGAGAAGGGGGATAACGTCCACTGTCCACTCCACACAAACTAGATTATTTTGGGACTAACATATGGTTTAATTTTATGTCAATAATTCGCTAGCGCCTAGGGGTCTTTAGCAGTGGAAGGAAACCGGAGCACCCGGATAAAACCGACGCGGCTGAACAGTCGACCCTACTCTTTGTCACGTACAACCGGGGATTCGAAACCAAAGCCAGTTGACTCAATGACAGGCTTTATGATACAGCACACAGATGCTAACCATCTACCCCCAACAACCCCCTCCCCCATTATGAATATGTAAACATAAGATGCAGAAGTAACAGTCTAATTAATAATTAACTTAATATCTTTCAGTTAAAACTTTAAACTGTCGGTACTTAGAACTAATTAAACTAAGTGATGAAAAGACTAAACTATAACCTACAGGAAGATGTAAAGTGTGTTGCCAAACGTGTTTAAGAGCATGTTTACCCGTCTGCTTCCTAGTGCATCCATGTTATAATATAAATAACTTGTAGACAACATGTGTGGAAGTCGTACATCAACTTATACTATTAGTTTTACACCTGTATTGATATTCATGTTACAGCCACAGGTTAGTCTGACAAATAAACGTTAAATTTCCTGATTTCTAAAGTGGACAACATGTGCGTAAGTCGTACATCAACATATACTATTAGTTTTACACCTGTATTGATATTCATGTTTCAACCACAGGTCAGTCTGACGAATACACGTTGAATTTCCTGATTTCTAAAGTGTACCTGATGTATGCACTTTAATGCCAACAAATTAAAAACGACACATCCTCTGAAATTATTTTGACAAGTATTATTTATAAATCGGTTTTCACTGTGACTTATTACCTATCAGAAGTGTTATTTCCCCAGTTACATGTAACAAGGTATTAAGGATGTTTCAAACACAATCATAACTCATTCAAGAATGATCAGATGACCTTTGACCTTTGTACAAATTTTGTCCAGTTAGGAAATGAAATGAAATAAAATGAGGTTTCACATCCTTCTGTTCTGCTCCCAACTGGGCTAATGAAAACGAGCATACACCATACCGTGTGTGCTATGAGGGACATTTTGCCCTGACAGCGGCACTACAGCCTACTTTTATATCGAATCCCAACTGTCAAGGGATCTCTTACGTGCCCGCCAATTGGACAATCCAGATGACTAGAAAGCTGCAATTGTCAGGCCCTTCGTCCTGCATCACTGACAAGGGACCACGTCTGAAAATCTGGATGAAATTTCTCGGCAAATGCAGGGATGAAACACCCAGCGTCCAGGCTAGCGTGTCACGCCTTACCCTCATAGCCACCATGACCTCATAATAGTTAGGACAATAAAGGCTGGAATGATTCTGACTGGAGTATGTATATACAGCCATATTTTCCAATCATGCTTCTTATTAAATTATCTAAATCTGAGTGTTGAGTACAACCAGAAACCTTTTAATTCATTTTATCTGCAATTCAATCAATCTGATTTAAACACAGATCCAATTTTGTTTCGTTTTTTATAGTTCAAAATTTTGTTCTACTTGTCTTTACTACACTTGTATCTCGATTGCAATCCACATTCTCGATCATGTGTGGAACCCACTAGAAACATCAATGCTGATTGGTTAATCAAATGTCTGATGTCATATGACCTCTGACGTGACCTCCAACTACAACTGGTCAGATCTTCATGTAGTAGAGGCCATTGAAATTATAAAAAAAAATGAAACGAGATATAGATCTGTATGGGAAATGAGCTATAAGTTTGTTCCGGGGAAAATTTCATGTATCGCTCGTGCTATGTTTGTCTGCATTACACTGTTTAGTGCAGAAAAGTCAAACACTAAAACTCATTTTATGCCAGCATTTCACCCACTTAGCCACTGCGGCTTAAGTACAGACACTTACCCATAATTGAATGGAGATTCCTAATAACTCACCAATTAAATGTTGACATATTAACTTGAACATGTTGTTTATATGTAACATGCATTATGAGTATGACCCATACATGTAGTTATATCATTACTGTTTATCCTCTCACTAAATCAGGGGGGCTGGGATGGCCTAGTGGTCTAGAGTGCCGCACTTCGACCATTAGCTTGCAGCAGTGGTTTCGAGCCCTGGTGTGAGCGTAATCAGCGTAGGTGGCCTTCTCAACCTCATGGGTTTCCTCAAGGCATTCCGGTTTCCTCCCACTGCTAAAGACCACTACACGCAAGTGAATTGTTAAAATAAAGTTAAACCATGTGTTAGTGCCGAATGACCTTGTTGTGTTAAGTGGATGTCAAACCCCATTTCTCTCTCTCTTTCTCTCACTAAATCAAACAATGGTATTATGATCGACCCACGTAGTTATTTATAATATTAAAGTAGCTAAGTCTCTTACTCAATTTTTACCAAAGTCTTCTAATATTGAAAACACGATCTATTTGTCACTTTAAATCAACATAGATGTTGTGATCTTACCGAGTGAGGATGGGCTTCTTGTGTCCAATATTTAAGACAAAATAAACATTTTACCATTGGTACACGAATCGTGTACCATAATGCGTGTCATCGCCATTAGCAACATGTGACTCAAAGAACAAGGCTAGACATTCCACAAGGCGCGTGAAACGATGACGCCATATTGTTATCTGGAGAGCATGTGCAATAGACTGGTATAACCAATCAATTGAAATTAGAGAAAAATCAGAAACGATTGAATGTAAATCTGTTTATATACATTCATATTACATTATTATATGCGTTGTGACCCATTTGTGTCAATCTTAAGGTCCCAAATATTAGCGATTTAGCACTTTTAAGGTTAATCTTTTCACTAAATCAAACAATCGTGTTTACACATGAGCTCAGAGCTGGAAAACGAATAAAATATTTAATCCTTGTTAATCCTCTTCATCATATCATATTATATCAAAGATCGATTTCAAAGTACGAAAGTATAACAGACATTTTTAACATGTTAACAGCCCAAATGCACAAGAAGAGAAACAGGGATTAATTAATATCCACTGGACACAAAGTACCGGTAGGTCATTTCGAGATAAACATATGATAGAATTTTATTTCAATAATTCGTTTGCCGTGTAGGGGTCTTTAGCAGTGGGAGGAATCCGGAGGACCCAGATATAACCCAAGAGGTTGGACACAAATAGTAAGTGCAGGAGAACTGCACCACACATAATTTACACAAAATCAAATCTACGGACAGGACACAATATGCAGAAATCACAAACGAACAGACCTTATGATACAACGCGCACTACAAGAAGTGACAAGATCCAAATTCCCCTTAATTAAGTGATAGGTTCATAAAAAAAAGATAACCTTAAAGCAATACAACTTTTTTTCTGGGCCTTACAGTTTCCCTCCAACTGGTAAAGACCCCTACGCGCAAGCAAATTATTTAAATTAGAATGAAACATGTTACTCCCAAAATGACCTAGTTTGTGTTGCATGGACATTAAACCCAATCTCTCTTTTTTGTTTTCTCTTTTTATTCCAACTGGATTCAAGCCACCACATTATCTACTTGCTTTCATTTTTTTATCTTTTTCAATTAGAATTTAGATAATCAATCTGTCCATATTTTGGCACGGATGTGAAAAATTAGCTACTATCTGCGAAAATAATGATCATCTGCTTTAAATGAATTTGTTGCTTTCAATATCATGTGTCACGAAAAATCACTTCTTGAGAGAAAATGGGGAGATAATAAAATCTTATTTTCCAATAAAATCTTTTTCCATTTACTGCCCCCTCCAGGCAGAAACCAGTTTTTTTTAATTAAAAGAACGTGTTCGCATCACTAGGAGCAAGATAAGAATGGCACGAGTCCAACTTATATCAACACAGATTTCATGTATTTTATAAAAAAAAATTATTCAAACTGACTGCAGTAACTGGTGAATCTGAGTAGAATGAATGAATGAATGAATGAATGAATGAATGAATGAATTGAGAAAAAAGTTACTGTAATAATAGTAATAATGAATCAGTGTATTCAGTTGAATGAATCAATGAAAATACATTTAATCTGATTCAGAGAGAATAGGGATGAACAACCACTTGACACAAACTACCTCATTTCAGGACTAACACAATTCAATCTTCATTCCAATAATTCGCTTGAGCGCAGGGGTCTTTAGCAGTGGAAAGAAACTGGGGGACACAGAGAAAACCCTTGAGGTTGGAGAGGCGGATACCTATAGTGCAGGTACTTACTTTATAAATACTGGGGAAAAAGAATCAAAAAAGAAATTAGGAGATGCTAATTGTAGGCCGGTTGGGCAGGTTCGGAAATTGCCAGAGTCCAAAATGGCCCCTTTATACAAATGAGTATTTTGGGGAATAGCAACCCGAACACTAACCCTAACACTTTTAAGAGGGGTAAAAAGTAAATAAGACCCAGGTTCAGTCTCCTCAAAAGGGTTAGGGTTAGTATTCCCTATTTTGGACTCCGCAAATTTCCGAACCTGTCCAACCGGCCTACAATTAGCATCTCCCAAGAATATTAGAATGAAATGTAACAAAGAGCGATCCATAATATATCACAGCTCTCCACTAACAACAAACATAATATTAATTTAACCCTTTCAATCTCAGCAGCTAGATTTATGACTGTGGTGCTCACAATACCAGCAGCTGGTAGCGTTGAGAGAAGTCTGCAGGCTGGACCAATGTGTCTTTTGATTAGTTTTCTTATGTCTAGTCTAAAACTCTATTTTGAACATATTCTGACTTATGTCTTGTCTTAAACTCTATTTTGAACATATTCCGACTTATGTCTTGTCTTAAAACTCTATTTTTGAACATATTCTTTAGTCTAAAAACTTTATTTTTGAATATACTATATTTTTACTTATATCCTGTCTTAAACTCTATATCGGCAGGCCTGGAAATAACGGTTTTAGATGTACCTGACAAAATGTCAGGCACTGTTGAAAAAGTACCTGACATTTTCAACCTAATGCCTGACAGGTATTAAAAATATCAATACCTGACAGAAAAGACAAATCAGTGCCCAACAAAATGACAGGCACCAGAGGTTTTGTGCCTGACAAAGCTTGAATATGTACCTGACATTTCATGGCTTGCATATCGGGATATATTCTGACTTATCTTCTTTGATTGACATTTAGTAATTGAACAAATTAACACAAGGTACACAAGATACATTTGCTTGATAAAAACGAGAGTATCTTTGTCAAAACGTCGCTTAGTATCAAACTCAGTAATTGTGTATCCATAAAATTGTACCTTGTGTTATTCTGACTAATGACATGTCTAGAATATATTCTGACTTAAATGTTTAGAATATATTTTGACTTATGTCTAGAATACCGGTATATTCTGACTTATGTCTAGAATACTGGTATATTCTGACTCTTGTCTAGAATATATTCTGACTAAGTCTAATTTCAAACTCTCAATATCTAAATTTATTCTGACTTTAAGTCCTTGTGTGAATGTGTCCCTTGTGTATAAAGTGATTGTACAGTCAAGAAAACTAACAGAAATTGAAAATCATTGGTTTATTGCAGATGGTGTTCAACAAATAAAGAGTTGTTTAAGAAAAGGGTTGTTGGGACAGAACCAATGTTTATTATATACAAACATTACAATGTGTTAGACGAGGAGAAGTGGTAAATATTTTCTCGATTAACACATGTTTTTTTTTTCTATCTAATCCAGGTTCATTAACTCTGATTGAAAGAACTGACCTTACTGCATGCTACACACATCATTTCCATTAAATAATTGGGGTTCTTAGCATTAATTAAATCCATACATATACAACTGTACAGTACTGAGTAGATTCAAAAGTATTTCCTTAAAATTTAAATTTTTGCACCAAATGGGTTAATAAAGACTGGCATATGACATGCAGTGTGAAATAAGGGCAATTTTGTTTTTTTATTGCCTGCAATGTCTATCTTCAGTTCATTTGCTTTATCCGTAGGTTTATGGATTTTGTTTGTATGTAATGCAGTCCTCTTGCACTTACTACTAGGAAAGATCTTGTTTTTCCATTTAATATAGTAGCATTTTTTCAAGACCTGAAATTAATGGATTTATTGAAATGGTTAGACCTATTTCACTCTGCCATCTGCAAATTTCGTCATAGGTCACAATATGAATACATGGCTAGTGCTAACCCTAACCCTTACCCAAGACCTAACCCAGAATCCTCTTGGCCTTGGGGAAAACTGCAGGTGGCCATGTAAATTAGATCCAACCGTACTGAAATACCTGAACTCCATCTTGGGATCTGCTATTCACATTAAGAATCTCTTCTAGTTCCCGAAAACGGAAACAATCTAACTACGATTGGCTCTGATGACCTTTTAGAGTTGTTCCAAATTTTGATTAATCGTGATCAATGTGTTCATCATGAGTGTTAATGTATCTCAGGTATGTCACACCTATGACATTAATAAAGTAAAAGTAGAGTGAATACAGGTTAAGGTAGATGTTGTCAGAATATCAAGGTAATGCTATATTACATGTGGGGAAAAGGTGAGGTTTAGCTGCCAACATCAACAAAAACATCAGCTAGTCAAGATAAGTGATACAAACTGGGTGAACAGAAGTTTTACCCATATTCAATTTATGTATAGTTACATGTATATACATGTATGAGAGTGAGGGAGAGAGAGAGAGAGATGGGGTTAACATCCACTCAAGAGTGAGAGAGAGAGAGAAAGAGAGAGATGGGGTATAGTCCCATGTATAAGAGAGAGAGGGGGGAGAGAGAGAGAGAGAGGGTTTAACATCCTCTCAACAGTCGACACAAACTGTCATTTCGGGACTAACATATGGGTCAGTTTTATTTCAATAATTCGCTTGTGCATAGGGGGTCTTTAGCAGTGGGAGGAAACCAGAGAACCTGGAGAAAACCCATGAGGTTGGACAGGCGACCCTAATCCTTGTCAAGTACAGCCGAGGAATCATTAAACGTCAGTTGACTCATTTACAGACCTTATGATACAATGGGAACCATTCAGCCACCCAATCCCCTTTATCGATAAGATTTAAAAAAAAACATAGAATTGTTTACTGTAGTAATGCCTTGAATAAAATTAAGTTTATTAGGTTATTTTGAGACTGACATCAAACCTGGACATATGGCACCTATTACAGACAATGTCTGGCAGCATCGCCCCCCTTTGAAAAAAACCATCCAGGCTAGCGAGCAAGCGCCTGTCTCGCTAACACGACGCAGCTCCCTTTGAAATAAGAACAGATTGACTGTTTCATTGGCTAATCCCTCACATCAAGCAGAACATGGGTTATATTCCAGATCCTAGTGTAGCAGAACTAACGATAACAATAAGAGGATATTTATCGAAACGTTGTGTTTGTGTATAATAAACCAGTGATTGTTTTCCCATATAAATAATTGTGTTAGTACTGAAGTAAAACAAAGTTTTGAACTATAAAAAACAAAACAAAATTAAATAGGATCAGGCCATAATTAAAAGATTGTTTGTTTGCCCAAACGCTGCCTACCCCCCCCCCCCCAAAAAAGCCTACTCAAAATCTTTTATTGCTGTTTTTGAAGGATTTTTTTTTTAACAGCATTATTTTTACGCTTGACAATGACACCCAAACGCAAAAATCTTGTTATTTATCGTCAAAGTCTGGTCCTCCCCAAAAAAAGAAAAGAATTTGCCTACCTACCTAGACATAATCAACATGTAATCATCATGAGTCGGGTTAGGACAAACTGAAATATTTTTAACCCTGGCCTCAGCTGTGTCTGTATCGCCTTTGACTTGTAACAGATTAGTGATTACAGCTTAATAATAAAACTACGCAATTTACTCATGATTAATCTCGGTATCTCAGTCAAAGAAATTCAGACGACCAAAAATAACTTACACAGTGACAGAAAATACCATCAATATTTATTCTCCAGATAGATAAATGGCATAAAATTCGACGAAAGTCCAAAAATAGAATAATTCCCATCTGGTTTACAATGTCTTAAGATTTGTCATGTTGATAATAAGTTTTCTTTGTAGGTTTTCTATCTAATTATTGTTGCGACAGAGAGAGAAATACGATTTAATGTCGACTTGACACAAAGTAGGTCATTTCGGGACTAATATATCGTTCAATTTTATTTCAATAATTTGCTTGCACGTAGGGGTCTTTAGCAGTGGGATGAAACCGGAGGACCCTGAAAAAAAACCATGAGGTTGGAATTATTGTTGTGTGTGGTGCAGTCCTACTGTAGCTACTTTAACTATATGAACTTCTCATATTGCCAAATAAGTGGGATCAGCATCAGTGGTTCTAGGAAGAGTAAGCATACTCTTCTTGATGCACAGCCCTCATTCATCATAAATTTGGGGGGGGGGGGCAAATGGTTAGCATGTGCGTGCTGTATCATAAAGCCTGTTATTGAATCAACTGGCGTGGTTTCGAATCCCTGGTTGTACCTGACAAGGAGTAGTGTCGTTTGTCTAACCTTGTGGGTTTTTTCCAGGTTCTCTGGTTTCCGTCCATTGCTAAAGACCCCTATGCACAAGCGAATTATTGAAATAAAATTCAATCATATGTTAGTCCCGAAATTACCTAGTTTATGTCGAGTGGACATTAAACTTCATTTCTCTCTCTCATTATAAATTAAATCTTTATCATCTTTACACTAAATGGGAAGTGGCATCACTGGTTGTAGAAACTGTAAGCATACTCTTCTTGGTGCATGGCACTTATCACTAATTAAAGCTATTCTACTTGGATGTGAGTCAATGTGACAAGGGGTAGCGTCACCTGTCCAACCTCATGGGTTTTCTTCGGGTACTAAGGTTTGAATCATGTTAGTCAAAAAATGACCTAGTTTGTGTCACACACACTTGAAACCCCATTTCTCTCTATCTATCAACTATATTTTGGGCTTACCAAAACGATCATTACGACCACTTTGACCAATTTCTTTCCTTCAGTTGTGACTTGTGACCTTTGAAAAACTATTAGCCTAAACGAGAACCAATCCACCAGTAATAAACTTGTAAAAAATCGAATAAAAAACCTTCTGGAATCTAAATGTCAGGATCGACAGTTTCCTATTGATCATATTATCAAAAAAAACCCCCAAAACATGGCAAGGCCAGGAATGTCGCGTCACTAACAATTTATTTATCTTACAATCAACAAATCTTCAATGATTCAAAGACTAACCACTTCTTGCGACATTTACATCAAATACAGAAAATAATCAGACATTTTACAATCCGGTGAATATAAACCTGCAGCTTGCCCATAAAATAAATGAATCTAATAAATAAAGTCATTTGTTTTTCTGTTTGTGATGCAAGAAATAAATCACTAAATATCATGAATTAATTCTAAAAATTACATTATTGTTTAGGTGCTCGAGATCTGCCACCATTTTCTACTTGTGTGTCTGCTTGATGTTGCATTATCTAAATTTTTCCATTTCAAATAAGATATTTTCAAACATAAAACTAGGATTCGTTTTATAGCTCCAGCAGCTAGCTATTTTGTGTTTTGCTTTTTTGCTTTTAGTTTCTTTTTGTTATACTAAATTTAATGAGAGAGAGAGAGATGGGATTTAATCCACTTGACACAAAGTAGGTCATTTCAGGACTAACATATGGTTCAATTTTATTACAATAATTTGTTGGCACGTTGGGGTCTTTAGCAGTAGGAGGAAAACCAAAGGACCCGGAAAAAACCCATGCGGGTAAACAGGCAACACTAGTCCTTGTCACACACAACCGGGGAAAAGAAACCACACGTACCAGTTGACTCATTTTGATACAGCATACACAATACACGTGCTAACCATTCGGCCATCCAACCCCCCACTGTGAATGTAATGTGAACCATGTTCTATGTCGTTTCTATTGATAAAGACTTTATATTACAAAAGGCAAAAATACGATTCTCAGGAAATTTTCATCAAAACATGTCTACTCAAAACAAAATCAAAACAAAATAGTTGCAGCGCTGAAATTACCCCAGGTACATGTATGTACGCACTTACCTATTTATTAATTAATACATTTATCGATCAACGTATGTGTGGTCCCAATTCAATAACCATTTTATCTGTGCTGCATGCATCATCATGGTGAGATGAAGTACTAACGATAAAATTCTTTGCTTTTTATCACCATTGTATAAATTATTTACAATGCATGGGTTATAAGTGTATATATAAACATAGCTTTATTCTTTTTGCACATATAATACAAACATCCATGCTATACACTGGGTAATAACTGGTGCAAATACATCTACATTGTATAATACATACATGTTACTTCCTTTATAAATGTATGTATATTTTTGTCACTATAACTATTATATTATATGAAAGTCTATACAAATTATTTTAAGCTATATATCTTTCTTCTTTACATATTTAGAAATTTAAAATGTGACAAATAATAAAAAGATTTTTCATGTTTTTGGGGGTTTTTTTTTTTGATTTCAGAAGAAATATAAATTAAAATGGGTTGTAGTCAAAAACTCAAAATGGACAAATATTTATGGATATCTTATAATTTTTTTTTTGATTTTTTTTTTATTGATTTAAGAAGAAATGTAAATTTAGTTGTAGTCAAAATGGACATAAATATTTTTTGTGGGGTCCATTCGAAGTAAATACATTGAATGAATTCATCTTGGAAGTTCTTTGATCTTAATTAATACACACTTTAAAACCTTGTGTATTATAAACCATGTGTTATTTGTGTATATTCACTGAGTGATATTTTGAGAGAGAGAGGGAGAGAGAGAGAGAGAACTATGTCATTTCGGGACTAACGTATGGTTTAAACCTTGTGTATTATAAAACATGTGCTATTTGTATATTCACTGAGTGATATTTTAGTGATGCACTTGTATTCCAGGTTACATCTCACTGTGCCCACTTTTGATTAATCCAATTAAGGTCTAATTAGGATTAGTGTATTAAGCGGATTAGGATTAGGTGTTATACTTATAGGTTATTAGATGGAAAAAAAACAAATATTGAAAGTGACTAAATATTCAGTCTTATAATTGGTGAGAAATGTCTTGCCGAGGTCAGAACTAAAAGGTTGTTTTTTTCACTTTGGTCAGTGTATTTGGCGTAATGCGCAGAAATATGGACTACCAAGCAGATTTTTCTTGGGTGCCAGAAATCAATAAAATCGTCAAGCAAGCAGCAGCATTACCATTAATTCCAATACAGCAGGTTGAAGATGTATGGTTGTGTGCCCTTGATGATGCACCACTGCAAATTGCAGATTACGTAACTGAGTTCTGGGTGGACAGGCAGCATGACCGAATGATGTGGAACCATTTCCACACTGAAGGTGCACGCACAATGAACCACGTTGAAGGATGGCATTCCAAGATCCCAAATATTTTTAAGTTGGTGGCTTTTTTTAAGAATGAACAAGCTTACTCCGAAGTTACCATTCTCCAGTTAGGTGCCAACGGAAATTTACGGCCTAAAAGAAGAAAGTACAGGCAACTAGAACCCCGACTCCAAACTCTGAAAACAGATCTTCAGAACGGTATAAAGACTGTATTCGAGTATGCCGATGGCGTAGCCCGTTTAACTACATTGTACATTTTCATTGTTTATCTTGTTTTTGTGTGATGTATAATATATCCATGTATGTTATACTTTTATTACATATTTTATATATAAAACATCGAAAATTGTTATATTTTCATTAAATTATAAAGTGCTAATGTGATGTATGATATATCCATGTATTATTATTAAATATATGTAATCATCGAAAAATAAAAAAAAAATACATAAAATATGTGGGGGTTTTTTTCCATCTAATTACCTATAACACCTAATCCTAATCCGCTTAATACACTAATCCTAATTAGACCTTAATTGGATTAATCAAAAGTGGGCACAGTGAGGACACACCGTATTCCATAGACAGTAGGATGATGTTAATTCATTTTTTATAAAGACACACAATGTATGAATGTACTATAGAGACAATGTATTATTTGTTTTATTGATATTTTCAATAAATGCTATGAAATATTGTATGCATCATGTAATAGAATAGTATAGAATATATGCAATAAAGTTTATTGAATTATTAATGGTTCTATATTCATGGACAGTGAGTGCACTTTATAGATATTAATATCTTTTTTTGTATCTCCACAAAAAAATCATTATTTTATGGAAGACCATTAGTGTCAATAAAATGAAACAAAATATAGCCTATCTTGTTATTACAAGAAAGTCAGATTTTTTTTTATTTGAATGACTCTTATGGGCTTCCTTATTATTTAAATAAGACTCACAAACTAGGACTTTTAATATTTTATATCCCAGTCAAGATAATTAATTATCAATTAAAATATGCTACACTGACAGGATAAAAATGTATTGATTGTTATTTATGTCTGTTAAATACTTTAAATCACTTCTTAAAACACACTTATTTGCACAAGCTTTTACATGATTTATCTATGTTTAATCCATTATAGATCTATTTACATGATTTTCTACTATTGTTAACCGCATTCGAACACTTTATAGTCAATAATAATATTGATTTATGTTTGATATATCTATTATGAATAACATGATTTTATTATGCATGTATCTGTGTATGGTTTTTCATTTTTAAATAAACTGTTTTTTTTTAAAAAAAATCTTAAAAAATGGCAAAACCGATGAGTTGTAAGTGTCAATTTAAATTACAAAAATATTTGGGCATCATTTGTGCAGATAATGCAACATAGATTTAACATAAAAATAATCCAATGAATATACATAAATAGAAAATTAAAGTTGCATTACCACTCAAAAAATAAATATAATTTAATTTTTTAAAATATATTTAAAATAAACCAATATATATGAATAATTACCAAAAGTCCAAGAAGTGTCCTTATTAGTCTAAGGGTAATTTGCACCAGCAAATGTTACATTCCGGGGGGGGGGGGGGACCCACTAACAAAAGGATATGATATCATTTATAAAAACTGACAGTTCTTCCAGAGGCGGATCCAGGGGGGGCCCTAGGTGCCCGGGCCCCCCCCCCCCCTAAATCCATAAATAACAGTATAAAAAAATAGATATGCACCATAAATCACCTCTGACACCGCTATTTTTTCAAACATTTTCTCAGAGGCCCCCGCCCCCCCCCTAACTTGATTTCCTGGATCCGCCTCTGAGTTCTTCAGCATCTTTATTTCAGTTGTAAACAAGTTGCTTGACAGATTTGTCTCAAGAATGGCATATTAATCTAATTTGAAAATCATCTGTGTGAAGTTCAGAAGTCCAATTGTAAAACTAACTATTCTTTGCCAAATACACTTTTAATTAAAAAAAATAAAACAATTATTTGAAAATCTACAAAATGAAAGTGATTAGAGCTTTATTTGGGTTTATGGTTTATGGCAATTAAAAATTTATTAGATCCGGTAAGTAACTGTTCGTGCATTAAAATTGTGCCTAAAATAATATTATTATGTTGTTATTTGTTTGGGGTTGTTTTTGTTTTTTTTGGTGTATCTGTTTTAATTTCTGATTCTATAAATTATTTTCAAAATAAACAAGTACAAGTTGTCCATCATGCTTTAATTATATTGGTAAACAAATACACGTGCTAATTTGGACATCAAAGATCACGTAAGTCACACCAATATCAGGGTCTATAATGACATGTACACTATCATGTAGTATGGAATCGAATAACAGACCCGAGTCAGACAAAATAAAATTATTCCATGGCATTTTATTGATTACTTCTTACAAAAGCAAAATGGCTAATTATCCGTATTCCTTTCCTATGCATGGCAAAGATACCGATAGTCCTAGCTTAATAGACCTAATAATAAAATTTATTAGCACTTACCTTTTAAAAAGAAGAATAGATTTTCAACACATCGTGGTATATGGATCTGTCGTAGAACCGCAATAGGCGTGTTGAAGCAATTCATAGCCTGCGCCTCATAGCCATTGGTCTGTTTATGTTTATGGTCTATGCTCATTTCCATATAGGGGTAATGGATGCTGGCGCCGCACTTTAGAATTGATCTATTAAAATGGATTTACGTCTTTAACAACAGATATGAAATAAATTCTATTTTTCAGACATAATTAGAATAGAGCTTTAAAAAAGAATTAATAGATTTTCATGAATAATTTAACTGAAACCCAATTTTCCCCTATGAATAATGGTATCACCTGACATCCCGTATTAAATCGTTCTTTGATCGAAGCATGGCGCAAGGGAAACTAAAGGCAAAAGTTCAGAGGCCTGGAAAGGCAAAACAGAAATCACTGAGACCAACAAAGAATCACCTCTTACGAAAAGGTCTATGGTTATTCTAATTAGATAATATAATGTTAATAATTGTCAGAAGTAAAGGACAACGATTTCGTCAAATAGTTTGACTTTTTCTACAATTTCAGTATTAGAATCGTAAACACATGGGATTTCGAGAACATTTTTACGGATCGGTTGTGGATTACAGACCGACTTTGTTATAACAAAACTAACTTTTGTTTACTGTTATGATGCTAAATTGCATTGATTACTGAATTTGTCCACCAAACTTTCTAGCTCAGCTCTGAATGTAGGACTCACTACACTCGCCTCTGTAATGAGACCTACGTTCAGAGCTGAACTGAAATCGTTTTAGCCAAATATTTCCTGCTTCCAAAAATGTGTTTCTTTTTAGAAGAAAAGATAAAAGCTAATAAAATTTTAATGTTCATGACAATACTTTGTACTCTGACCTGAACAAATTTAATCAGATCCTTTCACTAGCTAAAATTGACTGGAGGGGGGGATTCTTTTTCGACAAGTATTCAATAGGACGGTTCCTGAATGTATACTATAGGGCAAGTGTAAGGACACCTACGTTTTGAGTTGAACTATTTGAAAACTAAAGCCCACAATAAATAAATATCACAAACCAAATATATCAACAATTATATCGCAATAACCTTGGGAGATTGAGTAAGCCGAACATTGTTGGAGCAATACGCTTGCTTTCGTACATTAAATCAAGAAAACTTTGGGGCACTTAGTTAGATGCAGTAATCTCCATATTTGTATCAACTTCGCATCCCGTCAATTAATCAAAAAAATGCATTCATATAAAACCTTAATGAACACAAGGTCTATTTCTGTATGTGTACATGACTTCTTTAAGTGGCATTCAGTAATTGAACAGTAACACACTAACACTATTTATGGAATAACAATCACTGGTTTATTAATAGTGTTGAAACTCTGGGCATATTTTGATATTCGGCTATCCGTCTGCATTATCCGAACATATTCGGACTATTCGTGTGTAATTTAAAACTAAGTTTTGAAATTTTAAGCGGATGCAAATTCGTCTATGTACGGAGTATGTCCCGTATAATAAAGGCTAATAAACCATAAGATAATTATTCAAACAGATGATTTGAATTATCAGACATCCTTATGGCAATTCTAATCTTTTTAATAGCCTATATTGTCATTGTCACAAAAAATAAGCTTAATGCAGGACGTCTCAAACGATCACGGTATTGTTTTAAAAAAAAACAAATATGGCCGCATGCGGAGAAGCCTTTTCGTCAAAATACCCAGAACAGTTTTATTAAATTTTAAAACATTGTCTAAATAACTAAAAAAATCATTTCATAAGTTTTCTAAAACTTTATTATCTGAACCAATTTATTTGAAATGATTAATTCTTTTATATTTCGTTACAAACAACCCTTGACCGACTCAGACTGCCGACATTGGAAAGACAGGGGTCAGCTCAAAATAATCAAACTGTCGATAGTAAAACTTTACCACAAAAAGTTTTATATTAACAAGTTAAACAAGCCGTAATAAATGGCACGATAATATGAAGGAAACACGCATGAACTGTTCAAACAACAAGTTTTAATTAATTACTGTCTAAAAATAGCTACAGCTTTTTATCTTTTAAAATCTCACGAACATGTAAGATATTAGTACGTAACATGGTCGACCGTGTCGCCCCATCGGGATCCAGATTTGATCTTTTATTGGTGACTATATTTATCGGTGGGGAAAACACACGGCCCGATAGTACCAAGGGCAGAATACTAAATACTGCATGACTATGCGTGAACATGCTGAATAGCTACACCACAGGTCTTATCATCGGCAAAGTGAAAGTGCACGGCTGGGAGTGGGAGTTCGCCATGCGCCATGACATTTCGTCTAATATTTGAACTGTGCTACTGCTACTTATGACTATTTAAAAATAATAAAACAGTTGTGTGGGGTAGAAAGACTAAAAGCTTCAGGTCTGTTGATAAGTTTCAAGCCTTATTTACAAGAAATTATCGCTCATTTAACAGTTTAAGAAAGCAACGACGAGAGGGGTCGTTTCAAAATAACACAAACTGTTATGAAATACGAAAAATAAAAAAAACATCGGATAGCACGAATAGTTAAAGCATCCGAATATCCGTGAAATTATATCCGTGAACGGATATTCGGATACAAGTTTCAACACTATTTATTAACATGCACAATATTCTTGTCTTTACCAAGCAAATGATGAGTATTATCGTCGAAACGTTGCATGTTAATAAACCAGTGATTGTTATTCTATAAATAGTGTCAGTGTGTATGTGTACATGATTTGAATGAATTATTATATTTTATTCAAAATGAGCATTCATCACATGTCTTTCAGTTCAAATGTTATTGTCATTTGGTTAAGACGTGGGCCGTGGGGGCTTGTTCAAAATCTGTACATTTGACAAAAGAATTTCACCATCATTATAAAATAATATGAGTCAGCATATTTAGATTTTTCTCTGTGTTTGTATTGGGTAGTCGTTATTCACCTTTGATGTGCTAAACACAATTTACTTGAGTGAGATTTATTTCATTGGGTTAAATCTTGGAGCTCAAGTAGCATTACACAAGTTATACCAATTTATTTTTTGGAAAAAATGAACATCATTATTTGCTTGAAAATAATACATGTACCTGTATGTGTATTATACGTAGCATGGTAATAAAATTCAGAAGTAGTATATCCATACAAGTGTGTTTATTTTTACCATTTTTTTGTATTTTTTACAGGACATTTTTCAATTAAACCAAAAAAGGGAAAAGAACTTGAAACATTCAAATTGAGAAAGGTAAGTGGAAATTATTTTTTAATATCAAGGCTGCTGATCATAGTGTGGGAGTGAGAAATGGGGTTTAATGTCCACTCAACACAAACTAGGTCATTTTGGGACTAACATGGTTTAATTTTATTTCAATAATTCGCTTGCACATAGGGGCTTTTAGCAGTGGGAGGTAACCAGAGGGACTGGAGAAAACCAACGAGATTGGACAGTCGGCCCTACTCCTTGTCATGTACAACTAGAAATTCGAAACCACGCCAATTGGCTCAATGACAGGCTTTATGATACAGCACGCACGTGCTAATCATTCGCCCACCCACCCCATTACCCTCTCCCTCTCAACCTATTGGCAGACACATTTTTGAAATAATGAAATATATACAGATATTAATCTTGTATTTATGGATCCTTCTTTTGTTTTCAGAATTTAGAACGAGCTATTAATACAAACATTGAACACGATGTGTCTATGAAGGCCTCATCAATACAACCCTCAAGCTTCAAACTAATTAAGAAAGGTGAAATCAATAACTCGAAGAAAGGTGAAAGCAGTAACTCAAAAAAATAAAAAAATAAATGATCAAATAAGGTTGGCTTTTTGTTATTTTTTTTCTAAACTAGAAATTTGGAATATGACGTAATACCTATGCTAAATATGCACAAAGACCTTTGCTAAATAGGCCCAAAGAGATCTCGGGCATACATTTGATCAGTACTTCCAAATTGTGTTGCCTTATTTGGTCATTGGATAGACTTTATCTATATTTTGCTATAAGAGAATTCAAAATAAGCTTTTAAAACATTTGCATTCTGTGAAAAACTGCATCTCTGCTAGAACATTCAGTCAACTTAAAACAAGAAGAAGCCATCTTCTTCCAGTAACAGCAAGGAGTACAGTCGCCTGTCAAACCTTGTGGGTTTTCTCAGGGTCCTCTGGTTTCCTCCTACTGCTAAAGACCCCTATGCGCAAGCGAATTCCATGTTAGTCCCGAAACGACCTTATTTGTGTCAAGTGGACTTTAAACCCCATCTCTGTCTCTCTCTCTCTCCCAGTAACTCTCACTACTTCCTGCACAAGTAAGTGATTTGGAATTTTTTTGAAATGGAAATGGGTTGAGCCCGTTTAACCCTTTACCACATGGACTATCCAAAATGATTGCTCCCTGTAGCGTCTCTAATAAATTTGTCCTGTGGGAGTCACACATCCATTTTTTGTGTGTTGTGAATTGAGTACCGCAATGCATTGTGGATATGAAGTCTGTTACCATAGTTATTGAATTTTGGGGAATATTAGGCCTAGCACTTTGTACTGTAGAAGACTTAATTTGGATTCAGTTTACCTTTTATCTCCTTAAAAAGGTTAGTGTTCGAGTTAGTATTCCCCCCCCAATACTCTTTTATATAAAGTGGCCAGTTTGAACTCCAGAAAAACCTGAACCTCCCCAATCCTCTACAATTACCATATCCTACTGAGATTACAGGGTCTACCCAGGGTCGTATGTAGGATTTTAAAAGTGGGGGTGCAGCAGAGTTACTCATTGACGTGCGAGAGCCATTTAAAAAGACTGATCATAATCAAATGTATTATTTTATAATTGAAAGGTTGCTTTAATGGTGTTGGTGGGGCCCCATTTCCCCTGTACCCTGCTAGATACGGTCCTCGGTCTACCCACCACCATAACATATCACATACAACAAGAGTTCGGTTTAAAGATGCATTATGTAAGAGCTAAGTCTAAATCTGCCTATTGCAGTCTGATGGAGAGTGATGAAATTTAGTGTGTAGATTCACTACCAGGTAGTGCTCAATACTTGTGAAAAAGATAAATTTGTAAATAATTAAGGATTCATCTATTTATCTGGGATCTCGGCAGGGGACATCAGCCTCATTTTTGTCTTCAAATGTTATGTAAACGGTTATTTAAACATTTAATAAGATGACAAGCCTATCAGATGACAGAGATCTAAATAGATTCGGACACCCGCAAGATTTCAAATAAATTTAACGATAAAATGGATGATCAAGACTATAATATAATAAACAATCCAACAGTCGTAACTTCACTCTGAATAAAGTAATTCGAATTAAATTTTCAATATATTCATTTTTGGAACAACCAAAACGACCAACTCCTTACCTAAATCTTACATAATGCATCTTTAACGGTTAGGAGAATTTGGTGGACAGATTCCGAAATCACACCCCAAGAATTGTTTTGTTTACAGATTTAACAATGCCTAGCCATAAATCGCAGCCTAAATTATCCTGTCTGTATGGACCAACCAATACTTACATGATATCCACTCCTGTAGGAGAATTACAATTGGTCAGTTGTCCAAAAGGCCTCCATTCACTCGGGCAACATTCAGATTTAAATGATGAAAACTTCAGACCAGACTACAGGTTGGTTTAACTTATACTACTACTACCAGCAATAGCAATTTGTCTTAAATCACAATTTCATGTCCGGATAAAATTATAATACTACAGTGAAAGGTGTTTTATCTCATGCTTTTACGATCATACAGTCTGTCATTACTTCAAGTGATGTCTCGATCACAAGGTTGATAGGACCAGGATAAGGGTAGCCTGCGTGAAGTTGTGGGTTTTAACTAGGTAATCGGGTTTCCTCCCACTGGTAAAACCCCCATGAACAAGCATATAATTGATGAAATGTACTAGATATTAGCCATAAAATGACCTGGTTTGTTTTGAGTAGGCTATAAAGCCCAATTCTCTCTCTCTCGATATGTTTTGGAGTTTTTGATTCATCATCTTGTGCATCAGTGGACAGTCATAGATACTAGAGGTGGGATTGATTCTTCCATTGAGGATTACATGTAGGGTCAATTGTATAACCACATGGGTTTTGACCTAAACTAACACCACATTTTGAGTTTGTGTATAATACTTAATGTACATTCAGTTGCTGGTATCCATCCAGTGCATGAAGTTTGAATTACCGAATGGTAAGTTTGTGCGCATTGTTGAGTCAACTGGCCTGGTTTTTTATTCCCCGGTTGTACATGACAAAGAGTAGTGTCACCTGTCCAACCTTTTTAGTTTTCTCAGGTTTCCGGGGAGTTGGATGGCCAAATGGATAGCATGTGTTGGCTGTATCGTAAGGCCTGTCATTGAGTCAATTGGCATGGTTTTGATTTCCCGGTTATACATGACAAAGAGTTGGGTTGCCTGTCCAACCTAAAGACCCCTACGCAAAAGCAAGTTGTTGAAATATAATTGAACCGTATGTTAGTCTGGAACTGACCTAGTTTGTGTATTGTGGACAGTTGACCCCATTTCTCTCTCTGTCCATCCAGTACAATAGAGATTAACAAAACCCCACTGCATTCAAATGTCGGAATATAGAAACAAGGGAAGTAACTTGTTCAATACACAAGAATAAGAATGTATTTTTGTTCATATGTTGTAGTGTACCAGTAGAAATATTGTCACAGTTATATCAAGATAATGGTTACGTTTATAAACCAGCCATGCAGTGTGTTGATTGGTTAAAAGATTATTTTAATAAATCCTCGGAACCTGGTACAGTCCCTAATCCACCAGCATGTTTATCAATTTCTAAAAAAGGTAAAACCAAAATAATTTAAATGTTGCAAATATAATAAATATATTCCTGGTAATCATGATTTCGTGGAATATAGTAAATATTTCAAAGCTTTGATTTATAGTTTGCCTTGTACAATTTGACATATCTTTGAAAGTATGCACCAGACATAGGACAAGAAGATTTACAGTAAAATTGATGAACACATTTCGTCAATATTCGGGTTATTCCCGAAAGTACTATAACAGATTTCCGATTGAGATTTCTGATTTGATAATGAATGTGTGCTTAAAAAAAAAGTCTCATTTGGCAATCTCTTTGATTCAGTTTTAGGGGGTTGGATGGCCGAATGGCTAGCATGTACGCGCTGTATCATAAAGTCTGTCATTGAGTCAACTGGCATGGTTCCGTTTCTCCGGTTGTATGTGACAAGGAGTTGGGTCGCCTATTCAACCCTGTGTTTTCTCTTGAGACCTCAGGTTTTCTCACACTGTTAAAATAAAGACCCTGACGCACAAGCCAATTATTGAAAAAAAAATGAACTGCGTGTTAGTCCCAAAATGACATAGTTTGTGTCAAGTGGCCCTTTCTCTCTCTCTTTTCATTTATTGGCCTGACCATTATATACAGGCTAATTCATTTTTGTAGTCCAATAATTTGGTAACTCTAAGAAGAAGAGGACTGGTCTTTAGGAATAAAGTTTTAATAAAATTATCTATCGATTTTCTTTTCAGGATCATTCACATCTAAAGTATGGCAGACACTTCCCAAACTTGTTCCGTTCGGTCATTCCATTTCCTATGGCAGATTGGCTGAGTTATGTGATAATCCCAAAGCTTGTCGTGCTGTTGGACACGCCATGTCAGAAAATCCTCTTATGTTGATCATGCCTTGTCATAGAGTTATTCAAACTGGTGGAAATTTTGGAAACTACCATAAAGGAACTCGAAACTCTGTCAAAGTTTGGCTTCTAAAACATGAAGGCAACATACATTAGAATCATTGCGATATAATCGATTCTTTCATCCCCATAGATCTGGGGCCGGTTGCTCAAAACTAAGTTATATTAACAATCCGTTAAACTCTAACTGACATATCTTGCTAACGTGTTGTTTGTTAACTTTCCGTTAAATTTACTACAGAAAACACTATAGAATACTTTACTTTTTATATTAGCATAAATCTGTAGGAAAAATTTGCACCACAGAATGTTTGGGGCCTTTATTTCCAGCAACAATCTTTTTCTCTGTTACAGTTAACGGACCGTTAAAAGATACGGAGCTTTGAGCAACGGGCCCCTGTTCAGTAAATTCATTATTTTATATTCTGTATATAAATGAATACTATCTTTAGTAGGCCATCAAGCACCTAATAAATAGAAAGGTCACATCTTTGTTTAATCACGTTTGATAATGGTATAGAGCAGTGTTTTTAATCGGCTGGGTTTTTTGTCGGCTTTAGCTGATTGATGTTTAATCAAGCCGATTGGTAAAACAATTAACCATCCACTATGGTACATGTATCATAAATCAAATTACCAAGAATTATTTTTGTTAATGCCTGGTTATATTAATGCCTGGAATGGAAGTTTATAATTAACCCAATTCCTACCAACACCTCCATTTTGGCCAGTTTGTTTCAAAATGGATTAAGAGGTTGTGAAGATTAATTTTATTTTACGTTAGTGAGTCAAATCAAAAGTCCCACAATTCATTGCTTACGATAATCATATATGAACAAAATTGTCAAATAGGCTAAAAAATGAAAACAGAATTAGTTAGCTTTGTATGTCAAATATTAACTTGAAACTTTTGTTTTATATCATTAAAAATATGTTATTAACCTATAAACTTGTGACTCCTGACTTCACATTTTGCTAAGACAAGTGGTCTGCTTACAGTAGTTTATAGTTTACATTATAACACATTCCATGAAGACCAGTTTCAGTTGTATGTACATCCCCTGTATTAAAATGGGGCCATATCAAGCATGCTGTATGACAAATGAATAGACCTTTAGTTGCTTCGTTATATATTTACAGCTGAAAAACAACTAGTATTTTTGATTCTGATGTTTTGACATATTCCCTGATTAGAGTATTCCCTGCTTAATATAACTAAACCTCTAACTCGGTATTATCAATATTCATTTAAAATCACAAATTAAGATTTAATATTGGTCTATTTCAATCAATATTGATGTTGTCGTTAAAATGAACATTTTAAAATCGACGTTCAACATCGTTTTTCTATAGTCTAAAGTGTCATTTGTAATGAATAAGGCAAGACACGTGCTGCAAGTCAGTATGGAAGTGAAAAGTCAAACTGTATTCCGGTAGTAGACTAAATTAAAAATTTACAAAATAGAATATAAATGCGTTATGTTCATTCATTTTGCATCAATATGTGCTTTTTGATCCCATCATTAATTGTTGTTGGGTTCCAAAGGATATTGGTCCTAGCCCCTTTAAATCATTTTACAACTGGTACAACTTTATGGATTACAATAATATTATGGTATACTAAAGTTTTTTCTCTGAACATAAAACATTTATCTCCGCTTTACTGGGACATAAATTTTGGCATTTGTTAATTAAATGTTAATTTGTTTTCAGTGTCTTGTTGTAATCCAGATTAAAAAATGAATGCTGTCATCTGTAGATTTATTTTTTTACAATATGTCATAATGTTTGTCTCATAATTAATGAGTAATTTACATGTACATAAATCATATATGTTACGATAACATAAATAAACAATCCACATTGAGATTATTATATAAATTTAATATGAGAACTTGCATTAAAAGATGCATTATGTAAGTTTTAAACAACAAGCTTAATAGGCCAAAAGCGTTCATTTTGGACATATCATGTTAATATATATTTAAATAAAAGTTTATATATATAATAACCTTTGACGCCAACAAAAAAAAATGGAATAGGCATCTTCAGCTCTTGCATAATACATCTTTGATAGATGTTCAAATACATAAATTTAGAAAATGAGTAGTGATATTGTTAATTAGTATTTTGTTCAATCCTTGTTACTGAATATTACTAAAAAAGCCAGATGATTACAAATAAAGCTTTTATATTTGCAATAATAAATACATTTTAATTTCTAGATTGTTGGGTTTTTTTCAAGTGTGCCAAATATTTACTGCATTTTAAAGATCAGCAAGAATGTTAGTCATTTCTGACATGAAAATAAAGAATGTGGCTCAGTTAAAGAGGCAATTAAACCCATCTTAAAAATTTGAAGTGACATGAATGATAATTTGCGTGAATTGATTCACGACTGAAATTGAAGAGGGTTTCTTTTTATTACTAGGGATTAGGGTCGCCTGTCCAATTTCCTGGGTTTTCTACGGGTCCCCGATTTTCTCCCACTGCTAAAAGACCCCTAAGCAAATTATTGAAATAAATTTGAACCATATGTTAGTCCCCAAATGACCTAGTTTTTGTCAAGTAGACATTAAACACCATTTCTCTCCTTCTTCTTGGCTGCATAATCCCAGCGATTTTTGAAAAACTAATCTCCAAAACTGACCTCATATAGGTTTGTTTACAAGTCCGTCTTCATTGGCCCAGGTTAGGTGCAGAACAGTAGGACATTAAACCCCATTTCATTTGTTTACATGAATTGTGAACAAAGGGTTGTTAAGACCATATTTTCCAACATGAATTTTAGGTTCGGTTAAGCATTCAGTAACATGTAACTACGGAACTATATTGTAGTCAAACCTAACATTTCACTGTTAGCAAAGATGTAATAGTCAAAGAAAAACAATCCCCAAATCCTTTTTTTCATAGTCAAGTAAATAAGACCCGACTGCTCATAAAGTTGGCACTGAAAATTGTACTTTTCACAATCTGCATTATTCTTCTTTTATTTTGTAACGCTTGCATTGACATACACCTATGTAGTGATGTACAAGATTTTATACTGTCATAATGTCTTTGGCTGCTATTCTGGTAACTAAGGCATCTAGAGGTGACCAGGAAAATTCGGCATCAGTTAATTTATAAATCTGAAAAAAAAAAATACACTTGTTTGTATATTAAATAAAATTAAATCTAAAACTGTTGACCTATAGAATTTTTACATGGTTTCATTAACATGGACAGAAATTCTACTAAAAGAAATACATGTAATTGTGTGAATCCATATTTCAACAGGTACCCTACTTGGGACCAACTGAACAATCCCAGCAAGATTAGTTGAGGCTTTACAAGGTTTTGAAAACAAGGGCAGTACCCTTAAAATTGTTGTGGGACTCAATGGAATCAGTGACAGGGGCAATAGGGTTTCTCCTTAGAACTTGCTGAACAATCCCAACAAGTTGGAAATAAAATCTGAGCTGTAGTTTTTACCAGGTTTCTGTGACAAAGACAGTAACTCTTTGGAAAAAAATTGTATAAGTGTGATAGTGTTCTTTCTTAGGACATGCTGAATCTCAAAATCCATTAACTCTTACTGTGAAAAATTATCACCAGCTCAAAGATTTCAACAAGTTTGTGATAAAAATCGCAAAAATTTTGACCTGTAAACAATGTGAAAACAAATTTTCTATTTCCATCCAACCACCCATATTTTTCATCTATACAATATACTAACATCCAAAAGAATTATACCAAAAGAAATTTGTTTACACCCCATCATAATTTGTAATGTGTGATGAAATGGTGATTTAACCTAAAGCCTTAATTCAACCAATCCGAATGGTTAGCATGTGCATGCAGTATTAAAGGTCTTCCATTGAGTCGACTGTTGTGGTTTCGATTCACAGGTTGTAAGTGGCTAGAAGTAGGGTCACCTGTTAAACCTTGTGGTTAATGGTTTTTGTTTTCATAGGTTGTAAGTGGCAAGAAGTAGGGTCACCTGTCAAACCTTGTGGTTAATGGGTTTTGTTTTCTCGTGTTTCCTTCCACTGCTAAAGACCCCTACGCGCAAGCAAATTATATAAATAAAATTGAACCATATGGTAGTCCCAAAATGACCTAGTTTGTGTCAAAGTGGGTGTTCAACCCCATTTCTCTATCTCTCTCTCTCAAACAATGAATCTGATGAACTAAGTTTGAATTTACATAGCTTTTCAACATGGTTTTTAGTAGGCCGTACAGTTTCATCTGGACATAAGTATATTTGGACATACCTTTTTTATGTTGTTTAAATCTGACAGTTGCTTAACTTCATCTACATCCACCTGTTGACCTTTGACCGTGTTTTGTATAGCCTGTAATGTTTGACCTGTTTTATCATCTATAACAGCTATAAACACACTCTGGTCCGTGTCACCGGCACCAAATTTACGAAAGGAATCTGAAATCTGAACATAAAAATTCATGATATAATCAAAGAGCTCAGATTTGGAAGGTATAAAATTATGTTCATAAGATCAAAACTTGGTGGTGGTGCCAGAATTTTATCAAATATGAAAGTGTCTTTTGCATTTATCAATGCTAAAACATACTCAAATTGATTAACATATCAAAATCAAAAAAACATAGTTCGTTGAATGGCATTATGATTTAGTAATGGGGACATAATCAAATAATATTGCCTGCACGCTCTGTAGAATGTTGATAAATTTATTAAACATACATTATGCAAGAGTTGAATCTGCCTATTGCAGATCTTTCTTTAGGCCTGAAATGTTATCTAAATCTCCCATAATGCCCCTTTAATTCATTATACATGTATATCTTTGTAAATATTCAACAGAATTTAACTATTTATGGAATAATATAATTCAGTTTAGAGATTCAACTGGCGAAAGTTAAACACCATTCTGTTTGATATAGTATTTAATTCATAAAAATATTTTTATAGACTTTGTCTATTGTCGGGAGTATAAATCTGTAAGCTGAGACAGGAAGCTGATGTTCGCATTAAAAGTTCAGTCTAGGAAGATCGGTACCGGTAATGACAGAACACCAGGGAATAAAAAATCATTTTGTATTAACAGTCTAAATGGGACCTACATTTTTTGATGGTGATAAATTAAACAAGATCTCAGAGTGCACATTTTTAGTCATCATTTTACCAACTTTATTTTGATGCACAGCCTTATTAGCAGCTACTATAACTTGAAATGGGTCAACTATCTGCAATGGACAATATCATATCAAATGTTCATTCAGTACAAATGCTGCATGAATAATAAATAATTATTTATTTGTTGCTTGAAATTTACTGCTTGAAATTTTGTTCGAAATATAACATTGTTTGTGAATTTTTATGTAAAAGCATGCACTGGTTCTAAAAATTGACATTTAAATGTAAAAAAAAAAATTCATTGCATCAGCATCATACGCCTATTGTAACAAGGACTCTGGGTTATAACACTTATAACCTTTATTCTTAATCTAATGCGGGGATCATGTGGCGAAGTGGGTAGGATTCTGGCTCGTTAGCCTTGAGGTCAGGTGTTAGATCCCTGCATTAGCTGAATAAGGTCATCCAGATTTTCCAGCTTGGTTTTCCCTTGTCAGTGACGAAGAAGGACGGAGGGCTTGACAAGTGCAGCCATCTTGTTGTTCGAAGGGGACGGAAAACCAAGGTCCTGTGTACACATTGGAGTGCATGTAAAAGATCCCTTGGCAGTTGGAATTCGTTACAAGAGTATGCACTGCTGTCTGGGCTAAATTTCCCTCATAGCACTGTATAGTTACTATCTTGTATCGTTAACAGTAGTGTAATCCTTTCTAAGCACTGTATGGTGTATGCTCGTCTTCATTAGCCTAGGTTAGGAGCTGAACAGTAGGACCTTAAACCTCATTTCATTTCATCTAATGCATTAAACATTTCGTTTCAAGAGACCTCATTTTTGAAAAAAAGACTAAGGGACCATGTCACAACGATACCGTAGTCAATCCGTAAGTTTAGTTTTGTATACAATGTTTCACCACGACCATGCAACTTTATTGATCTTCAGGACCTAGTAAACAGAACTAAGGCTAACCATAGATGATTTTAATATTGCTGCTTCAAATGTCCCATTCATGACACATTGTCTAATCTCTTTTACATTTTCTACATTTCTAAATAAAGCTAAAGTTATTGTTGAATCGGGGAAAAGTTCATTCGCAATCACTTTGGCCGCCATGTTCGCGGGAGCAGTTATTGCCTCTCTTGCAAACCAAATCAAAATAATTATAGAGAAATTGCTTAATTTAATTAATTAGGCATATCATTATAATAATACTAATTTGAAATTTAACAATATATCAGAATGTAACTTGGATAATAGAGGATGCAAGCATTTTGATGTTCTACATTTGGTAAAATAACTGGTCCCGATCTTCTGTCAGCGAAGTTATATTTGGTCTTGCGGAGTGAAAACATGAGTTGGAAAAGAAACCCTTATCGTTTACTCCAGCACGTGAGGAAATACGGCGTTGGTGTAGCAGCCAGTACAGTGGCTGTTGTAGGAATTTGTTTATATGTAAAGAAGGATGATTTTAAAGTATTTGCCGCCTCGTGGACCAATTTGTCAGAACAATTAGAGTATCCCAAAATAAAATGGGATAATAATTGGGACAGGTGGGCAATTGTATAATTTTATATTATATAGTTTATTAGCAAAAAGACTCGTTTTCTTCCACGATTTTTGTGTTATAAATAAGAATAAAGCATATCATGGGAACCAAAAATATTATTATCACATCAGTGTCTGAGAGGCACCCCTTCTAGATTGTGTGACAAAATAGGCTTTTGCTTTCTTAATTCTTAGTAAACAATTTCCTTGTCCTAGATTCTAGAAATTCAGTTCATTAAGAAAATACTTAAACAGATAAAATAAGATTTGTTTTTTCTTTATATTTCAGGAGAGATCCTAAATTACTTGTAAAACCTGTGAAAGATGAGAATAATAATGATGTGAATGATGAAGATATAAAGAAACAGACACCAACAGCAACAAGACATATAATATTAATACGCCATGGACAGTATAACCTCAATGGGGAAACTGATGAAGAAAAATATCTCTCCGACTTAGGTAATGACAGCTCTACCCGATAATCTGACTAAATGTCCCGATAATCTGACAAATTGTCCCGATAATCTGACTAATTGTCCCAAAAACAGGGCTTATTAAAATTGTCGGCTCCAAAATGGGTAAATGAACACAGGCATACGCTATACAGAGTGCTATGAGGGAAAATTTGCCCGGTCTACTCTTTTACCAAATTCCAACTGCCAAGGGATCTGTTACATGCACGCCAAGGTGTACCCGGGATCTTAATTTTTCGTACATCTGAACGACTGTCCTTGTCAGACCCTCTGTCATGCATCACTGACAAGGAGAAACACCACGCCTGAAAATCTGGAAGAATTTTCTCGGCCAAAGCGATCGAACATCCGACTAGCGAGCCGGCATCTTAGCCACCGTGACCCCTAATTGACTGTCCTTGTCAGACCCTCTGTCATGCATCACTGACAAGGAGAAACAACGCCTGAAAATCTGGAAGAATTTTCTCGGCCAATGTAGCGATCGAACATCCGACTAGCGAGCCAGCATCTTACTCACTTAGCCACCGTGACCCCTAATTGACTAAAAAAGGTAAAATGTTGAATATTGGTCCCCCCCCTCTACAAATATTGCTTGATTAAAGGTGCCTTATTTCCATTCTTGCTGGATTTGCACTTAACATCAGTATGCGAACCTCTCCTGATTGTATAGCTGTTTTGGTATGTTAAATGTTGTTTTTATCTTTATTTTGATTAGGTCGAAAACAAGCGGATTTAACTGGAGCTAGGTTAAAAGCTTTAGACTTCCCCTACACTAGACTTGTATCCTCAACGATGACCCGAGCCATAGAAACCTGTGATCTGATCCATAAGTTTTTACCTGATTTAACTATTGAAAGGAACGATTTATTGAGAGAAGGAGCTCCTATACCTCCAGAACCACCTGTCGGTCATTGGAGACCAGAAGTCTATGTAAGATTAATAGAATATAAATAAAATGAAATGGGGTTTAACGTCCTAATGTTATGCTCCTAAACTGGGCTAACGAAGACGTGCATATACCATACAGTGTGCTATGAGAGAAATTTGGCGGACAGCAGCGCTACAGCCTACTCTTATATTGAATTCCTTCTGTCAAGGGATCTTTTACATGCATGCCAATGTGTACACAAGGTCTCTCTTTTTTGTCCCATCTGAACAACGAGACAGCTGTCATTAAAAGATGGTAGTTAGCATGGATTCCAAAAGTGTTATATTTGGTAGGGGAGTGGGTGGCCATGATTGAGTCAAGTGGCGTGGTTTAGATTCCCCACTTGTACATGACTAAGAGTAGGGTCGTCTGTCTAACCGTGTGGAGTTTCTCCGGTTTCTCCGATTTTCCTTCCACTGCAAAAGACACCTATGCGTAAGCGAATTGTTGAAATTAAATTTAAATAAATTACGTGGGTCTGGAAATTAAACCTCATTATTTCTCTCCTAATTTGTGGTAAAGATCAAGTACATTTCCATTTAAGTTCTCTAAAAAAAACCTACAATCATACTATAGGGGACCAGTTATTGTGTAATTGTTTACCTATAGATGGTTGTCAAATTTTGTTGCCAAAGTCGCAATTCGCTAAATGAAATTTAAAATGATGAATAAAACTTTACTCGCAGAAATAAAATCTTTAATTTGTATTTTTGTGAAATACTGTTTTTCTGAAGTTACTATTTCAAGGAAGGATTTGTAGAAAAAATCCTAGAAAAATGGCCTTCAGTTTTAAAAATAGCCCTGGAAAAATTGTCCCCCTTTCAGCAATTAAGTGGTGGACAGGGCCTTTCCGATATCCTTAATATATTAATGTTGTTATAATTTAGAATTATTATAATTTGGCACAAATTTGTATGCTTTCATTATATCAAATTCAGTAGTTGCCATTTCTGATTTTATACTCAGCAGTTTCATCGTGATGGTCAAAGAATTGAAGCAGCCTTTAGACAATTTATTCATCGTGCTACACCAGAACAAAAAACAGATAGTTATGAGATTATAGTCTGTCATGCTAATGTTATTAGATATTTTGTGTGCAGGTTTGTACATGTATTTGATATATTCTGAGTTTGATAAGTTGTCTCCCCTTTGATGTGTCAGGGGACATAATTCTGTTAGTCCTTTATTGAACTATTCTGTGTTGAGACTAATTTTTTCTGAAAACAAACAATACACACAACAAAATAGTTACAATTCATTGAATTAATCTTTCATTATTTACTTTTCAGAGCTTTACAATTCCCTCCAGAAGGTTGGCTACGCTTATCTTTAGCTCATGCCAGTTTAACATGGATAACTGTACGGCCTAGTGGTCGTGTCAGTTTACGTTGCTATGGTGATTCTGGGTTTATGGAACCAAGTAAAGTGACTTATTCTTGATGATTGTAATATTATAATATATTTTTTGTACTGATAAATTTACAGATATTAAATTTATACCAGTTATCAACAAATATTAACTTATTATTCCAACAAATACAGAAAATGCAAGAAATATAAATAATGACACTATTAGAACACAAGTCTCTGATTCGACAGAAACAGAAATGTTTATGGTAATGTTGCATTAAAGGCATAATAAGCTAGATCGTTGGCATATATTTCAAAAGTGTCTGAGAGTAGGAGTCATTCCATCTGGCATATATAGCCACTGTTGCATCTAGCGGTATCCACTGTCAAGTTGTTCTCCAAAACATTGATCGATTATTGTTATTTGTTACATTTCACCACACCAAACTACAATTAAGCATATATCATGAACAATTAAGCATATATCATGACTGAAATTGTAACTAGTCAGATATTTTTATTTAACATCAAAACATCACAGAGGCATATAGCTAACTGTGCAAGAGTCGTTTTACATAGGCTAAGCCTGTACCCCAATCCCATTCAGACAACCTGAATAAAATATTGTTTAAAAAAAACAAAAAGAAAAAAACCCTGTGCAATTGGAGAATAAACTCTGTCTGTTGTCCATATGGTGAAACACCCACTTGATCAATTTATCTGATAATTTTTCCATTCGTTTCGCTACATGGGGCTGAGTATGTACATGAACAATTAGTCATATCTCATATTGAAACTACAAGGCTCCAATTGGGGATCAACAATTAGTATTAACATAATTTGTAATGCATGAAGATACATTTTGGCATTTTATTTTCTGAAAAAAGAGCGATAAAACCTGAAGTTTTTCAATTTGTATATCTTGGGAGGGGGGGGGGACACAGTGACTAAGTGGGAAAGTCGCTGGCTAGCTCGCTTAGTGGTCGTGTGTTTGACACCTACATTTGCCTAGAAAGTTCATCTAGATTTTCCGACATGGTTCCCCCTTGTCAACGATGCAGGACGGAGGGCGTCACAAGGTTGCAAGTACCTACACATTGGCGTGCCGATTAAGTTCCCTTGACTGTTGGAATTTGATATAAGAGTAGGTACATTTTACGACATGATGCAGGACGGAGGGCTAGACGAGGTCAAAAGTAGCCTACACATTGGTGTGCACGAAAAAGATCCCATGACTGTTGGAATTTGATATAAGAGTATGCCGTTGTGCAGCTGTCGGGGCAAAATTTCGTATATAAAAAATCTTACATAATCTTGTTCTTGCATGTAAAACAAACACGGCAATTCATTAAATTTAAAGAACGGATGACAAAGAATGTTTAAGCTGTCATATTTTTCCTAAATATTCCCGATAGCTTCAGCTGTAGAACTTGCCGGTTATAAACGGCGTGTTTAATACACCAGCCGGGCTGATTAAGCCGGGCCAATCCTAGTAGTACCTTACAGTTACATCATATCCTACCCTTTGAACCCGCCGCTATGTTCGCGGGAGCAGTTATTGCCCGTTTACTTCCGTCACTATCTGGGTCAATAATAATATCGTTGACATTAGGTAGGTAATCAAACGATGAAGTATATTACTAAAATATATTATAAAAACAAAAAAGCATCAATGAATGTCACGTGGACGATTGGTGTTTCTATTTCGATGTGTTGCATTTGAAAATGAACTGCTCCCGAGCATCCTTTCTATTTCTAGCCTGGTTATTTTTAACGTGAAAACATGAGTTGGAAAAGAAACCCTTATTGTTTACTCCAGCACGTGAGGAAATACGGCGTTGGTGTAGCGGCCAGCACAGTGGCTGTTGTAGGAATTTGTATATATGTAAAGAAGGATGATTTTAAAGTATTTGCATCGTGGACCAATTTGTCAGAACAATTAGAGTATCCCAAAATAAAATGGGATAACAATTGGGACAGGTAATTTATCAGTCAGCCTGTGGCAGCCAAAGCTGTCGCAGAACTTGTTGCTATGTTTATATGTTATTAAAGGGACAGTTCCGAATTGAACAGAGTCTCAAAAATAAAAATCCGAGTACGTATGAAATTTAAACGCCAAAATATAAAAAAATGGTGTATAAACCCTGACTTACAGTTTCAGCTCAAAATATTGAGTCGTTTGGAGGTGAGCGTTAAAACAGTTTATCCGGACACGTAACCCTTTTAAGATTTCGGGTCAAATCTTTCGTTGGGTGACCCAAAAATCGATTCCCTCTCCTTTAGAGGTCTACACGGTGAATGGTCCATGTGCTGTACTTGATAACAAAAAGGAAATTTATAAAAAAAAGTCTTGTTTTATCCAATCACCGCATAATACAGCCTGGGACAGCGGACTCTATTTCCAGAAAAAGACTGGCGGGTTAAAATTGTTTGAAAACGTATCACATATATTGTGATAGTTGCTTGGCCCTAAGGTAGGGGATTTTAAGGGATTTTAAAACAAAATTAAGCAGTTGTATTCTAAAAAACATTATCGGGATTGACCCTTTAATGAAGTAATATGAGAGAATTTGATAAAGAGAAAGATCCATTCGACACAATCCAGATCATTACCGGACTAACACATGGTTCAATTTTATTTCAATAGGCTACATAACATTAATTGATAATAATTAGCTTAATTGTGTGTAAAGCGGCCGCGCCAGCCGGTGCTGGGTGGGGGGTAAAAAGCTATGGGGGTGTGGAGGCTTCGCTATGGGGCTATGGGGGTGTGATCGCCACGATTTTCAAGAGTGGGGTGTATGGGGGGCTCCGCCACTGTGTGTGTAGAGGTCTTTAGCGCAATGGAAGGACCCAGAAAAATCCTTGTAAGCTCAAGTGGGAAATTGAAACCACACCGCTTGATTCAATGAAAGACCTTATGATCCAACATGCATATGTGTTAAAACGGACAGAAAGTTAGAACATGGACATTATTAATATAAGGTCCATGCAAGCTGGCTACGGAGAGGCAGTGAAGTTTTTAGGGGTGGGGGCACACCTGGCACAGTCTACAGTACCGGTAGGTATTTTAGTGGGGGGGGGCAGAACAAATTTTCTGAAGGATTTAATTTGAAAATCCCTGAATGTATAGGTACATAGACACTGTTATTGTTATAAGACTCTTAAGACGTTCTTTTCCTAATCTGAATTTGAAGCCGGTAATTGCAAAAGAAAAAATAATTTCTTCAAATCTTTAGGCTACTTATAAACTTATTATAATCTGGAAGACAATTTGACCAATACTGCGAAATGCCACTATACTCCAAGAATTAGCAAAAATTGTATGGTAAATTTCAAACCCAAATCCAGGAGTAGGCCAACCATTATCTATTTCATATTTGAGAAGAAATTTAAACTTGATTAATTATATTTAAGGAGAGATCCGAAATTACTTGTAAAACCTATGAAAGATGAGAATAATAATGATGTGAATGAGGAAGATATAAAGAAACAGACACCAACAGCAACTAGACATATAATATTAATACGACATGGACAGTATAATCTCAAAGGAAGAACACAGAAAGAAAAATATCTGACCGATCTAGGTGATAACTGTTTTTTTTTCTCCTCAGAGGACGAAAAATAGGTTTTAATATCCAGTGAACCCAAAAAATTAACATATGATACATGTATATTTTTATTTCAATAAGGGGGGGGGGGTTGGATGGCCGAATGGTAAGCATGTGCGCTTGCTTTATCATAAAGCTTGTCATTGAGTCAACTACCATGGTTTCTTACCAAAGAGTAGGCTCACCTGTCCAACGTCGTGAGGTTTTTCCGGGTCCTCCGGTTTCCCCTACGCGCAGTGGGAGGAACCGGAAGACCCTGAGAAGACCCACAAGGCTGGACAGGCGACCCTACTCCTTGGCATGTAAAACCAGGGAATCAAATGACAGGCTTTATGGGCTAACCATTCAGCCATTCAGCCCCCCCACCCCACCACCACCCAGACCCTGTCTCCCCTTGGTTAAAGACAGTTCTTCGGAGGAGACAAAAAAAAGCCATGCGTAGACATTTCATGACGTACACATAAAAGAATCCTTGACAGTTGGATATCAAAATAATCGAGGCCCCCTCATACCACACTAATCGTTGGTTTATGACAGCTAGGGTCTGGCTGGCAAGTAGTTCAGCTCTAAACGTCGGTCTCATTACACTCACCCTGAACGTTCAGGGATTGTCCCATTCAATCAATGTCGAAAAAAATTGGAGAACAGTCAATTTTGCTGGACAACTTTTCACTGCTAACCGACGGGGTGTCAACCCGTATGAAAGCCTGTAGGCCTACAATGTAACGCCTGTAGGCCTACATTGCGTTTCGTCTTGTATGGCCGACATTCCTGAATATGGACGTTGACCTGCAGTTAGAGTGCCATGGCGGGGAAACGTAACTTGATGGGAGGGGACGTATTTTTAACAGCGTGTTGTGTCGCCCATACTGTCTCTAGCGATATAAGCAAGGTCTTATTTTCTCGCTAAGATGTTCGTTTACATTGTACAGGCGCCCACATCGATTGACACCCCATCGTTTGGCAGTGAAAAGTTGCCCAGTAAAATTGACTGGGGTTTCAATTATTTTCGACATTGATTGAATGGGACGGTCTCTGAACGCTAAGGATGAGTGTAATGAGACCGACGTTCAGAGCTGAACTAGCTGGCAAGGAACAGTGTCTAGTAGTTGTTCAGAAGGTACCAAAAAACAAGGCTCTTGAAGAATTTGCAAAAAATTCATAACTATAAATGGTTCAAAAGTCAATAGAAATCAAGACTTAAAATATTTGTTTCCAAGATAAAATTATTTCTTGATTGGTCTATAGGCAGGTGAACTAATGTGTGCCGTAGACACTGCTCTTATTTTGTGACCAACTGCACTGATTTTGCCTAACTATAGATAATCTGAATTTAAATTCGCTGTTAAATTGGACACATTCAAGAACACAATATTTTTTATACAACTTTTACAAAGTACAATTGTGTGCCCAAATTTTCCCAACATTTGGTGCCAAAAATGGGAGCAGCCCCCCCCCCCCCCCCCCAGCTCGTACGCCTATGGGTGTACTTATATCATTGGATAGAAATTGTCTTACAGATATTCTAGGTCCATATCTAACAGTTTCAGCTGCCTAATTTGAGAACTAGCTACATGTATAACTGACAAAAATGAATGTGTATAAACGGTATACTATGTTTTGCAGACGAAATTCGTAATTATAAAAAAATATATAATATTTTTTTATTCATTATTTGCTTTGCTCGTGTACTGTAGGTCGAAAGCAATCTGATTTAACTGGAGCAAGATTAAAAGATTTAGACTTCCCCTACACCAGGCTAGTATCATCTATGAAGACCCGAGCCATAGAAACCTGTGATTTGATTCATAAGTTTTTACCTGATTTGACTGTTGAAAGAACCGATTTATTAAACGAAGGTTTTCCAATACCTCCAGAACCATCCGGCGATTGGAGACCAAAAGATTATGTAAGATAATAGATTTAATTAATCCACCTTAATTCACCTTCTTACTCCTTAGGGTTGCCTGTCCAATCTCGTGGATGCTGTATCTAGCAGGACAAGGATTATGGTCTTGAGTTATTGAAATAAAATTGAGACGTGTGTTAGTCCAGAAATGACCTAATTTGTGATGGGTGGATGATAAACCCCATTTCTCTCACACACTCTATCTCTCTCCAATCTCGTTGGTTTTCTCGGAGTCCACTACAGCATATGAATTATAGAAATAAAAGTGAACCATATCTTAGTCCTGAAATGACCTGATGTGTTTTGAGTGGACCTGTACCCCATTTCTCGCTGTCTTAGCTTTCTTTATGGGGGTTTGGATGGCGGAATGGTTAGCACGTGCGTGCTGTGTCATAAAGCCTGCCATTGAGTCAACTGGCGTGGTTTTGAATCATCGGTTGTACATGACAAGGAGTAGGGTTGCCTGTCCAACCTTGTGAGTTTTCTCCAGGCTCTCTGGTTTCCTGCAACTGCTAAAAAAACCTACTCGCAAGCGAATTACTGATATAAAATTGAACCATATTTTAGTCCCGAAATGACGTAGTTTGTGTAGAGTGGAAGTTGAAAGTAAACCCATTTCTCTCTCCCTCGCTCTCCCTTATTTATATAATGTTATTTTGTTTCTTAGCCTAGCTTTCTTTAAATATATATTTAGAATGTACCTTTTATTTATATTTAGTTGTTTTATCAAGATGGTCCAAGAATTGAAGCAGCCTTCAGACAATTAATTCATCGTGCTTCACCAGAACAAAAAACAGATAGTTATGAGATTATAGTTTGTCATGGTATGGTGATTGGTTATTTTGTTTGCAGGTTTGTATTTGATTCGTTCTATCTGTTAACACAATCTGTAATCCATGTCATTTGTTGCTATAAATAGACAATCTAAATACTGGTTAGCAGGTGCCTGCTGTATCATAAACCTGTCATTGTGTCAACTGGCGTGGTTTCCAATCCCTGGTTGTACATGACAAGAAGGGTCGCCTGTCCAACCTTGTTAAACCCCATTTCTCTCTCTCTGGTCTTCTTGTCTACGATATCACCTCCAGAAAAGAGCAAACGAACTGGTATTGAAATTATCTGTCTTAGTGTTATCTATGAAAGGTGTTAGATGGCCGAATGTTTAGCATGTGTACGCTGTATCATAAGGTCTGTCATTGAGACAACTGGTGTGGTTTCGATTCCTAGTTGTACGTGACAACTACGCTTAAACCTGCATGGGTTTTATCCTATTCGTCTGGTTTCCTCCCACTTGTAAATACTCCTATGTGCAAACGAAATGACCAAGGAGTGGACCTTAAACCCCCTTTCTCTCTCTCTATGACATTTGTTTTAATCAGAAAATGTTTATAATAATCTATATACCTGGTATCTAAATAACTACGTTTAAACCTGCATAGGTTTTATCCTATTCGTCTGGTTTCCTCCCGCTTGTAAATACTCCTACGTGCAAACGATTTATTGAAATAGAATTGAACCATGTGTTAGTCCCGAAATGACCAAGGAGTGGACCTTAAACCCCCTTCCTCTCTCTCTTTGACATTTGTTTTAATCAGAAAATGTTTATAATAATCTATATACCTGGTATCAAAATAATAAAAAAAACATTGAATGTTTCAGTTTATATCAGCTATGAGGGGGGGGGGGGGGGGGTGGGATGGCCTAGTCGTCTCGAGTGCCATGTTTCAACCTCTAGTTGGCCGGCCACCTTTGTCTTGCGGCTGTGGTTTCGAGCCCTGGTGTGAGCGTATGTGGCATGGAGATAGGGGCACCTCTTCAACCTCGTTTCCTCCGGGCACTCCGGTTTCCTCCAACTAAACTAATGTTAGTCCCAAAATGACCTAGTTGTGTTGAGTGGAGGTTAAATCTCATTTCTCTCTCTCTCTCTCTTTATATCAGCTATGTAATAATTATATTGAAAATGCATAATTTATTTTTCAGAGCTTTACAATTCCCTCCAGATGGTTGGGTACGTTTTACTTCATCTTTAGCTCATGGGAGTATAACATGGATAACAGTGCCACCTAGTGGCCGTGTCAGTTTACGTTGTTATGGTGATACTGGGTTTATGGAACCAAATCAAATAACCTATTAATGATGATTGTGGGACTATGACTTTAATTATTTTAATCAAGATATTTACTGATCATTTAAAAGAGATATACTTCTTTGATTTAGTTTTCCAGCATTGTTTCCCCTTGTCAGTGATGCAGAACGGAGGGCTGGACAAGGACAGCTGCCTAGTCGTTCGGATAGGATGAAAAACCGAGGTCCTGTGACCTGTGTTCACATTGGCGTGCACATTGGCAGTTGGAATTAGATAAAATAGTAGGCCGTAGCGCCGCTGCCCGAGCAAAGATTTCACTCATAGCACACTGTATGGCGTATGCCCGCCTTTACTTAGCCCAGGTTAATTGCAGAAGAGTAGGATGTTAAACCACATCTCTTTTCATTTCTTTGATTTAGGTCTAAATCCAAATATCAGTTAACATGCATATGGGAGTAAAGATAACATGTTGACAGATCTCGCTATGATAGTTAAAAAAAATTTCAGTCAAATTGCTACCTCTGAACCAAGCGAGTAAATTTTAGTCCAAGTCTTGATCAATCAAAGTCTGGATTATCTATCGCAAATCGAATCCAGTAAATATCGCAGGTTGTCGATGGAATTGAAAGTTGATTATAATCTTGATAAGTTACAATTAATGTCTAATTGATAATTTAGATAACATTTCAGGTCTAAAGAAAGAGCTGCAGTAGGCAAATTTAGCTCTTGCATAATGTATGTTTAAATATCTCAAAGTGGTTTTAATCTGCGATCGATCGTAAATTTGAAATGTAGACAGATCCACAGTCATTAAAACAAATCAACACATCAAATATAATTATTTCAATAAGTATTTTTCTTACTCTAAACGATGTTTGTTAAAGTTTTTGAAAAGAAATATCCATAATTGGTTGATGGAAACTTGGTCCACAGTTTATGCATTCCATTGTTAATAAACAAAGTCCTGATTATCAGTCCATTTATTGCTTATCTTGGGCCAATTTGTCAGGATATTACTCTTGGTGGAAGCTGATGTAAATTCACATAAGCTTATATGGCAGTCATTGTCTAATCTACTCAATATCTAAACCATCTGATGGTCTAGAGAGTTGATTATGGGCTTGTCATGTAAATACACCTAAATAATAATTTATATAACATTTAAAGCCACCCTACAATAGACAATTTTAGCTGTTCCATAATGAATATTTAACTATACTTTGAGTAATTTGTATCTGATATTTTGTTTTATCTGGAGTAATCTGGACTATTCTAGTCTATTACTTATGTTTTTTATATATATTTATGTACCAAGTTTTATAAAGATTTATATATTTGATTGTATCTAAGTGTTTTGTACAGGATATTGGTTTTATAAGTATTGTATAATAATAGTTGCTTGTAACAGCATCAAAGTCTAAATTTATGTTTTGATTTTAATGAAAGATGGTATTATGACTTAAAATACAGATGTGACTCATTCTTTGATGTTGGCATTGGCCCAATGGTTAGCACGAGTACGCTGTATCATAAAGCATGTTATTGAGTCAATTGAAGGCTTGATCTCGCTTTAACTGCTTACATCTTATCAAGCCCTGCAGGTAATACCTTGCATATTTCGGCACTCAGTTTGATTGGGTATAAGCCCAGCTTGTGATCCAATTAGATTCATTGGTCATCGCGAATACCAAGTCTTGCGCTTTTAAGCTAAAATGTCTACCTGTGACAATCGAGTTCCAAAATTCAAAGTTCGCCCAATGTCAAGGTTTCCGTGGGGTTCGCCCAATGTCACAATCTCTGATTGGGTGCTACTGTTCACGTGTCTGCAGAAAGTGTAGCTTTAAGTTCAGGAATTGGGGTCTTGTATACACATTGGCGACTACGTAAAAGATCCCTTTGCAGTTGGAATTCGATATATGAATAGGCCGTAACGCCGCCGCCGGGCAAAAATTTCCCTCATAGCACACTGTATGGCATATGCCCGTCTTCAATTAGCCCAGGTTAGACGCAGAAGAGTAGGACGCTAAACCCCATTTCTTTTCATTTCATCATGGAATAGGGGGAATTTATTGATTTTTATCGTCAACACAGGTTGTTATTGCTCGCGAAACACGATAAATTACTCTAGACACTGATGGTACACCGACACCATCAGCAATGAGTTTTTGAAGCTACCTGTGCAATCAGCGCACAAATTCCAACTTACGACAGGTCGAGAGTTGTCGTAGACTTTACGATAAAAGTTACGAATTTTGTAAGTTAAGAATTTGAGTGAAACGCGATTTCTTCGTAAGTTTACGTTACGATAAACTTACCCAAATTTTTCATCGTAAGCTGCTTTGTGAAACTGCCCCAGGCAATCTTAACCCGGTTAGATTACAAGATCAATGCTTATTAAAATTGACAATTAAATCGAGTTTTCAATGTCGAAGACTTTGGATGATATTGAGTTTGACACTTTAGCTACTTTAATCTTACCCTTAACATTCTCTATCGCCAAAGTTGCCGAATCGCATAAAGTAAAAAGGCGGACTTTTTGTCAAAGATACGTAAAATTTACAACTTACGACAAGGTTAAGAGTTGCCGTCGACTTTACGATAAAAGTTACGAAGCATTCTCAGACTTAAGTTGAGAATTTACTTAAATTTGTTCACCTTATTCTAACAAATATATAGCCCTTTATAAAACATTTGTTGTTTTAATGTATCAAATACAGCAATAAGAAACTATGTGCAAAGCTGTGTGTGTCCGCATGGAAGACATTTTTCATCAACAGCAACAGGGATCGAAAGTTGAGCAAATTCTCAACTTTGTGAACTCGGGGCCGGATGTTGTTAAACTCACAGTCGTTGCTTCAGGTACTTGATGGAGGACATATACTTACACCAAAGGTGTACAAGAAGAAGCCAGAATTAATTACAGGGTGAATATTAAAAACGTGGGAGAGCGAGACGAAGATACAGTAACAAGAGCTCAATTGATCTCAACCGGGATGGATCGTTCAAAGAACGAAATTTTATTTTAGGAATTGACGCCTCGTCTAACCATGTACTGTGCTAGACTTAGACCTCACCATACCCTTCGTTTGTCAGAAAATCTCCCTCAAACCAATGTTCGCCCAGAATCAAAATCTAGGCAAAATAAAAACAAAAACGAAAAAAAACACACTAGAAATACATGTGGCAATACTTCCCCTTGAGCCACCGGACTAGTATATTGAGCTTATATTGCCACGTCGTTATTTTTAGACTTAATTATATACATGTACGTACAAAGTAAATAAAGCTTTAAAATCGCCAAGTAATTATTTATTGTCAGATGATGCAAGTGGGGGTTTTGTGGGGTTTTGCCCACACCAAATATTAGTAAAACATCGCTTTAAATTGTCAGAACGTATTATAATGGTTTATAAAGAATGCGAAAGTGGTGTAGGATTGGGGGTCTGGCACGGCAGTGTGTCTAGTCGTTCGGATGGGATGAAAAACGAGATCGCATGTACACATTGGCATGCACGTTAGAGACCCCTTGGGAGTTTCATTTTTATGTAAGTGTAGGCCAAAGTACCGTTGCCCAGGCAAAATTGTTACCATAGCACAGTGCATGGCGTATGCCCGTCTTCATTAGCCCAGTCGGAGCCGAACAGTAGGACGTTAAACCCCATTCATTTCATTTACAGAATGTAATACTTTAATGTCAAAGGTCAAATATCTCAATAGTTTGAAGAAGATTAGCATTTTCACTTAGAAGAATGTTAAATTTGACGTCAAAACTTTTTTAATTTGTATGACGTTGTGATACAATAGCGATTCTTTGCTGTATAAAGTGTCTGTGAATGTCGGCCATGTAACCAATGTTTAAAGACTGATCAATATTTGTTTGTTCTCAGATTAAACTCCTGGAAGTATTTGATTGTAAACAAACTTGTCTTTTGCGACCATCGGATTCCTTGAGAACATGGTAGAGGAGTTTATTTCTGTAAATTAATTTAGATCCCGTGCCACGTGAAGGTTTTTATCGGATAATTGCAGTGCCTTTGAGAGGAAAAAAATATTCTGGGGCGAACCCTTTTGACCCTTTGTGATATATCGAAAACGTTTGTTTATAAGCTTCAATTGTCTATTTCAATTTTGAACTTAGATAGACTCTTAATGGCCCTGGGATGGCGCACCGGCTGCACCCCCCTCTCGTGAGGCCTAAATAATTGTGACATGTTGGGCTCTTTGTAGTTATAAAGATTAAGACATGTTGAACTAAATATTTTGCAGCATTCGGCATCCACAGCAGATGATATGAACCACTCAGTGTCACCTTCATTCAAATGTTGGGTCAAATCTGTCAAGAGGATCCTTTTTTAGTTTGATTGAATCCAAGCCGGGAGCTTAAAGCTGATTATATATTTTCTACTAGGCATTTAAATGATTACTTGAAGTTAATTTTTGCGCTGATTAAGCCCACAAAGAGATAGACATTGTCCGAAAAACGCAGTCTTAAAGAAATAATAAAATCCGAGAAAGAAATAACAATGAATTTTCGGTCTGAATCCTGTTATTTTCGTAGATTGTCTCCCTTGAAAAGGAGAAATTCTGCACGACATTGTTCGTGATATAGCCCACTAATCAATAAATTGACTTGAGGAGGTAAACAAAGGTGACAACAATTCAACACATTAACTGAATGGCTTTCATTTGTTTTAATCATTACACCACGCTTCAATCACCACTGACAAGATACAGCGGTGTTAATTTCGCATTTATTTACCAACACGCGCGCTTAGCTGCTTAATTTACCTGTCCTCAGGTAACAGTCCCTTTGATCAAAATGTATTAACTATGCTGGTTTAGGGCCCCCCGCATGACGCTTGGTATGCACAAATAAGGTCAAGCTCAACAACAAACCTGGATGACGTTATTATGTAGCAGACGTTTAGGATCTTTTACGACGATGATCTAACAAAGCTATTGTCATAATAATATATCTTTTTACCGTTATGTGAAACACACCGGAGTAAAAAAAACGAAGTATTTTATCAACAAGGACTGTGACTAAAAATGTCGGACGCGTCACCAGACGATTCTAAAATTCAAATTGTGGAAAGTGAGGGGGAAAACAAATCGTACAAATATCAGTTCACTTACGAACGTGCTACTTTGTACGAATATAAATTTGAACGAAAAGCTACCCCTGACGCCAAGGATCCGTGCTTCAGATGTAACAAAAGAGTTCACAGGAAAGAACAGGTCGGAGTTGAGGAGCTGTTGTTTCACAAGCAGTGTTTTAGATGTCGTATCTGTGGATTACCGCTGTCGTTACAAACGTATCATCGTAATCCAGTGAATGGATCGAACGATAATGAAGTTTATTGTAAAACACACGTGGGTAAAACAATAGGAGAAATAAAAGGGCAGCAACAATTACATATCACTCACAATGATTCGCCTAATAACAATAATGATAAATACGAAATACAGGTGAGTTATCCTTATTTATGATTATTTATCTATATGAGAAAATCGGGCCCTGAGTTGCCGTTATTTATGATTATTTTTTCTAAACTATATTTTATTCAATGAGAGGATTTGTGAACAGGCTAGGCCTATATCACCCTTTTCCTTTAAAAAACCAATATAATTGCAATTAGTTAAATACATGTATATAGTCGAAGCTATTCATATTGTGTTAGCCTATGATCATTTGTCTATGTCATGTTGTGAATCATTATCACATCGTTTTTATATGAGAAAATCGGTCCCCGAGTTTATGAAGCATTTTCAGACTCAAATTAGAATTATTCAAAATTATTCGCTATATTTTTACTAAACTAGAATGATAAATACGAAATACAGGTGAGTTATCGTTATTTATGAATATTTGTCCATGTCATGCTGTGAATCATTATCATATCATGTCTTATATGAGAAGATCCGGCCCCTGAGTTCACAAAGCATCCCCAGACTTAAATTACGATTTATTCAATATCGTTCGCCTTATTTTAACTTAAAATAAGAATTTATTCAAAAATATCTGCCTTATAGTAACTAAAATATAGCAATCCCTATAAAACTTGTATTATTTAACACTTTTATATCCCGGTATTTTAAAAGTCCCGTTAAAAGTAAACACCAGAATTTACTGTCATTAATCTTTTTTTTTATTTTATGGCGTGTTAGTGAATCATTGCTAAAATAATATTAGATTGATTTTAGTGCTTAAGTAATCAAAATTGAACTATAATAAAATTTGGATTTGATCTTTAGTTAGATTTTCAGAAACGGGGACCTGTTATAAAGGAATTTTAAAATTAACTATTTAGTTTACAGTCGTTAAATACAAAAATTGAAATTAATGTATAATATTAAATCGTTTTAAAACGTATTTCATATAATAAGTTCTAAATGATAATGTATTTTTGGGGCCATTACGATGGAGTTGGGAAGTATTGCCTTTAAAAATATACACACGTAACATGAGAATTTATTCCCGGCAGTGGCCTCTCTTCGTACTCTTCAAATTTCATCTACCAAGCGAATTTTGTAACGAGGTACAACCAAATGATTCAATCTTACATTGAAACAACTAAACATTTTCTTGTTACTTAGTCCCACATATATGACGATTGTCAAGTGGGGGCATGGTTTATTGTATCTGTTTGTTCGTTTGTTGCTGGAGTTTTAAATCCACTTCCATCAAGGGTGATATCGTATAGACAAATGTTTCCTTAGAACTTGCCAGAGGAAACAACAAAATAGTCTTGATCCAGCTTGCTCGTATTGGAGAGAGAGAGAGAGAGAGAGAGAGATGGGATGTAAAGTCAACTCGACACAAGTGTTTCCTAAGAAACTTTTAAAATCGGCTCGAATCAGCTTGTTTGTATTGGTGAATGAATATGACTCTACAGATAATCCACTGTCACGTGTCGACATAAATCTCTATTTTATATAAAACGAACATGAATGGCTATTTGCACTGATATAAATATGATAAAATCTACTATTTACATACGATTTATATGTAATGAAAAAGCAATGTATCAGTTTTCACAACAACGATATTCAACGGTTATATTACGAGTATAATATCAGTATTTGAAATCTAGGTCAACATACAATAGTACAGGTGTGACAAATTATGTATTATGATATGATACATGTACATAAATAGTATATAACGCATCACATAGATACCGTAATTAAAGTACATATATGACAATAAAGATGACATGCTTCTGACTTATAACAGAGCGTTTAATTTTAACCATGACATCTGGCCCCGAGTTCACACTCAACTTCCAATCTATATTTATGAGAAATATCTTTGATCCCGAAACACTGAATTGTGCACATAGTTTCTTATTTAGGTTTTTGATACATTAAACAACAAATAATTTATAAAAGGACATGTACATAATAGTATATAACGCATCACATACCTACCGTAATTAAAGGGCATGTGACAATAAAATGGACGGCACGCTTTTGCGGGGCCATAACAAGCTCAGAGCAGCGAGAAGTGTTCTCGGGGGTGCTATAAAATTGACGGACAATGGGACAATGTACATCTATTGTTTTTATGGTCGACATCTTTTCACGGGGGGAGGGGCTGTGCTTTTAAAAAAGACCGTTCAATTCCAATCATGACATCTGAACTTTATTCAATAACACGAGACATCGTTGCTTATTTAGCGCTCAAATGTCGTTTAACATAAATTGGCTTATTATACGTACATGTAATTCAATTCAGTTTAAACAATAATAGTTTGAAACAAAGATACACGAACATTGAGTAAACAAATAGAAAAAAAGAAACGATTACAATATTCTGACACAATAACAGATAAATGAAATGAAATGGGGTTTAATGTCCCAATAATATGGAGAATTGAGGTTTAACGTCCACAAGACATAAACTAGATCATTTCGGGATCGATGAAACAATAATACTATTGACAATAGCTACTATGAAACATGTTCGTATACCTGTGTAGGTATAAATTGTTTTTTTTATACGAACATGTTTGATAGCAAATAATATATGATTGAGCACCAAATAGCAAGCAAAATAAAGAAGAATAAAATTTAAAATAAAAAAATTACATAGTGAAGAAGGGCGTTCCTGTCCTCATGTACCTATTCTAAACAATTAGAGAAATGATGTCATCATCTGAAGTAGGCCTATTACTAATACGTTAGAGGTTATCTATATTACTAATACATTAAGGTTTTTTTGGGATGGCCTAGTGGTCTAGAGTGCTGCGCTTCGGCCTCTAGCTGGACTGCCACCTCTGGCTTGTGGCTGTGGTTTTGAGCCCTGGTGAGCGTAGGGGTTATCTATATTACCAAGAACAGAGGAAATACTTGATTCGTTCATAAATATCGAACGTTTGAATAAAAGATGAAAACTAGTTGTCAAGAGCATTGTATTCCGCACAGCTGTTGCAAGGAGACGCCATACACATCGATTTACTTGCCAATCAGTGAGTTAAAGGTGTATTATGTAAGAGCTGACAGTTCTGGCTATAATAGTTTGAAGACGGATAATGACAAAAGAAAATATTGAAAATTTCAGACAAACCACTTCAATCATTATGTGGCCATGTGGGAAGTTATGACTGTTAGAAGAATAGCGTAGTCTCGATTCCCATCGTTACCGTTGATACAATAATCAACAAATTCAAATTTGAAATTAAATTATCATATGTTGATCGTGTTTTAACCCGTTCAAAATCACAACTACCCGATGTGCTAGAGAGTTAATTATAAGCTTGTCATGTGAATAAATGTCTTATTAATAATTTATATAACATTAGAGACCAAAATAAAGATCTGCAAATTACATAATGCATCTTTAAAATTGTACCAGTTGTTACTCAGGAATTGACCTGGTTAGTAAATGAAATGGGGTCTAACATCCTAATTGTCTTCCCCAACTGTGCTAACGAAAACGGGCATACACCATACAATGTACTATGAGGGAAATATTGCTCGGGCAGAGGCACCATGGTCTACTCTTATACCTAATTACAGCTACCAAGGAATCTTTCGTCGTCGTCGTATCTGGGTTTAACGTCCACTTCCACCTAGGGTGATATCGTAGACAATAGGAATCGTTTACGTGCAAGCCAATGTATACACAAGACCTTTGTTTTTCGTTCCATCCGAACGACTAGACAACCGTCCTTGTCGGGCCTTCCGCCCTGCATACCTTGTCAGTGTCCAATGTATGTTAAACCTCTTTCTGGTGATTTATATATATGATACATATTATATAGTAATAGGTTGATATATTGTATGTTGTCAGGTAACTATGGCCAAATTAATATACACAAATAGATAAAAATAGGAAGATTTAGAATATTCAGTATGTTGATAGTGGGCGAGGCCCTTTCCTATTTATAGAATCCACTTTCAGCTATTTGCATTTATTTCTAGCGATACTACATGTAAATGGTGAAAACAATCAGGACAACCCCTATTCGAATATTTATAAATACCTGGTTGTTACGTAAACATGGCGTGTATTATCAGCTCGCCGAGATACTATTAAATTCACAAGGCGATAACAACAAAAAAAATTACCCCTGATAAGATATACAAGGTATTTGACATAGCCATTAAACTACGATGTTTGAAAACTGAAGAAAAATAGATAAATAAAATATATAATACGATAATAATAGAGCGCCGAACTCAAACATCGATGTGATAAAGCTTATTTATATACGTTTAGTACAAATTATCGCTACAAAAAATAGCCATGAGTCGTATCCTTCAAGGTGTGCTCTTTGTTGAATACCTGAATCAATTCTCATCGCTTTGAGAAATTCACCTGTTCTTGATCTCAGTTTAAACAATATATCATTCAATAAATATATTAGGCCTATATTAGTTCTTGATCTTCTTTTGTATAACTGCCTACCCCCTACTGCACAGGGGCGTGGTGACCCATGATTTTGCATGAGGAACAAGATCCCGCCCCGGCCTCCAATGAACAATATACAATATTTATATATGTGTGTGTGTGGGGGGGGGGGTTAGGGGGGGTGGCTGTCCCTCACAGTACCACCGGGTAACATTGGGCTGTGTAGAAGCTGCCAGATTCGATTTGTAGCATCTGACACACGGTGTTTGACATTGGTTGAGCATTACGATTACGATTATAATGTTGAAAACCGCATTGGAACCGTGTGATTGTTTGCTATTTGTGAGGTACGCAAAAACAGAAAGGACGAAAAAACTCAAAAACATGATACAAGGCTCGCCATTACTTAGTAGCACGGGCTAAGTGACGACGAGCCTTGTACTGTATCTAGTTTTAATGTAAAGATGTGATAGTCTTAAAAGGACCTAGTATATGGTAGTGACAAGTGTCTTGTGCATAAGTAACGTTTGATACAAAATCTCATTTGACCTAATAATTCCTTAAATTTGATAAAACAGTAAACAAACTGATTACATTTTTATCTCTCGGATATTTTTAAGTCGCCATTTTTTAGAATATAGTAAACAAAGATATTCTTATAGGTCTATGTATAAAACTAAAGCGAGCCTCTTTTCGGATTTTTCTTTCAAGTTGTGTCCAAAATGTAATCCGTTGGATAGTTTACCTTTAGATAAGAAGAACGTAAGACAATGAACGTGAGATGTGGGCTGAGTTTGTAATTATTTATTTATACCCTAGAATTTAAGATACATTTGTGACAGTTTTTGTGACAGTTTTTGTGACAGTTTTTGTGCCATAACAAAGACGTTGTCTTAGCTCGTTTGGAGCAAAAATGCCATTTTAGATTTCATCTTCGTACTCTTGTATCACTCGTTTTCTTTTGTTTTACATTCCATATTTTATACTTGACCGAAATACGGACATTTTAGCACCCTCTTGGTCCGTTTGGAGCAGCAAAATGGAAAATATATTAGGTGGAACACTATTATTTTTGTATCAAATGACATTTTAGTCGCTTGGGTAATCTGATACATGTACAAGGAAACCAAGGTGTATTTTATTTTTTGAACACCAGTCGCGGTCTTATGTCAAATAATCCGTACATGTATTTTAGACTTGTTCAAAATTTGAACTACTTTTCTTCTAAGGAAAGATTACAAATCTGGGTGGGAGCCATAGCGACTCACCGAGGAAGACATAGACTGTCCAACGTTGAGTTGTGGTGATTCCGCTTTCCATCCCTGTGTGACCGAGAAAATTCATCGGGATTTTTCGGCTTGGTTAACTCTTGTCAGTGGAGCAGGACGGAGGGCCTAGAAAAGCCCCCCTGTACACATTGGAGTGTACGTAAAATAACAATTGGCAGTTGGAATTCGATGTAACAGAAGGCCGCTGTGCCGCTGTCCACTCAAACTTTCCCCCATAGCACACTACATAGCAGAATCCCATTACTTTTCGGGGGATCACGGTGGCTAAGCGGATAAGGCGCTGGTTCGCTAGCCTGGAGGTTGAGTGTTCGATCCCTGCATTAGCCGAGAAAGTTCATCTCGATTTTCCGGCGTGATTTCCCCTTGTCAGTGATGCAGAAGGAGGGCCTGACAAGGACAGCTGCCTAGTCGTTCGGATGGGACGAAAAACCGAGGTCCCGTGTACAAATTGGAGTGCACGTAAAAGATCCCTTGGCAGTTGGAATTCGATATAAGAGTAGGCCGTAGCGCCGCTGCCCGGGCAAAATTTCCCTCATAGCACACTGTTGGCGTATGCCCGTCTTCAATTGGCCCAGGCTAGGTGCTTAAGCGTAGGACGTTAAACCCCATTTCATTCATTCATTCCATTACTTTTCACAAATCTGGGTAAAACCTCAATTAAAGATAAGTGGACGGTTTCTTGGTTGCCAGGCTTGATCTGAATTGCGTGTATCGGAAATGTTGAAGAAGAATTCAGACAATGCGGTTAGCTAATTCTCTCGATTCTTCAAACATTATAAATAAATGTTTAGATTTATCAACTAGTGAAGACAGCCTGTACATACATTATGTGTTTAGGTCAGCTACTGTTTGCTGTCGCTATATTGGTTCATTTCGATTAGTTTATCTTCAAACGACAGTACTGAATTAAACGGACATCCCAACCAACATCCCAACCAATATCCCAAACTTATAGGCTGTCTGCCAACAGTAATGAAGTAGAAGGATCGCTGCGCAAAGTGTGCCTAAAGGAATGAAATGGGGTTTAAAATGTCCTCGACACAAAACTTAGGCTATTTTGAAATAAACATGTTGTAATTGGGTTTCCAATGGTTATTGTGGGGGTTTGGATGGACGAATGGTTAGCGTGTGCGCTCTGTATCATAAGGTCTGTCATTGAGTCACTGGCGTGGTTTCGATTCCCATGATAAACGTAACAAGGAGTAGGTTCGACTGTCCAACCTCATGGGTCCTCCGGCCTCCCTCCACTGTTAAAGGCTTCTACACACTCACACATGCGAATTATTGAAATAAAATTGACCCATATTATGTTAGTCCCGAAATGATCTGGTTTGTGTCAAGTTGACGTTAAACCCCATTTCGCGCTCTCTCTCTCTCTCAAATTGTTATTTGTGCAATTTAAGGAGTAGTATTTTGCCTGTACATCGCCCACTGTTCTTCGATTTCAAAGAGTCCAAAGTTCTTTTTTGTGCACTATTGAATACAACGGAAGACCAACCCAAACGACCAAACACATTCCTTGTCACGGGTGTGGTTGAAACCGGGACTGAAGATGCTCCCCAAGCATCTTCTCGGCCCACACTAGAATGTTTTGGCTAGATACCATACATATTCATAAAATTTGAGACAGAGAGAAATGGGGCTTAACGTCAACTGACACAAACTTGGTCATTTCGGTACTAACATATGGTTTTTTAAATGGGAGGAAACAGGATGACCCGGAGAAAACCCACGAGGTTGGAGTTCAACTTATTGTGTGTTTATGGTTAAGGAAATGGGAAATTTAAGACTTATCGACTTGGGACTGTACGTTATACCCCCTTAATGTGTAAAGCCATCCCCACTCCGCATCACTCCACCAGGAAACACAATAGAAACAGGACAGAAAGTCTGCTGACATTAACATATTATGTTCATGCCGACATCTTGAACTAAAACCTCAACCAATCTGTTGCCAACTTTTCTAATTACTTTGTTTAACCTTTTTTTAATTTTCCTGATCGATTAGTGATTAGTAGGATTCGCCACCATATTGTAACAAGATTGATTGACAACTTGACTGTTTGACATGTACACGTACGACGTTAAAACGTGTAAATTTACTTCAAATACGAGTATTCAGATACGAGAGATTCTGTTTTCATCAATCGATAGTTTCAGTAAGGAATTAAATTAGAATTAGTAAGAAATCCAACTAGAATCAATAAACTTATTAGCGTCTGTTCAACATAACATATGCCATTTCAGTCCACGTAGGGGTCTCTTATCAGTTGGGAGAAACGGGAGTTTCCTCTCCAGAGTAAAACCATCGGAAATTAGAAATATAAACCCAAAATCCAAACAAAAATCCAATTTACCAAGCTTCTTTGTCTTGTAAACATAAACGTCAACAAGTTTTTACATTATCTTGCAGAAATACAGGTAACCGAACTGATCTGTATAATTGTTCAGCTATGTGGTTTGATTTGTTATTGGCCCGGGGCATTTGTGTTAAAATCTTAAGATGTACAGTTGCACTCTGATGTTTTTAGGTTCAATTTGTCAATCTGAACAATGCGATGATCAAGAGATGAGCTTTGATTATGTTTCAACAACGTGTAGTGCTTGCGGGCATTCGTGAATTCAACGTGTTTTTAAGACTGACAAATTATTTGATTAGATCCAGTACATGTATAGAGGTACGCTTTTGTCAGAAAATTTTGAGTAGATTCTTTGCAGAAGGAATAGATTATACATGTAATTACCTCAACTCGTCTGTTAAACATTTCAGCAGACTTTCGAATTAGCACCGTTTGATTTGACTCTACAGAGGCACCGACCATGTTGTTTTAAAATGTGGGGTAAATATGGCACACATGTTTTTACTTGCTATTAAATAAAATAAAAATAAGTACGAACAATCTAAACCATTAGACAAAATTCGAACTCCTAAAAAAACACGGTATAGGCAAAATAGTGTAATCAGCAAATGGACAGTTCACCGTGTACAAAATACATGACAAACAGTGGTAACAGGTGTTCGGAAGAGTAAGCTTATCTTTTAAAACAGCTCATAACAAGTAGGTCAATGCATACATTTTAGATATTTACTTAAAGGGGAATTGTGAAGAAGTCTCACTATAATAGGGGTGGGGGTGGGGGTACATAGAAGGAGATATTCTCCACAGTTCCCAAATGTTTAAGCTTTGAAATTTCAAACAGAACAACTTTCACGTGATTCAAGAGACTCCATGTATTTGTGTATTAACACACCGACTACACGAAATTGAAATGGCGTGGCCTCACTTGAAAATTATATGCTTCTTCATTCTAAAAATGGATAAACCTTGATTGAAAAAAAGTCATCATGCTTAATAGCATTCGGCAATCCTCGATACATTTCGGCCATCAGCGGCGCATTTGAATTCTTATGTGTATTCGAATGTTGTACATGTTTAGACTCACTATTATAAATACTATTAATTCATCTTGACTACAAATTAATTGTTTAATTCAAAGACACGTTTTATTTGTCTAATTGGTACTATACGGTCGATAACAAACTTCTATATTAGTCTCGACAATAAGACTACAACCTTTAATTATGGTCATTAATAATGAATTACACCCACTCTAAAATATATAAGGTTTATATATTTATAACATTACTTCACTACTTTTAGACAAAGATCTGTAGAATACTCTGACAGTAAGACCCATGGTGCTACATTGGCACTATGGTCATACATGCCGGTCTGGACAATAAGACTACAGCCCTTAATTATAATAGTCATTAATAATGAATTACACCCACTATACAGTATAGTTTATATATTCATAACATTACTCCACTCTGTTAAATACAAAGATCTTATAATAATAGCATTGCTTCAGCCTTTTACAATATTCTGCTATAAGACAAAGAGCTACACAATAACTGTTAACAAGAACAATGCGGTCTGATCCGGAAAAGTATCTAAAAATTCAATTTTCAACATTAACTGTAAGTTTTTTTTATACATTTCCTTTGTATATCAACCTTCTTGCTATTTAGACCGGTAACCAATCGAAGTTACAAATGGTTGAAACTGTCTGTTAAAAACTAATTGTGAACAAGCGACAACTTTGCGGTAAACACGTAAGAGATAGTGAAGCTGGAAACATCCTGGCAAACATTTCTAACATGTAAACATCCATTCGTTACTTCTCACGAAAGTAGTTGAATCATCAAACTAAAGTCGGCGAACTAATTCATGTTCACATTCTCAAACAATACCCCTGTAGTTTGTTTTTGATGCAATTCATAAATAAAACCTTAGAATACACCAAGAGAAGTCGAAGCTGGATACATCCGTTCAAACTTTTATAATATCACGGAAAATAGTTGAATCACAAAGCTAAAGTCGGTGAACTAATTTACGTTGACTCCCGAATAGTTTGTTTTCAATGCAATTAAAAAAAACCCTTGTAATAAATCTTATTAAACGAGGATGTATTTAACAATGATTCATGTCAGTGGTATGTGACAAGGATCCATTCATTACCCATATATCTTATATCACCTAGATAATGAATAAACTACCATTAGATATCGTCACATTTACAGTTAACTCATACTTAACTCTAACCGTTAACGGTTAGTATTTATACCTTGATATATCGTCAAATAAACTCACACTGAACTCTAGCCGTTAACCGTTAGTATTCATACCTTACAGTTAACTCACACTGAACTCTAACCGTTAACCGTTAGTATTCATACCTTACGGTTAACTCACACTGAACTCTAACCGTTAACCGTTAGTATTCATACCTTACAGTTAACTCACACTGAACTCTAACCGTTAACCGTTAGTATTCATACCTTACGGTTAACTCACACTGAACTCTAACCGTTAACCGTTAGTATTCATACCTTACAGTTAACTCACACTGAACTCTAACCGTTAACCGTTAGTATTCATACCTTACGGTTAACTCACACTGAACTCTAACCGTTAACCGTTAGTATTCATACCTTACAGTTAACTCACGCTGAACTCTAACCGTTAACCGTTAGTATTCATACCTTACGGTTAACTCACACTGAACTCTAACCGTTAACCGTTAGTATTCATACCTTACAGTTAACTCACACTGAACTCTAACCGTAGGGATGCCGGAGAGGAAGGGAAATGAAATGAAATGGGGTTTAACGTCCTGCTGTTCTGCTCCGACTGGGGTATTGAAAATGGGCATACGCCATGCAGTGTGCTTTGATGGAAATTTTGCCCAGGCAGCGGCACTATATCGAATTCAAATTGCCAAGTGTACACGGGACTCCTAGTTTTCCGTCCCATCCAAACGACTAGGTAGCTGTCCTCTTCAGGCCCTTCGTCCTGTACCACTGACAAGGGAAAGGGAGGGGTAGGGAAAGCCATTAATATATTTTTTTTATTTGTATCAAAAATGTGTGTCGATTTTTACATTTATTCGGGTGTTTTGTTTTAATGCTGTCTAAAGATAAAGCCGATAACTTGTTCCATTGTCAACACTAAACCAACATATCAAATTAGTAAACAAGCCGACGTCAGCTTACCGTTTCGAAACAAAAAATTTAATCCTACAGAGCTTGCACTTTCAATCAAATAGCACATCAGATCAACAGAATCAGTACTTTTATTGATTTAAATAAAAGCATCAATTCTAGGCCGGAACAGCACTCCGCATCCCTTTGCCGGGGAAACGCCGGTAACAAGAAAACGGTATATGGTGAGCTTTTTATATGCAAGAATTTGGTTTGTGGACGATGAGTGCCCACCAACAGAAGCAAAATGATTGTCAAATTCGATCAACATAAGGTTCTGCATAGATAAATCATTTAAACAAATAATATCTCTGATGACAGATTGATCTATTTTTAAACAAATGACAAACTATCATGCAGACATGATGACCGTTGAATTGAATACACTATTGACTTATTACAAGAAACCTGCACATCTTGACCTATATTACATTTACATTAAGGGTGTAGAATTTCTACGGTAAAGTTCAGATGTTATTAAATTTAAACATTCATTATGTAAGAGCTAAATCTGTCTATTGCAGGTCTTTCTTTAGGCATGAAATGGTATCTAAATTATTAATTAGACATTAATTAACCTATCCAGACCATAATCAACTCTCGATAGCATCTCTATCACGCGTTCTTTAGTGGATTATGACATACTGCATAACTTTGCTTCACGATTTAATGATTAATGGTAAATCGAGACTATGGTGTTTATCGTACTGATTAAGTAATGATGGTCCAGGCTAGGCGGAATTTCCAATCGTTTAATGTTCGGTTCAAAGTGGATAAATTTGAATGAAATGTTCAGCAAATTGCCTTTACATGATCTAGTTTTAAACTATTATAGTGCTAACTGCCAACTCATTCGTTATCTAACCTGCCATGATGTATCTTTAAAAGGATAAAAAAGAATCTTGATTTTTCGCCTTAACATGTGACCTGTAACGTAATGCAGGTTGTTGAAGAACTGGTTTCACACTATTACACTATCCTGCAAAAACATATTTAAAGCAAAAAGAAGAAATTCATTCTCACGTCTACCTACATTTATAATACAAATATTAGTATACGCCCTGAATTCTAAATTTAACGGGGTGACCTCTTTTTGAAGATAACAATTGCGAACAGTGATAACGTTGTCAGTTATAAACTGTAATCAATTGATAATTCAAATAATACAAACAAAGCTATAGGTCCGCGGTAAAATCCACAGGTACATGAGGACAGGAACGCCCTTCTTAACTATTTTATTTTTCTCAATCATAAAATATTTGCTATCAAACATGTTCGTATTGTAAAAAACAAAACAAAACAAAACCATTTATACCTACTGATGTTTTTATATTAGATACATCAGTAGGTATGACAAATGTTTCCCAAGAAACTTGCCAGGGGATGCCACAAATTAATAAGGCTTGATCCAGCTTTTTGGGGAGAGACACTTTACATGAATCGGCCCTCTCTTGAGCTCTCCCCTGGGCCATTCTTTAGCATGCGCAGTATGTCCCCACTTAACTGGACACGCGCCTGTATACGTAACCATAGAAATAAACGTTACAACATGTTATCTCAAAATGACCGAATTATATAGTGTTGACGAGACATTGAAACCCCATTAAATTCTCAATGAGTCATAATATACAGGTATTCAACACATTATGTGTTAGATTTCCCACACTTTACGACAACAAGTCATTCTTTACGCTCGGACAATTTCTTTGTAATGCACGGATGAGTGAACTCGTGTAATGGTTGTATAAATAGGAATACAATCACTTTGTATCTTCAGCAACAAAACATTAGCTTAGCTCAGTACATGTTTACTTATATCTACGACGCAAAATGTTAAATTTGAAAATCGTTCACACAAAAATAAAATGAAATGGGCCTGTTCTGCACCGACGTGGCTTATGAAGACAAGCCTGCGTCATACAGTGTGCTATGGGGGGCATTTTACCCGGGTATTATTGCCTACTATATCGAATTGCAACTGCCGAAGGATCTTTAACATGCACGTCAATGTATACACGGGACCCTCGTTTTTCGTCCCATCCGACGTTCAAACAAGAAATGACGTATTAAACTAAACACACGGAGATACGATTAGGTACCAAATAGACCCCAAGGGAAACGGGAATTCAGGAACATGTACGTTCATTACAAATGGCACTCGAAAGCATTCTGGCACGCGATTCGTGTGTCAGTTTTAAAATTTCATTTTGTTTTAAATATTGGATATCAGAAGCTCATCTTATCACGATAAGATAACAACACCAATGTTGATTTAAATTGACCAACAGTCGAAGACTGTGGATGATATTGAGTTAGAGACTTGACTACTTTAATAGTAGCCTTTCTCGCATGTATTATCCAATTGACGTCCCCAGTTCACAGTATTAACTTTTCGTTCTTTAATGAAAGAATTGGACCCGTGTCAAACTAATTTTAGATTTTGTCATTTTCTTTCAAGAAACTAGAGAATAACCACGGGGTTAGGAAGGTGAAGCATGATTTGAGTTTGTGGATGTCATGGACGTTAAAAACAACAGCTCATGTAAAACTATTGTTATGTTGACACACAAAAGTTACATTATATTTATAATATAAACATCTCATCACGCCTTGTAGTTTATTTAAAGTTAGAGGAACCATTGACAGAACACGAGTTAACCTTGTTAAATCAACAAAGATGTAACTGATACAGTAGATAGACTGCCATGCTACTTCAGGTGGACAAGATTCGTTAAGAGAGAGAGAGAGAAATGGGGTTTAACGTCCACTCGACACAAGATTCGTTCAGAGTAGGGTCGAGACTCACATGTGTCTTTGGTGACTTTTGCATAAATTTGGTACATTGTGGTTTGTCCGTGACTTGACCTTATTATGATCTGCTATGTCTTACAGTTTCCTGTATCTGGTTAGGATTCTGAGCATGTTTTAAGATGGAGCTGACTTTACAGAATCTAGGATAATCCATATCCGATTGCTAGCATGTTTTTTTTATATATAAATGACCTTACTAATATATTCTTTATGTTGACAATACTAGTCAACATACTTTAAAGTCTATTAGTAGTATATAGTACAATTTCAATTTGGTAAGATTATAAGTCAAGAACTGAGATGTTTATATCACATTATGATATATTCGTCAATTCTCCTTCTGCATTACGTTATGGGGCTTATCAGTAATAACTGACTATAATGTGGGTTGGTGGAATTAGATGTGCATGACAACGTTTTACTACTTATAGTTAATTTCTTTTGCCAAGAAACACCGAAGCTGGATATTGGTCTCATTTCAAAAACTAGACTAAGTGTACTACCTACATAGTATATTCGAACTACGATCTGATGACTCAGCTGTAGGAGATCCAATGAGCGGATGTAGCTAGAACTTTAATATGCTGATGCTGCTGTCCACGAAAGTCTTTTCCTCTTTCACTAGGCCTAGATCCATTTTTTTTGTTTCAATACAGGATTTATTCAGTGCCTGATTAATCGCAAAAACCATAGCGGTTAATAACCAGACCGCTATCACAAAGATCTTATAAAGGAGCAGTCTAGTTTCTGGGCTAGATTTCTAATGATTCACTGCCAAACGCGAGCTTAAAAAAAATAAATAATAATAATAAACGGAAGGAATTCGCAGTCTATGGTCAGAGGCTGCAAATATTGTAAAATCATATTTTAATATATACATGGATAGTATGAAGCTTCGACTCTTCTAGGTCTTGTCTACGATACCATTTTTTATGGAAGCAGACTTTAAAGAACTACTAGGACTATACGATGAGCACCGTGGTTAAAATGCACATCTTTTATGGAAGCAGACTTTAGTACTGGGACTACTACTACTACTACTACTACCACTCTGGACTAGACGATGACCTCCGCGGTTTAAACTCACATCTTTTATGTATAATACAATTATCATTAAATCTGGAGGGGATTTCTAAATAATTACTTGAGTGGCATTTATTATCATACTATTAAATCACCAAATAGATAACGGGTTTACATGTAGGTGACAAGCTTATATTTATTATACATGTTCTGGGGCATCCTAGAATCAGCGAGGCGTGTCGTCTGCTAGGTATAAAATCCGGTATGCATACATGGCGTTACTGACCCCTTTCCCAGGATATAACTCGTCAATATTGGGTAATATTTTACGATTGATCATTTTCTTAGAAAACAAGCTAGTTTATTTTATTTTAACCTAGAACGAGTTTTGTTAAAATACCCCAAGGATATTAAAGGAGATAATACACATTTGAGTAATTCATAGTTTTGTAATGTTTGTTATGTAGAATATTACTGCAGTCATGCGTTACAATAGTGGGGTATTTTTATATTATATATGTAGACTACAGTGTCCCTATATCAAGATCCACAATAACTTCAACTGTAGTATTTCAACTTTTAAAGTTGGGTTAACATATTTTCAACATTGCTGTTTTTAAAATACTCCATCATCAAAAGGTTAAATGTTATTTCTTTGATCTAACCGTCCCATGTCAGGTAAAGGTAACCAAGGAAGCTATATATCCCGAATAACTGGTAGGGTTATACAAAAGTAAAATGACACATCGATGCATTATCATAAAGCATGTCGCTATATACTTATTGTTGGTTAGTAAAACCGACCGGTCGCTAGCTGGCCGTTCGGATGCAATAGAATTTGATAGTCAACCTGTACGTTTCTATAGACTATCAGGCAATTCAACGTTTCCTTAATTTTTTGTATTTACTTCATGAAATATAAATTCTGGACTTTTGACTAATTGGACCCCCCACCACCAAAAACAGAAATTAAATATTATTTCTTCTTGGCTACCTGTGATCTGGTGTGGACAGCGTCATGTCTGGCGCATTCGATATCTGCGGTATGAGATATCTGTAGTGTCTGATATATGAAATATTTAATATCTGCAGTATCTAACATTTGCAGTATCTGGTATTTGCAGTATATCTGATATATGCAGTATACCTGATATATGCAGTATATCTGATATATGCAGCATTCGATATTTCCAATATTTAATATCTGCTCTGTTTGATATCTGCAGTGTTTGATATTTGGAACATTCGATATCTGCAGCTTATATCTCTACAGCTTTTGATTTCTACAGATTTTCATATCTGTAGTATTTGATATTTATTAGTAGCATTTGAAATCTGCAGCAGTTGGCCTCATTTCGTTTACTGTTTGCCACATAAGTTGTCATGTTGTCACGTAAATTTATTCACGCTAGCACACCGGACATTTAACAAGTTAGTGAGAAATGGACGACATGGTGATAATTAATGTATTATAAACATTCATGTAGATCATGATATGTATGTCAGACATACAAGCGACACCTGGATTTTGAGCAGTCATTGGTGTCATTTCCCTTAATACACTTTCCATACATTTAGATGTAAAATCCCCCACTAACTGAAATTCAAACGCATTTCACCCATCCCCCCATCCCACCCCAACCGAAATATCCGAAATCCTACGAAATGTGTAAATTGTATTAAAGGCCAAGGCCAGGCCAAAGTTTACTGTCACCTTCCGTTTTCTGATCCCTGTCTTGAAAAATCCTCGACTTCTAAAATTCTTATCAAACCCGTAAACCTTTCCGAGGATGGAACATAATGAAACAATGCATTTCGAAATTTGTAAATTTGTATCAGAAAAATTGGGTCAATTAAACGTTAAAGCTCTGACCCTAGTCTTGAGAAGGTGGTTGAACTCCTGGGAGGTATTGATGTTTGATAAAGCATGTGGATATATTAGATGTTACCTTACTTGCCCTCCTTCTGTAAATATCAACACACTCCTCCCCCATTTTTCTTATATATCGTGTAAACTGTCCTCAAACTCTTTCATTAAACTAAATATCAACACCACTCCTCCCAATTCTTCTTATATGGCGTACACGGTCCCCAAACTCTTTCATTCAACTAAAGGATACGATACAAGCAAGATGGTTGAAGGGAAACGCGTGTACGTCGTTATAGTATGTAGCCATTTATAGATAAAACATTAATTCGAGTCAATTGCATTCAGTGGAGTTTTCGATATGTTTTTATTGGTGATATTATTTGTTTTTAGTTGTGCTAAACGATGCATTTGGAATATCGGTATAAGCTAATGTAATCGTTAGTCAAATGGAACTGTATACTGGAATTTGTATTTATAAATTTCCAATTATCATGTAGATGCTTCGAAAGGGAAGCAGATCATTGTCTCGACAACAAACTTTAAAATGGAACGATTTAGGTCATTTCGCGACTAACACATGGTTCAATTTTGTTTTCAATAATTCTCTAGCGGGTATAAGACTTTAGAAGTGGGAGGAAACCATACACCTTGTCAGGTACAAACTTTGAATCGTAATCACGCCAGTTGATTCAATGACAGAGCTCCCAGTTCTCCTTCCAGTTCCTCCGCTCGAGGTACTTTCTCGGCAAAAAATCGAGCTCGAACTCGGGACCTGCGAGTTCTTGAGTCAATATAATAAGATAAGATAATATTTTATTGTATCATTGCATTCATCAAGTACAGCATACACAGTTTAAGCAAACGTTGACTATACAATTTGCTCTGAGTAATTTGGTTTATATCGAGACCCTGGTTATATTGAAGCAATACAACTAACCCAAACTCTTCAGGTACGCCAGGTTCAGAGTGACGGATTACGTGATTTTTAATTTGTCTAACAGGTAGTTGCTAAATTGTTTGGATGAAAAAAATGTGGATTGAGTGTATAACAAGTATTTAACTCCCGTCCTTAATATAAAAACTTTTTTTCTACTTACAGATTGAGGGGAAGTCAAGACAAGGACCGGCAGCCATTAAACCAACACCATCGCCCAGGAATTCCCCCAGACACAGTCCTCACAATCAGAGCCTACAGCATAGCCCGGCTTCTAGCTTGGCGAGTGTCACTCCTAGGAGTATGATGATGGAGACCCCACCGAGTGCTTGGACTACCCACTCACCACATGCTCTAGACTACAGTGCTGCTAATATAAGTTATGGCAGTATGAAGTCATTCGATCATCCAAAACCGATTCTACAAAGCTATAACGTGAGTACAATTTAGTTCTAGATACTCCCCTCAATGAAATGAATCAGGAAGGCCGATAGAGAGTTTGCTTTAAACGGTGCCCTGATTATAGCTTTTCGCGCACATATAAATGTACATTTCTTTACAGCATAGGGGGGGGGGGGGCATTTCTTGTGGGGGTTCAATCGAAGTTGATAGGTTTTCTTCCTTCAGATGAAGTTCATCATTTTTATAGGCCCAGATCGGAAGTGACTTTAAGCGGCAGCTTTTGGCATTGTTCTCCTAAATACCTTTGATGGATTTCAACTTAATTAGGAATATGTGTTTCATGGGTTTTACATTGGGTTTTGGTCAAATATAGTGACCCGGTCCCCATGGGGAAAAGCTGGGATACCTCAAAGTGACTCGGTATCCATAGGGGCGGAAATGGGATAACTTAAAGGGGACAATTTTGATCTCATCTTCCATCTTTTCTTAAACCAATTATGTCTTAACCAAATTGGTTATTGATTATTTATATTCGTTCGAAGAAGTGGCACATGCTTTTTTTCTTGGCCTAAAGTGTTTGGTTGATTTTAAACAAACTTTTGCTAATATGTTGCTTGTGTAGAATTTATTCAGAATTACTTACAGTCTATTCTCGGGTCCCACAAGGGCGGGTTATGGGACACCCTGAAGGACCTTTGGCAGATAAGTTACTATGGTGGTGATTATGTAGAGGAATATTTATGTGTAAAATAATTTGTATAAAATAAAGTCGGAGGAATGAGCGAATGTAAAAATTTTCTCATAAATAGAGAAACTACTGATATTGTGACCTATCCTTACCAAACCGACCAGTGATTGTGGATTGATCCTACTTGCGCTGTTTTTATAAAAAGCCCAATTGCGCTGTTTCATAAAATTTTCGTTTTTGCACGAAGATGAATAATGTCTTTTAACCAGGACATTTCATTTCAGGATTTTGAGAATATGGGAATATTTGAAGCGCAGTCTTTCTTAGAACAAAGACATAAAGAGGAAGAGGAGAGACTACAGAGGTTTTTATTGGAGGAGAGAGAGAAAGAGATGCGACGATTGGATGAATCTATAGATGTAGAGAAGGATAGAGCAGCATCTGATTTACTGGGGAGTTTAGATCAAATGACGATACAAAATAACTCGAGAAATCTGGTAAATATTAACTTTCCCTTTATTCGGTCGGTTATGTCATAGATGATAACAGTCTCAATTTGACCAAGGGTCTGAATAATACAGGCGCGGACATGATCGTCTGGTCCCAGATTATTCAGTAGAAAGTAATTTGCAGCACTATACGTTGCTCGGATCTTAGATCAATCGGCTTAAAATACAGAAACATGAAGATCTGACTAGCTGTAGTGGGAAATCACGTCCGGGGTCATACGAGCGGCTTTTGACCCTATGGCGTCAGCTATATGATCAACCAATCTCAATAGAGACACTCGTTACATGTAACCACCAAGAGAACTTATTAAATAAGTCGATTTAATTTATTGTGAATTATTTATTTTAGATGTTTGAGAAAGAAAGAATTGAAGAACATTTTAGACGTTTGCGAGATGAACGATTGAAGTCGGTAACTGATAAAACAGCATCAGAAGAAAAAGCCAGAAGTACCAAAATGTTAGACAGACATTGTCATGAAATGATGGCACTGATAGCAGAAAAGGTGAGATTTGTGAATAACCCTGCTTCAGTTCAATCTGATTAAAATACAGATTTATATTTCGTTTCGTTTTTTTTATACTTTGTTTGCCTACACTGCATTGGGTCAAACGAGTGGCTTTTGGCCCAATGACACCAGCCATCGATTGATCAATCGGCGTTGAAGTTTTTTTGTGGTTTACCCATAGTTCCGTGCATCAAAAAGGCCAAGAACTCGAGAAAACAGACCGTTTCATTGGCTAATCCCTTACTTTAACCAAAACGCTGGTAATATAATAACTCTTCCAGGGCCTATAGTGTAGTAAAGATAAGTAAAACGAAAATTTTAACTATAAAAACGAAACGAAAGAGGATCTGTGTTTTAATCAGATTGGTTCCAGTTGATTAAATCTTCTTTTGGGGTGTAAATCAAATCTAGACAACCAGTTATCCTAAATCGTTTCGATGGCATTAAACTTTTATAATCCTTAATTAAGTTAGGTTCTCTGGTTGGTCACCATTAACTAAGTATTGTTGTGTACATTTATATATTGTCTTGTTATATTTTAATATTTTATTATTGCTTGATAATGACTAGAGAAGCCTTCTTGAAACGTCGCTCAGTAATGAGCAGTAATTGTATTCTATAGAATTGTAACCTCTATATTCAGAAGCTGTTCTGGTTAGGCATATACGATTTTATGAAAGTACAGACAAAACGGAAAAGCTTTGATAATTATGTCTGCATTTTGGCTCTTGTTTGAATGAACGGAAAAATGATTAAAAAAAAATAGGAAATTGATTCACTAAATACCAACTTAAATGTATTTGTGTCATATTGTTATATGCTGTTTTATTTTTGTATTTGTATTTGGTAAAGAAAATAGGAAAATGGCGGAGTAGATAGGAAACTGGTGCACTAAATAACAACTGTTTGTATCATAGTTTAATTGCTGTTTTTGTATTATTAGGCACGTGAATCTAATCGAGATGTTTTACACGATCATTCCATGAAACCACCAATTTTACCACCAGAAACAAAGAAATCATCATTGTATCGAACACCAGCACATTTTGAAACATTAGATAAACGAGCGGTTGACGTAAGTAGCTTATGTTAGACTAGCAAATTGTTGACGTTAAATATTAGATTAACGAGCCGGTGTAAATACATCGGTTGACCTTATAGGTATATAATCGCCAATATCAAGATAATGATTAATTGTAGGGTCAATATCAGTCTGCCTATAATTTAAAAACATGAGGTCATCTTTAAGAATGTATTGTAACTACTGTACGTACTGGGTACTATTACAGGGAGATAATCTCAAATAGTGATAAATGATAAAGCCAGCTCAATATTTTGTCATAGGTTACGAGATGTAAAAAGAGTAAGCGCTAATCCTAACCCTAGCCCTGGACCTAGCCCCAATGCTTACCATGACCCTAACTTGCAATCTCGCCAACAATCACGTGCCCTAACCCTATTAACATCTCGGCGACCTTGACAAAAATGGAGCTGGCCTTAAGAAATAGATTTAGCCCTATCCATAGAGTTATGTTAATCTTTATGTTGTATTTATTTGTAGCTATCCCACCGAGATTACAACACACATACAGAATTAGTACGAGATTTAACCAGAGATTGTCATAATGAATTAGACAAAGTTCGGTAAGTAAAACATTTCAGCTCCAATGTAGAGTCGTAACTCGTAACTAGCTCAGAGCAATGGAGGGTGTGGGGGGAGGGTTGTCAGTCAGGGGTGCTGTAAAATTGACGATCAATGTATATGTATTGTTTTTATGGTCGACAATGCTTTCACAGGGGCCTGTTTGAAAATTACAGGACCCGACCATCATCAGAAAACCACATAGTCCGATGTTATTTCAACAAATACTTATTAGAAACATCTAATCCATCAGCAAAATGAATTTGATGTTAAATTATTGTACTATCTACGACATTGTATTCAAAATAATTTTCGAAGATTAAATATATAAGACTAACATTTGATAAAATTAATTTCAAATAGTTTAAACTCACAATGGGAAACCCCTACTTGCTCTTTATTCTTTCTTGGTCAACCATTACCTGCATGTTGTAGTTTATCGTCCAGAGTGATGACAAGAAATAGACAGTCGTCGACAAAAACAAACGTTTTTCAACACAAAGTTCGTAATGAAAACTGTGCTATAAGGCAAACAATGAGGTCACGTGGAACCGCCTCGCCTATAATAAGCTATGTCCCCTTATCTTTAGCGAGGACGCCCATTGCAATTCAAAGAACAGTAGGAAACATCTCTATCTGGCCAATACATAGCACATTTCATGGCGTTTGCCTGTTTTTGTTACCCTTGATGGTGCCCAATGACTTTCACACCAAATACATTTCACTTTAAAGATCGTAGGGTCGGATTTATAACTAGTGCGGACGATGTTGCTGGTGAAAGTGATAACTTTGTTGACATCACAAATTTATATTAAACTCTATTGTGATTTTTATTTTTAGGGTTATATTTAGATGGGTTATTGCTAAAGATTTAAATAAGAATTCAGTAACAGAAATAGTTCATCCTAATGCAACAACTACCTTATTAAAAGGTGTTAAAAGTGGCAAGGAGACCTATCACCATCTCTTTAAGAAACTGTGTTGGTAAGTAAAACTATATTTACAAAGATTAGAAAGACGTCGTAAATTGAACTATTTACTTTGTGAAACAGGTTAAACATACATTATGCAAGAGCGAAATCTGCCTATTGCGGGTCTTTCTTTAGGCCTGAAATGTTATCTAGACTATTAAAAAATATTATGCGAGAACTAAATTTGACTATGGCAGGTCTTTATGTTTGAAATGTTATCTTAATTATTAATTAGACATTGATTAACTTGTCATTATCATGTCGACAGTAGTAATTTTCAAATATTTAGGTTTACATTATCTATTGCTCAACCATTATAGCGAGAACTGACAGTTCGTTATATTATAATCTTCCACAGTGCCATTAAAGTAATCGTTTTTTATGTTATGTAAAACACCTTAGATGTATTTTCAAATCTACCATTTTCTCAAGGATTCAGTGGAAGGGAGACAATTAGCCTACTCAGATTTAAATTTGTGCGGGTTTAGTAACAGTGCAGACCTACCACAACAAATAATGCAAGTCCCCTCATTGTTTCATTGTTTCCTTGATTCAAATGAACTGATCGCACCCGGTAGTAATTCTCCCCGTCTTTATTATGGACGAGAGACAGAGGGAAATCGGGTTTAACGTCCACTCGACACAAACGAGATCATCTCGGACTAACAAATGGTTTAATTATTTGTCAATAATTCGCTAGCGCGTAGGGGATCTTTAGTACCCTGATAATTCCCACGAGGTTGGAAAGGCGACCCTATTCCTTGTTAAGGACAACGGGGGATCAAATCGCGCTAACCATTCGCCCTCCCCCGCTTATTATGCATGAAACATTTATTTCTATGCATGTAAAACTATGATTGTTTTTAATATTTCAGCTATGCTGGTATACACTGTGAAATCATACTGGGTTACTCTAAAGGTGCTGGATACAAACCAGGGATGAGGATGGAAGGGGCAACATTTAGAAACTCCTGGACCGCAGTAAATATCGACGGCAGCTGGCGATTGGTTAACTGCACATGGGCAGCAAGACACGTGACAGGCCATCGTGACGATCTCCCCCAGCTCTTCCACAAATACGACGAGTTTTATTTTCTCACAGACCCTGAGGATTATATTTATCAACACTATCCAGATGACCCGGCCTGGCAGCTTATAGAAATTCCGCTGCCTTTCTCTGAGTTCCTGAACTTACCAGTGGTGAAGTCTCCTTTCTTTAACTACGGCTTGCGATTTTACTCCAATTACGGCGCTACTCTTAACACTAACACTGGCATGGCGGAAATTCGATTGATCATGCCAAAGATACTTGGATTTGGATCGCTGCTAGAGCCCTTGGACAAATCAGTCGGGGATGCGAGACAAATGGAAGGGAGGACATTATTACGTTTGGTTAAAAACGACGCCATCTTTACAGTGTCCCTGCCTAAGCCTGGATATTATTATTTTTCAGTGTACACTGGTGACTATTGGCATTCGGAGTGCTTAGAGAGTGCGTGTAGTTTTCTGATCAACTGCACCCAAATATCCGGTACCGCCTCTCCATCGTACCCTCCCGTCCCTTTCTATGGCGCAACCCCGGTTATGGAAAAGCTAGGCCTTACCACAGAAGGTGGCGCGGATCCGTTAATAGTATGTAACAGTGATTATCTAGAAATCAAATTCAAAATGATCCAAGACGTTAAAGTGACACATACGTTTCAATATTATGACGTCAATGATGAATCCGTGGAAGACATTGACAGGTATGTGTTCTTACGCTCGCGGACTGATACAGCAGCGAACTATTTAGTGCGGTGTCCTAAAGAAGGATTCTACATCTTTTCGTTATTTGCTGCTGGTGCCGACAGCAAGGGAGAAACAACAAACTTAGAATGTGCCTTTCGTTATTTGGTGATTTGCCAGGAACCGAGTCCAAGCACTGCAGCTTTTCCAAAGACTTTTCATAAATGGCAGAAGTGTACTTTGCATGAGCCAATATCCGGTGATCTTATGACCAACAAACGTTATAATTTCAAACTTGATGTTCCGTCCGCAGTCGAAGTCTTTGTGGTTATAGGCGACTTCTGGAACCATCTGAAAAGGAAGGTCGGCTTCACGTGGGAGGGGAATATCATGACGTCAAAAGATGACGTAGCTAAAATTATTGCGAGATTTCAAGCTGGGCGAGATCAGTCAACGTTTCCACAGTTACTTGAATATCAATTGGTGGATGATGTTGAAACGGAAATATGAAAGCGCAATTATTTATTTTCATCTTGGATTATAAACACCTTTTAGTGCCCCCCTCCCATAGTATCTCTACTAGCTTAACATAATATGGCGGTTTATAAATTGCCATATAATTTTATTATTATATAAAGACACAAATTATCAAAGACAAACGATTCTGATTTCTATTAATCTGATTAGCCAATGAAACGGGCTGTTATGACAAGTTTCATATTTAATCCCTGAAAGTGTACAGAGTTTAAAAACTCTTGCCATTTTATATTCGTACTCCTGTTTGCCATTATATATATTAATATAACTTTCGTACTTCAAACCCCCATATATAATATTATCATTTTGGTACACAAATTGTGATCGCAATTATTGAATATTACTATTTTCGTACTTCAAATCACCATCATAAAATATTATCATTTAGGTACACAAATTCTGATCGCCATTATTTTCGTATTACTATTTTCGTACTTTCATTTCGCCATTATTTAGCATTATTATTTTCGTACTTCAGTTTGCCATTATATAATATTATTATTTTCATACTTCAGTTTGCCATTATATAATATTATTATTTTCGTTCTACATTTCGTCAGTATATAATACAATTATTTTCGTACTACACTTCACCATTATAAAATATTATTATTTTCGTACTCCAGTTTGCCATTATATAATAGTATCATGACATGTATGAAGAACAACTTTATTTATTTATGTATAAAATGGCTTTTATGTATACTTAATATCAATCTGATTAAATTACAAAACTCACTTTCGTTTCTTTTTTATACCTTCGACGACATTTGGTCGTTAAAAAACGAAACGAATTAGGATCTGAGTTGTAATCAATTAAATTGATTTGGTATATATATATTACAGTAATATTATTAATATAATAATTTTATTCATCATAATATCTGATTTTTAATTCAATGCTTGTATTGTATGTTATTTATTACGTGCGTGCAATAAAACATCTATTGCAAAAATGAATAATTCTTGTCTGTTATAGAGTAGAGATTTAGACCACCCGACCGACCCAACCCTACTGCCAGTAATTCTGAAGAGAGAGAGCTGGGATCTAGATGGCCTAGTGGTCTAGCTGGCCGGTCACCTCTGGATTGCGGCTGTGGTTTCGATCCCTGGTGTGAGCGTATGTGGCATGGGGATAGGGGCGCCTTCTCAACCTCGTGGGTTTCCTCCGGGTGCTCCGGTTTCCTCCGACAGGAAAGGCCCCTGTGCGTGCGCTAAGATAATAAAATGAAAAATATGACTTGTCTGCGATATCACCTTCGGTGGAAGCGGACGTTAAACACTAAGAACAACATTTAGAACACTCGCCATAAGAGTAGGCCGCAGCGCCCCTGCCCACGCCCTTGCCCCTGTCCTGACAGAGCGGGGGAGGAGAAAGGTTTGTTTAACATCCAATCGACACAAACTAGGTAAATTCGTTACCAACACATGGTTTAATTTTATTTCAATAATTCGCTTACGCATAGGGTTTTTTAGCAGTGTGAGGAAACCGGAAGACCCGGAGTAAATCCAAGGGGTTGGAAAAATAATGAAAGTACTACCAAAATAAATGAATTAATCACACGACAAGTAGTATAGCGTCCATTAGAAATATAGGTAGGTTAATTACGTTTCATTCACTCATTTTCTTATTCTCACACTTTAATGTAATCTAACCCACCCCCTTTCCGGTCCCTACGATCTTCTGCTAGATTTCTATTTATATCAGACAATCGTATGCCAAATGATTATACTCTATGAACAACCCAAAACAACTTCATAATATACCTTTCCATAGAACGAAAAACATAGACCTATATACAAATAAAAGTAATTTGGTTAGCCAAGAATTTCACGTGACTGATGTACATCTCAAGTCAAAAGACAAAACCTAGTAACTCTCATTTTTGTATTAAAACATTGAGTACGGACGAAATTTGTAGTTGCTAGGGTGTTGGTTTCCTGTTGTTGTAGTAGTTTTTCCAATCTGTTGATTTTGTAAGCAGTTACACCCATGACACAAATTGGCAACTTCCTTCATTTGCCTAGAATACCAAATGAAAACCTAGTAACTCAATAGCGAAATCAGTGGATGGACTCGGGTTTAATATTCATTCATTATGTTTTCCTTTGTTTTCTCAAAATAAGAAAAAAGTGAGTTACTAGGTTTTGCCTTTGGACTGGAGACATGAAGAACTAAAACGACCGGAGACCAACATCGGGGTTTTACATACATCTGAAAAACAATTGCATTTTATGAGAAAATAAAATAGTTTAATATTTTAAAAAAAATTACGTACAAAAAGTAAATAAACAGATTTTATATGGATATGTAAACAATAGATTATGGACAGAAGAATGAATTCTCAATTTGATTAGAAGACATATTTCTTTTAAATAATAAGGATTACGTTTACGTATAATCAAATCAAAGAAAACCAGCGGCTGTCAGGAAGGATACGCCCATATACAAGAGTTGGATAGAGAACTAGCTAAAAAGGTAGGTGATTTTTCCTACAATCAAGGGCCATACATAATTCATGATGTTACAAATCGATATGCGCAAATAATAATATACCATATTTTTACAATATTCGCGTACAAGTGGCGGCCATTTTGTGCGAAATTTGAACTCAACCTTCATTACGGTGTAACGGTGATATTATCAAACATTTTTGTCAAATCGGAATATAGGTGAACCAAGATCTTTGGGTGATAAACATGCATTTCAAGTTTCACCAAAATCGGTTCAAAATTGTAACCTCTACAGTGTTCACAAGCTAATAACGTTTTTTTTTCGAAGTTACAGTCAGATACTTGCCAATATCGAAAGGGTCCGAGATCTTATGGTGATAAACCTTTATTTCAAGTTTCATCGAAATCGGATAAAAATTGTGACCTGTTGAGAATGGATGGACGTCCGGACAGGGGCGACGACAATATACATCCAGATGAAAATGTTGGCGTATAAAAAGTATGGAGCTCAATTCAATTCTTTATTTCTTTAAGTCTACTGACTCATCAGATAACATATATACACAAACATTATAGTTACATACAAACGAATACAAACATTATAGTTACATACAAACAATATTTATCACCCAATAATACATTTGACAGTAGATATCGCTTGTGTGTTAAATGTGATATCTACAGTGTGGTGATATCACTTTAGTGATATATACACAGTGTAGTGAGATCACTTTACATAGATTTGATTGGTCAATCAAAAAGGAACTATCTTCTTTTATTTTAAAGAAACCACTTAGTTTAAGTAAAGAGTGACTTTTTTAAAAAAAAAATAAGAAACTGCTTTTATTAAATTGACCTTGAAGGAAAAAACTGGGTCAGTATACAGGGCTATACAATAGCTAAACTGCTGTCAAAAATGTAATGTAAATAGGATCGGTAAAAGTGAAATCTTTAGGAAATAATTATATTTATTTATTTGTGCATGTAAGAAAGGATTGGGTGATAAATAAAATCTCCAACTCGTGTTTTTTGATACCAAAAAATATCAACACTCGTTGATAAAGTAAAAAAAAACTCGGCAGAGCCTCGTTTTTTTTTACTTTATCAACTTGTGTTGATATTTTTTGATATCAAAAAACACTCGTAGGAGATTCTCTATATACATGGCAGTTAAATAAAAACATACAAAAAGTATGGGGATGAGTGTAAATAACTTGCATTAAATTGCTAGCCTAAAAAGGATACACAAATTTAAACAAGACGGAAAGAATAAGTAAATATTATAGCCTTCATAAAATTATCCGTTAATTTATTTTCTTTTCGATCTTCTAGAATGACTTTAAAAATGGGGAAAATAAGATACATTATTACCATAATAAAAACCAAGTAACAGTCAAATCAATTAGGACAGGTAATCTGGCAAGTTTAACTATTATTTAAAAGAATGGTTCTTTTCTTATCTGCTGAATAACTCACTGCAGTAGTAGTATAAGTAGTAGTAGTACTAGTAGTATAGTAGTAGTAGAAGTAGTAGTTTTAGTATTAGTATTATTAGTAGTAGTATAGTAGTACTAGTTAGTAGTTATAAGTAGTAATAACGATAATGAATATCACGTTCTCGGCGATTATAGGGAAATGGTGCGTTGAACTTCTTGAGCGTTTTAGTTCACCTGGGAAATCACTACATGGCTTTAATTGTGTGCCACTTCTGTCTATTCCTTTTCAATATACGTACTTGTGTAAAAAGAATAAGAATTCAAATCCCCAGGATCTTTTTTCGACAAAAACCACTCCTCCATTCCTGTAAAAACTAATTCACAAATCTGTGATTTCTGTTCCTCACTTCGCTCGCTACTAAGTGCCCCATAGAAAGTGTTATAAGTTGGTGTTTTTAAATATTTTGTTATACCACGAGCAAAACTTTCTCTATCATCGATACCTGTGAATTATAAGTAAAGAGAATAATAATCAACATGTTATTAACCAAGATGAGAGAGTCGTGGTGGCTCAGTGAGTAAGACATTGACGTGTGTTATACCAGGCATTGGTCAAGAATGTCCATTGTCTGTGATGCAGGATTTAGGGCCTGGTATGGTACAAATCATTAGGTAAATATTGGCGAGTATATAAAAGAAGTCGTGGCAGTTTGAAATCGATGACCATCATCATTGGCCTAGTCACTGCAGAGCAGTTTGAGTTAAAACCCATTTCATTTAACAATATGATTGGAAAAACCCAGGAAGGGTATAGGAGAAGTGGACGAACCATCCACCTCATACTTAAAGAGAGCGTTTCTATCAACAGGTACGTCTGGTGGCTGATAATAGTCACGAGAACTCCCTGGGTATAGGGGAAGAGGACGAACCATCCACCTCATCTTTAAAGAAACTGCTTCTACGTCTGGTGTTAGCTGATAATGGCAAAGTGAAATCTCGTCCTTTTGATAACCCGAAAGCAGGAAAGGTTACTATACGTAATCATAAGACACTTTATTCTGCCGTAACATCGTAGCAGTGGGAGGAAACCGCAGGACCCGTAACATCGTAGCATTGTCGCTTCTCGTTACAGCTTGCTTTTCAGTCAGTTGTGTATTGGGGTAGCTGTTATTTTCAGGGAGGACTTGTAAACTTTAATTCAATTCCATGTAGATTATGAACAGAATCTTAGTGTCTAGCAACCACGAGCCACCAAAAAGCTTATCCATTGCCAAGCTTGGTCCGAGTGGTCTTTTCGCTTGGTCCGAGTGGTCTATCAATTGGTCCGAGTGGTCTTGGTCCGAGTGGTCATTGGTCCGAGTGGTCTGGATACCCACTAATGAATACCATACCCCCTCGCCAACAAACATCTCTACACAAAGCCGAGCTGACAACGCCACTGGACAAACATGCTGCTTCTTCAAGTGCATTGAAATTTCATACACGTGATTTGAAAGGCTCAAGTGGAAGATTCGTATATTTACCTTCTTGCTCTAACTTCTGCTTCCATTCTGTGATATAAAAACCGGGAAGAGTGTCCAGTCTAATTTCATGGAGTTTAAGACCCATGTTCTGCAACTCGATGGAATCGCGGATTGGTTGTTCTAGCTCGCGTGGGCTTCTCAAGCAGAAAGCGTAAGTACCCTGTTTTAACTCGGCCTATGAAAGGAAAAAATAAACAATAAAAAAACCTAGCTAATTTTCCTTTTATATGCTATAATGTATATTTCAATAAACCTTTTGATGGGGTCAGTGTTAACAATGTCAGACATTTACAAATTATTATAGTAGTATTAGCTATTGCACTGGACTCTGCGATCTGCGATCTGGACAAATCTAGGATATCAACATGTTTGCCGCAATGAAAAATCCTACGATGTCTTCAAGAGTTGAAATATTTTGTCATTCTGGGAAGCTACGGTGGCTAAGTGAGTAAGACTCTGGCTCATAAGCCTCGAGGTCGGGTGGTTTCCCCTGTCATCAGCGGTGCAGGATGGAGGGCCTGACAAGGACAACCGTCTAGTCGTTCGGATGTGACGACAAACTGACATAAGCGTGCACGTAAATGATTCCGTGACAGTTGGAATTCGATATAAGTATAGGACATAGTGCCGCTGCCCGGGTAAAATTCCACTATAGCACACTGCATAGCGTATGCCGGTCTTCATTAGCCCTCTATAGGAGCAGAACTGTGGGATATTAAACACCATTTCATTCCATTTAATTTTGTCATTGTTTACTGGTTCAGAGTATTCTCGGGACAGTCCAGTAAGATTGAATACCTCTCAGAACGTAAAAAAGTTTACATATCTGATAAGAAAGAGGGAGGAAGAGAGAGAGAGAGAGAGATGGGGTTTAACGTCCACTCAACACCACTAGGTCATTTCCGGACTAACATATAGTTTAATTTTATTTCAATAATTCGCTTGCGCGTAGGCGTCTTTAGCAGTTGGAGGAAACCGGATTGCCCGGAGGAAACCCACGAGGTTGAGAAGGCGCCTCTATCTCCATGCCACATACGCTCACACCAGGGCTCAAAACCACAACCGCAAGCCAGAGGTCGAAGGTCGAAGCTCGGCACTCTAGACCACTAGGCCACCCCAACCCCCTATCTGATAAAGCACTATAGTATTATGATTTAATAGAAGTGATGCGATGCCTTGTTTTTCTTTGTGTGCATATTATACATGTACATACAATTACCTTTGTAATAATATCACGATCGAATAAATCTTTCCAAGCTGTACCCATAGCAATAAACCCATCCTGAAAAGCTACACAGACAGGCTCTTCCGGAGTAGCATCTTTTCCCCCTAGAGTTGCGAAGACACCCCATCCACCTACAAAAAAGTAGTTATTTTTACAAGGTGCCGACTCACTTTTCAGGGGTTCCGGGTATTATCCCGTTTGTAGCATAGCGGTCGGTAAAATGTGGAAAGTGAAGCCGAAAGCTTACCGCATCCGTCCTTGCTACACGTCTTCGATTGACTGGCGTGGGTACTGTTGGAACTCTCTTATCTTGGACTTCACGTTCTTTGAAATAAAATATGGCTACTTAATCTGATATATTGAATCCAAATTAAAATGCAAAAAAATTACCAGTTCGGATTTGATCGGATTTGTAAGTACTGAACATGACTGAACCGTGTTTGGTCTGATCGATATTCACCGTCCAGTAAATCCTTGGGGATTTAATGACGCAGATGATGGGTGTGAAGAGGAGTTGTGGGCCGTTTTTGCATTTACTGGTAGGGGATCACAGTTCCGTGCACCCCACGCCTAAAACTCGCCTTAACAGTCTGGAGGTCGGGTGTTCGATCCCTGCATTGGCCTAGAAAGTTCATCTCGATTTACAGCGTGCTATGAGGGAAATTTTGCCCGGGCAGCGGCGCTACGGTCTACTCTTATATCGAATTCCAACTGCCAAGGGTTCTTTTACGTGCACGCCAATGTGTACACGGGACCTCGGTTTTTCGTCCGATCCGAACGACTAGGCAGGTGTCCTTGTCAGGCCCTCCTTCTGCATCACTGACAAGGGGAAATCACGCCGGAAAATCGAGATGAACTTTCTCGGCCAATGCAGGGATCGAACACCCGACCTCCAGGCTAGCGAATCAGCGCCTTATCCACTTAGCCATCAGCCTGTTAAGGCGATTTTAAGGCGTGAGGTGCACGGAACTGTGGGTAGGCCACTAGAAACATCAGCGCTGATCAAATGTCTGACGTCATAGGGTCAAACGCCTCTCGTTAAGTTAAATTAGGTAAAATTTTACAGCAAGACGAGCGGGACCACTTGACAAAACGAAATACTAACCTGGTTTTAATTCATTTGTTCTATGTTTTAGGAAGAGTACCCAGTCATCGGCTGCTCGTTTCTTTAAGGCGTCTTGTTCGTCTTTATCTTGAGTAAAATTTGCATATACATGGTCATATACATACACCGCTCTAAAATAAATGGTAACATTATGTAGAATAGCGGCCATACAGATCTTGGAAAACTAGGAGGACCCGGAGGCAACCCATGAAGTTGGACAGGCGACCCTACTCCTATGAGTTATGACGCCAAACTACGTTAAAGCGCACGCGTTGACCCCCCCCCCCCCGATCATCCGCTGTTGTTAACTGAAATGGGGTCGAAGTGCTACTGTTTGCGCAGACATTTAATGCCGTTTGATTGTATGGCTGCTGACTTACTTCGATAACCAATGCGTTGCTGTAAAAGACAGTGCTAGATCCACTGAATTGGCGGGGAAACACTGCTTGTAAAAATTTGTTCCTGCAGATGTCACATACACATTTTCATAGTCCAGAAGATATGATCTTGGATTGGGTATAATACCTAGAAAACAAATTACAAATTTAATTTTCTCCAAATTCAAATTCAAATTAATTTTCTCCAAATTCAAATTAATTTTCTCCAAATTCAAATTAATTTTCTCCAAATTCAAATTAATTTTCTCCAAATTCAAATTAATTTTCTCCAAATTCAAATTAATTTTCTCCAAATTCAAATTAATTAATTTTCTCCAAATTCAAATTAATTTTCTCCAAATTCAAATTAATTTTCTCCTATTTCGAATTAATTTTCTCAAAATTCAAATTTATTTTCTCAAAATTCAAATTAATTTTCTCAAAATTCAAATTAATTTTCTCAAAATTCAAATTAATTTTCTCAAAATTCAAATTAATTTTCTACATATAATTGATCCTGGTTAAGCATTATGATTGTGATTATAATGTTGAAAACGGAATTGAAATCGCGTAATTTTTGCCATTTGCTAGGGGACGCATAAACTCAAGGGCACAATAAAACTTAAAACAATGACGCATAGCGCGTCATTGCGCCCGCTCTTAGCTCCTGTTTGCTACTTCCGGTTCAGGCTTTACCCGTACTACGCAAGGTGATACGCTAGTCTTATATAATGCATCTTTAAAATGTAATAGTAAGTGCGACACATAATCAAACTCGCGACTAAGACTATAAACTAAGAGATAAACTATACACACACACACTGCAAATAATAAATGAGAAACGTGTACATGTATATCAAATTAAATGAATGGGTCTGGGGCCAACCCAAAACATCCATGGCGCTGTACAGTAATACAGGCTTCATTCAAAATAAAAATAGACTCCCAAATGTGAAGACAATCAACATTATTACCATTATTGTATTATTCTAGCACACAATAACAATGTCAGTCTATTATTGGAGTTCCCTAAAGAAGTTCTAATACGGATCTATACAGATGTTACCAACCCTGAATTCTTTTATATAATGAATTGAAATCATTCGCTGGTAAATCTTCATACATTACATGGATTTCTTTCTTTTTACCACATTTTGATCGAATAACACCTGAAATTCAAATGTACTTAGATGTATTATAATACTGCGCGTTGGGATAGCCTAGTTGTCTAGAGTGCCGCGCTTAGAAACTCTAGCTGTCGGATCACCTCTGGCTTGCGGCTGTGGTTTCGAGCCCTAGTGTGAGCGTATGTGACATGGAGAAAGGGGAGCCTTCTCAACCTTGTGGGTTTGCTACGGGAACTCCGCTTTCTTCCCACTGTTCAAGACCCGTACGCGCAAGCGAATTATTGAAATAAAAATTGAAAACCATACGTTAGTCGCAAAATGATCTAGTTTGTGTCGAGTGGACATGAAACCCCATCTCTCTCCCTCTCTCTCTCTCTCTCCGTACCCAGATATTTACTAACCCTTTCTAGTTGTGTTGTTTTTAAATTCTCGACTCATGGGTTAACTATGATTCATTCTCTCTGTATTATAAAACCATACCCCCAACAAGCCTACTTGGCTACTGGAACGTCCGTGACGTTGACAAGTTACATTTGTAAAGTCATTGATGGTCCTTGAATTTAATTTCAATTTAGAATCGATAGGGAGGAATGGTTACTCGGTTACAGGTTCGATCTAGTCGTTAGCATGGGACGAAAAACACAATTCATTTCATTAGTTCCATGTAAATCATAACAATATACTTACTAATTATATCAGTCATTAGTTCCATGGAAATCGAGCCGTCCGCGGCACCATATTCCGCTATAGTAAATGGTTCGTTTTCTAAACCAGGTTTGGTAACCAGATTTTCTGAAATATTTAGCAGAATTCAAGTACTTTAACCTAACCAAGACTTTGTGGTGGGGGTTATTTGAATGGATTACTATATTATTATATTAAAAATCGAGTACCATTGCAACGATAATGAACAGTCTACGCTATATCTTGTTTTACTTTATAACGCCCATAATTTTCAATATATCCATTTTTTATTATCTATTTTTGGACTATTATAGCAAGCAAGCACAGTTAGCTATTTATCTCCGGGGTATTTTTCTCGTATATTATTGCAAGACAATTAACGTCGTGATATTCATGATATTATGTTCTCTAAGAAATATTAACCTACTTCGATTTTAAGTATAGGATATTAACTTACCCGAGGTTGTTGTGTTATAGAACCCGCGGGCGAAGCCCAATGGTTCTCTAACATATCAATCCGAGGGAGAGTAGGTTTATATCCTACATATACAACGCCTACCCTTAATTAAATGAACTCTTCCATTAAAAGTCAACAATGATTTGATACCTGCTCGATAGTTTCCGTCAAATAACGAAAATAACCGAATTAATCACGTCAAAGCATTGGTTATACTTTCGCCATTTTGTGATTTTGGAGCGTGAAAGTTCAGAGAAGGATTATACAAACTGTGTTAAGTGAATTGTACCCAAACATACTTTACAAAGAAACCCTTGGGCTATACATATTTCAACTCTTGTACTGTATGGAGTAATAATAGAAATGTGGGCGATAAAAAAAAATTGTAAGATATCAAAGACATGGATAACATAATATCTAAATATACCGATACCTATGCCCTCTGTCTATGTTGCCGCGTTGGTCCTGAATGATACAAACTGTACCATAAAATGATTTTATTGTCAAAAGAATTAAGATGTTTTTCTGAGATTTTTGTATTTTTTCGACCATTATTGTCATCAGTGGTTGATTTGAGCCGAATATATCGACATGAGATGACGTATTTAGCTGTTGATATGAAACATCAACCTGTCACGATGTCATCAGTGGTTGATGTGAGCCGAATAAATTAACCTATGATGTCGTCATGACAGGTTGATATGAGATATAACTGCCATGGACAACAAAGAAAAAACTACCGCCAGTTGTATAAAAATAATAACTTAAACTTACCAACTATTTTAAGTATCTGGTCTTTAGAGTTATCACAAAATGCTTTGTTTTTTGTCATAACGTCGCCAAATGACGTCCCCTGTCCACCTGGAGTCATTACATTGTAGGAAGACCATCTAGACATCAATTTCAAGGGAGTTCCCAATCTACATACAACACGTATATCCAATTACAGATGTCGTACCATGTCAGAATCAACTGTAGGTTTCGTGTGTACAAATATTACCCAGTAAAAGACACAAATGGCGATTTTTATCTTTATAACCCCAAAACTGGCACGAGTTAAATAACAACTCTTCCAGATTCAAGTGTAGTAAAGACAAGAAAAAGCGATATTATGAACTTTAAAAAAGAAACGGAATTGGATCTGTGTTTTAATCAGATTGGCAATATGCAGATTAAGCTCTTGCATAATATATTGCTTAAAGGAGCCAAGTCCGTAACTCAATATCATTCAAAATCTTCGACAATGAAAACACGAATTATTTGTCAATTCAAAATAACATTGATGTTGTTATCTTACCGGGAAAAGATGGGCTTCTGATATCCAATATTTAAGACAAAATAAAAAAAAATGCCATTGGTACACGATTCGTGTACCATAATGCGTTTCGGGTCCATTTTTAACGAGGGACTTAAAGAACGAGGCTAGATGGAGACGCATATTCTTATCTGTAGACAGAGCATGTAGACTGGAATGACCAGACGCTGGAGATTTTCTTTCGGTTGAGACGTCAAGCGTATTTCGCCGAACATAACTGGTTTGAAATTAGATTATTAAAGACTGTAATGATTGAATTTAAATCAGTTTATATACATTTATAAACATCCATGGCGCTGTACAGTAATACAGGCTTCATTCAAAATAAAAATAGACTCCCAAATGTGAAGACAATCAACATTATTACCATTATTGTATTATTCTAGCACACAATAACAATGTCAGTCTATTATTGGAGTTCCCTAAAGAAGTTCTAATACGGATCTATACAGATGTTACCAACCCTGAATTCTTTTATATAATGAATTGAAATCATTCGCTGGTAAATCTTCATACATTACATGGATTTCTTTCTTTTTACCACATTTTGATCGAATAACACCTGAAATTCAAATGTACTTAGATGTATTATAATACTGCGCGTTGGGATAGCCTAGTTGTCTAGAGTGCCGCGCTTAGAAACTCTAGCTGTCGGATCACCTCTGGCTTGCGGCTGTGGTTTCGAGCCCTAGTGTGAGCGTATGTGACATGGAGAAAGGGGAGCCTTCTCAACCTTGTGGGTTTGCTACGGGAACTCCGCTTTCTTCCCACTGTTCAAGACCCGTACGCGCAAGCATAATATATTGCTTAAAGGAGCCAAGTCCGTAACTCAATATCATTCAAAATCTTCGACAATGAAAACACGAATTATTTGTCAATTCAAAATAACATTGATGTTGTTATCTTACCGGGAAAAGATGGGCTTCTGATATCCAATATTTAAGACAAAATAAAAAAAAATGCCATTGGTACACGATTCGTGTACCATAATGCGTTTCGGGTCCATTTTTAACGAGGGACTTAAAGAACGAGGCTAGATGGAGACGCATATTCTTATCTGTAGACAGAGCATGTAGACTGGAATGACCAGACGCTGGAGATTTTCTTTCGGTTGAGACGTCAAGCGTATTTCGCCGAACATAACTGGTTTGAAATTAGATTATTAAAGACTGTAATGATTGAATTTAAATCAGTTTATATACATTTATAATACATTATTATATGCGCTGTGACCCATTTGTGTCAATTTCTAGGTCCCAAATATTAGCGATTTAGCTCCTTTAAACTTTGAACTCTCTCAAATACATGCAAGGAACGTGAACCAAGCATTCTCGGACATTCAAATCACAAATTTCGTAGTTCAAAATTATATAGATATTTACCTGAACAAACCAACACATCTAAATACAGACATCGTCATTATGTTTTAGTTGAACACCAGAAATATAGTCTTCTGAAATAAGATAGCAGATCCCGATTTATTTTAAAGGGTCAATCCCGATAATGTTTTTGAGAATTTTGTGTTAAAATCCATTAAGATCCCCTACCTTAGGGCCATCCGAGCAACTAACTCAATAAATGTGATACGTTTTCAAACAACTTAAACCCACATTATTTATCTTGAAATGGAATCCGGTGTTCCAAACTGGATAAGCTGTTTTAACGCTGACGTCCAAACGACCGAATATTTTGAGCTGAAGTTTTGAGTCAGAGTATAATACACCAGGCTTCTATATTTTGGCGTTTAAATTTCATACATACTCGGACTTGATCCACGTTGGCGTCTAATAAATGGACTGTTATTTATTAGAAATCTGAGCTAAATATAACATTTCTCAAGGCTTGATCCACGTCAAATAAATACCAAGATTTATCATTCAACATGACGGGTGTGGCATGCCAGCATGCAGGGTAAGCTTACTCTTCCGGACACCTGTTACCACTGTTTGTCATGTATTTTGTACACGGTGTTCAGTTCATATGCTGATTACACTATTTTGCCTTTACCGTTCTTTTAGGACTTTGAATTTTGTCTTATGGTTTGGATTGTTCGTACTTGGTTTTTATTTTATTCGAGAAAACACAGTCAAAATATAAAACTCTAGTATTAAGCGCATTTTCTCACAATTTAAACACAGGTCTATTAGTAAGTACAGGAGAACTGCACTACACGCAAAACAAAAATCTACAAGATAAAACTGCGGACAAGACATAAAATAGGCATTAAAAAACACAACAATTATCAAATCAAATGAATGGATCCGGGGGCCAGTCGTAAGCGTCCACTGCGCTGTACAGTCTCGGGCCTATTATTAGATTTCGCGAAACAATCATGGCGTAATCCGATACCAAAAAGCCTAGTAAATGGCGGAAAGTTCTTTTACTCAAGTAGTGTAACCGCAATTCAATGATGAAAACCAAAGGAAACGTTCACCTGCAAGGTCCATGATAGTACAACTCCATAACGACCCTTGACTTATAAATGCTGCAACCCAACTGTCTAAACTATATATATATATATATAGCATGATAATCCATTTTAACAGAGTCCCAGAAATCAAATTTAAGCGTCCAAAATATAGAGGAATTTACATTGTCTCAAAATTTTAACTAAAATTTTCGGGTCGTTTTGAAGTAAACGTGGAAACCGCTTATCCGGACACGTAACCCTTCGAGTCAATTGTTTCGTTGGTTCACCTGATAATCTTTTGTCGTTTTGTTAAGGTTTATACAGTGCATGAACCACGTGCTGTACTTTATAACGAAAGAAAAATATCCCCTAGGCTACATGTTTTTCTTTATAAAATAAAATAATGATTTTTACCACTCGGCAAACCTCGACAGATTCTACGCATCTAATCTCGGTTGTATGACGAATTCCGCCATATTGGGAACTATTATAAATGTCCCGGATGAAAAATAGCTGCGCACATGGAGATTTCCGTGGAGAAAGTATTATATCAACATACGTCAGGTTTGGCATTGTGTTAGGGGAGTTACCAGGGAATTTGATCAAACCTGCAGCCTTGAGACAATATCTCTGCTCATTTAGGTATATACAGTATACACTCTACAAAAGGTGCCATTTTGGGACTTCTTTTGTAAAAGCGACACGTTTCCCTGTTAAAGTAAACCGGTAGCCGCATCGCAAATGTATGGGCTGAGTATTTATCTCTTACTGTCATACATGCGAGGTTAGATGTAGGGTACCGGAATCCGGAATCTGCCGAGGTTTGCCGAGTGCGTATAATACAACTTGGAACACCGGTCTCCATTTATAGAAGAATCTGACGGATTTAAGTTGTTTGAAAACATATCACGTACATGTATGTTGAGTTAGTAAGTAAGATTTAGATAAAGAGTTGAACGTTCTTGCTATGTTTTAAAAAAGATAATTAAAAATAAATGTATTGAAAATTTCAAATTACTTTATTTTAGGCCACGTTATGAGCGTTTGACCTTTTGACAGAAAGTAGCACGATTGATCGTTCAAATCTACTTAAATCGGACCCAGGGGGATTAGCGTGTGCGCGTTTTATCATTAAGTCTAAGTCTATCATTGAGTCAACTGGCGTAGTTTCGATTCTCCAACTCCCCCGCTTTCCCCCCACTGCTAAAGACCCCTATGCGTAAGCGAATTATTGAAATAAAATTAAACCATGTATTAGTTTGTGTCGAGTGGAGGTACCCCCCCTCTCTCTCCCCCCCCCCTCTCAAAGCACGAGTGAGTTGAATATGGGCTTGTCATTTAGCTTTTACATGATTTACCTTTTATAAAGGTCACCGACAATGGCGAACATTTAAAGATAATAAAAATTACAATTACTATAACTATGGAATTCTCGGATGATTTGTATTTTATGGGCGTAATCTTCGCCGCCTGATAAAATTCTTGAAATAAACCCAATACTTGTAAAATGGGTCGTTGACCTCATAATAGTATTATATACTACAATTTACCCCTTGCGAACTTAAATAGTTTTTTTTTATAAAAAAAAGCAGGTCACTGAGCAGCTATAATATAATAACACATATTGGGGTGAATATACTTTACTAAGCATACGAACATTTCTATCTAGTCGTACATTTATGTAAAGGTATTTTCATCTTAACCAATGCTCAAGAGCTTTTTTGTTTTTTTTGTATATTTGTTAGGGTGTCAATTATTCACATCCAAATTGACCCTTTCGCCGACGCCTAAATATAATCCAAAATCATTGCTATAGTGTTTTTGCCCCATTGGAACATAAAAGCTTGGCTAAAATTCGTATCTTAGCAATGCTATGCCTTCAAACGTCTCCAAGTGCAAAGTTAATTCGCTAACATAATTCGGCTGTTTGGCGATAGGAATTAAACATTCAGATAATTTTTCTTTTTGAAGAACGTGAATAAGGTTACAAAAGGGGTACAATGTAAAATCCAACCGATCTTCACTGGGTCTACAGTTATTAATCCCGGAGAGGAGCCAACATAGACCCAGTCTGTTCTCCAATTCTTTTTTCAAATGGAGTATAATATTGTTTAAAAAAAATAATTGTGATTTCGTAGGGATTGCAGCAGTTCAAGTTAAACGATGGAACATTATTCTTTGCATTCAGACATTTTTTACTGTAGTATTACTAGATCGTCAAATATAAATTGCAATTTCGTCTTTGACCAGCTAACGTTGTGCATTTCACCGTGATCACAAAAAGGTGCAGTTCAAGTTTTGGATCACGGTATTTTTTTTAGTGAAATATTGTTTTAAAGCAAAAAAAAAAAGATAAAAAAACCCCCCAAAAAACAACCAGAGCTACTTACCTTCGTCGTGTAATGTGAGGATTGACAGGATGGAGAAAACGAGCTCAAATCGTTCTTTAAACTGTTGTGTTGAAATGGTTACCGTGACAATGCAGGCTATGGTAGATTTATCGAGTTCTAGGTCAAGGCCAATGATCATGACATCATCGGGGGAAGTCAATTTCATTTCATCTCCCCTTTGTTAATCATTTTCGAACTATATAATGATTACAATAACCCTCTTGGCCAAAACGTTTTTGGCGTTCAGGTGTTTTTTTAGACAACATATATACAAAAAGAACATATAAATACATAATATAAAATTATTTGAGATTTAAATATAAACTGAACATTTATACATATATACAGTTGTCCGTTCCGTGACTTTATATGATTAGGGTACTAATGTAGTAGTGCCGCACCCCTCCCCCCCCCCCAAAAAAAAACCCCCATACCTAAACGTGAAGTATTTTTTTTATATTGTGTAATAGAGTATATAAATCAATAACAGACAGGATGATCTCGACGTTAGAAACGTTTTGACAATTTTAAAAAGTTATGAACAGTGTTAAAGATGAACTGATTTTCATCAAATGAGAGAACAATCTGAACATTTAATAAAATACCAACATCTCGAAATTGCTGCGTGAGTAACCCAATAGTATGTCCTCGGACACCGGAATGTAGGGAGCATACTAATAGACGACCACACGCGCAGGCGGGACTATCAGTTTACTAAATATTATTTGATTTTTTTCTATCTGCAATATAAAAGTACTGTGGAATATGTCGTTTTTAATCAAGCTTGAAGCAAATGATGAGATAGAATTTGAATACTGTACTTCGGGTTCCAATGTGTTCCATTCTTTAATCATCGACGGAATAAATGAATTTGAAAATATGTTTGTTCTACAGAAATACTCTTCGAGATTATTACAATTTCTTAGACGATATGGTGTTTTTTTTCTTTAAATAGGGTTAGAAATGAAAGAAAGAGCTTATGGAACAAAATCATGTTTCTTTATAGAGTTTTGCATTGCTTGTACCTCTAACCGCTCCACAAATAGTCCTTAGTGCATCTTACTTTACAGTTTCTAATCGTGAAGCGAATTTGTCTGAGCAGCCAGCCAAAATTACGTCAACATAATCAAACTGTGGTAGAATAAAATAAGTATAGACGGTGTTTAGTGATTTTCTATTTAGTCGATATTTTAATGATCTCAAACAATTGATAAGTTCCCTACTTTATTAAATATATGATTTATATGGACATCGCATTTGCAATTTGGTTGAAAGTTTAGTCCAATATGTTCATGCCCCGATACGCACAGTGTCTAAATACATGTGTGGGTTAGTTAAATTTATTTCGGTTGAAAAAGTTATTGTTTCAGTTTTTAGGGGGTTGAAGGTTACAAGCCATGCCTTTGACCAGTTGTTAATAGTAATCAAATCATTTTTCAGGATAGTCGCTTCTACCTGGGGATCCGATTTTGTAAATAAAGGGGAGTGTCATCTGCAAGTAATCTAATATTCGAGTTAATACCATTTACAATATCATTAATATATAACAGAAATAAAAGAGGACCGAGAACCGAGCCCTGTGGGACACCGACAGGGACAACCCTGGAGGTATCACTAACAACTACTACTTGCTTTCGTTTTTTTTTAAATAATCAACAAACAGATTAAGCAGCCCCCCTTGTACACAAGATGCCCTCAGCTTATGTCAAGAGTCCGGCGTACCAGACTCTATCAAAAGCCTTGCTGATGTCGCAGAACACTGCTCTTGTGTACTTTCCGTGATCTAAGGCTTGACAAAAAGAGTGAATTAAGTCAATCAGTTGATAGATAGCACTATCTCCCTTTACGAAACCACTGTGAAACGAAGTTAGTAAATTGGTTTCACAAAAGTAGTTAAAGAACTCATTTGTTCCTTAAACGGGTGGGGGCGACAAACCGATGTCCCGACCATATAAAAGAACGAAAATGCTGTAAGTTCGAAATTCGCATGCACGTTAAAGAACGCTTGACAGTTAGATTTGGACGAAGGCGCCACTACTCGGGCAACATTTCCTTCACTGCACGCTGCATGGTATATGCCCGTCTCGATTAGCTCGTTATTGGTGTAATAAATTATGACGTTATTTCATATAAAGATATATATAGGACGACTTCTTTAACGTGAGACCAGGGCGGAATACGTAGATTCTCTATGTAGTCTATGTTTTCCAAATATTTTAATATCAAAATATGTCAATAAACCCGAAAAAGCCTATCTAAGTCGACAAACCATCAACACATTTTCTCGCGATTATTGGTAATTACAGGATGGGTTTAATAGGGATTATAGTAGTTATCTCCCCTTGTTAAAAAAACAAACAACATGTTTATTAGTATTATACAATCAATCTCACATATGTCGAATCATTTTTACCTCGAAGTTTTTCTTGTACTCAGTGCTTGCTTACTAGAAATCTGGATGTAGAGTTTTCGCCCCCCTCTCCCGTCTCAAATGAATTAAATCCCGCGGTTCCAAATCAGTTCAGAGCCTCATTATTTTATAAACATGTAGCTTAAATAAATATCGTGGCTCGTATATCCCAGCAGAAGACTAAAACTACTCCAGAAAGACCGACGCGGTCTAAATTTAGATATTTTTTTAGCTTGCGCCGTCTTTATTTACTCGGACCACGGATTTTGTTCCTACACAAAACACTCGACACCCAGTATTTACTCAGGGCTTCGGATTATGGGCCTACCTAAAAAAAACACCCCCCCCCCCATACCCAGGGGCAAGCGCCGCTACCAATACGTTATTCGTGATTCGTAACTAAAATAGAACGATATATCTTGCATCCGACCATTTCCTCGTTCGGTGACCGATTAGCACGTAGGCGACCGTTTTTCAAGCGATGAGGAGGGTGCTGGCTAGTTTGTTAGAGTGCACGTGGCAGTATTCTTCAGCAATCACCTGTTTTATAGCCGAACCCCGAATAACAGTCGTCTCCGTGTTAGTCGGTCAACCAACGACGTTGTCCTTTTAAATTGGAATTTAATTGTATTCAAGCTTCAATCAGTCGACCTCCATGAGTGTCATGAAATGCACCACGTGCAGTTCAAACATTTCTTTTTCTGAGCCAATTTTATTTTTAATGAATTCAGATAAGCACACAAACGAACCTGTCTAAAACATACTACAGGACTTTCCAAGTTGCGGGGGTGGGGGTGGGGTGGGGTGGGGGGAGGTGGCCTAGTGGTCTAGAGTGCCGCGCTTCGACCTCTAGCTGGCCGGTCACCTCTGGCTTGCGGCTGTGGCTTCTCAACCTCGTGGGATTCCTCCGGGCACTCCGGTTTCCTCCCACTGCCAAAGACCCCTACGCACAAGAGAATTATTGAAATAAAATTAAAACCATATGTTAGTCCCGAAATGACCTAGTTGTGTTGAGTGGACGTTAAACCCCATTTCTCTCTCTCAAAGTTGCGGGGATCACGGTGGCTAAGTGGATAAGGAGCTGGTTCGCTAGCGTGGAGCTCGGTTGTTCGATCCCTGCATTTGCCGAGAAAGTTCATCTCGATTTTCCGGCGTGATTTCCCCTTGTCAGTGATGCAGAAGGAGGGCCTGACAAGGACAGCTGCCTAGTCGTTCGGATGTGACGAAAAACCGAGATCCCGTGTACACATTGGAGTGCACGTAAAGATCCCTTGGCAGTTGGAATTCGATATAAGAGTAGGCCGTAGCGGCGCTGCCCGGGAAAAAAATTTCCCTCAAAGTTGTCTAGAGTGCCGCGCTTCGACCTCTAGCTGGCCGGTCACCTTTGGCTTGCGGCTGTGGTTTCTAGCCCTGGTGTGAGCGTATGTGGCATGGAGATATGGGCGCCTTCTCAACCTCGTGGGTTTCCTCCGGGCACTCCGGTTTCCTCCCACTGCTAAAGACCCCTACGCGCAAGAGAATTATTGAAATAAAATTAAAACCATATGTTAGTCCCGAAATGACCTAGTTGTGTTGAGTGGACGTTAAACCCCATTTCTCTCTCAAAATTGCGGGGATCACGGTGGCTAAGTGGATAAGGAGCTGGTTCGCTAGCGTGGAGCTCGGTTGTTCGATCCCTGCGTTTTCCGAGAAAGTTCATCTCGATTTTCCGGCGTGATTTCCCCTTGTCAGTGATGCAGAAGGAGGGCCTGACAAGGACAGCTGCCTAGTCGTTCGGATATGACGAAAAACCGAGGTCCCGTGTACACATTGGAGTGCACGTAAAGATCCCCTGGCAGTTGGAATTCGATATAAGAGTAGGCCGTAGCGCCGCTGCCCTTGCAAAAAATTTCCCTCATAGCACACTGTATGGCGTATGCCCGTCTTCAATTAGCCTAGGTTAGGCGCATAATAGTAGGACGTTAAACCCCATTCATTCATTCATCCAATGTTGCGAGGTAACCACGTTCCTTTACCGCCCAACTATCTTCCCGGTTACCTGTAGAAAATAATACCTGCAATTGTAATGAAATGTACCAATCTCGAAACCAGAAAATGTTCGTGCATACTACCAAACGACATATTAGACGCAAAATGGTTGTCAAAGGCGATCAACATATTAAACTGCATCCCCCATCCCGCCTCCCTCAGGCCTAGTCCAAAAACTTACATATTATGCACTACGCACAAATCTTGCACTTCTCCGTGGTCTTATATTATCTCATCATATTCAAAGTTATATTCAACTGCTCTCATTTAATAGGCTTACCACCAGTCCGTGGATTGTGGGAGACAGACTGTACAATTGTTTGTCAGAGAGCAACATTAGCAGGCAGGTCTAAAGATTCTGTCTAATGTTTTGTCCACTCGCACAAGAAATTGCTGCCAATGAGATAAAAGGAAAGGAAATTTGCTTAAATTATCTAAGTTTTCTCAGTGGGGAGCTGGAACCCACTCCCTCCTCAGTTTGCTCCACAGGATATAACACGGCATACTATGGCATGAAGTTTATGTCAACTTGGAGTACGAACTATGTTCTACCTGGGCGCTCAGTGTTGGACCAGTTGAAATGGGGTTGTGGGGGTGGGATTGTGGATGTCCCCCTGGATTTTAAAGGCCCCAACCTCCATTTCACAGCTTCTAGATCTGCTACTGATTTAACTTCCCGAATAACACAACAGTACTTCTTATTCCATACTCGTCCAGAGTACGTGGACTTGTGCCTGATGTAATTGGAGTGAAATAATTCAGCTACGCCCTGCCCTGTAAGAGGAAGTGTAAACCCCTAGTGGTAGCAGTAATCCGTGTCATGTTCTCGGCGATTGTAGGAAAGATGACATATTGTACTTTTTTGATTGACTCCATATTTTGGCTCCAAATCCCTTGGTCTTTTACGTTTTCCAGAAGTTGCCAGGAAACAACCAAAAAGAGATAACTACATAGCTTTAATAACAAACTCTGGGTTACATTGATTGAGAGACAGAGAGAGAGAGAGTTGGGGGATCCCGGGACTAGCAGCTGCAAGCTTTTGGGAGTCACTTCTGTCTATTTCTTTTGAACATACGTACTTGTGTAAAACCAACAGGGATTCAAATCACTTGCATCTTTCGATAAAAACCACTCCTCCATTCCTTTAAAAAGTAATTCACAAATCTGTGATTTCTGTTCCTCGCTTCGCTCACTACTAAGTGCTTCATAGAAAGTGTTATAGGTTGGTGTTTTTAAATATTTTGTTATACCACGAGCAAAACTTTCTCTATCATCGATACCCGTGGATTATAAGTAAAGAGAATAATAATCAACATAATTTCAAATAGATTATGAACAGAATCTTAGTGTCTACAAACCACGAGCCACCCCACTCACCAAAAAGCTCATTGACTGCTAAGCTCCACCAATGAATACCATATCCATCTCGCCCACAAGCCTCCCCACACAACGTCGAAAGTAACAATGACACTAAACAAATATAGTGCTTCTTTTGAGAGCATTGAAATGTCATATAAAAGGTTACTACATTTACCTTGCTTCCATTCTGTGACATAAAAACAGGGCAGAACATCCATTCTAACTTCATGCAGTCTTAGACCCATATTCTGTAACTCGATGGAATCGCGGATTGGTTCTTCTAGCTCACGTGGGCTTCTTAAGCAGAAGGCTACTGTACCTCGTTGTAACTCGGCCTATAAAAGATAACAAATTTCACTCAACCAACCCCCCCCCCAAAAAAAACCCCCCAAACAATTAAAAAACAGCAATTGACGCTAGATAATTTTCCTTTGTATGCTGTAATGTATATTTCAATAAAACATTTTTTTTATGGGATCAGCGTTAACAGCAATTTTCAAACTATTATTTCCAGTTTAGGTATTGCACTGTACTCTGCAATGTGGCCAAATCTAGAATATCAATATGTTTGTAGATTGAATACCTTCCAGAACATAACATGGCTAATATATCTGATCAACATGAAATGAAATGTGGTTTATTATCCTATTGCTTTGCTCCTAAACTGGGATAATGAAGACGGGCATACGCCATTCAGTGTGCTATGAGAGACATTTGCCCGGGTAGCAGCGCTACGACCTACTCCTTTATCGAATTTCAACTGCCAGGGAATCTTTTACGTGTACGCCAATATGCACACTGGACCTTGGTTTTTCCTCCCATCCGAACTACTAGATTGCTGCCCTTGTCAAGCCCTCCGCCCTGTATCACTGACAAGGGGAAACCACGCTGCAAAATCTGGATGAACTTTCTCGGCCAATGTAGGGATCGAACATCCGACCTCCAGTCTAGCGCGCCAGTGTCTTAGCCACGTGATCCCCTATCTTACGAAACACCATCACTATATTATGTTAATAGAAGTGTTGTGATATTTTTTTTTCTTTGTGTGCTGCTTATACATACAATTACCTTTGTAATAATACCACGCTCGAATAAATCTTTCCAAGCTGTACCCATAGCAATAAACCCATCCTGAAAACCTACACACACTGGTTCTTCAGGAGTAGCATCTTTTCCCCCTGCAGTTGCGAAGACACCCCAACCACCTACAATACAATAGGTATCTTGGTTCAAGGTTATATCCCATTTGTAGCATAGTTGTGGTTGTGGAAGCGTAGTAGAAAATGTACCACTAGAAATGTCTGTCAGTGTTTTTATACGCCCACATTTTCATGTGGATGTATTATGCCGTCGTCTCTGTCCGTCTTTCCACAATTATTTGTGGACTCTCTACAGGTCACAATTCTTATCCGATTTGACAAACCGTTTGATTATATCATTGTTACACCATAAGGGGGATTGAGTTCGAATTTCGTGAAAATCGGACCACAATTGCCGGACAAAATGGCCACAGTTTGTACGCGAATAGTGTAAAAATATTTTGTATCCAGGCTGTGGACTCTCCACAGGTCACAATTCTTATCCGACTTTGACAAAACTTGGAATATAGGTTTCTCCCCAAAATATCTCGGGTGCTTTCGAAATTGGTATGTAACGGATCGAAACTTCATGGATTATGGCCCCTGATTGTACGAAAAATCACGTTTTTAGGCTTGTGGACCATATAGAGGTAACCGATTTTGACGAAACTTGACATGCAATGTTTATAACCCAAAGATCTTGGTTTCTTTCGATATTTGCGCCCGTCGTAACTTTACTTCCTAAATTATGGCCCCTGATTGTCCGAAAAATCGCCTATGGTCCCTCTGAAGGTCACAATTATTATCCGATTTAAACAAAAACCGTTTGATTATATCGCCGTTACACCGTAAGAAAGGATGAGTTCGAATTTCGTGAAAATCGGACCACAATTGAATGACAAAATGGCGGCCGTTAGTACGTGAATAGTGTAAAAATATGGTATATCAAAGACACTGTAGAGGTCACAATTTTAATCTGATTTTGATGAAACTTTAAATGTACGTTTATAACCTAAAGATCTTGGTTCCTTACGATATTTGCTCATATCGGATCGTAACGTCTTGAATTGCAAGGAACTGTGGGTAACCCACTAGATACATCACCGCTGATTGGTTAATCAATTCTCTGTCTGACCTCTGGCGTAACCTTCTGTATCTTAATGAGATTGATAATAATGGTTAAAGATAAATTAGGTCAAATGTTACAGCAGGACAACTTGACAGAACGAAATACTAACCTGGCTTTAATTCCTTTGTTCTATTTTTAAGGAAGAGTACCCAGTCATCGGCTGCTCGTTTCTTTAAGACTTCTTGTTCGTCTTTTTTTTTAGTAAAATAAGGATACACATGGTCATATACATACACGGGTCTAAAATAAATGATAAGATTATGTATGATAGCCACCATAGGAGTGTTTGTAAGTAAGAGGACTAGGAAAAAACCCACGAGGCTGGACAGGTGACCCTACTCCTTATGATTCAAGAGCGGGTATTAAAATTACACCAAGTAACTCAGCGACAGACCTATTACGATCTAAATCGCACGCGTTAACCACCGAATGTTGCGAAGTGAATTGGGGGTTAAGTTCTACTTTCTGCACTCCGACTTAAGGCTGCATGGTAGCGGACTTACTTTGATAACCATTGTATTGCTGTAAAAGACAATTGCAGATCCACAGAATCGGAAGGAAAACACTGCTTGTAAAAATTGGTTCCTGCAGATGTCACATACACATTTTCATGGTCCAGAAGATACAAATTAAATCTAATTTTATACAAATTAAATCTAATTTTATACAAATTAAATCTAATTTTATACAAATTAAATCTAATTTTATACAAATTAAATCTAATTTTATACAAATTTAATCTAATTTTATACAAATCAAATCTAATTTAATACAAATTAAATCTAATTTTATACAAATTAAGTTTAGACAAATATAATTTTATGGTACATAAATTACAGACTAAATCTGGTCATTGCAAGTCTTTTATTTGGCTTAAATGTTAATAACCTGCCAAGGCTATTTCCTCTCTATCGCATTGGATGACCGATGTTTAAATGGATTTAACGATGAAAAGGAAACGAGGCCAAGTTGTTCGTTGTTATGTACGGTTTCTATGATAATGAGCGATCTCCGATATAATTTTAATAAGATTAAGTTATTTGAATGACAGTTGGACTAATACTAGTAATTATTTGCCTAGTGCGAGTTATTAATGTTCCCCTTATTTTTTTCTCCCCTCTTCCTGCAATTTTGGTCTAGAATAGGAGAAAAGGGATCATATTTGCAATTTATAGCAGTTTTGGGTAATACTAGTAATATTACAGCGGAGGGATGGGGTGTAAAATGTCTTTCTGCGTAGCAATCAAATGTATCAGAAGTAAGATTTTCACCCCAGTCAACTTCAAATCCCTGTAGCATAAAAATATAAACGGTCACCCCCTACAAGTATATGATGAGGAGATTCCAAAATGTGGTAACCATTGTGACTAAAAAGATTGGAACCAACGGAATGATGGGCAAAAGGCTGTAGCCTGTGATGTTACACCCATTTAACATTGAAGTCAACGGGCGAATAATTACTAGTCTGAGTCAAGTTCCTGTTTCAGAGTTATGCTACTACCGATTCATAGCTATATCTGTATTACGCCGGTCAATCGCTGGTCTTACATAACGCATCTTTAAAATGTAAGTACGATAAACACACACGAACAAACACACACAAGACAAAATTGCGACGAAGATATGAAACATGCACAGACACTGCAAGTAATAAACAAGAAACGTATATATCAAATTAAATAAATGGGTCCGGCCCAACCGCAAGCACCAATGGCACTGTACAGTAATACAGGCTTTACTCAAAGTGAAAACAAACTCTGCAAAGGGGAGACAACCAACAATATTACCCAAACGTTGTATTATTTTAGCACAAATTTCAAATACGGATATATATATATAGATGTTACAAACCCTGAACTCTTTTATATAATGAATTGAAATCATTCGCTGGTAAATCTTCATACATTATATGGATTTCTCTCTTTTTACCACATTTTGATCGAATAACACCTGAAATTCAAATGTACTTAGATGTATTATAATACGCAGTGAACAAGAAGATAAAACACCCAACAAGCCTACTTGACGTTAACGATGCAGCTTATGCTTACTCTTTCCGGAACGCAAGATGATAGCGAAATTGACTACTGGAAGGTCCATGACATTGGCAAGTTACATTTGTAAAGTCATCGGTGGTCTTTGAATTTAACTTCAATTTAGAATCGATAGGGAAGAATGGATACTCGGTTAAGGTCTAGCTCAGTAACCAGGTTCGATCTAGTCGTTAGGACGGGGCGAAAAACACAATTCATTTCCTTTGTTCCATTGAAATCATAACAATATACTTACTAATTATATCAGTCATTAGTTCTAATGAAATCATAACAATATACTTACTAATTATATCAGTCATTAGTTCCATTGAAATCGATCCGTCCGCGGCACCATATTCTGCTACAGTAAATGTTACGTTTTCTTGACCAGGTTTGGTGACCAGGTTTGGTGACCAGATTTTCTGAAATATTTTAGCAGAATTAAAGAACTTTTAGCGGCAATTTCAAATTTTTAAGTTATATTTGTAAAATTTATTAAAATTAAGCCTTAAAATAGATGGTATCCATAAACAGTCCAACCTTGTTAAAGAATAATCCTATTATTACTATTGCCAGCTGAGAAATTGGCAAAAATATCATTTTCAACTTCAAATTCAAACGTCGGAAAATGGCTGCCCCATGTTATTAATAGCAAAACATGGGAGGTAATTGTGTTGTTATTTCCCGTTTCATATGTTTTTAAGGGTGGGAAATAATTCAAATGCTGTGGGTTCTTCTGATTGATCACTATCATTCGGCACCGGAATCTGTCGAGGTTTGCCGAATGTGATCACTATATATTACAAAACCGAGTACCATTGCAACGATACGCTACAACCTTATACCGCCCATAATTTTCAATATATTCATTTTTCATTATCTATTTTTGGACTATTATAGAAAGCACTGTTTTTATATATTATCGAAATTATGTTCTCTTAGAAATATTACCCGACTTTGATTTAAAAAAAAATCATAATTAACCAACTATTTAAAAAAATAAAAAATAACTAACCAACTATTTTAAGTATCTGGGGCCAGTTGCTCAAAGCTTCGTTATCTTTAAACGATCCGTTAACTTTAACGGAGAGAAAGATTGTTGCTGGAAATAAAGGCCCCGAAGAATCTGTGGTGTAAATTTTTCTAAATATTTTTGCTAATATAAAAAATAAAGTATTCTATAGTGTTTTCTGTAGTAAATTTAACGGAAAGTTAACAAACAACACGTTACCAAGATATGTCCGTTAGAGTTTAACGGATCGTTAAAATAACTTAGTTTTGAGCAACCGACCCCTGGTCTTTAGAGTTATCACAAAATGCTTTGTTTTTTCTCTGAACGTCGCCGTATGACGTCCCCTGTCCACCTGGATTCATTACATTGTAGGAAGACCATCTGGACATCAATTTCAAGGGAGTTCCCAATCTGCATAAAATAAGTATATCCAATTATAGGTGGGGATCACGGTGGTTGGGGTTTGAGTGCTCAATCCCTGCATTAGCCGAGAAAGTTTATCTCGATTTTCCGACGTGGTTTCCCCTTGCCAGTGATGCAGAACGTAGGGCCTGCCAAGAACAGCTGTCTAGTCGTTCGGATTGGACGAAAAACCCAGGTCCCTTTTTCACATTGGCTTGGACGTAAAAGATCCCTTGGCAGTTGGAATACGATATAAGAGTAGGCCGTAGCGCCGCTGCCCGGGCAAAATTTCCCTCATAGCACACTGTATGGCGTATGACCGTCTTCAATTATCCCAGATTAGGTGCATAACAGTAGGTCGTTAAACCCCATTTCATCCCATTTTAAAGATGTCGTACCCTGTCGGAATCAACTTTAGGAGAAATGGGGTTTAACGTCTACTCGACAAAACTAGGTCATTTCGGGACTAACATGGTTAATTTAATTTCAATAATTCGCTTGAGCGTAAGAGTCTTTTAGCAGTGGGAGGAAACCGGAGGACCCGGAGAAAATCACAAATTTCGTAGTGCCAAATTCTATAGATATTTACCTGAACGAACCGACACATCTAAATACATACATCGTCATTATTTTTTAGCTGAACACTAGATAGAAATATATTCTTCTGAAATAAAGATAGCAGATCCCGATTTATTTTTAAGCGTCTATTGTATTAACGAACAATTATCACCCAATAGTACATTTGACAGTAGATATCGCTTGTGTGTTAAATGTGATATATACACAGTGACGTGGTGATATCACTTTACATAAATTTGATTGGTCAATCAAAAATGAACTACTTTCTTTTATTTTAAAGAAACCACTTAGTTTAAGTAAAGAGCTACTTTTAAAAAAAGAAACTGCTTTTATTTAAATTGACCTTGAAGGAAAAAACTGGGTCAGTATACAGGGCTATACAATAGCTAAACTGCGGTCAAAAAATGATGTATCACTACGCTGTAATGTAATTCGGTTCAGTAAGTGAAATCTATACCAAAGAATTATATTTATTTATTTGTGCATGTAAGAAAGGATTGGGTGATAAATAAAATCTCCAACTCGTGTTTTTTGATACGTACGAGATTCTCTATTTAATCCTGTCGTTTCTAGTCCCCATTTGATACTTTCACTGTTGGTTTATATGTTGTTGTTGTTTATTACAAATTTAACGTCCAATACATGATAATTTATAAAATGAACATGTTGATTTAATTCAAATTATTTACTGAATAAAATCTCGGAACCAGAGGGGTTGGTGTATGTTTCTATGGGATGGATGGCCGAAACGTTATATCATAAGGTCTGTCATAGAGTTAACTGCCGTGGTTTCGATTCCCCGGTTGTGTGTTATATCCGGATCCTCTGGATTCCTCTTATTGCTAAAGACCCCTACGCGCAAGTGAATTATTGAAATAATCAAACCATGTGTTAATCCCGAAATGACTAGTTTGTGTCGAGTGGACGTTAAACCATCCTCTCCCTCTCTCTCTCTCAGTCGGAGACATACAATGAATTTTTAAATAATAATGTATATAACATTTGAAGCCAGAAGAAAGATTTAAAATGGGTGGATCTAGCTTTTACAAGATGCATCTTTTAGAAAGTTTACAGACATACATATCATGCATTATAAGTTTTTAGTATCTTTAAATGTTATCCATAGTCGGTAAAAGTAATACTGGTTTACTCGGATGACTAGTTGATTGTGGAAATAAACGAAAAATTTGTAAAATGAGTCGTTGACATCATACTACATGTATATAGTACAATGCTTAACCCTTTGCGAATTTAAATAGCTATTTTAAAAAAGCAGGTCAATGCAGATTTTTAGGGGTATTTAGTCCCTTGGCAGGTTTAGCTCAGCCCACTTTTCCCTGACTTTGAGCCAAGGAACATCACAATAAATACAAGTGAAGAATATTAAACAAGTAGTAAAGTGAAAAAATATATTGGATATTTGTAGTAAGTAGAAAGCTTATTTATTATTATTAACCGCTGCTAGTGCACGTGCCCGTAGCTTGATGTAGTATTGGTGTATGTAGCTTTGCTTAGTGGCATGGGCTTTGCTTATACATGTATGTAGTATTTATATCTATATGTGTCTAACTCGCGTGGGGATCACGGTGGCTAAGTGGATAAGGCGCTGGTTCGCTAGCCTGGAGGTCGGGTGTTCGATCCCTGCATTGGCCGAGAAAGTTCATCTCGATTTTCCGACGTGATTTCCCCTTGTCAGTGATGCAGAAGCTGTCTAGTCGTTCGGATGGGACGAAAAACCGAGGTCCCGTGTACACATTGGAGTGCACGTAAAAGTTCCCTTGGCAGTTGGAATTCGATATAAGAGTAGGCCGTAGCGCCGCTGCCCGGGCAAAATCTCGCTCATAGCACACTGTATGGCGTATGCCCGTCTTCAATTAGCTCAGGTTAAGTGCATAACAGTAGGACGTTAAACCCAATTTCATTCATTCATTCATAAATAAGTATATAGACCCGAGTTTACAACATTGGTTTAATCAGGTCTACTAGAGCTTTGGTGTTGCCTAGCAACTGCACTTCTGCAGGGTGTTGGAGGCAGGGGACAAAAAAAGTGTGGAGGAGAGCGGGCTATAGATATTAATTGTTTACCGTTTGAACGTCCCTATTGTATCTTATGTGTGAGTGTTGATTACATAACTGTGAATATTTCTCCGCGAAATAACTGTGAACCTTTGATTATCATCATTTGTGAATTTGTGACTAGTTATAATATATTTGTAAACTTCTGTTCTGCTTTGACTCTTTTTTATTCTGGTTAAGGAAGGGGCAAATAGCTCGTGCCTGGGAATTCCTCTCTCGCCCGTGACAAGAACAGTACAGTGCGTGAACTGACGCGTATGAAAAACTGTCATCCCACTCTGTCGCCTCCTATAACATCTTAATGGATTTTAACACAAAATTAAGCAGTTTTATTCTCAAAAACATTATCGGGATTTACCCTTTCAATAGTTATTTCCCTTTTTTAAAAAAATCATTTCGATGATTCCTATTGCCAAATAAAATGCACAACAGCGGATCCTATTAGTGAATTAACTTTGCTAAAAAAAGGATTTTAGCCAAGCATTTATGTTCCAAGGGAAAAAAACAATATAGCAATTATTTGTGAATATTAAGGTTTCGGCGAAAGAGCCAATTTTAATGTGAGTAATTGATCCCCCTAAAAAAAAATATTTAAAAAAACCCCTGGGGCATTAGTGGAAGTGATAATACCTTTACATAGTAATGTTCGTATGTTTAGCAAAGCATATACACCACAATATGTGTTAATATTTTATATCTCACCTTGTACCCGATTATAACATCTAACACTAGCATACATTACTATACTTTTACAAGCACCCCTCTTCATCGAAATGTTTTTTTTTAAAAAAAGAAGATAAATAATTATTTAAGCCTGGGCCCAGGTAAATTCTCTAACATCTAAGGGGCATTATGTAAGGTATGGATAAAGAACTAGCCATTATTGCTATAATAGTTCGAAGGCAGGTGATGTAAAATGAATAATTTGAAAATTTCATTTAAATTACCCCATTGCAAGCGAAGATATTGGCCTTTGAAGGTTTGACAGACGTGTGCAATAATTTCAATTATGCTCCTGGTTGATCGAAGCTAAGTCTCGGACCGTCTGGGTTCCGCCATATTGATTAAATCAAAGTATCGCTGAACCGTTTTGATCTGTTTGATATCGGAGAAATCGGATGCCACCCAGAGTTGATTAAGGCCTGGATAAGGTAATTAATGTCTAATTAATACTTTAGAAAACATTTCAGGCCCAAAGAAAGATCTGCAATACGCAGATTTAGCTCTTGCACAATGCATGTTTACCATACATTACTGTACTTTTACAAGCAGCTCATTGACCTGCTTTTTAAAAAATACTATTTAAGTTCGCGAAGGGTTAAGCATTGTACTTTATAGTATGATGTTAACGACTCATTTTACAAATATTTGGTTTATTTCAAGAGGGTTGTTAGGCAGCGAAGCGTGCACCCACAATATACAAGTCATTCTTTTACCGACAATGGAGAACATCTAAAGATACTAAAAAATTAGAATGCATGATATTTATGTCTATAACCTTTATAAAAGATACATCCTGTAAAAGCTAAACCTGCCCAAATCTTTCTCCTGTCTTCAAATGTGTGCTAAATGATCTGCTGCGCTCCGTAGGTAATGGCAAACTTGTGTCTTTGACCCTGTTAGATTTGTCTGCCGCATTCGATACTGTCCATCACGAAACTCTCTTAATAAGTAGTACAGGGGGACTGCGCCACATATGATTTACATAAAGGACAAATATAACGACAAGACATCATACTCCGAAACAACAAACAAACAAAATGAACAATTCAAAAAAGAGTGAATGGATCTGGGGGCTAGCCGTAAGCGTCCACTGCGCTGTACAGTCCCGGGTCTGAAGTAACACAACAGACTTCACTCAAAGTTGAAAATGACCAGGCAAAACATTATGTGATGTCAGCATGAGTCATGGTCTGCCATATGCTGCAAGCATACTGTAGGAAAAATTCCGACTATACAAGTAACCACATCGGTGAAATGTATAAAAAAGGTAGTCAAAACATTAAAGAAGTGTTTAAATATTCAATAAAATAGATGTATAGTGAATGTATTGAGGGAACATATTCCACCCGTCACGAGAAAAACGCACAAACAAAACCGAATATAAAGAAGCAAAGGAAATGTAGACTACCTCGGAAGGCAGCTGACTGCTAACTTTTCACATAACTGGTACTGCCTTACAATGGATTAAATCATATCATACTGACAGAAGACAGAAGATCATTATAAACAAATCCCATTCCGAGTTTGCAAACCTTAATTGCGGAGTGCCTCGAGGATCTGTTCTTGGACCGGTACTGTTTTTTTCTGTACACACGGTGTTTGGGGAATGTTATAGACCAGTATCATTTCTCCTACGCTGATGATACACAGTTAATCAGTAAGTTTAAACAAGATAATGCTCATAATTCCTTTGAAAATACTACTCGCTGCTCAAAAGCTGTTAAATCCTGGATGAATAATAATAAATTAAAGTTAAACGATGAAAAAACAGAAGCAATACTTGTTGGAACACCACAGCGTCTCGCATCAACTCCCGATTCTTGTCTATTAATTTGCGACTCTAGTATTGAATTCGCAACAAGGTTTAAAAATCCTCGTGTTATTTTTGATCCGTCTTTAACAATGGAAAAACAGGTTAATCAGTTGTGCCGTGTTTGTATTTGTCATCTCCGTAGTATAGGAAACATTCTTCATCTATTGACTACAGCTGCTTGTCATCTTTTGGTGGGTTCTCTAATTTTCTCAAGATTGGACTATTGTAATAGTGCTCTTGCTGGAATATCTCAACATTTATTAAAGCGACTTCAAATAATTCAGAACAACTGTGCCAGAATCATCACAAGAACAGCAAAACGTCAACATATAACATCTGTCCTTAAATCGCTTCACTGGTTACCAATAGAGGCTCGTATAAAATTTAAAATCCTAACACTGGTCTACAAGCTCCATCATATATCACAGATTTTATGCAGCCTTATGTACCAAACGACAACTCCGTTCACAGAATAACCCAACACTTGTTGTACCTTCAACTAAATTAAAATCTGTTGGTGATAAGGCCTTCAATGTGTATATGGTCCACGACTATGGAATGACTTACCTGACAATATAAAGTGTTCAGAAACAGTTGCTCAATTTCGATCTAGACTTAAGACGCATATGTTCACGATGCATTATCCATTAGTGCTATTAACTTACAGCGCATGGATGGATTAAGCGCTATATAAATGTACATTATTATTATTATTATTATTATTATAAATGTTATATAAATATATTATTCAAAAATTCAGTGTATTGCTCCGATTGATAGAGAGAGAGAGAGAGAGGATGGTTTAACGTCCACTCGACACAAACAAGGTCATTCCGGGATTAACACATGGTTTAATTATTTCAATAATTTGCTTACGCGTAGAGATCTTTAAAATAGGAGGAATCCCGGAGGATCCGGAGATAACACACAACCGGGGAATCGAAACACCGGTAGTTGACTCTATGACACACCTTCTGATATAACGCGCACGCGCTAACCATTCGGCCATCCAACGCATAGAAATATAGACCGAACCCCCCTGGTTCCGAGTTTTTATTCTGTAAATAATTTGAATTAAATCAACCTGTTCATATTATAAATTATCATGTATTGGACGTTAAATTTGTAATAAACAACAACAACAACATTGAAAGTATAGACCCACCCGCTTTAAAAAAACCCAACAATAACATATAAACCAACATTGAAAGTATCAAATGGGACTAGAAACAACAGGATTATTTGTTCGTTAACATAATAGATCGTGAAATGCTATCTTTATTTCAGAAGAATATATTTCTATCTGGTGTTCATCTAAGAAATGATGACGATGTCTGTTTGTAGATATGTCGGTTTGTTCAGGTAAATATCAATATAATTTGGCACCACGAAATTTGTGATTTGAATGTCCGAGAATGCTTGGTCCACGTTCCTCTCGTGTTTTGGAGAGAGAGAGAGAGAGAGAGAGAGAGACAAATGGCGGTTGTGTGTGGCAAGCATTTTGTGATAACTCTAAAGACCAAATACTTAAAATAGTTGGTTAGGTTTTTTTTATTTTTTAAAATAGTTGGTTAATAGTTGGGTAATATTTCTAAGAGAACATAATTTCGATAATATCTAAAAACAGTGCTTTCTATAGTTCAATAATAAATAATGAAAAATGAATATATTTTAATTATGGGCGTTATAAGGTTAAACAAGATGTAGCGTAGACTGTTCATTATCGTGGCAATGGTACTCGGTTTTGTAATATATAGTGATCCACAAGAAGAACCCACAACATAAAGTCTTAGTTAGGTTAAAGCGAGAATTTCCAAATTTCTAAGAAAGTCAAAACATAATTATTTCTGTCTTTTGCTCAATAGGTTATCAATTCACTATTATACGATTATGGGCATTATTATCCACCCTTAAAAATATGTGACACGGGAAATAACAACACAATTACCTCCCCAGTTTTGCTATTAACAATATGGGTCAGCCATTTTCCAACGTTGGAATTTGAAGTTGAAAATGATATTTTTGTCAATTTGTCAGCTGACATTAGTGAAATAGAGCATTAATAGGAATAACCTTTAACAAGGTAGGACTGTTTATGGATACCATTTATTCTAAGGCTTTATTTTAATAAATTTTAAAAATATTACTGAAAAATTTGAAATTGCCGCTTTAAAGTACTTTAATTCTGCTAAATATTTCAGAAAACCTGGTTACTAAACCTGGTCTAGAAAACGAACCATTTACTATAGCAGAATATGGTGCCGCGGACGGCTCGATTTCAATGGAACTAATGACTGATATAATTAGTAAGTATATTGTTATGATTTTCATGGAACTTTTGATTGATATTATTAGTAAGTGTATTGCTATTGTTTATTAAGGATTTAGGTCAAGAACCCTTAGATCCAAATCATAATACAATAAAGTAGTCAGACTGTCAGGTTTAAGCTATTTACAAGCGTATCACAAATATCGGTTTAGTAGATAATGGGTTTAAATGATTTAAACACAAAACTAAGCAGTTTTATACCTCAAAAAGTTATCGGGATTGGCCCTTTAACATTGTCACGGTCATTGAAAACCCCTGATATCCTCTCACTGTTATCAAATTTTCTCAGTTTACACTTTGCAACATTTGATAGATATTTTCCACTAATATTACCATTCAAGACAATACTGTTAATGGATCCAATAAAGTAGTCAGGTAAGACAGTGACATGGATTGGTATCATGGTAATAATACAGTTTTACAGTTTCCATCAAACCGAGGAGGTTGTTTGACACGTGGTGTACTTTTAACTACAGGTCCAGGCCTGTAAAGCGAGAAAAAACATGATTAATATTTCCAGAAAGTGTGTCTTTAAATTTTCTATCGAAATTATCATATTCAAATGAATTCAATGGAACTAATGAAATGAATTGTGTTTTTCGTACCATCCTAACGACTAGATCGAACCTGGTTACTGAGCCAGGCCGTAACCGAATAACCATTGCTAAATCGAAATTAAATTCGAAGACCATCAATACACGATGACTTTAAAGTAGGCTAACATCTTGCGTTCCGGAAAGAGTAAGCATAAGCTGCATCGTTAACGTTGGGGGTATTGTTTTATCTTCTTATTCACTTCGTATAATTATCTACCAGGCCATCCCAACCCTGATATCTACGTCTTGACTGTGTATTATAATACATCTAAGTACATTTGAATTTCAGGTGTTATTCGATCAAAATGTTGTAAAAAGAAAGAAATCCTTGTAATGTATGAAGATTTACCAGAGAATGATTTCAATTCATTATATAAAAGAATCCAGGGTTTGTTACAAATATATAGATTCGATGGACTGGCATTGCTATTTCGTGCTAGAATAATACAACGTTTCGGTAATATTGTTGATTGTCTCCCCTTTTCTGAGTCTGTTTTCACTTTGGCCCCGGACCCATTCAACTTATTTGATATATACGTTTCTTATTTATTACTTGCAGTGTATCTGCGTGTTTTATATCTAAGTCGCGAGTTGGTCTTATTATTACATTTAAAGATGCATTATGTAAGACTAGCGCTTAATCTGGCGTAGTACAGGTATAAGTTTAACATTTCTTATAAGTATATAACCGAGTACATATTGGATAATTATCCAATTTAATTTAGTTTAGTTTGTATGGTTACGTAGCCATGTTTGGATTATCGCCCTTATTGTTATTGTTTTATTACTTCATGAATACACTTACATTGTATGCTTTCTTCTGCATTCCTGTTTTGCATTGCTTGTATGGGGTATTTAGTATTGTGTTTTGTGCAATTGTACAACTTAAAAATTCTGATTGGTTGTTTAGACTTATAGCTTTTAGCATTATTAAATCTTGATTATCGCCCTTTTTTTTTAAGAAATTCTATTGACATCATTGATAACATTACGACGTATTTACGTCACACCATTCAGTTAGCAGACGACTGCCTCCCGAGGCGGTCTACATTTTCTTTGCTTCATTGTGTTGGGTTGTTTGTGTGTTTTCTTGTACGAGTAAATATGTTCAATCTTGAGTGAAGTCTGTGTTGCTTCAGACCCGGGACTGTACAGCGCAGTGGACGCTTACGGCTAGCCCCCGGATCCATTCACTCTTTTTTGAATTGTTGTTTTATTGTTTGTTTCGTTTGCTGTTTTGGAGTATGATGTCTTGTCGTTGTATTTGTCCTTTTTGTAAATCATATGTGGCGCAGTCCCCCTGCACTAACTAGTATAGTCCTGAACCGGAAGTAGCAAACGGGAAGTGGTAGGTCATTGCCTCGTGACAGCCCTAGTGTAGCCAGGAGCTAAGCAAGGACGCAATGACGCGCTTAGTGTTATGGTTTAGAGTTTTAGAACACCCTTGAGTTTTTGCGTTACTTTGCAAATGGCAAAAGTAACGCGGTGTCAATGCGATTTTAACATGTAATTTTAAATGTTATTTTAAATGTAATTTTAAATGTAATTTTAAATGTAATTTTAATTTTAAATGTAATTTGTTTTTTTTAGGTATTATACCCAATCCCAGATCATATCTTCTGGACCATGACAATGTGTATGTGACATCTACAGGAACTAATTTTTACAAGCAGTGTTTTCCCGCAAATTCAGTGGACCTGGCTTTGTCTTTTACAGCATCACATTGGTTATCGAAGTAAGTCAGCTGCCATACAACCAAGCGGCATTATTATTATTAGTCTCCGTCTGTCTCAAAAGACAATGGACTGCGCCTGGGATGTCAATTTCTTGGTGTGGAGCAGCGTCGACTGTGGCTGTAGAGACCAATTCTAGAGTGGCAGTCTCTGTCACAGTTGCTGCAGGTATATGTTGTTGATGTTTGGGTCGTTTGGGCTGTTTGCGATCTCTGCCGCTCCCTTCTGTCATGCCACTGCTGCCCCCTCTTTGCCTCCGCTCTCTCCTACCCTGTGCGCACCACTTGACGCCAATTGCTGCGGCCAACTGCGACTGCTTCCAATGGGTCTGGATTGATGTCAGCAGACCTCATGTCTCTTTTGCAGACATCTTTGTAGCGCAGCATTGGTCGGCAAACTGGTCTGGAGCAAGATGAGAGCTCGCCGTAGAGAATATCCTTCGGCAGGCGACCATCCCCCATACGCCTCCCGTGGCCGAGCCAACGTAAGCGTTTCTGAAGGAGCATGACGATCATGCTTTGGGTGTTGGTACGGTCGAGCACATCCTAGTGGACCTAGCTTTGTCTTTTACAACATCACATTGGTTATTTTTATTTTATTATTATATTATACATGCATTTATATAGCGCTACTTCCACAACAGTGTTCAGTAGCGCTTTACAATACTATAAAATACACACAAGATGTGATAAAATTCAAAAAATAGAAATAACAAAAGTTAAGACGTGCAATATAAAATATAAAATAAATTTTAACTAAAATATAGAAATAAAAATAACAAGTTAAAAAGCTGTTAAATATAGAATATAAAAAAAAAGTTTGATCTAAAATATATATAACAACAGACAGCATCAGGGGTTAGTTAAAGCTTTCTTAAACAAAAAAGTTGACTCTTAAAAATGGGTAAAGAAATGCTGCTGCGAATTGTATAAGGAAGCTTATTCCATAGTTTCGGTGAAACAACTGAAAAAGCTTTATCACCAAAAGACACACGATTTGCCTTTTTTTCAACAAGAAGGTAACAGTCTTCAGAAGATCTTAATTGACGACTAGGTTTATATAAGTATATAAGATCAGATAAATAGGAAGGGATCAAATTATTTAAACACTTATAGGTTAAAAGTAAAATCTTATATTCTATTCTAAAAACAATTGGTAACCAATGCAACTCAAAAAGTACAGGTGTAATATATGATCTCGATAAGATGATCCTGAAATAAGACGGGCTGCAGAATTATGTAGTTTTTTTTAACTTATCAAGATGTTTAGCTGGAGTGCCATATAAAAGTGAATTAGAATTATCAATTCGAGAAGTAACAGGGGAGCTAATTAAGGTTTTCATTGCATCAATTGGGATATATTTTTAATTTTACTGATGTTACGGAGATTAAAATAGCCAGTTTTACAAATACTGTTAATGTGCGACTCCATAGACATCTGACAATCAAAAATTACGCCAATATTTCTGGCGGATTTAGAAGGAGTTATATAATTATTACCAACTTGCACAGGAGTATCACTTAATTTATTTAAATTTGTATTAGATCCAATAATTAAATACTCGGTCTTATCATCATTGAGCTTTAAAAAATCGTTGGACATCCACATTTTAATTTCTGAAATACAATTTTGCATTTTAAGTTTAGAAACATCAAAATAACCTTGAGACGGTTTTAAAGAGATATATAGTTGTGTGTGTCATCAGCATATACATGAAAAGATAAACCATATTTTCTAACAATATTCCCAAGGGGTCTAGTATACAGGCTAAAAGAATGGGGCCAAGGACGGAGCCCCAGATGTCAAGGTCCGAGGAGCAGAAGACATACCATTGACAACAACACGTTGTGACCTGCCTTTAGTATATGATTCCAAAAGCTTTAATGCGTTTCCTGAAATTCCAAATTCTGATTCCAACCTTTTTAGTAGTATATCATGGTCCACAGTGTCAAATGCGGCAGACAGACCAAGAAGTACTAATAAAACACAATCACGATTATCCAGACTGAGGTTTATGTCATTATGAACACGAACTAGGGCTGTTTCGGTGCTGTGGAACCTACGATACGCACTTTGTAGTTGTTCCATAAGATTATTATCACAGATATGTTTTACAATTTGACTAGCAATTACCCGTTCCAATGTTTTTGAAAGGAAGCTTAAGTTCGATACGGGGCGATAGTTTTTCTCAAGGTTGGGGTCTAAATTTGATTTTTTTTATTAATGGAAATACAATAGCCGATTTAAATGCATCTGGAACAGTATTTTCAGTAATGGCACTATTGGTGATATTTGTCATGACAGGCAAGATGCTTGGAAGGCAATTTTTCAAGAATGATGTTGGAATAGGATCCAGAACACACGATTTTGAAGCTGCTCGGATTATTATTTTCGATAATTCTGATTCGGAAACACAAGTAAAATTACAGAGTGTTGGTGGTAGGGAAGGATACATGCCAAAGGCATTCTTGTCACTACTTTCAACGAGGTCATCTCTAATCTTGTCAATTTTCTTTGTGAAATATAGTGAAAAACGTTCAGGCAGTTGTTCAGCGGTTACATCATTGGGTTATTTAATAACATTATGATCGGGATCTAATAGGGATTTTGTAATCTGGAACAGTTCCTTTTGCTTATCTTGACTATTATCAATTTTATTTGAATAAAATGCCTTTTAAGCTTCACGGATGAGATTGTTCACTGTAGTTTTCTGATATTTATAGATTTGTTTATATACTGTAAGTTTTGTTTTACGCCATACACGTTCAGCTTTATTACGTACCCTTTTTGCTTCTAGAATCTCATTGTTAAACCAGGCAGAGTTCGATCTTAATTTAAAAATCTTAGTTTCTTCAGGGACTAATTTATCTAGAGTGTTATATAGGATTGAAAAATATTGTTTTGCTTTTTCGTTAACATCGGGAAGGAGATTAATATCTGAAAACTTTGTCGTATCAAGTTCATTTATGAAATCATCCTCGTGTAGACTTTTCAATTTTCTAAAAGTTATAGATGTTGTTGCACATTCAGGTCTGGGAATAGATAATTGAAATTTAACAGGGAAATGGTCAGAAATGATTTCATCTTCAATTTTGAAATTATCTAACAAGACAGAGGCATCCTCTAGTGTGATCACAAAATCTAGTATATGACCTCAATTGTGGGTAGGTGTGTTGATGTGTTGATTTAGCGAATGTCTGTCTAGTAGGTCTCTAAAGCGAGAAGCAGATAAATTAGACTTTTGATCAATATGAAAATTAAAATCTCCCAGTGTAACTTGATGAAGAAAGGTTGAAAATTCCTAAAAAAACTGTTGATCAGATTTAGAGGGTGAACGATAAATAATTAGACAGCGAATTGTTTCGCTTGAGTAAAATAAGTTGACATCTAAATATTCAAAACTGTTAAAACTTTTCACAGGGTCGTTTAGAAACACCAATGCTCGATTTATAAATTATAGCTACTCCCCCGCCTCTCTTTCCTCTCGTTACATGACTGAATGAATAACCTGGTGGTACAAGTTCACATATTGCTGCTGAATCAGAGTTATCTGACAGCCAAGTCTCAGTTAGAGCCAAAACATCTAAATTATTGTCGCATATAAAAGTATGAATCTCAAGTGTATTGTTTCTTACAGATCTACAATTTAATAAACAGAATCTTGATTTTATAACTTCACCGTTCACATTGTCAACATAAACGGTCTTTATTTTAACAAGGTTTGATGGATTTGATTTTTGAGATTTTGATGACGTGGGAATAAAATTATTGCGCATAGTCTTTGGCTTTCTTCTGGTTGGTTTGTGTTGTAAGATAGTTTGAACTGAAAATTTAATGTCTTGACGAATCTTATTACTGTCATAAAGAGAGACTGTATCTCTGAGTTGTAAAAGTTGACATCTACTATACTTGATCACATTTAATGAAATGTGCTCAAATGAGCTCATTATACAGGTGAACAAAACTACTATAAGACTGATGATTATAGAAACCAGGACTGGCATGCTTCATTGATTACTATTGTTTCCCAGCAGAAATGTCATTTAAAAGTTTATAAAATCAAAATCATTTTTCTCAATAAAACTTATCTCTGTATACTCTCTGTATATAGATATGTCTTTTTGCAAAGCTACAACTTCATTAGAAGCTAATTACTCATAAAATACACAACAAACTACAGAGCTCTTGAGGAACAGCCAGTCGCGCTCACTCAATACACTTATCGAAGTAAGTCAGCTGCCATATAACCAAACGGCATTAAATGTCTATGCAAACAGTAGGACTTCGACCCCATTTCAGTTCACATCATTCGATAAGGTGGGGGGGGGGGGGGGTACGCGTGCGCTTTAGAGTAGTTTGACGTCATAACTTATAAGATGCCGGGTCACCTGTCCAACTTTATGGGTTGCGAGTCCTTCTACTGTCAAAGACCTCTGTGGCCGCTATCCTACACAATCTTATTTATTTTAGACCGGTGTATGTATATGACCATGTGTATGCTTATTTTACTCAAAATAAAGACGAACATGACGCTTTAACGAAACAAGCAGCCGATGATTGGGTCCTCTTCCTTAAAAATAGAACAAAAGAATTAAAACCAGGTTAGTATTTCTCTTTTCTTGCTCTAGCATTTGACCTAATATACCCCTAACCATAATCACATTAAAATAGGGGCCTACAGAAGGTTACGTTAAAGGTTATACACGCGGCTTTTGATATATGACGTGAGGGATTTGATTAACCAATCAGCGTTGATGTTTCTAGTGGGGTTACCCACAGTTCCTTGCACCTCACGCCAAACGCTTGCCGTAACAGACAGTTTCATTGGCCAATCTCTCATATTATCCAGAACGCGATTTTCCAGATCCCAATGTAGTAAAGACAAATAAAACGAAATTTTTAACTATAAATAACGGAACGAAATAGGATCCGTGTTTTAACCAGAATGTTACATTGCAGGAACTCTTAAGAAGACAACTCTCTCATTTTCTCCCATGTTGAAATAATATATGCACGTTGAAAGAAGGGTCGCGAAGCGTCTTCGACTTTCTCGCAATCTGTTGGGTTTATGCAAATTATTGAAATAAAATATTTCAAAACTATATCTTATGATGTTCTATAAGACGGACCCTCCATAGACGGCACAGGGGATCACGGTGGCTAAGTGGATAAGGCGCTGGTTCGCTAGCCTGGAGGTTGAGTGTTCGATCCCTGCATTGGCCGAGAAAGTTCATCTCGATTTTCCGGCGTGATTTCCCCTTGTCAGTGATGCAGAAGGAGGGCCTGACAAGGACAGCTGCCTAGTCGTTCGGATGGGACGAAAAACTGAGGTCCCGTGTACAAATTGGAGTGCACGTAAAAGATCCCTTGGCAGTTGGAATTCGATATAAGAGTAGGCCGTAGCGCCGCTGCCCTGGCAAAATTTCCCTCATTGCACACTGTGGCGTATGCCCGTCTTCAATTAGCCCAGGTTAGGTGCTTAAGCGTAGGACGTTAAACCCCATTTCATTCATTCATTTCATTCCATAGACGGCACACGACACATGACGTTTCGGCACGTGCCGTGCAACAGGCTAATACCCCTCCCCCCATAGGCCATAGCACGACATCACAGCCATGGATTCGTCTGATGAAGATACTCTGATCATGTTAGCAATTCTAAAAAATCGGGGCCCTGTTTCACGAAAACTTAAAACTAAAAGCCTTAAAATGAGATTTTAAATTTTATGCGTTTCACGAAGATCGACTGTAACTTAAAATGCAATTTTAAAAGATTTTAGTTAAAATCGTTCGCGCCTGCGCAGCCCAGATTTTCACTGCGGGTACTTACGGTGAAAGCAAATACGCTTTGAAACCGAAAACTGATGACAGCCTGAATTAACGGTTACATTATCAATAGGGAGAGTTTCATACGTTGTAGAAATGTTTGCACGTGGTCAGAAAGTCGTAAAGCGATGAATGAGTTTATTGCGTATTATTAGTTTCGAAATGTATTGGTGGGTTGACCTTGACATTTGATTTCCTCACAGACTTCAATGGAAATAATGTGTGTCCATAAACTAAAGCGATTGAATTTTGTAGTTTTATAGTAATTTGGACAAGAAAAACTATTGAGAATTTTCACAAACATATTATTTGTCACTCAAGCAACTAATCTAGGCTGCAAATTTTGTGTCGTAGTTTAAAAGTATTTATCAACTTTGGAAATAATACGCCAAATAGCCAATGTTCCGATGCCTAGATTTGAAATGTCATTCCCATAGACCCTTTCAATGATACCTTGAAAAGGCAGAAGAGTATCTATCTTACTCAATTAAATGATTTTTTCCCAAGATAAAATAGCTTTGGCGCCTTATTTTTGTTTTATTTATGTTGTTTTATTAACGTTACTTAATTAAGAAATAATAACAAATTTATGATATTAAAATTTAATTTCAAATAGGCCTATAACATTTTTGAATAAACACATTTGAGATTATTGATTTATCTGATTACAAATCATCATAACAACAAAAACATGAGTAAATACTAAATATGGCATGTCTAGTATTATACGCCTTTAGGCCTTCTAATACCAAGAAATTGGCCTTATTAAACACGAAGATATTTTCTTTATAAATAAGAGTGCTCTTTTTTTCCATGACATTGGATATAAATTTTCTTTTAGTGTGTAGGCCTAGTTTACTGGCGTTTTGGGTGGGGTTTCTTTGTAGTTCTAATATGGGGCGCTATCCAAATGCTTAAATTGCCTTACAATAAAATAAACGGGTGGACCGTAGCTGTATACCCCTAGTCCAGCTCTAACCGACAGACTTCGTTGCACTCGTCTTTACGTCCAGACTTCGTCCCATTCAAACAATGTCGAAAAGAATTCAATGGCCAGTAAATTTTACTGGGGAACTTTTTACCGCTAAACGATCCCGTGTCAGTCCCTTTGAATACCTGCAAGGTGTAAATGAACATCTTAGTGACCAAAAAATACCTCGCTTACCTCGCTTGAGCCAGTATGACCAACACAGCAGACCATATAAACACACAAATTATTCTCAGCCCAGCTATATATGCAAAGAATGAACAATTAAAACACTTATTAAGAATAAAAAACCCCAAACAAAACAGTATATGCTGCATATGCATATATATATATTTAATTGTGCTGTTTAATTGGGAAACTTTTGTTTCCAGTTTGAGAACAATATATGTCCTCTTTTTGTTAAAAACACCCAAAACAAACCAGCCTTGTTATTTATGTATTTTTTGTTTAAATAGGTAGGCCTATGCAGGCGGGTTTGATTGTTTTTTTAAATTATTATTAAGTGTTTTAATTTGTTCATTCCTTGTATTTATTTAAATTAAAGAAAGGAAAGGAAGCTTTGGATATACATATTATGTGATACATAGGAGTCTAGCTGGGCTGAGAATAATTTGTGTATTTATATGGCCTATTTATGTATTTATTCCTTGATGTTTTCTGTATATGCATATATATACATATTATGTAATTGTCCTGTTAAATTGGGAAAGTTCTATTTCAAGTTTGAGATAACAATAAATGCCCTCTTTTTAAAAAAGAAAAACAAAACAAACCAAACCAGCCTTGTTATTTATGTATTTTTGGTTTTAAAAAAATATTAAACTAGACAAGCAAGGTGTCTGTTTGACAATATCGGTCACCAAGTCCCACAATAATAAATACTGAATATAACAGTAAAAATTTTTAACCCTCAATATGCATTTGGAATGTTTGTTTTAATCTGTTGTAATATTAAAAGGTGGGAAAAGCAATAAATGACTGAAGATTCAATTTTTTTTCAAAGTTTCCAAATTTTACCAAAATTTCGTTTCGCCGTGTCTGCCCGAGAGTTCTAAATTTGAATGTTGACCTATATTTAGAGTGTCATGGCGGCGACAGGGCAACTTGACAGGTGGAGACGTATTTTTAACAGTCTGCTGTGTTGGTCATACTGGCTCTAGCGAGGTAAGCGAGGTATTTTTTGGTCACTAAGATGTTCATTTACATCTTGCAGGTATTCAAAGGGACTGACACGGGATCGTTTAGCGGTAAAAAGTTCCCCAGTAAAATTTACTGGCCATTGAATTCATTTCGACATTGTTTGAATGGGACGAAGCCTGGACGTAAAGACGAGTGCAACGAAGTCTGTCGTTTAGAGCTGGACTAGTATACCCCATGCTTTGAAAAGAAATTGAATGAAAATTATTTTTGTGAATGATTGTATGTTAAAATTATGTCCAATTATAGCTGTATGTCGCAATGGATCAAACAATGTAGCTCTAATCAATGTTTGTTAATGTCGTGATTTTAAGTTAGGAGAGGGTGATTTTAGTTAAAATTGTCCTTAAAATAGTTTTGTGAATCGCCACTATTTTAAGTTAGGATACAATTGTAACTTACAATATTATTTTAGTTGATTTTAGCTACAATGCTTAAAATCGTTTTGTGAAACGCTTCTATCCTAATAGTTAATGCAGGAGGACTGCACTACACGAAAAACAAAAAAAAAATCTACAAGATAAACCTGCGGACAAGACAGAAAATAGACATTGCAAACACTAAACAATTATCAAATCAAGTGAATGGATCCGGGGGCCAGCCGTAAGCGTCCACTGCGCTGTACAGTCCCGGGCCTGTTGTGGTACAGGCTTCACTAAAATGATTTACAAAAAAAAAAGACGTAACAAAAAAAAAATACGACCGATCTTGTCTGTGGTCGTCTCTTCAATGGCGATAGTCAGCCAGTTGACGTCAGGTGTTAGAACGTCAAATAATTTTAACAATAAGTGCGATAATCCGGACAGAAACTCGGAAAACGCTAAAATAATAAATGTAGTGAGCAAACTGTAGCAAAGCCCGACAACGAGAACATTCTGCAGTACGAAGGGCTAAAACTCTACTCTAATAGTAAATGCAGGAGGACTGCACTACACGCAAAACAAACAAACAAAAAACAAAAAAATGGTTGTGTTTAATTTTATTTCGCATGAGTACCATGTGCTGTGTGCCGTCTATGGAGGGTCCGCCTAACTGACCTTTTCGTGGTAGGGTACCCCCGACAGAGCCACGTCGGATATGGTAAACTTTCCACTTAGCTTCCCACATTCGACCTACAACTATGCTACAAACAGGATATAACCTTGAATCCCTGAATAGTAAGGCAGCTCCTTATAAAGATACCTATTTTATTGTAGGTGGTTGGGGTGTCTTCGCAACTACAGGGGGCAAAGATACTACTCTGGGAGAACCAATATGTGTAGGTTTGCAGGACAGCTTGATTGCTATGGGTACAACTTGGACAGATTTATTTGATAGTGGAATTATTACAAAGGTAATTGTATGTATAAGCCGCATACAAACAAAAAAAATATCACAACACTCCTATTAACATATTATAGTGAGGGTGTTTCTTCAGATAGGGGATCACGTAGCAAAATGTCTAAGACACTGGCTCGCTAACCTGGAGGTCGGGTGTTTGATCCCTGCATTGGCCGAGAAAGTTCATCCAGATTTTCCAGCGTGGTTTCCTTTTGTCGGTGACGCAGGACGGAGGGCCTGACAAGGACAGCAGTCTAGTCGTTCCGATTGGACTAATAACCGAGGTCCCGTGTTCACATTGGCGTACACGTAAAATATCTGTTGCAGTTGGAATTCGATATAAGAGTAGGTCGTAGCGCCGCTGCCTGGGCAAAATTTCCCTCACAGCATACTGTATGGCGTATGCCCGTCTTCATAAGCCCAGTTAAGGAAATCTTAACTAGAGATAAAATTCAAATTTTAGTAGACACTACCATTTGATTGGCTAAGCACTAAAGGCAATCTAATATCATCCAATCAATTTACTAAAAAATTATACTTTATCTCAGTCAGAATTTTGTGAAACAGGGCCCAGAACAATCGGACATTAAACCACATTTCATTTCGATCAGATATATTAGCTATTTTACGTTCTGGAAGGTAATCAATCTTCTGGAACTGCCACGAGGTAACAATGACAAAATGAAATGGGATTTAGTGTCCGATTGTTCTGGGCCCTGTCTCACAAAATATTGATTAAGATAAAGTATAAATTTTAGTCTCCTGTAGAGGACTTATGAACCCCCAGCGAAATAAACACGAGAATTCTAAAATATATCTCAAAGGAAATCCGTCATCCACGATTGCAGTAATTATAGACCAATCTCCCTCTAAAGTATAATAGTCAAAATTTAGAGATAACTCAATATTAACACCTGTCCAGAGTGGCTTTCTTCCTGGTGATTCTTCCATATTTCAACTAATCGACCAGACACACTTCTTCTGTCGAGCCATCGACCAACATCAATATACTAAAATAGTCTTCTGTGATATCAGCAAAGCCCTTGACAGGATTTGGCATGCCGGACTCTGCCACAAGCTGGATGCTGCGGGGATTCGAGGAGATCTACTGCTCTGGTTCGTAGATTATTTTTAAAAAAATAATGTGTAACCTCATAAGACACCAGAAGCATCCCTGCTGTGGTGTTCTGCAGGGATCTGTACTAGGCCCTCTTCTATTCTTAATATACATAAATGACATTGTGAACAATATAAATTCAAACATTAGATTATTTGCTGACGATACCTCTTTATACTTAAAAATTGAAGACCCAGAGGCAAGTGCTGCTACCATTAACGATGACTTAAATCAATCAAAAATCGGGCTGAGACACGCTGGTAACTTTTAATACTCTAAAAACATAGACACTGGTTATTACCACTAAACCCAACATAGTTAACTCGCCATTATGTATGAACCAGGTACAAATCAAAGAAATAAGTGATCATAAACATCTAGGTCTAATTTTTCAAACTAACTGTAAATTAAATAATCATGTAGAAAGCATTGTAAGCAAAGTATCAAAACTAGTAAATTACCTTCGATCTCTAAAATATAGACTGAATAGAAATCTTTAAATACAATATACTGTTCCGTTACCCTTCCACACTTTGATTATGCCGATATTATCTGGATTGGGTGCACTGATTATTTAGCTAACAAACTAGAATCCCTACAATTAGATGCGCTGCACACTATCTGTGGGGCGGTAAGGGGTACCAGCCATGCCTTACTCTATAAAGAGACTGGGTTTGTTCCACTCTCGGAAGGACGCCGAAGTCATAAATTAAAATTAATTTATGCAGTCGAATAGGTTATCATCACATTTGAAGATCGAAATTAGAAAGCTTGTTGATAGGTCATTAAACAAATTTAGGTGTCTATCCAATGCGGAACAGTTCCAGAAATTTGAGGATTCCACATTAGGCTTCGATGCCACGACACAGGAACATGTTAACGTCAATGAGATTCACTTCACTACACAAGAACGTTGTTACTCCATTGCTTTAGATTAACTTCCAGGAGGTACTGCTAATGACTACACACATCACAGATTCTCTTGACAAGGAGTAAACTAATTGACAATGTCATAAATGCATTATCATATCGATGTGCTGCAAATCATGCTTAGGTTAGTGAAGAAAGCATGGGATAAAACCTTGACAGAAATGAACTGCCACCTCCATCCCCTGGACTAAATAGCCACTAAAGTTAGAGCTTCATTAAAGTAATATGAAAGAAATAGCCATGTTTCGTAGTGCAGATCGATAAACTTCGGTTTAAAAACAGCAAGGGTGACCCAAGGGGATTCGTGATATTTTTAGAAGAGAAGGGTTTATCCCGTGGCCTGCTTCCACGGTATCCTGGTAATCGTCTACATATATTTTGTTCGCTTTTGGCAGAACTCTTCCAAAAGGGGACCTCTTGTGGTGGACTGCGGTCAAGTATTCACACTGGAAACTGCTCATTTAGAGATGCAGGTGGTTGGCCAACTAGGGAAACTGTTAACTGGGCCATTCTACACATCAGCTACTGAAGTTAATCATGTAGATGGTATTTCTTGTGTGAAGAAGGTCATTTTAGAACTGAACGACCAGATGGGGGAACCTGGAGGTACCTTGACACGATAAACTGATTTTTTTGGCAAGGACTTGTGCATGACTGATGAAACTCTTCTCCAGTTGAAGGAGTCTCCCAAGGACAACGAGTTATTTCTTGACAAGATTGCCCCCAAGCCATCATTGACTCCTGCAAAAACAATACAAACAATACAAAAAATACTTAGATACTGTCATTACTGAACAATTACGAAATAAGACAAAGTCTGCCTGGTCTCACAATATAGATAGTGAGCAACCCTTTGTTACATTTCGTCCAAATTCCTAGCACAGAAAAACAGTACTACATGTTGAGTATCTTGATTCCCTTGATGACGAAAAACGATGCAGAATATTGAAAATGGCTGTTAGCTTTGGCAAGAAGCAGAGGATCAGAAGAAGAAAAGAACAGAAACTTGCGAAGAGGGAGACTGACAAGGAACAATCACGAGATACAGCGACAAGAAAATCATTAGAAAGGAGGCTAAAATCAATGAACATTAATGAAGTTCCGGAGGAGTTTCCACAGCTCAGGGAGGACAAGGAGGAGGACTTGATTGATTTGCTTAGCGGGAAGGCCATAGGGAGAGATATTGGACACATTTGGTATGTAGAAGGAGGGTTGGTTTTGTACAAGGGGGTTCTTGGAAGTTGTAAAAGAAGGTGTATGAAGTTGGATACTCTGCTGCTGGTGCAACACTGGAAGGTGATGCAGTCGCCAATGAAATGTTTTGGAGGATCTCATAATGTAGTGAAAATCTCATATTTAGGATACAGAAATGACTCTCTTGTATGTACATAAAATAGACTAAAGAAATATTTAATGTGGAATGATTTGTAATTGGTAAATTTATAATTACTTACTATAAATTGATGTTGGTAACCATATAGTTTCATTGTTTTTTCATTAAATGTCTCTTGTTTAGATGTCAAAGTTTTTACAGACCTGAAAGAAAGATTTTTTCGCAGTTTTTGTTTCAGATAAACTGACTAATTACCCAAATTAGGAATTCTAATTCAGGATTAATTACCAAGATTCTATCTTAAACTTGCTTTTTACATGTCTGTTAGAGAGAGTGCAACATAATGTACATTCTGTAAAAATTTCATGTGAATATCTTTAATCTTAAAAAAATGGCAGAAAAAAGTAGTAAGAAATCCTGGGTTCGGGACACGCGACCTCTATTATTTTACGGTTAATTGGGAGAAACAAAAGAGACGCTAATAAGAAATCTCAAAATGGTCATATGTGATGTTTGAATTTTTTTGTAATTAATGTATAAAATTATTAACAACCTCGTGCCATCATATCCCCCTGACCTTTTAGACCTGTCCTCTCTCTACCCCTATTATATTAATTCTACCCTTAGATACAAAGATAAACTAAAGGAACCCAGATGCAGAACCGAAGTTTTCCCTGAGACCTATGGAACAAACTTAACGCTGCAATTAGAAACTCTCGATCACTTGCTATCTTTGGAAATTCACTCAATAAATTAGATACCATCGTGCCATCATACTACTATCAAGGGATACGAAAATTACAAATAATCCACTGTAAACTAAGATGATGCTGCTTGAACTTACACGGCCACAAATTCCAAATACACGTCGATGATAGCCCTGATTGCCTCTGTGGTCACAAATTCGAAGATACCGAACTTTATTTACTCGTATGCCACTTATATTCAGATGCAAGAAAACAGACAATCCCTAACCTTCAACAAAATCATAAAACAATCAGTTGTCTGCTGTATGGGTCAGCAAAATTTAGTCCTGAGATAAACACACTTATTTTCCAAGTGGTCCAACAATATATTTCCTTAACAAAAAGATTTAAATCTCCATAAACATCTCCTAAGTTATTCCAAGCCCTGCACTCTGTATAATCATCTTAGTCTCTATATATTATATTATCCATGATGTATCATATATACTCTATATTTATGTAATAATGTATGTATGTGTGTAAATATATTTACAAAGGAAAATTATCTAGCTTCAATTGCTGTTTTTTGTTGTTTTGGGTTTTTGTTTAGTTTGAGTGAAATGTGTTATCTTTCATAGGCTGAGTTACAACGAGGTACATTTGCATTCTGCTTGAGAAGCCCACGCGAGCTAGAAGAACCAATCCGCGATTCCGTCGAGTTACAGAATATGGGTCTTAGACTGCATGAAGTTAGACTGGATGCTCTCCCCTGTTTTTATGTCACAGAATGGAAGCAAGGTAAATGTACTAATCTTGGATATGAAATTGCAATGCTTTTAAAGGAGGCAGCATGTTTGTTAAGTGGCATTGTTACTTTCGACTATGTGCGGGGATACCTGTGGGCGAGGGGGTATGGTATTCATTGTTGGAGCTTAGCATTGGAGTCGATAAACTTTTTGGTGGGTGTGGGGTGGCTTGTGGTTTTTAAACACTAAGATGCTGGTGATAATCTACTTGAAATTAAATATCAGTTTATAAGTCCTCCTTGTAAATAACAGCTACCCAATACATTATCAACTGAAAAGCAAGATGTCACGAAATGCGACATAACTATGAAAGAGACAACACTATGTCATGATTACGTACAGTATCCTTTTCTGCGATCGGGCTATTAAAGGATCAACCCCCATGCATAGATAAGCAGTTTCTTGAAAGATGAGGGTGGTGGTTTGTACCCAGGGATTTCACAAACGCCACCAGACGTACCCTGTTGATAGAAACGCTGATCTCTTTAAAAATGAGGTGTGTGGTTCGTCGACTTCCCCTATACCCTTCATGGGATTATCCAATCATAATGTTAAATGAAATGGGGTTTGCGTTCTACTGTGACTGGGCCAATGATGATTGTCATCGATTTTTAACTGCCACGATTTCTTTTATGTGCGCGCCAATATTTACCTAAGCTGTCGGTTTCCTCCTCCTACCCGAACAGCTATGCTTTGTACCATGTCATACCCTATATCTGCATCACTGACAATGGACATTCTTGAACAACACAGGGGTCGAACACAGGACCCCAAGGTCAATGTCTTACTCACTGAGCCACCGCTACTCTCTCATCTTGGTAAATAACATGTTGATTATTATTCTATTTACTTATAACTCACAGGTATCGATGATAGAGAAAGCTTTGCTCGTGGTATGACAAAATATTTAAAAACATTTAGCTATAATACTTTCTATGAAGCCCTGGGTAGCGAGCGAAGCGAGGAACAGAAATCACAGATTTGTGAATTAGTTTTTAAGGGAACGGAGGAGTGGTTTTTATCTAGAGATCCTGCGGATTTGAATCCCTATTGTTTTCACACAAGTACGTATATTCAAAAGGAATAGAAAGTAGTGGCTCAAGAAGTTCAGCGTGGCATCTTGCCTATAGTCGCCGAGAACATTGTATTCATTATTGTTACCACTACCACTAACTACCGCTACTATACTACTAAAACCACTCCTACTGTTACTACTTTTTCATTTGATCATATTCGTGGTATGTAAACGAAATCCTAATTATAAAAAATATGTTGTCTTTATGAATGAAATGAACTGGGGTTTAACGTCCTACTATTATGCACCTAACCTGGGCTAATGAAAGACGGGGTCGTCTTCATGAAATTTATAATTAATACTTCTCTTCAAAATACAACTCTTTAACATGTCCATTATATATATTTATGTTTTTTGTTCATATTATTTTTAAAAAATATAATTTTTTTTCTCATATATTGCAGTTGTCTTTCCAATGTGTGTAAAAAATCTGATTTATTAGTTTAAGTTCTTCATTTACATCAGTCACGTGGAACCCTTGGCTAACCAATTTCATTTTATTTGTAAACAAGTACATGTATGTATATTCTGGTAAATTAAGGGAGAGAGGTTGAGTGAAATGGGGTTTAACGTCCACTCGTCACAAATTAGGTCATTTCGCGACTAACATATGGTTTTAGGTCATTTCGCGACTAACATATGGTTTAAATTTTATTTCAATAATTTTTTTGCGCGTAGAGATCTTTCGGCTTATTTCACTCCAATTACAACAGACATAAATCCGCGTACCCTGTTCGATTATGGAATAAGTAGTACTGTTGTGTTGTGAGTATACTAATCAGTTGCAGATATAGAAGCTTTGACGTCATCCATAATCCCAGCCCACAATGATTGTCAACAAAAGACTGGTTTAACACTGAGGGCCATGGTAGAACATAGATCGTATTGCAAGTTGACATACAGTTCATGCCTTATGCATCCTGTGCGAAGGGGGATTCTCCCCACTGAGAAAACTTTGATAATTAAGAGGGATTCGTGGGGAGGAGGGCTTCTCCCCACTGAGAAAACATTGATAATTTGAGCAAATTTCCTTTTATTTGTTGTCGCCGGGAGCAATTTCTTGTGAGCGAGTGGACCAGAAATGAGACAGAATCTCCAGACCTGCCTGCTAATGTTGCTTAATTTGTGGTAGGCCTACTATTAAATGAGCAGTTGACTAAAACTATGAATATGATGAGATAATATAAGACGACGGAGGAGTGAAAACATGATGACATAGTGGAATCTAAACGCATAATATTTGAGTTTTGGGACTAGACCTGGGTGAGGCGGGGTGTTGGTGCAGTTTAATGTTGAACGTCTTTGACAACCATTTTGCGTCCAATATGCCGTTTGGTAGTATGCACGAAAATTCCCTCTTTGACTTTTTGAATCAAACTTACATATTGAATTGGGTTAATCTCAAATGGTATTTTAATTAGTGCAGGGGGGAGCTCTATTTGATTAGGTTTTTGTTTCGAAACATTAACAATGCGTCGGCGTGTTAATTAACTTTAGTTTATGTTTGGGCTTACTGAAAAACATATTATCGACTGTATCTATATAGTCGTAGCAACGACTAGAATATGTCCCCCTTATCAATTAATGCGATGGACCACTTGCAAGCCTAATCCAGCTCTGAAATCAGCGCTCACACATTTTTGAAGATCCAGATCACCATGTCTTGCAATGCTCTTTACATTCAAAAGCACGAAAGGAAACCATAGACAAATTACAATACGATCATAAAACATTAACTGTTTCTTGTTCGGATCCACAAAGCACTGTATCGATGTAAACAACAATATTTTTTAATCAAGTCCACAAAATTATTGACATGTCAAACAGATTTTAAATCTTGCTCATTAGCTGTTTTAATTTACATATTCATTTTAAATTTACGTGTGGATGTAACTCTTAACACATACTGTACATTACCATCCGTCTCATCATTTAGAGCAACATGTCTGAGGTATTTGTGGCCATGTAGGTCAGAACATCGTAGTCTAAGTTTACTACTGATTTTCCGCTGACCGTTGTAGTAAAAATATAGACTTTTTATATATGATTTGGAGTGATTATCGGATAATATTTTATAATATTGGCTATACGTTCTGGGAGGTATTCGTTCTTCTGTAAATTTTCCGAGGAAACACTGAACCAGCAAACAATGCCAAAATGAAATGGGATTCAACGTCCTACTGTTCCTCTCTTAGAGAGGGCTAATGAAGACCGGACGAAAAAAACACGAACATTCTAAAATAAATCTAAAAAAAATCAGTCACCCACTTTGCCAACTTTTTCAACTATCATTACAACTACACATTGTAGCAAACATTTGGAAATTTGCAAACGTGGACGCTATATTAAAAAACGCCTCTCCAAACGATTGTAGTACTTATAGACCGATCTCTTTCTTAAGTATAATAGTCAAAATTTTGAGAAATCATCCACACACGTCTTTAACTGCCTTAGGAATAACTAAATACTAACACCTGGGGCTTTCTTCCTGGTGATTCTACCATATTTCAACTAATCGACTTAACACGCTTCTTCTGTCGAGCCGTCGACCAACACCAATACACTAGAATAGTCTTCTGTGATATCAGCAAAGCCTTTGACAGGGTTTGGTATGCCGGACTCTGTCACAAGCTGGATGCTGTTCGTAGATTATTTAAAAATAGACAATAATGTGTTATCATCAGTGGCACCTCCTCGGACCCCAGAAGCATCTATGCTGTGGTGTTCTGCAGGGATCTTACTAGGCCCTCTTCTATACTTAATATACATAAATGACATTGTGAACAATATAAATTCAAACATTAGATTATTTGCTGATGAAACCTCTTTATACTTAGAAATTGAAGACCGGAGGCAAGTGCAGCTACCATTAACGATGACTTAAATCGAATCAAAAATGGGCTAAGACACGCTGGTAACTTTTAATACTCTAAAAACATAGACACTGGTTATTACCACTAAACCCAACATAGTTAACCCACCATTATGTATGAACCAGGTACAAACCAAGAAGTATGTGAACATAAACATCTAGGTATAATCTTTCAAACTAGCTGTAAATTAAATAATCATATACATGTTCATGTAGACATCATTGTAAACAGAGTATCCAAACTAGTAAATTGCCTTCGATCTCTAAAATATAGACCGAATAGAAAATCTTTAAACACAATAAACTGTTCTGTTATCCTTCTACACTTTGATTATGTCGATATTATCTGGGATGGGTGCAGTGGTTATTTAGCTAACAAATTAAAATCCCTACAATTAGATACACTCCCCCTATCTGTGGGGCGGTAGAGGTACCAACCACGCTTTACTCTATAAAGAGACTAGGGTTGTTCAACTCTCGGAAAGACGCCGAGGTCATTAATTAAAATTAATGTATTAAATTATTAACAGCCTCGTGCAATCAAATCACTCTGACCTATAAGAACTGCCCTCTACCCCTAATACCTATACCCTTGGCAACAAAGATTGCCCCTGTGGTCACAAATTCTAAATCAGAGAGAGAGGAGTTATAGGCATAGCCTATTCCCTAATACAAATTTAGATTTAATGAATAAAAATATTGTTTAAAAAAAAAAGTAGACCGACGTATGTCTGGCAGTGTGCTATGATGGAAATTGTGCCAGCGGCGCTATGACTAATTCTTATATCAAATTCTAATTGCCAGGTGATCGTTTACGTGCATGCCGATGTATACGAGGGGCCCCAGTTTATCGTCACATCCGAACAACTACACAGCTGTCCTTGTCAAGGTCCCGTCCTGCATATAGCTGCCAACCCCTGGCCATGAAAATGAGTGAGATCCTAAAGTTAGCCGGTGTCAAGGGGCCTAGCAGGTCCAGGGCGATGCTCTGGTGGGGGGTCTAGAGGGGCGAAGCCCCCCCCCCCCCCAAGCCGAAAAACGATTTTTAAATTACACTTTTGTACTAAATTTAAAGGTATAAGGTTGATTGAATTTCTTACTAGTAAGGTGAAAAAAAATCTGTGTGTATAACATGATCTCAATATATGTACTAGTATTAACTGTCGTCAAGCTTATATTTCAACTTTTGAGAACATAGTAGAATTTTTCATTGAGACAAACATATTGATATTCTAGATTTGGCAAAATCGCCGTTCAATACCTAGACCGGAAATAATAGTTTGAAAATTGCTGTTTTTGTTAAGACTGATCCTATCAAAAGTTTTATTGAAATAAACATTACAGCAGATAAAGGAAAATTGCTGGGTTTTTTTGTTTTGTTTTTTGTTTGAGTAAAATTCGTTATCTTTCATACGCGGAGTTACAACGAGGTACATTAGCTTTCTGCTTGATTTCCCAATACTTTTGAAAAAAAAAAATGTGTCATATATTTATTTTGGGATTTCGGCAGGGGGCATCAGCCTCACGATTGGCTTGTTTGATGTTCAATAGAGGGTTTGATCTGACCCCGTGAGGAATGTCTCCCCGGCGACCAAGCTGATTATCACAGGTAGACATTTTAGCTTGAAAGCGCGAAATGAGGTATTTGTTGAAGCTTAGATGCCAAATACCTCGATCTACTTAAAAATTCAGAGTGAAATGAACAAGCTCTCGCGTAACGAATTTTCTGAGACACAAACACTCCATAAGCTGGTGATATTGGAATGTTACTACTAATAAATGGAAAGTAAACAATCGGAAATTCAAATCATCACGTCTATCGTACAATTTATGGCAATTGTCAAAATCGACACGCAGATCCAAGTAGGAAGCAGTTTATGACGTATGCTCCCGAGACAAAATTGTACACCAAAAACAAAGTCAATTTTGTTTCCAGAGAGAACGGGTTTAACGTCCACTCGACACAAACTAGGCTAACATATGTTTTTAAAATTTTTATTTCAATAATTCGCTTGCGCGTAGGGGTCTTTAGCAGTGGGAGGAAAACGGAGGACCCGGAGAAAAACCACGAGGTTGGACAGGCGCCCCTAATCCTTGCAACGTACAACCGGGGATTCGAAACCACGGCAGTTGACTTAAAGACAGGCTTTATGATACAGCGCGCGCACGCTAACCATTTAGCCATTCTACTCCCACCCTTGACAATAAGAGATACCCCAATACACAACTGACTGAAAACTATGAAAGAGACATTAATAACACGATGTAACGACAGAATAAAGTATCTTATTATTACGTTTAGTAGCCTTACCTTCGAGTTATAAAAAATATCAGCGACCAGACGTAGAAGCAGTTTCTTTAAAGATGAGGTCGATGGTTGGTCCACTTCCCCTATACCCAGGGAGTTCACGTGACTATTATCAGCCACCAGACGTACCCGTTGATAGAAACGCTTATCTCTTTAAGGATGAGATAAGTGGTTCGTCCACGCCTCCTATAAGCTTGCCCTTCATTATTGTTAAATGAAATGAGGTTTGACGTCCTACTGGTCTGCTGTGACTGGGCAAATGATGATGGTCGTCGCTTTTTGACTGCCACGACTTCTATTATATACGCGCCAATATTTACCTGGATTCTCGATCGGGTTCCTCCTATCCGAACAACTATGCATTGTACCATGTCAGACCCCATATCCTGCATCACTGACAATGGACATTCTTGATCAACACCTGGTAGAACAAAGGACATCGAGGTCAATGTCCTACTCACAGATCCACCTTGACTCCCTCATCTTGGTAAATAACATGTTGATTATTCTTTTCTTTACTTATAATTCACAGGTATCGATGATAGAGAAAGTTTTGCTCATGGTATAACAAAATATTTAAAAACACCGACCTATAACACTTTCTATGAAGTACTTGGTAGCGAGCGAAGTGAGGAACAGAAATCACAGATTTGTGAATTGATTGAATCAAATATGGCGAGCCATGCGGAGTTTATTAACCGTCACATTGAATTCATTAGTTAGATCGAGGCTAAATAATAGAATGTACTTCGCGAGACCGCCGTTGAACGATTCGCATGCCATTGGAAACGTTACTTGATTATCAAGATTATGTAGGCGGAGTTAACGCCTGTCAATCAAACGATCGGCCAAGGTGAAGATGCATTTCACTACCATTACTAGTCAAATATTACAACGATGACAATTATGTTCTTAATAAAGTAATTTGACTGAAATTTCCAATATGCTCTTCTTTCATCATCTCCCATAATATATCTTTAATTCAATGTTTATGGTATGTCGTCAATCAAGTATAAGTGAATTCATGTTACATAAAACATGACATTTCCTTAGATTAGTTTGTTTATTAGCGATTATATAATTTATAATTTCTATATCATCTGCAATAATTAGATTAAGCTCTTGCATAATGTATCTTTAAAGTTTCTACACATCAAGTCGATAGTTAGCGTACCAACAAAGCGAGAACCATAACTAAGTGTTTGTTTGCATATAGCAATTAGCCATTAAGTAATAACCGACTTCAATGTCAACGAGACATGGTTACGGCACGTGCTATGTTCCTAAATATCAAATTAAACAGCGTTTCTTAATCAGGCTTTTAACTGTATACACACGTTGACATGTTCATGAATAAATGAATTGGGGTAATTGAAGACGGGAGGCATGTTCATAATCTTGTAAAGTGCACATGAACATGTTATATAAAAGGGCGCACTATAGATATTCTGTAATAATCATAATAATAATAAGCAATCTCGAAACCAGAAAAAATGTTGGAGAAATTTCTCTGGTGACTCAGGGTAGCCATTTCCCGAAAGTGACGAATCACGTGACATGTATTTTTTTTACGTGCCTGGATTGCCGAATCACTTAAAAATATACCCACGTGTAGTTATTTTACGTGCATGGATGACCGAATCACTTAGAAATATACCCACGCGTAGAAAATAGATCTTTACAAAAACTTGAATGTGTACGTTAAGGATCCAATTTTCTTATGCCAGTGAGTTGACTTTGACTCGAGGATCATTTTACAACAAAAGAAACGACGATCCGACCGCTAGTTTTCGAGAAATCGACCCAAAAAAGATTGACCAATCAGAGGTCAGAATGGGCGGGGCTTAGATGTGGTAAAATTTGTAGAAAATGGACGGTTTATGGCCCCAGAGGCCTCCGGCCCCGCGGCTGACTCTGGGAACGAGATTGAATAATAATATTACTGGTTGTGCCACACGACAAGATGGATTCATATGTGTTTGTTTATTTAAAAAGATAAAAAAAATAGATTAATTTCATTAAATTTGAACAAGTGACACTGAAGCTGGAATTTAGAAGTAAAACTTATATCGTTAAAGAGACAATAACACTCTTGCTGGCTTGACAGGTCCAGAAAAAAAGCCCTATTCTAACTACTAGATATTGAAGTTCCATACCTGTTGTGTAAATTATCCATTACATCCTATTTTACTTGTCCAGAGGGTTCGAAAATATTTTAAAATCTAAGTTACATTTAAAAAGGTTTACGTAAAGCTTTTCAAACCATGTAGTTGGATATTTTCAGTTTTTTTTAACGTGTCTATATCAGTATGGACGCTCCATATAAAGCCGAGTGACATTGGTTGAGCCCAGGGGTGGTGGGATGACCTAGTGGTCTAGAGAGCCGAGTTCTACCTCTAGCTACTAGCTGACCGGCCACCTCTGATTTACGGCTGTGGTATCGATCCCTGGTGTGAGCGTATGTGAAATGGAGATAGGGGCGCCTTCTCAACCTCGTGGGTTTCCCCCGGGTACTCCGGTCTCCTCCCACAGCAAAGACCCCTGTGCGTGCTCTGAGATCATTAAAATGAAAATAAGACAACGTGTCTGCGATATCACTTTCGATGGAAGCGGACGTTTAACACTAAGAACAACAAGATATTGACAGGGCGACCAACCAATGTCATTTGGTTTTATTGGAGTCTCACCATCGTGTCGTTATGTATAGGATATTAACCTACCTGAGGTTGCTATATTATATAACCCGCGGGCGCAGCCCAAGGGTGATATAAATATAGCAACTGAGGTATGATTGGTTAATATCTGACATTTACAACGCCCACCCTTAAATTAAATGGACTCTTCCATTACAGGCCAACAACGATTGGGCTACCTACTCGGTACTTTCCGTCAAATAACGAATATTACCGAATTAATCACGTGCAATTACGTGGTTGTGTTTGTTTACAATTCGCCATTTTGAAGAATTGAATAGCAAAAGAACAAAAAAAATGGATAGGAATACATAGTCAGACGAATAATCAACCCCTTTAGCAAACAAATTGGCGATGGAATTGATGTGGATGCAACTATCGATGAGGATCTATTCAAACCTAAAGAAAATTTGGATCAAAAGGTGTAGTGTGTGGACGGAAAGATGATTCTAAAAGATATCTTAGACATGATCGAGTATGGATAACCGATTTAAATATGCCGATAAGTACGCCGTTTATTTCTGTCTTGAATGTTACAAACTGTACCATAATACTTTTTAATTGTTACAAGAATAAAAATTTATTTCTGTGTTTTTTTTGTATTATTTCGATCATCAGCGGTTGATAGGAGTCGAATACATCGACCTGAAATGACGTCATTAGCGGTTGATATAGCGGCTGAAATAGCGAGGCGTCTCATTATGAGTCACACGTTGAACACCACAACTTGATTGGGGCGTCAAAAACAATGTGATCTTTGGTGCACCTTATCCAAAATGGCATGATTGGCGAGGCGTTAAAATGACAATATGTGATTATTGGGCCGCACATGACGCATAATCCCTTTATTCATTGCGAAGCCAACGAATAACGTGTCCATATACAACTGACGGTAGTTTTCTCTTTGATGTGCATAGCAGTTATATCTAATAACAACCTGTCATGACGTCATCATGGGTTGATATTCTGTTCATATCAACCGCTGATGACGTCGTGACAGGTTGATTTTTCATATCAACCGCAAATGACGTCATCCCAGGTCGATGTATTCGACTCCTATCAACCGCTGATGATCGAAATAATACAAAAAACACAGAAATAGATTTTTATTCTTTTGACAATAAAAATTATTATGGTACAATTTGTAACATTTAAGACCGAAATAGACGGCGTACTTAGCGGCATATTTAAATAGGTTATCCATACTCGACCATGTCTAAGATATCTTTCAGAATCTTCTTTCCGTCCACACACTCCTAGATTTGAAAGTATTTATCGCCCAAGATTTCCATTATAAAGTATTTTTGGGTACAGTCCATGCACTTAAAACAGTCGGTCAAATCCTTCTCTAAACTTAGTGAAAACCTTCAATCATTGTTTCGGAAAAGAACGCCTTTTGATCCAAATTTTCTTTAGGTTTGAATAGATCCTCATCGATAGTTGCATCCACGTCAATTTTGTTGGCTAAAGGGGTTGATTATTCGTCTAACTTCGTATTACTATCAATTTTGTTTGTGCTTTTACTATTCAATTCTTCAAAATGGCGCCGTGTAAACATAAACAACCACGTAGTTGCACGTGATTAATTCGGTAATGATCGTTATTTGACGGAAACTACCGAGTAGGTAGCCAATCATCGTTGGCCTTTAATGGAAGAGTCTATTTAATTTAAAGGTGGGCGTTGTATATGTCAGATATTAACCAATCATACCTCAGTTGCTATATTTATATCACCCTTGGGCTGCGCCCGCGGGTTATAATTTATATAATATAGCAGCCTCGGATAGGTTAATATCCTATACATATCAGTATTGGGCGCTCCACATAAAGCGGAGTGACCTTCGTTGGACACCCACTACGAGATTGACGGGGCGCCTTACCAATGCTACTTCCATTCATGTTGTTATCTTACAACTAACACCTAACTTGAGGGGGCGTCCAAAACTGTGTGATCTTTGGTATGGCTTATTCCAGAGGGGTGCCAATAATGACAGGATACCTTCATTTGGTACGCCATGTGGTGATACCTATAAAGATCTGCCCCTGCTCTATTGGATACCTAAACTACATAAAAACCCTTACAAGCAACGTTTTATAGCAGGTTCATCCCGTTGATCCACAAAAACACATTCAAAAGCATTGATATCTATACTAACGGAAGTGATAGTGGGTATTCAAAAATACTGCGATAAAATACACTGTCACTTTAGTAGTGGTATTAATCAAATGTGGATATTAAAAAATTCCAAAGAATTCCACATACTTCGTTAAGAACCATAGTGATTCCAAAAAAACAATTCACGGCCATCAAGATAATTCAGATGTTGGATTTTTTAATTGATAATATCTTTGTAATATTTGGAGGGGAAATTTATCAGCAAGTGTTAGGTATCACCATGGGTACCAACTGTGCACCTTTGTTAGCTGATTTGTTTCTCTATTCCTACGAAGCCGAGGACATGCAGGCACTCGTAAATTCTAATAAACGATTAGTTAGACATTTTAATTTCTCTAATCGATATATCGACGATGTTCTATCACTGAATAATTCAAAATGCAGTGATTAAATAGAATTCATATATCCTGATGAGCTCGAAATTAAAAACACTACTGACAATGACAATTACGCTTCCTACTTGGATCTGCGTCTCGATTTTGAAAATTGCCATAAACTAAGTGTTACACTGTACGATAAACGTGATTACTTTGACTTTCCGATTGTTAACTTTCCATTTATTAGTAGAAACATTCCATTATCAAAAGCTTATAGAGTGTTTGTGTCTCAGCTATTTCGTTACGCCAGAGCTTGTTCGTTCATTCTGATTTTTTAAGTAGATCGAGGCATTTGTCATCTAAGCTTCGCAACTACAGGGATACTTGCGAACTAAACTTATTAAAACCTTTAAAAAGTTTCATGCCGTCATATTGACTTAAAGGGACAATAACACTCTTGCTGGCTTGACAGGTCCAGAAAATTTTGTTAGCCTTATTCTAACTACAAGATGTTTAAGTGTCCTACCTGTTGTGTAAATTATCCATTACAACCTATCTCACCTGTCCAGAGAGTTCGAAAATATGTTTAAATCCAAGTTGCATTTGAAAGCGCTTACGTTAGGCTTTTCAAACCATGTTACGGCATGTAGTTGAATTTTTCCAATTTTTAAAATTAGGTGGGTAAGGATGAAATTTGTATCATTTATTAATTGGAATATTGTAAAATAGTACAATTGGTTGACCAGAATAAAGATTGGGACAAATTAATCAGTTACAAGAAGAGTGGTATTGGGGCTTTAATAATCAAATTCTAGACATATATTTAATGGACGCCTATACTATCTCCCTCGGTAATAATGTCTGTCTGGTACACGTGCATTTTGCATACCGACATTCCATTGGCCAATTACGCTATTTTACCGAGATTTCGCCTAATAGTTTGGATGCATCTATGGCGGGTGTTGCGCGCCAGGCACGGTAAGCTTAATCTTTCGGACACCGGTTACCACTGTTTGTCGTGTATTTTGTACACGGTGAACAGTCCATATGCTGATTACACTATTTCGCCTTATTACGCTATTTTGCATGTACCGTTATTTTAGGAATTATAATTTTGTCTAATGGTTTGGATAGTTCCTTCCTTGGTTTAATTTTATTATTGAAACTAAATAAACAGTACACGCATGTACGTTGATTTTTTACCCTATTATACACACAAAGCAACAAACAAGTTCTGTCAATTAGGACGTGTTTAATATTTATCTAAACATGTATTTTCTGACGTTGACATGGTGATAAATATTAGGTCTACAGTGAGGCTGATCAATTTTAAACAAATACATGCCACTCACATTAATTAATCAATACTGCATTTATCCTTTTGAAAAGTATCGAGCAATCAAACTGATTATACTTAAATGTTCACGATCTAACCCAGTCCAGGTTTTAAAGTAAATGGTAATGGGAATATACACTAAGTGTAACCACTCCCCATCAGTTAGAAAAAGGTTACACTGTCCCAAAGTATGGAAGCCTATAACTACCATTCATAATTTCTACTTTTCGCCCCTTCAAAACACGAAAGTCGAAAGTAGAAAAGTCGAAAGTCGCCAAGACGGTATACAAGCCAAAATCAACGCGAAAATAAGAAATTAAGAATTTTTTTTCCCTAATTTCTTATTTTAGACTTGCATTTTGGCTTGTATACCGTCTTGGCGACTTTCGACTTGGTCATATTTTTGTATTTATTGATGTCATTAAGAAGGCGAATCTCGAAAATAGGAAATTTGGAAAAAACGAGTTATTTCTTAATTTCCTAAGTTCTACTTTTCGACTTTCGTCTCGGAAATGCGTGTAGTCTCTGCCTTCCAGGTCACATCTGTATACGCACAAATCCCGTTAACACAAACGTCTGTGTGATAGAGTCTATATAGTAAGCCGAGATCAAACTGGCACGCAATAGCCAGCACGCAATAAGACCACTCACTACACAATAAGGGACAATCAACTCAGCATGCAATAATGAATGAATGAAATGGGGTTTAGCGTCCTACTGTTATGCACTTAACCTGGGCTAATTTAAGACGGGCATACGCCATACAGTGTGCTATGAGGGAAATTTTGCCCAGGCAGCGGCGCTACGGCCTACTCTTATATCGAATTCCAACTGCCAAAGGATCTTTTACGTGCACTCCAATGTGTACACGGGACCTCGGTTTTTTCGTCCCATCCGAAAAGCCATAGAAACCTATTTTCCGGTGATGTATGACACAATATCTGGGATTTTGTAAAATGAGAGGCTTTATCCAAAATTCTGTGGATCTATACTGAAAAGTAAATTTAACTATCTCTTGAAATGTATTTATTATATTTTTGACGGAATGCATATATACTTTTTAAATTAAAATTGATACAAGTTTCGTGATCTTCACTTGCTGTATTAAAGATAGTGGTGCGAGTGTTTAATGTCAAAATACGAAATTCCAGATATTGTGTCATACATCACCGGAAAGTAGGTTTCGATGGCTCTTCAAATCTGCTTATTATGGAAGGCAGAGACTAAAAGCATTTCCGAGACGAAAGTCGAAAAGTAGAAAATAGGAAATTTAGAAATAACTCGTTTTTTCCCAATTACCTATTTTCGACTTCTTAATAACAAAAACATGACTAAGTCGAAAGTCGCCAAGACGGTATACAAGCCAAAATGCAAGTCGAAAATAAGAAATTAGGAAAATAATTTTTTTTCTTAATTTCCTTTTTTCGCGTTGATTTTGGCTTATATTATACCGTCTTGGCGACTTTCGACTTTCTACTTTTCGACTTTCTACTTTCGTGTTTTGAAAGGGCGAAAAGTAGAAATTATGAATGGTAGTTATAGGCTTCCATACAAAAGCATCGACCAAGGAAATTGTTTAGCTTCAGCGGAAAATGTTAATCACTGAACTCAGTCACGACATTTGCCTTATGAACATTTACACCAAGTTTACAGATACATTATGGGAGATTATTGATAACGAGTTCTCAGTTCTCACTATAATAATTAAACACTAGATACTTTAAAGGCAGTGTGTTAAAAAAATTCAGTCAAATTGATCCACTACGAACAGTGAAATAAGCCACCGAAGTTCCACATAGCTTCGATCATCATTACTGAAGTCGGTAGACAATAATCAGTCTCGATTATCAGGTTAATCGTTAAATCGAGAAGAAAATTAAGTAATGCAGCAAATCGGATCATAATCCAACAAATATTACAGGCTAGAGTGGACATCGATACGTTAATTAATGTCTAATTAGGTTTTTAAAACATTCTACCTCTATAAAAATCAGAGTTGTTAAGTTAAAAAGTAACTGCCGATCAAATCGCGTATCGCTCTGCTGACCTTAATCAAAGAAAGAAAGAAAGAAATGTGATTTTATGGCACGTCAGAACCAACCGGGACATATTGCGCCAAACATATGATGATTATTTTGAGACAGGTTAAATTATATCACAGAATATATTATATGCATAAATAAAAACAATATCACAGTAGTAACTTAAATAAAGGTAAAATAAATCGTTTTATGCATATAAATATTTAAAATACAAAAATGCAATGATAATATATACAATTAAAATTTATGATAAAATCCTGCCTCTTTTAAAAAGTCTAGTAATTTACAATATAGACCCGGTGGGGCAAACAAATGTTGAAAGTGACTGGCAACGGAAATGATATAATTAATATCCTTGGGATGCTTGCACTCAATCAAAATGTGCTTAACTGTCAAAGGAACATGACTGTGTTCACATTCTGGTTGAGGCTCTCGCTCTAAGATGAAAATATGTGTTAAAAAGGAAGGAGTTATTGTCTGCTATAAATGGAGTTCAGCTGTAAAGAAAGAAGCGGCAGGTGGAAATGAAATGTGGTTTTATGGCACATGAGCACCTACCGGGACATATTGCGCCAAACATAAATGTTTTATGCAAGAAGACAAGTTAAATGAATATCACAGAAAATGTATTATATGCATAAATAAAAACAATATCACAGTAAATATAATTAAAAACGAAAAAATCTTTTATGCATATAAAAATTTAAAATTCAAAAATGAAATAATAAATATACAATTAAAATTTATGATAAAAGCTTGTCTCTTTTAAAAAGTCTAAAATGTTGCAATATAAACCCGGTTGGGCAAATAAATGACATAGAGACTGGCAACGGTAATATTTTGATCTTATGTTCTTGAGATGATTGCACTCAATCAAAATGTGCTTCACTGTCAAAGGAACATGACAGTGTTCACATTCCGGTTGAGGCTCTCGCTTCAAAATGAAAATGTGTGTTAAAAATGAATGACCAATGCGAGAGCGACACAAAACAACCTCATCCCTCCTGTTGGTTCTATAGGAGTTGGGCCAATCTCCTAAGAGAGGCTTAATGTGATGAAGCTTGTTTGTGCCTGCAAGATCCCAAGACCGTTGCCAGCGGCCATAAATAAATTGATTTATACAGGTTTTAAAATCTGTATATGGTATTAAAATGTTTGATAGGGGAAGATCCAGGGCAGCTTTGGCAGCAAAATCTGCTAGATCATTCCCCTTTATATCGACGTGACTGGGGAGCCAGCAGAAGACAACGTCTTTACTGCTGAGCTCATAAGATAGTAGCAGACGATAGACATCTGCCACTAATGGGTGTTCAAGCTGTTTATTGTTAATTGCTTGAAGTGAGGACAATGAATCAGTAAAGATGATGTGCTGTAATATATGCGATGATTGAATGAACTCCAATGCCTGAAGAATGGCCTGGAGCTCAGCTGTAAATATTGAAGCAGCAGGTGGAAGACACACAGAGATGGTCTCAGATGGTGTTACAGTAGCCGAGGCTACCCGATCACCATCTTTAGAACCATCTGTGTAAATAGGAGCGTAATCACCATACTTAGACCGTAACTCTCTAAAGAGAGATTGGAACACCGTAGAGCTAGTATCTCTCTTTTTATGTTGAGTAAGATCGAAATCGATCTTTGGGGGAGATACAGCCCACGGTGGAGTCTCAAAGAGAGGGGTATTCGCAATACTGTCTAGGCTGATACCAACCTCAGACAAAAGGGGTTGTATGCGAATACCGAATGATGGAATAACTTTAGTCTTTACCAGATACAAATGCTCGTAAAGGGGTCTAAATATGGTGTTAAATGAAATATGATTCGGTAAAGATGCTATTTTCGTAGCATACTGCAGGGCCAGTTTATCACGTCTGTTGTGCAATGAGGGCTCGTGCGCCTCGACGTATAAACTGTCCACTGGAGATGTACGGAATGCTCCTAAACTGATTCTAAGTCCCTGGTTGTGTATGGTGTCGAGCTCTTTGAGATAAGACTCGCGGGCAGACCCATACACAATACACCCATAATCGAGTTTTGATCGAATTAACGCTCGATATAATCTGAGCAAAACCTTACGGTCTGCTCCCCAGTCAGTATTTGATAGGACTCTCAATATATTGAGGGCTTTCAGACATTTCTTTTTAAGGCTTTTAATGTGGGGGATAAATGATAATTTCTTATCAAATATCAGCCCCAGAAATTTGGTTTCATCCACAACTGGAAGGCGATTGCCATCCAAGAAGAGTTCTGGATCTGGATGTAAACCTCGTTTCTGACAGAAATGCATGCAGACAGTCTTGGATTAGCGGCAGGTGGGAGGCGGACAGAAATGGTCTCGGATGGTGTCACGGTAGCCGAAGCTAGCCGATCACCATCTTTCGAACCATCTGTATAAATGGGAATATAATCACCATATTTAGACCTTAGCTCTCTGAAGAGAGATTGGAAAACCGTCGAACTTGTATCTCTCTTTTTATGTTTAGTAAGATCGAAATCGATCTTTGGGGAGATACAGCCCACGATGGAGTCTCAAAGAAAGGGTATTCGCAATACCGTCAAGGCTGATACCAGCTTCCGACAAAAGGGACTGTATGCGAATACCAAAAGATGGAATGACTTTAGTCTTCACAAGATACAAATGTCCGTGAAGAGGTCTAAATATGGTGTTAAATGAAATATGGTTTGGAAGTGATGCAATTTTCGTAGCATACTGCAGGGCCAGCTTATCACGTCTGTTGTGCAATGAGGGCTCATGCGTCTCGACGTATAAACTGTCCACTGGAGATGTACGAAATGCTCCTAAGCTGATTCTAAGTCCCTGGTTGTGTATGGTGTCTAGCTCTTTGAGATAAGACTCGCGGGCAGACCCATACACAATACACCCATAATCGAGTTTAGATCTTATTAATGCTCGATATAATCTAAGCAAGACCTTACGGTCTGCTCCCTAGTCAGTATTTGATAAGAATCAATATGTTGAGGGCTTTCAGACATTTCTTTTTTAGGTTTTTAATCTGGGGGATAAGTGATAATTTCTTATCAAATATCAGCCCCAGAAATTTGGTTTCATCCACAACTGGAAGGTGGTTGCCATCCAAGAAAAGTTCTGGACCAGGATGCAAACCTCTTTTCTGACAGAAATGCACGCAGACAGTCTTGGACTTCGAAAAACGAAATCCATTTTCGGTTGCCCAATGTTGAAGTGAATTCAAAAAGAGCTGCAACGTACGCTCGATTATCCGCATGTCTGTTGAACCATAGCACATCTGAAAGTCATCAACATAGAGAGCCCCGTTTGTACCTGGTTTAAGGCACGCTGGGATCGTATTAATTTTTATAGCAAAAAAGTGTTGGTGATAAAATACTTCCCTGTGGAACTACCATTTCTTGAGGAAATGGGTCAGAGAAGATTGATCCCTGTCGTACCTTAAATGACCTATCTTCCAGGAATTGTTTTATAAAGATAGGTAAGCGACCTTGTAGGCCGAGGTTATGGAGGTCGCGCATGATACCATGTTTCCACGTGGTATCATATGCTTTCTCCAGATCAAAAAAGTATTGCAACTTAATGTTGCTTCTGGATAAAAGCGTCCCTAGCAAACGTTTCAAATCGAACGAGATGATCAAGAGTGTTCCTTTGGGACCGAAATCCACAAGCCATCGATTGATCAATCTCTTCATGGTTTTGCAAATACAGCTAGTTAAAGCGATTGGACGATAATTTGTAGGATTCGTATAGGCGACATTGATGTTGGAATTTGTATGTAAAACTAAAATCATTAAGGTTTATTAAAATATGTCGATCTTAAGATTGCAGTAAATTGCTAAAACGTGGTTTTGCAGTTGGTATTAATGTTTAAGTGAGTAGACAGACTGTAACACTATTATACATTATCAATAACATATATCTGTTTTCAAATATAACTAGTATCTGTTGTGGTCAAAATATCCTGGGTATAATGTTTATATTAGCAGCAGAAGCTTTGATAATACCAGCAATAACATGCATCGTGGACAAATAAACAGATAATTCATCTTTCATTGTATATTGACCAGTTCCCGTGTATCACATTGATGGCTTCTCACACAGAAATGGAAACTCGTTATCATCACACTCGACGTCATTTAACTCGAGATTCCATAGCTGTAAACAATTTTCATAGCCGCCGTCATTGTCAGGGTTATCACCCGCCCACTGTCCAGTTATAAGTGGTGAGTCATCAATCCAAGTCCAGTCGCCTTCTGTAGCCAGGTCACTTCCCCCAATAAAATAATCCTCACCTGTAAATAAACGAGAATTATAGATGATCCTTAATAAAGCTGTGGTATCATGTAACACAACCTCAGGACATTTCGTGCTATGTGTACAGTATACCTTGGTTCATCTTCAATAGAAGGCTTGATCTCGCTTTAACAACGTACATCTTATCAAGCCCTTCACGTAATACCCTGCATATTTCGGCAATAATTGTGATTGGGTATTCACACAGCGTGTGAGCCTATCATATTCCTACTAGATCACCACGAATACCAAGTCTCGCGCTTTCAAGCTAAAATGTCTACCTGTGATAATCGTGTTGCAAAGTTTCCGTAGAAGTCGCCATGTTTAATTTAAATGTGTTGAGGTCACGACCTCTGCACAAGGCTATTGTTCCCATGTCTGCGGTAAAGGGAGATAACATACCTATAAATTCTGGAATTTTAGACTAATCTAGCAACGGCTTGACTTGGCGACAATGAAGCGCTCTAATAAAACATTTTCCGTCCTTGTAGCAGCGCGTTAAGGACGCCACCCCGGCCTGACTAACACAGTAGTAATACACACAGGTGTGCTTGTCTACTTAATTTAACTTTTTAACAATTTGTTTTAAAAAAAAGAAAAAAAGAGTTAAGACTAACATTGGAAAAACTTTGACTTGTGGCATGCGTAACATAGGTCATGTGCCTGAAGCTACGACTGTGAGTTTCCAGCATCTGGACGTCGCTAGATTACTTTATAATTTCGGAACTTATATCTACGTTATCTGAAGACACGTGAAATGAGAAGCTGTGACATAACGACCTCTACGGAACCTTGACATTGAACGAACCTTGAATTTTGCAATTCGATTATCGCAAATTTTGCACAAGGGTTGGTCCAAAAAATCTGACGTCATGTGCAGTGCAAAGTGATTGACCACGTGAGGAATGTCTCCCCGGCGACCAAGCTGATTATCACAGGTATTCGTGGTGATCTAGTAGGAATATGATAGGCCCACACGCTGTGTGAATAGCCAATCGCAATTATTGCAGGGTATTACATGAAACCTTGACACGATGTACGTTGTTATTGACAAAATGTACAAGGTATTACGTGAAGGGCTTGATAAGATGTTTTGAGTTCAATCGATATATATATATATATATATATATATTGAAGTCTGGTTTTCCCCCTTATCCATCAAAATTGAAAAACTAGTCCTAAATTTTACACGAAATAATAAAAATGTGAAGGCGAATCTATGGGGTGAATTTATGTATACACAGTGGCTGGAATTTGGCTGGCTAACCCGGGTGGTCCAAGTGTTGGTCGAAAACATTCCTCCAGGACGGGATGTCCGAGAAAGTGTAGCTCTATTCATTCAGTTTGGACGCAAAGCTGGGGTCCCGTGTTGAAGTTGGGGTGCACCTAAAAAGCACTTAACAGTAGACTTCGTATTAAGAATAGTGAATATCGTATGGTGCACTGCATACCGTATGCGTGTCTTCATTAGCCCAGTAGGGGCAGAAAAGTAGGACGTTAAACCTCATTTGATATATTTACCTGAGAGCGGAATTGTCTTCAGTGCCTCCAGTTTTAAATGATAAACATTGGTTCTCATAATAAGTAACTGTCCGCCATCTTGATTACATGTTTCATTGGCTGTAAACCAATTAGCTGGTGTGTTATTAACCTTTAAACACAACACTCCTCCTAATAGGGTCACATACCCATCTAGATTACATTGATCTGTAAAATATAAAGATAAATTATATTAAAATTTAAATAAAATTGAATTATAAATATTTATCAATATAACTTACAAATAGAATAGAACTTAAACTAGTTTAAATTATTTCTTTAAAAAAAACTTTATGAAAACACGAAACCTCTAGATTGGTATCTACCCAAAGTTAAGTACGGTGAATGCTATTCGCCCGAAAAGGAAAGACAATTTCAAGTCAAGTCGCAGATTCAAGAACAAGTACGGTGAATATGCTATCCTGAAACAGTAAAGACACTTCCTTCTAGAGTACGGTGAACGCCGAAACAAACGTATTGATGCTGTAAATACTGCTAAATATTTTGAAAGTTTTTGTTACATAAAGGTTTAAAAACTAATACCCCCATCTCACTGGACCATGGAAAACTTGCGGAAGGAAATCCATAAGTATACCGCAAAGTCCATAAGTCTTTCCTCTCACTCCGTATGGCTCCGCCAGGATGCGCAGTGAATCCGTAGTCATTCCTCGTCGTCCACAAACTTTTGCGAGCCAAAAATTGTTCCGCGAACTTTCCTTTAAATATCGTTAGCGGAGAAGTTTTCGGAGAAATTGAGGAACACATGGAAATGAGCACAGAAGTCATAAGGATAATTTGCTGGTCACACTCGGCAGTGGCGGAATAACTGCGGTATCTGGCGATACTAATCCGTTTGGCACAGTAGAACTGCTGAATAATAGCCAAGTACTGGCCTTCTACGCGGAATAAATGCGCAACAAGTGTGGACGATCTTCGGCAACAGCGTTTGGTCACCAATCAATCACGGCGCACATGCGGAAATATTAGTAAAGAACACATGATTTCGCCTATAAACTTGCTGTTTTGAAGAGGAAAGCACATTATACCATGGACAACTTGCGGCAATTGTGTTAATATACGGAATAACAGCGGAAAACTTGCGAATATTACGGATCGCTCCCGGTTTAACTGCGAAAGAACACGAACACATTTGCGGTTGCCGAAGATGGTCCGCGCTTGTTCCGCAGTCATTCCGAAGTTCTACCTTGCCAAACTGATTATTACTACCAGCTGCCACACTTATCCCGCGTATTTTCCGTCATTGCCGAGTGTAGTCCGCAAATTGTCCGAATACCTTCCGCTACGATCCATGCGCATTCCTAAATGTTCCGCAGTTTCTCCACCGCTTCGCCATTTTTTGTGCCGTAGTTTACCCGTATCTGTTCCGAAGATACCGTTACTGTTCCGAAGGTATTCCGAGAGACTGTGAAATGGATATTTTCCGTAGAAATTTTTTCCACTTTTCCGCGTAAAAATGCCGAAGCTCCTCCGTAGAAGCCATTCCGCGGACGTCGGTGAGTACCGCAGCTTTCCGCAGCCCAGTGAAATGGGGGTATAAACGAATCTGTCTTATTCCTACGGGAAGCTTATCTTAATTTGAGCAAAACACCGTTCATGACCACTTACGTTACCGGTGGCCAGGAATGGATCACTGGTGGCCAGGCATACCATGCTCCCCGTACCCCAAACGTGGGTATCCCTTTAAGGAAACGTTACACAGGGCGGAGATCCCGACAAGGAACATAAACCGGACGTTCGGATGGGAGGAAAAGCTTATGTGACCTAAAAGGATCGTTGCAACCTGGAAATGTCTCTTACTACGCATTCCCGATTTATTATGTTAAACTCAATTTCATTTCATTTATTGGCCTCCCGTCTCTTTGCATCTATTGTATAATTCTTACCTTTGAGATCATCCTTAACGTAGAAATATGTTACATTCACTGATTGGATTCCAAGGAAGTCGTCTGTGCTTAATATATAACATGATGCGTCGTTGTTCCAGTAAAACAATAAACAGCTTTCAGTTGATAAACACAATTGTCCACATGTAATAGGAGACACGTCTTCTTTATTAATAGAATAAATCATATTGACTGGCGTATCTAGATTATACTTCTTGTAGATCGCTTCTTTAATCTGGCTACAAGTGATGGTGACAAATAAGCCATAAATTATTATTCCGGTCTCCATTATGCCAAGATTATGTTGTAATATTTTTAACTTCATATTTAAAAATTTTGAAATTATAAAATATAATTTAACGTCAATGGATGCAGAATGAATGAAATGTTGGGTTAAATTGCGCCAAACATATATGATGGGTTTATCGAGACACCAATGGTTACACACGCGGAGCACTACCCATATTTGATATTTAAAAAGCCAGCCACGCGCTCCACTACAGCGTTACTTCATACAACACGCCACACTGGGTTAGTAATAAATGATAAGACCAGCTCAATATTGTTGTCATGGGTCTCTAGGGGGATCACGTGGCTAAGTGGGTGAGGCGCTGGTTCGCTAGCCTGGAGGTCGAGTGTTAGATCCCTGCACTGGCCGAGAAAGTTTATCTCGATTTTCCGGTGTGGTTTCCCCTTGTCAGCGATGCAGAACGGAGGGCCTTTCAAGGACAGCTGTCTATTCGTTCCGATGGGATGAAAACCCGAGGTTCCGAGTACATATTGGCGTGCACGTAAAATATCCATTGGCAGTTGCACTTCGATATAGCACACTGTATGGCGTATGTCCATCTTCCATTAGTCCAGGTTAGGTGCATAACAGTAGGACGTTAAACCCCATTTCATTTCATAGGTCTCGAGATGTAAACAGGGCTAGCGCCAATCCAAACCCTTACCATGGACGTATAGGGGGTACCCTCCAGGAACTTGCTTAGGAATATTTACCCTCTAGAAACTAGTAGCCAACTAACAATTTAAATACTTTTGGTGCAAAACCATTGGGATAACCCCTTCTTACCTACTTGAAACCGTTTCAATTTTCAAATAATTATTTTAACGTTATGTTTAGTATTTTTATTAGCCCACATTTTCATGTGGACGTAAATTTTCATCGCCCCTGTCTGTTTGTCCACCCACAATTTGTTTGTGGACACCCTACAGGTCACAATTTTTGTTCGATTTTGACGACACTTAAAATACAGGTCTATCTCCAACATATCTGAGTTCCTCCTGATATTGGCATATATCGAACCATAACATCATGGATTATTGTCCCTGATTGTACGAAAAATCGCGTTTTTAGCTAGTGGACATTCTAGAGGGCACACTTTACATCTGATTTTGATGAAACTCGAAATTCATGTTTATAACCCAAAGATATTGGTCCCTTTCGGTACTCGCGCATATCGGATCGTAACTTTCTGGATTATGGCCTCCGTTGTACCAAAGATCGCGTCTTCACAATTCTTATCTGATTTACAAAACCGATGATGAGACTTTAAATATCTGCTAATAACCCAACGATCTTGGTTCCTTTCGATATTGGATCGTAACTTCCCGAATTATGGCCCTTGATTTTACCCAAAAAAATCACGTTTTAGCCTGTGGTCTCTTTGGAGGTTACAATTTTTATCCGATTTAAAAAACAAACCGTTTGAATATATCACCGTTACACCCCAATGGTTGAGCTCGAATTTCGTGAAAATGGGAGCAAAAACTGCCTGACACAATGGCCGCCCCTCGTACGCAAATAGTGTAAATAATTGGTATATCAAAAGTGGACACTCAAGGGGCCACAATTTTTTTTATCCAATTTTGATGAAACTTTGAATGTGTATATCACAAAGATATTGGTTCCTTTGAAGTTGAAATTTCTTAAAAATTTAACCCAAACTGCTGGACACAATGGCTGCTCCCTGTACCCCTAGGGGTACGTGAATGTTGGGTGACTGACTAGCAAAGGGGCGACTTTTTGTTTTTGGTGTGCACTTAGTCCCGAAATGACCTAGTTGTGTAGAGTGGGCGTTAAACCCCATTTCTGTCTCTCTCTCTTTGGTGTGCACGTTTGGCGACCGACTAGCAAGGAGACGACCGTCTGTTGAGCGAATAAGGTGTTGACTGGTTTGTTGTTGTGCACTTGGCATAACCCCCTTATTCGCTCAACAAACGGTCGTCACCTTGCTCGTTGGTCACACAACGTTCTCTTACCCCTATGGTCGGTGGTAGCGAGGAAATGGTCGGATGCAACAGCTGCTCCCTGTACCCCTAGGGGTAAGTGGACGTTGGGTGACCGACTAGCAAGGGGGCGACCATTTGTCAATCGACAATTGTTATTTTGGTGAGCACGTTGGCTGACCGACTAGCAAGGAGACGACCACTACTTCCCCTTTGAGGTTTGAAGATTTCTCTGGCTAGGGATTGGTTTCAGCCAAACCCACTTTTTTGAATAATAAAATAAAACCCTATTGATAACATGTTCATTGTAAAAAAAAATGATTTTATAAAAAAAAAACCCAAAAAACTTTATTTGTATACGTGGATCTGTGCTGTAATGATATAAGAAATGGAAGAAAAAGAAGATTAATGGAGTTTAAAATAAACAGATCTTGACAGGAAAAACCTTTTAGATGTCGGATTTTACAATGAGACAATGCCGTTGTCTGTTTACAGAGCATATTGATCTTGTCAGTTACATAACGCTTTTCCCAAGCTCTCATAGTTCATCTTCTGGTTGAAGACGGTAGGAAGAAAAGTAAATATAATTTAGACTCTGAATTCCAGATTAAACAACGGTGAGTATAATTCTAAAGGGATCCGGGGAGATAGTCGAGCGTGCAACAGTAGGTATTTTAAAACTATGGTCGATAAATCCTTGGTTACGGGTGTAATAAGAACTGTCAATACTTCTCGTTGGAGGCTTGAAGATTTCTCAGGCTAGGAACCGGTTTTAGCATTGATTTTATAAAAAAAAAAACAAAAAAACATTTGATTATTTAACACCTTCACATTCAGTGCGACTTCTGGCTATATTTTTCATAAAAGATTATTCCTATAGAACAAACTCTTTATCGCTCACTTTATTTGTATACGTTGATCGGTTTTGTAAATAAATCAGAAACGAAAGAAAATAAGAATAACGTGAAACTATTGATGAATAAATGGATTTAAAAAAAAAAATATATATATATATTTAAAGGAAAACCCTTTTAAATGTCGGATTTTACATGTTAATAACACTTGAAGAGATAGAATGACTGTGAAATATAATTCAAGATTTAAAACGACGGTAATTATAGTGGGATTGGTTCAACGATCAGCTAGCAGAAATCAATGATGTCCTTTCAGGTGTATGTGCATCAACAAACTGTCCTTGTTTAAAAATCAAAACAACCTTCTGCAAAAATGACAATAAAAGTGCCAAAAATACCTCAATAATGGAAAACACACTTAAATGGCAAGGGAACGGGTAGACTAGCATCTATATTAAACAAAGCCTTAAATATTAAACTCTTCAAGTGAGTTATGTCCGCTTCTACTCCATCTGCCAAGAGCAATATCCAACACAAGCAATTCTCAAGTGGTACAAAAGCTTCCTGGTCCTCAAGCAATCAATCGATTCCGACGGGCACAAAAGCTTCCTGGTCCTCAAGCAATCAATCGATTCCGACGGGCACTTTTGCCTGATCCCATTACCTTCGACAAGCAAGGTTTACCCTCATAGATATCACAACTGACCTACAAACAGAATCAGTGGCATCCTAATCAGTGGAACCAAAGTCAGTTTAATCCAAATCAGTTTAATCCGAACCAAGTTCATTCAAATTCGCTTCATCTGACGCAGTTAAACCAAAACCACTGGAATCCAAATCAACTGAACCTAAATCACTTAAATCTAAGTCATTGGAATCAGAGTCAAAGCAAGTGTTAAAATACATGTAGAATAGTGCTAACTTTTATGGTGCTAAATCAACTTAACCTAAATCAGGTAAATCTACGTCATTGGAATCATTATCAGTTTAACCAGAGTAAAAGAGAGAGAAATAGGGTTTAACGCCCACTCAACACAACTAGGTCATTTCAGGTCTAACATATGGTTTAATTTTATTTCAATAATTCGCTTGCGCGTAGGGGTCTTTGGCAGTGGGAGGAAACCCACGAGGTTGAGAAGGCGCCTCTATCTCCATGCCACATACGCTCACACAGGGGCTCGAAACCACAGCCGCAAGCTAGAGGTCGAAGGCCAGTGTTGAATTACATGTAGAATATTGTATAATATTTTAACTCCGCCGTCCATATATAGAAGTCTTACCACAGTGCTAACTTTTATTGTGGCAAATAAATGACCCCCCCCCCCCAGATGTACGATGTGATAATGTACAGGAATCTCATTGCTAATCAATGTTATAATGTGTCTAGTGAGAGAGAGAGAGAGAAATAAGGTTTAACGTCCACTCAACACAACTAGGTCATTTCGGGACTAACATGGTTTATTTTTTTAATTTCAATAATTCGCTTGCGCGTAGGGGTCTTTAGCAGGGGGAGGAAACCGGTGTGCCCGGTGGAAACCCACGAGGTTGAGAGGGCGCCCCTATCTCCATGCCACATTCGCTCACACCAGGACTTGAAACCACAGCCGCAAGCCAGAGGTGGCCGGCCAGCTAGAGGTCGAAGCGCGGTACTTTTTTTTTTTTTTTAATTAAAAATCTTTATTAACAAAGGAATATTTACGTTTACGGGCATCATATAATACAACTATGTACATAATAAATAAATAAATGTATATAATAAAAGGTTAAAAGTTAGTAATTTAATAAAGGAAGGTTTAAAACAAATCTATGTACATATTAAACGACGCCTGTATTTATAGATGTAATTTATAGTTATAAATGATCATATGGATTACAATAATGTCATATTTATAATGAAAGTATGGGATGCAGTCCCTGTGGCAGCCCCCCTGCACTAACTATTAGAAGGTGGTACGAAATAGATGATCTCTACAGGGGCAATTCCGCGGGTTCCTATAATTAGCTCGTAAAATTTTAGGACTTTTCCACTGGATAAATTTTGCTATATATAACTATCTATATCATGTGATAAATATTGAATTCATAATACCAATGGGATATTTACAAATTAAGATTAATTACGGGAGTAGAATTGTGTACATCAATATATGGTGGGTAATGAAGTAATTTCTTAAATACTGCGTCTTTATAATAGTAATATAAATGTGTGACATGATTGTATAAAAGTTTTTGGAACAATTGTATGATATCCACATAAGAGTTTGTTTTTGCGAATAAATTCCTACGCTTAACAATAGCTAGGCGAACAATGGATGATATAATGTTTAAAATTGTATTAGTTTTCTTACATGTTGAAAGTTTTTAGCTAAATAAAATCCATTTATGAAAGTCTGTTTGGCTGAAGCCATCGGGATGGAAATCTATTAAAATAGACTTTATACCGTCAATAAGTGTTTGAATACTAGGGCATAATATAAATAAATGTTTCATAGTTTCAATAGCATGACTATTGCATAATTTGCAGTAGGGTTGGTCTATTGTTTAATACTGAAATAACCTTCAATAGTAAAAATGATATTATGAGCAATATTAAAGTCATTGTTAATATAATTCTAAATTTTTCAGGATATTGAAAGTATGAGCGCGGCACTCTAGACCACTAGGCAATCCCAACCCCACAATGTGTCTAGTACTTGACAGGGCAGTGTTTTGCCTACTATTCTACAAGGTATATGTCTAAAACAGAAACTGTTACCCAAATTCTTGTTCAAGTCTAAAATCTATTCATAAGTGTGTGCACTAGAAGTCAGATCATTAACTGTCTTTATTATTTTGTACAGATTTAAATATTGCATTTCTACAATGTTATTTTATATGTTGTCATTCCTTCCATGTCAAACGATATTTGTAGGTATTAGTTATTTTATTATCTTAAGAAGCTTACTGTTATTTTAATTTGTGATAGTTTCATATTTTACTACCTCAAGCTTACCGGTACGTATATTGTTTTGTGATAATTAGGTTTTATTGTTTTAAGCCCAAGTTAGGTTGTGATAGTTTAATTTAGTAGTTTCACTTCTTTATCAGATGATAATAAATTAAATATACAGTTCGAAAATGAACTAACAAATGGAAAATTAAATACAGATATAAAGAGAGAGAGAAATGTGGTTTTACGTCCACTTGACACAAACTAGGTCATTTCGGGACTAACATATGGTTAATTACAATAATTCGCTTAAGCAAAGGGCTCTTTAGAAGTGGGAGGTAATCGGAGGACCCGGAGAGAACCTCCGAGAATTGGCAGGCGACCCTCGTCACGTACAACGGATGATTCGAAACCACGCCAAGTGACTCAATGACAGGCCGATTAAATAGAGATATCACTGCCCATGAAGTTCATTCCGCATTTAGAAATCTGCAAAGAAACAAATCCAGTGGTCCCGGCTTAATTATTAATGAAATGGTAATTAGATCGCTCAATATAATGGTTGACAACTATATAAAATATGTAAACCTTATTATTTTCTCAGGTGTATTTCCCTGGAGCGAGTCATTTATTGTCCCAATTCACAAAAAAAGGTGACAAACATGACCCAGATAATTATAGAGGCATTGCGCTGGCCAGTTTTTTTTACCAGTAATAAATGCCAGGATCTCGGATCATCTTGAGGATAATAAATTGTTAGACAATGCTCGGAGTGGATTTCGAAAATATTTTAGAACGTCTGACATGTTTTTTCTCAAAACCATATAAAATAAATACAAATGTCTTAACAGAAATATTTACCTCAGTTTTATAGATTTTATCAAGGCTTTTGACTATTTGGTGAGAGAGAGAGAGGAATGGGGTTTAACGTCCACTCAACACAGCGTCATTTCGGGACTAACATATGGTTTAATTTTATTTCAATAATTCGCTTGCGCGTAGGGGTCTTTAGCACTGGGAGGAAACCAGAGTGCCCGGAGGAAACCTACGAGGGTGAGAAGGCGCTCCTATCTCCATGCCACATACGCTCACACTAGGGCTCGAAACCACAGCCGCAAGTCAGAGGTGGGCGGCCAGCTAGAGGTTGAAGCGCGACAGTCTAGACCACTAGGCCATCCCAACCCCCATTTGGTGAAAGGGACAACTATTTAAATTGTTACGACATAATATCAATGGCAATGTATTGCAATTGGTTTATACCAATAGTATACCTCACGCTATTAGTTCAAATGCAGGAGTAAAACAAGGAGGTGTCCTGGGTCCAACTCTCTTCAATATATATATAAATGATCTACAGTCCTACCTACATAACGAAAATATTTATTATTTACGGATGATCCTGTACTTCTATTAACCACCCCATGGGTTACAGAACAGTTTAAATAAACTTTACCAATTATGCTAGGATTGGAAGTTAAATGGTAATCTTCAATATCTAAAACTAATTTTTTTTAAAACAAAAATGTAAAAGTAAAACTGTCATTAATTTTAATATTGGAAATAACAAAATAGATCATTTCTCTTCATACCAATTTTTAGGAGTTAAATTTAGAAGTAACGGCTTATATAACACGACTATGGCTGACTTAAGCAAGAAGGGCCCGGTTCAGTTTGTGACAGTGATGATTTACCTACTGAAGTTGTATTGAAAATATATGAAGCAATTGTTAAAACAATAGCTGCATATGCCTCGGACCTCTGGGGATCTTAAATTGCTCATAGCAAGAACAATATCACAAAAATCTGGAACAGAATCGAATTAAATAACAAAGAAAGCAGCGAAATTAATCCTAAAGCAGCCCTCAAAATTTATGCTGCCTGTCTGAACTTTTCCCTCTAAACTTCACTGTTTACCAAAAAAAATGCCGTTATATTATAAACGACTGAATGATCTAAAATCTAACCCTTCTCATTCCCTAACTATCTTGACTGCAGCATTTGATGAAGATGTTAAAATTGCTCTGAAATGACCCAAACCTTCCTGATTCGCCGCGATCCTGAAAATAATAAATGAGTATGCCATTATATTAATGACCTTTAATAATATAATATCCTTGTTAGAATCTAAATTCAACCCATGTTTTCCAGATACCTATAATATGAAAGATAACTATCTCAACCATAAGCCAAAACTTAGAACATACAGCACTTTTATGACAAGTAATTTCAAAACCGCTAGCATATCTCCTGTCCGTATCTAACAAACAGTATAAATGTTCGAAGACACCCCTTCAAATCGACAGAGGTCGGTACCATAACATTGCCGAAAAAGACGGAATTTGTAGACACTGCAGTAACAATATTGTGGTGGATGAGCTTCTTTTTCTAAGGGAATGCACAAAACATGAAACGATTCGAAATGTTTTTTTGTACCCTGCCTTATACGCCAACAGACTACCATTCTCCTTCGATGTCATGTTTGACCCATCCTCACCAGTTGCAAAATTTGTTTGCTAATTTAATTTGCATGCTTCTAAAAACAGGCAGTGATGTCTGGCATGTTCGAGTAAGCAGTCGCAAACTTTGGAGGTTAGAGGATAATAAATGCAAAATGGTGGTTTTATCGATATTTTAAGGTTAACTGGTGTATTGATATATGTGAAATAGTCTATGGAACAATGTTATTGTACCTGTGGTGCGTAATATTCATCTGGATTGCTATTTTTCCAAGTTCAAGACGAATACAAGTGTTTGTTTACATATCGCTAGGGGCCATATTGTTTATACTTTCTCATACGACTACAGATAAAGCTAATCTGACTGATTTAAACTAGTGATCTGTATAAAGTAAACCATGATGGAATCTCCACTATCTACCAGAAAAAAGCCCCCTCTCCCACAGAGATGCAACAGGACATTCTAATGTCTGCAAATAAAAATGAGACACTAAGAGAACAGAGAGTGGTTCAACCGGACATAAAATTAATGCTATTAAAAGCAAGTTACTTTTTAGTATCATCACCCCCCCCCCCCCCCCGAGGCAATCAAAGACATTGACAAAACTATGTTGGCAGACAATGTAAGTTCAAATGCTTCAAAGGTAGCAGACTGTTTCAGTCAGACCCCTGTTCAAAATTTGTTAAGAATTATGATAAGAGAGTTAATGGCAGCTTGGAAAAATTTGTGACTCCTTTGAAAGAAGAAGTGAATTGTTTTAAAGATAGAACTAGCTAGAGTTACAAACTACCTGAACAATAAGGTACATATTAGCTAGAACAGTATAGTAGAAAGAATTGTGTCAGAATAAGTCAAAGAAAAGAATAAAGAAGACATTGAAAAGAAGTCACATATAACTATAATGTAGATACTCCTTAAACAACTGTAAAATATTATAGCCATATTATTATAGATACTGTACTTGAAATATTGATATTCATATTACTATAATGCAGCTACTTTGAAATATTTGATAAGTCATTATGTAGAATTCATATATCCTGATGAGCTCGAATGCAGCTATGGCTGGTGTGGCGCCAGACAGGGTAGGCTTAGGCCCTGTATCAATAGGCTGTTCCCTTGTGGCGTGTTCCCTTGTGACGCGCCCCAAGGACAATGAACCTTTGTTTTTTAACGTGCCCGTTCCCATAGGATGTTCCCAGGGAACATGTGGCCTCATGCACGGAACATGTGGCTTGTGACCGGGAACACAGACAATTAACATGTCAATTCTTTTGCAGCTGCACTAGAGGGAACAAGTTGTTACGAGTGCGATATTGTATGGAAACTTGTGTGAAATTCACCCAGTCCATTGCGAGTTCCATAAAATGGCCGGACCTAGTACCATGGGCCTTGTCTGAAGACATGTTATCTTTTTAAAATGAGCACCAGGGAGTAAAATAAATACAATCAGTACCTGATCAGGGAGGGGAGGGGGCATAGTGGGGAAAAATGTCCCGGGCTCCCCACATATAAGGCCCCCCACAGTTTTGAGTCATACTAATATTTATCCCTGACTTCAATAACATAGTAAATGAAAACACCATAAGAGGAAGAGTCTGTTTAAAAGACTCAATTTGTCAACGAATTCAAAACGTCAATGAAATCGCTGCCAAAAATTATTGTCTCAGATACACTGAAATTAATCCTTATTCGAAAGAAATAAATCCTGAAGGAAAACACCCCAGACACTCAAAGGGGAGGGGGTACATACTAGTACGACCCGCGGTCAGTACGAATAATTTGAACAAACGATAATGGGGCCCCCGTACAGTTGGTATTCCCCCTTCCCCACAAGGTTAATCCGACACTGAATGCAATAGCGGTATCTTCCTCATCCTTCCGACTTTAAATAGTTGAGTTCATCATTGAGCTATCAATAAAAAAAAACGGTTCGCATTGAGTTAATTTGCTTTCTCATCAACGTTCGTATGTAGACTTTTCTTATACCTATCTTTACATCGTACATTGCACACGCCACATGGGAACAGCCTATGGATACGCGCGGGTACAGGGTCTGGGAACAAGGTCACAAGGAAACACGACACAAGGGAACAGCCTATGGATACAGGGCCTTACTCTTCCGGACACCCGTTACCACTGCTTGTCGTGTATTTTATACACGCGGAGCAGTCCATTTGCTGGTTACACTATTTTGCTTGAATACACTATTTTGCCTATAACGTTTTTAGGACTGTTTGATGGTTTGGAATGTTCGTACTTGGTTTTTATTTTATAATGTATTTACTATATATTCAACATTGAAATACCTATTATTGTAGGTGATGCATTCGCTGTGTGTTCAACAATGAAATATTTAACATCCATATTACTGTAGATAATGTATGCACTGTGTGTTCAACATGGAAATATTTGATATTCATATGTTATAGATAATGTATGTATGCATACTACTACAGAAAATGGTTGTTCCATGTATTTAATGTATGTTCAACATTGAAATGCTTGATATCCATATTACCGTAGAAAATGTGTGTACAACATTGAACTGTCATAATCCATGTCATAGATAATGTATTTGATTCCATATTATTATAGCTAATGTTTTTACTGTCTTGACTATATCGTAACACTTGGCATGACTTATTATAGTTTATATAATATATCTATTGAATGAGCTATATTGGAATACTGGATACCTATATTACTTTAGATATTGTATTTACTGTATGAACATTACTAATTTATACTCAAATGTCAACGTACATTTGTGTACTATAACGGTACCTTCAGTTATTTACTATATAAGTCATTGTCTGTATGCTTTGAAAAATATTGAAATAGGTGATAGCAAAATTTACACAAACCTGTGGCCTTGGGCCGGTTTCACGAAATTTTAACTAAGATAAAAACCAAAATTTTAGTAATTTGATTGGACAAATTTCAATTGGTTTTAGTGTTCAGCCAATCAAAATTGGAGTTTCTACTAAAATTTGGATTTTTTTATCTTAAGTAAAATTTTTTGTGAAACAGGCCCCTGGTCATTTTGAATAATAATTTTATTATAACCTAAAGCCTCTGAGCCCCTATATATTTCGATCGCATGATTTTTTCTACTTTGCTGTTTATACATGTACTACTACTTAACATTATTAAGAACTCTCTATCATTTAAAATCTAATCCTACCCGAACTGGGCACCTACTTTTACAAAACTTTACAGCAACGCCCCTATTCTTAAAACCTCTCCTTAATCAGTCATTCATTTATTAAAATCAGGGTAATTTAATTATCAGGTATTGCAGAACCCGACCCGGGTCCATTAGCTTCGTCGTTCGTCTCTTACGACTGTCGTTCCGTTAATCAGTCCTCCACTCCAAATCGCATGTCCGTTGCCCACATCAATGTCCGTAGCCTAAGAAAAAAAGTTGACCTAATTGCCACAGAAAGTAGTACTAAATGGAGTTGCCTCTGAAGCCAAAGTAATTCCAGCTGGTGTACCCCAAGGCTCAGCCCTCGGTCCTTTGCTTTTTCTCATTTACATCAACGATATTGTTAGGAATATGAAATCAGATGTCAATTGTCAGATTATTTGCCAATGATACCTCGCTCTTTCTAAAAATCGATGACCCGATTGCAAGCGCCAATACTCTTTATACTGATCTCGAAACTATTGATGACTGGGCTAAACCCTGGCTGGTTAACTTTAATCCCCTTAAAACTGAAACATTACTAAGCCACCACTATTTTTTTAATTTTATGAAAATAAATGAAGTCTCTTTCCGCAAACACTAAGGTCTTACGTTTCAAAATAACGGTGAGTTGGATGTCCACATAGGAGTTGTGTGCAGAAAAGTATCAAACCTAGTAAACTGATTGAGGTCACTGAAATATCGCTTAAAACGTAGATCCTTCGTGACTATCTATAATGCCTACATTCTGCCTCACTTAGACTACGCGGATATCGTTATGGATGGGTGTTCGAAACTACTTACAAGTCAACTTGAGCACTACGCACTATCTGCGGGGCGGATAAAGGTGCGAGTCTCGATTCTCTTTACAAAAAGACCGGTTCCATCCCTCTACAAGAGCGTCGACGAAGTCATAAACTTATTCTTGTATATAAAATTTTCAATAACAAGTACAATTTTAGAAATATAATTTGAACCTTATACCACCCAAAATAAGGGCATGGAACCGGCTAGACCAGTCTACAAAACATGCAACAAGTCTCTCTTCATTCAAACAAAAGCTCTCCGAACATGACTCTAAACCCCCAAAGCTTTTCTACATTGGTTCCAGAAAAATTCAAATTATCCATAGCAAACTACAAATCCCCGTAGCAAAAAATCTAAACCATCAAGTTTATGATGAGGAGATTGCCAAATGAGGGCCCCATTGTGCCTCAAAAGATTGGAACCAACGGAATGTTGAGCAAAAAGCTACAACCTGTTATGTTACACCCATTTAACATTAAAGTCAATGGGAAAATAATTACTAGTCTGAGACTATCTCCCTTGATATCTAGTTTTATATTGTAATTATCTCCCTTGATACGTTCGACTATTTGTAACATGTATGTTGTATCGTATCGATATAATTTTGTAATTGTATGCTGCTCCTCTTGGGCGTTTTTATGCAATAAATTCACTTTCTTACTTCCCTCACAGCATTGAAACTCAAGTAGTATGATTTAAACAAATTCGTTATAGGGAAAATGAATAGTAAACAACACTGTTGGGCGTATTTATTATTTATTTACTGAAAAGCTTTCATATATATAATTCATGTACAATATTTAACATGTCATAGCAAAGTACATCGTATATTTTTAATTGACACGTATACTATTACTATCACCCTGATAAAGTCTACTACATCGTTAAGACAGTTCATCGCGTGCATTTTGCATACTATAGTTCATTGGCTAATCACGCTATTTGAACGACATATCGCCTAATAGATTCGATGCAGCTATGGCGAGTGTGGCGCCAGGCAGGGTAAGCTTAGTCTTCCGGACACCTGTTACTACTGCTTGTCGTGTATTTTGTACACGAGGAGCAGTCCATTTGCTGATTACACTATTTTGCCTATAACGTTTTTAGGACTTCGAATTCTGATTTATGGTTTGGATTGTTCGTACTTGGTTTTTATTATATTTCATGTACAATATATTGTAATAACAGGATGCATTGTATGCGTCGGTTTACTATACACTCTTGTCGTTACTTCAGGAGTAGTCCATTTGCTTGAATACACTATTTTGCCTATAACGTTTTAGGACTTAGAATTCTGTCGCATGGTTTGGATTGTTCGTACTGTTTTTTTTTTATTTTATCATTTGTGTCAATTAGGATATCCAAAAAGGGTAGCTGTTTATTTTTTTCTTCATTCGAAATTAATTGTATTCTTGGATGTATTGAGTAATAGTTGGTGATCTTCTCCTTCCTCCATTACAGCCAACACATCGTTCACTGTCCTAAGCCAAATGCTAGGTTGGATTGGGGATGTTATTAAACCCTAACCCAATACAACAAATACCCATTATACTTTGTGAAGAAAGTTATTAGCAGCACAACTAAAAAACTGAATAAAACCCCCGACGTAACACATATGGCACGATTTGGGAGTGTTCCAACATCAATTACAAAAGATATTGAAACAATTGACTAAATTATTCACCATATTTTGTTAACATTATCTAGTTTTTTTCAACTTTAATAGTGAGAATTGTCAGCTTTTAATCTTAATCTACCTAATCTTGATTGTGTTTGTTTGATATCAATATGACTTCTCATTTGTATCAATGAGGTGGCTGCTGTGTCACTGATATCTGTTCGTGTATAATTTATGGTATTTCCTCTACCCCAACTACTTCCAGAATATGACAATCATCTGATGTACGTTGCTGTAAATATATTACATATAATTTTAAGCGTATTCAATTTACGTTCCCTATTGTTAAACTATTAAAGCGAAAACTGTTAACTATTTACGAATGCACGATTTACGCAAACAACCCAAATCCACCATTATTTAAAATCATATAGTAATAATGTATATCTTTATTTGATAATATACTGTTCTTTGTGCCAAATTTGCATTTTTAATTTAAAATCGTAAGGGTACTGTTTCAAAAATATCCTCTCAAAATGCAATTTCCAAACAAGCGATTTCGTGCAATACACGAGTTATGTCCCTTGGCTACTATTTCCAAACTTGCTCAGAAATCGCATTTTGTGGCGCATTTTGACACCAAAACGTTACGACTGTAGGTTCAATTCAATTCAATTCTTTATTTCTACTGACTCCTCAGTTAAATATGACAATTTGTGGCAAATCTCGATATAAATTATTATCTAATAAGCTGAAATAATGGTGGATTTGGGTAGATTTTGGCAAATTGTGCTACCCACTATTTACTTCTGTCTCATTATGCCACTTTAACACCTACGTCATGATTGTTACACATTTATTATGTTTGAGATATTTTTACAATTAAGCGACCGGCATGCATATCGTTTACAGTATTGTATCATATACATTAGCTGTATAACATCAGTAGGATCGGGTTCATCATCTTATTACAAAAATGTTTAGGAGTATTTAAGAAGAATAAGTCAAAAACTTTCCCCTCTATCACGTTTAGTAGCCAATCGTTGACAGACTGGCGGACTGGGATAATACTCTCATACTGAAATTATACGAGTAAGCGTATTTACCTCCGTGTCTGAACAGTAACAGTCACTGCTGTTGCTGCTGCCTGTCCGCTCAAAGTGTGAAGGCATTGTCCGTACCAAGAGCAGGACCCTCGATACCCCAAACTGTCATTAACGGGAAAGATACATTGCGTTGGTATTTTGAAAGGCTACATCTGCAATAACCCTAGGAGGCAGATTCCTCAAAGATGCAAACCACTCTTTCACAGGTGGTACCCCCCAGAGAGACTCGGAAATATATGGAGCATCAGATTAGAGTAGTATTTTGCTCAGTCCAATTGAGGTCCATGCTTGTCGAGTGTTATCATCAGCCAAGGATACCAAATTTGGCCCAGGGCAAAGCAGCCTCCCAGATGTCCAGCTCACATTTTGTCCCTACAAAGCAGTGACAATGTATCGGATTATTGGTGAGGTTGAGAATCTTCAATATGTGCAACTTATCCGATGCTGCAAATCCGCTACCCTGGTCCCTACAGTGAAGTATGGTAGTCTTTCCATGGGCCAATCTGAGGACATCCGCAACTATCTTCCCCCTTCGAACGAAGTTGGGATGTAGATCAAAGGACATATATACACATCTTCCCCTCTACCGTTTCGCATCGGTTCCAGGTAGCACGATGGACGTAGTTGGTGATGATTATACCAGTCACACGATTCCTGGGGCAAAATTTCCGATACAGCTCACTGAAGCGCCTGCAGTGGTTGCGTTTTGCCACTTGATCCATATAACAGTGAGAGTCATAAATCACTTGTACCACCGGGGCCATTGGGACGACATCAAGAAATCCACCAAAACTAGCATGACGATGGTGGAACCTAAAAAGCCTTCTCTGCTGATGAGTTAACCCTGCAACCAACCTAGCCATTATGCGCCAATTAAGTAGTGATAATACGCAGTTTGGTTGAGATATTAACAGTTCCAAGGCTGGTAACTCTTCCATCTTCTGACAAATCCCAAATATATATTCTTCCTCCGAAGTAAAGGGACTCCCCACATCTGATTCTGGAAAGAGAACATGTTGTATTACATAATTTAATAACCCGGCTAAGTTCTGAAGATAGAGACACTTGCGTAGAATATGCAACAATCCCAGAGACAATTACAACCATCGACACAGATTGCCATTACTAAAATTCGGTCCACAGTCTAAATGGGTGTGTCTAGCCCTAATAAAACAGGGCGCGGCATCCTGAATTTGACAATTCCAACATGCGGTGTAGCCAGAGAAGAACCAGGGGAAATGGGTTAACAGCACATGACGCTTAAGGTCTGGCCGTTTCTGTCCACAAATTTGACATAATCGTCCCTTCTGCTTCTTTTCTGTAGGAGCGGGAGTGTTAGGTAGTTCATCGGAAATGACAGACGTTATTAGGTTGACGACGAGGAAGCAATAGAGCAAAACTCATCGTAGTCCGGTACAAATTCCGCTTCCTCCATAACTGTAAGTAAACAGAGTATAAAAACTCAATTTTAATAGCAAATATAAGGGAGCAAAGAACCCCCTTATGATGGGTTATGAACGAACATGCATTGTGCAGTGCTACCTTAACCTGTGAATAAAATTCAATAACAGCTAATATATAAAAAAATCTTGCTATTTACAAATTTACATGTTCATACAAATTTATACATTAATCCCTGTATTTTAAGGGACATTTTATTTATCTATCAGATCTGGATCGAGGACAAACATCTTCAGCGGCATGGTAACCGGGGATAGTGGATCTTCAGGTAAGGAATCAGCATCTTTAGTCTCTGTGATTTCTGTCACAGGTTCGGAATTGTCATCGTTAAGGTAGTACACTGGGTTATCACGTGATCAAAGTGTATAGTTTAGTAAATTACCTGAGATTATAAATAGTTGACCCAACAAGAACCTTCGAGATAAACTCAGAAGCAAGATGGATGCCGTAACCAGGGATGTCACGTGGTGACGCTAGCAGTAATAAAATTTTCACTTGTATTTTAATATCGACGTAAATCTCAGTTATAACCAAATACAATGTAGATTTATGATATAATAAACTAGATCTTATAAATAAACTTGTCTGAATTACGTATTTCAAGCTCCTAGTAATGGAACTATTTTACTGAGGTGAAAATGGCTCGAAATTCAAAACAAAGTAAATATGTCGATATAGTATATATATATACTAAACCTGTGGAGTACACTTGATTCCACAAAGGTATTAATGCATTTAACGGCGACGCCAATGTTGTCGTGATCGAATCGTAGCGATCAACTAGACTTATTAACTGTCGAAGAAAGCATAGGCGGTTATTCGGGTTCCGGTAGTCCCGGATTGCCAGTTCGTTACGCTGGTTATCTATAAGAGATCCGTGGTCTGGTCGCGCTAGCAGATGACGGAAAGTAGTGCAGTCATTACTACATTCGTTTGCCAACATCCTGGTTGCGTCGATTGTAGTGAATGGCAGAAATGAATGCGGGAATTCGTCGAAGAATCCTGCAAGATCTTTTTAAGAGATGTCGATGATCGCGAAGATTTAGAAGCCCGATCCATCACAGAACAAGAAATTAAAGCCATGCAGATGAGTAGAATTCCGCCAAACAGGAGGAAAAACACCAATTGCATAGGAATATGGTGACACTATGAGATCAGTACAAGAGTTTGGATTTTAACATTTTTGATAAGCAAGGTACATTTGCTAATTCCCGCACACATCAATTCTTTAACTTCGCGAGGTATTGACATCCACAAAAACAAGAACAGCCATAAAATGAAGACGAGTTAAAATGTAGAGTTCTTAAGTTTGTAGTGTAGAAAATACCAATGGATTAATTTATACTAGTAATATATTTGGGTTACGTGATGTCGATGAGCATAAACCGCGACAAACTGTAAAAGATTAATTCATAATAGTAAAATATTTGGATTATGTGCTGCTGATGAGCATAAGCCGAGACAAAATGTAAGAATATGACCCAGAGTGACACACATTCACAAAGTGCTGAAATTGACGACTCCTTTACCATATCATGTTCAAAACGGGTTGGAGATGTTAAAAAAAATATGCAAATCATGATTTTATTATTTAGGTCCCTTTTCAACTGATACACGGACACCTTTTGACAGATGTATCGGTGTAAACTCGCCCATTTTCATCAAAGGGTCGAGAACAAGTATGGGTTTAGATATTAAAAATAAAAGAGGCCCTAGTAGCTACATGTTATTTCATCCGTGTTTCATAAACGTGGAAGTCAATCAATATCGAAAGTGTTTGTAGGTGTCATGTTTAGTTTGCTGACCAAATCCGGGAACAACTGGCTGACCAACGAAAGGGTAACTACATATATAGTTCAACGCTCACTGACGCGGAGGCTATGTCACAACTGTACGGTGAAGCAGATGTATATGAGGAAATGAAAAACGTAGATGGGCTACTCTTCACGTCCGTCCTCTCATCATTCGTCAAGGACCCAATCCCAAAGTCTCCAATAGATAATGCAGTTGTGAAAAAGACAATGATTCGTACAGTGAGAGTGACCAAGGAAACCGGTCAGTACTATGCAGTCTTGACATACGACTCCAGGGAGTTGACTCTCCGCTCTTTGACAAGTTACTGATCTTGCTTCGGCACTTACATATAGAGCTTGCATTTTATGGTGTGCTTGGAACCATAATCAATGAGATCGGAGTTGAATTTATCCTCACCGAAGCCAGTGTCTTAGCAGAGGGTTCCTCATAAAAGGTAAATTCTACAATCGATGAAAAAGAATGCATGAACCCGGAGAAAACCCACGAGGCTGGACAGGCGACTCTTGTCACGTACAACTGGGGAATCGAAAGAAACCGAAACATACCTCCTAGAAATGCTACACAGTGGGAAGACGATAGGAAAAGAAGACTGCAGGACCGATTTCAGTTTTCTTAAGACAGTGAAAAGGATAAAAATTAACAACTTTGCTTCTGGGAATAAAGGAAAAGGTTTAAAGAAATGGTGACGGCAATAGAAAAGCCGAAAAAGAGTGCAGAGAGTCTAAGAACCTTTTCAACCGAGTGGTTGTTGTTTTGGCACAGAGTCACATCATTGATCTTAGGCATGTCCCAATATACCCTATAACAACATATCCCTATCGCTTGATGGGGTTCTTCTAAAGTCACAGAAGTCGGCGCTGCTAAACAAGCTTGTTGAAGAACTGCCGACTGATATCCAAGGTGTTGACGACAGAATTTCTGCTTGGAGGGGGCTGTTGATTCCCTCCTGTACATTACTAATAAGATCCAATAAGCCAACCACTGTTTACTTTTGATCTAAAAACTCGGAAAGCGAGATAATAGGCCTTTTTTCATTATTAACTTGCTGTACTTCACTATCAACTTGAATGATGAACCATAAGTAACACCTTTCTATTGCGAAATGCTGGATGGGTAATGTGTAAAGACGTATCAAAGTCAGAACAAGATATTGATATTGGTAAACTCTTTATTGTTTACAACAACTATTAAAATATATGTAATATTTAACATCGCATGTTAGTACTGTATATTTCTCCGTCGTTGCAAGAATCCTTCCTTTAAAAGGAAGATGTAAGCTCATACCCCGTGAAGGCATGGTGCTCTTGAGATTCCTGGTTTACACTCTTCCAGGACCGTTTCCACAGTCCATAACAACTTTATGATGTTGGACACATCTTCTGATGTTACCGTTTCCACAGTCTGATGCTCGTACAACGACAGTACTTGCAGTGATGTTTTGGAGATGGAATACAATCAGTGTGTCCGCTTCCTCGTGGTTAGCCTGCATGTGAGGAGCGTCGGCAACGATGTTTTTTGGCAGTCATCTGAAACGTACAGCGTTTTTCCATTGAGGATGTTCATATAGTGCTCTTTTCCCCATTCCCTTAAAACGACTTACGCGCTCATTTTTGAACTTCCCGCTTGTCAGGAATCTGTCTCCCCTCTGTCTAATTTTTTGGTTGGGCCCTGTTATGGTATAGACCTAATCTTCAGCCCCACGCAACTTCCGCCCGCTGATGGGAGTTTTCTATGTATTTGTCAGGACAGACATGTACTTTATCCTGTCTTCCAAATCATACGATTGGTAAAATCCTCCTGGCAATGGAACCGTAAGCTGTACCAACGTCAAAATACTTCAATCAGGAGGTAGTTGACTAGCTAACTGTATGTGGGCTTTGTCTGTCTCTGTTTTTGATACCCTGATGTGATCGTGAGGTTTTGCTACGAATTGAAAACAAGTATGGTGGATGTTTAGGGCGTTACCTTTTTTAAATTTAATTATTTTCGTTGTTTTGTAACTTGAGTTCAGCTTTAAATCAATGTCCAAAGTTTTAGGGAAGACCCACATCAAACTTTCTCCGTCAATTCTAATGGTGTGTTTAATTTCTTCATAAACTTTACCATTGGTGCAAATATTGTGAGCTATTCTGATACGATTCCCGCCTTGGTTGTTGGGTGTACAGATGCGAAGTTAATGTATTGGTCTGTATGCGTCGGTTTTCTATACACTATCATCATTTCTGTCACTTAGGATATACAGAAAGGGTAGCTGTTTATTATTTTATTCATCAACTGTAAATTGTATCCTTGGATGTATGGAGTTGAGGTGGTGGAGTAGTAGTTGGTGATCTTCCCTTTCCTTCATTGCAGCCAACACATCGTCGAAGGCTGTCATATGAACCCTAACCCAATACAACAACTACTGCAAAACTGAATGAAAAGCTCCAATTCACATCTATGGCAAGATTTGGGGGCGTTTGTGTGGAACTTTGTAACACTATCGTAGTGATAACAGATAAGAGTTTTGTAGACAAAAGATTTATTTAAATTACCAGGTATCTAAAACAGCTTCGGTTACATATATTCAACATGAATACAACAGCAATACATAATACTGGAACTATTACTGCTACGTGAACTCATCTACAGGAACACATCTACATAATATTAAATCTACTAGTCTTCCATAGGAACACATCTACATAATACAACATTTACTATTCTGCACCTCTGCCAAGCCTTCCTTCTCCCTCGGCTCTTCTCTTCTAACTGTCAGTGAACTACTCGTTTCGGTTATATACCAACAGGACACAGATAAGGCAGATAGTCATATCTGCAATTGTTTCTTTTATCTCATCATGGCATGAGCATAAACATAATTTGAAGTCGTGTGGATCTTGTACACAGATAATGTATAGCTTGTAATGGACATATTGAATTAATTAGATTTAATAAGAAATAGCCATGCCAAGAGTTTATATATACAGGTGAAAGTCAAAATCATCTATTGTCAAAACTAGCAGAGTTCAATGCACCTAAATCATAAATGATATCCCTTTTTTACAACTTTTCACCACACCAGTTCTTCAAGATATTGGACTAAAAACAAAAATTCTGCCGGAGTGCTACAGTGTTTTGAGATTGTAGTGTTTTTCACCACAAAGAGTTCCACAAGATATTGGACTTATCAGACTATCTGTATGCCACATTTTTCCGAAATTTCTTCTCAGACCATCTATATACCTGTGTGATAGGGGGGTCGAGATGGCCTAGTGGTCTAGAATGCCGCGCTTCGACCTCTAGCTTGTCGACCACCTCTGGCTTGCGGATGTGGTTGTATTGAATGATAGTGTCGTCAGTCATGATCGGGGGTTTAGACAAGTGAGTTGTGACATGTGGCGTCATCACTTAGTCCCATTTTAGGCATTTGTTTTGTTGTTTAGATAATGGGTGTAACGATTTGTATGTTTCTAGATAGGATCTATCTTACCACTGACCCGTGCGCCACTGATGCCTTTAGTGGATTTCTTATTCACGTGGGTCAGGGGTGGGGGAATTCTGTCTCCTTGTGTGATTTGATCTGGTTTAGTTCTAGTATTTTCAAATGTTTTATAGCATGAAATTTATTATCATTTCTCAGACCATCTATATACCTGTGTGCTAGGGGGTTTGGGATAGCCTAGTGGTCTAGAGTGCCGAGCTTCGACCTCTAGCTTGCCGGCCACCTCTGCCAAATTTCACGTTAATATGTTCATACGTCATCATTTGATCAACAGTTCATTCTTAAAGATTCGATTTTCTCCGCAATTAGGAATTTGTTGCTATTAGTTCGTCCAGTACTGTATTGTCTAAAACCAATTCTGCCGCGAAAGGCAATCAATGCTTTATCAATTGATGTGCTCTGATGATCATTGTATTCTTTCAAATCATTTTGTTTGATACCATGTCGATCAGCGGTCTTGTTTCATGCAAATTGTGCATGGTCAGGGTGACCTCTTTCAGGATTTGTTTCATTGTCATTTACATGCAAATATGATGAGTTCTTGTTGAAACGGTCCCTTACCATGTATTTGGAAATTTCTTATTGGCCCAAATATGAATCTTTGGACCAATACATGCATACTCTTAGAAGTTGGATTATGCTCATCAGGATTCGTATCCCCAAATAAACTTTTATTTCCTCTACAGTCACAGGGTACCATTTAGAATCTCTGTCGGCAAAATTCTTACTTGTTTGATATCGGTTAGTTTCGTCGGCAATCAGCTGATATGCGATCGGCTCGAAAATCAACTCTTAAAACTCGAGTTCATACAGACTCAGACTTTTTCCCGTTTAGAAGGCAATTTTTACATCTTTCTTTCATGTCTATTTTTAACGGAACGTGATCCATATTTTCATTAAAGTTACTTCTTCAAGCACAGAACGTTTTCGTTTTCTTGATGTCGCTGTTACTTTATCAAGGAGTTGTTTCGCTAAATTTTTTCTAAATGTCATCAAATCTTTTGAATTTCCATTGCTATGATTCTTCATATATAATAAAAGGATTAGAGATGCTGACGTCTATTAAGAAATAAAAGATAACACCCATCATCTTCTGCACATCCGATAGGTAGGGTATTCCATACGGAGTTGATCGGCCCGATCAACCCCAACCATGTATTTATTGTATTCACTAATTGTTTTTGGACACGGTACTGCTCTCAAACTGCCATTATTTTGCCGTCTGCTCACTTCAACGTTATCTTTCTGGTCGTCAGCTGTCGAAACAGAAGGCACAACCCTTTTTTCCTTCCACACTTCTGCTGTCATCTGACCATCTTAGGCAATTACACGGTCTCCTTGGTTTTTTTTACTGATTTTTGGTGTCCTCTGCTGGCCATTTTTTATACTAATGCGGCAAGTGCTCCGTGCTGTTATTCCGTCTTCTAGCAGTACCTTGAAAAGGGCTGGACTTGTGTAAAAATGGTCAGTATTGGCTATCATTCCCATGTTTTTATATTCCCTGTTAAATATTTCCAAACTCCTTTTGTGAGGCCGACTCCTGTGGTTTCTTGTTCCTTACCGGTATATATTTGGAATTCATTTACATATCCATTGAATGGATCCGCTCTCACCCAGGCTTTGATGCCATACTTGATTGGTTTTGCAGGCATATACTGTCTAAAACCTATTCTTCCACGAAAGGCAACCAATGCTTTATCAATTGATGTGCTCTGATGATCATTGTATTTTTTCAAGCAGTTGTTTTGAAACCATGACGATCAGCGGTCTTTTTTCATGCAAATTGTGCATGGTCAGGATGACCTCTTTCAGGATTTGTTTCATTGTCATTTACATGCACCCCCCTGGGGTGTAGGGGGTGATAAGAATATACCCTTCGCATTTCCTGCGTGTCGTAAAAGGCGACTAAAAGGATCCCTGTAATGGGGCAACGTGTTTGCCGTGCGTTGCGACCCGTGTCGGTGGAGAGTGGAATCCTGGTGATTGAGTGGGGATTTGGCTTGCGAGCTTTTTTCCTGCAACACATTACTTTGGCCCATGGTTCACCTAGACGGGAGGTCAGAGTGGCCCACTCTGATCAATCGGCTTTGGTCGTTTCAGCTCTGTAGAATGTACCCTTTCCACTTCTAATGCTCTGTTGTTTATTCACTCTGCATTCTACCTACCTTTGTGTCCTATGTACATTCTACAGGGCGGCGGCTTGGGTCAATCAGGTTAGACAAGTATTTCTTTTACTTTCTGGCTTGAGTATACCCCTCGTCGAGCCCTGAGGCCATGCGCAGGTTATCCGCGCTAGTCCTCCCCCTAGTAGGCAGGGCAGTAACCTGGGGGACGACGAGGGGTGAACTTTTAATATATTTTTTCATGGATTCCGTAATCCCCCCCACCCCAATTATTAAGGAAAAAAATAAACAGAAACGTCTGAATACAGAGGACGTTTCTGCATTATTTACAACTAAAAATAAAATGTCAAAGTCTTGGCCGAGGTTTCTCTTAATTGAGAGTCCCTCTCGAGACCTATCAAAAGTGTCACCTTTTTTAATAACCAAGGGCATAGCTGGCTTGGCCGGCGAGCCCAAGGCTATTAAAAAATTAAAGAACGGAGCACTCCTAATAGAATGTGCCAAAGAACAGCATGCTACCATGCTTCTTAAATCTTCATCTTTGGCAGAAATTCCTATTAAGGTGTCTCCGAATAGGTCTTTAAACTCTAGTAGAGGTGTAATACGTTGCCGGGACCTTGAAGGCAGCAGTGAGGAAGAAATGGTAGAATACCTTTCTTCTCAAGGCGTGTCACATGTTAAAAGAATTAGTGTACGCCGAGGAGAAAAGGTGATTCCCACAAGCACCTATATCCTCACGTTCAATCGTCCCGACATTCCTAAGACTCTCAAGGCAGGTTATCTTAACATACCTGTTGATTCTTACATCAGTAACCCACTTAGATGTTACAAATGTCAGAAATTTGGACATAGCAAGACCGTCTGTAGAGGTAAGGATACCTGCGCTCGTTGTGGTCATGATGGCCATGAGAGCGCTACCTGCCAGGCGGAATTGTGTTGTATCAATTGCAAGGGTAAGCACTTTGCTTATTCCCGTGAATGTCCAATATGGCAAAAAGAGAAAAGAATCCAACAGGTCATGTCTGAGCGAAAGATACCATATTTCGATGCTCGAAAACAGGTAGATTTATCTGCACAATTTCCCATTGCACCACAAGGGAAATCTTTTGCTAGTGCAGTTAAAGTTTCAACCACCTCCATCTCCGTTCAGACAGCAATAACCTGGCCAGATAGAAAGGAAATGAAGACTTTGATAATACCCGATTATGTAAAAGGGGTCTCGAGCTCTTCTCAGTCATCTGAGAGCTCGGTCCAAACATCTTTGCCCTTGCCTGATGAGGGTTCATCTTCCTTGCCCCCAACTGAAGTTATTGGGATTATTCCCAATACTTCCTCCCAGCACGGCAAGGAAAAATCCCAATTGGATAAACCAAAAGCTGCAACTCCTGATCCCAGGTCCACTGGGTCAGCATCGCAGCTATCGGTTATCCCACCCTCACAGGATAAAGTATATATTTCTTCTAGACAACGAAAGTTGGCAAAGTTGCGTGATAAGGGTAAGAAAGGTTCACAAGACCCTATTGTCCATTTTAAAAAATATGGTGAAGATCTAATGGACGGTATTACCGTAGAGGGGGCCAGTAATGACCCAATCGGCGGTAAGATACCACCAATAAATTATCCCTGACGATGGCTAATTCCATTATTCAATGGAATTGTCGTGGTTTAAAACCAAATTTTAATGAAGTCCAATTATTAATTCAAAAGCACAATCCTTTAGCTATTTGTTTGCAAGAAACATTTTTAAGGAATTCTGACACTTTGTCTTTTAGGCATTTTGTCGGTTACCATCATCATTCAGTTGGTGATGGTCGAGCTCATGGGGGTGTTTCTATTATTCTTAATGGAGATATCCCTCAAAGTAAAATAACTCTCAACTCGCCTTTACAGGCAGTTGCTGTTAGGGTGACTTTACATATTCCTATAACACTCTGCTCTGTATATCTTCCACCAAGTTTACATCTTAATCCCAGAGATCTTGATGACCTTGTTGCCCAACTTCCCCTCCCGTTTATTCTGACGGGAGATTTCAATGGTCATCATTCACTCTGGGGTAGTCCAGATGATAACAACAGAGGTAAACAAATAGCGGACTTCATTAACATTAATAATTTGTGTTTATTAAATGATGATTCGCCTACTTATCTACATCCTGCCACAGCATCATTTTCTTCTCTCGATCTCACCATTTGCTCTCCGGTCCTGTTTCAGGATTTTACATGGAGAGTAAATGAAGATCTGTGTGGTAGTGACCACTTTCCTATCTTGATTGTTAATAATGGTCCCTCTCCGGTCGAAAGACCCCAGAGGTGGAAGTTGCATAAGGCTGATTGGGCTCTTTTTGAATCTTTGTGTCTCTTCTCTTTTGATGCAAAAGAGTTAGAAGATGCAGATGAGCCCATGGCCTTATTCACTTCAATTCTTCAAGATGTAGCTGAGCAGGCGATTCCAAAAACCACGACAGAACCAAAACGTTTCAATAAACCATGGTTTAACGACGATTGCAAATCCGCTCTTAAAGAGCGTGATCGTATCCTAAGACGACTAAAGAACCATCCTTCCATGGAGAATATTGCGGCATACCAGATGGTCCGGGCGAAGGCCCGTAGAACCATACGCCAAGCAAAGAAGTCTTCATGGCAAGGTTACGTCTCTAGGATCAATTCCCGTACCACTTCAAAATCGGTATGGGACAGGATTCGTAGGATTAAAGGTAAAAGTAGTGCATTATCAGTTAACCATCTTAATGTTGATAATACCACATTAACAACTTTTCCCGATATTGCCAATTCTCTGGCCAGTACATTTTCATTCAATTCATCATCCAATTTCTCCTCTGATGCCTTTCGGCGAATTAAGAATCAACAGGAGAAAAGGCGACTTAATTTCAAGTCCCGTAATGATGAATGCTATAATGATCGTTTTTCCATTGCAGAGCTCCGGGATTCGTTAAAGCGAGCCCGGGACACTGCAACTGGTCCAGATGAAATACACTACCAGATTTTAAAACATTTACCTTTTTCAACTCTTCTAATTTTACTGGATCTTTATAACCGGATTTGGGTTGATGGGAATTTCCCTCCTTCGTGGCACGAAGCCACAATAATTCCCATTCCTAAACCGGGCAAAGATCATACGAATCCTACCAACTATCGTCCGATCGCTTTAACTAGCTGTATTTGCAAAACCATGGAGAGATTGATCAATCGAAGGCTTGTTTGGTACCTTGAGTCCAACAACCTCATTACAGACCTCCAATGTGGATTTCGGTCCCAAAGGAGCACTCTTGATCATCTCGTCCGATTCGAAACGTTCGTCAGGGACGCTTTCATCCAGAAACAACATTTAGTTGCAATATTTTTTGATCTGGAGAAAGCTTATGATACAACATGGAAACATGGTATCATGCGCGACCTCCATAACCTCGGCCTACGAGGTCGCTTACCTATCTTTATTAAAAATTTCCTGGAAGATAGGTCATTTAAGGTACGACTGGGATCAATCTTCTCTGACCCATTTCCCCAGGAAATGGGGGTTCCCCAGGGAAGTATTTTATCTCCAACATTATTTGCCATAAAAATTAACACGATCCCAGCGTGCCTTAAACCAGGTACAAATGGGGCTCTCTATGTTGATGACTTTCAGATGTGCTATGGTTCTACAGACATGCGGATAATCGAACGTAAGTTGCAGCTTTGTTTGAATTCACTTCAACAATGGGCAACCGAAAATGGATTTCGTTTTTCGAAATCCAAGACTGTCTGCATGCATTTCTGTCAGAAACGAGGTTTACATCCAGATCCAGAACTTTTCTTGGATGGCAACCGCCTTCCAGTTGTGGATGAAACCAAATTTCTGGGGCTGATATTTGATAAGAAATTATCATTTATCCCCCACATTAAAAACCTAAAAAAGAAATGTCTGAAAGCCCTCAACATATTGAGAGTCTTATCAAATACTGACTGGGGAGCAGACCGTAAGGTCTTGCTCAGATTATATCGAGCTTTAATAAGATCTAAACTCGATTATGGGTGTATTGTGTATGGATCTGCCCGCGAGTCTTATCTCAAAGAGCTTGACACCATACACAACCAAGGACTTAGAATCAGTTTAGGAGCATTTCGTACATCTCCAGTGGACAGTTTATACGTCGAGGCGCACGAGCCCTCATTGCACAACAGACGTGATAAACTGGCCCTGCAGTATGCTACGAAAATAGCATCATTACCAAATCATATTTCATTTAACACCATATTTAGACCCTATCATGAGCATTTGTATTTTGTGAAGACTAGAGTTATTCCATCATTTGGTATTCGCATACAACCTCTTTTGTCTGAGGCTGGTATCAGCCTTGACAGTATAGCGAATACCCCTTTCTTTAGAACTCCACCGTGGGCTATATCTCCCCCAAAGATCGATTTCGATCTTACTCAACTTAAAAAAGAGACACTAGCTCCACGGTGTTCCAATCTCTCTTTAGAGAGTTAAGGTCTAAGTATGGTGATTATGCTCCTATTTACACAGATGGTTCGAAAGATGGTGATCGGGTTGCTTCGGCTACCGTGACGCCATCCGAGACTATTTCTGTTCGCCTACCCCCTGCTGCATCTATTTTTACAGCTGAGCTCCAGGCTATTCTTCAAGCCCTGGAATTCATTAAATCCTCTTCATCTTTAAAGCATATCATCTATACTGATTCTCTGTCTTCGCTTCAAGCAATTAACAATAAACAGCTTGAACACCCATTAGTAGCAGATGTATATCATCTGCTACTATCTAACGAGTTTAACAGCAAAGACGTCGTCTTTTGCTGGCTCCCCAGTCACGTTGACATAAGGGGGAATGATCTAGCAGATTTTGCTGCCAAAGCTGCTTTAGATCTTCCCCAATCAATTTTTTTAATTCCATATAATGATTTTAAATGTACAATAAATCATTGTATATATGACCGCTGGCAACGGTCTTGGGATCTTGCAGGTACAAACAAACTTCATCACATAAAGCCTCTCCTTGGAGACTGGCCAAACTCCTACAGATCTAATAGGAGAGATGAAGTTGTTTTGTGTCGCTCTCGTATAGGTCATACTTTTTTAACTCATATTTTTATCCTGAAGCGAGAGCCTCAACCGGAATGTGAACACTGTCATGTTCCTTTGACAGTGAAGCACGTTTTGATTGAGTGCAAGTATCTCAAAGATATAAGATTACGGCATTACCGCTGCCAATCACTCAATCAATTGTTTGCCCAACCGGGTCTATATAATAAAGCGCTGGACTTTTTAAAAGAGACAAATTTTTATCGAAAATTTTAATTGTAAATATCTGAATTATCGTTTAATGTTTTAAATATATTTACATAAAGTTTATGTTTATTTTTATTAAAATTTACTGTGATATTTGTTTTTATTTATGTGAATATAGTTATTAATGTGATTATATATTTCTAGTTTGTCTCGAGAAATCATATTTGTTTGGCGCAATATGGCCCGGTTGGAGCTCAAGTGCCATTAAACAATATTTCATTTCATTTCATTTACATGCAAATATGATGAGTTCTTGTTGAAACGGTCCCTTACCATGTATTTGGAAATTTCTTATTGGCCCAAAAATGAATCTTTGGTCCAATACATGCATACTCTTAGAAGTTGAATTATGCTCATCAGGATTCGTATCCCCATATAAACTATTATTTCCTTGACAGTCACAGGATACCATTTTGAATCTCTGTCGGCAAAATTCTTACTTGTTTGATATCGGTTAGTTTCGTCTACAATCAGCTGATATGCGGTCGGTTCGAAAATCAACTCTAAAAACTCGAGCTCATTTTTTTCTTCGGTCATCTCCTTTTCTAGGCCTGGTACGGGTCCGGTAAAAATCGGCGTCACAATAGCTAGTAAATCACTACTCCTTTTTCCCGTTATTTCTAAGTCTTGATTTTTGATAATGTTGTCAGTTTCTCCGTCAGATTCAGAATTTGATTCGTCTTCTTCTTCGCTCGATAGCGCCGAAAATTGAAAACTTAAAACTCATTTTCATCCACTTTTTCATTTTCCTCGATATCTTCTGAATCCGTATCACTATCCACATTCAAAAACTAATCGCCGTAATAATTGTTCACTTCATGAAAATATTGTAAACAATGAAAAAATGGCGGATCGTCGTGTGACTTTTAACCTCTGACTTTAATACCGGAAGATCCGGTGTTGAAACGTATGTTTTTATTATCTGCTTAGTGAGTGGAACATTGCTTTTAATCGCGGGTTGCAAAGTACGATGGCTCCGCGAGTAGATTCGCTACGGCAAGGCACATCGTGCGAGTTGATTCGCGTTCGACAAAAATGGGTTATTGACAACCCAGTGAAGCAACTTGACTAAATTTGTCAAAATATATTTAACATTATCAATTTTTTCACTTTAAGAGTGAGAATTGTCAGAATCTTGATTGTGTTTGTTTGATATGGATACGACTTCTCACTAGTATGTCGATAATAATAAATAACTACGTCTACACTTTGAAAAAATACCTGTTCGTTTATAATTGATGGTATTTTGTTATCCCCAATTTTTTCCTGAATATGACAATCATCTGGTGTACGTTGCTGTAAATATATTACACATAATCAATTTTCTGGACCATAATCAACTCCCGACGCCATCGCATGCCTACCATATCATATCATCTTAATACAGCAATGTTTGACAGTATTTAAAGCTACAATTTCATTTGTAAAGTTATTTTTTAAATGTATTAAAATAAAGCCTTAAAATAGTTGGTATCTATAAATAGGCTTACCTTGTTAAATAATAATCCTATTAGTTGACTATTGCCAGCTTAGAAATAGCTAAAAAATTATCATTTTCAACTTCAAATTCCAACGTTGGAAAATGGCTGACCCATGTTGTCAAAAGCAAAACAGGGTAGGTAATTGTGTTGTAATTTCCTGTGTCATAGTTTTTAAGGGTGGGAAATAATGCCTGGGATCTTATAATAGTGAGTTGATAATATAATAGTGAGTAAAAAACAGAAATAATTATGTTTTGACTTTCTTAGAAATTTTGGAATTCTCGCTTTAAGAAGAATACGTCAAAAACTTTCCCCTCTATCACGTTTAGAAGCCAATCGCTGACATAATACCATCATACATACTGAAATTATAGGAGTAACCGTATTTACCTCCGTATCTGAACAGGAACATTGAACAGTCACTGCTGCCTGTCTGTGTGAAGGCGTTGTCTGTAAAATTATAAACTTTTGTTTTGTTGTTTTAAAAAACTTGCAGATGCATTTACAATTAAGCGTCAGTATGTTTAAGAAATGAATTATCAGCGACACTGCACGTTAGTTAGTATAATTTTATGCTTGACTCAAAATTTGAAAAAAAAATGAATCTGTCAAAAACTCTATCGCGATCCGAAACCTTGGTTGCGTGTCAGGATATTTTAAAGGAGCTGAATCGCTAACATTTCGGACCTAGAAATTCACAAAAGTGGATCGCAACGCATATAATACTGTAATATGAATGTATATAAACTGATTTACATTCAATGGTTTCCGTTTTTACTCCAATTTCAAAACAGTTGTGTTCTGCGAAATTAGCCAGCAATTGCAATCAAGTGCAAATTTCGAGCGTCTAGTTATTCCAGTCTACATAACTCAGTTTGGTTTGATGCCTCATCCCTCGAGTCTCTCAATACAACTGGGGCTGAAGCGCATTATGGTACACGATGTTATAAAAATATTTTATCTTAAATATCGGATAACAGAAGCTCAACCTTTTCTGGTAAGTTTACATCATCAATGTTAATTTAAATTGACCAATAATTCGTGATTTCGATGTCGAAAATTTTGGAGAATTTTGAGTTACGGACTTCGGTCTTTTAAACACGCTTAATGATGTTTGGAACAGTTTATTTTCTCGCGGTATAATAACAATGGTATTTCCTATTGTAATCATTGTGTACGTCACAATACAATTTTATAACAAAATGTGTTTATGCGTATGCCTACGAGTAATGAACCAGTCATACATAGGGACACACGATACAATACGCGCGTTCGTTCTGGGCAGGGTGGTCGACAGGTTAGCGCATCCGCGTTGTATCATTATGTCTGTCATTGAGTCAACTTGCGTGGTTTCTAATCCTCGGTTGTACGTGACAAGGAGTAGGATTGCCGGGCAAACATCATCTCCCGGTCCCCCGTTTTCCCCTACAGCTAAAGACCCCTACGCGAAGGTTAATTATTGAAATAAAATAAAACCATGTGTTAGTCACGAAATGACATAGTTTCTGTCGAGTGGACGTTGCCCCCTCACACACACACACACGCGCGTTCGTTGTCGATCACAAAGTTAAATTATACATTGAAGCTTATATTGGATTTTGTCGTAGTTACACAAGCTAGATTTTGGCCAGCTTGTTGACATTTCATAGCCCCCTTTCTCTGTATCATTAGCCCGTCTTCATTAGCCCAGTCGGAGCAGAACAGTAAGACGTTAAACCCACAATCGATCGAGATAGTTTCTGAAAAATAAATCGCTGAATGTCCTATCCCAGCCACCGTATCGCAGTCATAGTTTTATTTACTAAAATATACAGGGACATTTCCTTTAAAGTAGCAGATTTCGTTAAAAAAAACTAAAACTTTATTTCCTATATTAAGATATAAATATGTGTATTGTATTTACACATAAAAAAGAGAACCAAAAACAAAGTAAAAAAAAGAAAAATCAAGAATGCACGCATCCACATAGGCGCGTAGAGTTTGATTATTATTGCGATCGTGATTGAAACGTAATGTTCTATTTTTAGCTCGTATTGATTTGACGTCATCGGTCGTATATGTCTGTTTATGTTCTTTGTTTAGTAGATAATCAATAGATATATCTGTTGTTATCTACACATGACTATGCTATATACATCAATAATATATGTTTACCTTTGACCTTCAGTTCATTTACGTAAAAACATTTCGACATTTTTTGTCTGGGTACATAATATTAAAAACAAATAAGCTTTGTGATCGTGTCGATTTTCAACACGTGGTTTGTTGCACAAGTGACAGATGAACACACAGTGGAGAAATGAAAGGGTATGAATGGACTTATTATATCTATGTACGTAAGAATTTATCTATCTATTTAGATTTAATCGAACGAGCAAGTAGACGTTTCTCAAAGTTTGTGTTAATGGAAGGAAACAATTGACAGTAGTAGGTATTAAAGGAGACCATAGTAACAGTTACCATTGAGTAGTCAGACATGACACGCTATAAGTAGTACATTATATGACACGCTATATATAGTAGAGTATGAAATATCTATACATTTATCTGGTATATCTATACAAGTAGGTTTATAAGATGAACCGTATATAAACGTAGGTATTATTGGGTTAAATACAAGCCTATTTTCTGACTTCCTCTGGTCAGTGGACGTAAAAAACTTTAGGAACTAACCGATCTTAAAACTCCACGTGTTTTTTTTTAATTTTTGGATGTGACGGGAAACTTTAGGAACTAACAAACTGGGCGCCGATCTTAAAACTCCACGTGTTAATGTAACACCTGACGGAATCCTTTGAAGAGTAAATAATAGGGTTATGGATTGTTTATTTATGTGAATGACGAAGTAAAAGTGGCTGGTCTCTTTTTTCTATTTTGGGTGTATTATTGCATTTGCAGGCTGGCCTGAAGGATTAATGTCACTGTCACTGAAGGTGTCAATAACAATAAAAGAAGGTACGAAGGTAAACATTGATTCTTAAATATAAATAAATATTTTAACTGCGACAGCGGGAAGTGGTATGTGCTCTATAACGAGGATGTGGACATCCGTGACAACGTGTAGCTACATTGAGCAAGAGTTTGAATTTCTTTGGCTAGGATTCTTGATGTACGTGTATACGGGAAAACGTATAGTTATATTGAGCTTCTTGGGCTTGGGGTGTTGTGTGGGGGTGGTTAGTACGTCTGTCATGGATTCAGCTGGCGTGATTTCGATTCCCTGGTTGTATGCGACAATGAATAAGGTAGCCTGGCCAACTCGTGTATTTTCACCGGGTCCTCCGGCTGCTAAAGCGAATTATTGAAATAAAATTAAAAATCATATTTATTGTAGTCCTGAAATTACCTAGTTCTTGTCGAAGTCGAGTGTATGTTAAACTCTTAGTCCGGGTTAAAATTGAGGGAGGTGCCACCTGGAGAGCTAGAAATTCTCATGAGGTTTTTCTAGACCATTTTTTTTATTCCGAACAAGAATATATGAGGTAAACAGGCCAAATCCTGAGCCATTTTTCGTTAGAGCGCTTTTTCAAAATGGCCGCCAAAATCTCATATACATAGTGACTACATTAGTTTAGTAAGTAACAATGATGCATGTTTAACCACTTTTTGCATTAGTGAGTATTAGATTTATTCCTAAAAAAGCTGTGATTGTAGTCCATACTCTTGAAAGCGATGACAAGTGAGTGCGCTCTTTACGTTGCCGTCAAAAAACATAGATGAACTGACTATACCTTTTAAAAAGCATTTATAAGGCCTGGCAAAGGTCAATAAGCTTTAAATACGCATTACAAAGCGTAATACATGTACATGTTTGTTTATATGTCGAGATAGTAAGTTAAAATTTGGTAAGTTGTTTCTATATGATCACTGAAAATATATGATTTAACATCTCATTCTTGAGGGAGGTTAAAGGGTAAGGGCTTATACTGAATTTTCCTTACAATGTATCCTGATATGACAAATTACTCACAATGTTATAGCATTAATTTTCAAAGGTCTTTCTTCAAATCACTGTATTCTGAATAGTCCCTGCACGCATTGTCAATAGACTCCGAGAAGAATGCCTTCGTAAACCTGGGCTTGGTCCCTAACAACTTACAGCATACCCGCAGCTTCAGACACTCTACCATCACAGATGTGCGAGGGCTTTGAAGGATACGTATCACTGCTGTACGGGGTAAAGACCAAGAACGTCTATGAAGCAAGGTGTGCCATCTTTGACCGATAGTTAACAAGGGATCAAATATCAAAGGATATATCATTGCTACCACCCTGTTGTAGAACACTGCAACTTCATAAACTCTGAGCGCATTTCATTGCTCGAGAATGGTGTTCAGCAGCCACCGATGCCTGTGGCAATGATTGGAGTGAAGAAATTCGGCCGAAGTGGATGGGGACAATGACGCCTGAAGATGTGCAAGAACTGTTTATTGACAATGAGTGCGAGGACAATTCAGAATGCAGTGATCTGAGCGACTTTGAAAATTAATGCTATAACATTGTGAGTGATATGTCATACCAGGATACATTGTAAGGACAATTCAGTATAAACCTTACCCTAAAGCTCCCTCAAGAACGGGGGATCACGGTGGCTAAGTGGATAAGGCGCTGGTTCGCTAGCCTGGAGGTTGAGTGTTCGATCCCTGCATTGGCCGAGAAAGTTCATCTCGATTTTCCGGCGTGATTTCCCCTTGTCAGTGATGCAGAAGGAGGGCCTGACAAGGACAGCTGTGTACAAATTGGAGTGCACGTTAAATATCCCTTGGCAGTTGGAATTCGATATAAGAGTAGGCCGTAGCGCCGCTGCCCGGGCAAAATTCCCCTCATAGCACACTGTATGGCGTATGCCCGTCTTCAATTAGCCCAGGTTAGGTGCTTAAGCGTAGGACGTTAAACCCCATTTCATTCATTCATTCATTCACTCAAGAACGAGATCCCAGACATCTTTTCAGTGACCATATAGAAACGACTTACCAATTTGGCGTTTAGCGGTAATTCTGAAGAGCACCCGCAATTTTCACCTCCATATCGAGTATTTGTCACACACGTAGATTCCTTTCAAATACCTTTATGTAAAACTAATGCAAAAAGAGGTCAATTACGCCGCAGTAATCTTTTCTTAACCTACACTGGCCCATATCCTTTTCTCGTGAGATGTTAGCGTATATTGCGAAGAGCGCCCCCATAGTTTTATATCTCTATAAAATGTGTGATACATAATAATGAAGATGCTTTGTAAGTAACTCTAATCACAATTAATGCAAAATGTTATCATTGCGTGGCCTAATAAATGCTTATTAAAAGATATAGATAGGTTTATCTACGTTTTTGGCGGCCATGTAAAGAACATCCTCACTTTTCATCACTTTTAATCACTTCCAAGAGTCTGGACTAAAATTGTAGCTTGTTTGGAAATAACTTTAATACTAACCAATGCAAAAAGTGGTTAAACATGCAGCATTGCTACTTACTTAACCCATTCAGTCACTATGTATATGACATTTTGGTGGCCATTTTGAAAAAGCGCCCTAACGAAAAATGGCTCAGGATTTGGCCTGTTTACCTCATATATTCTTGTTCAGAATAAAAAACTGGTCTAGCAAAGCCACATGAGAATTTCTACCTCTCCAGGTGGCACCTCCCTCAATATAAGAGATGGAGACGGCACTTGGAAACCACTGTCTCGTTGTATGGAAATTTGGTACATTTGTATGCTACGCGTCACGCTACACGTACACATGAAAAAAATCATTTCGGCATAGTTTCCCTTTGTCAGTGATACAGGACGAAGGGCCTGACAAGGGCAGCTGTCTAGTCGTTCGGATTGATCGAAGAACCGAGGTCCCTTGTACACACTGGCGTGAAGGTAAAAGATCCCCCTTTGCAGTTGGAATTCGATATAAGAGTAGGCCGTAGCGCCGCTGCCCGGACAAACTTTCCCTCATAGCACAATCTATGGCGTATCCCCGTCTTCATTAAAGGACAATATTGGTGCCAGTCATTATCACATATGTGATAGAGCTGGCTAAACACATTCCAAATATACTTTTAACGCAAAGGTCATTGCTACGATAGCTGAGTATTACACGCTACCCGAATCAGCAGTGACGTAACGAAAAGGAAAACACGGGCGATTGCACTATTTAACTGACTGAAGCGACGAGTGATAACACACGGCTAAATATCTGCTCACTAATAATTCCTTCGAAGACCAACAGCTGTAATATGGGACTGTAAGAGGATATCTGACAATTCAATAAAGTAATTGAATGTCATTAGATAAGGAATAATGACTGGAACCAATATTGTCCTTTAACCCAGGTCAGGAGCAGAACAGTAGGACCGTAAACCCCATTTCATTTAATTTCATCTACGTACACATGAAAACATTCATACCTATTGGATTACACGCATAATACAATGCTTAGAGATAAGATAAGATAACATTTTATTGTATCAAAACATCCATTGACGACAGCAACATACAATATAAACAACATAATTATGTACATGTCATAAATAACAATATAGTGCAAGATGCACTGCGTACATTTTAAAATTAAATGACAGTTTGGACCATATTTTAAACGTCTCCCACCCCCACATGGTCGTTTGTGTTTTGCAATACTACGCGAGTCGTGAGATTTTAGGTTTGAAATCCTAAACGTGCATCGGAAACGAAATTAGGATTAACGACGTACTTTTCTGCACCAACTGGGATAATGCTGACGGGCTACGTCTCGTCTTGTGCTTTACGGAGAATTTGGCCCGTACAGCGGCAGTACGACCTACACTTATTTCATTTTCCAGCTTGAAAATCACGAGGACCGGGATCGAATCCAAGAAGTGCTGATTAGTGCGCCACCAGGGGAGGGTGGGGGTATTGGATTGCCGAAAGGTTAGCGCGTGGGCGTTATATTATAAGGTTTGTCATTGAGTCAACCGGTTGTACATGACAAGGAGTAGGATCGCATGTCCCTTCTCCCGGTCCCCCGGTTGCCTTCTACTGCTAAAGACCGCTACGCCCAAGCGAATTATTGAAATAAAATAGAACCATGTGTTCCTCCGGAAATGGCACTGTTTATGTCGAGTGGACGTTAAACCCGATTTCGTCACCGACACACTCTGTATCCGGCCATATGCAATTGTACAACAAAAGCTATTGTGAATATAAACTTTGCCCGGACAAGGAAGACACTGAAATCAACTTATCTTTTTTGTGAAAGATTATCGAAAATAACCAATCGACCTATGAACTCTTGTTTTGTCCTCTCAAAATTAAGAGGAAATAAGAACATTTATCCTCCATTATTTCATATCTAATTTCTTAAAAATTTGTTAAGGAAGTTATTTGGTGACAAAAGGCTTGAAAACAAAAATACTTTGGTAGGACAAGTCTATTGTAAATCGGGGGGCAAGTTAGGGTCAGATTTAAAGGTTCATTCCTGGTTCACTTAACCTGAGGTTAACCGTTGTATTAATATCATTTTACCATAGGTTTAAAGGCAATACTATTTTGATTTGATTACATAGATGTAGATGAATCAGGTTTAATGTTCTATTGTTCTGCTAAAACGAACTTATGAAAAGAGAGAGAGAGAGAGAGAGAGAGAGAGAGAGAGAGATGGGATTTAACGCCCACTCGACACAAACTTTGTCGTGTCGGGACTAACATGAGGTTTAATTTTAATTCAGTAATTCGCTTGCTAGTAGGGGTCTTTAGCAGTGTGGGGGGGGGGGGCCCACGAGGCTGGACAGGCGATCCTACTCCTTGTCACGTACAACCGGTGATTGGAAACCACGTCAGTTGACTCAATAACAGGCTTTATGATACAGCACACACTTGCTAACCATTTGGCCATCCAACGCCCCGAACTAATGAAGAGAGACATAAGCTACACATTGGGTTTGAGGGGACAAAGTCTACTCTTATCGCGTATTCCAATCTGTTAATGGTTCTTTTTTACGATCATGTCGACACGGAGTATCGGTGTTTTGTACCATCGGGACGGCTAGAAGGTTTGCTTTGCCAGACAATCCTTTCTATACCATTATGAAAGGGAAACAATGTCGGAAAATCCGAGGAACTTGACCTTGATGAGATCTGCAGGTTTCCTGAATATTTAGACCTGAATGGATTGAACCCGAGGTCTTGTTACTGAGCCGCCGCGGTTCCTAATACATAGAAAATAAGTTGTCTTGATTGGAACCACCATGCAAGAATCTTCATATATTTGGCACAATATGACCCGGTTGGTGCTGACGTGCCATAAAACCATATTTCATTTCATTTGGAACCACCATGCAATAGGTGGGCCTATTTGAGCGAAATGCAGATATGTGATTATATTTATATGATAAACGCACACTATAATAACGGTGTTGGTCGTAACGATTGTTAAGAAATTCAGAGCCATATTTATGTACGACGATGATGACCACGGTAGTGGAGTGGGCGTTCTTGGATAAGAATCTCGGGATATTTCAAGCTTTGTTCCCACTTAGTGACAGTCATTTCGAACTGGAAAGTAAGGTGCTGTCGAGTCGAAAAACCGAATTCCACCTGGGTGCACAGTATGGAATCTCTTGCCTTTGGGATTCTATGAAGAAGCCCTGCTACAGACAGAGCATTCGTGATGACAGAAAACAAAATAGTTATATTAGTCTCAAAATGATCTAAATATTTCTATTAACAAGAGCTTACTGTTTAGCGTTTGGTGCAGATATGAATGGGTTTTAAATTTCTACTTTTCTGCACCGACTGAACTAATGAAATACGCCATGCGATGTGACATGAGGGAACTTTACCCGGGCAGCGGCGTTAAGTAGTATTCGTATTTCGTCACAGCATCACTTGTTTGCCCAGCCTTGACTATATTGCGAAAGGCTAAACTTTTTAAAGGACACAGGTTTTTATTATAAATTTTAATTTATTTTTAATATGCATGTAATATTTTCTATTTATTGTGTATATGCATAAAATATTGTTTTTATTTTAAATTTGATAAAACTTTGATATTGTTTCTATTTATGCATATAAAATTATGTGATATGATTTAGCTTGTCTCGGAAGGATCACTATTTGGTTGGCGCAATATAGCCCGGTTGGTGCTGATGTGCCATAAAACCACATTTCTTTCTTTCTTCATTTCGTATTTCAACTCCCAAAGGGTTCATTTACGTTTGTCCTTACTAGGCCCTTCATCAAGGGACAACCACGCCGGAAATCCCCGATGTCACAAAGAGGATAGTAGTCGTCAATTTAACAGCACAGCCGTTCATCTGATATGTCTTTACATAATTGAAAATACAATTCCTATCTTAAAACTAGGATGCTCTACTATGTTTAGTATTGATCCAATAAACTACTGCTCGTGTATACACTGGTAGCTACTAACTACAGTCAAATATACACTCTACCCAGCTGGTATTATCAAATATTTAAAACGTAAAATCAATATCCTCTACTACATTCCATCTTCCACGAGCTAAACACATTATTGTTTTGTCTATCTTAATGTGAACTTTGACCTATTTCAGAAACGACATGAAATTATGAGAACAGGATGTGGGAAACGCATCATGGGCCTTTGTTATTCTGCGGAATCGCTGGTGGAAGCATGTGAGAATCTAGACGCAGAAGCAATTCAAAGACTTGTGGACGAAGGACATAATGTGAATCAAGTGACGTTCGAATGGGAAGGTACGTGTCATCTGGCGAACTGTCTTCATGTGTGTCTCTTAGTACCAATTCGTCCCAAGAATCAAAAGTATCGCCAGAGATGTTTGGAAATCCTTCTCCGAGAGGGAGCTGATCCAAATCAGAGAAACCATCGAGGTGAGACGCCTATCATGATCGCTGAATCTTCTAACGACATTGATAGCATTGAACAATTGATAGACGCTGGTGGTGAGGTTAAAAAGTTGAACTACAACGGCAAAACTGCTCTTTTTAACGCCATCCTTAATGGTAGGGTCCATACTGCTGAAGTGCTTCTTCGTGCGGGTGCCGATATTAATGAAAAGTTTCCCGGTTATAAAGGATTTATTTTACAAGCAGCTAAACAAGGCAATACTTCAGTGCTGCGTTACCTTATCAAAGCCGGTTGTGATATAAATCAAACCTGTAGCGATAGGGGAGCAACAGCTCTGCATTATGCCATACTATCAGGACGAAATGTACTGGAAGTTTTACATGTGTTGATTGACGAAGGCATCGATATAAATATAATGGACAATGCCGGAGGTCGCCCTATACACTGGGCAATGTTTGTGAAGGACAAAGCTGTCGTCAGATTTCTGTTGGCCCAGAACGCTGACATCAATTCTCCAACCATGAGCAACCAATCTATTTTAGACAATATATATTGTTTAGGTTTAACTGGATTCATGAAAGATTGTGGGTATATGGCTTGTTTTTCAAAAGATCGTAATATAGTTTTTAAATCGTTGCCATCTTTAACATCGTGCTGTAGAAAGACAATCAGGCGTCAGATAGGATGTAATGCAGACGTGAAAATTGTGTTTTTGCCACTGCCCAACTCTCTTAAACAATATTTACAAATTACAGTGGTACCCTGATTCTGCTGTGTGATGAGATATACTGGCTCTTTCAAGAACAACTGATAACACTTTTTATTTACGCAGTTGCTATTGTTACGACAAGTCGTAAAAAATAGTCCCCAGGCTATTGTTACGACGATGTTTTCAAAGCCCTCCATCGGAGAAGTTAACTGAAAAGTTGTAAAAATAGTCCTAAACCTAACCCTTTCCATCTCTTAATTGCTGCCTTAAGTTCTGAAAACGTTGAAAATACGGCTTCTTTTTCAAAGCTGGTTTTGGAATTCGTTCTGAACTTTGCTCAATCTCGTCCTAACAATAGCCACTCTGTTTTATTTACGCAATTGCGAAATTAACTTTATTGTTGACACTATTGCACTTTAAACAAAACTTTTTATTGATAAAATTTATTTAAAATAGTCAAGACTTGTATCCATAATTAAAAATGAAACGAAATGGGGTGTAACGTCCGACTGCTCCCTCTCCAGACTGGGCTTACGAAGACGTGCATACGCCATTCTGTATCGAATTCCAACTGTCAAGGGATCTTCTACGTACACGCCAATGTGTACATGGGACCTCGGTTTGCGTCCCATCCGGACAACTAGACAGCTAACCTTGTCAGGCCAACACTCAAGAAATAACACGGGTTTCAACCTCCTACTTGAACTATGCGGGAAATTTTGCACTACGATTTGGTTTAAACTTTCGAATTCTAAATACACGTCGACGGCTAAAGACGTTTCCCCTGGGTGTCCTTACAGGTAATCCGTTTCTGGATACTTGGATCAAAATGGCGACCTAGTAGGCCCCCCCCCCCTAAATTAAAACCAGTTTCCGAAACCTGTTTTGCTGTATTTGGACCTGGAAAGAAAATCACACTTTGGTAGGTATCAAATTCCACTCTGATTCTATTCTTCCGCTGGCTACACACGATGAATAATTATATGCAGAGCAAGGCCAGCAAGTCTGAAACTGAGAATATCGCACGTCCCTAATTTTTGGACATATTAATAAATCAAAACCAGTGCCATGAGGTTGTGGGGTGTCCAGATTTTAAAAGTATGAATTAAGAGAGATTACACATCTAGAACTAGTCCTGAACCAATATATAATTTGGAATTGTTTGCCTTGCAATTAAAATCAAAAAAATTAGAACACTGTCGCACTATGGTAATCAATATTTACTAAGCAAAAATTTCAATTTTCAATCATTATTAAAAACTGGAATAAACAATTAAAATCAATAATGACCTATCCTTGAAATAATTGTTATAAATAGTTAAAGGGAAATAACTCTACAATAACCGAACGCAATTTTGGGTGTCGAACTACTATTGATTTTGTACCAGTGAGTCAATGAACAAATGCGTAACTCTTTTTTTCTTATCTTTTTGAATGCCCATTTTTCTTTTCTTCTAGAGTCGAATGATCACTAGGAGGTAAACAATAGTCAACTTGGGGAATTCCCGATAAAAATAACACTACCAATGGTGGTCTATCAGTCTTCGCTCACTAACAATTCCAATCGGTCTTTAAATACTTTTATAATTTAATTATGACATGTTTGCGTGTTAGGTGGTATACAGGTCAAAGGTTAAATTTCGTGTCTATTTAAATGGAATATATTCCATACTCAAAATAAGTACTTTGAACATTAAAATAATACGGATACCCATTAGTGCCTGATGCCTTTTTCCAATTTGGCCCTTGGGACTTGACTAACCTAGCGGATGTGAAAGAATTCTCATGTGAGAATACGAACGAAGATAACCATAGTTCAGTAAGTGCGGTCGAAACCCTGGAAGTACACCCTGCATTTCAATACTTGTATATTCCTACAGAATACATTCAGTGACAACGAGATCACGTTTCAAGTTAACCAGTTTCTGCAACTACAATTAAATTTACCCATGCACATTAAGAAATCAGAACAGAGAAATAACTAATTTGGCTTAAAAAGATAACGAATATTACGATACGATTGTTCTTTTTATACATCTGTGTAACAACGCGTTTGAGGAAATGTTAAAGAAATTATTTGAACACGAATCGATCATGAACGGAAGTCTTATAAAAACACGGATTTTACAGAATGGAAACGGGGGAGCTAGAGATGATAGGGGCGGTGTTATTCGGGAATTGCCTTCCAGTGACTTCTATGTAACGTGCGGAGTTGAGAGATACGATTTCCGGGAAGATAAATAGAAATTGGTACGAAGAACATTGGTAATGAGATGATGGGAAGGTGGTTGACTCTCTCCTGTCATTTTTGAATATATATTTCTTAACGAAGTTTCTTATCAGTTTGGGGATCACGTGGCTATGTGGGCAAGGCGCTGGCTCCCTAGTCTGGAGGTTGAGTGTTCGACCCCTGCTTTGGCCGAGAAAGTCCATCTCGATTTTCCGGCGTGGTTTCCCCTTGTCAGTGAAGCAGAACGAAGAGCCTGACAAGGACAGCTGCCCAGTCGTTCGCATGGGACGAAAACCCGAAATCCCGTGTACACATTGGCATGCACGTAAAAGATCCCTTTGCAGTTTGAATTCGATATAAGAGTAGGCCGCGGTATTGCGTGTTCAGTCCCTGCATTGGCCAAGAAACCTCATTGGGATTTTCGGGATTTTCCGACAGCTGTCTAGTCGTTCGGATAAGAGTAGGCCATAGTGCCGCTGCCCTGGCAAAATTTCCCTCGTTATCCCAGTCGGGGCAGAGCAGTGGGAAGTTAAACCTCATTTCGTTTCCATGTCAGCAAGACATTTTAGCAGAGCATTTAATACTGGCAGCGATAACCTTCCATATTCTTGTGTATCTAAACATTTCTGTGGTTAGCCTCATACAAATTTGGGAGAAAAACATGGTCATTTGTTACTCTGTCTGTAATGAAAAGCTCTTAGCCCTATAGAAAAATAGGAAACTGGGAGCGGCGCAAAAACACCAGAATTATTATCAGAATCAATTGTGGCCTGTATCCAGTTCAGAAATGGTAAATAGAGTTACCTCCCTTACATCGCGATACAAGTAATATTCCACACTACGTAACATTTCTCAGCTTTTGTGAAACTAACAAATGTACCCACGCTTACTCTGACCGCATTTTTTTTAAAGACAAATCCACATTAACGCCAAAAATCACGAAATGGGATAGCAGTAATATTTCCAATATCCCTTGCGGGTTAGTTTGTTTTCGTGTCAGCGGTAGGGAATCACGTGATATTTGACCTCCAAGGAGGGTCAAGGTAAAATACATTAAATCGATACGTTCGTGGCAGATTGGAATGTTGTTGACAAGAGAGGTTTGTATTAAAGAATGAGTTATTGCTTGGATTTCTTAGTGATTTAGTCGACTGTTTTGGTGGGAGACAAAACCTTGTGTTTTTTAAAATGGTTTTGACATCGTGTGTTATGGTCGGTACTTGCTGGATTAATTATAGTCCATTCAGACTTAGATCAATGAGAACGCCAGACCAAAGTCAGTCAGTACATATTACATTGCATTGTGAGTTCTTCGGTTTACCGAGTGTTAAAAATGTAAACAGGATTGGAGCGCGATTTACGATTATAAATGGGGTTTAAAGTCCGACTTTTATGCTCCTACCGGGATAATGAAGACGGGCATTCGCAATGCCACGTGCTATGGTGGATATTTTGCCGTGACGACAGGACTGACATTTAATTCCAACTGTCAAGGGTTCTTTTATGTGAACGCTAAGGTGTACATCACGGGGCCTGTTTTCTGTTTGTACCATCCGTACTACTAGATAGTTTTCTACCAGGTCGTACCTAACTGACAAGGGGGGGGGGGGGGCAAGACAAGTCGGGCCCTGTACGTCACGGTTAACGAGCAAATGGTTTTCTCGGCCAACACCGTGATCGATTCTGATTAATGAAATAAAATATATTATGTTCCTTATCGGTAAAATATAGGTGTACAATATTTTAAATAATGGTACGACGGCATCACGGAGGAGGGGTGTTAATGGTGAGCATGCGCGCGCTGTATTATAAAGCATGTCATTGAGTCAACGGGCGTGGTTTCGAATCTAACTGTAGGTAAATAAGGACAGTGGCAACCTTATGGCACGTCTATGAAATTCGGAGGGAGGGGTCTAATGGTTAGCACGTGCGCGCTGTATCATAAGGTCTGTCATTGAGCCAATTGTCGTGGTTTCGATTCTCCGGTTGTACGTAACAAGGATTAGGGTCGTCTGTACAATCTCGTCGGTTTTCTCTTGGTTCTCCGGTTTCCTCCCACTGCTAAAAACAAATACGCGTAAACAAATCGATTTCCCGGTTGTACGTGACAAAGATTATGGTCGCCCGTCTTACCTCGTGGTTCTCCGATTTCCTCCCACTGCTAAAAACCCATACGCGCAAACGAATCGATTTCCCGGTTTTTCTCTGGGTTCTCCGATTTCTTCCCACTGCTAAAGACCCCTACGCGCAAACGAATTATTGACATAAAATCGAACCATGTCTTTGGCCTGAAATGACCTAGTTTGTGTCGAGTGGACGTTACCCCTCTCTCTCCCCCTCTCTTCAATAGGAACTATTCTTATTATACGTCACTGGTATACACGGGTATTATTTTTATTAAAATGCGAACATCGTGGATGAAGTGCAGGATTTAATTGTATAATACCAGAGAAATCTTTTAGATTACACGTACCAAAATTGGCACAAATACGCCAATTAACCATTCGAAAATCGAAGATGACGGTTATTTGCTATATTTATGATGGTCGACTTTTGATCCTTAATTTGAAGTGTGCCCCCTCGAGGGTCCACAAACTGCTAGCATATTTCACAATTATGCGAAAGGACCGATGTACAAAACAATCAAAACCATTTGAGATAGTTAGAAACAAACATATATTTTAAGTTTCATCAATACGCATTGAGGCATCTAGGCTGTCTACGAAAAAATAAATTAAAATTGGCTAATACGCATTGTGGCATCTAGGCTGTCTACGAAAAAATAAATTAGAATTGGCTAATATGATTTTCTTAATAAATAACCTATACAAGATATAATGCTTGTATCCAATTTGAACCATTAGTACAGTAATGTGCCTCGCATATAGTTATGGTACAGCTTAACACCAAATATACAGAAAATAAGTTAAAATCAAAACGTTTTAAAAACCGAAAATCGAAAATCACATAGGAGCGGTACTGTCCCGTATACCTATTACTAGAACTGGTTATTTTCCATTTGACCTCACATGTGCAAAGTAAATCCGCTGAAAATGAATAAAATTATATTAAAATTTTTGAAATATAGTCGAAGAATTATATAAAGTATTCGTATATGACCGAGTGACATTTAAATAATTGGCGCTTCTACGTTTGCATTTTTTGACCAAACAACAGCTGGTGTTCCTAATTAAAAAAGTTGTCTCATGTTTGATGGTACTCAACGTGGTACTGATGTTGTTGTTCGACATATGTTTATCAATATGATCGATTAAAAATGAAAATGTATTGTTCTATATTTTCAGTGAAACTTGTCAAAGACTGAATTTCTCAGGAATATAAGCAAAACGAGAGCCATCTACATGTATGAATAATGAAAAATTTGGCTACAATATCGACGTAATTTGCTAGATAGTTTTCGATCTAGCGTTCCTACGTATCAACCCATATCATATGTAGCCCTGGTTTGACCCCGTATCATATGTAGCCCTTTTCAAGGGCCTTTATCCGACTCCCAGTTAATGTAAGATACAGTGCTCCAGGCGACTGTAGGATGTGTATTAGGGATTATTCTGCTTTAAGGTTTTCTTCAGTAGACTTTATTGTTAAAAGACAATAGACTGTCGTGTTTTGTGCCTCTTTCCTATGGCAGTTTCATTTTGTAGTTCCCCACAGTTTCATCAGAATAATAAAAAGTAATTCAACATGGCTGAACAGACAGACAAGGAAGTATGTAGCATTTGTTTAAATGACTTTTATCAGCCTGTTATACTCGACTGTCAACATTCGTTCTGTTTCACCTGTTTTAAAGATTATGTGAACAAATTCTCCATTAACGAAGAGCTTCTTTGTCCCTTGTGTCGTTGTATAATAAAAGATCGTGACGGTGGAGTACAACAATTTAGACCAAACCGAAACACCGATGACAATTCTGGGCTTAATATTCCACAATGTGATGTGTGTTCTGAAGACACATCGCAATTTTGTTGTAAAGACTGTGATCAATATCTATGCCAATCTTGCAAAACGACCCATGATAAGTTAAAATCTTGTAAAGATCACTTTGTTTGTCGATATGACGCAAAACAAATCTGCCTACCACCAAAAGAGCCAAAAGATTTCTGTCCTAACCACGCGGACAAGACGGTGGACACTTTTTGTAAAGATTGTTGGCAAGCAGTTTGCTTGAAATGTTTCGATGCCAATCATAAGCGACACAATTGTCTAGATTTACAAAAGGAAAAGGTTAGACTAAGCATCAGGGAAGACTTAAGAGCGCTCAATGACGATTTAGAAAGACAAATTATTAATTTTCGGGAAGACTATGATACCTTAAGTAGGAAATTAATTGAAGTCAAAATAAGTACAAAGAATGAATGTGTCAAAGTAGATGTGCAGGTTGAGAAAATTTGCTCAGAATTTCGTAAAGTGGGAGAAAATATTAAAACCTGTTTGCAGAAAAGTGGCGAACACGAAGAATCAAACCTCAGGAAATTGATGGAGGATATTATAAGTCTAACAAGAGATTTAGAAGAGAGTGTTAAATACTCAGTAAATGTTTTAGGGGATTCGTCTATTCTTCAAGTTTTACAGAGATTACATAAAGTTCGACAAGAGAAAGATGTAAGCTGTAGAAAAATGGGTTTACCTAATGTAAGATATCCAACGTTTGAAGCTGCAGAGCTAGATGTAACTTTGTTAACTAATCTACTCGGTGAAATCTCAAATTGTCATCAGAATATGATTGGTAATATTGCAAGTTGCCGTCAAAATACGTTTGAAGATACTTTTCCTCTGGATAATGTTTTTCGTGGTTGGTATTATGGAAAACGACATGTCGTATCAGGATTAACATGGAGCATTGGTGCGTATAAATTGTCAAACTCATTACGTGTTAGATTGAAACTGACTGACACAGGCGATAACAGTATTACGTCATGTAAAGCTGACGTCACTTTTAAAGTTATAAATATAACAACTGATAGAAAGTCTGTCATTAAAAAATGCATTGGGACTGTTGAACCTATTCAGCTGTCAGAGTGTTATATTGATGTTATCGGCTGGTCAAATTTCAGTCATCCTGGCAGTGGATTTGTTGATGATAATAACAACTTTTCAATTCAAGGACACATTAATAACGTAACCGACATTAAGTGGCGTTAACTATCAGACTACCCTTGTTCTTTGGAGCCCGGGGGTTGGAAATCAAATTGGGTTTAACGTCCTACTGTTCTGCTCCTAAACTAGGCTATTGAAGACGGGCATACAGTGTGCAATGAAGGAAATTTTGCCCAGGCAGCGGCGCTACGGCCTTGGGGTTGGATGACTGAATGGTTAGAGCGTGCACGCTGTATCATAAGTTCTGTCAATGTTACTGAGTCAACTGGCGTGATTTCGATCCCCCGCTGTACGTGACAAGGAATAGGGTCGCTTGTCCAACCTCGTGGGTTTTCTCCGGGCCTTCTATTTTCCTCCTACGGCTTAAGACCCCTACGTGCAAGCGAATTATTGAAATACAATTGAACAGTTTGACAGAGCTGAATACTTTATAACGGGGATGCTCGATTGAACAGGGTTGAATTATTTCAATTCCCCCAAAAATAATGAAAGTCAATTGATATGCTGATTTGTGCTGGTAATAATAATAATGAACATTTATATAGCGCTATTGCACACTGACTGTATGCTCGTAGCGCCGACAAAATAAGAAATCATCCAAACAAATCAAGGCAGCTGAAACATATTCTTTGTGTTTAATTGGGTCACAATTCTAATCACATCACCTGACTGAAAGAACTGTGACAGCACTGCGTCACTTGATTGCAATTGCATTTCCGGACGTTCCGGACTGCCAATGGATGTTGCAATGGACATAACCTGACTAACTCCACATTGGAGACATAATATCATTACATAGCGTCACACTCGACTTAAAGAATGTTTTAAATTGACATACGGTCGTATATTGAGTCAACCATGCACGTGTAGGTCGTATCAGCATGAAATATATCTTTATTATGCATTTAATATATATATATATATATATATTAAAGAAGAAAAAGTACAAGTACTTCTTTGTTTACGGTAGATAAATGCATAAATAAATAAAAAATACGTCCAGGTAAGAAAATCTTCCACTTTACTTCATTATGACATACATTAAATTATAAGCTAGCTATCTATATATAATAACTTACATTGTATCTTTTTTTAATATTAAATATGATACGTAATTTATATAATAGTTTAATTTGTTACTGACTGTTATTTTTAATGTCAGCCATCAATTTATATATACTTATCTATATTGTACCTTTGCTATTATTAATGTTAACCGCCTATTTATATCTTAATCTACATTTTATCCGACTGTTATAATATTTAATGCAAATCACCAATCCATATATAACAATCTACATTTTATCTGACTGTTATATTTTAACGTTAACCAATCCATATATATCAATCTATATTGTATCTGACTATTAGCCCTCAATTTATATATAATAATCTGCATTATATTTGACTTTTATGTTTAAATGTCGACCACAAATTTATATACACTAATCTACATTATATCTGACTATTATATGTAATGTTAGCCACCAATTTACGTATAATACTCTTCATTGTATCTGTTATTTATTTTATGTCAGCCATCAATTTATATATAATAATCAACATTGTATCTGTTTTATTAAATATAATCCGTAATTTATTTTCAATGTAAGATTAAGGTGTTATGATAGTATTAGTTTTATTAAGCCTTGGTAGAGGCTTCAGTCCCGGGTTTAATTTATCAATTAGAGAGATTGTGAAGTCATTTTCAAAAGGAAATGTTGGTGTTTTAACTCTTAATTAATGTTATGTTTTTATTTTCTTACTCATGGATGTACTATAAATGTAGGTTGTTATTCATTATTGATCATTGCTTGATAAAGATACTTGTAAGAGTATTGAAACGTTGCATGTAATAAACGAAGAAGTAGTAAATCCATAAAGTTGTGTTATTATGAATATTATACCTCTGTTTTGTTAAATATAATCCGTAATTTATATATAATAATCTGCATTGTTTCTGTTTTATCAAATATAATCCGTAATTTATATATAATAATCTACATTTTATCTGTTTTATTTAATATAATCCGTAATTTACGTATAATACTCTGCATTGTATCTGTTATTTATTTTATGTCAGCCATCAAATTATATATAATAATCTACATTGTATCTGTTTATTAAATATAATCCGTAATTTATATATAATAATCTGTATTGTTTCTGACTGTATGTTTAGTGCCAGTCATCAATTTATATGTATCGGACTGTTATATTAAATGCATACATTATAGGTTTCAACAACATAAACACCCTTGTAGATTAGAATTTTCCCCTTTAAAATAGACCTATCATTAAATGTTCGTTGACAACAAAATGGCGGTGGGCTTATTGCTGTTCGAACTGCATAGATTGATATAATTTCTGTTCTACCGTTCATCTTTCACAATATTATATTTTCCGAGGGATGTCTAGTGGAAGTAGGTATGGAAGGCGTTTTTTTTTATCAGATTTAAGACTCGTAATTTATATCGATTTTAAGTTAGTCCATAATATCTTATGAACAAAGTGTAGATTATTTAAGATACATAGAACTTGTGGCGATATAAATATGCCCTGTTTGTAAATCTGCGTCAGAAAGTACAATTAACCTTTTATTGAATTGTCTTTTTTTATGTGTACCTGTATATTAAAAATTACTTATTTATTCACCGATTGATGCGTTATGTTCTCTGTTCGTCAATACAAAATTCATCTCGGCATTCTATCGGGATTTGCCGGATTCATGCTATTGTTACACAAAATACTGCTGCTTATGATTTGAATGGCCTTGTTTCGATTTCCCAGTTGTAGGGACGCCCAGTTTATATCGAGTAGGCGCCCCCCCCCCCTTTCTCACTCTCTTGCAGATTTGTTTATGGTTGGGCAATGAAACTTTTGAATATACAAACTTGAATTAGCCAACCTCTTAATCCTGTTATGCCCCCACCTTAGGAGATTTTACCCAAACCGGCAGAATGACTATATTCATTAAAACCCTTTTCTTCGATTATAGACCAATAACATGAACAAAAATGGCTATACCATAAGGGAGAACAGGAACTACACACCGTGAGTATCTTGATGCCCGAGTGAGAACTGGGAGCGAACCGGAGCCCGCCTATTAACCGAGCAAATGTGTAACTGAGCCACCACGATTCCGAAAGATTGTGTATTTTTGTCTGAAGATTTTACTTACTGTCTTGTGTGTTCTGTCTTTATAGTCCAACCAGGCAAGGAAGGAAAATGAAATGGGGTTTAACATCCGACTGGGCTAATGAAGACGGGTGTACGCCATGCAGTGTGCTATGCGGGAAATCTTGCCCGGGCAGCTGCACTATGACCTATTTACATCGAAATCCAAGTATACACTGGACTGCATATTCCTTTAGATTGGCGTTAGTGATTACATTGTATGAGAGAGAGAGAGAGAGAGAGAGCGAGAGAGAGATCCGGGTAAATCGAAACCACGGCCAGTTGACTTAATGACAGACCCCATGACTTGTGCCAACCATTCGGTCATCCAACACCCATACAAACATTTCATATAAACAAAGTCATGTTGGTGTTTGTTTACCTTTTAATAATTTATTTATACACAGTATTTATTTATTACAACAAAACAATAACCACGTGATATTGCGCTAGATGCAAGAAATGTAACTCCACTTGACCACGCGGGGCTTCGGGCGATATGGATCACAAGAAGAGAACACTGTGTTCCGATGCTATTATTTTCTACAAAGAGAGAGAGAGAGAGAGTGAGAGAGAGAGAGGGGGGGGGGAGACAGCGTTCAAATGTAAAATCAGCGTTGTGGCAACTTGTAAATACTCTAAGGTAGGTTTACCAGGTATGCGTTTTAGCCGGCTACATGCAAATATAATGGAAACTTTTCTATGTAACTGGCAAAAACGTACACATGCAAACCGGGCTTTAGATCACCCGGCTATAGATTGTGTGACCTGGCCCTGAGTTCACAAAGCATTCTCAACTAAAATATAGCTATTAATAAACTTTTTTTTAAAGTATATCAAATACATTAATAAGAAACTATATGCAATGTTTTGTGTTTTTCGGTCAAAGATATTTCTCATACACAGTGATTGAAAGTTGTGTAAATTCTGAACTTTTAAGCATGAGAATGTTTTGTGAACTTGGAGCCTGGATAAAGGACAAGTGATTTAATTATTGTTGCTCTGAGATAAGGTCAAAGTCAAAGGCATAGTTTAGAAACCCATGCGAATATATCGGTTTTGTAAATGATCTCAATTTAAACGTTCAAAAACATCTATTGAAACAAAAAGTACATTATTCATACATGCACGGTATATGGTTTAGTTTTAAGCTGCAGGGAAATCAACATTTGAAATATTTATAAATAATAATCAAAGCTTTTATTTTAATTTTAAACAATGAGTACTGCCTCGGATAACTCCCACAACCCACGATAAATTAATACCAGTCTTTAATGCTAAATGTCATAGCTAAATCCGGATTCCAATAATTATTGCCATTTCTAAGGTCATTTCAATTTAATATTCTGCTCCACGGGGCTTTTAGATATAATTAGCAATTTGAATTATATGAAAGATGCTTAGTTTCAAATGTCAAACTCAATTATGGAATTAAAAGCTTTGGAACAGAGCATCGACGGAATAGGAAAGAAAGGATAGCAGAAAATCCAATTAGCATCGCCTACATGTGATATGATAGGATAAACATAATTAACTCGGACAGATTTGGTCATATTTTTAAACCTACGTGACTGTCATCAGCTTAGGGTATAATTTTTTAGTTGATGAAAAAAACGATCAAAGCATATTATTTACTTTAAATTTGGTGATATTGTAAACCTACGTGATTGTCATTAGCTTAGGATATAATTTGTCCAGTTTATGAAGAAAGCGATGGAGGCTTGTTATTTATTTTAGGTTGATAATGATATAGATATACGTAAACTTCACGTTAGTTCTTTGGGTTAATTATAATAATATGAGTAGATGTAACTTTGTATAAGGTAAAAAAAACATACTACAGGATAATGAATTAGTTTACTTATAAAATGAAATTATTAATATTTTTCTTCCCGCCTGTTAGCGGTAGCTACCTATCGTAACCGAGCAAATGTGTAACTGAGTCACCACGATTCCGAAAGATTGTGTATTTTTGTCTGAAGATTTTACTTACTGTCTTGTGTGTTCTGTCTATATAGTCCAACCAGGCAAGGAAGGAAAATGAAATGGGGTTTAACATCCGACTGGGCTAATGAAGACGGGTGTACGCCATGCAGTGTGCTATGCGGTAAATCTTGCCCGGGCAGCTGCACTATGACCTATTTACATCGAAATCCAAGTATACACTGGACTGCATATTCCTTAAGATTGGCGTTAGTGATTACATTGTATGAGAGAGAGAGAGAGAGAACCGGGTAAATCGAAACCACGCCAGTTGACGACAGACCCCATGACATGTGCTAACCATTCGGTCATCCAACACCCATACAAACATTTCATATAAACAAAGTCATGTTGGTGTTTGTTTACCTTTTAATAATTTATTTATACACAGTATTCATTTATTACAACAAAACAATAACTAACAATAACCACGTGATATTGCGCAAGATGCAAGAAATGTAACTCCACTTGACCACGCGGGGCTTCGGGCGATATGGATCACAAGAAGAAAACACTGTGTTCCGATTGCTATTATTTTCTACAAAGAGAAAGAGAGAGAGAGGGAGAGAGAGAGAGGTGGGGGGGGGGAAGACCGCGTTCAAATGTAAAATCAGCGTTGTGGCAACTTGTAAATAAGGTAGGTTTACCAGGTATGCGTTTTAGCCGGCTACATGCAAATATAATGGAAACTTTTCTATGTAACTGGCAAAAACGTACACATGCAAACCGGGCTTTAAATCCCCCGGCTATAGATTGTGTGACCTGGCCCTGAGTTCACAAAGCATTCTCAGACAGAAGTTAAGAATTTACCCAAACTTGTTCACCTTATTTCAACTAAAATATAGCCATTAATAAACTCTTTTAAAGCATATCAAATACATTAATTAAGAAACTATATGCAATGTTTTGTGTTTTTGCGGTCAAAGATATTTCTCATACACAGTGATTGAAAGTTGTGTAAATTCTGAACTTTTAAGCATGAGAATGTTTTGTGAACTTGGAGCCTGGATAAAGGACAAGTGATTTAATTATTGTTGCTCTGAGATAAGGTCAAAGTCAAAGGCTTAGTTTAGAAACCCATGCGAATATATCGGTTTTGTAAATGATCTCAATTTAAACGTTCAAAAACATCTATTGAAACAAAAAGTACATTATTCATACATGCACAGTATATGGTTTAGTTTTAAGCTGCAAGGAAATCAACATTTGAAATATTTATAAATAATAATCAAAGCTTTTATTCTGAAACCGTCACGTATATTTTAATTTTAAACAACGAGTACTGCCTCGGATAACTACCACAACCCACGATAAATTAATACCAGTCTTTAATGCTAAATGTCATAGCTAAATCCGGATTCCAATAATTATTGCCATTTCTAAGGTCATTTCAATTTAATATTCTGCTCCACGGGGCTTTTAGATATAATTAGCAATTTGAATTATATGAAAGATGCTTAGTTTCAAATGTCAAACTCAATTATGGAATTAAAAGCTTTGGAACAGAGCATCGACGGAATAGGAAAGAAAGGATAGCAGAAAATCCAATTAGCATCGCCTACATGTGATATGATAGGATAAACATAATTAACTCGGACAGATTTGGTCATATTTTTAAACCTACGTGACTGTCATCAGCTTAGGGTATAATTTTTTAGTTGATGAAAAAAACGATCAAAGCATATTATTTACTTTAAATTTGGTGATATTGTAAACCTACGTGATTGTCATTAGCTTAGGATATAATTTGTCCAGTTTATGAAGAAAGCGACGGAGGCTTGTTATTTATTTTAGGTTGATAATGATATAGATATACGTAAACTTCACGTTACTTCTTTGGGTTAATTATAATAATATGAGTAGATGTAACATTGTACAAGGTAAAAAAAACATACTACAGGATAATGATTTAGTTTACTTATAAAAATGAAATTATTAATCTTTTTCTTCCCGCCTGTTAGCGGTAGCTACCTATCGTAAAAGCCTTGCCACTGATCGAGACTTAACTCCATGACAAAATCATCCAGTCATATTAACTTATTATTTTAAAATGAGACTTTTAGAGAAAAGTATACATTATAAAATAGTGAACGACTTAATACTGACTTAAAGAGGAAATAATTAGCATATATTTGAATATAAATATTACATTAGGATTTTCACAGTTAAGGTAAGCTACTCTCGGTATGAATGATAATTAATTGAAACGGTGAGGTGCTTATAGAAGATGTATATATTGGCAAGATATAATGTGTAGCTTCAATTAGCCAGATTAACAGAATGTCTATAGCTGTACCAGTATCAAAAACATCTGTATTAGCATCAAAATAAACAAATCGGTATCTTCGTCCGGGTGGAAATCCTAAAATATAAATTAGTTATAATTAGAATAGATTAGAACTTTGACATACAGGGGTTTTTAACTGTCAACTGTTCCGAATAAAATGGACAGGCACAGCGGTTATCTAACTATTTTTCAGTTTAACTGGTTTGTACGCTGCTCGTCAAGTCGGTACTATACACTTAAAGGGCCATCAGGCCGTGGAAACAATCTCCCTTTTGGGGCACAAAAACCCAATATTTATATCGGCAGATAAAGTCCGCACACCACACATACTTCAGCGACGAGAAATGTTCACCTGTGAAGAACATGCTTGGGTGGATTTTAGGATATTTGAGCCAAGGCATTGGTTGACACTGGTTGGGCATAATGGCTAAGTATAATGGATACCAGAATGTGAACATGGAACATATCCCGCATTTGATTTTGCATTTGAGAGATGGACAAAACTGGCTGAGAGTCACCAAGTATCCGTAACTGAAATGACTTATCCCAACACAGGTGTATGCCGACATGGACCTCACTTATGGGATGATACCTTTTCGTTTTCCACAGTAAAGAAGTGGGCTGCGGAATTTAAGCGTGGCAGAGAGAGCCTTGACGATGACCCGCGACCTTGAAGACCATCAATAGCAATCATTAAAGATTATATTACCCGGGTGCATGACATGGTGATGGTTGATCGACGACTGCCCACTCGACATATTGCCAGTGTTGTGGGTATCTCTCATGAAAGGACTTATTGCGCACATTATAACGTCAACGAGTTAAGAGTGACTCTTTGAAGAAATAGCGTACGTCATTCATTATTGTAGCTTCGATTGTACATTATTGCACCGTTTAATTTCGCGGATGTTTAAATCTATGTAAATCTCGACCATCCCATGGTTTAGAGTGTTGATTACAGACTTGTCATGTTAGTTAAAGTCTTCAATAGGAAATGAAAATAAAATAAAATGGGGTAAAACACCCTACTGTTCTGCTCCGACTGAGCTTATGCAATCGGGACCTGCAATTGGATGCTACATAATCCATCTTTAAGTATTTTATCATAAAAGTAGCACATACCGTAAAGACCTTTACCGTGAATCAACTTCCCCCTCTTGTTCTCGTACAACAATGGCAGACCGATGTGAACCACATACTGATTCTACTTGAGTTGCTCCAACTTGACCCTGGGATTCTGCAGACTTGGAGTCTGGCAGGACATCGTGCACATTTACAAGTTCTTCCGTGCTTTCTTTGTGGGTCGTCTGACTTTTTCTGTGTTTGCTGGTGACGCTTGAAGACGATGTTTTGGACTTTGATTTTGCCATCGAACCTATGGATTTCACTGTGATTGAAGATTTGTCGGTATTCGACGATTTCGGTTTGGCGGTTAAGCTACTTGTTTTTGTGACTGTCTCCGTTGATTTTGTCATTGAACCTTTTGATTTCACTGTGGTTGAAGATTTGTCGGTGTTCGACGATTTCGGTTTGACGGATGAGCTGCTTGTTTTGGTGACTGCCTCCGTGGATTTGCTCGTCTTAGATGGTTTGCCGGCGGCCGACGTTCTACTTTTAGCAGCCGCAGACGCTTGGGAACCAGTTAGTTCAGTTACAATAAAAGTCTGTGATTCAGTATCTGAAGCCCCAGTCTCTTCTCCGCTGAGTTCTTCTAACTCATTTAGGTGCACCACAGCACCGCTTCCCACTTTATCACTGCCTACAATCGCTTCGATGGCTCCCTTGGCGGTTTTATCACGAATGTCTGGACAAACAAGATTCCTGTATGATTGGCGCGGTTCCGTTTCTGGTGGATTATGATGACTGGCTCTCGTTTTCATTGTTATGGCGGAAAGTGCTGGCGAAATCAAATCTTCGCTTACGTCTAAGGGTTTGGTACCTACTATGGGTTTTAAGATCACTTCATTCACGGATTCTGCTTCATTGAGACTTTTACAGGAAGGAATTGCCATATGTTCTACCTGAGTCAGTGCTTCTCCTTTTCCTGTTTCTGTTATTATTGACGACAAAACATTTTTAACCATTATGTCGACTGTCATCGAAGATATTGAACACAAAGACGAACTACCCTTTGATTTATCTATGTTCATTAAAGCTATTTTACGTGTGACTTCCTCCATTACATTTTTGTCGAGTTTCCCAGCTTCTACCCTTTCTTTGAACTCGGACAAACATTCTACAATAAAGTCATTTAACATAACTTCATCCATTGAATCAAAAGAGCTTTTCGGACATGGACCGGCTCTTTCCGCGAGGTCCTCCGCTAATGCTGAAAGATTTCCTCGGCTTATTTTGTTCTGTCTGATATTGTCAACAGTTCGTGAAAGCACTTCTGTAAACATCACCGCCAGTAATTGTGAGCTTTTGGACGAAACGATTGAAAGACTCCTCGTTTTATCAAGGTGTTCGACATCTTCGGCTTGCATACTAGTTAGTGCATCGTGGATAGCTTGAAGGACTAGCTGCTCCACATTATCTGTAGTAAGATCCGCCAATGAAGTATTTGTTGCCAGATTAAGATTGGAAACATTCCCAAGGGCTTCCGTCATATCCTCAGTAACTTCCTTCATCACATCAGCTATGGCAAATAAGTCATCGTTAGTTGGTGTAGCGCAGGGTCCCCCAGCTGCTCGGCATTGCATCATCTGTGTTATTTTCTCCATTTGGATCAGGATATTGTTATCGATGGATGTCATAGGATTTGATTTGTCTGGACCAGTGTTCCCGTCATCGACAGCTAATTCCGACTGTAGGTGTATAACAGTTTCATTTAGCGTATCTAAAACGCATTCTCGAAGCTTCCTGTCATCCTCGGGTGATTTGTCTACCTTCTTCAAGGAAAACCTTTTGAACAAACTTTTACTTCCAGATGTTTTCATTGCTTGTGACTTGACATCATCTGTGATCTTATTGATGACATAACTAATGACCCGCCTCACTAGGATAAACGATTCGACTCTTAATAGGGAGTTCTCGTCATCTATGGGCAACTCCAGCTGTTCTCGTGGTGCCTCGTTAATGTATGTGAGCACGGACAGCATGGCCGCTTGAACAAACTCAAGTAACACCTTGGCGTCAATTGAGGACATAATTTTACCGAGGATACAAAGTTCCGGTGACGTGGAACGCGGATTTAAAGTCAACTGGGAAAAAAGAACTGTTACTGATGAGAAAAAAGACGAGTCTTCCCTTCTCTGTTCTATATCAGTTTTTAACAGATTCAATCGTTCGTTTAAATGATCATCAGTGACTCCGACATGACTTGTTTTTAAGACACACGTCAGAAATTCACAAACTGACGCGGACGTAATATCACCATTTTTAAAGTTTTTAATTAAGTGGTCTATGACTGATATCGTGAAGTCCACAACCCGGCTACTAAAACAAGCTTCGTCAATCTTAGTGCCACTTGCCAATGAAACTTCTGAGTTACCTTCACCTTCAACACAGTTAGCGATGTCACGGGCAGCTTTGCTCAAGCACCCCATTAAAAGTTGATCGAGGTCGCCTTCGATATGCTTAATATCTGGTGAAAGTCCAGAGGAACCGCCCAAACCATGAAGTTCTTCTCGCACCAAATCTTCAATTTCTATTATAGCAATTTGCTCCCCTGGAAGCTTCTCTTTGATTTCCATGGCCACTGTATGGACTATATGATTGATGGTTTCGTCAATTAATTCACCGATCATTAGCGTATTTTTATGGTCTATTTCTTGAAATGCTGGTATCTTGTCATCAACTGTCGGATCGACGTAACTGTGGAAGATAGATGCGAAGATTCTTTTTGTATCCCTGTAAGTAATTTTATTCTGCTTGCTCTGATGTAACATTTGTTCTAAGACGTCCATAGGTTTCGTTTCTGTAAGCTGTTGATCCTGATCATAAATCGTTGGGTGTTTTTTAGCCAGATGAAACAAGGAAGTTGCTATGGAAGTTAAAATATCTGCTGGTATTTGGTTGCTGTAGATGTCCCTGGTAATTCTATCCATGGTTCCTAGAACGATATTTATAGCTAGTTTAGATTGGGATGATGCTGGGGTGTCAATCGATCTATAGCCGCTCTTAGAATTACTTCTCCTGACGAAATATTCCGATAACGCTTTAAAAACAACCTTCCTGAAGTCATTTTTGTTGATGTTTTTTCTTATCCCGAATGTCAATTCCTTAAAACCGATTGGGACATCTTTACTTGAAGACGATTTTGTTTCATTAGATGCCTGCCTCTGAGCCAGATATTTCTTCCCGGCATCGAGTAAAACCTTTCCAACTTCCAGTACTTCTAACTCTGCCAACTTATCGCCTTCTATATCACCAGCTAGCGTTGTTACATTGGTCTTTAAGTTGGCGTCATTCACCTGATTCAATCCAAGAACAAGCTTCGGGAATATTTCCTTCACAAAGTCTTTAATCGCTTCTCTATTGAGTTTGTTTACTATATAATAAGACGAGATGATTGCAGACAATGTGCCGTCTACTTTCAGTTTCTTTTCATTCAGATCTTGGATAATTTTTTCTAACGATGGTTTGATCTCCGACTCACAGATACCCGTTGATTCATCTTTTGTAGCTGCTATCACATTTGATCCAATTTTAAGCAAATCGGCTTCTGATAATGCTTTGCTCTTGATATCGTCTACAACTTGACATAAAGTATCGGAGATAAAGTCATCTAATCCGAGAACATCATCCAAATTGCCACCCATCTCTACGCGAACTCTTTCAAGAGTATCCATGACATGATCGTTAATGTCGTCATCCGTGGGATTTGCTGATCTCTGCTGGTGTGAACTAACCAAACACTTGGTTATGGCTGTCAGATCTCCATCTTGGACGGTCCCACTCTTAATTTCCTTCAATAATTTATGCAAAGTAAACTGTATAAGCTCATTTGCGACGCGACATGAAGACGTTTTCTTCAGATCTTTTTGTATTTCAAAACCCTCCAACTCCCCAGCATCATCCTCGTCGTGATCTTTAAGAATCTCGAAGCAATGGGTGGCTATGATTTCAAGATCTTCTCGAGGAAGGCGGGCATGATTCAGATCGTCCAAAAGTCGAAGAAGAAGTGTTTCCACTGCACTGACATCCTGTTGTACATCTTGTTCAATATTCGCTGAATCCCTTCGAAAAAACTCTGGCGGCAGAGGCGATGGTACAGGGGTGAGAACGTGTTCCGACACCGGTTTAAGAGCTCCATGTGTCCCTGGAGCCAAGAGACCACTGCTGTTACCACCAGTTTTATTTGGTATGATGTTATCATCATTGTTAAATCGAACCGATCTTCTTCTCCCTGTAAAAATAGAAAAGCTAGTATAAATACAGGATCCTTTAATGTTCATAGTTATGTACTTCAAATGTGCAGGACATGGCCACTTTTTACTCTAGGAGAATACCCTGTTATTTCAGGGCAATATATGTTTTATCTCTGTCATTTAATACATATACAAAATTAATAAGAACGAACGCAGCAATCGCGCGAGGTAAGGACAATAATGTTGTCAGCCATTATCACATTTTAACACCGAGATCATTGTAGCGATAGATGGGTACCGACGAATTGAAAATATTTAAGTGACGCAAAAAATGGGAAACAAAAGTTACTTAATCTTTGATAAGACAAAAGGTTCAAAGTTTTTCGTTTGTATTAAATGCTTACCCTCACTGGACTGTGAAAACGTCAGCTCAACCTCATTTTCACCCATACCATCTCCATCCAAATCACCGAGCTCACCTGTAAAGAGAGAGAGGTAGACAATAAGGCTTAGCTCCCAATCAACACACACTATGTTATTTAGGGACTGACATAATCATTTTAACACTGGGAGGCAAAATCGACCGACCTGTGACTGAAACAATGTAACTTAGCTCATTGATAAACCTTAGGATCTAAAATACACACCTAAAACGATTAGATCTTCCAAAATGACAACATTATTATTTGAGGATAGCGTGGTACCTTAAAAGATCAAGTATGACTTGGGGTGGGACATTAAGTTAAATATCAAAGGATTTGAGGATGGGTGGGATCTTATGTTAAAGATCAAGTAAGATTTGGGGATGGGGTGGGAGCTTATGTTAAAGATCAAGTAGGATTTAAGGATGGGGTGGGATCTTATGTTAAAAATCAAGTAGGATTTGAGGATGGGGTGGGATCTTATTTTAAGGATCAGGTAAGATTTAGGATGTGATGGGTTCTTATGTTAAAGATCAAGTAGGAATAGAGGATAGGCAGGGAGCTTATGTTAAAAATCAAGTAGGATTTGAGGATGGGATGGGATCTTATGTTAAAGATCAAGCAGGATTTGAGTATGTGATGGGATCTCATGTTAAAGATCAAGTAAGATTTGAGGATAGGCAGGGAGCTTATGTAGGACTTGGGGTGGGACATTAAGTTACATATCAAAGGATTTGAGGATGGGGTGGGATCTTATGTTAAATATCAAGTAAGATTTGAGGATGGGGTGGGAGCTTATATTTAAGATCAAGTAGGATTTAAGGATGGGGTGGGATCTTATTTTGAAGATTAAGTAGGATTTGAGGATGGGATGGGATCTTATTTTAAAGATCAGGTAAGATTTAGGATGGGATGGGATCTTATTTTAAAGATCAGGTAAGATTTAGGATGTGATGGGATCTTATGTTAAAGATCAAGTAGGCATAGAGGTAGGCAGGGAGCTTATGTTAAAAATCAAGTAGGATTTGAGGATGGGGTGGGATCTTATGTTAAAGATCTAGTAAGATTTGAGGATGGGGTGGGAGCTTATGTTAAAGATCAAGTAGGATTTAAGGATGGGGTGGGATCTTATGTTAAAGTTCAAGTAGGATTTGGGTATGTGATGGGATCTTATGTTAAAGATCAAGTAGGGTTTGATTATGGGGTCGGATCTTATGTTAAAGATCAAGTAGGATTTGAGGACGGAGTGGGATCTTATTTTAAAGATCAAGTAGGAATAGATGATGGGTAGGGAGCTTATTTCAAGGATCAAGTAGGATTTGAGGATGGGGTGGGATCTTATGTTAAAGATTAAGTAAGATTTGAGGATGTGATGGAATCTTATGTTAAAGATCAAGTAGGACTTGGGGATGGGGTGGGATCTTGTTTTAAAGATCAAGAAGGATTTGAGGATGTGATGGAATCTTATGTTAAAGATCAAGTAGGATTTGAGGATGGGGTGGGATCTTATTTTAAAGATCAAGTAAGATTTGAGGATTGGGTGGGAGCTTATGTTAAAGATCAAGTAGGATTTGAGGATGGAATCTTATGTTAAATATCAAGTAGGACTTGAGGGTTGAATCAATGTTATGTTAAAGATCAAGTAGGACTTTGGGGACATTAAGATAAATATCAAGTATAATTTGAGGATGGGCTTGGGACTTAGATTAAAGATCAAATTGAACTGGAGTGTGGGACATTAAGTTACAGATCAGGTATAATTAGAGGTTGGAATGGGACCCAAGGTTAAAGATCAAGTAGAACATTTTAAAAGAAGTTAAAGATCAAGTAGGACATTAAGAAGTTAAAGATCAGGTATAATTTGAGGATGGGAGAAGTCAAATTGCATGAGTGATAGGTTTATATAAAAACAGCTTAAATTTGACAATCATTCAATAATAAAATAACACGTCTGACACTCGACGTGAAAAGTTTTCACTGTCCATATATGGGTGTTTCCCGACGTCATTGGGCTTAGTAACCAATGGTCATAATTAATTACGTAATATTTGTCTAATTAACGAAGCTCTGTCTAAGGGCTACTGTAAATGATTCAATCACTCGAGCCTTGAGGCCTGGGCGCCGTAGTTGAATACAATTCGTTATCCTGGCAAGTTAACTTTATGTGGTTTTTATTTTATTGGCGGCGCTATATCATTTACCTTCATAGTAACGACTGGCTGCGTTGTAACTCGGAAACATATCCTATAACAAAATACAAGAGACATTGTTAAAATAGTGAACAGCCACGCTATAATAAAATACATGACACGTTGTTTATGTAATAACATCAACCCATAATAATAAACAGGACACGCTGTTAAAATAATCAACAACCACAATATATAAAAAACAAGAACCGTTTATATAATAATAAACATCAACGCTATAATAAAACAATAAACATCAACACTATAATACAATAATAAACATCTTCGCTATAATAAAATACAACACACATTGTTAATGTAATAGCATCAACATTTTATAAAATACAAGACACGCTGGTATTGTAATAATCATCAACGCTATCCCACACGTGATTATTCTGTGGAAAATCTGAAAACGCAATATTATTTACTTTAGTTTAACAGGTTGTGATACATAATGAAACAGTAGGATTTGTGTTTGGAAAACAGCATATCAGCCAGGAAAAGCTAGATATTATTGGATAACACTAATTTCAAGCTCCGAATGGATTTTGAACGGCGGGATATCGAAAAGAATACGCTTTTACACTGAAGGCATATTTTGGATGACTGCCTGAACGAACTTAATGAAGTGATTATATTGCATGTACTTAAAGAATGGCGTGTATCCGAAACGTTGTTAAATTACATTCATTCCGGCTTTATTTCATATGTTTTTTTATTTTGAGACAAATTTATATGTGTTGTTCAGCGTCAGTCTGCCAAAACATAGGAAATTTTTAACGTCCGCTTCCGTCTATTTTGTTTGGTTACTAACTAACTGGCATTTACTAGTAGAGTACTAAACAGTAAAGGCGGCAATCTAATTAATTAAAGACAACTGCAGATTTTAAGAAAAAGCGACTAATGTGAACATTGACAGCTACAGATAAAAAAAGATAGGCGCAGTGTGGGAGATAGGCGTTGGAGTCGACTTTCCCGTCTTCCCGTCTCCTCAGTACGCCCATCAGCAGCAAAGTCGCCCTTGTTAGCTTTAAAATCATTGTCACTTTATCTCAGAAAAATAGTCAAAACTCTACTTTGATTTCCGAATCAAGCTTTAAAATCAATAATTTAACGGCTAATTACTAAATTTTAAAAACTTTTGTGGAGCACTTCGTAATTTACATTAGAAATTGTGAATTCATTTAGGTCCCTCATTAATTCCCAATCAATAATCCAGGCACATATATTAGAGGTTTTGAAAGATAACGTTGTCCTGTATGGTTTTCATGTAACTAATGAAATCACTCGGCAAACCTCGGCAGATTCCGGTAAGTACCTTAGTTTATACAATTCCGATGCGGCTATTTGTTTACTTATTAGGAAACCTTGCCGCTTTTAGAAAGTTCTAAAAGTTGCATTGTTGAAATGTGTAGAGATTTCGTTGCAAAGTCGTCTTTTGTTGAAAGAAAATCAGATAAACGTAAACGAAAAACAGCTCAGGCATTGAAGGGCTTGTATGATAAATCCATCTTCGCGGGCGTCTTCATGAGCGCCGCCATTTGTAATGCGAGATCTTTGAAAGTACTTCTAAAGGCGGAATTTGTCAGATGTCGGGTAGTGAAGTCTGCTGAAGTTTTCCGAGTGTAGTAAAATTACTCGGCCACACGCATCGACAGGAGATGCGACAGACGACGAACAGACGTGATGACAATATACGTCCACGTTATATGCGTGCGCATAAAAACTACGTGAGCTGACGAACTATTCTTTTGAATATCAAAACAAACATTTAGTTCTTAAACAAAAAAGCCAGATGTGAACATCGATCGTCTATAAACCTTTCTTCCTTATAATGATCACTTCTATATACTAAACTAAAGGCGAAAAACAGCTCATATCATTAAGATCAGGAGAGGACATTCGCCAACATGTGTCGACTTTACTTCCATTTAAAATTTTAAAGTAGAAATATTTAACCGATTTTCGATTCTATCGGTAAACACAATTTAAGCAAGTGACGCATGTGACGATTAGTAGTTAATAAAACTAGAACGAACAAATATTTGTTTGCATCTGTCAGACTAAAAATGGCAAATCTTGAACCTCGAAATTCACCATGTGGGTTTTCAATTCCGGGCGCTGTTTAATGAGTAGCTGCTATATTTTGTTAAATGTTGATTCCGGTTGATTTGTGAGAGTGTGAGAAAAATGGGGTTTAACGTCCACTAAACACAAACTAGGTCATTTCGTGGCTAACATGGTTCAATTCTATTTCATTAATTTTGCTAGTACGTAGCTCTTTCGCAGTGGACAGGCGACCCTACTCATCTTCACGTACAAACGGGGAATATAAACCATGTCACTTAAATCAACGAGAGACTTTTAACTATTTATCCCCCTCCCTGCCCCAACGTTTATCGTTTATGGCCACTGGGGTTTTCAACAAAAAGTGGGTAACATAGGGAAGAAAGGTTGTGTAGATTAGCCATGGTGAAACTAAGCAGAGATCTAAAAAGGTGCGGTTTGTGAAGCAATACGCTTACATATTTGACTTTGGTAACAACAGATTGAACAATATCAGCAGCAAACTGATTTAAATTATCCTCATCTGACGACAACTGAAAAATAAGGGGAATAACTCTTATCAAACTTGTTGCTTTGTTAATACACTAATTTTATTATGACTGATTTGGTAAATAAAGGACACACATTGACCAAACCCTCTTTACTTTTTTAACGTGAAAAACAAGGTACGTTGCTTGGGCTTGAAATGCCAGGACTAGTCTTCATTTAATTGTTTCTAACCACGAAAATCTGATTAAAACACAGATCCTATTTCGTTTCGTTTTTATAGTTCAAAATTTCGTTTTACTTGTTTTCACTACACAGTAATATTTGGAAGAGTCGTAATATCATTGACGTGTTATGGATAATGTGGGGGATTAGCCAATGAAACGGTCTGTTACGGCGATATTTTGGCATTTTAAAGCACGGAGCTGTGGGTAAACCACCAGAAACGTCAGAGTTGACTTATTAACCAATGTCTGACGTCATAGGGCCAACAGAAGCTCCCACTATAACTTATCTGATCTGCATGTAGGTTGGGCAACCGAAAGTACAACCCCCCCCCCCCAAAAAAAAAACCCGAAACGAAATATCGATCTGTATTTTAATCAAATTGATAACCACGACATACAATGCTAAAGACTTTTTTTAATTATAAATATTGCTTTAATTGTCAAATTGTTTTTAGATCAATAGTTACATTGTTGTATATTTTGTTGTTATTACCGTGTTCACCACAAAACCCCGGATATTAGGTGTTTTTACTGTCACGAATATAACTGTCTGGCATATCTTATACGATAAACTGGGGCCTGTGTCACGAAATGTTAATTAAGATTAAATACAAATTTGAGTAATTAAATTGATTTTAGTGCTTAGCCAATCAAAATTGCAGAATCTACTAAAATTTGGATTTTATCTTCAGTTTAGCTTTCGAGAAAAAGGACCCTGAAGCAGACGACACGGGGAAGAGGAGGGTGGGTGTTGGGGTGTGTGTGTGGTTTGTAGCCAACACCAAATAAGGATACCGGATATAAACATAAACATTTGATTTATACTCGTCAATTGTAATGAGACTACTTACCATTTTAGTGAACTCGCTATTTTCTACAGAATAGTCACACATTCGTAAAAAATCCAACGAACTCGTTCCTGTAAAACACATAGAAAAAGAATCGTGAAATTAACACATAGTTGATAAAAACGTCACTTGGTGGCAATAGGTACTGCCACATTTTGTATAACACACTAACATATTTTTACAGAATAGTTACAGAGTGGTAAACAAAACTTCAATGAACTATTTCATATAAAAGTTAAAACACATAGAAAAAATCATGAAATTAACTCTTATCGCCACAAAACACATAGTTAATAAACATGTCACTTGACGTCAACTGTTGGTGTCACATTTTGTATAGCGCAGTAATATATTTTTAATAAATAATTACACGAGGAAAATTACTAACTTGAATCGTCCGGGCCATTTGCTAAATCCAATAATCGAACAACTTCATCAAACTGCCAAACACTGTTATACGACGAGTTTCTACTCTGACGACTTCGGCCTGAAATAATACAAAAAAACCTATTTGATATTATACACGTTACACAGCAGCACTGATTTGATATTATACGTCATGTTAAAACTGTATATTTATTAGTAGCACTGATTTGATATTATACGTCATGTTAAACTGTATATTTATTAGTAGCACTGATTTGATATTTTGCTATGTTACCCTGTATATCAGTGAAACTGATTTGATATTATAGTCATGCTACATTTCATATCAGTAGCACTGATTTGCTATTATATGCCATGTTAAACTGTATATTAGTAGCACTGTTGTGCTATGACTGCTATGTCACACTCTACATGTATATTAGTGACATCCTATATTTTCAGTGACACTGATTGTATATTATATGCTGTTTTACGCTATATCAGTGACACTGATTTGATACTCCATGTTACGCTGTATATCAGTAAAATTGTATGTTGGTAACACTAGTTTAATATTATACAAAGTACGTTATGCTACACTGTATATCTGTAACACTGATTTCATATTATACACGCTTCACTGTTTAGCGGTAACATATTATACACGTTACACTGTTTAGCGGTAACATATTATACATGTTACACTGTTTAGCGGCAACACTGATTTGATATTATACACGTTATACACTGTTTAGCGGCAAAGATTTTGATATTCCATGTATACACGTTACACTGTTTAGTGACAACACTGATTTCATATCATACACGTTACAATGTATATGTTACATTGATATTTGATATTATACACGTTACGCTGTATACCTGTTACATTGATATTATACACGTTACACTGTATATCAGTAACACTCATTTGATATAAATTATACGGCATGTTATATTGTAAACATGTTTAAGTAAATATTTCCAGCGCTATGAGCGACATAACGTTTATACGTAACGGATTCAATAATTCGACCACAAATTGATGCACTAATATAAATTTCAATAAACCGTTCTGCCTCAAATCCTGTCAAATAATCGATATAAGCTTTAAGAAAAGCCTGGCCTGAAGAACGTTTAACAGGAAAGGAAATGAATGGGGGTTAACGTCCTACTGTTCTACTCAGACTGAGCTAATGAAGTGGATATATATATGCCATACTGTCAGCTATGGTGAGGGAAATTTTGCTTGGAATTCGATGTAATGTTTCGAATTCCAACTGCCAAGTGATCATTTACGACGTGTGTGCCAATGTGTACATGGCACCTCGATCTTTCGTACCATCCTAACGACTATACGTTGTCAATTGTCAGGCCCTCCGCCGTACGCCAGGTTAGTGAGCCAACGTCCTACCCACTGACCTCACTTTTAATGGGGACAAGCACATGTAAGATCGATACGATATTATTTTTCCGTATTCCATCAAGGTTTAAGAAAACCTTTAAAGAATGGAATATAGGTATAATTGGCAACGATATCAACTCACAATTTGTTTGTGGGGGAATTCTAATATACACACAGGGCCCCTACTCTGTGGTATTTATATTGGTCGATGGCTTAAATATTTTGCCAATGGAAAGGCTGCCTTTTGAAAAATGTTTTACATAATTTACACCCTTTTGTAAAGAAAAAAAAGGCTACTGCTATTACTATATTCTATGCTGTTATATTTCTATTTTACAGTGTTTTGGGGCGAGGGGGGGGGGGTATTGGGCGTTACATATGGTCTGTTATTGAGTCAGCTGGTGTGGTTTCGATTCGCTGGTTCTACGTGACAAGGAGTAGGGTCGCCTGTCACCTATTGAACCATATGTCAGTCCGGAAATAACCCAGTTTGTGTCGAGTGGACGTTGTTATCCCGTTCTCTCTATCCCCCTGTCTCTCTCTCTCTCTCTCCTATTAATATATATAATCAAGCTTACAGACAGACAATTTTAATGTTTAACTTACATAATATCAAGTGTAATGACTCATATAATGATGTTATTACAGAATATAAGCAAGATGCAAATGTAGGTACAGTGTATATACTAAACTTGGGCGGTCTGTCTACAGTTAGCTCCGCTTGATAACAGACACTAAGCTAGTAGACCGGCATACTATAAAGTGCTTAATCGACGATTTTAGTCGAAAACACTAACTACACTTCGAGAAATTGTTGAGTATTTATTCTGCTTCCATTTAATAAAATTGAAAAAGCTTATTTAATCTTTGCGTGTATGACAGATGTTAAACCCTGCCATATTCCGCGATACAGAAAAGTCTACTAAATCTTATTAATATTATAGCAATGCTTAATTACAGAGAGATAGAGAGAGAGAGAGAGAGAGAGAGAGAGAGAGAGATAGAGAGAGTGATGGGGTTTAACGTCCACTCGACACAATCTAGATCATTCCGGGACTAACATATGGTTTAATTTTATTTCAATAGTTGACTCAATGACAGGCTTTATGATACAGCGCGCGCAAGCTATTCCATTCAGCCACCCCCCCCCTCCCCGCTTGATACAGACGATATACAATAATACGTGTTCAAATTGACCTAAGAGATATTCCATATTTTCTGCCAGTGGCTAGCACGGAAACACATCATTATAGATATTAGGTTAATTCCGGTGCTAATAATGGCGACCTTTTTGTAAGCTCGATTCAAATTGCCAACCACATTCGAACACAGCCGAATGAAATCGTATACATCAAACAAAACAATTGGGTGATAATTAAACTCCATTAGTATCAACATGTCCATGACAGTGTCGACAAATGCATTAAATTGTTCCGACTCAGTGCAATGAGAGAGCAGTGGAAACCATTCAGACTGTAGATTAGATACAAGAGGAAATGCTTTTTTTATGAAGCATTATGGTTAATGGACTCTAAAGTGGGACCTCGGTTTTAATGGTCCGAAAATTATACTAGCAAGATGCAAAGGAACTTCACAACCTACAGGGTAACGTGAATCTGGAATTAAATAAGCTTAAACGTCCTGCAGTGGAAACAGCCGAGACTGTAGATTAGATACCAGAGTACATGGGTTATGAAACATCATTTTAATGGACTCTTTAAGTGGAGAGAGAGAGAGAGATAGATAGATATAGAAGAGAGAAAGCGAGAGAGAGAGTTTAGCATTTCGGAACTAACACATGGTTCAATTTTTTTTCAATAATTCGCTTATGTGTAGGGGTCTTTAGCAGTGGGATTAGGGACGCCTGTCCCACATCGTGGAGAATTCTCCGGGTCCTCCGCCCCCCGCCCCCTTGAAATAAAATGAAATGACCTAGTTTGTGTTGAGTGGACGTTAAATCCATATCTCTCTCTCTCTCCCACTCTCGGATCATTTTATCTTTGTATTTTTTATATTATTCTTACGACTTGGTATTATGAACTGTAGTCTTACATCCTGTTATGTTTCAAATATCTAAAGTTCCTCGAGCATTGTCCTCGCGTCATCTACAGTATGGTTAAGAAGACTTCATTTACAAATAAACACATTTGTTTGACATAACAGCTCTGTTTAGCGAGCCACTCTGCTGCCATACGACAATAATAGAATAAAATGAAATTTTAGATCCGGAAGATATTAATGAGACCATGTAGAAGGACAAATCCCTTGGGCTATAGAATAACGTGTGATGAATTACACAGATTTCCGTTCATTAATGGTTTGTGCCTCTCGTATTAATGGGGCAATATGTGGGAGTCGCGGTGGCTAAGTGGGTAAGACGCTGGAGGTCGCGCTTTTGATCCCTGCATTGACCGAAAAAATTCATGGAAATTTTCCGACGTGATTTCCCATTGTCAGTGGTGTATGATGGAGGATCTGACAAATACAATTGTCTAGTCGTTCGGATGGGAAGAAAACAGAGAATGGAATTCGATATAAGAGTAGGCCATAGTACCGCTGCCTGGGCACGATTTCCCTCATAGCACACTGTATAGCGTATGCCCGTCTTCTTTAGCCCAGCAAGGAGCAGAACAGTAGGACGTTAAACCAAATTTCATTTAATTTCATTTCAAAACCTATGGTATTGCACGTAGTTGATCGTAATTCATTTGAACGCGGTTTACCGCCGTGCATTAGGGTTAACTACGTATACGTTGACGTGGGTTCATAATGTTTGGCAAAGACCCTACTGGGGAGATAACGCAAGACAGAAAATAGGTCATTTCGGGACTAACATATGGTTATAATTTTATTTCAGTGATTCGTTTGCGCGTAGGCGTCTTTATCAGTTGGAGGAAACTTGGGGACCCTACTCCCTGTCACGTACAACCAGGGATTCGAAACCCCCCGTTTAACAAAACACTCTGATGCTACGCAACAGGAATAGAATAAAATGGAATTTTAGATCCGGATGATATTAATAAGACCATGTTGAAGGACAAATCCCCTAGGCTATATAGTAATAACGTGTGATGAATTGCACAGATTGTGGTTTATTTGCACGCAGTTCGCTGTAGTGCCATCACGGTCAACATGGTTGAAGTAGGTTCAAAATTGGCAATAGACCCTACTGTGACTGTAGTTTAAACACGGTTGAACCTAGTTAACCTGTTCAAATTTAACAGACCTGCAACCCGACCCAACCTAGTAGTTGTCCATAGAGAGCGTCGTGTTAAGCGTACACTGTGCCATGTTACTACGGGCAACGACGCTCAAACTATGGTTACAGTGTATTCTTGGCATCCCAAAATATCATAGAGATATTTTGAGCAGTATTAGGCAACCACGTTTGTTTTAGGCTCAAACTAGGTCATTTCGGGACTAACATAAAATGGTTGAATTGTATTTAAATAATTCGCTTGCGCGTAGGGGTCTTTAGCAGTGGGAGGAAAGGCGACCCTACTTCTTGTCACGTACAACCTGGGATTCGAATTTCGAAACCACGCCAGTTTGTTCAATGACAGGCCTTATGATACAACACGCGTGTGCTTACCATTTGGCCATCCAACCTCCCGATTAACAGAAGAATCATAATGATATTTATTATAATGGCATCAATACGAATTATATTGATCAAGGCAAACATAATACGCGAGTCGTGCAATTTAATTTAGCATGTAAGGTAGGCTATATTCTATTCTAGCAGTGTCATAGCATATATTTAGTCATGATATGACCATATACATGTGTATAGATTTATATCAATTTCATATGAGCTTTAAATCAAAGAATTTTCAGACATATTTACTACGTCACTGGTTCTCGTTGACCTAAGTAACTATAGCAACACGGATCTGTTAGACCCGGGCAAGACGTAACAATCAGAAAGAAATTATCTTCTCACTCATTAATAACCACAGAGGTCCAATTGGATTGATGTCCTGGGTGACTCTTTATTGACTGGCAACTGTTCTATCTATAGGTATCCGTCTAAACATCCCAAATCAAAGTTAGCCATCGAGTTATTCATTTTGAATGAAAGAGACAATGTAGTATTTGATATCTGAACTTCCACGTTTATTGAATTGAGCACGAGATGCCCTCCTCCCTCTCGTCTCAGAGAAGACAAATACAACCTAGAATAAATTTTCACCAAGGTCATATAATTATAGAGGGGTGAATGTAAATTAATACTAAGTTATTAATATACCAACAATTAATTTAATCCATTACTAAATATAGTTAGTGTTGACTGATTGAAAGTTTGGAAGTTGGTTAACATCTTTGTAAATCTTTAGAATTTGTAGATAGCGTTTTCAATAAAATGGAAGTATCTATATTAAAAAGGAAAAGAACAGAAATCTTGCTAGAGCTTCGACTTTTTGTAGTTAACTTCGTCTAGCCATTTTTGAATGTGTTATCATGCTAATTTCTTGTTGAAAGTGGAATTAATAATGGGCCAACACAATGGTTGTTTTTTTAAAACAATTATTATTAAGTTATGACTGAGGTAACCGAACTTTCCAACAAATAACTGTTGCTCTAGCACCTACTACAAATGAAATTGAGGATGTATTGCATAAAAACGCCCACGACTGGTAGTAATGTGGGAGAGACACTAGACGACTGTAGTAAACAGAACACTGTTTTTATTGGATACAATCACTAGTTTTACTCGAGTTCAATATATATACAAAATTACACACTCTTATATATTATATAAACTTGAAGATATAAATATATAAGAATGTGTAATTTTGTATATATTGACCTCAAGTTTACTTAATGCCACTGTGCTTGATAACGTAATAACGTTAAGAGGATACTTGTTGAAACGTTGTGCTTGCATAAAAACTGTGTTCTCTGAATGCCATTAAATGTCACTTAAAGATTACGACTGTAGAGAGAGAAGGTAGACAGGCGTATTATATATTATTAATATACAGCATGAGTCATAAAAGCGCTAGAAAGTTCAGTGAATTGATCCGAGCACTGGTAGTAAGATTCCACCGTTTTGTCCTGTCTGGACCGGCAATGATAATAGTTTCTTTCATTTCCTATTGAAAACAGATGAAATCACAACTTATAAAGGGTAGTACAATTCACAAAACCCTAAAAAAAACACATTTCTTATACACTATACATGTATCACTGTTGTCCATGTCACGACAAGAAATGTCAATCGCAGTAAGAAGTTGTACCCATCAGTCTTCGTATAATTTCGTCGCGGTGCCAATTGACTGGGTTGCTAACTAGATCTGATCAGTGATAATTAGTGTTAGTCTACCGACAGGCTTCAATCAGCAAACTATCACCATGGCAAGAAAGGTTTAAGTTCCCCCCCCCCCTTAAGACCTTCCCAACAAACATTTTCGTACAATAAAACTCTACTGTGCACGTTCTAGTATTTTCATTAACCCGTGGGGGAGCCATGGGAATAATAATACAGGCACTTATGTAATAATAACACACCATGCCTAGAGCACGTCACACATCAATTTAAATAGTTAATCAGATCGCTACATTGGGCTTCGAGCTGCGTCTATTTTAATTACCTACTGTAATGTGAATCTCGGGGATAATAATCCGGACTGTTAGATATTAATTATTGAACGGTTATTAATTAATTTTATTCTACCGAGTTCATCCCTGATTCATAATGATAGGCCGTGGAATAATCCCCGACCAACACAAGAACTGGTACACAAATGCTTTAAATAGCACACTGATAATCAGATCACAACGTGAGACTGGACACGTTCTGATTAAATTATAAAATGAATTGAAATGGAGTCAAACTTCCTACTTTTGCTGGAGGGGGTGGGGGTTCTGGTTTCAGATATGCGCATGAAATCATTGAGCCAAGTCGTGAATCCGCGCTTGTGGGTGACAAGGAGTAGGGTCGCCTGTTACCCCCTACCTCCCCCGTCTCTCTCTCCCCCTTTCTCTCTCCCTCTCTCGTGAAAATTCCAGTTGCCAAGGGTTCTTTAACGTGCAGTACATCCTATAGTCATTTCAATGTTATACCAAATTGTCATTGATATTGTTATTATACATTATTTCTTAAAAATCAAAATCCTACAATTCCGAATTTCAAAAATCCCCAAACAGGCCTGGGGTTTGGTAGGGCAACGTTCCATATACAACATTTATAATAGAAAACTAATATTTAGAAAAAAGAAAACTAATATTTTAAAAATAGAAAACTAATATTTTAAAAATAGAAAACTAATATTTTAAAAATAGAAAACTAATATTTTAAAAATAGAAAACTAATATTTTAAAAATAGAAAACTAATATTTTAAAAATAGAAAACTAATATTTTAAAAATAGAAAACTAATATTTTAAAAATAGAAAACTAATATTTTAAAAATAGAAAACTAATATTTTAAAAATAGAAACAAAATTTTACAATAGAACAATTTAGAATAATATTTTAAAAATTGAAAAGCCAGACGAGCAACACTTTCTTTCACTCGTGACAATTCTTTTTTTTCTCGCCAAAGAGTTAAATATGGAAATGGTCCAGCCTACAATCAGGATGCGTAATAATATTAAACTCTAGAGTTTAACATCAGCATGAATAACAACTTGTCTAGTCGCTCAATAAATCTCTTCCTGTATCTACATCACATAAAGACAGGACATAATTTAAATTATTGCCGTTGCCATACATTGCCCCCAAGGAACACTCTTTCGCTGTAGTCTGCGACGAAATTCACGTTGAATCTAAAACAACGCGCACTCCGTCACAATTTTGTTACTTCTAAAGATATTCTTTGACCTTTTATTTCAATACATGTACTTCGCTTTGTGGTGTCACAGACGAGTATTTCCGGTATAGATATAGCCGTTGCTAACCATCGTAGTCGTTCCTGCTGGGTGCCCTAATTACGAATGTAGTAGTGATACGTTTTAAGAAATACTATGGGATTATCCGAATATAACTGGCCTTGAGTTCACATAAAGCATTCCCAGACTTAAGTTAAGAAAGTTGAGAAACATCTTTGATCCAGAAACACCAAACTTTGCACATAGTTTCTTATTGATATATTTGATTCGTTAAAATAACGTAACATTTATAAAGGGTTATATTTTAGTTAAAATAAGGTGAACAAGTTTAAGTAAATTCTGCGAATGCTTTGTGAACTCGGGCCAAGGTAAGGTTTTACTGGCAGCAACAAATAGTGGCGTTTCTTGGTGTAGTCTCCAATCAACAGTTATGTAAATGTAAATATTCGGACGCAAAAAGAGTATAATTTGTCGTTTAGTTCGTGTCACCACAAAAAAGTATTTCATACCTGGAACTGCTCCTCTAAGCTATAGCGATTTTAACACTGTGGGATTTTTGATACAAGATTGTAAAAAGTGACTTTTTGATATATACAAGATTATATAAAAGGACTTTTTGATATACAAAATTATAAAAAAAAAGTGACTTTTTGTAACATACAAAATTATAAAAAAGTGACTTTTTAAACAAGATTATAAAAAGTGACTTATTGATATACAAGGTTATAAAAAGTGACCCTTTGATATAAAAGATTATAAAAAGTGACTTTTAATATACAAGATTATAAAAAGGTGACTTTTTGATATACAAGATTATAAAAAGTGACTTTTTAATATATAAGAATGTAAAAAGGTGACTTTTTGATACACAAGAACTTTTTATTTTTATCGTTTTCACCTATCTTCTATAAGCTTATATTACTCGTACATAAATAACTTAATAAAATCAACCTGTCCATAATATCAGGCCTTCTGTGGTTGGCGTTAAATGTATAAGCAAAAACCAAAACAACATCCTCTAAGCAAAATCAAAACTTGTTTTTTCTGTTTCTGGTATTACAATTCTATTCTTGATTTACGGATAAAGATACGAGCTGAAGCCAATATATATTTTTAAATGGCATCTTTGCAATACTTTAAAAAATCAAACAAATGTTTAGTTTCCGAAACTAAAATTATTCTGCATAACATCCTATTCCTACTGTTTCGAAATACCAAACAACCAATCAACACTTGACATTTGTAAATAACGACATTACTGAGTCCACGAGACTACAAATGAAAGCATGGCTGTGGCACCTATAGAGGTAATTTGGTTGCAATCAGACCGGGCTATAACCAAGCGATGTTAAGGGAGATATTACCAAAATGACCAGTGATAAGAAATTCAGTTAGCAAACTGTCTGGCCGGGATTGTCATTAGCCGACAAACTTTCAGGTTAAATCGAAATACGACTTCTCGATCATTCACTCCGAACTCTTTCTGGTACAAAAAGTTGCCCACCTCCTACAGCTTTTATTAAACGCTCGTTTATTTTTTACCATTCGCCATTTTGCGTTAAAAGGAGAATTTGCAATTATCTGATTACCAAAATGGCACCTCTCCCACAATCTATTCATTAGAAAGATATCACATTCGGAAGTCTGAAATTGGCGAACGAACTGTTAAATACCAAAGTTCGCGATTCTCCTCAAATGTTCCCAGACTTTTATTGATATTGATATTTAGCTAAATGACCTACACATCACATGATTAGTTCTACTTCAATCAAGGTAAAGGTGTGAATCGATACTATGTATATGGCAATAATATCGTTCTGTTGGTTGTCAATGGGTTATTCAATATTATTGGGTATTTATAGTTCGAATGTGGTATATATCGGCTAATACTATATCATTGATAACATCGTTCTGTTGATTGTCGATAGGATATTCAATATTATTGGGCCTCTATTTCACGTACTTGTCGTTCTGGGGCCGGTTGCTCAAAGCTCCGATATCTGTTAACGATCCGTCAACTTTAACGGAGAGAAAGATTGTTGATTGAAATAAAGGCCCCGAACATTCTGTTGGGCAAATTTTTCCTACAGATTATGCTATAATTTCTAAAGGAAAAATAAAGTATTCTATAGTGTTTTCTGTAGTAAATTTAACGCAAACAACACGTTACCAAGATATGTCCGTTAGAGTTTAACGGATCGTTAAATTAACTTAGTTTTGAGCAACCGACCCCTGTTTATTTGGATGTTCAATTCATTAATATCTGTAAAGGTATAAATACATTAAAGGGGCATTATATAAATAACTGTAAAGGGAATCGTCAATATGCTGCAAATTTCTGTCCTATTGCTCAACTCTGAACCGAGATATTAGCGATTGAATTTCAGAGCTAGCCTCGATCATCATTACTAAAGTCGATACGATAAATATCATAGACTCGATTATCCACATTTTTTTAAAAAATCACCAATGGGGTCTTTCATGTTAATAAATGTCTAATTATAACAATTCGGACCCAAAGAAAGACCCGCAATAGGAAGATTTAGCTCTTGAATAATGTATGTTTAATAAAGACGTGTTCTGGGTCTCATACAACAGAAAAATAATTATTTTATTTTATTCAACACAGTTTATGCCTCGAAAATAATTCAAACAATTTCTCGGAATTTTCTGTATAACGTGTTTTGAACAATCAAATAGCGCCCTGAAAAAGTAGTTTTATGTCGTTAGGACACTAACATAGATCAGGGGTCGGTTGCTCAAAACTAAGTTATTTTAACGATCCGTTAAACTCTAACGGACATATCTTGCTAACGGACATATCTCGGTAATTTTGCCACAGAAAACACTATAGAATACTTTATTCTTTCCTTTAGAAATAGTAGCATAAATCTGTAGGAAAAATTTGCACCACAGAATGTTCGGGGCCTTTATTTCCAGCAACAATCTTTCTCTCCGTTAAAGTTAACGGGTCGTTAAAAGATAACGGAGCTTTGAGCAACCGGCTCCAGGGCATTAACGTCAAACTCCATTTCATTCCAGTATGTGCTATAGACACTGTTTGCCCCGAATGTCCTTATAATGCAATTAAACAAGCTTGTGATACTATTCTAGCATTGATAATGATAATTATACAGTGATTATTGTATGAACTAATGTGTATGCCAAGTCCCCAATGTCCTTATTATACACTTAAACACTGTATTCTAGTAATGATAGCGATACGGTGACTGTTGCGACAACTGTTTTTAATACCACGACAGGAAGTCAAGTATCGCAATGATTTCTTTCATTTTAGATGTTAATTCAATAAGCTCATGGTATATCGGTCTATTAACGTCATTCAATCTATTCTCTTCACACCCATATACGTCATTTTCATCCACTTATTAAAGCTGCCGTGAATATACAATGGTGAAGAACAATGGCGATGGAACTGTGGCGCCAATATCGACATAATATTTTATTACAATATAAATCAGAGTCAATCCAAATCGACACAGACACCTTTAGTAGTACCGGTAACTGCTTACGAGCGGGACCCGGCTAGCTTGTACGGGAAGGTTGCTCTAGAATGAGTCTACTAGAACTTCGAGTCTGTTCGAAAGTGTTCCCTGCCCTGCTATTAGACGAGATAGAGAGAGAGAGAGAGAGAGAGGGAGAGAGAAATGGGGTTTAACGTCCATTCGACATAAACTAGGTCATTTCGGGACTAACATATGGTTTAATTTTATTTCAATAATTCACGTACCAGAGGTGGACCAAGGAAATTAAGGGGGGTTGGGGCGCTAGCCCCCCCCCCCCCCTGGATCCGCCTCTGTCACGTACAACTAGGGATTCGAAACCTACGCGCAATTGAATTATTGAAATAAAATTAATCTATATGTTAGTCTCGAAATGATCTGGTTTCTGTCGCGTGGACGTTAAACCCTATATCTCTCTCTTTCTCCTTCTCTCTCTATTGAACTTAAAGATAAACAACATGACGACATGAAAGTAACTAAACGCACTCAAGGATGAGAAGTTGCTGAATCCAGAAATGATGAATATTGTCGTTTTATTCAATTACTTCTTCCTAAATCAGAGTAGATCAATTTATTTCTAAGTACAGTGATCTTTAAGACTTTCATGCATTTAATTAGGCTTAATGTCTGCATGAAGCCGGAAAAAACCCCAAACCCCAGGCCAATTAGGAGCCTGGTATCATCAAAAGTAGAGGCAGCCATGTACAATTGCCAATATAATATGGAATCAATACGCACCAACCTCGACATATTAGACTGATATTGATTTGGGAATTATTCAACTTTCAGTCGATTTAAGCTTCTTATTTAATAGCGGAATCAAGAATGTTTCTGGGATTGAGGTTAATATCAATTTGGATTTTGGAAGTCAGTTCTAGGACCATATCCGAAAATAAACTTGAAATGTACCAAACAGTCTGAAACAGAATACGCGTTTCCACCTACCCTTATTAGAAAATCCACCCTATAAATGTTCTATTATGTGTACTTGAATGTGTACACGGGACACGGACTTTTCATCTCATTCGAAACACTAGAGAGGTCGGCACCAAGCGGAACCACGCTAAAAATTTGCAAGGACCTTACTCGACTAATACCAGGATCGAACCGGGGTTCCTATTGGTTAAAGATACATTATGGGAGATTGTGGCAGTGCTTTAATAGTTTAAAACTTAAAACTTTGATCCGGGATATAATCGATTCAATTTTAGGCCTAAAATGATTAAATCACGAATGAAATTTGAGCAGCAGATCGGATCATAATCCAGTAAATATAACGGGCTAGCGTTGACATCGAGAGTTGATTATAGTCTGGATAAGTTAAGTTTATGTCTAATTAATAATTTAGATAACATTTCAGACCTACAGAAAGACCTGCAAAGGACAGATTCGGCTATTGCATAATGTATGTTTAAGGAGTCAGCAGTGCCTTATCCACTGAACTTCACTCACTTGAAAGATATCAGATTCCTTTCATCAATAATTTCCTATAATCTTTAGCTATTCACAGCGGCATATTATGTTATTTAATGAGCGGATTAGAAAAGTAGAATTAGATAAAGATTTGAATTTATTATAGGGGATATAATTGCTCTGTTAGAAAAGATCAATGGAGATGTCATGATCTGTATCCCACTAAATTATCTATAATGGATACTTTGTTGTACAAGGCACCCTTTGATCTTGCAGCCTGCAATCAAGATTATAATCTCGGTGACATAGGTAAACAAAAATGACCCCGAGCATTTGTTCTCGTGGTAAAGGCCAAGAAAGGACAATCAGAAGTTCAACTTCCGATGTAAATGTGGTACACGCATTGTTAAAAAATGGTTGCAATAAAAAACTATATACACTGTAAAATGTTCAACACGGGTTGTTTATTTTGACGTGACCATCAAAAGAACTACAACCATATACGGGACTGGTGAACAGCCGGGTCAGTGCAACTTACTATAGACATTAATTAAAGGTTCAATACCACTCTTGTTGTAACTGAATAATATGTTCCAATCTTTATTCTGGTCAATATACAATATTCCAATTAATTGGTGACACAAATTTCATCTTAACACACCTAATTTAAAAAATTGGAAAAATTAAACTGTATGCATTAAAAAGCCTTACGTAAACACTTTCAAATGTGACTTTGATTTAAACATATTTTCGAACCCTCTGAACAAGTAAAATAGGATGTAATGGATAATTTAAACAACGGGTAGGATACTTAAACATCTAGTGCTTAGAATAAGGCTATTATTTATTTTCTGGTGCTATTAAGCAAGCAAAAGTGTTATTGTCCCATTAAAGGGTGTGTTGGAATAGCTACACCCCTGCAAATTTACACTGCCTTTGCACCAAAAGATGTAGTCATTGATATAGAAGCATTCCCAAAACAGCCAATTTCACATCATACGCTCTTTAAATGGCATGTGTTTTGTTGTTATTCACATCATACGTTGGCGTGACTGGCAAAATTGTATGTATACCCAATTGGGATGTTTTATAAATGAAAAATAACATTTCATTTGGCGTTAAGCTGAAGTATAATCTATCAGTAGTGCGTTTTACAAACCTAGTGGCGCACGCAATGTCTTAATTAATTAAAGGGGAATACCAAATTATGCCAATTCTGTATGCTTACTATACTATGGAGACCACTGCCCTTGTTGAACCAACTATGTCACTTCCGGTTTTAATAATAATAATAAAAAATCGCTTACAAAAACGTTTTTGCTTGTGCTACAGATGGGATTATTTATTAACATATTTTTAAGATTTATGGAAACTTGTTTAAAATCGTTTGTCGTCTCCTTTAATAGTAAATGCAGGGGGACTGCACTACACGCAAAACCAAAAAAGTATACAAAGTAAAGTAGACATAACACAGACATTGGCAAAACTAAACAATTATCAAATCAAGTAAATGACGTTAGGAAATGAATAAACCACTTTATACAACTGAATTGTAAGATTTATATTTTATTATAAACGTGACTAATTGCTGAATATCAGCTACATTTGCGTGAACTACTTTGAATATTTGTAATTAGAAGTCGTTGTAGAATCAGATATATTAAAGCCCCAATACCACTCTTGGTGTAACTGAATAATATGTCCCAAACTTTATTCTGATCAACAAATTGTACTATTTCGTGAACCAAGGTGGTTTGCGGGGTGTGGCTCCGACTCACCAACCAGAAGATTTCGAGAGTAACATAATAAAGTTAAATTTTATTTTAATAATTCGCGTGCGCGTAGGGTTCTTTAACAGAGGGAGGAAGCAGGAGGACCCGGAGAAAACCTATGAGGATGTACACGCGACCCTACCCCTTGTCACTTTCAACCGGGGAATAGAAACAACGCCAGTTGACACAATGGCACCCCCCCCCCCCAAGATAGATGTTCTTCAGTAGCTAACATGCTAACCACAGATGGCGACAGAAAAAAATAAATTTAAAAAAGTGGTAGGACATTAGATTGCATTAAGTTATGTTGTTCGGTTTGATGGATTTAGATAATTTTGGCCTAATTTGCTTTTAACGTGTATGGTCAGAAAGTCCATGTTTGCCTTTTACTTTTAGTCTTGATTATTATGCCTTTAACGAACACATGCACACTGAAGGCTAACCATAGAGTCTTTTGCGTTAAAAGCCCGCAAATTTAATAAACGGGAAGTGACGTCTGAATAGCAGGTAGACTGTCAATTACCGACTGTGACCATTTACGGGAAGTGGACTAAATTTAATAATGATTTTAAGTGGAATTTTATAGTAGAGCGTCGCTAGAAAAAGTGTTTACGATTTATTAACGCGGTCACATCTTATTGTGAAGGCTATCGCCACGGGACGAAGGTCAATCAATACAATAAACAAACATGTCGACGGGTCACGTGATTCCCGGTGACCAAACAGGCATGACTAGTCGCCTTGATTACCAAGATTAATGAATCACAAAGTGAATTATATTTCTCCAGACAGATATTCCAATCACAGATGAGAAAGGGAACTGCAGGAGACGCCACACGTAGCCGACAAGCAGACATCCGTGAATAATAAACCCATTGCTAGACAAATTAAAGTAACACCAAGAGTCAACCGCTCTGCACAGTTCCGGACCTGTATGTAGTGATATAGACTTCGTCTAAAATGAGACAAGGGTCTCGAGAGAGGGCTTACCGTCCACTCGACTTTTACTAGGTCATTTTGGGACTAACATAATATGGTTTAATTTTATTTCAATCATTCGCTTGCGCGTAAGGGGTTTTAACAGTGGGAGGAAACCAGAAATTTCGAAGGCTGTTTGTGATATTGCCTCCTTTAAATTCAAAGTCAGGTCATAAATACATATTTCAAACAAACATGAACTGAGACTGAGTACAAATACAAGAATACATGAAAAGGGTGGTCTTAAGCCGAATGACGTCATCACAACGAGCATACTATGTCATGTAATCCATCCGGAGAGTGTATTCTTGGACTAGCAGATTGATATCGTCTATGGTATAATAAATGTGGGGCAGCGATACAGATCCAATCTCAAACGGCAATCAATAATAAGAACGCGAAAACGAAAAAGCCATATGCAATCAATCAAAATATGACAGGGGATTTAGAATGTCTGATGCTTGGAAATATCTACATAAAGGTACCGTGTATTGCCATTGTTTATCTCGGTAGCATCAGGAAGAGATTTTGAGAACTGTAGACTTGGGATTATCTACGGGTTAGATTGTCTAATTATAGTATATTTATGTGGAGTTCTCAGGCAAGTTTCATAGTTTATTATCGCTGACCACCCGATCGGTTGCCATCGTTAATAAAACATTTGAATAAATAACTGGATAGTGAATGATCTGGGTCTGTACCTAATCCTCTACAAGTAGCTCGGTCAATGGTCATATTTATTGAACTGTAATATAACATCAAATCAACTTTCTATTTACACGCGCAATATTCGCGGTAAATTAATCTAGCATTCTGATTCTAGCGAAAACATTCTAGTTTCCAGATTCCAGTTAATCTATCATACAAAGCAAATGGTTCTCTGTGTATATGGGAGACCATCACGCTTTTTCGCCAAGCTCGACCCCTAGATATGTGGTTTTAAATTAATTAGCATGGTCCATGAATGTTTTGGGCCATCAAATGTGAGCCCCGGCGAATCATCGCGCTCCACACCAACACATGACATCAAAATAACCATCATAATCCCGTGAATGTTTTAGACCATCCAATTTGGACCCGGATGAATTAGATCCAGTGTGAATTTGGCCCCGGGCGTATTTGGGCCTCTGGCAAGTCTGGTATCCTGATGGTAGTAAGTCAAGATTCCATTGACTCTTTTAATAGCCTAGCTAAATCGTTACAGCACCCACATTTCACAATGAAATAGATCCAAAGATATCCAGGCAACATTATCAAGGCTACAACAGCCTCGCTTGGCAGACCATTCATCGGCGGTAACCGGTAGTGGCGTCAGTGACTAAAGGTAAAGGTAAGCTTGGTCAGCCATTTACTGATTTAATTTGATTCGGAGGACTGCTTATACCCAAGCTGTATCGAAGTCATCCGATGGTCTAGAATGTTGATTAATAATTTCTATAAGATCAGACTTGCAATATGTAGATTTAGCTCTTGCATAATGTATGTGTAATATACACACGTCGATCACGTCTACTCGTATAACTTTAAATTAAATACATAAAAGCTGTTCTAGAAGGTTTATTCCGCATCGTAAATAAATTGTAGGAGACAAATTCCTTTTTTAATCAGGCGGTTTGTCCTGACATAGTGGGAAATGTGCGTGAGATAAGGGCTGTACAAACCAAGAAATCGATGTAGCAGTAAATGCGAGAATAATACATGGTAATTATAGATATACAGATTACAAAACAGTGTCTCGGATCTATAATATTTATGCTATATCTACACTAGTCGTGTTTTGCATTACACTTGGAAATCGAATGCATTTGGACAAAGGTTTCCAAGTAGAAATACCTTCATTGCCCCCCATCTTAATCAGTTTTAAATTTCCTAAAACCAGGCCTGGAAATAACGGTTTTAGATGTACCTGACAAAATGTCAGGCACTAACGTAATAGTACCTGACATTTTCAACTTAGTGCCGGACATGTATTAATAGTATCAATAAAAAAGACAAATCAGTGCCTGACAAAATGACAGGCACCAGAGGTTTGGGACCTGACAAAGCCTGAATCTGTGCCTGACATTGTCAGTGACAGGTGCCTTATTTCCAGGCTTGCCTAAAACCGTGAACCTTTACAGAAAAACAAAAATGACAGTGTAAACCTGGTATAACTGTTACAGTGTCTCGAATCTATAATATTTTAAAAGCTATGTCCACACTATTCGTGTTTTGCATTTTACTGGGAAATCGAATCAAATTTTGACAAATGTTGGCAAATAGGAATATTGTCATCAACTCCCAACTTAATCAGTTGACTTCTAGTCAGCCAAATTATTTCAATGATATTTAGTAATTGAACTAGATTATATATACAGGTCACAATTCCATGGAATACAAATAATGCTTATAATAACTGTATTCCATAGAATGATGACCCGTATACTCTAGTCAGCCAGTCGGACACAGAAAAACAAAACTCGTCAGTGTAAACATGATATATAGATTACAAAACCCTGTCTCAGGTCTATGATATTATGTCTACACTATTCGTATTTTACGTTAAACTTCGAAATCGGATCCAATTTGGACAAAGGCTGGAAAGTAGAAAAACTGTCATCAACTCCCAACAACACCAGTTGACTTCCAGTCAGCCAATCGGTCAACATTAAAACCGTGACCTTTTACAGTAAAACTAAAACTCCACAGTTTCTCGGGTTTATAATATTAATGATATGTCTACATAGTCGTATTTTAATAATTACGTTAAAATTGGAAATCGGATCCAATTTGAACTAAAGCTGGAAAGTAGAAATACTGTTATCGACTCCCAACAAAACCAGTTGACTCTTTGTAAGTCAGTCGGACAACATTAAAACCGTGACCTTTTAGTACTTCTAGTTCTACAGAAAAACAAAACTCGCCAATGTAAACCTGGCCTAAAAGATCGACGGAATCTGAATAAGTCAGTATGCTGAGTACAGGGACGTCAAATAGTCCTTATACGAACTTTATGGGGGTCACTGTACTCTTCAGATGACTAAATGACATTTATTTATATGTTCTGTTGCGGAATAAACGTCTGTTTTCCCATCTGGACATGAGTCCGATCCGATCAGACAAGTGGAAGATAAATGGCCCATAATTACAGACGACCTGAGTGAGACAAAGCCGTACAAGTCGGTGATAAGAAGGAAAGAAATCTTCTGGTTTAGATAACAACAGAATAGATATTATAGTAAATAGCCGATTAGTTTACAATTTACAAGTTTGAATTTGACCCCAAAAAGGAAGTTTTATGGATCTGCTTCGTTTTTATTTGTAAATATTAAAGCTTGCAGTCGAAAAAATCCTATAAATAAAAGGTCTATGAATGGGATTTCGCGGTCTTGGTTCCTTTTTTGTACTCGACGTACAGTGATTTAAAGGCGTTAGTGCGAATTACACCATACTACGTCGAGATTTGATACATTAACTTACATACTTCTAACCTTAGCTCTAATGATTAATAAGGTTCACGACTCAGATCCCAACATTCTATGGTAAGTTCTGATAATAAATAACGTTTACAACTCAGACCCTCCTCCTGTGTTAAGTTCTGGTAATAAATAACGTCCAAACCTCAGAATTGCATCTTTTGTGGTAAAGCTCCGAAATAACGTTTACACGCCAGACCCCCACCTTCTGTGGAAAGCTCTGGCAATAAACAACGTTAAAACCCAGACCCACCACCTCATGTGGTAAGCTCTGGTAATAAATAACGTTTTCAACGCGCACTTTCTGTGGTAAGCTCTTGGTTATACATAATGCTTACACCTTTGGTCCTGAGTTTACAAAGCATTCTCAGTCTTTTAAAGTTAAGGATTTACTCAAGCTTCAACAACTGTTTATGAGAAAAAACTTTGATCCAGAAACACAAACCTTTGCACATAGTTTTATAAAGGACTATATTTAAATTACGTCTTGGATGTTTTGTGAACTTCGGGCCAAATACCCAGCTGGTCTGCGGAAAAGGACGCAAAGCCCTAAAAGGTGAAGAAGTCCCTGGATTTCTCTATCTATAGATCTAAATAATCTCATGATATATTGCTGAACAATATCTCCATATAACGAATTAACGGCATAAATCAATATAAGTATCTACAGTAATAATTCCTGATTTCACAGTTCAGTTATTTTACATTTATTTATCAATTAATATATAGAGATAGAACTCAATGACCACTAAATACCGCTCGGGTAATTTAATGGTTCAAGAGAGTGTATCCCTGCGCAAGTATTTCACGAGCGTTACACTCGATATTGGTGGCTCAGTGTTCATGGTGCTAGCTAACTTGAGAAAAAATTCGGCTCGCTGTTTTTAGATCTTGTTTTATATTGTCAATGGCGCAGGACGAAAACGCGACTGGTACTTCGGATGATGCGGACACCTTGTTGGCGTGCACGTAAAATAACCATTGTCAATTGGAATTGGATGAAGAGTAGGCAGAAAGGCCGCGGTTCATGCAAAATCTCCCTCATCATAGCATGTTGCATACCCATCTTCATTGGCCTTTCATTTCATCTCAAATGACATCTTTAGTGAAACTTGCACAATCAATGTCCGACGAGCCAGACTGTATTGATGTTACATCTGATTTATTGCTCCAACCGATTTTATCTATGCTCATAAAATACCCCCCGAGCAGATGCAATTAAAACCAAATCAATGTAAATAAGACATTTTATTTTCTCGATCAAATGTCCAGCTGTAAATATCTATACCGCTTTTAAGGCACAAATCTTTTTTCAAATCCGACGGCATTGTCAAAAAAGTTATCAATAGGTTTTTAAACGCCTACTTTTCTGCACCGATGGCTAATGATGACTAATGTGCTTTGGGGAACATTTTGACTGGACAATAACGTTTGTACCACTTCGCCGTAGCAATGATTGGCCTACAAGGGAAATATGTACTGGGGCTTAAAGGGACAATAACACTCTTGCTGGCTTGACTGGCCCAAGATGTTTAACTACTGCTGACCCTCGAAGAAGTAACATTGATTGTCAGAAAAATGTCAAATAAGTCATCATCTATTGATCCCATGCCAACTAATCTCGTCAAAGATTCTATTCAAGTTTTAGCCCCTCTATTTTTTAAAATTGTCAACACATCATTCAAAACTGGCTCATTCCCTGATGACTGTAAACACGCAGTTGTTAGACCACTTATCAAGAAACCTGGACTTGACAGAAATAATCTTAAGAACTATCGTCCAGTGTCAAATTGTTCTTTCCTGGATAAATTTTTGGAAGTATGTGCCCACTCCCAGTTTAATGATTACTTCATCCATAATTCATTATATGGAAAATTTCAGTCTGCCTACCGGGAGGGTCATAGTACAGAAACTGCACTCTTGCGAGTGCACAACGATACTATGCTCGCTCTCGATAGACAAGCAGACGTCATTTTAATTTTACTTGATTTGTCTGCGGCTTTTGACACCATTGATCACGACATCCTGATCGATCGTTTGCGTCATAGGTTTGGCTTTGATGGGGAGGTGCTGAGGTGGGTTGTGTCGTTTCTGAGGGGAAGGACGCAAAAGATCTCGATTGGAGGAACAATGGTGTCGGATACGCACACGCTCGAGTACGGAGTCCCTCAGGGCTCCGTACTCGGCCCATTTCTTTTCACACTGTATATCTCCCCTCTGGAGGACATAATCAGTCGCCATGGATTGAGTACGGTCAGTTTTGCAGATGACACCCAACTGTATTTCACTTGCGAGTCTAACCCCGGTCCCATAAAAGCTTCGATTGAAGCCTGTGTGGACGATATCCGTCATTGGATGCGAGTTAATTTGCTCGCATTGAATGACTCAAAGACGGAAATTGTCTGGTTCTCGTCTAAACACAAAAGGAGTTTGACTATCGCAAGTGATATACGGATTGGGCAGTCTTTTGTCTCTCCCTCTCAGAAAGTCCGTGATCTAGGTGTTATGCTGGATTCTAGCGGTTCTATGTCAGCTCAGATAGCCAGTGTGTGTAGTGTCGCGTCTCATGCTATATGGAGAATAGGGAAAATAAGGCGTTTTTTGGATCAGAGCAACACTGAGAAATTAATCCATGCATTTGTTTCGTCTAGGTTAGATTACTGTAACAGTCTGCTTTTCGGCCTTAATAATTATCAAATAAAGAAACTACAGCTCATTCAGAATACTTCTGCTCGACTGGTTACGCTGATCAGGCGACAGGACAGGTGCCATATGACACCTGTCGTACAGTCTCTCTATTGGCTGCCAGTTGAGCAGAGAATCTCCTTCAAAATTTTATGTATCACTTTCAAAAATATACACTGCGCGACGGCACCGTACTACCTCACTGAGCTGATCACCGTTAGGGTGCCAGCACGCCATCTACGAGGCCAAAATGCCATACAGTTAGTTCGGTCGAGTATGAAAACAAAGAAATCCTATGGAGATAGATCCTTCCATGTTTCTGCACCATTTTTATGGAATACGTTACCAGAAAATATTCGTGCCATCTCTGATTTACCTGCTTTCAAATCAGCGATTAAGACACATCTTTTCAAACTAGCATTTACTTTGTAATTTAATCTAGAACTTCAATTTTTAAGTTTAATCTGTAATTTCTAATTTGTAATTCTATTCCGTAATTTCAAGTAGTAATCTCTATTATAATGGACTTGAACATTTTTATTTTTTATTATCTTGTATTTTATTTTTGTATAGTAGTTGTAATTATTGTTAATTGCTGTTCAGCGCTTTGAGATAATTGGATGGAAAACGCTCTACAAATAAAATGTATTATTATTATTATTATTTACATCTCAGCGACCTTGACGAAAATTGAGCTGGCCTTAACAAATAGATTTAGCCTTGAACCAAGCCTGGTGCACAGTCATTATTCCAAAAACACTTCTTCGATCCCAACATGTAGCTACGTCTTGTGTTACCCAACTATAGACTTAAGTCATTCGGCCATAGATGTGTTTCATACCCTGTACCTCGTACCACACCTATAGAATTCTGTATCCTTGAACATAAAGACTTCACAAAATTTTGGGTCGTTTAAAGAAGCAGTTAAGTTAATGACTGCCTATTTACATTAATTGTAATTTTATGCTGTGATAAGTGAAGAGCTAAATGTCTCTTGAGCATTAAAGATACATTATGGGAGATATTTATATAGAGTTGGCCATTCTTGCTATAACAGTTCAAAAGTAGATGATGAAAGAAGAATATATTGAAAATTTCAGTCAAATTACTTTTATTATGTACAAAGTTATTAGCGTTATAATATTTGACTAGAAATGGGGGCCAAAATTGTCTTCACCTTGGCCTATCGTTTGATTGACAGGCGTTAACTTCAGCTCCATAATCTCTTTATCAAGTATAGTTTTCAATGCCATCGGAATATCGCTCAACAGCGGCCTCGCTAAGCACACTCTATCATTTAGCCTCGATCTAACTGATGACGTAAACATAACAGTTAATAATCTCATCACCGCGCGCCATATTTGATTTAATTAATCAGTGAAATCATATTTAAATCCAAGCTGTAGCCTAGCCATCCGTGGGTCTACACAGTTGATTTTGGGCTTGTTGTTTAAATAAAGATCTAATTTATAATTTCTATAACATCCGAAGCCTAAATTAAGACTTGCAGTAATCAGATTTAGCTCTTACATAATGTATTTTTAACTTTTATGGATCTGTGCACAATACAAGAACTCGCTATCATTATTATTTTATAATCGCGAAAAGTCCAATTTCTTATACATACGGTTTGATTGGTCCTGTGGAATACTTTTATATTTCAGGGACGGACTACTTGGGACCGGTGGTTCCGTTATCAGATTTACCATGTAGGATTGGGTGGTACAAGTCAGTGAGGCCGGGGACTGGATTAAAAGCACAAGTTTTGAAAAATAGATTGGATTTGAGGTATATTCTCGGTGGCTAACACAGCTTATTGAAAACAATTTTATTAGAACATAAGGTTCAAACTTCAATCAAGGTACTAATCCCAGTCAGACTATTTCAAAGAAACACTGTCACTCATAAAAGACTTCAGCATAAACCTGTAACTAAAAGTCGATTAAGTTGCGAACCCCGGTCAATTCAGAAAAGCTTTTGTCGTGATTTCAGAGTGACCTTCACATTTTTATATCAAAATCAGAATAGTACTTTTGATCTTGAGGGGTGCATTTCACCCACTGATGCCCTCTCCAATAAATCAGGTACTTGGTTGTTCCATAGCCAACCCCTGGGCAAGAAATGGCTATAAATGGTGTTTTCTAATACTCTTAGCTTATGCACACATTTGGAACGTGTTAATTCTACCAGTTCATCAATAACGACTTAAATCAAGACTAAAAAGGGCCCTTATACAACTAGAGGGAAAATAAACTTGTTTACGAGCGTCACAGCCTACCATAATCCCATACCTCTATTTAGCCCATCCCTGATAGACATCAAATAAATTTAAACCAAGTACGAACAATCCAACCCATTAGACAAAATTCAAAGTCCTTAAAACGGTATAGGCAAAATAGTGTAATCAGTCAAAATAGTTTAATCAGCATATTATGGACTGTTCACCGTGTACAAAATACACAACAAACAAATCAAATTAACGTGTATCATTCACCTAGATCAAAACTCTCCTCTTGAACCAAAGACAATATCCACAGTGAGTTAGTCCCATAATTTGAGTACCCGGTAAGATTATACTCTACAATGTACGAGAACGGAGTATTTGGGTGTTATCGTAAAATTAAATAATTTCATCTGACGTATATATAAAGTACTAACCTGTTTAAACACCTAAAAATCGAAATATCGTGTTCCTGCTGGTCAGCTAGATACTAGATATTCCAATCTATCAAAAACTGTTTTAAAATATCGTCTTCCGGCAGTCAATGAGATATCCCAACATATAAAAACTGTTTTAAAATATCATCTTCCGGCTAGTCAACTAGAAACTGTTGAAGCAATAGAATATATTATTTATTCTGTCCATCAGGAAACCATACGTACGAATATAGGAGGATAGAACTATCAGATAATCACAGCACGTACTACCGGGTAGAAGCTCTGAGGACCAAGTGTCTTTTAATTGCAGAGGATCGTTAATAGGTACGAATTATCCTGAATAAACCCTGTATCTAGAGTCAAGTAGGAATTCTCTTGGTTGATGAATGTAACTATAAACAACAGGTACGAATTATCCTGATTGATATTCTGGAAATATAAACACAATTCGTACCGGGTTGTTATTACCGGAGACTGGTTATATGTGAATCATTAGCCAGGAGGCATGTCAACCAGAGTGAACGTCGTCAGTCAATTATTGATGATGGACATATAGGAATATATAGTAATTAATACAAACCGTAGTAAGTATTGTCCGTACAATAACAAATTAGCTAACTCTGTCAAGGTATCTGACAGTGGCATTAATCAGAAAAGGATAATTATTTACTGCATTTGTTTCCAATTTCCACCAAAGAACCTTGCCTCAGATCGGAATACATTCATTACTTGACCGAGCACAAAAACAAAACCTGAAACCTATTCTACGACTATCACTATACCATTAATATTCCTTTAAGATCTTCATTTACCAACTACAGAGCAACCCGAGTTAAATGTAATGTCGTCGATTCCCAAGAAACTGGAGTCTAGTCAGTTTTTAAAATAGCCGAACCATTATTATCAGCTTACGTCCTTCAGATTTGACTTTAGATGTAATAGCCTGTAATGGACAGTACTGTCAACGTTATAAGTTATCTGGCTATTCCTAGCCGATACACACAATCAACTTTCTAGAAGCTCCGGTTTTTATTACAAACGATACATTTATCGTTGATTGTCAATCAGGGAAAACACAGTATCACAACTAAAGGTTATTAAGTAAACTCAGTTGTCGTATGTTCGTTGGTCGTCGATCACAGTTTAATATTATCTAATGTTTAATTAATGCCACTATTTAAACTGGGTTGTATTGCACGACTGAACACTATTAACTTCCAGGAAGAACCAATTCTCTTCAAACAAATATCTTCGATGATTGTCAACCGTGTTTATTCTGGTGTAATTGGATCGGAAAGACTTCAAAATGTTACCGACAATAGAGTAACCACGATTCTTTGCACAGTTAGGAACTTTTGAAGCATCCAGGAATTTACAAGAATCAGAATTGTCGTAGATTTCCCTAAGAAGAACAAACTTGTCAATAGTATATAATTGTTACGATTCCCTCTCACTTTTATAAGAAAACATAGAAAATGGTATTTTGTGAGAATCAATATTTTTCCTAATTATTAACAAGAATCAGAATTGTCGTCGATTTCCCTAAGATGAACAAACCTGTCAACAGTATACTATAGTTGTGTTACGATTCCCTCTCACTTTTATAAGAAAACATAGAAAATAGTCTTTTGTGAGAATCAATATTTTCCTTGGTTATTAACCAAGTAAACACGATTCGTTATCTCATCCAGTTTAACAAACAGGAACATATCGAAATTAATTCCACTGGTTCATGTTAACTTCCTGGAATTCTTTGGAGTTATTAGAATCGGTTAATTGTTTAATTAATTAACAGGAATGTACACAATGACCCGGTTATACGCCCTTGTCTAAATGAACGTAAACAACACACATCGTTACGAAACAGTTCAATATGCTGGCCGTGTTGTAACTAATTGATCGGTTAATCAATCATAAGATCAAAGGACGCAGGTAACGTATTACAGGTAATTAGGTACTATTGTTTAAATATCGCTCAGGTATAAACTTCTACTTCAAATTAAAAAAAATAGTTCAGAGTTGGTGATTACTTCCCGTTGGCTGAGATTTATCAATTAATTAATCAAGGTTCTTCTCCAGAAATTCCACTCGTAGAAGACTGCAGGTTCCTGGTTGTTTGTCATAAATCAATGAGCAAATCACTTGATTGTAGATTAATCTCAGAGACTCACACACAAATATGGCTGGCGATTGATGAAAATATATAAATAAGTATACCCCTGGAGTGGTTATTCGGCAAGTTTCTCTGGGAAAACTTGTTTACGATATTCCCCTTGGTGGAAGTGGACGTTAAATTCTCCAGGAACGAAGGAGCAAACCAAAAGGTTATTCCATTGTTAAATGTCACCACACTCTCGATGGATTCCACCTGAAATTGGAATACGCTACTTCAAAGGGTTAACGTGCACAAGTATTCATTAAAATCCACGTATTGAAAAGACCGATATCTAAAAACAGTGATAAATCAAAATGCAAGGATACTCGACGACAAACGATAATAGTAGCGAGGGAGAAATATGTAAATATTTTCACGTATTGTACCACACAAGAGAATAAATCTTAAAACAATTTATAAATCCATCCCAAACAGACACTTGCAATAGAAACAATACAATTATAGCACTGCAGATTATTCTCTAAGTTTCATCACCAAAAAAGAGTAAGGAAAGTGGAAATCTAATTTAGAGACTTATAAATTTAAAATTATAGCCAAAGAATCTTCCAAGAAGCATACATGTGTTGAATATTGGCTCTGTATCACCTCTTGTCAGCAGTGGTTGGTGTATGGATATTGGATATCTACCCGTTTATGATAGATTGCTTGTATTAAACCATACTATTCCCACCGAGTTCTCATCAGTCATCTAGATCCTTTACTTCAATATACCAGCTTACAGGTTCCTTTCACTGAACACAGCAATCAGCGAGTTGCGGTCTGTCCCATTTCTAATTTAGACATAATACTCGCAGAGAGAGCCCGGAACCGCTGATAAATGAATCAATGAGGACGTCGTCTCGATCACCCGCGATCGTTTTTAACACAATCAGGCATTGAAATATTATCCAGACCTATAGAAGCGATACTTTACTTTATATGGACTAAGACTAGTAATTATTTGCCTAGTTTTCATGATGGTTTTCATGATGGACGAATGTAGTGCGAGTTATTAATAGACAATTTTTCCCTTAATTTTTTTCTCCCCTCTTCCTGCATTTTTGGGTTGACTTTTTGGTCTAGAATAGGAGAAAAGGGATCAAATTTGCAATTTTATAGCAGTTTTGGGTAATACTGGTGATATTACAGCGGAGGGATGGGGTTGTAAAATGTCTTTCTGCGGAGCAATCAAATGTATAGGAAGTGAGATTTTCACCCCAGGCAACTTCAAATCCCTGTAGCAAAAAATCCAAACCATAAGAACCCTACAAGTTTATGATGAGGTGATTGCCAAATGTGGTCCCCATTGTGCCTAAAAAGATTGGAACCAACGGAATGTTGAGCAAAAAGTTACAGCCTGTGATGTTACACCCATTTAACATTGAAGTCAATGGGCAAATAATTACTAGTCTGAGTCCTTATGATACTAAATATGGCCGAAAGAGATTTGTTCTCCACCACTTATTTCATGAATTTTTCAATAAGAAGTGTCAGAAAAGGTAAGAATACTGTTTTTTTATTGCTCACAAGGCATTTTTCTGACTGTCTGATATCAAAATAGCCATTATTTGGGGTTTCCGTTGATAGAGTGTGAATTCAGGGACCGTAGGCCTTAATGTTTACATTTTGTTGCATGTACGTCATCAAAACACTGAATTGTATTACAATGTTTCTAGTTTAGTACTAGTTAACTAGTGGCACGTGTTTTTTTTTCAAAAAGGCATATTTCTACTGTCGCATTTATGATTAAATCGAATATTCTCGTCAAAAAGCATTTGGCGTAGGCCTATGCCAAGACAGCTAGTCCTGACAGCTAATCCTGACCCTAGCCCCAACCCACAATCTTGCCAAAAAATCATGTGGCCACAACCCTATTTACATGTGACCTTGAACCAAGTCTGCAGTTGGCCTTAATATTTAGACATGACATGTTTTGACATCATACAATGAAATGTTAACATGTATACTCCAAAATTCACTCCCATGTGACTTTTGACCATACCTGCAGCTGGCCTTAATATTTAGACTGAACCTCAAAAACATGGTATCTGCCTTTGAGATTGGCTTAGACTTGTGTGACACTCATTTTTTTTTCATTTTTTTACTGACTTTTCTGACTGTTTACTGGTTTCTTGTTGGAGAGCCAGTGATTGGATGTTCCCTAGAAATAAAGAGGTTTATTTCTATTTCCAGTTGCAACCATTTTTTTTTTCTTTCGTATTTTCTCACTGTTTTTTTATTGCATATTTATCCCCAGCTATCTATCATTTCAGGTGCCATGGGTAATATTTCATAGAGTGGATTGATTGACCTCAGCAAACACAAGTATTTAAAAAAAAGAAGCAAAACAGGTGAGATAAATGTGGATTTCATACACCACTTTTCGAAGTGCAGCCAACCTGATCCCCACTTCTGCTCACTAACGGGGGGGGGGGGGATTTGGTACTGCACAGGCCTTTCTACTCCCCTTGGCATGTAACTGAATGACAGAATTGCATATTTTGACCATTTTCTGGGTGTCAAAGGTCCATTTCCCTGGATAGTATTCTCCCCAGAATTCTCACTCTCTTCCAAATTTAACATTTCAGGTCTACATCGCAAACCCTGATGACTTCCTGGACTGGCTTCAGTAGAACGATGATCTCAATGCATATTAATTTCATCCCGGATCTCTATGACACCTGTGGTGGAAGTGGAGGGCAAATCGAATTCAGTTTGGACTCCAACCGAGGACCTCTGTAAACTTTGCTTTTTGGTGATGACTTCATTTCCGAGCCCGATAAAGGACACCCATGTGTTTATCATGGCCTCTCATATTAGAAGATAACATAAATGGCTTGTGTGTTGACGGTTGTGCATATGTCTTGGTCAGGAAAGTTGTAGGCACCATTGCCCTTGTAAACCATTTGACAGGCCAGAGTGAACAGGGAGACCCATGATTGGTCAACAATGTACCAGATTCCATACTGGGGGGTGGGGATGAAGAAACTCTTGTAGTGTTACATTATCAGATTATTTCAACTTACTTATCCTATGGAAATACAGCTATATAGGAGATATTTTAAAATTGATAAGCACTGCTTGTTTCAACATCTTAAATTTGGCCACAATTTAACATTTGCAGCTACGTTAACAGAGAAAAAACTGTGGTTTTCGATGAAAGTGATAAAAAGTCTAATATTGCATCATGATTACTGTTTTAAAGTATTTCCGTGATGGAATTATATTGAATTTATCTCATCTTTTTACATAATGCATTTATGTTCAAAAATAAAGATGTTGTGTGGAATTCAAAATTTATGTGCTTTCAAATTTCTATCTGAATTTCCGCAGTTTTCTGATGCACTATAGTGATTGTAGAATGCTGCACTGCGCATCTGCAAATGCATGGATTTTCATACTCTTTGGCCAGGGCATTGCATATATGTTTGTTTATTAGATAACCACAGATTTGTTCAAACAGCAAGAACATGTGAGGTATATAGGACTAAGACTAGTAATTATTTGCCTAGTTTTCATGATGGACGAATGTAGTGCGAGTTATTAATAGACAATTTTTCCCTTAATTTTTTTCTCCCCTCTTCCTGCATTTTTGGGTTGACTTTTTGGTCTAGAATAGGAGAAAAGGGATCAAATTTGCAATTTTATAGCAGTTTTGGGTAATACTGGTGATATTACAGCGGAGGGATGGGGTTGTAAAATGTCTTTCTGCGGAGCAATCAAATGTATAGGAAGTGAGATTTTCACCCCAGGCAACTTCAAATCCCTGTAGCAAAAAATCCAAACCATAAGAACCCTACAAGTTTATGATGAGGTGATTGCCAAATGTGGTCCCCATTGTGCCTAAAAAGATTGGAACCAACGGAATGTTGAGCAAAAAGTTACAGCCTGTGATGTTACACCCATTTAACATTGAAGTCAATGGGCAAATAATTACTAGTCTGAGTCCTTATTATCGGGGCCGTATCTAGCGGGGGTGCAGGGGGTACATTACACCCCCAGAAAAATAAGGCTCCCCGAGAAATGGCACCCCCCCACCTCTCACAAAAAATTAACTGCAGTCTTTCAATTATAAAATGACACACTTCATTATGATTAATATCAGTAACTTGGGCATTATATTGGCGCCCCACCACTCTGGTGCACTCCCACTTTCAAAATCCCACATACGACCCTGTTTATCATAGTTCAACGTCCTTATTTCACCAACGCGATTCGACATTGACGATGAAATACTCGTTTTAGAAAAACTGAGTTTTGAATAAGCTTATCTCGATTCTCATCCAGGACATTTTAACTTTTAGATTGAATTACACGACGTGCTTAGACTATCAAGGCAGAAATCGGAAGCAAACTTCCCTTGATCTTCTACTGTTCGCCACTAAAATAGTTTCAGCTGAAATGCTTTTCATTTTGTTCCGCATTTTAAGCAAACAAATAGAATTGATTAATGCTCATCGACAATAGGCGAATATAGTGTTTTTTATTTTATCTATCTGGGGAAGCGACTATTCGGATGACTGCTTTATCTATTAATTCCGGTTAATGATTCACGTTTTGTTTGAAATGGCTTAGTGATTATACTTAAAAATAAATAAGAAATAAATCAACATACTCTTGTAACCATGGATCTATGGAATTCAAATGTATTTATTTGACGAAATATAAATATAAACTGTTTGAAACTAACTTCCAGCATATATTTAATACAGTTGGGGTGTCGGTGTAGAAACGCAGTACGTTAAACCTTATTTCATGCGATCACGGGACTGTGGTTTATCATACCATCTGAACGACTAGACTAAACTTTATCCTTGTAAGGCCCTCCGCTCTACACCTTTGACAAGGTGAAACCGAGCCTATTAATCACAAGCTTGCTCGGCCATAACCGCGAGGGAAGGAACTCGAAACATCCCGGTTAACGAACCAGCCTACTCACTGAACCAACTCGGCTCTTATAACAGCTACGTTCACATGCGTGCGTGCAGTTATCAATGTTTGTTATGCTGTAAAAATGGTTTTATCATATGACATTTAGTCTAGAGTGCATCACTTACTATTCCATAAAAAACACAGAACTACACAGAAAATTCAAAATGTCAAAGTTAAAAGCTTAATGGTAAGGATCTTTAGACCCTTTACAGAGATATTAAAATGCATTCATGAATATCAAATTGACTACAAAGCACATCATGCACAAGTTGCAAGTATAGTCGTAACGTTGCTCAGAAATAAGCAGTAATCGTAATCCATAGAATTGTTACAAATGTATTCCAGGGGCCGGCTGCTCAAAATTAAGTTATTTAAACGATCCGATAAACTCTAACGGGTCGTTATCTTGCCAACTTGGCGTTTGTTAACGGCCCGTTAAATTTCAGGTGCTGGAAAGCCAAATTCAGTATTTGTTAGCTAACGGATTGATTAAAGTTAGCTAAAGAGGAGAATGACTGAAATTTAAATGCTTAAATTCAATGTTAGTCGAGTAAATCTAGCCTAAAATATAGCTTAACCGAGAACAAACTGCAAGAAATTGTTTTTATGCTTTTTCCAACTTTATGGGCCCCGTAGGTCGTGAAAATGAAAATCGGCCAAAATCGGACTTCGAATAAGGATTTTACAAGAGGTCAAAGGTCACGGGCTGTGAAAATTAGCCTAAAAACTTTGTTTTGTCATAACTTCTTCAATAATGGTCGTATCCTAACAAACTTGGTGTCAAACTTGGGGTTTTCGGGCATGGTGAATCCAATGACACCATTACTTTTGACGCTTAACGTCACGTTAAGGCGATGGCACCACTGTAACGTCACGACGTCATACAAAAATGACGCCATAGTTTCTGACGTTATTTCGTAAACTAAAATGGCGTCCACAGTGATATTTTAGGAAGAAAACGTTTAATGAATTCGATTAGTGCTAAATCTCTGAAATTTGAATGAACATTAATGTATGAATGGCTGAGGTAACAAAAAAGTCGATGTCTCCTTTGCTGTGAATCGTCTTCTGTCAGCGGTAAGCTTATACCGAAAAGGGTGTTCTAGGTATCGAAACAGTTGCCAAAGAGAGAGGCGTGTCGATTAGTGACAACGTTAAGGTCGGGACCCACGTTCACAAACAAGAAAAATGTCCAGGTGATGAAACGGAAGCTATGTGATATAACGAATGTAAAACCTGGTCAGAAACGGCGATCGTATGAGAGTAAAGGCTGTCTTTACTGTGGTGATGAAGCGTTTTTATCTGATGTGGGTTCAAGCTCAGTGAAGACCGATGGTTTTGTTCAGAGTATTTCTAAGGTCGTGGATGAGAGAAAAGATGACTGGGCGCTAGAGGTGAAGGATAGACTTGAGAATTATTCGTTCGATTTACATGCCGCGGATGTCGTGTACCACCATCAATGTGATGGTAATTTTCGAACAGGTAGAGCTGTACCTGCTTCCCATGGCTATGAATTTAAATTTCAAGAGGGCCGCATTCACGGTAGACCAGTGAACGAAGAGCAAAATGAAGCCTTTGTTAAAGCATGTAAATACTTAGAAAATGAACGAAAAGCAACCATATCAGAGTTGGTAATAAAAATGGCCGAATATACGATCGGTTCAAGCCAGGCGTACTCGAAAAAATGGCTGAAAACAAAATTGATTGATCTTTATGATGATGCTATCTCGATTAATTCCCCTGCCGGATGTGATGATATGACCACATTTGTGACCATGAGTGATAAAATCACTAGAGAGTTCTTACAGAGAATAGTGAAGATAAAAAGCAGACTTTTAAAGGGCTAAACCCGAAAAAATTTTGGGGAATAAAACTGCTCAATTTTGTGTTAAAATCCATTAAAATATTCGAGTCAAGGGCCGAGCAACTACTTCCGTATTTATGATACGTTTTCAAACGACTTAAATCCGTCAGTCTTCATCTGGAATCTGAGACCGGTGTCCCAAGGTGTATTTTGCGGTATCTGGATTAAACCAAACATTTGTTTATAAAAATTGATGTGTAGTTGAATTTTGCCTTTCTCTATCAAGTACGGCACATGGCTTATTTACTGTATAACCCTCTCAAGTAACCGTAATCGGTTATAAGGTCACCCAACGAAACAATTGACCCGAAATCTTTAAAGGGTTACTTAATTGTCCGGATGAACAGTTTTGGCGTTCAAATTCATCAAAGATGTTATCAATAAAAAAAAAACCACCATTTGAATTATCTTGATGGCCGAGTATTTGTTCTTTGAATCACTGTGATACTTAACGAAATATGTAGAATTATAATTTACAACTAAATATTGATATCGTGCAGTACCCGATTTAGACGAAAAGACACTGTGAATAATGTCTTTCAATCGGGCTTTTAATTTACTATGGGGAATTTCAGTAAACAAAGTAGAAAAGTCAAACGTTTGAATAGATGAATCTGAAGCAAGGGATCTAGATTGCAAATCATCAAGTGATTCTTTGGAATTTTTTAATATCCACATTTAAGTTCTTTGAACAGACAGTCAAAATAATGTCGTTTACAAATAAACACTATGTCATTGGACGCTTTGTCAGCTGGCACGATGACATAATTGTCATGCAAGGCATTCAGATTTTCAACAATGCTAACATCATTAAAACAAATAGACTAAGACCTAGTTTCAACTGAAAAACGTTGCATGTATATTCTTCGTTTAAGTAAACGACTGATAGACTTAGACCAATCAGAAAGAGTATCCGAGATAACATCTTCCCTCTTAGCCCATGATCTAGCGTAGTCCTCCCGGCATCCATAATAATTTTGAAATGTTGATCCCATGAAAATGGTTGCGGTTCCCGGTATTTGGGTCCTTTGGACAAAATTTCACGTAGCTTATTATTCTGGACTATGTTCAAATCACCAGTGACCACATGTCCAGCTGGCGGGTAAAGGAAGGACGACGTAGAACAAGAACATGGTAGAGGGTTATTGTATAAGTCTTTTGCATTGATGTCAGATAATGCATTTCTGGATTAAATATTTTGGATGCAATGGGTTTAAGAAGCGCAGAATTCCCGGGAATAGACATATATCCCAAGAGCAGTGACATTGAAGTAGAAACAATCTGGGCCTCAACTCCAGATTTACTAAAATACTTCGTCGAGTGTATCATGGACGAAAAAAACCCGACACCAAAATCATGTTTTTTGGCTCAAACTTTGGTTCACAACATATGTCCTCGGTCTGTAATAACGCCGCTGAGTTTCGGAATCGCAGCTACTACCTACGCTGTCCATAAATGTAGAAACATAGTTGATTTACTAAACGCGCTTGGTGTCTGTTCATCTTATAGTGAGGTTCTCAGGTATATACACAACGCTGCAGCCAACAGTTCAACAGAACCATTGGTAAAACTCACAGATAATATGGATGTGTTATTTGTTGCTGATAATGGAGACCACAATCTTCGTACAATAGACGGAAAGGGTACTTTCCACGGCCTTGGCATTATGGCATCGATCAATCCACAAAATCTGAAAACCAGCGGTATACCCCGGAAAAGTATAGCTGATATAAAAACACGTGTGTTAGAGACTAGAGTAGATTTTTTATATTAAATTCCTCGCTTAAAAAGTCTTACCTTTCGTGGCCTTTTATCGAGTTATGGCGTCATTTTATATGACGTCGTGACGTTACAGTGACGTCATCGCATTAACGTTACGTTAAGCGTCAAAAGAAATGGTGTCATTAAATTCGCCATGCCCAAAAACCCCAAGATTGACACCAAGTTTGTCACGATACGACCATTATTAAAGAAGTTATGAGAAAGCAAAGTTTTAAGGCTAATTTTCCCAGCCCATGACCTTTGACCCCTTGTAAAATCCTTATTCGAGGTCCGATTTTGGCCGATTTTCATTTTCACGACCTACGGGGCCTAAAAAGTTGGAAAATGCAAAAAAACAATTTCTTGCAATTTGTTCTCGGTAAAATGCTACTTTTACTCGACTATGTACATGTATAACAACTTTATGAAACTTAGTGTTAACAAAACACAGAAGACAGTGGGACAACTGTGCAGTCTGTTCACAGAACTTAATTAAAGACAAAAAGAATTTAATACAGAAACACTATAAAAGCGCGAAAATACTTTAATTTTCTTTAGAAATTTTTGCATAAATCTGTCGGAAAATGTGCTATACAGAGACTGTAGAATATTTGGGGCCAATATTTCCAACAAACACCCGAAATTCTATAGAATTTCATCCTATAGAAAATGGAATAGTCCCCCACCTCGCCCAAACCTCTAGAATTTTCCATAGAAAATTACACTGGTTATCTGTGACTTTTTACAGACTAATGCCACCGTTGAACAGATAACGGAGCCCAACACCTCTGTTATATATAACGAAAAGTTAACGGGGCTTCCAGTAAAAGACTTTATCTGCGTTAAAGATAACGATCCATTAACTCCATGTCAACGAGTCGTTAATAGTTTACGGAGCTTTAAACAACTGGTCCCAGTTCAATTACTAAATGCCAATGAAACCATTTACGAAACAGTTCAGTAGGTAAACCAGCCATACGTCAACATCTGTTATGAAAAGTGATATCAGGCGTTCCGAAGATAGACAGCATACCCTACCCAAAGCCCTACCTAGTGTACCTCGTGTAGTATTTTTATTTAAGTATTCCTGAACAGGGCCCTTGAATCAGAGTCTAATAAATAGCATAGAACGGGCTAACTGAGCAACAAATGAAATGGGGGGGGGGAGGCCTACTGTTCTGCACCAACTGGGCTAATGAGTGATATTACGGATATTCTGCCCGAACAGCGGCGCTACGGCCAACTCATATCTTTTATCATTTTTTACGTGCACGAGACTTCGGTTTTTCGTCACATCCCTCTGTCGTGCACCACAGACAACTTGATGCCGGAAAATCTCGATGAAATTTCTCGGCAAACGCAGGGGTCGAACAAGTCAAATCCCAAAAGGAGCAGTAGGAGAAACATTTAAACTGGTAATCTATTAGAATCTCGGCGAACTATAAACACTGAACGTGACGGTAATATCTTCTAACAATGCTTTAAAATGTCGTGTCACTCTTTTAACAGCTTCAAGTCCAAGATAATTAATCATGAAAGATAGATGGCTGACAATGGAAGGATTCTTCATTCCTCACATTAAAACTAGAAAACCTGTTAACTTTGATGGTACGAACATCTTCCAATTAACTAAGGCTTAACTTGAATGAAATAAGTGTGAAAACTAGGAATCCATTTGCAGACAATTCGTACAGTGTTTCAATCTTAAAGATGAATTATGCAAGAGTTTTAACAAATTCGGCCTAAGACAGGTCTTCGTTTAGCGTCAAATCTTATATAAAGTAGGCCTACAAATTTGATGTATATTTTCATGCCAAGCTTGTCTACCATATCACACCTGGTGGATTTGGACGTTAAACTACAGAAACTAACGAATGAGCATGCCAAGCCTATACTTTACTATCTTGACCATTGAATGTTTTTTTTTTATTTTCAACGGATTAATAACACGATTGCTAGTTAAAATCTTTAAGAGGCATTTAGTAACTTGACATACTTTTGGAATAACAGCTACTTATTTGTTTGAGCGACGTTTCGAAGAGTATTCTCTCAACGTTATCAAGCTAATATAACGTTGAGAGAATACTCTTTAAAACGTCGCTCAATTAAATAAGTAGCTGTTATTCCATAAGTATGTGTTATTTTTATTGCCAGTTGATAATTAAATTTTAAAATCTGAAGTAAAATTGAAGACGCCAGGGGTTCGGACCCGAATTTACCGAGCCTCGTTCAAAACATGAAGAGAAGACACTTCCTGACCAAAAGAACGAAGACTGGTAACTGGTGTTTTAGACAGAGTAAGTAAAAGATATCTGTATTCCGGAAGGAATTGTTTCGAGCAGAATCGACTCATTGACGCTTTGATTAGTTATTTCCTTTGCTTCCAGTGGCGCGGTTTTATTTGGTTCGGTTCTTTATCAACTTATCTAATATTTATTGTCAGTTTTATTCATTAAAGGGACAGCATATGAGATAAAATAAAGAGCTGATAGCTCTGGCCATAATAGATAACGTATAACAATTCAGTAAAAATTTCAGTCAAATCGTTCCATTCTGATCCGAGATATTAGCGATAGAATTTTGGGTATAGTCTCATCATCATTACTAAAGTCGGTACAATTAAAAACAAAGTCTCGGTACACTCGGGGGGGGGGGGATGGCCTATAGTCTATAGTGCCTATTTCGACCTCTAGATGGCCGGTCACCTCTGCCTTGCGGTTGTGGTTTCAAGCCCTGGTGTGAGCGTATGTGGCATAGAGATAGGAGTGCCTTCTCAACCTCGTGGGTTTCTTCCGGACACTCCGGTTTCCCCCGACTGCTAAAGACCCCTACGTTCAATCGAATTGAAATAAAATTAAACCATATGTTAGTCCCGAATGACCTAGTTGTGTTGAATGGACGTTAAACCCCATCTCTCCCTCTCTCTCGATACACTCATTGAAAATTTAGATAACATTTCTGGCGGCCTAAAGAAAGACCTGCAATGGGCAAAATTAGCTCTTACATAATGTATGGTCAATAAAACAATCTGCTAAATTTATTATTGTATTTCATATTTTCTATTTCATCATATTTCTCTCCAATTTACTATTATAAGTTCTACTTGGGTCAGTTTGGTAGTGTAAGGCTTTTTTTTACCAAACATGACCTACATTTTATTTGAAAATGTCTTCAAGGTTATGGAATGAAAGGAAATGAAATGGGGATAAACGTCTTACTGTTCTGCTCCGATTTGGCTAATGATGACAGGACTAAAAGACGAATATGGTACCAAGTCCAATCAGATTCCTCTGAAAGTTTGTATCGCGGTTTTTATTTTGGGAGGGGAAGGGCGGGGGCTAATCGATAACGTTTTTTTTTGACTCTCTGGCTGTACGTTCGTTACAAGGAGTAGGTTCGCCTGTGGGTTTTCTCGGCTCATCCGGTTTCCCTCCAGCGCCAGAGACCCCAACGCGCAAGCAGTTTATTGAAATAAAATTGAACCATGTGTTAGTCCCGAAATTACGTCATCTGTATCCAGTGGACGTTAAACCCCATTTCTCCCTGTTTCTCTCCATGAAAAAGTGGCATCGTGTGTACCAAAAGCAGTAAGCATACTCTGCCTTGCGTGTGATACCCGTCACTACTAAGTGAACAAAATGTTGACAATGTTCCGGGGTACCACCACTTTAATACGAGAACCATTTTTACGGCTAAACGCGTTCTATTGTGTACATTTCCTGAGAAAATCAATTTTCATTAAAACACCATAATGAATAAATTGATTGACGTGCCTTGACGTAATTGCAACATGTCTAATAAAATAACTTTAGTGAATATTGGATAGAAAAAGAAAAGATATCCTGCTGAGAACATTTTAGATTTATTGGATCGACAGAAAAATACGTTTCTACAAACAGAGAATTAAATTTTTGCACCATTTGATGATCCAACTTATAGATTAATTTCATAAATTGATTGTAATAGCTGACACACGTGTCAATGAAAGCACAATAGATCGCAATATAAACATGAGCTAAAAAGACTCATCATTATTTTTTTTTCAACATAAAAAATAATCGTAATATAAACATGCGCTAAAAAGACTCATCATTTTTTTTCTCATCATCTTCAGTGGCAAGTTATGGAATTAGATTGCGTTTTGTTCCGGCGGCGGGGTTTGGATATCCGAATGGTTAGCGCGTGCGCGCTGTATCATAAGTTCTGTCATTGAGTCAACTAACGTTGATTCGATTCCCCGGTTGTACGTGACAAGGAGTGGGATCGCCTGTCCAGTCTCGTGGGTTTTCTCCGGGTCCCCCCGGTTTCCTCCCACTGCTAAATAAAGACCCCTACGCACAAGCAAATTATTGAAATGAAAATGAACCATGTGTTAGTCCAAAAATGACATAGTTTATGTCTTTGGACGTTAAACCCCGTCCCTATATAAGATTTAGATAAAGAGCTACCGGTTATTATGTTACTTAACTAAACTAAAAGCCCTTGAACAGCGCAAACGAGCTGTTGTTGTTGTTCTAGGTGTTTAACATCCGCTTCCACTGAAGGTGATATCGCAGACAAGTTGTCTAAAAAAAAATTAGGTAACGATTTTTCCTGTGGGAGGAAACCTGAGTACCTGGAGTATACCCACGACCGCAAGCAAGCCTCCAGATGTGAACGGCCAGCTAGAAGTCGAAGCGCGACACATTATATCACGAGGCAATCCCAAACGAATATTCTGATTTTTAAATAAGACTTTTTCCCCGAATAAAAAAGAAGGGAAAATGTTACAGGTATTCCAGAAAGAAAGAGAATCAAATTTCCGTATCCTAACATAAATAACACAACGGATTAACCTAATTCGATACTTTATTTTGACTTACACCAAAGAGGTTTAGCGTTGAGCTCCTTCTTGCCCTTTCTCTGTTCTAAAGAGGCTTGACCTATGGGATTAGCTAACCGCTTATTTTCTGTCCATTTCCAGATACATAACATTATGTTCTGTAATTTAAGGAATGTGTCGGACAACTGTCAAGGTTCTAATTGAGATTCGAATAAACAGTATTGACAATCATTATCTACGCCATTAAAGTAGGAATGTCGGACGAATTGAAAGGAATATCGGTCGAGTGATTAGTACCCCTTGTTCTGACGTAATAATAAACTAGTTTATTGTTTTGTCTTGAAGGGTTTTTAACTCCACTCGACACACACTAGATCATTTAGGGCCAGCATATGGTTCAATAATATTTCAATAACTAGTTTGCGTGTAGGAATATTTAGCAGTGGGAGGAACCGGAGGACCTGAAGAAAACCCACGAGGTTGCACAAACGACCCCACTCCTTGTCATGTATAACCGGGAAATCGAAACCTCGTCAATTGACCCAACGACAGCCCTTATGATAAAACATACACGCGCTAACCATTTGCCAGTTAACTCAATGACATACCTTATGACACAACGCGCACGTGCGTACGCCCCCGCCGGCACCGGATTTAAGGTCCCACTCTTCTGCATACGTCATACAATGGACTAGGACGGTACGAGTTCGGTGATTCCGCCTAACTTTGATCGAATTCAAACTGTCCAATGTTATTTTACGTGCACGTCGATGTTTACATTGAGAGACTTCAGTTTGTCGTCCTATCCCAGGAATAGGCCACATTTTTCATGTTCTATGGTTTTCTCACTAGGGGGCCTTTATTTAAAGTGGACATATTAAAAATTCGGGAATGACGTCTGTAAAGAAACAAAGTTATTGACTTGGCTACTGTTTTGGAGGAGAATTGCATAATTGAAAACATCATTAGTTGGGCGGTGCTCCACTTAGATCAGCTGTTACTGTGATCTCGTATTCGATGATATATCAAAAGATACACGTATATATATAAGAAATAGTAACTGGTAATAAAGAAATACCATCACGTCTGGTGATAAATAATTCTATTTGAAGAAGTAAAATATCTCTTTATCTTACCAACCAGATTCACGGCAATGTAAACTGTTTACACCGATATTTCGATTCCAGAAACACACTGCGTTTGTGTAATTAATGGGGGTGCTAGAAAATACGTCCATATTCCTTCAACTTCAAAGATGGCGATAGATAAAACATATATTGGCCACAATGTTTCAGTTTCAGGCTTCAAACAAGATAGATTAGTCCAATACCAAATTAATCAGTAATGTTACAAATTGATCGGTGCCAGAACAAAAAAAGAAGTTGCCATTGATCCGTTCCAGAGTTTACGACGTTTTATCAATAACATTCATTTCCTATAAAAACAATCCGAAGGAAGAAATAAAACTCTAAGAAAAAAGTTTAGAAGAATGGTTCGATTAGTAATGATTAGGGGAAATAAAAAAATCTATACACATCATTTACAGTATAAATATGATCCGTTGTACCCATGACACGCGAGAGAGAGAGAGAGAGAGAGAGAGAGATGGAGAGAGAGAAATGGGGTTTACCGTCCACTCGACACAAACGAGGTCATTTCGGGACTAATATATGGTTTTAATTTTATTTCAATAATTCGTCTGCGAGGTTGGACAGGCGACCCTACTCCTTGTCACGTACAACCGAGGATTCGAAACAACGCCAGTTGGCTCAATGACAGGCTGGCACAGCGCGCACGTGCTAAACATTCGGCAATTCACCCCCTCCCCTATGGCATGATGCAAAGCCCAACGTAATCGGCGCTGAAAACTAGGCTTGACTGAATAGAATCGCGGGGCCCCTAACGCGACGAAAAGAATATTTTATATCTTTTTGAATGGCACGCATGCGTAAAACACAATTAAACGGTCTGTAATACACGAGTAATTGCAGAATATCTCTGATAACAAACGCCGCCAGATCGATTAACGTGAATTTTTTCATCGGGAATTGGCCTGTTTCCCTTTTTGCCATGAACAGCGGACCCCCACCCCCAACCCCGCTGAGCTTTGACGACATGACATGATATTAATATGACACTAATATGGCGTAAAACGGTGGTTAACCTTGACGTTAATCTGTGATCTAGCATGACGTGATCCCATGATTTACCATGACGCTAAACTATGACGTAAAACGATAATTAACTATGACGTAAAAACGATGATAAACCATAACGTGATCTAGTGATGTACCATAACGTCAAATTGTGATGTATAACGATGTCAAACTGTAACGTATCATTGATTAGTCAACCTGTGATGTATCATTGATTAGTCAACCCGTGATTCACTATGACGCCAATCTGTGATCTACTATGACGTCAATCTGTGACCTACTATGACGCCAATCTGTGATTCACTACGACGCCAATCTGTGATCTACTATGACGTCAATCTGTGATTTACTATGACGTGTCAATCTGTGAATTACTATGACGTGTCAATCTGTGAATTACCAATAATTAGTCACCTGTAATTAACTATGACGCCAAACTGTGATTTACCATAACACGAAACCATGAACCTAATATAATACACTAGGATTTACCAGGATACCAACATTTACCATGAACATACCATGGTGCTATCACTTTATTTTCCATGAAGTCAACCGGTGATTTATCACAGAGTTCACGCGTAGTTGCCCATGACGTTAACCTTGATATATCATGACGCCAATATACGGTTTACTAATATTCAGTTATTTATTTACTTTGAGTAACCGGTAATATATCATGTTGTCACATTGGATTTAATCATACATTTTGTATTAAAAGGCTACGTTGATAAAACAGTCGTGCAATTTATGTTATCAATAATAATAAACCAGGAGTCTTAAAAACTAAATGCCGAAATGTAAAATAATTGACCAGTTTAATTTTTTCATTAGACTTGGAGTGAATGTATTGATCATATAAAAAAGCCATCTTCTAACCTAATTAAAAAATCAACAGAAGTGTCAAACTGATCAGCAGCAAATATTCGCTTTGCTGCTCATATCACTTCAACATAATCGCACTTACCTTTATCGAGAAATCTCTGCATTTGCCCTGTAACAATTTTTCTTGCCAGTCTCTGCGCGCAGGCCATCTCTTTGTCAATATGGTTCTTAACTCGTTTTTGCCTTATCTGATTCTGTTTCACTTTTAAAATAAAAACAAACAATATAAGCATGGATTATATTTATAAAACGTATATAGTCGTTTAGTGTATCACTATCCTATTATCCTTTGGTTTTCATTGTCGCTTTGGAATGATTGAATGAATGAAATGGGGTTTAACGTCCTACTGTTATGCACTTAACCTGAGCTAATTGAAGACGGCCATACGCCATACAGTGTGCTATGAGGGAAATTTTGCCCGGGCAACGGCGCTACGGCCTACTCTTATATCGAATTCTAACTGCCAAGGGATCTTTTACGTGTGACTGTCCTTGTCATCGATTGGGGGGGGGGGGGGTGCATGGAGTTTAACGTTCGTTCGACACAAACTCGGTCATTTCGGGACTTACAGTTACACATTGTTCAACTTTATTTTATGTCAATAAATCGCTTGCTTGTAGGTATCATAATAGTGTGGGGGGGGGGGGGGCGGAGGACCCGGAGAAAACGAGGTTGGATAGGCGACCCGACTCCTTACCACGTACCATCGGGGAATCGAAACCACGCCAGTCGACTCAATGACAGACATTATGACACAAAGCGCACAAGTTCACCATTTGGCCTCACGGCCCCCTCCCTCCGTCATTCGTACTAGCGCTGAGCTATCCCTTTCGTATCACTGGCACATTATTGTACAGTCGTCACTGCCCTCTGTGGCTCTACTATTACAGTATATTGAAAGTTGTCTGTGCACTTGTGTGACAAGGAAACCTAGACTACGAGGGGGGGGGGAGTTCCCATCAGCACCAATTATAATATCGGAAATAATATTATTTAGCCTATCATATGGACACAGATCACAAAATATTCCTGGGCGAATGTAGGGCGTGAGTTATTTTAAGTCTCTCTCTCCCCCCCCCCTCCTTTGCATGGCGATTTGTTTTGACTTTTTGGTGTAGAATGGAAAAAAGGTTTGGAAAGACAGTTTCTGACAGGGTTTTTTAGTGAATATTTATGATTTTGAGGCGGGAGGATACAAGAGTTGTGAGGTTGAAATGAAGGGTCGAAAATTGCATGTTTATTTGTCTCTACTTCCAGCTTGTGTATCTCAAGTTTTTCATGTTGAACCTCATACATGCCTTTGGGCAAGAGTTTGCCATATATTGCTCCATCTTTGGCAGAAAGCGTTCTACCCAAGGAAAATTTGGGAAAGAGTTAGAGCCGGTCTAAGAGACGAGAATTAACATTAAAATCAATGGGGAAATAATTAGTGATCTGTGGCAATATATGGTTTGATCGGTTTGAAAAATTGAAATGATTATGATGCCTACCTATCTGTCTATAGAACAGTTTGTTTGCTGTTCTTTCTCTATGAAGTATTCGTCTATCAGTTCTCTGTCTTAACCTTTCTCTCACTATTCTCTCATTTTCTATTTTATCGAGCTCATGCTCTTTTCTATTTCCCCAACTCATTAGATTCTACAAAATGAAAATCATAAGCGCAATTAAGCAAGCTCTGAAATAAGAAATTATCGATAATAGCGTATCCCAACTTCACACATGAAAAGTATTTTTATAAAGTCAATTGAGCCAATCTGATTAAAATACAGATCTATATTTCGTTTCGTTTTTTTTTTTAATACTTTCGATTGATTCTACAGCTTTTTTGATCTGACTGGTTGTAATATAAGGTCGCGTCAGAGATCATATTATGTGCGGTTTTTGACCCCATGACGTGAGTCATTTGATTAACCAATAAGCGTTGATTTTTGCTAGTGGGTTACCAACAGTTCCGTGCACATCGAGACAAAAATTTACCGTAAAAGACCGTTTCATTGGCTAATCTCTCACATTAATCAAAACGCGGGTTATATAAAAACTATTCCAGATTCTGGTGTAGTAGAGACAAGTAAAACGAAATTTTAACCTATAAAATACGAAACGAAATAGGATCTGTGATTTAATCAGATTGGTAATTAAGCTAGCTCTTTCTTTCTGAATTCCAACCACTGCCTATTTTTAAAAGTCGGTTGTCGTTATACACCAATAGGGGTGTATCGATGACATTTCTCATTGCCTATTTTAGCCAGTATGATTACGCAATCTATTTCGTGTCGTTTCTTTATGCTTAAATTTCGTTTTATTTGTCTTTAGCGAAACGAACTATTTGCAAGCGATTAAAACTAAAGAATATTATGTTATCTGCCACTGGGACATTTTTATTTATGAGTCAATACCATATGACGTATGTTTTCAGTTGGTCAATGTAAGGATTTTTCATAATGAGATGAGGCACACTGATACTTTGGATATGATATTATTAAAATATATTTAAAACGTTTTCATGATAAGTTCTCTTTAACTTAATTCAAAATAAGAAATCTTTCTCACGAACTTCCGGAAATCTGAAATATCGATTCCAATTTAATTAAAAGAATTTGTCACGGTAACCATAACTAACTAACTGAAGGTAAAATCAATTTTACGAGATATATTATGGTATAGAACTCAATGACCATTTAATATCGCTCGAGTTATTCAATAGTGTATCCCTGCGCAAGTATTCCACGAGTGATAGCGAATGGAATGCGGCAGGGATACACCCGAGCGGTATTCAATGGTCATTGAGTTCCGTTTTTATTCTATAACTACATGATAATCTCAAAATACACTGTACGACCAGATCATCATAAAAAAATCACTACAACTAACATTAAAATTCATCATAGGTTCCACCCTTTTTTTTTTCTTTTTTTTTTTTTACAAAAATTGTGGTTGCCTAGTTACGACGTAATTACAGTTTGATGTAGTTCTGTGTATAAGATGTCATTCTGGACAAAAGTAGTACGTTTTCAAACCATTGAATACAACTAGAGGTTATTCAATTGCTGTATTCAATAGCCATATGCAATGCTATTCCGGTTACCACTGTTTGTCGTGTATTTTGTACACGGGGAGCAGTTCATTTGCTGATTACACTATTTTGCTTGAATATACCATTTTGCCTATAACGTTTTTAAGACTTTGAATTCCGTCTTACGGTTTGGATCGTTCGTACTTGGTTTTATTTTATTTTACTTGTATTTGCATGTAGTTATAGAAGTTCTCGCGATCAAGACAAATCATTAGAAAGGCGTTTTTCTACCTTTCTTGTCTGTAGAAGAATTTTCTGTCGTTTACTTTCTTCTATTAATCGTTGATCTCTCTCTCCGTCTGTTGTTACACATTTCCTAATCAGTTCCTGGCTTTTTCTCTCCACCTGGTGTATAAAACAAACTTTTAAAGTATTTTGCCAAGGCAGTGGAGTTTGTTCCCCTGTATATACTTTTCGTCATATTCCACATGTCAACTGAGCTTTTAATGGACAATATTGGTGTCAGTCATTATCACATAATGTGATAGAACAGGTCAAACACGTTCCAAACATACTTTTAACATAGAGATCATTGCTAAGACAGGTGCGTAATGAAGATTTCAAGAAACGGAAGTGACGAAAACAAAAGGAAAATACGAGTTTTCCTTCTATATATATAACTGACTGAGGTGACGAGTAATAACAGATACACGGCCGAATGTCTGATCACTAATAATTCCTCAGAAGACCAAAAGTTGTTACATGAGACCGTGGAGACATAGTCTCGGGTGTATCCGTCCAATTATTCCGGTGATTCTAAAGAACCAAGACATTTTAGATGAGCAATCAAAATTCTCCAAACGTCGATACAGAGAACGTACATAATGTGTTATTCACACTTACTATATACATTATACAGACACTAGAACATCTGGGAATAATATGTTTATGTCGTTGGGATGGAACCGATCGATAATGCATGCATCGATGACCGCTCTTACGATTTACAAAACCTCAACCGTGATTCAAAAATTTAACCAGAATCAGATATTCTAGTAGAAATGAACGGGGTTTAATGTTTAATAAAGGAGGCCTACATTTTCTCGAGTTCAAACTGTCAAGGTTTTTTCTTTTACGCCAACCAATAGCCTATTCTCGCTATCCCATGGCAGATGGTGCCGTTCAGTTCTACTCCACTAAACCCTGGGCAAAACACACCTAAGGTATTTGTGGTGAACATAAATGATGGCGCTAAGACTGGTGCGTAAACTGTTTTTTGATTGGTTCGTGGAACCAAGCTACGGTCAAGAGCAGATAATTTGAATTCGTGAAAACCCTTGGATGGACCCAGGGGTTAGTAGAGTAGATCGGAACGACACCACTGGGGATATTGAGAATACCACTTGACGGGACCTCGAAACATCTGGACGCTTTTCAATTCCCTGCATACTTCATAAGGAGACGACACTACGATGGATAATCCCAATGAAATTTCTCGTCCAAGATCAAGATCGACACGGGACCTCCTAATTATAGAGCTATAATGAAGCCATGTTCGCTAAGCCAACGTGTTTCCGGTATCCTGGTTCTTACTAATCTTACACCAAGAAAAGACAAAAAGATTAAACTTTGTTACATATATTCAATTTTAAATTTCATCATTCAGTTTGTTCTTTTTTCTCATTGTTATCAGTGCTATGACATCATTTATGACCTCATGACTTGAAATATTCAAAAGACGAGAGCATGATTCCCTCAACTTTCCCACAATACCCATGCTACGTCCGCGAACTGCCATTAATAATTGTAATTATTAGTCAGGCAATATCGTAATCAATCAATGATTAGCGTAAATATTAGTGTGCTATCAAAAACTAGTGTGGTTGTCTCAGTAGCCTAATTATTTGTTTGGCGACCAAGCTTCTCTAGTCTTTTCATGCCTGTTTGACGGAAGACTGGCAATGGCTAATTCACGTGCACTCGAATGTGCACACGTGATCGCGGTTTTTCGTCCTATCCGAAGACTAGACAACTATCTTTGTCCCCCCCCCCTCCTCCTGCACCACTCTCAAGGGTAAACCACGCCGGAAAGTACCGATGAACTTCAGTCGATCACCTGGGGAATTAAAAAGAGACTAGGTCGCAACATCGCGAATATTTCTCTCATAGCACTCTGCGTGGTGTGTTCCCGCCTTTATTAGCACGGTTAGTGACGACGACCAGGCCCCGCTTTGGCCCTTCTGCAGGATATGCCGTCAACCCAGAGCACCTACATGAACTGCAAGGCGACCTGGGTCGATTCCACATCCCGGTAGTTCTAACCAGATAATATTATTGGAACCTTCTTGAATTTCTTGCCATAAAGACAAGATAATGATTAATTGACCTTTACCATAACGATATCACTATCGTTTATCTAATAAAACATGTCTTACAAATTACACTCGTAAAGACGCGTTTTTTAAAAACCATGATAAAACGACCGGGCTGACATTTAACTTGAAGGTGATCAGATCTATACTAGATCTAAGCTCAATAAAACATAAAAAATATAAGACAAGCGCTGAAGCGTATGGCATTTGCAGATAAAAATGTCTAACACTTTCCTTTGAACATCATATAATATCAGTGTGGATTGTGACGACCAGTGAATACCTTTCTCATATTTGATTAAAGGAGGTTGCCCCCCCCCCCTAAACCTCTAATTACTAAAGAAAACTAAATCGGGAAAATTCTAATTGCATCTTTTTGTTTCCACTTACATTGGTGGGTGGATGGGCCCTTTTGTCTCCTGACAACCAAAACTGTTCGATCCAGTCCCCCATAGGCTGCATAATAGTAATACGTCACAATAAAGATGCGTAGAGTGAAATGGGGTTTACCTCCACTCGACACAAACTAGCTCATTTCGGGACTAACATATGGTTTAATTTTATTTCAATAATTCGCTTGTGCGTAGAGGTTTTTAGCATTGGGAGGAAACCGGAGGACCCGGAGAAAACCCACGAGGTTGGACAGGCGACCCCACTCCTTGTCACGTACGACCGAGGATTCGAAACCACGCAAGTTGACTCAATGACAGGCTTTATGATACAGCGCACACGTGCTAACCTTCCAGCCACCCCCCCCCCTATCAAGAAAGGTGAGTTCCTTTGTCTAAATCTTACCTAATGTATCTTGAATATATTAATTTATCATATTTTATATTTGGGGAATCCTGGCCAGTCTTTTGATTTTACTATGTCCACTATGATTCTAAAAGTTAAATCAGTAGTTACTTATAAAACTAGATGTGTCCATCGCACCATTCCAACACGATACTGTACTGTATAAAATTCACTTGGATAGCACTGAGCAGGGCCAAGATTTTAGCACATTCTCAGTGGTTAAATTCATAAGTTCTCTCCCACCCTATTAGTTAGTCCAGGGGGACTGCGCCACATATGATTTACATAAAGGACAAATATAACGATAAGACATCATACTCCGAAACAACAAACAAACAAACAATTCAAAAAGAGTGAATGGATCCGGGGGCTAGCCGTAAGAGTCCACTCCGCTGTACAGTCCCGGGTCTAAAGTAACACAACAGACTTCACTCAAAATTGAAAATTACCAGGAAAAACATTATGTGATGTCGGCATGGGTCATGGTCTGCCATATGCTACAATAAATACAAATGCAAGCATACTGACTACTCAACTACTGTAGTAAAAATTCCGACTATACAAGTAACCCTATATCCCTATATACGCCGCCCACTTCCTCTACTTATCGATCCAACCTCGTGGGTTTTCTACGGGTCCTCCGGTTTCCTCCAACTGCTAAAGACCACTACACGCAAGCGAATTACATGTACATGTATTGAAATAAAATTAAACCATATGTTAGTTCCGAAAAGATTTAGTTTGTGTGGAGTGGACGTTAAACCCCATTTCTCTCTTTATCCTTCGAACCAGTCCAACACGATGATGCCGTATCACATTCACTTGAATAGCAGTGAACAGGGCCAACATTTCAACAAATTATCGGTCGTTCGATTCGTAGACCCCCTTCCCACCCTACGCCGCCCACTTTCTCGAATTATTAGTGGGCAAAACCGTTTCTAAACTGTTTGACCATATTGTGTTAATGATGGCCGACGGTGCGAAGGTGGCCGAATGGAGTCTGTAACACATTCACTTGAAAAGCAGTGAACAGGGCCAAAATTTCAACACATTCCCAGTCGTTCGATTCGCAGACCGCCCCCCCCCCCCCCCACACACACACACACACTTTACACCGCCCACTTTCTTTAACTGATAGAGGGCTATGCCGTTTCTAAATTGTTTGACCATCCATTGACATTGTGTTAATGATGGCCGACAGAACAAGAGCGAAGGTGGCCTAATGGAGTCCAATTAGCCTAATTATCTCACGTTTTAATGTAATGGTTTTATAATCGTGATAATGGGGTAAATGGAAGACTCGAGTAATTCAATAAAATATATTCCAATACAACTGTGAAAGTGTGCAAATCTTAAAGTGACACACGCTGGGGGTTGAGCATGCCCAATGTCGCAACATACAACAGCCATACCGACCTACAGCTAAACAGTGGCCGTAAGCTTAACCTAAAAGTGTAACTGATTTTCATGACTGCTTATATAACACCCGAACAATATGGCCAATTGTGGACGTTAATGTGTATTTTGGATGAGCTGCAGCACTACGAGTGTTATTCTGCATGTATTGTACACCAAATGGTGTAATTATTATTGGGGAGTATAAGATAAGTGTAGGATCACCACGATTACTCTACAATCAAAACCACGATTTCAATCGTAACGCGAATCGTGATAATAATAGGAGTTACCCTATTTTAGGCGGCAACCCGAATTGGTGTGAGCAACCTTATTTCTTTTAAAAACTATGCATTAATGTATATAAATCTAAGACAATGCATTAATGTATAGAAATCTAAGACAATTACCTCTATTTTATGATTGAGCAAAATATGCCATCTTCGGTTTTCAGAATATCTTTTTCTGTTTTCTAGCGCCATTTGCTTCTCACTCTGCTCTAGGATTATTCTCTCCATTTTCTCAATTTCTTTATTCGTTATCTCTTCACTTCTAAAATATTCACAATATTCACAAGGACTTAAAATGTCGGCCAACTAGCTTAGTGTGTGTTCTTATGCGGAGCTAACTGTAGACAGACAGCCTAAGTTTAGTATGTGGGGAGCCGGGACATAAAGATGCAATGTGTACAGCGAAAATAAACATTCTACGTTTTATCTCCAAACACTCATAACTTCGCCCTGACATTGAGAGCTGGAATTCGATATACGAGTATTTCGTATTGCTACGGCCGGGCATTCAATTCCAAGTGGCACATTGTATCGGCGCAGAAATGTGGGACGTTAAACTCAATTTTATTTCAAAATCGATAACATGACCTCCAGATGCCTTAATATCTAATTGAACATTTTTACTCTGAAAGTAGATTTTATGTTAAAGCATTCACATGTAGAAGGGACAAAAATATGTTTCAATTATATTTCAATAATTTTCTTTTGAGTACTGGTCTTTAGCAATAGGGGAAAACCGGGGACCCGTAGAAAACCCCGGAGGTTGGGCAGGCGATCCTACTGTTGTATAAGGGGGGGGGGGAGGTCCAAACCAAATCACTTGTCTCAATGACAGACGTTGTGATCTAACAGTAACACGCAAGAGTTATCTCCCCCTCGCATATATCTATGGAATGGGCGATATGACAAAACCATGGCGCTCTAGCTTTTATTAACAAGAGCTAAAACAAGGTCTAACCTCTTCTTCCATTTCTCCGATATTTCTTTCTGTTTTTCTTTTACTTTCAGGAATCGTTGGCTAGGTGGCACTTCTGCATCCATACGCATCTTTTGTCGAATATGACGAGATATTTCTAGTTGAGCTAACTACAGGATTTAAATTAAAATAGAGTCATTAGATAATAAATTAAATGTATATCAGTATGGTTTATAACTTGGCTTGAGGGGTTGGGCGGCCGAATGGTTAGCACGAGCGCGTTGTATCATAAGGTCTGTCATTTAGTCAACTGTCGTGGTTTCGAATACTCGATTGTACGTGAAAAGGAGTAGGGTCGTCCGTCCAACCACGTTTGTTTTCTCGCCCCCCCCCCTACTAATGACCCCTACGCGCAAGCGAATTATTGAAATAAAATTAAACCTTATGTTAGTCCCGATATGACCTAATTTGTGCAGAGTGGACAATAAACCCAATTTCTCTTTATAAAACTTTTGTTAAAATGTATCAACTACTTGTACTGTAGCAATATTGTCGTTGCAACATTGTTTTTAAATTTATAGTCACGGAATAGAGAAATAAGATGGTTTAAACAATATTTGCATCTTTACAAATTATTCTCTGCTGTCAGTATATTTAAATTAGCTATGGTATGAGTTTATCTAAAACGCAAATTAATTGTTTGTTCAATAGCGTGAAATGACATGAAAGAGGGTCCGAGTTTAAGGATAGATTGTGTCGAAAAACATGTGACGGAAATTTACTATTGCATCATTTGGCTTTTTTGACCAATGTCTGTAATTATTTATTTCATATTTGACCAATTAGATATAATTGAATGTCCAAAACCAACAGCTACAAAACTTTGTTACTCGCAAGAATTTGCCAGACAGTAGTTTGGTTCCAGAAGGGGAAAGATGTAGCAATTTCTGTTCAGCAGACTCGCACAAATCGAGTCTGTCTGGCTATTGCTTGAGAACGACTTTAGTTAGTATTATAATCTGTATAAAATGTAAAAACGAACTGCTGCATTGTTATAACTGAGAAGACAAACGTCTTAAGAACCAGTAAGAAGCAAACACACAACATGAAGTGGAAGCAGAGACGATGAGAGACAAATTCTAGACGTGCACAACGCCACCAAAATACCGTATGTAGTTAGAAAAGGTGCATGGGTTGTACGTGGCTACCGGTCTGCATTAGCCTCTCTCCATCACAGACAGAAAGTCCCATGCCATGGTGTTACAGTACATCAATAAGAAACTATGCACACCAGAGGCGGATCCAGGAAATCCAGTTGGGGGGGGGGGGGGCGTGAGGGTCCCCTGAGAACATTTTTGAAAAAATCGGGGTGTCAGTGGTGATTTGTGGCGCATATCTATTTTTTCATACTTCTATTTAGGGATTTAGGGGGGGGGGGGGCTTTGATGCACACAGATATTTCTCATAAAGAGTGAATGGAATTTGAGTGATTTCTTAACTTCTCCCATAACTTTGCATTAACTAATACTGTGTTGGTGGGAAAAGTATGACGAAAGTTCGAGGTCTTTTGTACACATTGACGCAGAGGTAAAATAACCATTGACAGTTTGAATTCAATGGCTTTCCACATTTCCTTCATATTTGTAGCACACTGTTTGTCGTATAATGCCCATGATTAGCCAAGTTGGTGTAGAATAGTAGGACGCTAAACCACATTTCATTCATTCATTATAGTATTCTTGGTGTCTCCTTCAACAGGAGCTGTAGAATTTGTTTGAGAGGGATACGATTTAATACAATTAAGAACAATAACCAATAATTTACCTATTCCATCAATTGAACTTGAAGAAATAATTTAAAAAAAGATTAATTGCATTTTGAATGTCTGCTGATTAATGTATTGTTCGGTAATTTCAATGGGATAATTAGTTTAGTAATACTGACTGATTCCCGTACTGAAGACTGAAGAATGACTAATTAATTAAAGTATTCATATCTAATCTGATTTCCTGAAAATTCCAGTTCTGAACGGATGCAATGTCATATTGATCTTAAAGGTCCATGCTCTACTTTCCGTCAGATTCCAACCGTCCAGGGTTAACACTTTTACAAGCACACTATGGGAGTCGGGTGTTCGACCCGGGCGACCCCTGCATTGGCCAAGAAAGTTCATTCAGATTTTCCGGCGTATTGTCTCCTTGTCAGGGATGCAGGATGGAGGGGCTGACAAGGGCAGTTGTCTAGTCGTTCGGATAGTACGAAAACTGAGGTCCCGTGTACACATTGGCGTGCACGTAAAAGATCCCTTGACAGTTGGAATTCGATATATAAGAGTAGGCCGTAGAGCTGCTGCCCGGGCAAAATTTCCCTCATAGCACACTGTATACTATGGTGTATGCCTGTCTTCATTAGCCAAGTTTAGGAGCAGAACAGAAGGACATTAAACCCCATTTCATTTCATTTCACGAGCACACTAATCGTGTAGCCTGGAACTCGGTCTGTCATCGGAACCCCTAGACGCTGTTCCCGCGGAACATTTACGCCGTACGGTGCTGATAAATAATGTGCTGCCACTTCGTTTGGATGGTAAAAAAATAATAAGGTTTTAACGTCTACACGACACAAGTTAAACATTTTCGGGACTTACAGATATGGTTCAATTTTATTTAAATAATAATTATCTTGTAAGTAGGGAGGCCCCGGAGAAAACCAAGTCGGTTGACTCAATAAAAGATCTTATAATACAACGCGCACACGCAAACCATCAGCCCCCCCCCCTCCAACATTAGAAGAAGTCTTACCTCGTCCTTTCGGTTCTGAACGACGTCTAATAAACAAAGTCGTCTTAAATAACTTCGATATTTATTGAACTCTTTCAAAGTGCAGATAACTTTTCCTGACTTTGTGATAAACCCATTTCTCACTAGGTGTCGCTTCATGGCCGGCATATTAAAATGGGATTTGAGATGTGGATCATGAAGTGGGTGGTATTCCGTAGAACTAGACATTCCATTAGGATCAGATAAATCAAAATCTATACACTGTTCATTCCGATATTTCTACAATAAATAAAAAAAAAAAAATGTTCTGAAAGATAATATTTCCTATTTGTTATTATGGACATGGAGACTGATTGGTATTATGTCGTGATGTCGGGTTGTCGCCTTATGTAGGGCACCAGTACCACGACAACCTGACATCGCGACATCAGGACATTTTAACCCGACAATAGGCCTATGACATTATTGTCACCCGACATCACGACATTAAAAATTAAAGGGTACACCACGACATCACGACATGATACCTATCAGCCACCATTTTCCACTAACAACACTAACAGTAAGTAACAATTACTAACAAAGAGTAACAATTGATTTCTGGTACGCCAATATGAATATGAGCCTAAAAAGAACTCCGGCTGATAAACTATAAAGGAAGGCACTTCGACTTCGCGTGAACTCCCTGTTTCATTTATCTGTTGTTAGATCTAGAGTTGCTAGGCCTATTATTCTCATGAGTTTGAAACTGTCTAGTAATATTTTAATTTTAGAAACTGAAACTCAACTGAATCTAGAGGGGGAATTCCAAGTGAAAATCTGCTTTCTACTAGTACTATATGCTGAATCTATAAATAAGTAAGCTTATAAATCAAGTTGATCTAGTGTAATACTTTTAGTAGACTTTGTTGCTTCTAAGATTAACTATTAAGATGAAATTCAATTATATTATATTAAATATTGGTTTGACAATTTGGTACGTTCACACATACTTAATTCAACTTAGAGCAAATTGACATGTTGATGTATAAAAAGAGTACAGAACTGTTTCTATATGTAAACATAACTGGTTCTATCTTTTCAACAACATACATGTGATCGGAATTTTACCGATTGCGTCACCAGTTTTTGTTAATTTAACCAATCATTTTGTTAGTTATGTCAGTCAAGGCTAATGAACACGCACTGGCACGCGTGTATAACAGAGTTCTTTATAAAATAGCCATTTTGTAAAGTTTTGGTTCAGACTTCGATTAGACTTCCAGATGGGTTCCATCTGACTAGCTAGCCGCTAGGCTAGCTAGGTTTGGGAAGAGTTTAGCTAGTAGTAACTGTAATTGTAATCTGTACTTTGCTTGTATGTATACCTATATATGCTACATAAAAGGTAAAAACGAACCCTTGCATTGTTGTAACTGAGAAGACGAACGTCTTGAGGAACCAGTAAAAATACACAACGTGAAAGATGATCAAAGACGATCAAGGGCTGTTCTGATATGTGGCAAGACGTCATATTGCTACACTAGATCTAACCTATTCAATAAGGCATAAGTGTAATAAATGGATGCCAGTACAGTAGATCTCTAATCTAGCTTTCAATAAATCAAAAATAAAAGAAATCCGCTTACTTACAGGGTCGGAAACCGGTGTTGTGTGCAGAGTAAGGCGCCCCCTTGGTGTCCGATACATAGGAAGTTTTGTATCTAACGGCAATGATGACCATGATGGAAGACTGTCACCGTCTGGTAGACATTGTCTTACAACTGTAGATGGGTAAACTCGAGGTAAGGTTAAACGATCCATCTCCTCTTTTCATAAATTATCACCAGATCTTAAGAAAATATAAAAACTTCCACCATGTTTCTTTTTTGCGGTATCTTGGTGATGGTTATTATGACGTCAGAGTTTCTATGACGAAGTATCTTAAACCAATGAGATCACTTCTATTATGACGTCAGTTTCTCCCCTAACTTTCGGGCAATCTAACTTTTCGGGCAGACGGTTCTACTTATAACATGGAATGGCTTATTTGACAAGAAACTATGAGCATTACATTATCGGTCACAAGGGATATCATGGACCTACCCCCCTTTCCTTTCAAGATTCTGCTGGTTACATTAAGCGTCTAATCAATTGTGCGCTCGGTGCTAGCTTTTGTATTTGGAATCTCTTTTACTGATGATATTATTATGATTGTGTTGGTCAGTCTTTTAGTACGTAGCCTACTCGACCAACCTCATCAAAAGACGATTCTACCTGGAAATGACACTTAATAGTAAATGCAGGAGGACTGCACTACACGCAAACTAAACAACAACAACAACAAACAAAAAAAAAAAAACAAAAAAAAAATCTACAAGATAAACCTGCGGACAAGACAGAAAATAGACATGGATCAAGTAAATGGATCCGGGGGCCAGCCGTAAGCGTCCACTAAGTTATTTGTGGATTTGTATGGTTCCAAAAATACCTTATAATTCATATCGTCACTCTCAATACCTCTAATATTTTTTGTTTACTCTAATTGTTTATTATTCAGTCTTTATATGAAGCTGTAGGGGCCTATTAGTGTTCGGCACGAATATTCGAATATTCGCTCGTCGAATATAATATTCGAATATTCGAATAGCAATCACCATATTCGAATAATTTCGAATATCTACATTATTTTTTCTATTAGCGTTCAAATATTATTAAAGGCGACTTTCCTTGCCACATTAACATTCAAAGCTTATTTCGATTACCCACAGTATATATTTCTATGGATTACCTAACTTCAGATTGAATGTAAGGGGGGGGGCGTATGGTTGGCGTGTGCGCGATGTATCATAAGATTTGTCATTGGTTCAACTGTCGTTTCGATTCGTCGGTTGCACGTGGCAAGGAGTAGGATCGCCTGTCCAACCTCGTGGGTTTTCTCCGGGTCATCTGGTTTAATCCTACTGCTATATAGATCCCTACGTGTAAGCCAATTATTGAAATAAAATTGAACCATATGTTAGTCCCGAAATGACCTGGTTTGTGTCGAGTGGGCATTAAACCCCATCCCTCTCTCTCCCTCCCCCTCTCTCTCTGCTTGTAAGGGTGCTACCCCTTCAGAGATAGCTATTCGGTAACGAGCCAGGGACCCCGATGCTGAATTCTGATTCTGGGTGAAAGCTAATTATTAGTGCGTGACATCCTTGTAAAACTTTACATACCGTACGTCATATGTATAACATTGTGATGAATTTGCTTGGATTCGTCATGAAGAAACAACTGGGTGAACCCACTGGGCCACATTCATCACCAACATGAAGGGACTGTTTTTTGCTTATATAGAAGAGCGACTAGACGACAATGATTTCCGTGCTAGACCCACGAATGAACTAGATGCCTTTTATTTTGGATGCAGCGCTGAAGAATAACTATACATTGGTGATGGAAAATCTTGTTTGGATGTCGTGGTAGGCCGATTTCTTGTGTACAAATTGGCAGTTTACGTAAAAGATCAACTTAACTGGCAATTGCAAAAAAAAATTGTGCGTTGTTCGCGAGTCAACAGAGATTTCACGTATTTAATAATTGATTAGGAATTATAATAAATTGAAAATAAACCCCTTTAAATATATTGAAAATATTCGAATAGTATTCGAATACTGATCGAATACCAATTTCAAGACCCGTCGAATATTCGAATAGTATTAGTGTTCGAATATCCGAACACTAGGGCCTATAGTTTGGTGATATTGAATAAATTTATGCACCCGGAAACCAATTTATGTTAGAGATCTTAGGTTACCCCTTGTTGCCGTAATTTTAATAAGAAGACATGTCAGGCAAGGCGTTGGTAGGCCTAGAATTAGAAAATATTCCCATTATCCAAATTGAATATTTTATCGTAGCAACAAGCGTGTTTTCAAAATGTGTTTATCGGGTTGGGGTCGGGTGGGGGAGTCTATTCTGCACACATCTGTTTCATTCCTCGAGAACAGCAGATCTCTGCCCTAAACAGTCGCCATGTATGCAAAAATTAGTATACTGCTTTGTAATGCGATTCTTCTCTGTTCCAAACACACAAAGACTAAATAAACTTTTTCAATTTTATTAAATGGAATCAGAATAAATACTAACAAAATTCTCAAAGTTTACTTAGTGTTTTCGACTAAAATTGTCGATTATTAGCTTAGTGTCTATGTTCTCATGCGGAGCTAACTGTAGACAAACAGCCTAAGTTTAGTATGTGGGAAGCCAAGACGTATCAGATAATGGGAGACAACCACTTTTAACATACAGTGGTTGATCTTTGAATCCATGCTAGCTATAACAACAGACGGGTGTTTACTGTGGAAGCATTAGAATCCAGCCGTACACCAATGTGTATAGGCCTACACAGGGACTCTGCTTTTCGTCTTATGCGAATGACTATGTACGTTGTCCCTTCCCAGGCCATCAGGCCTGCACCACTGACAAAGGGATGGGGGGATCCCTGTGAACTTTCTCGGCCAACACTGTCATCGAACACGGACGGGGCAATCAGGTCGGCCTTCGGTTGCACGGATTTTCGCACTATGATTCGGACTACTGTCGGAAGTATCCCGATTGTGCTCTTTCGTATGGTATGGCTGGTCTCGACCACATGTCGAAGATAATGCGAAAATACATGTGGAAGTCTGTTCCTAAAAGATAATTCGATGAATCCATCAAGAAGACAATTTATACCCAATTTGACTGTAGGTCCCCTATCTCTAATTTATGTAGTTGTTCCTGTCCGATCAAATTTCGAATTTTTAAGTTGTATTTCTAAAATTTATTACAATAAAGCCTTAAAATAGATGGTATCCATAAACAGTCCTACATTGTTAAAGAATAATCCTATAATTAACTATTGCCAGCTGAGAAATTGGCAAAAATATCATTTTCAACTTCAAATTCCAACGTTGGAAAATGGCTGCCCATGGTGTCGGTAGCAAAACAGGGGAGGTAAAAGTGTCATAGATTTTTAAGGGTTGGGAATAATGCCCATGATCGTATAATAGTGAGTATTAACCTATTGAGCAAATTACATAGAAATAATTATGTTTTGACTTTCTTAATAACTTTGAAATTCTCGTTTTAAATCATATTTTTGAGGTTAATTTCCCTAAAATCTATAAATTCGTGGCTCAAAAGATTATAGTTTACAATTTAACATTCGCAAACTGGTTAGTTTGACCCGCAAAAGAATATCTTAAGTCAAATCTCCAAAAGATGAGCAAGTGAAAAATCAGGACTACGTGTAGTAGTCTTCAAAGCTATAGTTTCGCTATCCAGCATTCGAATTTATTAAAATTGGGTTAATGTACAACAGGACTAGGGTACAACAATCTGACGATTCCCATTTTCAAGGTAACCAGTTTTCCAGGTAAGTAGACATTGGAGTAGATACTATGTTGGAGAATTTCAGGGCAGGTGGAATCAATTCTTGAATGGGGGGGGGGGGCTTCCATCCTAGGCGACCGTCTGATCTTATAGGCGATCGGTCCATGGATCGCAATAACCTGGAGAAAAGAGTATGTGCGGCCAAATTATTGGGGAGGGGGAAAGCCAACCCACCCACTCCACCGGGCCTGAATTTAGAGATTGGTTCAGAGACGATGCTCAGTTTCCTCGAATACTAATAATAGTACCCCAGTCCCCAACAAAGGATTTAAAAGTGGTCTGACACTAGGTAATCATGTAGTACAGAGTTATCCAGCCTGAACAAATACACCGAAGGCAGCGAGTGTGCAGAGGGCGTGACGGGTTGTTTTCATTGAAGAAGAGATTGCATAAAATTCTGGTTAGAATTTCGCAATAGTTTGATCTTATTTTTTGAGTTTTTGGTCAATTTGAAATTAACTGACAACTGAATAATTACACCATGGACAAGGCCGCCGAAGGTATGTACGGTACTCTGAAATGTGAATATCTTTATCTTGTCTTAGTTTCGAAATAGTGTGAATTTCTGCTTCTGCCAAATTCGGATAGTAGTACTAGTACTAGTAGCAGCCTACATTTACCCGAAGCGAAACGTCAGTGATTTTGATTCTGATTGTCATTGACCTAGATGTAATAAATAACAAATCTAGTAAATTCTGACTCTGTGTATTATATATAGGGCCCATTTATACACCTGTATATAGATGGAACTACCTGTTGTTGTTAGAAATAAAATGGTTTATTATATACTACTAGGATTAGGAGGGGTGACAATAAAAAAAATCAACTTACCTACCAGTACCTGTCTAGTTCAGCTCTGAACGTCAGTCTCATTACACTCACCCTGACCGTTCAGGGACTGTCCCATTCAATCAATGTCAAAAATAATTTGAACCCCAGTCAATTTTACTGGGCAACTTTTCACTGCCAAACGATGGGGTGTCAATCCGCGTGGGCGCCTGTACAATGTAAACGAACATCTTAGTGAGAAAAAAAAAACCTTGCTTACTTCGCTAGAGACAGTATGAGCGACACAACACGCTGTTAAAAATACGTCCCCTCCCATTAGGGGTTTCAGGTCACGTCACTTTAGGTTGAAATCGGGACAGCCAGCAGCTGAAATATAGCCCACTTCAATCTACGATTCTGAATTACTAATTGATGTAAATGCATTCCTAACAATTGTATTACAATAGTTTAATATCAATCTCAATATCTGCAAAGATTCAACACTATTTTCATGTAGAATTCGACGTTAGAAAAAGATAAACAAAATCAGTAAACAAACATGGCGGCCAGATTTGAACGATTTTGTTTATCTTTTTCTAACGTCGAATTCTACATGAAAATAGTGTTGAATTATTAGAAATTTGTGTCGGTTGTGTCAGGAAATATTTTCTTTTGGCGATCAAAGAAGAATCACGGTGCAAAGTAGACGGTAAGGATCTAAAATAGCCTTAGAACCGAGATGGAGAAAAGCCTTATTTTCATACTAGTTGATAATAAGGCTCGTGAGGAACTGTAGCGAGACATCGTTCGCTCAGAGACAGTTCCTAAAGGAACTATACCGGTACTAACGATTCTGAAGGGGAAATATCGCTTACGACGTCACTCAAATATGACTGAAAAGCACTTGTTTTGGTGCCGTGCTACGCATTGACAGGTATAGAGCAGTTTGATTACATTATTGACGTCGATCTCGGATTTTAAAATTCCATAACTTAGGATCTAATTAGAATATTTTGATGAAATAAAAAATATTGGGTAGCATTTTATGTATATTTTCAAAAATTATTTAAAATAATTATTTTTCTCTCATTTAAAACTTTGACCTGAAACCCCTACTCCCATCAAGTTACATTTCCCGGCCATGATACTCTAACTGCAGGTCAACGTCCACATTCAGGAATGTCGCTCATACAAGACGAAACGAAATGTACAGGCATACATTGTACAGGCTCTCACATGGATTGACACCCCGTCGTTTAGCAGTGTATTGTCCAGTAAAATTGACTGTTCTCCAATTTATTTTCGACATTGATTGAATGGGACAATCCCTGAATGTTGAGGGTGAGTGTAATGAGACCAACGTTAAGAGCTGAACTACTACCCTCAGTACCCTGTCCTGTATGGCTTCTGGATAGGGCTTTCCCAAAGTTTTACAATGACACCAAAATGAGCTCGAAAGGCCCTATATTGTTAATGGAGTTATGCCTAATTATTTGTCACTAATTAACAGCTTTTTTGTCTGAAGAAAAGAGAAGGAAAAGTGAGCCCATGGCACAAAGTCGCTAGTGGTAAAATTCCACTAGCTTTCTTACATGTAAACATGAGTCCTAGATAATGATTGTGGATTTTATTACATATTTTGCTATGTCTCGTGTACATGTAGAATATGGTAGTCGTAGTCTAATCAGCCCTTCTTCACAATTTTCCTTGATAAGCCAATCAATCAATGTCATATTGTCGTCACATCCAAAAATAAGATAAAGCTACCATTTTATAATCCATTGATGGGCAGTCGAATGACCCATTAACTCTGCAATATCTAAAAAATATCGCCCAATAACTCCAAAATAACAGTAACACCCAATAATTTGAAAATTCAGTTTGGTTGAAAAAGCGAAGAATAGACTGCTTTGTGCTTAAATTAGAGCTTTGGCACTTGTGAAAGGACTTAGTATGTGTATGTGATTGTGTGAAAATAATGTAGCCCATTGTATTCTGGAGCAGAGTATCGCATAAACACATTAATCAGCTATAGGTTTTTTTTCTACTTCAAATTTACATAAGCTCAAGTTACTCATATGCTACCTGTATGAATTTTTATTATAATATGACCGGTTGTACGTGGCAAGGAGTTGGGTCGCCTGTCCAACCTCGTGGGTTTTCTCCGGGACCTCCGGTTTCCTCCCACTGTTAGAGACCCCTACGCACAAGCGAGTTATTGAAATAAAATTAAACCATATGTTAGTCCCAATATGACCTAGTTTGTGTCGGGTGGACGTTAAACCTCATTTCTCTCTCTCCCTCTGTAAAATTGATATTGTATTGTTGACTACATGTATTTGCGTGAAATAACTTTATTTTACATCGGCTTCCTCCCTATTGTTGACCTTTGATCTGCTTGTGTGGTATAGATTCTTTTATAAAAGTTATTTGTTGCTTATTGTTGACTAAGCAACAACTAACTTTTATAAAAGAATCTATACGACACTAGCAGATCAAATGTGTCAGTTTATTTATTATACATAATGTTAATTAGTTCATTAAAATTACTTGTAATCATGCAGAAGTCATTCGCTAAGGTGTTATAACTGTGAGTATTGAATGATATACACCACTTATTATTGTCCAGGTTGGTGTATTCAATAGTGATAGGTGTTATACATAGCAACATTTATATACTAGATCGATATATTTTACATTTAGTTACACACTTGCTAATTAATGACAACTGTATAATTTTTAACCACTTTCAATACTAAACATTAATTTAGAATAATGATCACTTACATAATGTGTGTTATTTAATGACAAAAATTTGTCATTACTAAAGTGGGGGGACAGACAAATGCATTTTTATGCCCGATCGCGGCTATTTTTAAAATCGCTCGAAAAATATGGTTTGTGTGCCCCTTCAGGGCGACGACGTTTTTGCTCGGCGAACCATTCGATGTTAGATAAGATCAGCCGATTATTTTTTGCTCGTGTGCCCATGTCCGGCGTATATTCATTTTCATCAGCCAATCATCTACATCGTTGATATCACATGATCTCAAAATGGCTGCCATTTTGGGCAAGTCACGTGATCAATATAATTACTCACAGAGTGGTGTATACTCTTGAGACGATTGCTAAGAACGAGCCGAAAAATACGCTCGTCTGTCCATAGCATAAGTGGCCCAGGTTCAGCCTACCAGATTAACATAATCTTTAGTGGCATTTAGAGATCGGGGAAACACATTAACAGAACACAGTTTTATTCTAAAAGCAAAACATTTCGACAAGTATCCTCTTATCGTTTATATCAAGCACAATGACATTTAGTAAACTTAACACTTTGTTTTATTCTAAAAGCATGATGTGTAATGTAATTTAACATTATGTTTTCAGCAAGCCAACAACATCCACCAAGCTATAATGAAGCTACAACTGATGATCAACAGCAACAGCAAGGTTATCCACAGAAATACCCACCGCAGGGACAGTATCCCCAACAGGGACAGTATCCCCAACAGGGACAGTACCCCCCACAGGGACAGTATCCTCAACAGGGACAGGGACAGTATCCTCAACAGTATCCAGCTGGTCAAGTAGGGTATCCACCACAGTACACCCAATATGGCCACCCTGGATACACTAATGTTGTGGTAGGTTGCTCAGGCCCGGCAGAGTAGGGGGGGCTTTAGCCCCCCCAATAATTTGGCCGCAAGTACTCTTTTCTTCAGGCTATTGCGTCCCCTGGACCTTACAGGGATGTAGCCACGCACAAAGAAAAAATCGAAGAAAGCCGCCCAGTCGTACTCAGACTCCGCTCTGTACTCAGACTCCACACTCGAAAATTACCACCCCCGGCAAACGGCAAAGCCATGGTAACTATAAGCCCATGCAAACCATGTCTGACACGGCATTATTTATTTTTGTGTGCCGTAGTATACCCTATCATCCCAAATTAGTTTAAAGAAAGAAGTATTGGTATTATGTTTATTGAAATTACGAAGTTGTGAAGGTCTATTAATTTCACGGTCACCCAGACCAATTTACGGCACTTCATTGTTAAAGGTTTGCTCAATTTTAAATGTACGCATTCTACGGTTAATTCTACCGAATCTATATTAAATCCTAGCCTATCCACAATGTCAATGTTTCTTATTCTTTCTCAACTTCTGTCTGACCTGATTCTCATTCCACCGTAATAATAATATAAAATACTACAAACACCATTTTAAGAATATGCCTATATAAATTTGAATATAATATAAATGGAAATTGATTTGCACTGAAGCAAATAAAAGACAGCAAATGCTCTGGAAATACACCAATAATTGAATAAGGGGTGAATTTTCATAAAAGACCACGCCCTCCTCCCAAATTTTTTTTTCGCTTGCTACGCTCGCCAAAGTTTTTTTTTACAACTACTCAGCAAATCCTGGCTACATCCCTCGACCTAGGATGGGAGCCCCCCCAATCAAGCATTGCTTCCGCCGGCCCTGTTGCTTCTCATTTCTCTTCTTGGTTCACATACAATGTGAAATTAAATAAAATTGGGTTTAACGTCCTACTGTTCTGGTGCCTGTTTCACGAAATTTTAACTAAGATAAACTCCAAATTTGAGTAATTTCATTGAATAATATTAGATTGGTTTTGTTTTAGTGCTTAGCCAATCAAAATTGAAGTACTGTATCTACTAAAATTTAGATTTTTATCTTAGTTAGAATTTCGTGAAACTGGCCCTTGCTTTGAATTGGGCTAATGAACAAGGGCATACATCATACAGTGTGCTATTAGGGAAATTTTGCTTGAAGAGCGGCACTGCAGCTTACTCTTATATCAAATTCCAACTGTCTAGGGATCTTTTAAGTGCATGCCATGTGTACATAGGATGTCTTTTTGTCATACCATCCTGCACCACTGACAATGCAGAACTACAGCGGCAAATCTGGATAAACTTTCTCAAACAGTGATTGTACACCCAACGTCAAGGCTAGTGAGCCATTGTCTTAACCACTTATCCCCTGTGACCCCTAACATACAATCTACATGTAGATTACAGTTATATTTACCAGTTTTGTGTGACTTGCAGGGGAATTGACACACTGGTACTAAACTCATGCTTTTTGTCTACATGTACAATTAACTCCACTTGAGGACATACACTAAACCAGTTGACTGACATTTTAGGTCCTAGTTTTGTCGATTTTAGTCGGAAACGCTAATGATTTAGTTTGAGAATTTGAGAAGTATTCGTTCTCGTTTGATTTAATCTGTATATAACATTCTAATTGATACTGTATATATGCTTTGTAGGTTTCCCAGCCTCCACCAGCAATGGCTGTTACTGGACCACCACCACAAGACCACATGTGCGCTGCTGTTTTCGTCACTTTGTGTTGCTTTTGGCCAACTGGTATAATTGCTATTATCAAGGCTATGGATGTAAGTACATGCTACCTCAACACCCTTGTCTACTTCTCTTTATTCTTATGAAATGGGGTTTAACGTCCTACTGTTACCTCAATATCTCTTTATTCTTATGAAATTAAATGAAATGTAGTTCAATGTCCCACTTCTCCGAACTGGGCTTATAAAGACGGGCATACGCTATACAGTGTGCTAGAAGGGAAATTTTGCCAGTACAGCTGCACTACAGCCTACTCTTATATCGAATTCCAACTCTCAGGGGATCTTTTATGTGCACGTCAATATGTACATGGAACCTCGGTTTTCCGTCCCATCAGAACAACTTTAAAGCTGTCCTTGTCAGACCCTCTGTCCTGCATCACTGACAAGGAGGAACCACGACAGATTTATTATTATGACAAGTAACAAATGTTACAAACCAACCAAAGGCATCCCAGTTAGCACTGCAGTCTAAATGATCAGTTGTCAAACTCTGGTAAAAGAACTACTGACCCCGGAAACAAATTCACAAATCCTGCCAATTAGTAACTATGGAAACCCTTGTGAAACCCCACTAGGATTTCGGAAAAGCAAAAATTAAAAATCGCCACCACGCAATTCCAATCAGTCTGAAGAGTTTAATACAAACGAAACTAGTCACTGATAACAAGGTCTTCATTGCTAATCTTATCTCTTGTACATGTATTTTCTGGTTGTTGAATATGTTAAGATGAATAAATAAGGGCTATACTAAATACTGGAAACACCAGAAAACACCATTTTATACTGAATACCGGAAAACACCCTAAATAGATAACCCGGAGCTTGGTCCCCTGGAAAACATTGGAAAAAACCTAACTGAAAAACAGATAACCCGGAGTCTGATCCTCTGGAAAATCCTAACCCTAATCCACCACTAAATACCGGAAAACACCCTAAATAGATAACCCGGAGCTTGGTCCCCTGGAAAACATTGGAAAAAACCTAACCCTAATCCACCCTTAGTCCTCTGGAAAACACCGGAAAATCCTAAACCTAACCCTAACCCCAGCACACAATGGACCAAGCTCCGGGTTACCTATTTAGGATGTTTTCTGGTATTTAGTGTTTTTCCAGTGTTTTCCAGTATTCAGTATAAGGTGTTTTCCGGTAGTTTTCTGTTGTTTTCCAGTAGTTTTTCCGGTGTTTTCTGGTATTTAGTCTTGCCGTCTAAATAATGCTTTCAATATTCTCCAATACTAATAGTGTAACTATCAAAGACAAATAAAGAATATATTTTGGGTTTGTTTGTTTCAGGCCCGAAATGCTTTAGAAAGAGGTGATCTGATGACAGCCCAGAATTCAGCGAGGTCAGCTAAACAGATGGTGACTATCAGCGTCATTGTTGGTATCATCTCCATAATTGTCGTTGGTATATTGGTTGGGGTGTATGTGGGAGTTATTTTGGCACAAATTAACGACGCCAGCAGCTATTATGATTAAATAAGCTGTCATTGTTAAACTCCCGTCGACCAAGAAATTTACTGGAAATCTACCCAGTACATAATTCTATTAATTAGAGATAGATTCCTAAGGCTTCTTTTGATTGGTTCGTTATCTTCTAATGATTTGTTTGCTTGACAGAACATTATCGCCATACGATGAAAACCAATCAAAACAAACCTTAGAAAAAATTATTTTAGCAACATAATAACAACATATATATGTGTTTGAAGGTTGACCATATTTCAATATAGCAAAGTCCCGTCTTTAAATTTCACACTTGTGAAATTTTCAATTAGTCTGAATTTAATATTTAAGTTTCTGATCGTCACTTTTAGGGATTGTTGAACTCTTTAAAACTACATTATTTTGATTGTTGAATCTCGAAGAGAAATATCAGTCGAAAAAAACCTACAGATATGAATTGATTCGTCATCAATTGGCATCCAAGATAGATAATTGGCATCCGCGATAGATAGGATATGTCAAAAGCCAGACCCTGAGTTCACAAAGCATTCTCAGTTAAGAATTTACTCAAAATTGTTAGCCTTATTTTAACTTAAATATAGCCCTGTATAAAACGTTTGGTGTTTTAATATATCAAATACATAACTAATAAGAAACTTTGCGAAGTTTTGTATTTCTTGTTCAAAAATATTTCTCATAAACAGTGATTGAAGGTTGAGTAAATTCTTAACTTAAGTCTGAGAATGCTTTTTGAACTCGGGGCAAGGAGATTATCTAACCTGATTAAAATACAGGCATCCTAAGTTCAGTATGAAAGAATCATGTGACGATCAGTAGCTTTAATACAGATTCAATTTATAGTTAGACTAAAAATATACTATACACACAAGGGTGGATCCAGAGAGAGGGAGAGGGGGGGGTGCACCTACTCTGCTCTGAGCGGCATAAATTATTTTTTAAGATCGACACTTCTCAGATTAGTGTAACGGTTGAGTGCTTTATCCTTTATCATCAGATGATGGTATGGGATGGGTATTCTAAGCGCAAGATAATGATATAGACATACGTGATATCAAAATTAATGCTTTGCATCAATGAAATTGATGTTGGATTTCTCTCTTTAAAAAGCTCAGTATGTATGTTTGCCAACACAATTTGGAGAGGATGATGGCATCATGCATTGCTAATGACAACTGTCAATTTCCTTAACAAGAACCTGGCAAACCGCCTCCTTCAAGAATTTTTCGATCCACCCTTGACACACAGCCTCTATAATTATAATCACACAATATTTTATTACAAGTTTTTATGTTTGATCGACTTTTTATAATTTTTTATCAATCTGATTAATACACAGATCTCTAATTTGTTTTTATACTTTCGATTGTCTGTGCTTCATATATATATATATGTAGAGAGAGAGACAAATGGGGTTTAAAGTCCACTCAATACAACTAGGTCATTTCGGGGCTAACATAATGGTGTAATTAAATTTCAATAATTTGCGTGCCATCCAAACCCCCCTCTTCATATAGAGCTGACAGGTTTATGTCATAAGCAGTAGATACACCAAATGATACACCCGAATCAAACATGGTTTGATATGTTCGGCTGAATCATATTACCATAGTGTGTCGACTAAGCTGAAGCATTTGGCCGAATGTAGAAACAAACAAATTAGAAACCGCGTCTTGCTACAGCATCACAAATCGACAGAAACAAACGTTAACCCATGCACGACCGAAACAAATTAGCTGTGTTTTAATCAGATTGATTTATTTATTGGATGCCTTGAAAACTGTAAAATGTCCACATGAAACTTGTACAAGTTTGTATGTTACATAATTTTTATAAATCGTGTTCATGAAATTTACAGGCTGAATTATATAAATCTTAAAAATTTAAAATTTTTTTTATCAACAATTGAATTTGTCCTTTTGTCAAGAAATAAAAATAATATTGCCAATTTGTCCTTTCAAAACTAACCTCTGTTTTTTCTAAGCGTATAACAACTGGGTACATATTATTTTGTGAAATATATATTTGAAATTGTAGAAAGACAATGAAATGTTGTCTTTATATGTACATTTTTTTTTGTTATTGTTAATCAATATTTAAATGTAATTAATATTATATTTAATGGTACTGCTAATATATTTGTCATAATACTTTAATGATGTTGAACTAATATTGATGATAAATAATATTGTGCATGAATACCACACCGGCCCAATCCACAAATCCATTATCATGTCAGCATGATCTATGTACTAGCATGTTACTAAAAGCAATGGCCGCGTCTTTACAACATCTAACCGTTTCTTCAATGCTGGTCAATTCTATTAGTAACTTGATCACTTCTATTACGTTTCAAATTTATTCGAATGATTTACCATATAAGATGGTAAACTGTTCCATAAAAATTCTGCATTATGTCTGAAATTTTTATTGCCGTGAGATTGTAATTTTGGCACGTCGACTATCAAACACCAGTTATGGAAGTTTTTGTGACACATGGTCATATTAGTCTGAAGTGGTATAAAGAATCTTCCTTTTATGTGCTCGACCATTCAAAATTAAAATCTCTATAAAAAGTCATTGTTCTGTATTTAAATTGGCTTATATGGACTAGCGGACAATGCTCAATGTTCCAAATCTGTTCAGCTGGATTTATATTTATATTTTACTTTTAGATTTATATATTTAAACTTTACAATAATAGGGATATTATAACTTTAATTAAGGATATATTTAACCAAAGTGCATTTTTGTTTTTAACTTTATAATATAAGGCTGTTTAATTTAAAGGGGCTATTATGACTTTTAATTAAGGATATATTTTATCAAAGTGAATTTTTCTTTTTAAATTTATAATCTGTTTCATTTAAAGGGGCTTAACATGTGATGTACTTTTAGTTTGTATATTTCTTTCTCTAACTTTTATTGATTCTTGCCATGTTTTTAAGGTCTGTAAAAAATACATGTGTTCCAATTATATCTCTCCTATCTGTCTCGCTTTTTTGTAATGGAACTGGAATCTCAACTAATTTCTCACATGTGAGGTCCACCTATGTCCAGAGCTGGATTAACCATTAAGCAAAATAAGTACATGCTTAGGACATCATGGAAGTTAGGGAGAGGGGTTTTCCCCAATCCCATCCAGACAACCTGAATGAAAATATTGTTTTAAAAAACAAAATCATGGAAAACGGGGGCTCAACAGAATGTGTGCTTTGTTAAGATTCCAAACTTAAAATAATTCTAAAAAATCTTTGTTTTTATCTTTTCTTACTGTTTTGTTGCAATTAAAAATGGCATGTATAAAATCCCAGAAAAGTTCTTAACCACAAGCTTGACAGTTTTTTTATTGTTTATGTTGTGATTTACTTATATATGGGGGCTTCAAAATCTTCAAAGTCCTTTGGGCATCTGAAGTCATAACAGAAAACAGTTTTTATGGGATACAATCCCTAATTTTATTCCAAAAGCACGACGTTTCGACAAGTATCCTCTTATCGTCATCAAGCACAATGACATTTAGTAAACTTAAGGTTAATATATATGAAATTCTAAGGCCTTGTTTCGGTCTTATCTATGTACATATTAATTGTTAAAGAGAAGCAGGTGGAAAACGCTGCTCTGGTGGCAAAATTCTCCTACATTTGGCACACATGTACAATAGAAATAGAAATACAATGTACAAATTTTTTGTCTCAATACAGCGAAAGTATTATGTCAATGGGGAAGTAATCCCTATTCCATTCTCAGAAATGTTATTTTGAAATCCAGAATTATTTTTGAGACATAGATTTGAATTAAGAAAGACATTTATACTGCTATTTTATATTTATTTGAGGAATATGACTTCTATGATCAGTACTAATATTGAGGGTTCAGTCAGGGTGATGTTATAACTGTATTGTTAATACTAAAACCCAACCAAGCTCATCTTTAGATTTGACCGTCTTAATGAATATTTTACTTTTATTTTGTTTTTAATATACTTGTACAAGTCAATAAATTATATATATATATATATATACATATACTGTCAACTTTTGTTGTAATCTTTTACCGAGAGGGGGCCATGGTGGCTATGGTGGCTAAGTGAATAAGACGCTGGCTCGCTATCCAGAAGTTGTGAGTTAAAAGAATATTATGGTATAATTCATCTCAAACTCTTTCTTGTTAAACCCCATTACACTTTTTTCTTATTACATGTAATTTTATCTGAAGAACAATCTGAAGTAGCTTTATGTTCATTGATACTCTGTTTTATTACGTGAATGAAATTGGCTTTTGTTCTATTATAGGTCCTTGTAAACTTGATAACAATTATGTGATAGTTGTAGGCTCTTAGAAGTGTGTAATAGTAATTTATTACTAATAAATCACGATAGATCAAATCAAGGTAGGGATCCCTCGCCAGTACCTCTGGATTGATGTGTGCACAAGTAGTAAATAATACCCTACTACGAGGTCGATATTAGAAATAGCCCGAGACCGAAGGTCGAGGGCTATTTCTAATATCGAACCGAGGGTTAGTGGGGTATTATTTGACATACACATTGACATCACTTCAATGACAGAGTGGTCAGCATACCCCCATATAGCAACATAAACGCATCCATATCGTCCCGTGTTGTTTTTAGCATGATGAAGGGCAGGGCTACGTCACTGTTGGAATGAGTATACTAATAGTGAACTGTTGTCCACCACTGCCCATTACACCTGCGTTATTTTAGTCATACATCGACCAGTTCACAAGTAAAATGCTGTCAATGACTGATTCAGACGAAGTATATTTTCGATATGGATGTTGGAAATCCAGCGCTGTATTCAGATATTTCGGATGTAGAGGAAAATCGATCTGAAAATGACAAACGGTTTCATGTTGTCAAAGAGGAAACGGTTTTAAACTTTGCCAATAACGCTGTACCAAAATATACTCTAAGGCGTAATAAGTTGGCTTTTAATGAATTTTAAGCATGGTTGATGCGGCGAAACAATCAACATAATGACGAAGAAAGGAAAATAACTAAAGACCTTGAACACATGGAAAATAGTGATTTAAACTTTTGGTTAAAACACTTCGTGGTTAAAGTTAGAAAAAAGGACGGCGAGAAATACCCACTGAATTCAATATTCAGTTTGGTAATGGGATTGATGTCTTAAATGTAAGAAAAACTTGGATATCTTTCACTACGTAAAGGTAAAAATGGTGTCAGTAAGAGTGATGAGGGCAAAAACGTAAAAGACGAGGAAGACACCAGAAAGAATTACGAAACAGAAAATTTTGCAAAACGGCTTTATCTACAAACATCTGCAGAAAATGATTCTAATCCTATTAGCTGTACTTTTAACTTTATAACTAAATAAAATGTATTTTTACTGTGTTTGCTTAATATGACGTCATCAGAGGGTGATATGTGATATCGTCCCAGGGATAATATCACATATCACCCTCTGATCACCCAATCATCGGTACGATATCTCTATTATCGTTTATGGAACATCAAAGACAAAACACCGTGAAGGTGTGTATGAGATATCTTGACCTTTACAAGATATACTCCAGAAACAAAATAAGGACTGACGGGAGAGAGGGAGAAAGAGATATCGGGTTGAACATTCACTTAACACAAACTAGGTCATTTCGGGATTAACACATGGATCAATTTTTAGTTCAATAACACCCTTGCACAAATGGGTCTTTAACAAAGGAAGAAAACTGATGAGGTTACGCATACGACCGACCGTACACAACGCCACTTTTGACTCTTAATGGCAGACCTGAGGTACACTCATGGTTGGATCTATTTGATAAGGCCAATTTCAGTTTGGTCATCCCTACCCTTACCCTGGACCTAGCCCTAATGCTTACCCAAACCCTAACCTACAATCTCGTCAACAATCACAGGCCCTAACCTTATTTACATTTCAGCGACCTTGACGAAAATGGAGTTGGACTTATACCTTAGATCTAGCTTTAAAACCATATGCATAGTAAAGAGTAGCCACAGAAAAAATAACTCCATACTAGCCTCACATTCATGGCGTGGATTGGGGGAGGGGGGGACGAATAGGTCTCTGTCCCCCCATGATTTTGATCGCCAAGACAGATTTTCAGGTTCATATCACGTGAATGTCCTGTTCTGATGGCTATCTAACCACTGCCTTGTGTTTCGCCACAGCGACTTATCTTCACGATATCCTCCTTCTTAATTGACCGATAACACTGGTAATAAAATGTTCCAGGTTCCAGGGTGTGCCCCCCCTCACCCAAAATATGACAAATCCACGCCCTTGCTCCCATTGGCTGCATATCTGTCGACCTTTTCCACCAATTCATAACCGAGACAATAACAATTCAAGGAATTTTAGTGAATATATTTTATTAACCATATTATTCAAGTTGAAAGACCATAAGTATATTTTAATAAATTAAATAAAAACAATATTATAAATAAATGCCATACAGGTTTAAAAGAATAATTATTTATCATATTCATATCATAAAATGCAGCACACATTAAAACAATCATAAATGTCATACAGTAAGAAATGGGGTTTAAAGTCCACTCAACACAACTTGGTCATTTTGGGACTATAATGTCATACATCTTTTAACTTTAAACAACAACAAACCCTTAAAATACAGATGTGACGTCACCCTTTGATGTTGGCGTACCATTATTTCAAATAATTGTATCGGCCACTTGCCAAGCGTACCATATAAAATATAAGACTGGCATGACGTATTTCACTGTAAAAGCACATGCGGAGTGTCTGTATTTTAAGTTGTTTAAAGGTCTCGAGCTTAAGACATTGCGTAATATATTTTAAAAACACTCAGACCTCACGGTCCTCTAACAATATATTACTCAATGTCTCGCTCTCGACAATTAAACCACACTTGACAATAATTCAAGTACACACAAATAAACCGAATTGCATGCATCAGTTAATATACAATAATACAATAGATCTTCCACCGATACATGTATTGTATTACAGTGTAACCACAGCTTTAGACAGTCTCATATAACAACATTTGGTGTTTGAAGGAATTATTAGTGAATTATTTGCCTGCGTATATGTTACATATGTATCATATGGTCACTTCAGTCAGTTATATAGAAAGCTAACACCTGTTTTTTTGCGTTGGTCATATCTGTTTCTTGATATCTTCATAACGCATCTATCGCAGCAATGACCTGTGTTAAAATTATATATGGAACGTCTTTAACCAGTTCTATCACATACTGAGACCAATATTGTCCTTTAACGTACTGAGACCAATATTGTCCTTTAACTTATCTACATATATAATCACCTACTATATGGGTCGATGATGCATTCTAATACATTGTTATTCTTAGTGTTGAATGTCCGCTTACACCGAAGGTGACAGGGAGAGAGAAATGGGGGTTAACGTCCACTCAACACAACTAGGTAATTTCGGGACTAACATATGGTTTAATTTTATTTCAATAATTTGATTGCGCGTAGGGGTCTTTAGCAGTGGGAGGAAACCCACGAGGTTTAGAAGGCACCCCTACATGTATCTCCATGCTACATACGCTCACACCACGGCTCGAAACCACAGCCGCAAGCCAGAGGTGTCCGGCCAGCTAGAGGTCAAAGCGCGGCACTCTAGACCACTAGGCCATCCCAGCCCCCCACCGAAGGTGATATCTGAGACATATAGCAGGTGACTATATCATCTACATGTCAAGACTGTCTAAAGCGGTCGTTACACTCAACTGGTACTGAATTCCAAAATCCATACTTGCAACCTATATTGTACAATAACATGTTCTTTTTACATCTCACAAACATAACTAATCCTGATTTCAATGCTTAAAAACCAGTCTCAATTTATGCAATGAACATTTTTTAAAAATGTTATAAAATGTCTATCGCAGTTATTTTTGACTTGGGTAAAAATATTGTTGATTTATTGATTTGAGTTGATGAAGTGTACATCTGTTTACATGTATATCTCAAATTCTAGGATCACAGAGTTTAGGTCCACAGAGCCAAAGCTGAGAAGTAGTTGATTTAGTGGTCTACTGTCAGCAGTTTGAGCCGAAAACGGAACAAAATTTAAAGATGCATTATTTAAGAGCTAATTCAATTTATAGCAGGTCATTATGTTGGCTTAGAATGATAAATAAATTATTATTTAGACAATTATTCACATGTCAAGCCTATTATTTACTCTCTAGACCATCGAATGACTGAGATCTAAATGGATTTGAACACTCGCAAGATTTTAAAATTTATCGATAAAATGGGCAATTGTGACTCAGTCTTGCACTGTTGCTGCGATAATAAACGATCTTCAAAAAAGTCATAACTTTGTCCAGAATAAATTCATTTGAATAAAATTTTCAATATATTCATGATCTATTTTTGAAGTATTATACGTGTAGCAATGACAGACCAGCTCTTGATCTAAATCTTACATAATGCATCTTTAATACACAAACTGATTTCTACATATTATTTTGAAAGAAACTCCTACTACTCACTAAAATATCACATACAATCAATTGAATTCAATGTTATATTTTTACCCAAATCAAAATGTGGCACGGTCCTTTAAATAATAAGAAACATATTTCACACAATTTGAGACAAAATATTTTAAGTGAATAAAAGTAAATAAACATAAATATTCAGATCTAAAACCAATAATAATGAAAAAACAAAGCAAAACATCCAAACAAATAAATGTATCCAATAAAGGAATGTTTTTAAGAAAGGGATGTTTCTAATAAAAGGAATGTTTCCAATAAAGGAATGTTTCAATTAAAGGAATGTTTCCAAGAAAAAAATGTTTCCAAAGGAATGTTTCCCGTAAAGGTTTTTTTTCTAATAAAAGGAACGTTTCTAATAAAGGAATGTTTCTCATACAGGAATGTATCCAATAAAGAAATGTTTTTAAGAAAGGGATGTTTCTAATAAAAGGAATGTGTCCAATAAAGGAATGTTTCAATTAAAGGAATGTTTCCAAGAAAGAAATGTTTCCAAAGGAATGTTTCCAAGAAAGAAATGTTTCCAAAGGAATGTTTCCCGTAAAGGTTTTTTTTCTAATAAAAGGAACGTTTCTAATAAAGGAATGTTTCTAATACAGGAATGTTTCCAATAAAGGAATGTTTCCCCGTAAAGGTTTTTTTCTAATAAAAGGAATGTTTCTAATAAAGGAATGTTTCCAGAGTTCAGATGAAACCAAAATATAAGTAATACAATCTAAAGAGTGCCCCCCCTCCCAAAAAAAAAAATCCCCTTTTTAAACAAAGATTGCAAAAGGAATGGAATTAGAAATCCATATAAAAGAAAACATAACAAACCATTTGCTACAAATATGTTAATGGGTGGGTAATATTACATATCTAGGTAGGTGTATATACAGTCTAACATGGTAAATATCTCGATCACTTAATTACCTTATCAATTCAGCCTATTATCAACAATAATCGGGTTGAGTGGTAGTTATACACTCAGTACACTATATTCATTTTGAAATTTTGAATATTATTCACCATGTCTTGATGTCCGATTGGACTTATTTCTGGCCGGTCAGTTTAGGACGTTTGGAAAATAGAGTCGGACATGTCTGGAATATACAGGCCAAATCCCATCAAATGTTCTGGGGTGTCGTATTTCACAAAATTTTAGCTAAGATAAAATCCAAATTTTAGTGATTTAATTGGACATTATTAGATTGATTTTAGTGCTTAGCCAATCAAAATTGAAGTACCTACTAAAATTTGGATTCTTATCTTTAGTTAAGATTTCGAGAAACCGGGCCCAGGTCCAACCAGGTATAATGAAGATGGGGAGAACGGAGAAGTATTACTACAATGTACTCATTATAAGATTATTCATGTCATGCTTATATCAAAGGGAGTCCTATAAATATACAATAAGCCACGACCACATCTTAACATAAGCTGCACGAAGAATGAATAAAAGGCTTTTTTTGTCGACTTGCCAAATCGATGTCATTGTCATGTGACAGTGTAGTCAATTTAAAAGTTCTTTGGCAAGTTCGTTAAATGTTTTAATTAGCTGTAAACAATTCATGTGACTGGACACAGTTGAAAAAAAACCTATGTGATCACCGGATCTAAACGCACCCTGAAATGATTTCGCGATTTAATGTAATCGCTTGGAATTCGCGGTGGATTAGGGTAAACAATTTGAATTGGATCGATGTTAAAGATGAAAATTGAATTGAATACAAATCACTTTGGCTAAACAGTGGTCGATCGAAACGCCTAAAGTCATAGGCTTGTTATTGTTTTGTTTAAAGGCAGATTGTATTTCTATTATTATTATTATTATTATCAACAAATGCAATTTTGTGCACCACGCTCACAGTCTTCAGACAAAAGTAAATTGTAGCCTCATGCTTCCAGTCTTCTGTATACCCCAATTAATCGTTGACAATTTGTACATTTGTGTTTGACATCGCTTAAACTATTTATACAGAATGGTAGAATACAACACCCACACCACAACCTGAAGGTAAAGGAAATTATATAGAAAAAAGATACATACACCAAATAAAATAGGTTGCCAGCCAAAGAAATATACATCCACAGCAGTTAAGTTGTCAGAGCAGTCGACAAGGCAAGATACAAACACATCAAATAAAAGAAAATATTTAAACACAAACACCAAAAAAATGATAGATCTGATATTCCTAAAGAAGTTTTAAAAGACCTAAATAAAGGGGTGTGGAAGGTGGAGAGAGAGAAATGGGGTTTAACATCCAATTCACACAAACTAGGTCATTTTAGGACTCATACATGGTTCAATTTTATTTCAATAATTCGCTTGCACGTAGGGGTCTTTAACAGTGGGAGGAAACAGTAGAAAACCCATGAGGTTGGACAGGTTACTAAATAAAAGAAAATATTTAAACACAAACAACTAAAAAAAGGTTGGACCTGATGTTCCTAGAAATATTTTGAAGGAGATAAAGGCCTATATTTATTAACAGATTGAGTTGATCTGATGTGTTATTTCCATTAAAGGTCAAAATAAAGGTCAAAATAAAGGTAAAAAAAAAGTGTTGAATTAAGTCGAGTGTTATTGAACAAACTAAGCAAATCTCTTCTACAATTAATTTAAAGTAAAGTCTTTTAAGTTACTTCAAAGGTAAACAGAATACTGGCTTGCTTTGCACCATAATATACACTTACGGTAAATTCTACCAAATTTGTAATACAAACATCGTTTGAAATTAGAAGAGTAACTTTTCATCTTGGATCAACTTAAGATATTAGATACCAGGCCCGAAAAAAAGATGTACATGTACAAATATACCGGCCTTAGAAAGATAAGTTTTGGGGCTGGATGCATGATGAAAGGGAGCTATATATTGTTTAGAACTTAACTCAACCAGACTATAAAACTTATAATATCAAATTTCTGATGGCATTAATAATATATACATGTAGTTGTTTAAAAGACTATCTCTCTTACCCACTAGGCTTATCAGACGCAACAGAATTTAGTTGATAGTTTTAGTCATATAGGTCATTCTCATATAATTTATGATAGAACAAACAGATCAAACCATGTTATAACGTTTAAATAGCCTACATCCATGTACTGATAAAGCTATAATATGGATGTTTTCTCTCCCTATAAAATATATAAAATTTAAATAGCTTAAGCTACATGTATAATCATATAGTTTGATACAAACTAGGCAATTTCGGGACTAACATATGGTTCAATTTTATTTCAATAATTCGCTTGCGCGTAGGGGTCTTTAGCAGTGGGAGGAAATGTAAATTTACCTGTAGGTTGGTGGTAAGTCTGGCCACAAGTTCACAAAACATTCTCAGACAAAAGTTAAGAATTTACTCAAAATTGTTGGACTAAACCATTGCCTTTAATAAAACTTTTGCTGTTTATATGTATCGAATACATCAATAAGAAACTACATGTATGAGCAAAGTTTTGTGTTTCTGGATTTACCCAAAATTGTTTGCCTTATTTTAACTACGGTAATATATATATATATAGCCCTTAAAAGAAAATTGTTGCTTTAATATATTAAATACATCAAAAAGAAACTATGTGCAAAGTTTTGTGTTTCTGGACCAGTGATTGAAAGTTGAGTAAATTCTTAACTTAAGTCTGAGAATGCTTTGTGAACTCATGGCCTGAAGTATAAGCCTATGTATGATTTTATTGATGAAAACCCTACACACCTACTCTATTATGATTGATTATAATGGAACATGATTTGACTTTAAGCTTCTTATGTGCTAGGCTGCATTTATATAACTAGATAGCATTGATTTAAACATAAAAATATCCATATATCAACAAACAGCAACCTGCATTATTATACATATTAATACAGGTTGCCATTGGTAACCTCTAAAAAAAAAATAACTGTGTACTTCAAATAATATCACGGTAAATATTTTGATATATATATATGTGTAATAATAAGTTAATAGAATACCCGGAAACCAATATATAATAAATATGATGAACCAAATTAATTATTACATGTACGTGTACAGACTCTATAAGCTAATACATGTACATGTGTATAACAATACAACAGACAAAAACATAATATTAACAATACCAGACAAGTAACAGACAATAAGCTCATATACAGTAACAGACAATAAGCTAATGTACATTAACAGACAATAAGCCAATGTACAGTGACAGACAATAAGCTTATGTAAAAAGACAATAAGCTAATGTAATAATACATGCAACAAACAATATGATAATGTACAGTACCAGACAATAAGCTGATGTACAGTAACAAGGCAATGAGCTAAGGTAACAGACAATAAGCCCACGTAACAGACATTAAGCTGAGCTTGTATACGGCTAGATCTGATCTAAATCTTAAGGCCACCTCCGAATTTGGTCAAGGCGAGATGTACATGCAAAAAAGTTACAGGCACATGATTGTTGATGAGATTGTGAGGTTTTTTTTGGCTAAAGGTTAGGGCTAGGTCCAGGGTTAGCACTAGCCCTGTTTACATTTCGTAAATATTAACCAAATTTGTAGGTGGCCTTAAGAATAATAAGCAAAAGATCAAACGCCAATATACAGTACTTAAGTTGATTTGGAGACATGAAGATACACCAAGTATCATTCTAGTTGGATACATCTCTCTTACAAGCGCTCACTAATCTGGATCCAGGTGTTTTACATCAAACAGACAGAAATGACAGCGCTGTCTGGATCACTTTCCAAATTGCTTTTGCGTTATAAGTTTAGTGCTTTTTTCCACATCAATTGACGAAATATTATCAGAAAATTGGAACTATGTGATCTTCAAGGTTTTTGAGTTAATCCCTATTTATAATTTTTTCTGAACGATGCCTGTGAGTTTTAGATAGAAACACGCACTTGGACCCATTAGAAACAGATATGCAGTTAGCACATACAATACACACGTAGAATGTAAAATACACACATAGAATGTAAATTACACACAAAGAATGTAAAATAACTTTCAATATTTGGATTTCTTCGTCACATACATATATAAACAAATATTTTAACAACTGAACTACCAGTTTTTGTTTTGTACCGAGAATGATAATTATAGTGAAATCCAAAAGTATATGCCAAAGAGGTTTTATTAAAATTGATGCTGAAAACATAATAACAATAATTCAATATCTAAATATCTAAAACACACACTTATAAGGAAGAACAATTTTAATTAATAATTTAAATTGGAGATATTTCAAAGGTGTATTATCTTAGTGTTTACAAGGAAGCGAAATACATGTACTACCCAAATAAATTAATAACCATTCCTCCATCAGTATGTTTGATACTAAATTGTTTTATCAAGTTACTTTTTATTGTCTTGTGAAAGGATAATTTTATTGTTGCCCAAATAAATTAGTAATTATTCTTCCATAAGTATATATTATAATTTATTGTCAAATGAACTAATTAAAATACAGATCTATATTTCGTTTCCTTTTTTTATACTTAGTTTCGATGGCCTACACACACAACATGAAGATCTGACAAGTTGTACTGGAAGGTCATGTCATGGGGCAAAAGAGGGAATGTGACCGTATGACATCAGACATGATAACTCAATGAGCCTTGATGTTTCTACTGGTTTACCCACAGTTCCAAAAAGTTTTCGTAACAGTTTGTTCCATTGGCTAATCCCTTAATTCAACCAAGATGCTGGTTATATAACAAGTCTTCCAGATCCTTGTGTAGTAAAAGCAAGTATACCGAAATTTTGAACTATATAAAACTAAACGAAATAGGACCTGTGTTTTAATCAGATTGGTTATTGTCCTATCCAGTTACTTGATTATAATGACAAAAAAATGAAAAAACAATTTAAATGTATAGACATACAGGGTAAATTGATGATAATGTGACTTGTTAACTGAGTCTACGGTAGATGCCAAGGGTTGTTCCACACAAGTTACATCTATGTTTTACGTCTTGTAAATCAGGAATACAGAATGGTATTGGACAACATGGCCAACAACTGTAGAATTAAAGTAAATGTTTTAAAAAAAACAATTTAATCACAATCATTATTATATTTAATTATAATGTGGCAATGAATGCATATTTTAATCTAGAAATTCATACCGTCCAGCCTCATGTACGATCAAATTGTCTAATAAAATGTCTATTGTTTGCCTATCTACAAGCCTGGAAATAAGGCATCTGTCACTGATAATGGTCAGGCAAAGATTTTAATTTAAAAAAAAAAACAATTTAATCACAATCATTATTATATTTAATTGTGGCAATGAATGCATATTTAGATTTAGAAATTCAAACCGTCCAGCCTCATGTACTATCAAATTCTCGAATAATGTCTATTGTTTGTCTCTCTCTCTCTATAATCTCACTAACTCAGTGTAATGCTAGGTTCCCACTATCAGGACTTGTGCTACGATTTAAATAGTGGCTTTAATGGTGGAGAGTAATAATCATGGTGATCATATCCGGTCTAATTATATATTGAGGTCAGTCGTACATGTAGCAATCATGCTTACCGCATTGAAATGTACAAGAACGTACATGTATCTGCATGTAGCAGGTTCCTGACTCAAAAGGGAAAATCCAATTGTAACGTATCGCACGACAGTTGGAACATGACAAAAGTTATTTCTTGTGTCAAACAAATTAACAACTTAAGATTCTAAATGTGTTTTAGAAATGTGTAGGCATGCATATGTACGATTCACAAAACAAATGTTTTAACTATATGAACACGCAAAAAAAAGACTGTAGGGCGTGTTATTTTTATGTTTTATAAATTAACATCAATAATTGTTTCCATAATGGTTTTCTTCTGTATCTGAGAAATGGACGATTTGTTGAAATGCAAATTGATTGATATTTCTCATGAAAATTGACATGGATAATAAATTAACTTTTGAATCACTCTGCTGGATACACTAATTTCTGCTGGTTATTATTTCTTTCGATTTGACTTTAAATTAATAGTCTTGATATTTAGGTCAGTCGCCTGCATGCACATCTTTAGTAATAGAATCAAAGCTTGAAAATTTTAAATGACAAAAACAAAATGACCCTATTTTCCTACATAGAATTTGCATGGGTAACCCAGTTGATATCCAATGAAATTTGAAGCATGTCTGTTTTGCAAACACATGACGCCACACGGCAACAATCAAGCCAGGATTAAGGCACCTGTCATAGACAAAAATTATCACACAACCTACGTTATAATAATGTACATTGTGGGACAATTTGTGTCCGAAAAAGTCTGTGACAGGTACCCTAGGTTCAGACTCGGCTACAAAGTTAGCAAAGTGATAAAATATGTGTTAATACGCAGAAGATGAAAATCTTACTGGTATCGAACCCACTAACTTTTCAACACCAGTCTCATAAAGACTTTGCTCACTTATTGTTCCACGTGTAAAATAACATAGCCAGCTTTAAAATGTACATTTTAGACTGCTCAACACCCTTAATATACGGATAGCCCTGAGGAAGAACGATCGAAGTCCTGTTTTCAATGAACCCCAATCGCGCCATCTGGTATCAATTGTATAAGCTTTCTGTGGAACAATCAATTTCAGGTAAAAAAACGATCAGAATCACATCAAACTCGATGTTCTGTCCGTCAAGCATTCTCGTTCAAAAGTCTTTTTTGCCTTTTATGCGAAAAGACAGAAATGTGACTTCGATTTTTCTTCCCCTGGCCTCTTCATACACATATACTTCAACTTACCCAAATAAACAGAGAAGACCGGACGTTAACCATGTTAAAGCTCCAGATTCGTAATCTAAATAGGTGGTAATATGAGCATTACAGAAGGGACAATAAACAGTCTGTCTATCGGGTCCCCATCGATTAGTTGGTATAACTATTACTGGAGCACCAGTAATCACTGCCTGATAACCTAAAATACACGAAATCACGCTAAATCAAATCTAACAAGTTTGAACATTCTAGCTCAATTAGAAAGCTAGTTATTGAGTCCCAAAAAGTGTGACGGACAGACTGACAAACCTATTTTTATTGTCTCCTGCTTTCGAAAGGCAGGGGACAATAAAATAAAATCATGGTTACAAACCCCTCCACCTATAATAAAATAGAGAAAAGAGTTTGAACACCCACTCAACATGGACTATGTGAACCGAGAATGGAATGGGGTTTAACGTCCTACTATTATGAACCTAACCTGGGCTAATGGAAGACGGGAGTGAACCGAGAGAAAGAGAAATGGGCTTCAACAGAAAGTTTAACATCAACTAGATACAGTACATGTACCAATTAAGTCATTTTCTAACCAACACAAGTTTCAATTTTATTTCAATAAATTGTAAGCTTAATTCATATGGGGTCTTTAGAAGTGGGAGGAAACCATCCCACTTGACCATGCCATCAAAACCATATCAGGGAGAAATGGGGTCTAATGCCCACTCAACACAAACTACATGTAGGTCATTTTGTGACCAACACATGGTACAATTTTATTTCAAGAGTTTGCTTGTATACTGTACGTATGTCTTTACCAGTATGAGGAAACAGAGAAAACTCAAGAAGCTGGCAGGCACTCATGGGTAGGCACTCTTATTCCTAGTCGCCATCAACCTTGAGATAGAAACCTGGCCTCGAGTTCACAAAGCATTCTCAGGCTTAAGTTACAAATTTATTTTCTCAATTTGCAATCACTGTTTATGAGAAATATCTTTGATCCAGAAACACAAAACTTTGCACATAGTTTCTTATTGGTGTATTTGATACATTTAAACAACAAAAGTTTCATAAAGGGTTATATTTTAGTTAATTTTGAGTAAATTCTTAACCAAAGTCTGGGAATGCTTTGTGACCTCATTGCCTTGACTTTATAATCTGTCCTCTACTCGCATATAACTGTCCTACTGTTCTGCTCCTAACCTGGGCTAATGAAGACGGGCATACACTATACAATGTGCTATGAGGGAAATTTGGCCTGGGCAGTTTATTCTTATATCGAATTCCAACTGCCAAGGCATCTTTTACATGTACATACATGCCAATTTTTTATCCCATACAAATGACTAGACACCTCTCCTTGTCAGGCCCTCCATCTTGCAACACTGACAAGAGGAAACCACGTCAGAAAATCGGGATGAACTTTCTTGGCCTATACAGGAACTCTTTTATCCCATCCAAATGTGGGGATCACGGTGGCTAAGTGGATAAGGCGCTGGTTCGCTAGCCTGGAGGTTGAGTGTTCGATCCCTGCATTGGCCGAGAAAGTTAATCTCGATTTTCCGGCGTGATTTCCCCTTGTCAGGGATGCAGAAGGAGGGCCTGACAAGGACAGCTGCCTAGTCGTTCGGATGGTACGAAAAACCGAGGTCCCGTGTACAAATTGGAGTGCACGTAAAAGATCCCTTGGCAGTTGGAATTCGATATAAGAGTAGGCCGTAGCGCCACTGCCTGGGCAAAAATTTCCCTCATAGCACACTGTATGGCGAATGCCCGTCTTCAATTGGCCCAGGTTAGGTGCTTAAGCGTAGGACGTTAAACCCCATTTCATTCATTTCATTCATTCCATCCAAATGTCTAGACATCTCTCCTTGTCAGGCCCTCCATCTTGCAACACTGACAAGAGGAAACCAAGCCGGAAAATCGGGATGAACTTTCTAGGCCTTTGCAGGGATCGAACATAGCTGTGAAGAATAAGGCTGTGCCAAGTTTAATTAAGTTGACCATCACCTACCATTATCTGGTTGTACTGGGTGGTAGTTAGTACTGGTCGGATACTGATAACCAGACGCTGGGCCCTTCGGAGGTTCATATTTCGGAGGGGGCTCATCTGGATATGGACTACCCCCTGATTCTTGGTAAGAGGGAGGCTCCCCAATGGGGGCAGGTGGTGGAACTGTTGCAGACATCTTTAATACTTCTTTCAAAGAACCTGTAAGAAAACCAGCGGCTGCCAGGCAGGATACGCCCACATTTTCGAGAGATGGATAGAGAACAAGCAAAACCGAAAGTGATTTTTCCTACAATCAAAGGCAATAATTCAATAAGTTACAATTTGATATACGCAAATATCGAAAAGTATCAAGATATTTAGGTTATAAACACGCAATTTAAGTTTCATCAAAATTGAAATTAAAATTGTGACCTCTACAGGGTCCACAACCTTGAAATACCATTTTTTAACAGTATTCGCGTACAAACAGCAGCCATTTTGTATTGTAATTTTGGTCCAATTTTCCCAAAATTCAAACTCAATCTTTCTTAGGGTGTAACGGTGATATAATCGAACGATTTTTTAAATCGGATAATAATTGTGACCTCTAGAGGAACCACAAGCTAAACAAAGGCGATTTTGCGTATAATCAGGGGCCATAATTCAGGAAGTTACAATCTGATATGCGCAAATATCGAAAGGAACCAAGATCTTTGGGTTATATCCATGCATTTCAAGTTTCATCAAAATCAAATTAAAATTGTGACCTCTACAGGGTCCACAACATTGATATACCATTTTAAACAGTATTCCGTACGATCGGCGGCCATTTTGTATGGCAATTTTGGTCCGATTTTTTACGAAATTCAAACTCAACCTTCTTTAGGGTGTAACGGTGATATGATCAAACGATTTTTTAAATCAGATAATAATTGTGACCTCCAGAGGGACCACAAGCTAAACAAAGGCGATTTTGCATATAATCAGGGGCATTAATTCAGGAAGTTACGATCCGATATGTGCAAATATCAAAAGGACCTAAGATCTTTGGGTAATATCCACGCATTTCAAGTTTCGTCAAAATCGAATTAAAATTGGGACCTCTACAGGGTTGACGAGCTTGATATACCATTTTTCAACAGTATCCGCATATGAACTGCGGTCATTTTGTATGGCAATTTTGGTCCAATTTTTCCGAAATTCGAACTCACCCTTCCTTAGGGTGTAACGGTGATATAATCAAACGATTTTTTAAATCGGATAATAATTGTGACCTCTACAGGAACCACAAGCTAAACAAAGGCGATTTTGCGTATAATCAGGGGCCATAATTCAGGAAGTTACGATCCGATATGCGCAAATATCAAAAGGACCCAAGATCTTTGGGTAATATCCATGCATTTCAAGTTTCGTCAAAATCGAATTAAAATTGGGACCTCTACAGGGTGGACGACCTTGATATACCATTTTTCAACAGTATTCGCATACGAAGGGCGGCCATTTTGTATGATAATTTTGGTCCAATTTTTCCGAAATTCGAACTCATCCTTCCTTAGGGTGTAACGGTGATGTAATCAAACTATTTTTTAAATCGGATAATAATTGTGACCTCCAGAGGTACCACAAGCTCAAATAGGTGATTTTTCGGACAATCAGGGGCAATAATTCAGGAAATTACGTTCCGATAGGCGCAAATATCGAAAGGAACCAAGATCTTAGGGTTATAAACATGAAAGTAAAGTTTCATCAAAATAGGTTCAAAATTGTGACCTCTATAGCCAGTATAGGGTCCACAAGCTAAAAACATGATTTTTTGTACAATCAGGGGCCATAATCCATAAGGTTTTGATCCGATACATGCCAATATCGAAAGCAGCCGAGATCTTTGGGGGATAAACCTATATTTCAAGTTTCGTCAATATCGGGTAAGAATTGTGACCTGTAGAGAGTCCACAAACAATTGTGGACGGACGGACAGGGGCGACGACATAATACGTCCACATGAAAATGTGGGCGTATAAAAACTATTTTTATATGGTAGGATTATGATTGGAACGGAATACATGTAACTCAAAAGTTGTTTTCATGGAAGGGCAATTCCACTGTAACGGATCCATGTACATTTTGAACTTGTCATATCTTGAATACCGGTACTTCCAATATTATTTTCTAACCATGATAATTACCTGTTAAGGTTTTTTTTTAATAATTCAATTTAAATCTAAAGTTTATTTCACATTATTTGGTTTTATTTTATTTATTTTTTTTTTTAACATCAGCTTTGCTAACAACAACAAACAACAAAAAATACTTAGAGTTAGAACGAACATGAGATGGATATGGAAGTTCATTTGAGCAAAATGTTAAACATGACAGTATTTATTATTATCAGATTTGTGTACGATTTGTGTTGACAAATTATTTAGCTATTTTGAAACATCCCTTAGAATATTGCAACCGGTATATCCCGAGCTTAGACACCGGTAGTACGCCATAAATCAATAATGTTCAAAATATGACGCAAAAAAGATTTTAAAAAAATCCTTTTTGTCGTCTCGACCTCGAAAGTTTCAAATTAAATTGTTTTTCGCTGATAAAAATGAAATATATCAATGAATATGATGAAATAATGTACATAAGAATACCTCACAAATGTTACCGAAACGTGTCTCGAATAATACAAACAGTGAATTGAGATGGAATTAACAAAATAACATTCAATGTTATCCAAATTAAATGTCACCAATCAATATACGAAGTACAAGTTCCGGTTATATTAAAAATAAGTCCACTGAAAATAAAGTGCTTAGTAAATTTTAAATTTTCATCTTTCTGGCATGATATCTGTCAAATTCAGACATCATACAAATCTAAAGATATATTTTCAAATTGAATTTATAACTTCATTGAAAAATCCATAGCTTTTATCAAACATTTGATGTTTGTATTCATACGCGGTATTAAAGGGGAGGACACTCTGCTTTTATTTTGGTGAAACGTCATGTGATCATGAAGTAATTTTATATTTAGCTCAGGGACAAGTGGTAGATATTTGTTATGCAGGCCATTATATTAATTACATTTAATTAGTTTTACAGATAAATTGTGCGGTTTTGTTGGTGAGTTTTAAAAGTAAATATTGATTCTTTATCATATATTATGCTACAGTTTTGCCTTACATAAACATTTAAATTTTAATCTATGTTTGTAATTGTATATTGAATTGTATTGAGAATTGAGGAAGTTTCAATTTCCTCCCCATATTTATTTTTTTCATACCATTGGCTGGTGCATCCAAAAGTTTCCTCAACATGTATTTTGTATATAGCTGTTCACCACCAAGGTGTTCTCGTACAGATCACAGAAGTATGATGGACCTAAGTGGCTAAGATGCTGGCTCGCTTATATAGCCTGGAAATGTGGGGTGTTCGATCCCTGCATTGGCTGCGAAAGTTCATCTAGGTTCCCCGTTGTCAGTGATGCAATATGGAGGGCCAGACATGGACAGACCGTTGAGTCGTTCAGATGGTACGAAGACATTTTTAAAGGGATCAAAGGCTGTGATTATAGTGTTATTTATTGAGTAATGATTTATTTTGTAGATAATTATTGAAGATGTCGAGTCGAGGAGGTTACGGATCAACTAGTAAAGAATACCATGACGACCCAGGATATAGAGAGTATCAGGATACTCCTTCCTCTAGTTATCAGGGAGGTGTGTATCATCATAAACTAGATTCAAAACTTTTCATATAATTATGTATTCTGGCTGTTATACTATAGTTGGCTGGCTAGATTGGCAGGGATATCTGTCTGTGTGAATTCTGGTGTGTGCCTTCTCATTCATTGTGACAAAAACATAACGTCCATAGATTGGAATGGACTTTAGACTTAAAAAAAAAACCTTGACAGTTACAAATGGAAGAAGATCTAGAGTATGTGGAGACACTGCTCTCTGTGGGCATAGTCCATACATGTATAACCATAGATAGTGATGTAATTGCCATTTGTTTGTCTCAATATTTCCAAAGTACTATATGTACTTTATTGACAGGATGCTAAACCCCATTCTAGTCTTGTTCTTGTCAGTGGTGAATGACAGAGGGCCTACTTTGGCCAACTGTCTAGTTTTCTGGATGGGACAAAAAACAAGGTCCGGTACACACATTGGCATTCACGTCAAAGATCCCTTAGTAGTAGGAATTCATTATAATAGTAGGCTGTAGCGCTGCTGTCCAGGCAACATTTCGGTAGTTCGGCTTTGAATTCCATTCCAGTCTTTGTAAGACATGTTGCTTTCATTTCTTGGCACATATGAAGCTCTTAAAAAAGCAATAGTAAGAAAAGAATCGAAACTAACAATAGTAGTTTAGGGATCATAATAACCAAACCTGAAATACTGCTAATTCGCAATTTCTGCCAGGTTTATCCCAAAATGTTTTAGATAATGTATTGATGTTTGAGATTTAAATGTATTGATGTTTATTTCAGGAAGATCATCTGGTATATCGGATTCGATTGATCTCATTAAAAACAATATTTTTAAAATAAATAGTGGAGGTACGTATTATTGTTTGTTCTTATCTTTCTGTAATCAAGTGACAGGGTTTTCGATCCCACACAGGGGTCACGATGGCTTAGTTGGTGAGACGCTGGCTCGCTAGCCTGTATTGCCTGAGAAAGTTCCCATCCAGATTTTCTGGCGTGGTTCCCCCTTGTCATTGATGCTGGATGAAGAGTCTGACAAGGACAGCTGTTTAGTCATTTGGATGATATGGAAAACCAAGGTCCTTTGTACACACTGTTGTGCATGTAAAAAATTTCTTGACAACTGGAATTCGATGTAAGAGTAGGTCGTAGTGCCGCTGTCTGGGCAAAATTTCTCTCATAGCACACTCTATGGCATATGCCATTAGCCCAATCCGTAGCAGAATAGTAAGACGTTAAACCCCCATTTCATTTTTTTTTTGATCCCACACTAATACATGGGTTTTCTTCTTTTGCTAAGTTGGCCTTATCAAATAGATCTAACCATGGGTGTACCTCAGGTTTTAATACAGGCCGTGGGTGTGGGGAGTGGTTGAAAGGTCTAACATTTGACTCATCAATATAATTTTGTTTTTGTTTTATTTCACCAGCAAATAGTATTGAAAAAGCCATGAAAAATATAGGAACAGACCGAGACAGTGTTCAACTCCGAGATAAAATGTATGTTATTCTTTTAATTTGGTTTTATTTTTTTAATTTTATTTTTCTTTAATTTATTTAGATTATTTATCTCAATTATAAGCCCCTTCTTCTTGTGGAAACAGGGTATGTTTTTTCCTTACAACAGAGTATATTCCCTGGTTTTGTTTCAGACAAGCGAATTATTGAAATAAAATTAAACCATATGGTTAAGTTTGTGTCAAGTGGACGTTCTAACCCCAGGTCCCTCTCTCTCGTTCCTGTGGAACCAGGGTATGATTTTTCTGTGACAACAGAATATATTTCCTGGTTTTCTTTCAGACATGAATGGGGGTTTGGATAGCCTAATGGTTAGCATGTGCATGCTGTATCATAAAGCCTGTCATTTAGTCAACTGGCGTAGTTTCAAATCCTCGGTTGTACGTGACAAGGAATAGGGTCACCTGTCCAACCTCATGGGTTTTATCTGGGTCCTCCGGTTACTTCCCACTGCTAAAGACCCCTACGCGCAAGCAAATTATTGAAATAAAATTAAACCATATGTTAGTCCCGAAATGACCTAGTTTGTGTCAGTGGACGTTAAACCCCATATCTCTCTCTTTCAGACATGAAATATCACAGACTACGAATAAAATAGCACAAGATACAATGAGAATAATGAAATCAGTTGGAAATAAAAAGGCTGATAAAGTAAGTCTACAAGGTTTAAGCACAGGGCCCGGTTTCTCGAAATCTTAGCTAGAGATAAAATCCAAATTTTAGTAGATACTACCATTTGATTAGCTAAGTACTAGAGTCAATCTAATATAATCCAATCAAACTACTAAAATTTGGATTTTATCTTGGTTAAAATTTTGTGAAACAGGCCCCAGATTAGCAGGGGAATGGAATTCCATATAAGAACAATAACAGACTTTAATAGATAAAAATCCTCCTGTTCTGTTGCGACTTGGCTAATAAAGATGGCCATACGCTATAAGGAGAACTTTTTGTTCTCCGTCCTACCCATATCAATTCTAACAGAATTTTTTTTTTATTATGTGCACGCCAGTGTGTATCTGTGACCCTGGCTTTCTGTCACATCAGAACCACTGGCAAGGGGGAACGATACCCCAAAATCCTAATGAACTTTCTCAACCAAAGGAGCATGTAGCTCCTGTGCCAAACAAAGTTACATAAAAATTTGGTAATAGGCTCTGTACATCCATCTGTCACATTTTTTTATCCACGCCATATCTCAAACAATCAAGATATCTATATGTATACAAATCAGTCGTTTGTAGTAGTTTGCCATTAGGTAATTAGAAATTTTGCAGATTTGATGATAATTGTATTCCTATGGAAACAAATTTACTGAATCTTCTTGTTTTCTTTATTTCAGCAACAAAAGATACAACTGAGTAAACTAAAGAATGATTTTCAGGAATCAGTGGAACGGTTCCAAGGTTTACAGAAGGTATGTTTCTTAAAAGGAATTTTTTTTTTTTCACTGCTCCACTGATGAGGGAATACATGGGACAAAATTCTATGGAATACAATTACTTTTTACTACAGAGCTAGGATTTTACTTCTCTAGTCTTTATCAAACATTGTGGGGGGTCGGATAGCTGAATGGTTTGCACGCGCGTGCTATATCATAAAGTCTGTCATTGAGTCAACTGGTGTGGTTTCGAATCCACGGTTGTACGTGGCAAGGAGTAGGGTCGCCTGTCCAACCTCGTGGGTTTTCTCTGGGTCCTCCGTTTTCCTCCCACTGCTAAAGACCCCTGTGCGCAAGCAAATTATTGGAGTAAATTTATAACTTAGTTCTGAAATGACCTAGTTTGTGTCAAGTGGACTTTAAACCCCATTTCTTTCTCTCTCTTTTATCAAGCATTGACTAAAAATATGAGCCAATAATTAGTTAATGATGACCAATCGGGAACTTTCCATCAAATTCTTTGTGGTTGGATGGACAAATGGACTAACGTGTGCGCATTATATTTTATTTGGTCGTCTGTCCAACCTTGTGCTTATTCTCTGGGTCTACCAATTTCCTCCCACAGCAAATATAAGACCGCTACATGCAAGCGAATTATTGAATTTAAAATAAACAAAACAAAACAATGTATTTTTTATTTTAGATGGCAGCTGGTAAAGTAAAGTCTTCAGTGAAACTAGGAACCAACAAACCTACAACTAAACCATTAGTAGATACAGGAATGACGGGTTGGAACGTAAGCATATAATATATAACAATTAGCTCGATTGTTGGGATTGTTTTAATATCAAATTAAGAAGAAAGGAATTAGAGAAACAACAAAAGAACTAAGAATGTTCGCTTATGAACCAAGACGTTTTAATGATTAACATTAGTAGATACAGGAATGACCAGTTGGAACGTAAGCATATAATATATAACAAATAGCTCGATTGTTGGGATTGTTTTCATATCAAATTAAGAAGAAAGGAATTAGAGAAACAACAAAAGAACTAAGAATGTTCGCTTATGAACCAAGACGTTTTAATGATTAACATTAGTAGATACAGGAATGACCAGTTGGAACATAAGCATATAATATATAACAAATAGTTTGATTGTTGGGTTTGTTTTTAATTTCAAATGAAGATAGATCGGAGGCTCAGTGTGGGGGTTGGGGGGTGTACATCAAATGGGCTTAAAACCAGGCCAAACTTTTCTGTAGTAAAATTTTTCGTAGAATACAATGTCGAGTGGTAATCGAGATATTCGGGGTCAAAGGTCAAATAAGATCAGCACCGAAAGTGAATGCGCAGCGATTCTTGTATCATGGAAATATGCTGAAAATGATTGAAAGTAATCTCTCTTTCAATAAAAATGTTAACTTGCTAAATTAGGTGTATTCAGATGAAATTTGTATCATCAATTGTAAAATAGTACAATTTGTTGACCAGAATAAAGATTGAGACAAGAGTGGTATTGAGCCTTTAATGAATATTTGATTGTTTTTAGGACGATGATGACGATTATTCAGACAAGACCGCGTTTTATCGACAGGAAGAAAGACGAGTAGAATTACAGGAACAACAAGCTGTCGTAGAAGATGACCTCGCTTTAATACGAGAACGAGAGGAGAGAATTCGACAGTTAGAGGTAACTCTCCGAACATTGATGAACATTGTATTTCTTAAAATTACTGCTTGAAATTTATTCATGAACATTGGCATGACAAAACAAACAACATGGCTATCAATTATCCCACTTGCAATTGAGCTGCTCTCTTGTCAAGACTAGATTGGCATAAAAATATAAATATATATAGTTGGACCCACAGATCCCCTACCCTCTCACAGAACAATTTGTGAATGAGTTGTTTTCATAAATATCTTATTTTGAATGGCAACGTAACTGTTTTCTCTGGAGTAACTAGCCAAAAAAAACAAAAAAATTTCCACAATTTTCCTCAATGATGAATGGACTTAAATAGACGAGGTCATGTGAAAATTATAATCTTGTTTTTCTCTATTTTTAGTCCGATATTTTAGACGTAAATGAGATTTTCCGTGATTTAGGAGCTTTAATTACCGAACAAGGTGAAACATTAGGTAAGTTAATCTTTATTAGACCAGTCGGAGCAGAATAGTAGGACGTTATATACACCATTTCATTTCATGTTGTATGATGCACATCCGTCTTCATTAGATCAGTCGGAGCAGAACAGTAGGATGTTAAACCCCATTTTATTTCATTACTGCTCAGACGATTTAGCTGCTCTGGTCACTGTGGTGTATGTTTCATTGTCTGGCAACCTACATATATACATGTGGATTTGGATTTGATTTCTTTAACATTTATTCAAAAGCGAACCATGCTTAAAAAATTTGTAAAAATCATTTAAAATCACCAAAAAATTATCTGGGGGGCTGGGTGATCCAATTGTTAGCGCATGCGTGCTATCATTGAGTTAACTGGTGTGGTTGAGATTCCCCGGTTGTACGTGACAAGGAGTAGCATCGCCTGTTCAACCTCATGAGTTTTCTCCGGCTCCACATGTTTCCTCCCACTGCAAGCGAATTATTAAAATAAAATTGACCCATATGTTAGTCCCAAAATGACCTAGTTTGTGTTGAGTAAACTTGAACCCCATTTCTTCTCTCTTTCTCTCCAGAAATCCTTTAATTTGTACTCATGTCCAGTTTAAAGCTGACCATTCAGGAAACTAAATCAGATTGTGATCCCCACGTCATTATAAAAATGATTTCTCTCTTTAAAAAGCTTAATTTGTATGTAATTGAGAGACAAAGATGGCAGATTTCTTTAACAGGAATCTGGCAAACCTCCTCCTGCAAAAATTCCTTGATTCGCCACAGTTAAGTTGGTTATTGATGTATAATGGTTAATTTTTGAACAATGTATTTTTAGATACGATAGAAGCAAATGTTGAAAGAACATATGGTAATGTTGAAGCTGGTAATCAACAGTTAGATAATGCGTCACAATATCAGGTTTGTTTTTATAATCTATACTAATATTTGTGACTGTTGTTTGTTTGTTGGTTTGTTTGTCTATTCAGGGTTGGTGGCTACACAAGGGATGTCCCGGGGCTGAAATGTAGTATACTGGGGTAGCTCAGACCAGGGAGTAACATAGGCCTGGTGGTGTTGGTCTACTGCTTACAGTTTCAGAGTTATACTACTTTCAACCCCTTGCTGTGCTGGGTCATCCGCTATACTAGTATTGTATATTTTCTAGGTTCAGTTGTATATGCCCAACACGGCTACCCAAGGGGTCCTAGTCCGTTAGTTATCCACAATATCACATGCACTCTGGGGGGTTGGGTAGCGGAATAGTTTATCGTGTGTGCTTTAAATCATAAGGTATGTCATAGTGTCAACAGCCATGGTTTTGATTCGCCGGTTGTATGTGACAAGGAGTATGTTTGCCTTCCATAGTCGTTGGTTTTCTCTGGTTCCCCCCCTGGTTCCCCCCACTGCTATATAAAGTTCCCTCCGTTCAAGCGAATTATTGAAATAAAATTAAACTCTATGTTAGTCCAAAAATGACCTAGTTTGTGTCGAGTGGAGTTTAAACCCTATTTCTCTCTCTGTCCCTTTAAGACTAGAACCTGTGTGGGGGAATTTTATGATTTTTTTGTTTTATTTCAGAAAAAAGCCAGAAAGAAGATGTGTTGTCTACTTGTGATATTTTTAGTTGTAGCAGCCATTATATCTATTATTGTTGTTGTTAGTATTAAGGGCTGATTACACTCTATCATAGTATTAAGGGCTGATAACACTGGATCATACTCAACTGTTTCATCTCTAAATTAAGCAATTAATACATCAAGGATTTAACATGGTTTGAAATATATGTGACCTGAACTAAATGGGACCTGAAATTAACAAATTGAACTATGTGTTAGTCACGAAATGACCTAGTTTGTGGCGAGTGGACATTACACCCCCTTTGTCTCTCTCTCTGTATCTCAGGGGGTTGGGATGGCCTAGTGGTCTAGAGTGCCATGCTTCGACTTCTAGCTGGCTGGTCACTTCTGTCTTGTTGCTGTGGTTTCGAGCCCTAGTGTGAGCATATGTAACATGGAGATAGGGGCACTTCTCAACCCCTACACGCAAGCGAATTATTGAAATAAAAATTGAAAACCATATGTTAGTCCCAAAATGACCTAGTTTGTGTCGAGTGGACGTTAAACCCCATTTCTTTCTCTCTCTCTATCTCTGTATCTCATGACTAGCTTTATCTGCAGTTGTAACAAAGACAGATTGCCACAAAACAGATCATCACACTATTCAATCCAATTGATAATTATAATTCTGATTGAAATCAAAGCAAATTTAATGTGACATCATCACACTACTTTAGTAATTTTCGTACAAACATAATTAAGCCATTCCAAAATGGTACATGTTTTTTGTATGTTAGAAATTTGTAGAATTTTAAAAAATTTACATATGTAATTATCTGCGTTGACCTACATTGTACAGACATAATGTTATGCACATATCGAAATGAATCTTGGTTTATGATTGGAATGATCAGTCGTGAACTGACCAATGAGAAGAATGCTTTGATTCTCATGATTAACTGCTTTGATTTGACATGAAATTCCATTCCATTTAGTTCTGAAAACTCAATTTCATTCCATTTGGTTCGGAAAACTCAATTTTGCTTGTCTGACAATGATGGGAGTATAATCTTTGAGTGGCATGTAGCGATTGAGCACATTAAAACACGACACAATTTATATGGAAATAACAATCACTGTTTTATATACATATAGCACGACAGAGTGATTAACTGTTTTGAAGAAACTAGGAAATTGGTTGGTTCCTTGAGGCTAACGTCCACTTCCACCTTGGGTGATATCGTAAACAAATGTTTCCAGAGAAACTTGGAAGAGGAGCCAAATAATAGGCTTAGCCTTGCATATGTAGGAGACTGGTACTTCTTCTATCAGTGTTTTAAGTGTTCCCCAGCTCTCATTCCCCGACCCCCAGCCCCAGGGCATGGATGTTCTGTATTTGTACCATGTTAACAATTTTGAAATTACTATATGCCATCAGATAACACTTCTGACATTGAATTGTATATATTTAATAATGGTTGATTCACTATGTATATACATATGTATATGTTGTTATTTATATGTTCATCCTTTAGCAATGATAAAAGATATATGGTCAAATATTTATAGAATTGGTTTTGTCTATTTGTGAAGCTATAAAATTGGATTAGTCTACATGTCGAGCTATAAAATTAGGTTAGTCTATTTGTGGAGCTCTAAAATTGGGTGAGTCTACTTGTGGAGCTCTAAAATTGGGTTAGTCTAATTTGTTTAGCAATAAAATTGGGTTAGTCTAATTTGTTTAGCTATAAAATTGGGTTAGTCTATTTGCTTAGCTATAAAATAGGGTGAGTCTATTTATGGAGCTTTAAAATTGGGTTAGTCTATTAGTGGAGCTACAAAATCGGGTTAGTCTAATTTGTTAAGCTATAAAATTAGGTCAGTCTAATTTATTTAGCTATGAAATTTGGTTAGTCTAATTTGTTAAGCTATAAAACTTAGGTCAGTCTAATTTATTTAGCTATAAAATTTGGTTAGTCTAATTTGTTAAGCTATAAAATTAGGTTAGTCTAATTTATTTAGCTATAAAATTAGGTTAGTCTATTAGAGGAGCTATAAAATTAGGTTAGTCTATTTATGGAGCTATGAAATTGGGTTATTCTATTGGTGGAGCTATAAAATTGGGTAAGTCTTATTCGTTAAGCTTCATCAATTTTGTCATGGAACTTTGAACAACAGTTTATCGTTAACTATGTTTAGCGATAAAAAAAATACTGTTATTACCCTTGCTTCATAAATATTGTGACAGAGTTTGCTCAAAGTCACAGAGCTGTATAATTACGTTTGTATGTTTATTTAACGGCAAACAGATAACCCAGCTTCAATGTTAAATTACAGAATGATTGCCGGTATGATTTATTGCTAGCAGTAATCATGACTGACTCTCGCTTACTTAGTTGGCGTTTATTCCAATGACCAAATAAACGGAGCATGGCGCTTCTGTTGTTGAATTGATCGTTTGTGTTCCAGTTTTTTTATACCAGGCCTGAGTTCACAAAGAATTCTCAGAAGTTAAGAATTTTATAAACTTTCAATCACTGTTTATGAGAAATATCTTTGATCCAGCAACACAAAACTTTGCGCATAGTTTCTTACTGATGTTTTTGATACATTAAAGAGAGAGAGAGAAATGGGGTTTAACGTCCACTCAACACAACTAGGTCATTTCGGGACTAACATATGGTTTTAATTTTATTTTAATAATCCGCTTACGCGTAGGGGTCTTTAGCAGTGGGAGGAAACCGGAGTGCCCGGAGGAAACCCACAAGGTTGAGAAGGCACTCTTATCTCCATGCCACACACGCTCACAACGGGGCTCGAAACCACAGTCGCAAGCCAGAGGTGGCCGGCCAGCTAGAGGTCGAAGCGCGGCACTCTACACCAGTAGGCCATCCCAACCCCCTTGATACATTAAAACAATACAAGTTTTATAAAGGGCTACATTTAAGTTAAAATAGGTTGAACAATTTGAATAAATTCTTAACTTAAGACTGAGAATGCTTTGTCAACTCCTGACCCAATAGTTTATTATGATGATATAATAATAAAAAATATGTAATTGTTCATTGGATGATATATTCATAATGTTCATTTCACAGATGTAAAGTTTTCATTATTATGAAATAAAATCCATAATCAACCAATAAATGAATTTTAAAGTTAAAGATAAAATTGTTTTATTTCCAACCATAAGATAATTAAATATATATTATATTATATACACAGTAGCAAAATAAGATAAATGTTTATATATATTATATATAATTATATACAGTAGCAAAATAGAAAGAGGTAAAAATAACAATAATACTGTTTGGACTTTAAATTATACATACAGAGTAGCTGGAGTAACACAATATGGGGAATCTCTGCAATTTAGTAAAAAAATAATTTTTTAATTTGACTACATTTTAAGAATTTACGATCGCTTCCATCAAGAAAATACTTAGTGATAGCTGGGATCTTTAAATTAGATGTGAGCCATAGCGACTTAGTAAGTGGTACAACACAAAGCGCCTGGCAAAGAACATTGTCTATTTGTTTAGACAGATTGAATAAACTGAGGTCTCCTGCGCACATCAAAAAGAGGGATTAGCCAATGAAAGTGTATGTTACAGTGAACTTTATGTGTGTTTTGCACGGAACTGTGAGTAATCCACTAGTAACATCAATGCTGATTGGTTAAATCAAATGTCTGACATCATAGGGTCAAAAGTGTTTGTATGACCTCTGACGCAACCTATCACTACAGCTTTAGGAGGGTTTTGCACGGAACTGTGGGTAATCCACTAGTAACATCAATGCTGATTGGTTAAATCAAATGTCTGACATCATAGGGTCAAAAGACGCTTGTATGACCTCTGACGCAACCTATCATTACAGCTTTAGGTGCTTTTTGCACGGAACTGTGGGTCATCAACTAGTAACATGAATGCTGATTGGTTAATCAAATGTCTGACTTCATGATGCGACCTATTGCTACAAACATGCAGATCTTCATGTAGTGAAGGCCATCGAAAGTATAAAATAATAGAACGAAATATAGATCGATATTTTAATTAGATTGTAATAATTGTGACTGTCCTTTGTTTGTCTGTCTTTCAGTGTTGGTGCCAGGGCTGGCATTTGCGATGTAGGGGTAGCTCGAACTGACAGTAACATAGGCAGGATCACTGACATAACTATTATGTGATATGGGTACTTACTCCCCATGAGATCCGACAGGACAGAGGGCCTGGCAACGGACTACATATTGTCATTCGGATGGAATGAAAAACTGAGGTCCTGTGTACAACTGGCATGCACGTAAACTATTCCTTGGCAGTTGGAATTTGATGTATGAGTATGTCATATCGCCGCTGCCCGGGCAAAATTTCCTTCATAGCAAACTGTATGGCATTGACATATGCCTATCGTCATTAGCCCAGTGGAAGCAGAACAGTAGGACGTTAGACCTCATTTCATTTTCATGCGATCTGGGGTATTAATTAAGAAATAATTCATCAACACAAAAGTTTTTGAGCAAGATAGACCACAATACTGATACGGAAGGCCAGACACACTGACCCAAATAGAATACAACGGGCCAACAATATACAAGTATTCAACAAAACAAGAATGTCACAATAATTCTTCTCATAAAGACGCTGGAGATGGAGCAGCACGACTAGTTTTTCTTCGGTAATTTATCTCCTTTCGTTCTCGAATGGCCGTCTGAACTGCGTCGTATTCTGGTTTATTTAAACGATATGTTAATTTCCACAGATGGGGTTTATAATCTGGTCTGTTCGTTGTGTTGAAGCGTCGTCCAAATATATCAGGTTTACACAATTCCTCCGGTAAAGGGGACGACAGGAAATCATGGTCTCCAGGAGGGGGGATAAAACGATGTGCATACTTCTTAAAATTCTCAGGAGGTAATATTTTTCCTGAAAAATATTTGACATAAAAAGTAAAAATACATTACATAAGTGAGGGTAAATCCAAAAGTAATACAAAATAGGGTAAAGAGATAGGGGAATCTAAGAGAGGGTAATCAATTTGCAAGCTAAGGGTAATCTATGAGAGGGCGGTAAAAACAAGTGTAATATAAGAGAGATTTTGGGTAATGTAAGAGAGGGTGGTAAACACATGGGTATTCCAAGAGAGGTTGGTAAACACATGGGTAATCTAAGAGAGAGTGGTAAACACATGGGTTATCTAAAAGAGAGTGGTAAACACATGGGTAATCTAAGAGAGAGTGGGAAACACAAGGATAATTTAAGAGAGGAGGTAAACACATGGGTAATCCAAGAGAGGGTGGTAAAAACAAGGATAATTTAAGAGAGGGTGGTAAACACATGGGTATTCCAAGAGAGGTCGGTAAACACATGGGTATTCCAAGAGCGGTGGTAAACACATGGGTAATCTAAGAGAGGGTGGTAAATGCTTTGATAATCTAAGAGAGGGTGGTAAACACAAGGGTAATGTAAGAGATGGTGGTAAACACATGGGTATTCCAAGAGAGGTTAGTAAACACATGGGTAATCTAAGAGAGAGTGGCAAACACATGGGTAATCTTAGAGAGGGTGGTTAACACACAGGTAATCTAAGAAGGTGTGTTAAACACATGGGTAATCTAAGAGAAGGTAGTACACACATGGGTAATCTAAGAGAGGGTGGTAAAAACAAGGATAATTTAAGAGAGGGTGGTAAACACATGGGTATTCCAAGAGAGGTCGGTAAACACATGGGTATTCCAAGAGCGGTGGTAAACACTTGGGTAATCTAAGAAAGGGTGGTAAATGCTTTGATAATCTAAGAGAGGTTGGTAAACACGTGGGTAATCTAAGAGAGAGTGGGAAACACATGGGTATTCCAAGAGAGGTTGGTAAACACATGGGTAATCTAAGAGAGAGTGGGTAACACATGGGTTTTCCAAGAGAGGTTGGTAAACACATGGGTATTCCAAGAGCGGTAATAAACACATGGGTAATCTAAGAAAGGGTGGTAAATGCTTTGATTATCTAAGAAAGGGTGGTAAACACAAGGGTAATCTAAGAGAGTGTGGTAAACACAAGGGTAATCTAAGAGAGGGTGGTAAGCACTGGGTAATCTAAGAAGGGTTGGTAAACACATGGGTAATCTAAGAGAGGGTGGTAAACACAAGGATACTCAAAGAGAGGGTGGTAAACACAAGGGTAATCTAAGAGAGAGTGGTAAACACATGGGTAATCTAAGAGATGGTGGGAAACACATTGGTATTCCAAGAGAGGGTGGTAAACACATGGGTAATCTAAGAGGGTGTGTTAAACACATGGGTAATCTAAGAGAGGGTGGTAAACACTGGGTAATCTAAGAAGGGGTGGTAAACACATGGGTAATCTAAGAGAGGGTGGTAAACGCAAGGATACTCTAAGAGAGGGTGGTAAACACTGGGTAATCTAAGAAGGGGTGGTAAACACATGGGTAATCTGAGATAGGTTGTACACAAATGGGTAATCATTGTCTCCAAATTAATAGGCATACATACACACTGAGCTTTTTAAAGAGAGAAATTCAACACTCTGTTTGATATCACTCTTTATTATGAATTAAAAGGATCATATTGTGATTTAATTTCATTGATGCAAAGCATTAATTGTGATATCACATAATATGTCAGTATCATTATCTCGCGCTTTGAATGGCATCCCATCCCACCATAAGATAATAAAGGATAAAGCACATGCCTGTGACACTATTCTGATAAAAATGCTATTTTCGAAAAGAAAATTTGTAGCTGAGCAGGGGAAGGGCGGTGGTTGGACCCCTCCCCCCTCCTCTCTGGATCCCCCCCTGTACCACCAAATAAAAAAATTAAATAAAATAACTAGTCCTACCATCTTGATCTATTGGTGGATTTCTTCCATCACTTTTTATTTTTAATCTTTTCAATTCCTGATGATCAGCCCGTGTTCGTTTTATTGCTATCTTTTTAAATTTTTCATCCTGGAATAAATCACTCTCACTGAGATATTTCACAAAACTATGATCGCCTATCTTAGATGGCCGAGGGATATTCAAGGGATACATAGCTGCAATAACTTCCGATATCTTCCTTCCTTCAGCTGAGGTATTAAAGCCAAACTGCTTGCGAAAGTTCCGCCAAACATTACTATTGTAGCTGGCATCAGGTTTTTGAGGAAATGGTGGACCACATTTACCGGCTTCCATCCATAATCTCTGTTCCACAGAAGGTTGTCCATTTGTAAAATCACTGGAACTGGTCCGTAAAAAGTTTCTACATTCTATATCTAGAACAGATATGGGTTTTTTTCTGGTTGCAAGTTTTTCAACAGGCCTGGGTTTAAAACCAGAATAACATGGCCGACACTCAGGAATCAATTTTTCACGTTCATCTATAGTTGTCATCGTGTCAAGGGACATAACTGAACCTACAATATAGATATATCATAGACTGGAATTTACAATTTAATCAAAAACATTGTAAAATGTTGATTAGACAACACTCAGAGCTTCAAGACATTTTCAAAATCCAACTGAATTACAGATATTTATTTTTGTAAGAGAAACTAGAATGACATGGAGTTTAATATGTCATCATTAGGTCAACACAATGTTTTGGTCGAAGCAGGTGGGAGATAATCTACCAGGGATACATGTTGTTTGATTTTGTTTTCCGAATTAAATGTTCAATAATCAGCTTGGGTAGCCTACATGTAGGGGAGATTAAGGGACTAGGGCCTATACAAATTTGAACAGTTTCAAAAATAAAAGTCTAAGTATGTAAGAAATTTTAGCTTCAAAATATAGAGGATGGTGCATTACCCCGCTTCAGAATTTAAGCTCAAAATATTGAGTCGTTTGGACGTCAACATCAAAATGCTTATCAGGTCAATTTTTTTGTTAGATGACCTGATAATCGATTTCCGTTCCTTTAGAGGTCTAAACAGTGAATGACCCATGTGCTGTACTTAAAAAGTAAATTTCACCTACACATTACTTTTATAAAATTAAAGTCTGGTTTTATCCTGACACTGCATAATACAGCTTGAGACACCAGTCTTCATTTCCAGATTTTGACTGATGGGTTTAAGCTGTTTGAAAACGTATCACATACAGTGGATATTGAGTTAGATGCTTAGCACCAAGGTAGAGGATTTTAACACAAAATTGAACAGTTTTATTCTCCAAAATATTTTTGGGATTGGACCTTTAAGCAAATTAGAAATTTTCTGACAAATACAAATGTGTAAAACTTTATACAAGTAATTAAATTGTACTGAATAAGCCTAGGTATTAAAAGATCAGTGTGCTTTTGATATCATATAAATCAAATCAGTAAATAGTTCATTTTTTTGTGTCAGTTAAGAGAAAAAGAATCCATTAATTTTGCGTTTTCTTGTATCGAATTTCAAAGTTATGATTTATACATGAGATTAATTAGATTTAACGATCAATCAGTCATACAACATGTGCATGTCAGTTTTTTCTTCCTGTCGTGTAATCAATAATTCAACAACCACCTGTCAAATTATGACATCACAAGTCGTGTCATTGTTTTATTTACATACTTATATTTTAACATATAGAGATTCGGTAAAATAACTTACTTCTCTTTTACATTAATAAAATGTATAATCTTACAGCTTAATGTTCAACTGTTCATCAATTAAACTTTAATTGTATTAAAGGTCGCCATTTTGACGCTACCGGTCGTTGCTATGGATCCATACAAATCTCGCGTAAGATAACGGTAAAATGAAATCGACCGCTGTTACTTTGTCCTCCCACTGAAAATAACCAAAAATGTTGTAATTTTCTTATATACTAGACTAAATATTCATTTTGTCGTTCTCATACAACGAAACAGTATAAAAAGAACGACTCGTGTATTTTTTTGTAATTTTCCAAAGATCAAAATCGATTAATAAAATGATTGATTGTCCCGTTGCTTTACCGAGGGAGTGAGTACAACTATGGGATGACAGAAGTAACTGTTTATATTAGGAACGGTAAACATGTATGGACAACGTGTTATGTGTTATCGGTGTTACACTTGACTTGTTTTTCGTTAACAGATGTTATGAAGTAATTATCATGTTTTGATAACCGTCACTGGTAGGGGAGTCATCGTAATATTTTCAGTGAAAAACAGTGGGAAGTTATTCGGCTGATATTACTTCAAGGATAGGTCTACTGACAAGACTAACAGGTAAATATTATGTGTGTTTATATTGATAAAACTTGTTTATAGAAATGGACCTATACTTCAAATGTTTCGGCCAAACTTGACTTTTTTATTTTATTTTGGGTTGTTCCCAGTAGTGTATTTCATACTATTTATCCTGCATAACGATGTCACCATTCATACATGTTGTATCTTCTATATCCAGAGTAAAATATTAAATCTACATGTTCACGTGTGTATTTATGTTGTTAAAACCCATAAAAGAAACTGAACTAGGCTACTAATTAAAGTCTTTATACAGTTTACTATTTTAGCGTAGTTCCCGGTATCTCAAATATTAAAAATGTCTTCCTGATTTTATGTTCTCTTTACCGTTCAGAAATCTTCTTATCATTAGAAACAGTTAATGTTAATTCATCAAAATTATCGCCGGAACAAAACAAAAGTCTGATTTGTAGTTTATACGTCATTATTGAGAAAGAAATGTGGATGAATAAAATTCCACATTAAACCGAATATCAGAAATATTTGATTGTATGAATACGCTAAGCCTAACGTAAGAGCATACAGTATATAGAGAGAAATTGGTTTGAACGTTTACTCGAATTTTTAGCAGTATGAGTATGAGGAAACCGAAGGACCAGGGGAAAACACACGAAGATGATCAGGCGACCCTACTCCTTGACACATACAACCGGGGAATCGAAACCAAGCCAGTTGACTCAATGACAGCGCGCAAGTGCTATTCATTCGACCATGCCCCACCTTATAATCCACATAATGTTGCTATAAGAAAACAGAAAGATTTAAAATTAAACAAAAATCGGAGGTTCTGCGTACACATTGGCGTGCATATGAAAGATTCATTGACAGTTGCATTTCGATGTAAGAGTAGGTTGTAGCGACGATGACTGGTCAAAATTTCCCTCATAGCACATTGTATGGCGTATGCCCGCCTTCTTTAGCCCATTGGGAACAGAACAGCAAGACGTTAAACCTTTATTTCATTCATTCATTATTTTTATTATGAATTGTAGATACATAAATACAATATTATACCCTATTTTATACATTAATAGTTCCAGTGGGTTGGATGGCTGAAAAGTTAGCACGTGTGCGCTGTATCATTAGGTCTGTCATTTAGTCAACTGGCGTGGTTTCGTTCCTCGGTTGTACGTGACAAGGAATAGGGTCGCTTGTCCCGCCTCGTGGTTTTCTCTCGGTCCTCCCGGCTACCCCAACTGCTTAAGACCCCTACGCACAAGCGAATTATTGAAATAAAATTAAACCATATAATATGTTAGTCCATAAATGACCTAATTGGGGATAGTGGACGTTAAACCCCATTTCTTTCTTTACCAACAATGACATGTGACATGCACAGGGGTATGCCTACACTACCCTGGTACCCCTTCTCGTTATTGTGAGATTTGGTAGGTACATTTACTTTGCCGTTGCGAAGTTCATATAGTCGTGACAGAACTTGATAAGGGCAGCTGCCTAGTCGTTCGGATGTGACGAAAACCCGAGGTCCCGTGTACACATTGACGTGAACGTAAAACATCTCCTTGAATTAGGAATTCGTTATATAAAAAGGCCGTATTGCCCGTCATTGTGACCTTGCAAAAGGCGTTGCGATATTCACAAACGTAGTCGTTTGGGTTTCCACATATTTAGTCGTGAGCGACACACCCAAATGAGTAGTATACGCACAAATATGCATGTAGATCATGTTAAATATTTGTACATCGTGGCCTCCATGTAATACCGTTATTCAATTACACATGTATAGGGAGTGAATGGAATAGCCCGGGCATGTAAGGTGGTGAATATATTCAATGATAATGACATGTATTTATAATGTATCTATTAGTGATATTATACAGTAAGCTGTCTGTGTATATATATATAGGTATTATCACCGATAGTATTTACCTAGTAACTATTATATACATAGGTATACCTGGCAACGTGAAGTTGGCACGTTATTCGGGATTCGAGATTCGGGATTCGCGAATCACGAATACCGTGCTGGCTCGTTATTCGGGATTCGCCAATAACGAATAACGAATAACGAGCCAGCACGTTATTCGGGATTCGGGATTCGGGATTGGAGATTCGGGATTGGAGATTCGGGATTCGTCACTAAAACAGAACGACCTACGTTGCATCCGATCATATCCTCTACCCCCGGGGTGTGCGCTGTATCATTACGCCGGTCATTGAGTCAACTGCCATGGTTTCGAATCCCCGGTTGTACGTGACAAGAAGAAGGGTCGTATGTCTATTGTCGTGGGTTTTCTCCGGGTCCTCTGGTTTCCTTATACTGCTAAAGACCCCACAACCAAGAGACGTATTCAAAAAAAATAATCTATATGTTAGTATCGAAATGACATAATTTGTGTCGAGTGGACGTTAAACCCCATCTCGAAATGACCTAGTTTTTGTCGAGTGGACGTTAAACCCCATTTCTCTCTCGAATAAGGTGTTGGCTGCTTTGTTGGCGTGCACGGGCAAGTCATCTCCAACAATCACCTGTTGTATTTACCAAATCTGAATCCCGAATCCCGAATCACGTGCTGGCTCGTTATTCGGGATTCGCCAATAACGAATAACGAATAACGAGCCAGCACGTTATTCGGGATTCGGCATTCGGGATTCGGCATTCGGGATTCGAGATTCGGGATTCGCAACTAAAACAGAACGACCTACATTGCATCGGACCATTTCCTCTCTACCCTCGGGCTGGGGTGGGGGATGGTTTTTGGGGGTGTGGATGGCCGAATGTCAAAGCACGTGCGCGCTGTATCATTAAGCCTGTCATTGAGTCAACTGGCATGGTTTCGAATTCCCGGTCTTACGTGACAAGTAGTAGGGTCGTCTTTCTAACGTCGTGGGTTTTCTCCGGGTCCTCTGGTTTCCTACTAGTGCTAAAGAGCCCATTCGGGATTCGGGATTCGAGATTCGGGATTCGCCACTTAAACAGAAAGACCTGCGTTGCATCCGACCATTTCCTCTCTACCCCCGGGGTGGGGGTGGGGTTCGGGTGTGGATGTCCGAATTTCCAAGCACGTGCGCGCTGTATCATTAAGCCTGTCATTGAGTCAACTGGCGTGGTTTTGAATCCCCGGTTGTACGTGACAAGGAGTAGGGTCGTCTTGGGTTTTCTCCGGGTCATCTGGTTTCCTCCTACTGCTAAATACCACATGACAAAGCGAAGTATTGAAAAGAATTAAACTATATGTTAGTTTCGAAATGACATAATTTGTGTCGAGTGGACGTTAAACCCCACCTCTCTCTCTCTATCTATCTATCTCTCTCTCTCTCTCTCTCTACCCCCGAGCGTAGGGGTAAGTGAACATCAGGTGGCCGACTAACAAGGAGACGACCGTTTGTCGAGCGAAAAGGGTGTTGGCTGGTTTGTCTGGTTTGTTGGCGTGCACGGGGCAGTCATCTCCAGCCTGCACGTAATTCGGGATTCGGGATTCGCCACTAAAACAGAACGACCTACTTAGCATCCGACCATTTCCTCTCTACCCCTAACTGTAGGGGTAAGTGAACGTTGGGTGTCCGACTAACGAGGAAACGACCTTTGTCAAAAAAAGGGGGTTGGCTGGTTTGTTGACGTGCACGGGGCAGTCCTCTCCTGAACCATCTCTTGTATTGTCGAATCCCGAATAACGTGCTGGCTCGTTATTCGGGATTCGGGATTCCGGATTCGCCACTAAAACAGAACAACCTACGTTGTACGTAAAAATAAGTAGGGTCGCCTGTCTAACCTCTTGGGTTTTCTCCGGGTCCTCCGGTTTCACCCATTGCTAATGACCCTACGAGCAGGCGTACTATTGAAATAAAATAAAAACTATATGTTAGTCTCGAAATGACCTAGTTTTTATCGAGTGGACGATAAACCCCATTTTTTTCTCTCTCGAATAAGGTGTTGGGTGCTTTGTTGGCGTGCACGGGGCAGTCATCTCCAACAATCACTTGTTGTATTGACAAAATCTGAATCCCGAATGCCGAATCCCGAATCCCGAATCACGTGCTCGCTCGTTATTCGGGATTCGCCAATAACGAATAACGAATCAGCACGTTATTCGGGATTCGGGATTCCCCACTAAAACAGAACGACCTACGTTGCATCCGACCTTTCCTCTTTACCCCCGGGGTGGGGGTGGGGTGTCGGTGTGAATGTCCAAATGTCAAGCACGTGCGCGCTGTATTATTAAGCCTGTCATTGAGTCAACTGGCGTGGTTTTGAATCCCCGGTTGTACGTGACAAGGAGTAGGGTCGTCTGTCTAACGTTTTGGTTTTTTTCGATTCTTCTGGTTTACTCCTACTGCTAAAGAGCCAGCACGTTATTCGGGATTCGAAATTCGGAATTCGGGATTTGCCACTAAAACAGAAGGACCTACGTTGCATCCGACCATTTCCTCTCTACCCCCGGGATGGGAAGGGGTCGGATGGGTCTGTGGATGGTCGAGTGGACCTTAAACCCAACCTCTCTCTCTCTCTCTCTCTACCCCCGAGCGTAGGGGTAAGTGAATATTAGGTGACCGACTAACAAGGAGACGACCGTTTGTCGAGCGAAAAGGGTGTTGGCTGGTTTGTCTGGTTTGTTGGCGTGCACGGGGCAGTCATCTCCAGTAATCACCTGTTGTATTGTCGAATCCCGAATCCCGAATCCCGAATAACGAGCCAGCACGTTATTCGGGATTCGGGATTCGCCACTAAAACAGAACGACCTACTTTGCATCCGACCATTTCCTCTCTACCCCCAACCGTAGGGGTAAGTGAACGTTGGGTGTCCGACTTACAAGGAGACGACCTTCGTCGAGCGAATAGGGTGTTGGCTGGTTTGTTGCCGTGCACGGGGCAGTCCTCTCCTGAACCCACCTGTTGAATTGCCGAATCCCGAATCCCGAATCCCGAATCCCGAATAACGTGCTGGCTCGTTATTCGGGATTCGGGATTCGCCACTAAAACAGAACAACCTACGTTGTTGCATCTGACCATTTCCTCTCTACCACGACCGTAAGTGTAAGTGGGTGCTGGGTGACCGACTAACAAGGAGACGAACATTTGTCGAGTGAATAGGGTTGTGGCTGGTGTGTTGACGTGCACGGGGCAGTCCTTACCAGCAATCACCTGTTGTATTGCCGAATCCCGAATCCCGTGCTGGCTCGTTATTCGGGATTCGCCAATAACGAATAACGAATAACGAGCCAGCACGTTATTCGGGATTCGTCACTAAAACAGAACGACCTACGTTTCATCCGACCATTTCTTCTCTACCCCCGGGGTTGGAGGTTGGGTGTTGGATTGCAGAATGTTTAAGCACGTGCGCGCTGTGTCATTAAGCCTGTCATTGAGTCAACTGACGTGGTTTCGAATCTCCGGTTGTACGTGGGAAGGAGTAGGGTCGCCTGTCAAACCTCGTGTGTTTTATCTGGGTCCTCCGGTTTCCACCCATTGTGAATGACCCATACGAGCAAGCGTACTATTAAAATAAAATTAAAACTATGTATTAGTCTCGAAATGACCTAGTTTGTGTTGAGTGGACGTTGAACCCCATTTCTTTTCTCTCGTGAATAAGGTGTTGGCTGCTTTGTTGGCGTGCACGAGGCAGTCATCTCCAACAATCACCTGTTGTATTGAAAGAATCTGAATCCCGAATGCCGAATCCCGAATCACGTGCTGGCTCGTTATTCGGGATTCGCCAATAACGAATAACGAATAACAAGCCAGCACGTTATTCGGGATTCGGGATTCGGGATTCGCCACTAAAACAGAACGACCTACGTTGCATCCGACCATTTCCTTTCTACCCCCGGGATTGGGTTAGGGTGGGGGTGTGGATCGCCGAACGTCCAAGCACGTGCGCGCTGTATCATTAAGCCTGTCAGTGAATCAACTGGCGTGTTTTCGAATCCCCGGTAGTACGTGACAGGGAGTAGGGTCGTCTGTCTAGCGTCGTGGGTTTTCTCCGGGTTCTCTGGTTTCTTCCTACTGTTCAAGAGCCAGCACGTTTTTTGGGATTCGGAATTCGGGATTCGAGATCCAGGATTTGCCACTAAAATAGAACGACCTACGTTGCATCTGACCATTTTCTCTCTACCCCCGGGGTTTTAAGCAGTAGGGGGAAACCAGTGGACTCGGAGAAAACCCACGACGTTAAACAGACGAACCCCTCTCCTTGTCACGTACAACCGGGGATTCGAAACAACGCCAGTTGACTAAACGACAGGCTTAATGATATAGGCTTAATGATATATTTCAATAGTACGCTTGCTCGCAGGGGTCATTAAAAATGGGTGGAAACCGGAGGACCCGGAGAAAACCCACGAGGTTTGACAGACGACCCTACTACTTGTCACGTACAACCGGGGATTCAAAACCACGCCAGTTGACTCAATGACAGGCTAAATGATACAGCGCGCACATGCTTGACATTCGGCCATCCACACCCCCAACCTACTCCCACCCCGGGGGTAGAGAGGAAATGGTCGGATGGACCGTATGTCGTTCAGTTTTAGTGGCGAATCCCGAATCCCGAATCCCGAATGCCGAATCCCGAATAACGTGCTGGCTCGTTATTCGTTATTGGCGAATCCCGAATAACGAGCCAGCACATGATCGATTCGGGATTCGAGATTCGGGATTCAGATTTGGTCATTACAACAGGTTATTGTTGGAGATGAATGCCCCGTGCACTCCAACAAAGCAGCCAACACCTTATTCGAGAGAGAAAAAAAAATGGGTTTAACGTCACTCGATAAAAATTAGGTCATTTCGAGACTAACATATAGTTTTAATTTTATTTCAATAGTACGCCTGCTCGTAGGGCTCATTAGCAATGGGTGAAACCGGAGAACCCGGAGAAAACCCAAGAGGTTAGACAGGCGACCCTACTCATTGTCACGTACAACCGGGGATTCGAAACCACGCAAGTTGACTCAATGACAGGCCTAATGACACAGCACGTTATTCGGGATTCGGGATTCGGCAATACAACAGGTGATTGCTGGTAAGGACTGCCCCGTACACGTCAACAAACCAGCCAAAACCCTATTCACTCGAAAAACGGTTGTCTCCTTGTTAGTCGGTCACCCCAAGCCCACTTACACCTACGGTCGGGGTAGAGAGGAAATGGTCGGATGCAACAACGTAGGTTGTTCTGTTTAAGTGGCGAATCGCGAATCCCGAATAACGTGCTGGCTCGTTATTCGGGATTCGGGATTCGCCACTAAAACAGAACGACCTACGTTTCATCCGACCATTTCTCCTCTACCCCCGGGGGTGGGGGTTGGGTAGTGGATGGCCGAATGTTCAAGCACGTGCGCGCTGTGTCATTAAGCCTGTCATTGAGTCAACTTGCGTGGTTTCGAATCCCCGTTTGTTCGTGACAATGAGTAGGGTCGCCTGTCCAGCCTCTTGGGTTTTCTCCGGGTTCTCCGGTTTCACCCATTGCTAATGATCCCTACGAGCAGGCGTACTATTGAAATAAAATTAAAACTATATGTTAGTCTCGAAATGACCTAATTTTTATCGAGTGACGTTAAACCCCTTTTTTTTTCTCTCTCGAATAAGGTATTGGCTGCTTTGTTGGCGTGCACGGGGCAGTCATCTCCAACAATCACCTGTTGTATTGACCAAATCTAAATTCCGAATCTCGAATCCCGAATCATGTGCTGGCTCGTTATTCGGGATTCGCCAAAAACGAATAATGAATAACGAGCCAGCACGGGATTCGGGATTCGGGATTCGGGATTCGCCACTAAAACTGAACGACCTACGGTCCATCCGACCACTTCCTCTCTACCCCCGGGGTGGGGATGGGGTGGGGGTGTGGATGGCCGAATGTCAAGCACGTGCGCGCTGTATCATTAAGCCTGTCATTGAGTCAACTGGCGTGGTTTTGAATCCCGGTTGTACGTGACAAGGAATATGGTGGTATGTCTAACGTCGTGGGTTTTCTCCGGGTCCCCTGGTTTCCTCCTACTGCTAAAGAGCCAGCCCGCAGGTTTTTCGGGATTCGGGATTCGAGATTCGGGATTCGCAACTAAAACATAAGGACCTACGTTGCATCCGACCATTTCCAATCTACCCCCGGGGTGGGGTGGGGGTTTGGGGTGTGAATGGCCGAATATCCAAGAACGTGCGCCCTATATCATTAAGCCTGTCATTTAGTCAACTGGTGTTGTTTCGAATCCCCGGTTGTACGTGACAAGGAGAGGGGGTCGTCTGTCTAACGTCGTGGGTTTTCTCCGGGTCCTCTGGTTTCCTTCTACTGCTAAAAACCCCACGACCAAGCGAAGTACTGAAAAAAAGCTCGTTATTCGGGATTCGGGATTCGACAATACAACAGGTGATTACTGGAGATGACTGCCCCGTGCACACCAACAAACCAGCCAACACCCTTTTCGCTCTACAATCGGTCGGGGGTACAGAGAGAGAGAGATGGGGTTTAACGTCCACTCGACACAAATTAGGTCATTTCGAGACAAATATATGGTTTACTTTTTTTCAATACTTCGCTTGGTCGTGGGGTTTTTAGCAGTAGAAGGAAACCAGAGGACCCGGAGAAAACCCACGACGTTAGACAGACGACCCCCTCTCCTTGTCACGTACAACCGGGGATTCGAAACAACACCAGTTGACTAAATGACAGGCTTAATGATATAGGGCGCACGTTCTTGGATATTCGGCCATTCACACCCCAAACCCCCACCCCACCCCGGGGGTAGATTGGAAATGGTCGGAAGCAACGTAGGTCCTTATGTTTTAGTTGCGAATCCCGAATCTCGAATCCCGAATCCCGAAAAACCTGCGGGCTGGCTCTTTAGCAGTAGGAGGAAACCAGGGGACCCGGAGAAAACCCACGACGTTAGACATACCACCATATTCCTTGTCACGTACAACCGGGGATTCAAAACCACGCCAGTTGACTCAATGACAGGCTTAATGATACAGCGCGCACGTGCTTGACATTCGGCCATCCACACCCCCACCCCATCCCCACCCCGGGGGTAGAGAGGAAATGGTCGGATGGACCGTAGGTTGTTCAGTTTTAGTGGCGAATCCCGAATCCCGAATCCCGAATCCCGTGCTGGCTCGTTATTCATTATTCGTTTTTGGCGAATCCCGAATAACGAGCCAGCACATGATTCGGGATTCGAGATTCGGAATTTAGATTTGGTCAATACAACAGGTGATTGTTGGAGATGACTGCCCCGTGCACGCCAACAAAGCAGCCAATACCTTATTCGAGAGAGAAAAAAAAAGGGGTTTAACGTCACTCGATAAAAATTAGGTCATTTCGAGACTAACATATAGTTTTAATTTTATTTCAATAGTACGCCTGCTCGTAGGGATCATTAGCAATGGGTGAAACCGGAGAACCCGGAGAAAACCCAAGAGGCTGGACAGGCGACCCTACTCATTGTCACGAACAAACGGGGATTCGAAACCACGCAAGTTGACTCAATGACAGGCTTAATGACACAGCGCGCACGTGCTTGAACATTCGGCCATCCACTACCCAACCCCCACCCCCGGGGGTAGAGGAGAAATGGTCGGATGAAACGTAGGTCGTTCTGTTTTAGTGGCGAATCCCGAATCCCGAATAACGAGCCAGCACGTTATTCGGGATTCGGGATTCGGCAATACAACAGGTGATTGCTGGTAAGGACTGCCCCGTGCACGTCAACAAACCAGCCAAAACCCTATTCACTCAAAAAACGGTTGTCTCCTTGTTAGTCGGTCACCCAAAGCCCACTTACACCTACGTTCGGGGTAGAGAGGAAATGGTCGGATGCAACAACGTAGGTCGTTCTGTTTTAGTGGCGAATCGCGAATCCCGAATAACGAGCCAGCACGTTATTCGGGATTCGGGATTCGGCAATACAACAGGTGGGTTCAGGAGAGGACTGTCCCGCGCACGGCAACAAACCAGCCAACACCCTATTCGCTCGACGAAGGTCGTCTCCTTGTTAGTGGACACCCAACGTCCACTTACTACCCCTATGGTCGGGGGTAGAGAGGAAATGGTCGGATGAAAATTAGGTCGTTCTGTTTTAGTGGCGAATCTCGAATCCCGAATCCCGAATAACGTGCTGGCTCGTTATTCGGGATTCGAGATTCGGGATTCGGGATTCGACAATACAACAGGTGATTACTGGAGATGACTGCCCCGTGCACACCAACAAACCAGCCAACACCCTTTTCGCTCTACAATCGGTCGGGGGTACAGAGAGAGAGAGATGGGGTTTAACGTCCACTCGACACAAATTAGGTCATTTCGAGACAAATATATGGTTTACTTTTTTTCAATACTTCGCTTGGTCGTGGGGTTTTTAGCAGTAGAAGGAAACCAGAGGACCCGGAGAAAACCCACGACGTTAGACAGACGACCCCCTGTCCTTGTCACGTACAACCGGGGATTCGAAACAACACCAGTTGACTAAATGACAGGCTTAATGATATAGGGCGCACGTTCTTGGATATTCGGCCATTCACACCCCAAACCCCCACCCCACCCCGGGGGTAGATTGGAAATGGTCGGAAGCAACGTAGGTCCTTATGTTTTAGTTGCGAATCCCGAATCTCGAATCCCGAATCCCGAAAAACCTGCGGGCTGGCTCTTTAGCAGTAGGAGGAAACCAGGGGACCCGGAGAAAACCCACGACGTTAGACATACCACCATATTCCTTGTCACGTACAACCGGGGATTCAAAACCACGCCAGTTGACTCAATGACAGGCTTAATGATACAGCGCGCACGTGCTTGACATTCGGCCATCCACACCCCCACCCCATCCCCACCCCGGGGGTAGAGAGGAAATGGTCGGATGGACCGTAGGTTGTTCAGTTTTAGTGGCGAATCCCGAATCCCGAATCCCGAATCCCGTGCTGGCTCGTTATTCATTATTCGTTTTTGGCGAATCCCGAATAACGAGCCAGCACATGATTCGGGATTCGAGATTCGGAATTTAGATTTGGTCAATACAACAGGTGATTGTTGGAGATGACTGCCCCGTGCACGCCAACAAAGCAGCCAATACCTTATTCGAGAGAGAAAAAAAAAGGGGTTTAACGTCACTCGATAAAAATTAGGTCATTTCGAGACTAACATATAGTTTTAATTTTATTTCAATAGTACGCCTGCTTGTAGGGATCATTAGCAATGGGTGAAACCGGAGAACCCGGAGAAAACCCAAGAGGCTGGACAGGCGACCCTACTCATTGTCACGAACAAACGGGGATTCGAAACCACGCAAGTTGACTCAATGACAGGCTTAATGACACAGCGCGCACGTGCTTGAACATTCGGCCATCCACTACCCAACCCCCACCCCCGGGGGTAGAGGAGAAATGGTCGGATGAAACGTAGGTCGTTCTGTTTTAGTGGCGAATCCCGAATCCCGAATAACGAGCCAGCACGTTATTCGGGATTCGGGATTCGGCAATACAACAGGTGATTGCTGGTAAGGACTGCCCCGTGCACGTCAACAAACCAGCCAAAACCCTATTCACTCAAAAAACGGTTGTCTCCTTGTTAGTCGGTCACCCAAAGCCCACTTACACCTACGTTCGGGGTAGAGAGGAAATGGTCGGATGCAACAACGTAGGTTGTTCTGTTTAAGTGGCGAATCGCGAATCCCGAATAACGAGCCAGCACGTTATTCGGGATTCGGGATTCGGCAATACAACAGGTGGGTTCAGGAGAGGACTGTCCCGTGCACGGCAACAAACCAGCCAACACCCTATTCGCTCGACGAAGGTCGTCTTCTTGTTAGTGGACACCCAACGTCCACTTACTACCCCTATGGTCGGGGGTAGAGAGGAAATGGTCGGATGAAAATTAGGTCGTTCTGTTTTAGTGGCGAATCTCGAATCCCGAATCCCGAATAACGTGCTGGCTCGTTATTCGGGATTCGAGATTCGGGATTCGGGATTCGACAATACAACAGGTGATTACTGGAGATGACTGCCCCGTGCACACCAACAAACCAGCCAACACCCTTTTCGCTCTACAATCGGTCGGGGGTACAGAGAGAGAGAGATGGGGTTTAACGTCCACTCGACACAAATAAGGTCATTTCGAGACAAATATATGGTTTACTTTTTTTCAATACTTCGCTTGGTCGTGGGGTTTTTAGCAGTAGAAGGAAACCAGAGGACCCGGAGAAAACCCACGACGTTAGACAGACGACCCCCTCTCCTTGTCACGTACAACCGGGGATTCGAAACAACACCAGTTGACTAAATGACAGGCTTAATGATACAGCGCGCACGTGCTTGACATTCGGCCATCCACACCCCCACCCCATCCCCACCCCGGGGGTAGAGGGGAAATGGTCGGATGGACCGTAGGTCGTTCAGTTTTAGTGGCGAATCCCGAATCCCGAATCCCGTGCTGGCTCGTTATTCGTTTTTGGCGAATCCCGAATAACGAGCCAGCACATGATTCGGGATTCGAGATTCGGGATTCAGATTTGGTCAATACAACAGGTGATTGTTGGAGATGACTGCCCCGTGCACGCCAACAAAGCAGCCAATACCTTATTCGAGAGAGAAAAAAAATGGGGTTTAACGTCACTCGATAAAAATTAGGTCATTTCGAGACTAACATATAGTTTTAATTTTATTTCAATAGTACGCCTGCTCGTAGGGATCATTAGCAATGGGTGAAACCGGAGAACCCGGAGAAAACCCAAGAGGCTGGACAGGCGACCCTACTCATTGTCACGAACAAACGGGGATTCGAAACCACGCAAGTTGACTCAATGACAGGCTTAATGACACAGCGCGCCCGTGCTTGAACATTCGGCCATCCACTACCCAACCCCCACCCCCGGGGGTAGAGGAGAAATGGTCGGATAAAACGTAGGTCGTTCTGTTTTAGTGGCGAATCCCGAATCCCGAATAACGTGCTGGCTCGTTATTCGTTATTCGTTAATGGCGAATCCCGAATAACGAGCCAGCACGGGATTCGGGTTTCGGCAATACAACAGGTGATTGCTGGTAAGGACTGCCCCGTGCACGTCAACAAACCAGCCAAAACCCTATTCACTCGACAAACGGTCGTCTCCTTGTTAGTCGGTCACCCAAAACCCACTTACGCCTACGGTCGGGGTAGAGAGGAAATGGTCGGATGCAACAACGTAGGTTGTTCTGTTTAAGTGGCAAATCCCGAATCCCGAATAACGAGCCAGCACGTTATTCGGGATTCGGGATTCGGGAATACAACAGGTGGGTTCAGGAGAGGACTGCCCCGTGCACGGCAACAAACCAGCCAACATCCTATTCGCTCTACGAAGGTCGTCTCCTTGTTAGTCGGACACCCGACGTCCACTTACCCCTACGGTCGGGGGTAGAGAGGAAATGGTCGGATGCAAAGTAGGTCGTTCTGTTTTAGTGGCGAATCTCGAATCCCGAATCCCGAATCCCGAATAACGTGCTGGCTCGTTATTCGGGATTCGAGATTCGGGATTCGGGATTCGGGATTCGACAATACAACAGGTGATTACTGGAGATGACTGCCCCGTTCACGCCAACAAACCAGCCAACACCCTTTTCGCTCTACAATCGGTCGGGGGTAGAGAGAGAGAGATGGGGTTTAACGTCCACTCGACACAAATTAGGTCATTTCGAGACAAGTATATAGTTAACTTTTTTTCAATACTTCGCTTGGTCGTGGGTTTTTTAGCAGTATGAGGAAACCAGAGGACCCGGAGAAAACCCACGACGTTAGACAGACGACCCCCTCTCCTTGTCACGTACAACCGGGGATTCGAAACAACACCAGTTGACTAAATGACAGGCTTAATGATATAGGGCGCACGTTCTTGGATATTCGGCCATTCACACCCCAAACCCCCACCCCACCCCGGGGGTAGATTGGAAATGGTCGGATGCAACGTAGGTCCTTATGTTTTAGTTGCGAATCCCGAATCTCGAATCCCGAATCCCGAAAAACCTGCGGGCTGGCTCTTTAGCAGTAGGAGGAAACCAGGTGACCCGGAGAAAACCCACGACGTTAGACATACCACCCTACTCCTTGTCACGTACAACCTGAGATTTGAAACCACGCCAGTTGACTCAATGACAGGCTTAATGATACAGTGCGCACATGCTTTGACATTCGGTCATCCACCCCCCCCCCCCCAGCACACCCCACCCCATCCCGGGGGGTAGAGAGGAAATGGTCGGATGCAACGTAGGTCGTTCTGTTTTAATGGCGAATCCCCAATCTCGAATCCCGAATCCGAATCCCGAATCCCGAATAACGTGCTGGCTCGTTATTCGTTATTGGCGAATCCCGAATAACGAGCCAGCACGGTATTCGGGATTCGCGAATCTCGAATCCCGAATCCCGAATAACGTGCCAACTTCACGTTGCCGGTATACCTACTGTATTACAACATTGATTGAATAGGGTCCTTGGTAGCACCGTCAATTTATCAATTACCAAGTCACAAACACGTCCATTGATCTGTTAAGATTTACGACCGTGGTGATTTCTATACAAAGGATTATGAATTTACTTAACCTAGATATCTATTGTAGAATTAAAGACCCTTTATTCTGTGCATAGGTTTAAATTACTGGTGTGCACATATAGTTAACCATATGAATGTTTATTGACCCTTTATTCTGTGCATAGGTATAAATTAGTCGTGTACATAGTAAACCATAGAAATGTTTATTGTCTAGGGTCTAGACTAAAAGAGAAGTAAGTTCGCCTGTCAAACCTCGTGAGTTTTCTCCGGTTCCTCCGGTTTCCTCCCACTACTAAAGACTCCTACGCACAAGCGATTTAGTGAAATAAAATTAAACGATGTGTTAGTCCCGAAATGACCTATTTTGTGTGTAGTGGACGTTAAACCCAATTCCTCCCTCTCTCTAGACTAAAAGAGGTGCATGTGCTAGATTTTGATTGCATTAAAACATTGAGCCATATTATGGATCTTTTCCTTTTCTTGTGCTGATTTAAATTTACTCTCACTTCATATGTTGTAAGTACAGGCGCAGAGAAAATAATATATTTCCAAAACTTCAAATTTTATTGCAAAATCGTATTTTTTATTGTAATTGGCAGAATTGTCGATATACAAGGTGACGCACTAATACTAAAATCCCTAACGTAACCACCATGCACACACATCTTGAATTCAATAGAGGGGTTGAACTCGTCTTTAAAAGGAAATGACGACATACAGAATACCACATGGATTCAATTAACTCAGCAAAAATTCTCTTTTTGGGGCTAAAATACTCCTTTAAAGGGTAAAATTATAGCAAAGATCACAATATTTTGACATAATTCTGTAGCTATCTCACTTTGTAACACATTGAACAATTTACGCGAAGATTTACAAAACATGTAACTAGCGTTTATGATAGTATCATATGTTAAGTAGGTTAGATATTTATGAGAGACAATGTTGATTTCCAATCCATTCATTCATTCATTCATTCATAAATTTATCCATTTAGGGGTCATGGTGGCTAAGTAGGTAAGACGCTGGCTCGCTAGTCGGGCCGAGAACGTTCATCCAGATTTTCCGACGTGTGTCTCCATTGTCAGTGACGCAGGACAGTGGACCTGACAAGGGCAGCTATCTAGTCGTCCGGATGGGACAAAAACCCAGGCACCGTGTTCACATCGGCGTGCACGTAAAAGATCCCTCGGCAGTTGTAATTCGATATAAAAGTAGGCCGTAGTGCCGCTGTCCGGGCAAAATGTTCCTCATAGCAAACTGTATGGCGTATGTCCGCCTTTATTAGCCCAGTTCGGAGCAGAACAGTAGGATGTTATTTCAATCATTCTATAGATAGTGTTGATGTCCAATTCATTCATTTATTCTTTCATTCATTCATTTACTCAGTCATCCATTTACTCATTCATTCACTCATTCACTCACTCACTCACTCATGCATTTATTCTACAGAACCGATTCCAATTTGCTATACGTATATTTCAGGTGATGGACGTATGATGACCCAATTACATTCATAAAGAAAACAAAGAACTAAACATGGCCACAAATTCGGATATCAAAATTAACAACGAAGATGAAGTTACAACCAATTCGTCGGAGACCAACAGCGACACTGATTATGAGCACATGCACGATGAAGATGGTGTCAACAAGAAGGACACCTCCGGTGAAAATGGAGTGGTAAATACGCGTGCGGATGACATAGAAAGTAATGGCGAATCCAAATCGAAAACTAAAGTGAAAAGTAAATCCAAAAGTAAAAAGAAACGGAAAATAAAGAAAAAAGAATCTGTGGACGTTTCAGATACGAATGAAAATTCTTTTCAAACTATTAGTGAGGAGGGTTCTGTGATAGGGCGAAGTAGAAAATTAAGAAAACGTCCCAAAGTTTCCAGACGCCATTTAAATATAGACGGCGCCATAGAGAAAAAAATAGAAAGAAAATATGTAGAACTTGAAAGTTTATTAAATAGACAATTCGTAGAGAAGAAAACAAATTTAACTCATCAACATATAGGACAAATGGAGATTTTACGTCAACAGTACAATCTTTCATGTCATGGTCTGCCACCTACGGGACCATACGCACATACCACGGGACCAAAACAAAGACCACACTCAGCTCACGTCAGAGGTAAGAAAGCTTGTCCAAAATTTTTATTTTTTTTATTACTTGTATGCCTGTGAGGAACTCTCTGCCACAAACTGAGGCTGTTCAAACTATAGGATGGTTAAACGCGTGCGCATTAGATGATATAGTCTGTCATTGAGTCAAGTGGCCTGGTTTTGACCCCAGGATTCTATATGGCAGGGAGTGGCGTTGCCTGCCCAACCTCATCCTCTAGACACATAAAAAAATTGTTTGTTTCGAGTAGACGTTACCCAATTCACCTCTCTGACTATTTTAATGGGGCACCCAATCAAGGAGTGGATTTTCGCCGGTAATATTTACACGTTGAATGTCAAACATTTGATTATACTTGTACTTGGATTTGGTTTTAAATGTATTTTCAGTGCCAAGTGACTCTGACGAAGCATACAGCACCATCAGAACCCTTCAACATTTCACCAAATATCGTCCACCACGAAGTCACATCAGATCTAAAAGTGCCAAATTACGCCGAGAGACATGTAGTGACTCGGAGAGTTATCGCCCCAAGAGAATCGATATTAACCTAGACACGACGTCATTAAATAGCTCTAAAAGTTCAACAAGGCCTTCCCGCAAGAAGTCATCCGACCGAGGAAGTCAACGTTCAAAGTCAAGAAGTTCAGGCTCACCATCTCCTAATACTTCACCAAGCCGCATATACGTACCCACAGACCATAAGCTCAAAGAAACAGAGAATCCAAAGATAAAGCAATGGCTCCACAAAAAGAACCTGCAACTTCGTAAACAAAATGCGGTAGACAGAGCCGAAAAACGTGACAAGAGACAGGAATCGATTACGCGAGAAAGTGTTAAACTGGCGGCCCACGAAGCTGGGAAATCAAAAGTCCAGGAATGGATGAGGAGAAAGAGAAGGGAAGCCTATGAGCAAGCGAAGGCAGAACGCGAACAGAAGAAAAAGCTGGAACAACAGAAACAAGAAGAAAAGGAAAAAAGGACCATGGAGTTTGTTGAAGGAAAAAGTTGGATTCGACCTGTTTCGGGCTCAAGAATGCAAAATGCAGGCGAGGGTTCCGCTGGCGATCCGTCAACTTCAACGGATACCGAAAATGTTTCAAGCGGTCCTATCCCTCACCCCCCTAACAGCAAAATGATGTACAAGAGATCACCAGCAGGGCGAATCCGATTGAAAGTAAAGCCCAAAGAAGAAACAATAAGCCCAGAAGGAACAGATAAATCCACCGAGGAATCACAAATGAGTTACAGTGAATGGTTGAAGAAGAAGAGGTTGGGTGACGCAGAGAAGAAAAAGGCAGAACTGGAGGCCAAAGCTAAAGCCGAACCAGATCCCGACCTTAAGGTCCTGTTACCAGAAATGTCCAAAAAGCGAATAAATCGGGTCACAGAAACCAAAAAAAGTGTTGATTCCGGACTAAAGAGTGACGATGGCGGCTGTAGTGATTCCCAAACATCACCAGACCCAGACGAGTCAACTTCTCCTGTATTAAAGATCAGTGGAGCAAAAGCAACGATAACTTCCAGAAGCGGGCATACTCGTCCACAATCTGCTCTTGCTAGACCGCCAGTACCACAACCATGCAAATCCCCCAAGAGACCTCGATCGGCTCACCCCCGAGTTGAGGCTATAATGAACGCAGATGATGATGAGGCCAATACAGAAAATCCGTTTAAACTCCCTTTCCCAGCTAAATTAGGACTCCCATCAGAAGTGGCTAAAGCCCAAAGTAAAATATTCCCAGACAGGGTAGCAGACGAGAGAAGATCTTTAGAATCAATGCGCTTAGAACCACAAGGTTGTGATTCATCTTTGGCGGAAACTAAACCGATTGTTGGAAACGATGAAGGTGAACTAAACGAAGAGACGACCGTTGAAGATGGTGACGGACATGTGACAGAATCCGAGAAAGAAGCAATAGTAGAGGAACCTGTTGTCGGTGCAGCATTTTTTAGAGATAGTGTCGAAGATGATACACCAGCCGAAACCAAAGTTCCACCAGAATCAGAATCAAAAACAGAAGACGATGTGACTAGCGGGAATGATAATCAGTATTTTTTAGAGAAAAGCCTTGACAAACACGAACCCGATAAACAAATAGAACTAGACAGAATAGGCGAGTCATGCACTGTAGACGCTAGCGTTGAAGTAGACCAAGTCAACGTAACCGAACTTCCTTCAGAACAGATACCGATGATACAAGACCCCACTGAAGCACATGATGAAGAAGAGGAAAATGAGCAACGCTACTATGAAGATGAAGACGAGGAAGGAGTAGGGGGCGACGAAGAGGATGTTCAAAATGAAATTACTGAGAAAGTTCCTAACAAACAGGAAATTACAGGCGAAACTGTTCAATATCTGGGAGAAACTTCTCTCAAATCAGTTATTCCCGACACCAACTGCATACAGAAAGATATAATAGATGACAATGATCAGTCTTTTTTAGAGCAAGGCCATCCGAAACGGGAACCTGATAAACACGAAGAATGCCGGAAATCTTTATTGGAGCAAGTTGTTGACGCCTTGCCCGAATTGGAGGAAGAAGGACCAAATTTATCGGGTGTTCCAGAAGAGCAGACTGAGACAAACGACGAATCAAATGAGGAAGAGGCAGCTGCAGACGAAGTGGAACAGACAACTATTGTCGCACCAGAACAGCAAGAATTAACCGAAACAGAAGAGAACCTAGAAGATCAAGAACCTGAAAACATCACAATGATACACACTGAACAACTTTCTGACACTGTCACGGAAGACAGTCAAAATTTAACATTTAATACAGAAGAATTAAAGCAATATGTTTTGAAGAATTATCACCCAGACGAAAAGCAGCCGGATACTAATGGGAAACAAAATGAAGTATTGGAATCAATCGAGGAGAAAGCTACTACAGAGATTACGTCGGGGCTAAACGAGCAGGAGGAAATTATGGAAAGTTCTGAATCAGATATAGAAGAACAGATTAGTCAAGAAGCAGAAAACCAAGAAATTCCATCCGACTTACACAATCAATTAGATAGCCACATAAAGTCAAAGCAGGGAACTGGCCTAGAACAGGATGATGCTAGTCTTCCAGGGGACGAGATCGTTGTACCAGATATCCCTATATACCATGTTGACATCACAGCAGAAGACACCATGATAGTAGCATCTGTAGTCTCCGAATTATCCGAGCTGTCCGAAACTCATGTTTCTACTGACCAGAGGGAAATCCAAGAACCGGGATCCGCTATTGTCGAATCACCAGAATCAACTTTAAAAGAATTAACGACGCAGTCGGGAATGGAAATTAACAATATAGCCGAAAACGCCACCCAACTTAAACAAACAGACACGGAATTAGAATACACTATTAAATCTTATGAATTGTTTGATACGCCCGAAGTACCACCTCAAACAGAAGTCTATTTAGATTCTCAAACTGTTGACAACAGCGAGGTAAAAACGGGAGAAATAGCCTTTGGGTCAGAATTTGTGAAAAAAGCCGCACTTGATACGACAGAAATAACAGAAATGTCCGCGTCGTTCGAACCTGAAAAGTCTAATGGTTCAGAGTTTGGGGACGAAGTCACACAAAATGCATCGGAAACCAAGGAACTATCGGTTCCTGAAGAACACGAAATTCCCGAAGCCATTTCAGATTCTTGCGAAGAAGAAATACGTTCTAGTGAACACTCCCCGGTACCGCAGCTTAAAATCACCGAAACCGCAGAACCAAATCATCACCGTGAACACCCGAACGATTATGGTGTATACGAACAGTTTGTGGAGGACGAAGTAACTCTTTCGACGGCGATAGCTGAAGACCCCGATAGTTCAACTGCGAACAGTCTAGCGAGTCTTGACATGGACGATACGACAGTGTTAAAACAGTCTTATGCTTTGGTGAAAACAACAGCCGAAACGCAGAAAATACCCGAAGATGACAGTGGCTATAATAATGAGTTAGACGAAATGAAACAGATAAACGAAACCGAAGAGAGTGCATCCAAATCGGTAGATAATGTGCTAAATATTAGTGACGTAATTCATCCAGCCAGCAGAATACATTCCGGACCAGAACTATTCAAATCCACTACAGAAGAGATTCTTGAAGAAGATCATGTAGAAAAATCATCAACAACAAGCCAGACCAATGATGCCATACATGAAGATTTAGAATCTCAAAATTCTAATGATCTCGCTAAAGTAGATTCCCTGCGAAACATTAATAATATTATTCTTGCGACATCTACACTTCAAGACCAATCGGAAACGTCCGATTATGTAGAAGCCACACACGTTTCAAATAATGATGATTTGTTGGAAGCGAACTTATCAGATCTTGTTGGGCTAGACAGATCAGCGACAACAATCCAGACCGTTGATGCCACACAACAAGATTTTGAAGCTCAAAATTCAAACGACGTCGCGGAGGAAGATTCTCTACGAAGCATTAATAATATTATTCTTGCGACATCAGCACTTCAAATGGTGCCTCAAACGGTCGACAATGTGGAACACGCCAACGCCTCAGATACAGATGATTTGTCGGGTGCTAAAGTTCCTCACGATTTAGATTCGAATGCGCCAATATCTGACATTGTATTCCCAGATGTCCCCCTCGAACCGGTGATATACAAAGAAGACCAAACTGATTTAAATGTGGATTATATGTCTGAAGAAGAGAGAGATAGTGACCAACGCGGAGAGCTAGAAGGCGATACCGGGGATAAAGAAGATATTCGTGATGTTACAGTCAGTGTGGATAGGATGGAAGACACGATTGAAAGACCAGAATCTGAAATCATAACGGTTGTGAATACCTCAATAACAACAACTGCTGAAGACTCGAATACGCTAGTTGAAATTGAAAACCAAAGATCTTGCAACGATGAAGATAAACAAGAATTGGCAGAGGATTCGTTAGGGGAAGCAATGCCCAAACATTTGGTTGAAGCACAATCAGTTCTCGAAGAAACACCCCCGTCTACTGAGCATCCACCAAAAACGGCGGATGACCAAACCCCAATCGAAAATCCTTTGGACGAGTCACCAGAAGCATACGGGTCTAAAGATTTGGTAGAAACTCAAACAATTTTACAAGGTGGAGAAACCTCTCCGTTACATACTCCAGACTGCGTTGAGGACGAAACGCCGACACCAGACGAAGTTGATGCACCTGGTGATTTCAATGACCTCCACGATGATAAGATGTCGGCACAGGTGGCGATGGATGAAGAATCCGACGATGATATCCATCAACTAAGAATGAGATTACATCGATTGCGATCTTCCGATGACTTCGTCTCTGAAATCGTGGATATGCACAGAAACCTGAACGAACTCGATACCAGTTTTGAAGTCCCGAACACCTCTGGTACAGACGATGCCATAGTTGCGACTATGAATGGGTACATCGAAAATGGTGATAGTGATTTAGAATCCGATGATTTAAACAACAATGGAAAATCTAATAAACTTTTAGAGACATTGAATGATCTAAGCTCTGCTGTTGAATCTAAAACGAAGCCCGCTGAAGTGACAGTGGAGGATAACAATAACGAGATGTTAGAAAACTTAAAGAATGAGTTTAATTTGGAACCCGAAAACACGACAGACGAACCAAACAAACAGAATTATAAGTTGAGATCAATCTTGTCCGATACTGAAATGTCAACCCGGGATGAAAATGGAAACGTGGGCGGTTCAGATAAACCAGGGACACCTGGGAAACGTGTTTCATTCTCTTCAAGACCGATAGTAATCCAGGGTGATGGAAGCCAGGAACCAATTGTTACTAGTGACGACGGAGCCAGTAGTGCTTATTATGATGTCATGGCTTTGATGAGTTAACTCTTCTTTATACAGAGTCGCCTTTCTTATTGGGAGTTATCCCCCCTTGTCCCCGCGTAGCTACCTGCCTTCTTTAAGTCAGCCTTTTAGAACATTACTGCCTTTTTATTACATCTCCCTCGAAGCGATGGCGTGTCCATCTTGTAAATATGACGTGTTTCTTGATTAAAGATTAAAACCCCGTTTCCGTTTGATAGGACGACGTAAATCAATATACTATATCTATTCCATTTACTATCATTCATCTTTTACCGGAAGTGCTTATTGTAATATAATTATAATCTATGTTTTATTATATTTTATGTGTGGGTTATCGCTCCATTAATTTAATTTTAATTTTAAATGATTATTTGAATAAAAGATTTACATAAATGTCAATAAGGTCGCCAACCTAACATCGTAGGTTATCACCGGGCCTTCCGGTTTCTTCCCACTGCCAAAGAATTGACTGACTTAAGAACTTATCAGTTTATTTGCATGTCATAAGGTGGGGGGGCGATAGTTCAACATGTGCACGTTGGACCAGAGGGCTTTTCATTGAGTGGTTACCGTATGCGCGCTGTTTCATAAGGTCTGTCATGGAGTGGTGTGGTGTCAATTTCCAGGGTGTTCGTGGCGAGGAGTAGAGTCGCCTGTCCAACCCCAGTGGTTATCTCCGGGTCCTCAAGTTTCCTCCGAATGCTTAAGACCACTACACGCAAACGAATTATTGAAACAAAATTGTATTTAATGTTAGTTCCGAAATTACCCAGTGTCTGTCGAATGGGCGTTGACCCCCCTTCCCCCTCTAATTTTTGAAATGAAGTTTAACCAAAAACAATAAATGGTCATATCTAGGGTTTAAAGGAGAATAAGAGAAATTATGACAACCTAATACATCATTATGATCTTTATATCAATTTTACATCCCTGGGGCCTGTTTCACGAAATTTTAACTAACATAAGATCCAAATTTTAGTAATTTGATTTGATAATATTAGATTGATTTTAGTGCTTAGCCAATCAAAATTTAAGTATCCAGTAAAAATTTGATTTTATCGTTAGTTTAGATTTCGAGAAACGGGGCCCTGGCGAATAAACCAACTTAATCTCTGTGTATTGTTTGTTTCTATCTATTGGTGACTTATATACCTGTCATGTCGTTGTATATATTTTTTTATGCTTTGAGAATATCACATTTACAGCCCGTGAACAATATTTTTTGTGTCTTCTTATGACCTAATCATATATATTAAGTATATAGTTGTGTATATAATGTGAACATTGTAAAATAATATTTATTTAGCTTGACATATAATGTTGCTTTGTTTGATTTCTTTATTTGGGTTAAATCTTTACACAATGTGCCGTATTCACTACTACAGTACAATAAATTCGGGTTGATCAATTATTCGGTATTTATAAAGCCCGGTCCACTTATGGCATAATACATATGAACTAATTATAATGAAAGTAATATAATAAGGTTATATTTTTTTAAAAATCGTGATTTTATGTTATTTATCGGACCATGTCTCACATTTCTTGACATAAATTAAATTGGCGCAAGAGCTGAAAGACGTTGCATAAACTGGCCTAGTCACGTGAAGTATAAATAACTTGATCGTGGATCTCACCTAAACATTTGTTTGACCAAGAACTGACTCGCCAGCGCTACTCATACTTTGTTCTTCTTGGGGACAGGCGTTATTCGAAAAAGTAAAGGCTCTGCCGAGTTAAGTACGATTGACCCGAAACTAGGACAATTTTCGCATCGATTTACTGACACAATTCAAAGATGGCGTCGATGGCATATATTACGCCTGTTGTTTTTTTTATTTCAAATAAATTTAGCAGCTGGTATATTTGTTTTTTAGAACATTTATAAAAATTATTTGTATTGATAAGTTATTTATTTATTTAAATTAGGTTTTTTTCAAACATTTAAACTTATATAGAAACCAATTTAGCATTACATATTAACCAAATTTAATGTTTAATCACAGCTTTCCAAATATATGTAGGTTTGTTTAAAACAACCTAGCATTAGGTTTTAACCAAATTCACAACTTTACTGTTACCTTTGCAAGACGATTTATATTTTGCTGTTGTGTGCAGAAAGTTTGAAAGTTTGTATCAGCATTCCTTTTTTTGTGATTTTTATTAAAAGTATTAATTTTCCACCAGTATTTACTGTAAATTGTTGGGGTTTTTTTTATTAAAATAAGTATATATTATTGTTAATGTTGGTATATATTAAATTCGTATATTTTATATAAACATGACAAATATAATCAGACCATCAGTTCTTTCAATATCTGTTTTTTTTCGTTTATTATTTTGCTAATTAAATACAGAATAACCGAGTTCCCATTACAACTATACATTCTAGGCAAAAATATTTTTTGTAAAAGGGAAGTAACTGATTATCTGTTCCTGTAAAGGGGAATAACTCTCATTGATTTTATCACCCTAATATCGTTATCTTAATTTTATTTTTATATCATATGGAGTTTATGTGTAAAATATCTTATTTAATGGTTATACTTTAGTAAATTTTTAATTGAGGATATCGTGTGATTAACAACATATTACATTGTATACGTGGTACGATATGGCCAGTTGCGTCCCACCCCTTTTATTACTCCGTCCAAATGTGATATAAGTGTTTAAATTTATTTTATATTTTTTAGTGTTTTATTATAGTGTGTTATTATTGTCTGTTCCTGTGTGTTAATGTCGATATAATTTTGTATCTTTGTTGTAAAAATATCTATTAAACAGTGCATTGGACATTTGAAATTAGTATTTAATAGTAGCATAGATAATTGCATTAATGCGCGTGTCGCTTCAATGCTTCGTGTGTCATAGATTAATGTAAACAAATAGTCTACAGAGATTATTATGTAGTACATTAAGTATTCAAATTAAAATTGGCTAAGATGTTTTTGTTCGCTAATCATGTATTTGTTAAATTTAATTCATTCTTATATTTAGATATTGCTTTGGGTTATTTTCGCTTTAATACTTGTTTAAATATACAATAATATACCCTTTTTATCTGTATGTTTCGTTTCGTTGGATTTATATAATAGAACCATCGTATACTTTATCATGAATTTGATATTGTTTATATATCTGTTAAAATAATATTAGTTTTTATGTGCATACATGTATAGAGACTACGGATACATATATTTATATAATTTATGGACCTATGTTTATTTAATTAAAATACAGATCTGTATTTCGTTTCGTTTTTTGTATACTTTCGATGACCTACATTGCATGAAGATATGACCAGTGGTGGTGAATGGGTGTTGGGGTCGTGACAGGGGTTATACAAGTGATCGATTGATCAATCAGCGTTTACGTTTCTAGGGGTTGACCCACAATTCCGTGCAGAGCACGCCAAGAACTTTCTGTAACATACAGTTTCATTGGTTAATTCCTCATATCAACTAGAACCCCTGTTATGCAACAACTCTTCCAGATTCTAGTGTTTTTAATAAAAGTAAAAATAAATTTTTAATTTATAAAATCGAAACGAAAATGAATCTGTAATTTAATCAGGGATATTACTATTTATTTGGGTTTTTTTAATATATATTATGTACACATAATTTATCGCCTGGAGAAATCTACACAGATTTGCGTGCGTATGCGAGAATTTTAATGTTTACATTTGTATTTGATAATAAATAATTATATGCCATTCGAGATATTTTAATTAATGTTATTGATTTTTTGTGTGTTTGTGTATGCTGATTTTTAGGTAGAATTATTAACATACCTTTTTTTATTATCTTGATAAAAAAAATATAGCAACACAAATTGGTAATGGAAAAAGGAACGGGACTGTGCCGAGTGTCTTTTTTCTTTAACGACGAGTGTTGATATTTTTTGATATAAAAAAGACACGTAGGAGATTCTATTTACATGCATATCTACAAATATTTTATTTTGATATTCTTTGATATAAAAAAGGAGTAGAAGTTTTATTTATCACCCAGTCCTTTCTTAGTTTCACAAATCAAAAATTATGTTGAGCAATCAGCAGATCCCGGTACCCTACATCTAGCCAGATTGTATGACGAAGTCCACCATTGGGACTACTTTCAAGTTCCCGGATTACCAACGCCGTTTCCCATGACGACGCAATTGAAGAATGTTTTACCATACAAAGATTTCAAAGTTCGAAGCTGTTTTTCTTTCAAAGTTCGAAGCTGTTTTTCTTTCAAATTTATCCGATTTTTTTGGGACCCGAACAGTCTACATACTCTTCGGGGCCGGCGGAATCTATTCTTGATTTGATTGGGGGGGGGGGAGGGTCCATCCCAGTTCCTTACAGGCGAGGGCCCAGGAGCCACAATAACCCGAAAAAAGATTACTTGTGGCCAAACCAATGCCACCCCCACCCTACTACTCCGCCGGGCCTGCTCTTTCAACGACGCAGTTTTTAGCACTTCTTTCTAATATTGGCAAGTTTTTATAATAAGTAAACCGGTGCCGCATCGCAATTGTATAGGCGCAGGCACATATCACTTACTGCCATGCAGCCGAGGCTAGATGTAGGGTACCGGAACCTACCGAGGTTTTCCGAGTGACAAGCGATATCTACTGGGTATAATTTGTGATTGGGTGATAAATTTAATGCCCACGAATAAACCACCATCGCTGTTATTTTATTATTTTATATATAATAAATTGTCTTTAATTTCCTAATTTGTGTTCCATTGTTTTGTCTTATTATTTTATTATTAACGTAACGTAATGTGCTTTTTTTGCATGATAGTTTATAGCCCGTATTATTTGTAGTATTTGAAAATAAAACAATTTCCAAATGATTTGATACATGTATATTCATAGTTTAAAATGTTTCACAGTTATGACAATTTTTTCTTTTTTTCCCTTTTCTTTCATGTTTGTTGTGTTTAATATACAACAATATTATGTAGGCTTTGTATATTATTTTTTGCAATTCATTTAGATATCATAGTGTTTTCCTTAGTAATTAAAATTATGCCATTTCCGTAGTAATTATGTCATCGATGGAATGATGTTTTACAATTTTAATTAAATGGGAATTATGAAAATTATAATTTATCAATGAGATATAAATTATTTAATTTATGACAATACAAATATTTTAGTTGAATATTATGAATATTATTATGAATATTATTATAAATATTGTTATAGATATTATATTTTATCGATGAAATACAAGTTATTTATTGTATAACAATATAAATGTTTTGAGTTAATTGGGAATATTATAAACATTGTTATAAGTATTAATATAAATATTGTTATAATTAAATAATATAATGTATTAGTGAAATATACATTATTTAATTGATGACAATATAGTTAACTAGGAGTATTATAAATATTATAAATAGTAATGTATTCATGAAATATACATTATTTAATTAATGACGATACTTATGTTTTTCTTTAGTTAACTAGGAATATTATAAATATTATTATAAGTATTATATTAATGTATTCATGAAACTGATGAATGGGAATATTATATATATTGTAATTTATTCATGAAATATTATAATAATGCTTTTATTTGAATATAGTTAGATAGGAATATTGTTACCAATATTATAATTCATTGATAAAATGCAAACACAAATTTATTAATGTATAACAATTTATTTTCTATTTAGTTAATAGGAATATTGATTAAATTTATTTTTAGTTTAATTTATTTTATTAAGATAGGAATAGTATATCCTTTTGATGAAACATTTATTTTTTAGGACTTTTAAATTCTTTATGTGTAGAAATACTTTGAATGAAGCCATTTTTTTAAAATTTATTTCTTGATTAATTATATATGTTGTTGGAGGTTGTAATTCAGCCATTGTAATAAGAGTTAATATGTTTAATTAATTGTTCGTTAATTAATTTATAAAGATTTAAATAATAATATTTTGAAATGTCGTCGGTCTTTTTTTGTTTATTATTCGGATCACGATGGTTAATTGGGTAAAGCACCGGCACACTATAGCCTGGAGTTCGGGTGTTCGATCCCTGCATTGGCCGAGAAAGTTCATCCAGATTTGCTCTTGTCAGGAATGCAGGATAGAAGGCCTGGTGAGGACAGCTGTCTAGTCGTTGGAAAGGAGCGAAAAATCGAGGCGTTCACGTAAAAGATCCCCTAGTAGTTGGAATTCGACATAAGAGTAGGCCGTGGAGCCGCTACCGGGAAAATTTTCCCCCATAGCACACTGTATGGCGAATGCCCGTCATCATTAGTCCAGTTTAGGAGCAGAACAATAGGACGTTAAACTCAATTTCATTTCAATTTGTTATATTATTTTACTTCGATTGAAATGAACCTGCTGATTGAATATAACCATTATACTGTTCGGGGGAGTGGGGGTGGTCGTCGAATGGTAAGCATCCTGTATCATAAAGCCTTTCATAAAATCATCTGGCGTGGTTTCGAATCGTCGGTTGTACGTGACAAGGAGTAGGGTCGATAGTCCAATCGCGAGGGTTTTCTCCAGGTCCTGCGTTTTCTATCCACTGGTAAAGACCCCTACGCGCAAGCGAATTATTGAAGTAAAATTGAACCATATGTTACTCCCGAAAATACCTAGTTTGTGTCGAGTGGACGTTAAACCCCACTCCTCTCTATCTCTCTCTTCCTCCCCCTTTCTCTTTTTGGACCCTGTCAAAACACTGTGTCACTAACCATGATGTTTCGGGTTCGATTTAGGGGTCGGTCAAGAAAGTTTCTCGAAGGGGTCTGGCAAAGAAAAGCGTCTAGTCGGTCGGATGGAGCTGTACACATATAAAATAATCTTTTAGTTAGAGGCGGAAACTCTGATGTTCAGGCACAATTTCCCTCAGAACGTTCATTGTGTGTACGCCGATCTTCACTATCCCCGATGTGGCAGAAAATTATAAAGTGTAGCCCCATTCAATTTAAATAGTATAAAGCGGAGAAGAACGCGTTGTCATTGGTCAATGTAGTTATTTCCCTTGGTTCATTAGATTAATCCTGGTAAATGCTGCAGGACCAGGCGCGGATCTGCCCCCCCCCCCCCCCTCAGCCCCGGCGGCGAGACTGGAATGTTTGCTTTTTAATTGATGATATAAACATGATTTTCGCATTGTTTATGCCCCGGCAATGCGTCAAGGCTCTGGGGATTACACCAAACCACTAGTATGTGGCACTCTAATGATTACCATTAGTTACAATGTATGCCCCCCGCCCTCGAAAAAATCCTGGATCCGGGCCTGAGGACAGGCAGAAACTAATAAACGAGAGACACAAACTAGGTCATTTCGGGACTAACATATAGTTCAATTTAATTTCAGTAATGGTCTTTATTAGTGGGATGAAACCGGAGGACCCGGGGTAAACCCACGCGGTTGGACAGTCGATCCTACTCCTTGTCACGTACTACTGCGGAATCGAAACCACGCCAGTTTACTCAATGACAGATCTTTTTATGATACAATGCGCACGGGTTAACCATTCGGCCACCCAACCCCGCTCATCCAATAAAGAAATTAAATCAAATGCAAACCATATATTTTTAAAACAAAGCTTTTGAATTTTGTTTAATCGAAGCAGGGTGGGTGTATGTTTACATTTTCTGTCACGTTTTGGGGAATATTGATGATTTTGGAGAAATGAATGAATGAAATGGGGTTTAACGTCCTACGCTTAAACACCTAACCTGGGCTAATTGAAGACGGGCATACTCCATACAGTGTGCTATGAGGGAAATTTTGCCCGGGCAGCAACTGAATTCCAACTGCCAAGGGTTCTTTTACGTGCACGCCAATGTGTACACGGGACCTAGGTTTTTTAGTCCCATCCGAACGACTAAGCAGCTGTCCTTGTCAGGCCCTCCTTCTGCATCACTGACAAGGGAAAATCACGCCGGAAAATCAAAATGAACTGTCTCGGCCAATGCAGGGATCGAACACCCGACCTCCAGGCTAGCGAATCAGCGCCTTATCCACATAGCCACCGTGATCTTCGGTCTCCCGTCCGTTCAGGCAGGTTTCCCCCGAGTTCTTCGGTTTCTTCCTGCAGTAATGATCGAAATCATTCGCACGATCTGTGCCAAGGGCCAAATTGGAAAAAGGCCTCAGGCCTAATTTGCTACCCTTGTAAAATGACGCGATTATTATTATTATTATTATTATTATTATTATCACCCGATTTTGGAGGAATGGTTCACTTGTTAGCATCTGGTGAGTTGTGATGTGGCTAATAATTATGAAAGACAAACTAGATAATAATCACACACAGAGTCGTGCGTAAAATGTTAGGTCTCCCCTGACAATTTATTTGAACCAAGATCACCATCGATTTCTGCATGGACCATAATGTTACTTGTCGCCTCTTTGATTGGCACAAACGACTTCGCCACCTACCAAGTGTAACTGTAGGTGTGAATTTAGCAAAACGTCATAATGGACAGTTACACTTACACTCATCTAAATGTAAATGTAACTGACAGGGTGCGAAACCTCTCTATTTGTTCAATTACAATCATGCAGTATATGTTATACAAAATTTGATCTATATTTCGTTTCGTTTTTTTATACTTTCGATGGTCTAGATCTGACCGGTTGTAGTGGTATGTTGCGTCAGAAGTCATACGACCGACGTTTGATCAGATGACGTCATACACTTGATTACCCAATCAGAGTTGATATTTCTGGAGATTTACCCACAGTTCCGTGCAGCTCACGCCAAAAACTTGACGTAACAGACTGCTTCATTTTACGTAACAATGTATATACTGGAACTCGGTTTTCGTCTCATATCACCACAATTCAAATTAGTATACTTATTGTTGGATGCTGCGGCCATTTAGGGCAGAGATCTGGGGTTGGTTTCACGAAATTTTAACTAAGATCAAATCCAAATTTTAGTAATTTGATTAGTCTCGGTCATCCAGAACCTCCTAGTCTTCAACATACAGAGGGTCTGGGACCGTTCTCAATATTTGACGTAAAGCCCATTGCTTTAGCGTAACCGGGAGTTTGGTTATTAATGTGTCTTATTATCCAGTCTCTTTAGCTAAGTCATGGTGTAAACATCTTTTTTAAGAGGAGTTAACTCCCTTAGACGTTGTTTATGTAGAATATTTTTCTGGATGATAGAGACTATAATTTGATTGGATAATATTAGATTGATTTTAGTGATTAGTAGTATCTACTAAAATTTGACTTTATCGTAAGTTAAGATTTCGAGAAACAGGGCCACATGTTCGAAATAGAGTGGGGGTTGGGATGGCCTAGTAGTCTAGAGTGCCGAGCTTCGACCTCTAGCTGGCCGGCCACCCCTGGCTTGCGGCTGTGGTTTCGACCCTGGTGTGAGCGTATATGGCAAGGAGATAGCCTTCTCAGCCTCGTGGGTTTCCTCCGGGCACTCCGATTTCCCCCCACTGCTAAAGACCCCTACGCGCAAGCGAATTATTGAAATTATATTAAACCATATGTTAGTCCCGCAATGACCTAGTTGTGTTGAGTGGACGTTAAACCCCATTTCTCTCTCTCTCTCTCTCTCTCGAGAAGTAGAGTAGAGCAGAATAGGAATGGGATTGAGCCGTACCATCGTTAATTATACTTTGTGAGGTACTGTCTTTAAGTTGTCGTGTAGAGTAGAACAGAAACCATCGTAAATTATTCTTTGTGAGGGACTGTCTTTTAAGTTGTCGTGTTTGGGTATTGTTTTTCAGTGGAATCATCAACTGTTAAACTGAATCAACAGAATTATAGAAATCTTTGACACCGATACATAATTAGATACAACAACCTTTCACTGATTTCATGCCGAAATGGGTTAATTATCTTTGAAATGGCTAATTAGTTTTGCCAATTATGCAATTAGATCGTTGTCATGGAGACGGAATTTAATTGTGACTGTAAGTTTAGGAACTGATGTCAAGGCGAAGACAGTTGTAATAAGAGCCTGCGAGGACGGGTAATACAATTATAGAAACCGCAGAATGATATTAAATGTTGTTAATATATCGTTACACGTAACACGATTAAATATAGCGATTACCCATTCTGCACACAGATAACTATCCACTCGGCAAATCTCGACAGATTCCGGTACCCTACATCTAGACTCGGATCTATGACGAATTCCGCCTTTTTGAAACTATTTTAAAGGCACGTTTTCCTGTTAAAGTAAATGTATGGTCGTAGGTGCGTATCACTTATAGCCAATTCGATTATGCAGTCCGGACTCTCCACGTTCTCCAATCCGGATTGTCCGCGTTTACGGTGTAATCGAGTACAGATGGAGAACGAAAATGGCGACTGTAACTCTAGTTTTGATTCTGGAGAATCTCCTGGATCCATCAAATTGCCAGTGAGAGCACGTGAAAAGAAGACGACGTATTACTTTATTGTCAACATTGTAAGTCGGTTAAATTAATCATTTGGGGGTATAATAAATATCTGGATCTCCGGTTATGGGCTGTATTTTGAAGATAGGTAAAAAAAATAAATTCAAAATCAAATTTAGTTTATGCCTGATTTTGAGACAGACAACTGTTTTTAGAAAACTAGGTTCTTTCCCTCGATCGTTACGTATGCAGCGATTTGACGTGAGGCGAGGCAAAATTCTATCGACAAATAAGATTATAAAGCGATTGAGGCGACTGTAAGGTGAGATTATAGTCAGAAAACAACGAAACAGATTCATATTTGTAAAATATTTGTAAAATTTGGAAGGAAATTTCTTACCTACCGCCATCTTGTTATGTCACTCACCGCAATCGCACCGGTCGAAAAATTGGAGAGGTTGGACGATCCGAACTCTCCAAAAATGGTCACGTGACCAATAAACGAATGGAAATGGAGAGTCCGGACTGTCCGGACTGCATAATCGAATTGGCCCCCACTGTCATACATCGGAGTCTAGATGTAGGGTTACGGAGGGTACCGGAATCTGTCGAGGTTTGCCGAATGATAACTATCTACTCTACATCGTGAATAGATCTCTGCCATAAATGGCTGCCATATCCAACAATTAGTATAATCTTTTGTAATGCCATCCTCTCCCGGTTATAAACAAAAAGACTAATCATTTTTAGTTTTATTACATAGAAGTAGAATATATTCTTCTCTAAATGGCTTTAGTGTTTTCAACTAAAATCGTCGATTTAGAAGTAAAAATGTCGGCCAACTAGCTTGGTGTATGTTCTCGAGTGGCGCTAATGACAGACAGACAGCTTAAGTTTAGTATGTGCTGAAATGAAATGGGGTTTAACGTCCTACTGTTCTGCTCCTATATGGGCTAATGAAGACGGGTATATATCGCCATAAAGTGATTCTTTCTTGTATAATTGCACATTGATGGAGAGTATTCGATTATTTTATGACGTCACGATTCCAAGATGGCGGTGATCACGGCTTGCACAGTTCCTAGTCTATATAATATAATTAGTATTGTGATTGACAAGTCAATTATTTGATAAGCAACATTTGTTTTATTTCTTTTTGAAATATTTTATTTTTGTTCATTAAATGACAGACAGAACAGAGTAACCCACTTTGATAATTTGAAATTCTTTGACGTGAAATTTACCTTTGAAGTTTGCTTTAATAAAAATTCCACACAATGTTATATCGCCTCCGGCAAACTGGTTTTTCTTGTTGATATATTAAATTTGATTAGGTAACTTTAGATGCCAAAACATGATATCGAAAACAGGCTGACTGTAATTTCTAGAATGGTTACAGCTGCAGTTTATGGGCGAGTTGTATCCTCATCCAATTTAGTTATAGTAACATTGCGATCTGATTAAAATACAGCTCTTTATTTCGTTTCGTTTTTATAGTTTCGATGGCGTACACTACATAAAAATCTGACCAGTTGTACTGGAAGGTCGCGTCAGACATTGATTAATCACTATTGTTATTATCGGTTTACTGGTTGAAGCAGGGATTAGCCAATGAAACGTTCTGTTACGGTGGGTTCTTGGCGTGCGATGCATGGAACTGTGGGTAAACGACTAGGAACGTCAACGCCGATTGAATAATTATGCTGGCATTACACAATTGTTTCTCTGGGTTATATTCCTGATTTGTATTTAAATTTGAGGGAAGTCTGTGTCACTACAGGCATGGGACTGTATAGTGCAGTGGACGCTTACGGCTCATAGTCCGGGAGCTAGGTGGGTTAGTTCAACACAGAAACCCAATTCTTAAGTTGCGGCAGTAGTGGGTGTAGTAGGGGGAGCCATCCATAGTACCCCCCAAAATTGGTTCATTCAAAATGGTGAGTGCAAGTTCTACTTCAGTGGCATTTGATAGAGCAATGCGCTCTGAATTAAGAAATGTAACTTAAGAATGGGATTGACGGTTAAGAGGCCACTTAAGAAGAGATCAAAGGTCATCAATTAGCAATTTATCGATTTTACTCTGAACGTTTTTCCCGTTATCTGGTGACCTTTTCCAGGTATGTTACACAGAACTACATGTCTATATATATCTGCCTCATACCTGTTTTACTGCATTAGCTTGATAACGCAGAGAGAATACTCTACGAAACGTCGCCTTAAATACACTAGTAGCTGTCTTCCATAAGTATGTGTTTTGTTGTTATTCTATTCAGTTACTAAATGCCATTTAAAGAACATACATGGAACATGTTTTATACTTCATGACATAATCTCCAAATTAACGAGAATATAACATGCACCCCCCCCCCCCGGCTCTATAATTAAAATTTTAATAAACATGAAAGGTGCGCGTATGAAACAAAGCCTAAAATGAGCGAGTAATATCCGAAATCATAATCATCAACGTAACAATGAAATTTCTAGTGGTCGGTGTAATTAAGTAAAGCATAATGCTTGTTTGTACCGAGTGGCCCATTAGAAATTTAATTGACATGAAAGGTGCGACTTTGGAACAGGGCGTAACATGTAGGGAATGATCATAGGATTCACGACCACAAACTTAAGAATGAATATGTTGGTGGTACAGCAGATGTGACCAATGCCCTTAAAAATCATTGACAAACTGTAAAATAGACCGGAATTTTAAGTTTCCTATTAATCTCTGATGATAATAGGGATACATTAATTTTTCCCCACCCCCACTTCCTTCGTCCCAATAATCATTTAAAACATAGATCTCTGTCATGTTACTGTATACATCAATCACAGAGATGACAGGGATATCCTGTAATCGGTCGATCGTCGCATTCACTATAAGAATAATGCTTTCAATCTGTGGTTTGTCCGTGTTTTTGGCGCTGGACAGTCTCCGGCATTCCACTCCGCAAATCTCGACAGATTCCGACACCCTACATCAAATCTCGGTTGTATGACAGTTAGTGATATGTACCTACGCCCATGCATTTGCGATGCGGCTACCGGTTCACTTTAAACAGGAAAACGTGTCGCTTTTACAAACGAGTCCCAAATTGCGTCTTTTGTAGAGTATATATACCTAAATGATCAGAGATATTGTCTCAAGGGTGCTGGTTTGATAAAATTCCCTGGTAATTCCCCAAACCCAATACCGATATAATACACTCTCCATGGGGCAGCCATTTTTCATTCGAAACCTTTAAAATAGTTCAAATATGGCGGAAATGGTCATACGGCCGCGATTAGATGCGTAGAATCTGTCGAGTTAGCCGAATGTCCTGCATTCTACACACTGAGGTATGGAAACATGTTGCGGACATGTTATAATCTCGACTTCTCGCGGTGATCAGTTTGGAAGGCGAGGGCAAGAAGTCGGGGGCCAGAGTACGAGTATACGCGAGGATACAGGGCCAGAATGCGAGGATCTTGTCTAAAGAATATTTCTTTCACTCGACTCGATTTCTTGACCTTGAAAATCCTCGCTATGTCACAACCTCGCCCTCTCCCTTCGGACCACCTCTCTCCCTCTCCTCTCTCCCCACCTCTCTCCCATGTGTACACACTTAGGGGTCTTTTAGCAGTTGGAGGAAACTGGAGGACCCGGAGAAAAACCAAGAGGTTGGACAGGTGATCCTACTCCTGGTCACTATTCGGCCACCTGCCCGTGTACACATAGTCCCGTGTACGTAAAACAGCGGATAGTCTTTTTCATAACACACTGTGGCGTGTCGCATGCCCGTCTTCATTAGCCCAGTCGGCGCAGAACATACGACGTTAAGCTAAATGATTTTCATTTCATAATTCATATCCACGGTTAAGCTAATTTTAGACATAAACGCTGCCATATGTTAAAACGACAAAAGAAGTGAAATGAAATGGACTTTTACGTCCCACTGTTCTGCTCCGGCTGGGCTAATCAAGACAGAAACAACATTAGTGGCTCATACATGCGAGGGTTCAAATATGGTAGGGTGGGTAGGGCGAATTTACTCTTTGCGTTTGGCAGATTTGATAATAAATAAGTTATAAGATAAGCTGTTACACCATTTTTAATTTTCAAATTGTCTCCCTTGCCATACAATATATTACATCATCAAAAATAACTACACAGCAACAGCAGATGCGTCTATGACGTCACTAAAACGGGTGTACTATTTTTAGCGCCGCTCATCTGGAGATCCAAAAAGTTTTCCCCAAAACCGTTCATCACCCTGCAAATAGAAAAAACCCAAAATCAATAAATTGCATAAAGCTGATGAATTCGCATTACAGAAAGACGATGATAATGATGAGATAACAGTTTAAACTAGGCTTACTTACTGCCTAGATCTATATAGTATTATAGGTCTATATTTTAATTTTTGAAGTTGGCCTTTTATTCTCATAAATTTCGATCACCCTTGCATTTTGTCGAGCACCCAGGAGAACTGAGCTGAATAACTTATATGCAGTATTTCTATCATAGACCCCAACGTTGCTGGTTGAAACCTCCAGACGACACAAAGCAGGTCCGTTAGTGCGGGTTTAAGCTTTTTTAAATCGACACGTGAGCCAGACGAAGATAAACACAGAGAAGGAAGGGAGACAACTAGGGATGGGATCGCTTGTACGACCTCGTAGTTTTTCTCTCCCCCCCCCCCCCCCTACTGCTAAATACCACTTAGCACAAGCGTATTAATAAACTTTATCATCCAATAATACATTCTACACTACTGCGATATCTCCTTAGGAGATATCGCTTTACATGAATTTGATTGGTCAATCAAAAAGGGACTACTTTTTTATTTTCAAAGAACAGTTCATTTTCTTTATTAAATGTAATCTCTTTATTATTAAAAAGAAATTATTTTTATTTAATTGACCTTGATAGAAACACGGGGTCAATATACAGGACTTTGCAATGGTTGAACTGGTGTCAAAATATGGATGTATCACTACGCCATAATGTATTCAGGTCCAGTAAAAGTGAAATCTATAGCAAAGAAATATATTTATTTATTTCTGCATGTAAGAAGGGATTGGGTCGTAAATAAAATCTTCTATTCGTCTTTATATATTGATATCAAAAATTACTGGTAGGAGATTCTCTAAAAAAAAAGTGAACCAACTAGCTTGTGTCGAGTGGACTTTAACACCCCTCTCTCTCCCGGTCTCTCTCACTGTCTGTATGTGGCATGGAGATAGGGGCGCCTTCTCAATCTCGTGGGTTTCCTCCGGGCGCTCCGGTTTTCTCCCACGGCTGAAGACCCTTACACGCAAGCGAATTATTGAAATAAAATTAAACAATATGTTAGTCCCGAAACGACCTAGTTGTGTTGAGTGGACGTTAAACAATCTTTTTTTCTCTCTCTCCCTATCTCTCTCTCTCTCTTTTTCTCCCTCTCGCTCTCTCTCTCGCTCCCTCTTGTTAAAATAATATAATGGTAGGAGATGAGATAGACATAAGCTCTGATATCAATATGACACGATGAAAGCACACGGGACACGATTAATCATATCAATTACAGTCATATTTACCCCGTCACGTTTCAAATCAAATACAGGATATATACTAATCTTCGTACGTCTAACAAACAGCTATAATGGCGACAAGATTAAACCGCCAATTGTTAGTAAAACTATCTTATTATAAGCCTTTATTTCATAATAAGTCAAAATTAAGCCCGACTCTATCATCAAATAAAATATTTAATCTTACAATTAGCCCCGAATATCCAGATTATTTCACAATATTTTGACAATTTTTCGAACTGGAACTACATTCTGTCGCGTGAGGATATTTGATGACCTGACAACTGGGATTAGTTCTAACTTCAAGAGATCATGTTTAAGTTATTTTGGGTAATTCAAGCAATGGAATTTCATCTAGTTTCACATCAATTTTCAACCACAGATCTTTAAATCACGGCCTATGTTAACTCTCGCCTCTAAATCTTTCACAGGTAGTATGGAATCAAATCATTGAAATGAAATGGGGTTTAACGCCGCCCTATATACTGTTCTGCTGCGACTGGACTAATGAAGACGGGCATACGTCATACTGATTGCTATGAGCTAAATTTTGGCCGAGCGATGGCACTATGGCCTTCTCTTAAATCGAATTCTAACTGCCAATGGATCTTTTACGTGCACGCCGATGTATACACGGATTGTCCTTGTCAGACCCGCGAAGACAAGTGGAAACCACGTCGGAAAATCCGATGAGCTTTCTCGGTCATTCTGGCATCGAACATGCGACCCCCAGAATAGCAATCCAGCGTCATCTGTTTCACAGAGTATTACGAAAGTCTTCTAATGACCCTACTCTGAACGTATGACGCAACATCACACGAAGTCAATCATTGACTCAATGGGGCGTACATTGTTTAATATTACATAATGCGTTACTGGTCCGGACAGAATGGTTCCTTTTACCAAGAATCTTCTTGTCTTCTACTCATTTTCCATACCCATTTAAACTAAATAGTAAATATTGTTTACCTACATGCACTTGAAACTTCTTTATTTATTTATCTAATACTTAAAAAACAAGTTCTAGAATTTAATTGCAGAAAGAAAAAGGCTAATATTTGGGGCTCATTAATCCGCATCAATGTCATCTCTTTCAGTGATTGTAGCGACCGAGCGAATATTCGCTGCTGGTCAGTGTTCCACACTCGGAAAACCTCGTCAGATTCCGGTACCCTACATCCAGCATCGGCTATATGACTGCAAGTAATATGTACCTACGCCTATACAATTGCTTCATTTGAAAAGTGTGTACAATTTCAGTGCAAGCTTGTCCTTGTCTAAAGAAAAGCTTTAGACTTTAAATTCTTGGCATAATAAAACAATTTTTAAATGCGTCGTCTCGGGCAATGCCATTGATAACTAGAAAGTAGTTCCAATGGTGGACTTCATCACACAGCCGATGCTAATACTAATAATAATAATAATCGCGTCATTTTACAAGGGTAGCAAATTAGGCCTGAGGACTTTTTCCAATTTGGCCCTTGGCACAGATCGTGCGAATGATTTCGATCATTACTACAGGAAGAAACCGAAGAACTCGGGGCAAACCTGCCTGATCGGACCGTAGACCGAATATTCCTCTCACTTACAACGATAAAGTTCATGCCCTGAGCTGGGATTGAACCCTCGTTGCATTGGTGAGAAGCCGCCTCTCTATCGCCACGACTATAGATGTAGGATACTGGAATCTGCTAAGGTTTTCCGAATGCAGTGTCCCAGTGAACGTGTGACGTAGATGATACGCAAATTAAACATTTTTTTGGCGCGATTGCACATACGCCTACCCACGGATACCAAACAAACCTAGAACTATTTAAGCACGATTGATCGTGTATTGAAAATTAGAGCAACCGAGTGTAAATTGACACTATAGCGATACAACCACTGCCATCACGTAGTCAACGATAAACCTTATTAATAAAAATATTTATTCGCTGTTGATGTTGACAGTGGGTTATATGTGATGGATCTTAACATGGTAATTATTGGCTAAAAATGACTGATCGCCTTATTTATCTCACTTACAGAAGAGTTAGTAAAGGGGAATAACAAACAATGAGGAAGAGTAGTCGATAAAGTTGATATAAGCTGTAGTTGAGATCAAACGGGAATCAATACGTGCTACAATAAGATGCTATAATTACCGCTCAAGGCTGGTATCAATTGTTTTACAAGCGCTGTTTTTTTTATTTTTAATATTGAAATATTCCTGGCCAGGGGCGAAGTGCCACCACGATGTGTTATGGTTTTTAAAATTAAAAAAAAAAAAAAAAAAAATACACATCGGGTATACAAGTGCATCATATAGAGCCCACATTATGTTATAGTTTTCAATTTATGCGTAATACGTCACAATCTATTGATCCGCACCTATTTTAGAGCAAAGTTTGACAGATCAGTGAGGTCACTGTATGGAAATGGATTCTATATTTTTTTCTTATATTATGCACATTCGTTCAGATGTAAAAAAATTAGCCTGCTATACAGCTGATATCACACTGAGCAGCAGTGAATATTATCTCGGTCGCCACTTTCACTGATGCTAGCGATGACCCAAATATTAACCTTATTCTTTTGCAAATTAAATTCTAGAACATTATTTTTTAAGCGAGAGAGAGAGAGAGAGAAAAAGAGAGAGAGAGAGGGGGTGGGGTTAACGTCCAATGAACACAACTAGATCGTTTCGGGACTAACATAATGGTTTAATTTTATTTCAATACTTCGCTTGCTCGTAGGGGTCTTTAACACGAGGTTGAGAAGGCGCCCCTATCTCCATGCCACATACGCTCACACCAGGGCTCGACACCACAGCCGCAAACCAGAGATGGCCGGCCAGCTAGAGGTCGAAGCGCGGCACTCTAGACCACTAGGCCACCCCAACCCCCTATTTTTTAAGCATTAGAAAAATACATAAGATGTTTCGTGTATAATATATAGGTAAAAAAAATTCCTATTTAGTGTAAATGGGTATGGAAAATGAGTTAAGGGCACCATTCTGTACGGACCAGTAACGTCTTATGTAAACAATGCACGCACCATTAATCCATGATTGACGCCGTGCGATGTGACGTCATATGTTGAGAGTAGTCGTCTTTTACAGAGTTATAAGAAGACTTTCGTAATACTCTATGAAACAGACTGACAAGCTGCGAAAGTGGAAACGTTCCGCTCACTACATATAGTTGCCTAAATATAATGCACTGAAAGTTTCGCAGTATACAACATCCGTTGCGAAATACAATGAGAGAGAGAGAGAAATGGGGTTTAACGTCCACTCGACACAAACTAAGTCATTTTGGGACCAACAGTTGGTTTTCAACTTTAATTGCGCGTAGGGCTCGTTTGCAGTTGGAGGTAACCGGGGTGTCCGGAGGAAACCCACGAGGTTAAGAAGGTGCCCCTATCCCCAAGTCATATACGCTCACACTGGGGCTCGATCCACAGCCGCAAGCCAGAGGTGACCGGCCAGCTAGAGGTCGAAGCGCGGCACTCTAGACCACTAGCCCCCCCCCCCCAATTCAGTGGGAAGCTGAATCGTCTGCATGAAGGTCGCGGGTTTGCTCCCGGTGTTGGTCGAGAAAGCGTATAGGATGGTTTCCCCTTGGAACTGGTATAGTCTTCTGGAGGGTACGAAAAACCGAGGCCCCGTGTACATATTAGCGTACACGAAAAATATCCCTTGACAGTTAAAATTCGATATAAGACTAGTCCATAGCATCACCCCCGGGCAATATTTCCTCATAACACACTCACTACATGGTTCATTTCATTTCATTTCATTTCTCTCTCTCCCTGTCCCCCTCTCTCTGTCTCTCTCTCTATCTCCCTCCCTCTCTCAAGACTAACGATAAATTTAATTGTAATAATCCAATTGCGATCATGCGAACAGTAGGAGGGAAAATGGATCGAAACCAAACCACCTGACTCAAAGACAGGCCGTTTCATTGAAAGCGCGTACGATGGACCGTTCGACCCCCCACGAGACTGATGCTGGCCAAGCTGATGACTGGAGAGAGAGTGACAGAAATAAGGTTTAACGTCCACTTGACACAAACTAGGTCATTTCGGGACTAACGTGTGGTTTAATTCTACTTCAATAATACGCTTGCGCGTAGGGGCCTTTAGCAGTGGGGGGACAGGACTCGGAGAAAACACACGAGGCTGGACAGGCGACCCCACTCCTTGTCATGTACAACAGGGGATTCGAAACCACGACAGTTGACTCTATGACAGGTTTTATGATAAAGCACGCACGTGCTAACCATTCTGCCATCCACCCCCCCACCCCCGTCTAATGAATGGGTCACTTAATTCGGTGGTAATGAAGTTAAGTAACGACATTAGTAACGCATCTCGTTTCGTTACAGTTCATTTCGAGTTCGGTCCAAGCTTTTTGAATTTATATAATTTAATGGACGAATGTGACGAATTGGTCTGTGCCTGTTTCTTTTTATATCGGGATCACGGTGGCTAAGTGGATAAGGCGCTGGTTTGCTAGCCTGGAGGTCGGGTGATCGATCCCTGCATTGGCCGAGAAAGTTCATCTCAATTTTCCGACGTTATTTCCCCTTGTCAGTGATGCAGAAGGAGGGCCTGACAAGGACAGCTGCCTAGTCGTTCGGATGGGACGAAAAACCGAGGTCCCGTGTACACATTGGAGTGCACGTAAAAGATCCCTTGGCAGTTAGAATTCGATATAAGAGTAGGCCGTAGCGCCGCTGCCCGTGCAAAATTTCCCTCATAGCTCACTGTATGGCGTATACCCGTCTTCAATTAGCTCTGGTTAAGTGCATAACAGTAGGACGTTAAACCCCATTTCATTCATTCATTGTTTCTTTTTATAAGGCGGTGTTTGATCGATGCGGATGAAAATCCAGAATTCTTTATTCACAGTTTTATAGTATTCTAGCTCCGTGATGCTCGCTCCGTGAGAGTACGGCGGAAAGTCCAAGGTTATGATGTTAGTGTGGGCAATAAGTTCAAATGAAAACAATCGGTTACTTTAATCAAACGTTAATTGAAATATCAAAGTAGACTCTCTTCTATCACACTGTTGACGTCCAGACAAACACCATTCGGCAGTCACCGGTTATACAACTTAATGTTACACTATTAACTCATAATTAAATAGATTAGTAAAACTTTGCCCTATCTATCATTCTTCTCATTCACCATCTTACAAACTTATAATACGATGTTCTTTTAAAGCAAGAATAGAAGTATAAGAGAGAGAGAAAGAAAGCTAGAGAGAGAGAGAGACGTAGAGAAATAGAGAGAGAGAGCTAGAGAGAAAGAGAGCTAGAGAAAGAGAGAGATAAAGAGAGAAAGAAAGCTAGAGAGAGAGAGATATATAAAGAGAGAAAGGGAGAGAGACATAGAGAGAATTTGGATTAATATCCACTGGACACAAACTATACGCCCTTTCGTTACAAACACATGATTAAATTTTATTTCAATAATTCGCTTGCGCTTAGGATTCCTTAGCAGTGGGATGAAGAGGACCCGGAGAATGCCCACGAGGTCGGACATTCAATCTTACTCCATGTCAATGACTGACCTTATGATACAGCGCGCACGTGTTACCCATTCGCCCCGCCCCTATTATTCAAGTGCTAACTTTGCCTATCATATGTATTTCTTTAGGCCTGCTATGTACATTTAGATTATTAATTACATGTATACACATTTACTAACATAATCAACTCTCGATTCCATCGGACACTCATTTAATGGGCCAATCCCGATAACTTTTTGGGGAATAAAACTGCTTAATTTTGTGTTAAAATCATTTAAAACCCATTATCTCAGGCCGATCAACTAACCCGATTTTTGTGATACGCTTGTAAATAACTTAAACCTGACAGTCTGCATCTGGAAATGGAGACCTTTGTATCATACAGTATCTGGATAAAACCAGACTTTTTTCTATGAAAATAATATGTAGGTAAAATTTACCTTTTGTTATCAAGTACAGTACATGGGTAATTCACTGTATAGACCTCTCAAGAAACGTAAATCGATTATAAGGTCACCAAATGAAAAAAAATGACCATCAATATTAAAAGGGTTACGTGTCCGGATAAGCAATTTTGACGTTCACGTCCTAATGACTCAATATTTTGAGTTGAAATTTTGAGACAAGGTATATACACCATTCCCCTATATTTTGGCGTTTTATTTTCATACATTCTCAGACTTTTATTTTTGAGCCTCTGTATAATACGGGACTGTCCCTTTAATGATTACATTCAAAAATGGTGAAGCGAGGCTAAACCCCGAATATACAAGTACTGTGGTTACGATAATGTGCAATTAATGTACACATTTTGTCAAAACTACAAACAATGATAACTTTTGTTCAGAATAAAGTAATTTGAATGAAATTTTCAATATATTTTTTTTGCATTATCTATTTGCCAGCTCTTTATCTAAATCTTAAATAATATATCTTTAACTATAGAGTTTAGGGCCTTGATAAACAAATGAAATGAAAAAAGGAAGACGAACAATGACCATGCAGTGGACACAAAAACGAAATTTAGCCTCTGCAGCTACTGTTCCGGCTAATAATCTATACCCAATCAAATGAAATGGAGTTTAACATCCTGAGGGTAACTGTGGCTAAGTGGATAAAAACGCTGGCTCGCTAGCTTGGAGGTCGGCGTTCGATCCCTGCATTGGTCGAGACAGTTAATCCAGATTTTCCGGCTTGGTTCCCCATTCTCTGTGATGCAGGACGGGGGGCCTGACAAGGACAGATGTCTACTGGTTGAGATGGTACGAAAAACCGAGGACCCGTGTACACATTGACGTGAAGATCCCCTTGTCAGTTGGAATTCGATATAAAAGTAGGTCGTAGTGCCGCTATCCGGACAAAATTTCACTCATAGGACACTGTATGACGTATGTCCGTTTTCATTAGCCCAGTTCGAAACAGAACAGCAGGATGTCAAACCCCGTTCATTTCATTATCATTATTTGATTTCGTTTAACGTCCTAATTGGCTTCACCGACGGGCAAACGCCATGCAATGTCATATGATAGAAAGTTGGACCGCACAGCTTTGCTACGGCTGGACAATTTCGGGGAACTTATTCGGCCCACGTCTGGATAGAACCCCATGTTGATTATAGTGTGCGAAATAGCAATATTTTACGTACGCTTCTACCGAAGTGATATCGCAGACAACTATATGTTATCGTTGTTGTTGTTCCTACTGTTTAACATCCGCTTCCACCGAAAGTGATATCGCAGACAAGGTGTCTTATTTTCATTTTAATGACCTTAGATCATGCTCAGGGGTCTTTGCTGTGGGAGGAAACCGGAGTACCTGGAGTAAACTCACGAGGTTGAGAAGGCGCCCCCATCTCCAAGCCACATACGCTCACACCAGGGATCGAAACCACAACCGCATCCCATGTTATCGATAACAAGAGCATTAAATTTTATAACTGGGCCCTGTTTCACAAAGACTTAAATCTCCTTAAAATCATTGTAAACTAAAATTTCACCCTAACTTAGTATAGAAGCGTGTTACAAAACGATTTGAAGCATTGTAGCTAAAATCCACTAAAATAATATTGTAAGTTACAATTGTATCCTAACTTAAAATAGTGGCGTTTCACAAAACTATTTTAAGGACAATTTTAACTGAAATCAATTTTAACTTAGGATAGCTGTCACCCTCTCCTAACTTAAAATTACGAAATTAACAAACATTGATTAGAGCTACATTGTTTGATATATTGCGACATACAGGTATAATAAATTTATTTTTATTTCTTAATGAAGTTACGTTAATAAAACAACATAAATAATTTTTTTTGGACTATTCTATCTTGGGGGAAAAAATCATTTAATTATTGAGTAAGATAGATAGACTCTTTTGCATTTTCAAAGTATCATTGAAAGGGTCTATGAGAATGACATTTCAAATCTAGGCATCGGAACATTGCCTATTTGGCGTATTTATTTCAAAGTTGATAAATACCATTAAACTACGACAAAAAATTTGCAGCCTAGATTAGTTGTTTGAGTGACACATCAAAATATTTTTAAATTCTCAATAGTTTCTCTTGTCAAAATTACTATAAAACTACGAAATTCAAGCGCTTTAGTTTATCGATACACATTATTTCCATTGAAGCCTGCGAGGGAATCAAATGCCAAGTTCAAGGTCAACCCACCAATACATTTCGAAACTAATAATACACAATAAACTCATTTATTTCATCTCTCTACGACTTTCTGACCATATGCAAAAAATTCTACAGCGTATGAAACTCTCGCTATTGATAATGTAACCGTTAATTCAGTCTGTCAACAGTTTTCAGTTTCGAAGCGTATTTGCTTTCACCGTAAATATTCGTAGCGGAAATCTGCAATGCGCGGGCGCAAGCGATTTTAACTAAAATCTGTTAAAATTGCATTTTAAGTTACAATGGATCTTTGTGAAACGCATAAAATTTAAAGTCTCATTTTGATTTTAGTTAAAATCGATTTTAAGGATTTTTGTTTAAGTTTTCGTGAAACAGGGCCCAGGATGATAACCAATAACAGTGGCTCCCTCTATTACCGCGGCTCCCTCTACTATGCTTCACCTCTCACAGATCTGGTTACTGTTGCTTCCGATTGAATTATCACGTGACGAATACAGTGTTTCCATTACAGCGATAATTGAATCACATGCCGTACAAAACACGCAAAAACTTGCCCAGAAACTAACTTAGCGACGTGTAAAAACATTCACTTTATTTACAACTGGAATATTCATTCGGTTAAATCAAGTTAAACAGCCTGATAACTACATAAATTTCTTATTCTAACGCCATTGTTTTTTTTATATTTCTTATTCACGAGAATTATCCCTATATGGATTTTTATAATTGTACACAAAGAGATGTCAGAACTATTCAATAAATCCATATTTTGTAACGTATCTGTTTTGTTCGTGGATGCCACGGGGGCTCAATGAGTGGGACGTTGGCTCGATAATCTGGAGGTCCTGTGTAGATCGGGATTTTTCAGCGTGGTTCCTCCTTGTCAGGGGGATCACGTGGCTAAGTGGGTAAGACACTGGCTCGCTAGCCTGGAGGTCGGGTGTTTGATCCCTGTATAGTCAGAGTAGTTCATCCAGAGTTTTCCGGCGTGGTTTTCCCTTGTCAGTGGATATAGGGCGTGGGGGCCTGGCAACGGGCAACGTATAGTCGTTCGGTAGGGACGAAAGTCCGAGGTCCCGTGTATACATTATCGTGCACGTTAAAGAACAATTGACAGTTCGAATTCGAAATAAGAGCAGGCCGTAGTGCCGCTATTCGGGCAAAATTTGCCTCATATAAGCCAAGCTGAGGCTGAGCAGTAGGACCTTAATCCCCATTTTATTTCTTTGTCTTTAGTTATCCATGTGGGGGAACAAGCCACCGACTTTGTCCGAATTGCAACTTGATTTCCATTTTCAGGCGAGAAATTGGCAAATTGCTTTTATTTACATTTTAATTAGTAGCTAGCGTGTTTGGTCTGTGGAAATCAAATGAAATTAAGAATTGTAAAATGAAGTAGATTACAACCGAGTTTGTTGCATAATTTGGTTAGTCCAATAACAACCACAGATCAATAATGAATGCGCGGGCGGTTGACCAAACAATCAGATACTTTCTGGTCTCCACCATTAAAAGGGGATCTGATATTTCTGGAATTATATAATATTGCGATATGCTAGACTATTTAGGGTTATAAACTGACAAACTATATGTTGAGTTATAAACTATTTCCATATAATAGACTATTTAGAATTATAAACTATTTCAATATAACAGACTGTTTAGAATTATAAACTATTTCAATTTAACTGACTGTTTAGAGTTATAAACTATTGCGATATAATATACTATTTAGAGTTATAAACTATTGCGATATAATACACTATTTAGAGTTATAAACTATTTCGATATGATAGACTATTTAGAATTATAAAACTATTGCGATATAATAGACTATTTAGAATTATAAACTATTGCGATATAATAGACTATTTCGATATATAAACTATTTCGATATGAGAGATTATTTCGAATTATCAACTATTGCGATATAATAGACTATTTAGAGTTATAATCTATTCACTTATTCATTCATCTACCCACTTATTCATTAATCCACCCTCTTATTCATTCATTCATTCATTCATTCATCTACCCACTTATTCATTAATCCACCCTCTTATTCATTCATTCATTCATCCACCCACTTATTCATTCATTCTCGTATTGCACTTACCGAGGAATATGTTGGTTGTTCCACATCTTTATCATTTATTCTTGTGATCAGAAATTTCAAACCTTTCAAAAAATCCAGGGTATTTTCGTCATCTGAGTCCCAACCATCTTCTAAAATAGGCACTCTGTAAAATAGACGAAACTCAATTAGACTTTCGTGAAATAAGTAATTGAATTTATTGCTGTCAAACTTTAGACTAGTTGGGTATTTCTTAGTACACGTTACGGATGTTTTATCCATCAAAGTAAACGGACGTACTGTTCTACTAATAAAGACGGGTATACTTTCCATACAGAGTGCTATGAAGGACATTATATCCGGACAGTGGCACTACGGTTGAGACTTTATATCGAAATCTAACTTGCTGGGGTTCTTTTACTTGCACACTAGACTGGCCCAGTCTCCTCTATTTATTTTACTTTCGTTTCCATTTGTATTATAAAAACTTTGAGTAAACCTGTAACCAGCACCACTTCACAACTTCACAATAAAATGGGCGTTCTTGCCATGTTTTTCGTCCTACCTTATTTGGAATGATTGAGAATTATCAAGCACGCCCCGAGTCACGTGACATGAATCATGCGTCTCGACTGGAGTGCAAAGCAGTCATGCTGAGACCGTCTGAGGGTTGATGTCACGTTGTTGTTAGATATGTCGTGATCCCGTGCACGACGTCACACGACCTACATAATGCAGATTGACCTACTAGTTGAGATTGAAGTTCTATTTGCCCAGTCTCTAGAGATAACGGGGTTTTTTTCGGGTTTTTTTTGGTGTGTGGAGAAGACTGGCCACCAGTCGACTTGAACACCAATGTGTACGATAGACCTCCGTGATTCGTCCGGTCGGAACGCCTATACATTGTCCCTTGCCAGGCCCTCCACCCTGCACCACTGACAAGTCGAACTTTTCTCAGTAAACATGACCGGGTTCGAGCTCGAGATCTCCTGATTAGCGAGCGATCGTCCTAACTATTTGGCCACTGTGGCCACTAAAGAAAATAGAAAGTAAAGTTGTTTTTTTTTTGCAAAATGGTGAATGAGTTTGTCGTTGACAGTGATCTCTGCTATAGTTACTTAGCTTGGTTCTTGCTTCTGCGCATGCCAGTACCCCCAGAATAGCCCGGAAGTCTCGACTGCAGAGGAAATGACGAAATGAAAAGAAAATAAACAACTAAGAATCAACTTACGATTTTGAGGATCTGTGACTGGAAATTTGTGGAAAGTTTATTTGGCTGTTTCTTTTAGCAGCTACACCACGGCATTTTGGAGCGAACACAAACTTCCTGTAAAAAATAACACAGAAGATACATTTATATGAAATAATTCAATGGCAATATAAATCAGCGCTGACGTGTTAAGGCGGAGTCACACTAGTGGATTTTTCCTTTAAGACAAATCCTAGCGAACGTCTTAAAGGATAAATCCTCTAGGTTTTTATGATCATACATTAAGTAAAATCCTATAGGTTTTGGTCATGTGATTAGTAATAGCAGAAATGTAAATATGAAGGAAACTACAAAGATTGTCCTTTATCTCGTTTATGGTAATCTTCGGACTGAATAGACCACAGCACGCCTTGTCGATTGAAATAAAAAATAAAATTCTCTGTCTCGGCCCGATTAAGTTAGACGTCTGCCATTTTGAGAAAGTGCGCGCTGCATTTGATTGGTCAATTCACAGTACAAATCCTACGAAAATAGGACTTGTTCTAAACCTAAGGATTTGTCCGTAGGTCAGAAAATCTATAACCTATAGGACAAATTTTACCGTTCACATGAAAGGATTTAGCTTATGGATATAAAACCTCAGGATAAATCCACCGGATAATATTGGGCTTTGTGGAACACGCGAGAGTCGATTTGTAGCATACCTGACCCAAGGTATATGTTTAACAGTGGTTAAGCATTATGATTTTGATTATAATGACAAAAACTCAAGGGGCATCCAAAATTTAAAAAAATACATAACTCAAAGTGCGTAGGCGGAAACAAACGGGCGTCTCGTATGGCCAGGTCGGTGGCGGTGCTGACACGTGTTAACCATTCCATCCAATGACCGATATACCGGTAACTTCCAAATGATACTCGCGAAAAATCTTAGTCAAAGCAATTTATTTTTTTTGAATATCAACCACGCTTTAATATAATCTCGATGGATTAATGAAAGCTGAAAATGGAAACTTCTTTGATACAAAACATGCCTCGGAGACGACAAAGCTACCACCCGCAAAGTATGTAATCAAATGTTATATATCGCATTTAAAAAAAACTCCAACAAAACTACGTAATAACAAAGTGATAGCATGCTGTAAATATAATTAATCAAATATTATATATATATATATATATATATCCTTGAGTAGAGGTTAAACCCCCGGGAATATAAAACAAATTTACTTTCATATCGCAAGAAAGCTATAACAAATTTACTTATAAATGCCAAGAAAATAAATGTAGTTCCCAGAGGAAAACATCGATGACTACGTTTTGTAATTCATTTATTGAAATTTATTAGATGTCTCGTCCCACGTTTAACCGAAACCGTACATGAAAGCTAATTCAAGCACATGTATGTTAATGAAATGTAGAGATCGAGAGATCGAGAGTAAGAGAGAGAGAGAGAGAGAGAGAGAGAGAGAGAGAGAGAGAAAGAGAGAGAGAAATGGGGTTTAACATCCACTCGACACAAAATAGGTCATTTCGGGACCAACGTATGGTTTAATTTCATTTCGATAATTCGCTTGCGAGTAGAGGTCTTTAGCGACGGGAGGAAACCGGAGGCTGGACATGCGATCCTATTCCTTGTCACGTACAAACCGGGGATTCGAAACCACGCCAGTTGACTCAATTACAGGCTTTATGATACAGAGCGCGTATGCTAACCGTTCAACCATACACCCACACCCACCCAACCGTTTGAGGAGGTTTTATGACCGAATGTTTATGCGCGACAGTGTTTCACGACAAGGTCTGTCATTGAGTAAGGTGGTGCGGTTTCGACTCCTCGCTTGTAGTAGGCTCGTCTGTCAACCTACTGGGTTGGTTTTCTCTGGGGTTCCCCCCACTGCCAAAGACGTTAAACCCCAATGTTTACACGGGACCTCGGTTTTTCGTCCCTAACGAATAGCAATAAATTGTATCTTGCTAGGCCCTCCGTCCTACACCACTGTTAATTAAATATATAATGCGGCAATTAGCTTCTTTGGAATATGGGGGGTTGGGACAATGCGATGGCCTAGTGGTCTAGAGTGTCGCGCTTCGACCTCTAGCTGGCCGGCCACCTCTGGCTTGCGTATGTGGCATGGAGTATGGGGCGCCTTCTCAACCTCGTGGCTTTCCTCCGGGCACCCCGGTTTCCTCCCACTGCTAAAGACCCCTACGCGCAAGCGAATTATTGAAATACGTTAGTCCCAAAATGACCTAGTTTGTGTCCAGTGGACGTTAAACCCTATCCCCCCTCTCTCTCTCTCTCCCTTCCCCCCTCTCTATCTCTTGGAATATGTATGAATCTCTTTAAATTGGAAGACGTAACAGGGTAAGACGTATATATCAAAGATCTCTCATTCCTTAATTAAAACATTAACTTCAAACAATACCAGTCGTGTGGGTTGCGATACTCAGCATCTGAACATTGTCTGATATATCTATATATAGAATTCAATGTTATAATATCAAATATTGGAATAAAAAATAAAAACGTCATCTTTAAAACACCCCAAGTAATAATAACACTTGACAATAATGTCAATTTGTCGAGAACTTTTTTATGTGAATTAAAACACAGTTTATGAATTGTAAAATCATCTGGCGGTTATTGGACGCGGAAATTGTCGTTTGATTGCCCGGGGTGTCCGCGGTTACGTTGATATCTGAGAAAGGTCACAGGAGGGTTGCTTCGCACGTGAAATAAAATAAGATGGGCAAGAAATTTGATAACGATAAACGCCATGAATGACTCAAAGCGTTAATGAAATATGATGACGATACACACAAGTTAATGAAATATGTTGACGAAACTTCATGAATGAGTTAATGAAATATAATAACGATATATATAAACTTCATGAATGAATTAATGACATGTGATGACGATACATGAACATTCCCGGTCGACGTAATGAAATAAGATGACGATACACACAACTCAATGAATGAGTTAATGAAATATGATGACGATCCACACAACTCAATGAATGAGTTAATGAAATATGATGACGATACACACAACTCAATGAATGAGTTAATGAAATATGATGACGATACACACAACTCAATGAATGAGTTAATGAAATATGATGACGAAACTTCATGAATGAGTTAATGCAATGTTAATGAAATATGATAACGATATATAAACTCCATGAATGAATTAATGACATGTGATAGCGATATACGAAATTTCACGAATGAGTTAATGAAATGAAATGTGATACACGAAAATTCACGATAACGTTAATGAAATGTGATAGTGATACACTATGACAAGGGGGAACCACGTCGGAAAATCCCGATTAACTTTCTCGGCCAACTTCGGGAGCGCTCCGGGCTAGTGCAGGGAAAAAGCCATACCCCTTTCAGTGCACCGCGAGACAAATTTTGTCCGATTAGACGTTGTTCCTTGACCGGCCTTTCGTCCAGGTTAGGAATTCATCCGGATTACGCGATCGAAAAATGCTGAGTTCTTGTATTTCCATAGCTACTATTCCATTACTATTCGAACATTTGCTTGAATGACAGAAGATTATTTAAGGACCCATCGTGGCTCAAATGGGGTTAGGGTTATGGAAGATAAATTGTGGAAACTTACGTGCAGTCTATTTTCCTGGATTCTGTTAGAACAACTAAAACTAATATAAAAACAGTTACTATAGAAACCACCTTATCTGACGTCGTCCAAAACATCGCTCCTGGAAAGAGAACAGAAAAAGTATTAAGTTTTATAAAATTCTTCATTAGATTGAAAAACCATTAACACATCGTGAACAATATCGTATGTCCATAAGTGTCGTTTAATGTAACTTTGATTATTATTATGAATACACAGGGGCACGAGTCTCGTCCTGTCAGTTTCGAGAAAGAATGAAATGGGGTTTAACGTCCTACGCTTAAGCACCTAACCTGGGCTAATTGAAGACGGGCATTATTATGACATACAGTGTGCTATGAGGAAACTTTTGCCCGGGCAGCGGCGCTACGGCCTACTCTTATATCGAATTCCAACTGCCAAGGGATCTTTTACGTGCACTCCAATTTTTACACGGGACCTCGGTTTTTCGTCCCATCCGAACGACTAGGCAGATGTCCTTGTCAGGCCCTCCTTCTGAATCACTGACAAGGGCAAATCACGCCGGAAAATCGAGATGAACTTTCTCGGCCAATGCAGGGATCGAACACCCGACCTCCAGGCTAGCGAACCAGCGCCTTAAAAGAAAAGAGAGAAAAGGGGTTTTAACGTCAACTCGACACAAACTAGGTCATTTCGGGACTATCATATGGTTTAACTTTATAACAATAATTCGCTTGCGCGTAAGGGTCTTTTGCATTAGGAGGAAACCGGAGGACCCTGAGAACCCCCACGAGATTAGTCAGGCGATCCTACGCTTTGTCACGTACAGTCGGGGATTCGAAACCACGCCAGTTGACTCAATGAAAGACTTTATGATACAGCACGCACGTGCTAACCATTCGCCCCCCCCCCACACACACACTATCAAATAGACAACGCCTACCAAACTACCGTGAGATTAAAGAAATATATTACGTTTGTGTGGGGCTTTAAAATACAACTAACATGTATAACAACAGTAAAACTCTACATAAACCGCAACAACGAAATTGATAACCTTATCTTAACACAAAAGTTCAATCATATTTCAATTTAAATAAACGATTTTAAATTATTATTTTGTTATTATTTCATACTATAATACTTTAGGTGTATTCAGCTAAGTACTGGTTACATTATTAGTATATAATTTGTATTGTAAATAGGGTTAGGGGTCTGACATAGGCAGTTTGCCTGTTCCCCAATTTCCCCATTCATTTATAATGAATACAATATTTCTTTTAAAAAAACCCACCCAAAACTAAAATACATTCCAATTGCACACATTCAAGTACAAGTATGTTAGATGGCATCAACTGCCCACGTTTATGTACGTTTAACGTCAACTGCCCACAATGTCTGAAAGTCACTATCCGCCTTTTGGGATTTGATTGTGGTTTCATCATGTTTCAACATAATATGAAACCTTTGATCAAAGTAGTTGTAAATGACATTTGGTATGATAGATTCTGCAATCTGATTAAAACACAGATCCAATTTTGTTTCGTTTTTATAGTTCAAAATTTCGTATTTAGCATACTACACTACCAAACTGTTTTACAGTGTTTAAGCCGAGCGAATATTCACTGTGGGAGCAGCGTGCTACACAACATGCAGTGTAGGCGACCGAGAGTATAAAAAACGAAACGAAATATGGATCTGTATTTTAATTTGATTGATAGATTCTGTTGATTGATCGTTTAATAAACATAAATAAATAAACGAACTTCCCAGATTAAGATAGAGAGACTCGCTGACTATCCGTAGAGGGTTAACAGGCATAATTTAGGTGAGGCTAAGCATACATTCAGATACGTTTCTAGATGCAAGGTGTGCCATATCACACTGCTCGATGGATAGTGTGTAGAACTGATCCCGGGGGTGGTGGCCAGGTCAACATATGAAGGGCGCGATATGTTTTGTTGGTGACAGTCTGTCTCCGTGGAGTATTTTTGCTTCGCGCTGACAAACTGCGAGAGGTAGATTAACAGAGAGTAAGATTAACACAAAGAGAGAGAGAGAGAGAGAGAGAGAGAGAGAGAGAGAGAGAGGGGGGGAGAGAGAGATTAACACCCACTCGTCGAACAAACTTGGTCATTTCGGGACTAACATATTGTTCAATTTTAGATCAATAATTCGCTTGCGCGTAGAAGTCTTTAGCAGTGGGAGGAAACCGGAGAAACCGGAGAAAATCCACGAGGTAAGACAGGCGAACCTACCCCTTGTCCCGTACAACCGGGGATTCGGAAATCGCCAGTTGACTCAATGACAGAACTATAATTCAGCGCGCACGTCCAATCGATAATCGAACTCGTCAGATCAAACAAAATCAATTATTTATTTAATAAATTTGTCTCATCGCCAGATCAAACCAAATCAATACATATTTATTAGATTTGTTCAATCGCTAATACAACTTGTCAGATCATACCTATTCATTTATCCATGAAAAAAAGATTAAATTGTCTTTCTTTGACGGGGGTTGGGATGGCCTAGTGGTCTAGAGTGCCACACTTCGACCTCTAGCTGGCCGGCCACATCTGGCTTGCGGCTGTGGTTTTGAGCCCTAGTTTGAGCGTATGTGGCCTAGAGATAGGGGCGCCTTCTCAACTTCGTGGATTTCCTCCGGGCACTCCGGTTTCCTCCCACTACTAAAGGCCCCTACGCGCAAGCGAATTATTGAAATAAATTCAATGTTAGTCCCGAAATGACCTAATTGGGTTGAGTGGACGTTAAACCCCATCTCTCTCTCTCTCTCTCTCTCTCTCTCTCTCTCTCTCTCTCTCTCTTTTCTTTGACCATTGGGGTTGGTAATTAAACGACCAAAGAGGACTCTAGTAAAACTGGGCGTCGCCATACCACGCATGTTCATCCCCCACACCCACAGTCTGAATCAATGAATCAATAACTGTGTAATAGGATGGTAGCAGATAAGAAAAAGTTTATAATATTACACATTTAAATCAAACTTCGAGAGTGTTTCACTGAAGCCTAGCTCACAACGGGTCGTAGGTTTTGGTAGCTCCTAAACCAGCCACGTTGCCGGGCGAATATTTTGTAACTGCAGGACCAAAAGTCTCTACGAGCAGACTGTAATGTTCTACGAGCGGCACCGAATACAAGCAAGTAACGCGTCATAGTCTGCTTATAGTCTGCCCCGTAGTCTACCCATAGTCTGCCCGTAGTCTGCCCCGTAGTCTGCCCCATAGTCTGCCTTAGTCTGCACCGTAGTCTTCCCCATAGTCTATCCATAGTCTGCCCCATAGTCTGCCCATAGTCTGCCCCGTAGTCTGCCCCGTAGCCTATCCGTAGTCTGCCCCATAGTCAGCCCCGTAGTCTGCCCCATAGTCTGCCCCATAGTCTGCCCCATAGTCGGCCCGTAGTCTGCCCCGCACCGTAGTCTTCCCCATAGTCTATCCATAGTCTGCCCCATAGTCTGCCCATAGTCTGCCCGTAGTCTGCCCCGTAGCCTATCCGTAGTCTGCCCCATAGTCAGCCCCGTAGTCTGCCCCATAGTCTGCCCCATAGTCGGCCCGTAGTCTGCCCCGCAGTCTGTCCGTAGTCTGCCCGTAGTCTGCCCCGTAGTCTGCCCGTAGTCCGTCCGTAGTCTGCCCCGTAGTCTGCCTGTAGTAGCACATACAGCGGGTTGTGAGCCATGCTTTAGTTTCATAAGGCAATGAATAACACGTGAGGCTACGTTAACACATTAATGATTTAGTTTGGGCTTAAATTTGTTCTGGACAGGCGACCACGTTAAACCGGGTAATCGAAACCAGGCTACTTGGCACAGTAACAGACGTAATGACACAACGCGCACCCGATAACTACCCCCCCCCCCCTCCCTGACGTATTGAATAGAAATAGAATGAATGAATGAAATGGGGTTTAGCGTCCTACTATTATGCACCTAGCCTGGGCTTATCAGCTGTCCTTGTCAGGGCCTCCTTCTGCATCACTGACAAGGGGAAATCACGCCAGAAAATAGAGATGAACTTTCTCGGCCAATGCAGGGATCGAACACCCGACTTCCAGGCTAGCGAACCAGCGCCGTATTAAATAGGACATGGCATATGTCAGTGTAGTCCCACAGGTCCGAGTTAATACCGAGATGACCTTTTACCTTTAAGCTAGTTTTCCGTTGCGAACAACAGATAATACATTGACAAGAATCTCCCAGGTATCATATTCTTGGGAGCCACAGTGGCGCAGCGAGTAGGACGTTGACTTGCTAATCTGGAGGTACTGTATTCGATCCTTGCGTTGACCGAGAAATTTCACCGGGATCTTTCGTCGTGCCCCCCTTTGTCAGTGGTGTAGGACAATGAACCCGGCAATGGACAATGCATATTCGTTCGGATGGGACGACAACCCGAGGACCCATGTACAAAATGGCGTGCAAGTAAAGGCACCATGACAATTGGAATTCGAAATATCAGTAGGCCATAGACAACCTGTCCGGTAAGGCGTATACCCGTATTAATGACAGGGCCGGCGGAAGCAATTCTTGATTGGGGGTGCTTCCATCCTAAGTCCATATAGGCGAGGGTCGAGGGACCGCAATAACCTGAAGAAAAGAGTGCCCTACTCCGCCGGGCCTGAATGAGCCCAGTCGGTGCAGAACAATAAGACGTTAAACTCCCATTTCATTTCAATTTCATTAAACTGTCTTACATAATATTTCGCTGAAACATCAAACTGATTAAAACACAGATCCAATTTCGTTTCGTTTTTATAGTTCAAAATTTCGTATTTACTTGTCTTTAGTACATTTGGATCTGGGTCAGCTATTAAAATGGTCTGTCGAATCGAGCGTTTGACCCTTTTTTTTGCGCGGAACTGTGGGTAGACATCGAAAAAAATCAAACGTAGATGGCGGTCGCTAATTGGTTAATCGAATGACTGACGTGATCGGGTCAAATGTCGCTTGCTTGGTACTCGACGTCATAGAACGTGAACTCCCACTATAACTTGTTAGATCGTCCATGGACCGTCATGGATCTACCTACATGTCGTTGAGGCCATCGAAAGTATAAAAAACGAAACGAAATATAGATCTGTATTTTATTAGATTGCTGAAACATGTGAAGCTCTCTGAAATTTAATCGTGGTGTCGCTACACGAGGGATCACGAAGGGATAATCAAATTGTCCTCGACTTTATATTCATAGGTTTATAACGACCACAAAACAATATCAAGAAATACAAAGTGACGCCACAGATTCCTAAGGGTATTTAGATTTACATTTACATGTGATTAACATGTACTTGCGTAATAAATACAGAATTTTTTTTTTTTGAATCGTTCTAATATTGGCGTACTCTTATTGAACCTCTGGGAAAGGTTGACGTACTGTTTATAAAACCTCTGACAATGTTGATATACCCTTTATAAAACCTCTGAAGATGTTGATATGCCCTTTATAAAACCTCTGAAGATGTTGATATGCCCTTTAAAAAAACCCTGAAGATGTTGATATACCCTTTATAAAACCTCTGAAGATGTTGATATGCCCCTTACCTCTGAAGATGTTGATATGCAAACCTCTGAAGATGTTGATATGCCATTTATAAAACCTCTGAAGATGTTGATATGCCCTTTATAAAACCTCTGAAGATGTTGATATACCCTTTATAAAACCTCTGAAGATCTTGGTATACCCTTTATAAAACCTCTGAAGATGTTGATATGACCTTTATTAAACCTCTGAAGATGTTGATATGACCTTTATTAAACCTCTGAAGATGTTGATATGCCCTTTAAAAAACCCCTGAAGATGTTGATATGCCCTTTACCTCTGAAGATGTTGATATGAAAACCTCCGAAGATGTTGATATGCCCTTTATAAAACCTCTGAAAATGCTGATAGACCTTTTATAAAATCTCCGAAGATCTTGATATGCCCTATATAAAATCTCTGAAGATGTTGATATGCCCTTTATAAAACCTCTGAAGATGTTGATATGACCTTTATTAAACCTCTGAAGATGTTGATATGCCCTTTATAAAACCTCTGAAGATGTTGATATACCCTTTATAAAACCTCTGAAAATCTTGGCGTACTTTTTACAGAGGCGGATCCAGAGGTGGGGTTGGGGGGGGGGGGGGGTAGCAAACTCCACCCTGCTTAGCTAAAAAATATAATTCAATGCCTTGCATCGATGAAATTGAATCCCATAACGTGATCCTATATCATTATTAAAATTGATGTCAATCGGGGTGTTGGATTTCTCTCATTGTGTATGTATGCCTACGTAATTTAGACACGATGGTGGCATCATTCATTGTCAACTGTCCAATTTTCTTAACGGGGGCCTGACGAACACCCTCCTGCAAAAATTCCTGGATCCGCCCTTGTTTTTTGAATCTCTGAAAATTTTTACGTAGTCTATATAAACTTCTGGAAATATGGACATACCCTTTATAAATTTGTGAACTTTTGAAAATATTGACGTTACTTTTCTGAATTATTAAAAAATAACAAAAACAGACATATGAAAATATCGACATGCCCTTTTCTGAACTATTAAAAATAATGTAGACTGATATGCAATTTTACAACGAATTTATTCCTAAACAAATTTTTAAAAAAACCCATGGCCTCAATGCAATTTGTATCAAAATACGGCGAGGGTTTCGAAAAAAATAAAATTAAATACGATATATTAGATTTGGGAGTTTCACGGAAATGCGTATTGTCTATTTTGTTTTGTAAAATATTCATTAAAACGGTTCACAGTCGTAAGTTAATCGGATAAAGGATTTTGGGATTGGAATAAAGTTTAAACGTCCCAGATTGCCGAGTGGTTAGCGCAGGCGCATTGTATCATAAGGTCTGTGAATACTATCAAGGATTTGTATTCTTCGGTTGTACGTGACAAGAAGTAGTGTCGCCTGTCCAACCTCGTGGGTTTTCCCCGGGTATACGACGGTTTCCCCTCACTATAAAAAATACAGATGTGACGTCATCCTTTGACGTTGGCGTACCATTTTTTTCAATTGCCAATCCTGCATCATCTATACTAGGTGGACAATTTAGACTCGCGTGACGTATTTCATTAAACCATACATAAAGAAGAAGAATGGTGGATAATGACAAGTGAAGACCCGTCGAAATGTCGCTCAGTAGTTGTATTTTAAAGAATTTGAACCAGCACCTTTCTCACTGAGCCAACACGACTCCTCAAAGAAATGTGAACCCAACTTAAAATAATGCACGAGCATTGGATTTTAACTTTTCAAAGTAAAATCACTGGAAGCTTTATGGAGCATTCTGTATTGAGTAAAGTATGTACTAGCGCACAAAATGCTGGCCTACCATCACCAATTCATCCTCGGTCTATTAAGCTTATATACATGTATTATGTTTCGCTACGTGGAAAAAGACGTAAATCTCATTCATGGACATGCAATACATTTGAAAAATAAATTCCAGTCTTTTTCTCTAAACACAAAGTAATTTCATTTCTCTAAATTATTGCCTTGCCATTTCCAGTAATAAATTTTCCATCGCCATTTTAACAAAATCGTCTGGATTTATTTACAGGCTGTTCCATAGCCTTTCAGACAGATAAGTACAGACTGCTAATGGCACCACAAACTTATAGCCTGGTATAAAAACATCCTTGACATTAAGTCTCAGTAATAAACACTTTCAAGTGATTAATACAACAGTCAATATACGACAACTGATAGGTAAAGAGAGAGAAAGAGAGGAGAGAGAGAGAGAGAGAGAGAGAGAGAGAGGGAGATGGGGTTTAACGTCCACTCAACACAACTGGGTCATTTCGGGACTAACACATAGTTTAATTTTATTTCAATAATTCGCTTGCGCGTAGGGTCTTTAACAGTGGGACGAAACCGGAGTGCCCGGAGAAAACCCGAGAGGTTGAGAAGGCGCCCCTATCTCCATGCCACATACGCTCACACCGGGGCTCGAAACCACAGCCGCAAGCCAGAGGTGGCTGGCCAGCTTGAGGTCGAAGCGCGGCACTCTAGATAACTAGGCCATCCCAATCCCCAAAGAGAGAGAGAGAGAGAGGGGGTTTAATGTACACTCGTCATGGTTAGGCGATCCTACTCCTTGTCCCGTACCACGCCAGTTGACTCAATGACATACCTTATGACCTTATGTATTGCAGCGCACACGTGCTAAACACTCGACCCCCCCCCCCCGTGATTCAATAGACTTAGAACATTTACACCCATTAACCTAACATTTATCTCATAAGTTTATCTCCCAGTAATAACTGACATCGTGGGGATTACCACAACTTCGGTTTATATATATTATTGTAAAGATTAGGCCATTAGCTAACGTAATTATCCAGCGTACCTTTCTTGGGATCTATAACTTCGTGGAGGGGCGAATGGTTAGCACGTGCGTTAAGTGTCATAAGGTCTGTCATATTGAGTCAACTACTGGCGTGGTTTCGAGGGAGAGGGAGATAGAATGTAGAGGGGGTAGGGGTGGTGGTTAATCATACGGTTCAATTTTATTCCAATAAATTTTTTGCGCGTCTGGGAAAAACCACGAGGTTAGACAGGCGCCCTTAAAACACACCACTTGACTCAATGACAGACCTTCTGATCCAGCGCACTAACCAGCTATTTGGCTGGTGTAGAAAGGTGGGACGTAAAACCCCATTTTATTTTATCTTAAACTATCAACACTGATCTCAAATGAAACCTAATTCAACGGGGCTAATAAAAATATGTTGGTGTTTACACAGGGTGAAAGATCTGTAAGTCTGTTGGCAGGTATTGATGGGGTTAATGTCGAGTGATAATTAATACTATAAATAGTCGGTCGAACAACACCACCGATACTTCAACCGTTTAGTCAGAAAGAACTAGGTCTTACAGGTATAACACTTGACGGGAGGGTGGCGCTGGTGACACGACCAGTTAACATCCAACGACATTCCATATACACTCAATTGTCGTACTTAACACAACTCGCGCATGTTGTCATTTCCGGATAAGCCAACACTAGGTGTCACTTCAGTAAAGTTCCTGTTTGGGTGTTGTGAGCCCACAAAGAGAAGACCCAACATGCCGGGGAGAAAGAGACGGAGACTAGGTCATTTCAGGAGTAACATATGGTTTAATTTTATTTCAATTATTCGCTTGCGCGTAGGGGTTGCAATGCACATTGTCATGCACGTTGCCAGGGTCATCACGGAAAATTATAAGCTTAAAGGGACCATCCCGAGTCTCAGAAATAAAAGTTCATGAACGTATGAACTATAGAGGAATGATGTATTTACCTTGTCTCAAAATGTCAGCTCATAATAATGAGTCGTTTGGGCGTGATTGTCAAAACCGGGTCAATGCTGTGCCTGATAACGAAAGGTTAATTTCACCTACATGTTATTTTATAATGTCTGGTTTAATCCAGACAAGGAATAATACAGCTTGGGACAAGGGTCTGCATTTCCAGTATAACGTATATGAGTTAGTGGAATTTAAGGGTTTTAACACAAAATTAAACCCTTTTATTATCAAAACTAAAATCAAGATTGGCCCTTTAACACATACATGTACATAGTGTATCCTTTTGATGCCATCCTTGATTCGTCATGACCAGGTATGACAATGCAATGTGTAATGTTATGTAAAATAGGATGATTTATCTATCTAATTATTAAATGTGTAAATTATTTATGAATATTGCTGTGAGTGATTTTTATACGGCTACATTCTCATGTGGACATATATTGTCTCCCCCCCTGTTTGTCCGTCGATTCGGACGTCCGTCCACAATTTGTTTTTGGACACTCTACGGGTCACAATTTTTATCCGATTTCAACAAAACATGAAATATAGGTTTATCTCCCCAAGATCTCATTTACTTTCGATATTGGCGTGTATCGGACCGTAATTTCATGAATTATGGCCCCTGGTTGTATGAAATTTCACGTTTTTAGTTTGTGGACACTCTAGAGGTCACAATTTTGATTCGATTTTGATGAAACCTGAAAAGCATATTTATAACCCAACGATCTTGGTTCCTTTCGATATTCGTGGATATCGATTGTAATTTCCTGAATTATGGCCCTGATTTTACGAAAAATCAAGTTTTTGGCTGGTGGTCTCTCCCGAGGTCACAATTTTTATCCGATTTAAAAAAAAACGTTATATCACCGTTTCACCGTAATAAAGGTTGAGCTCGAATTTCATGAAAGTCGTACCAAAATTGCGAAACAAAATGGCCGCCGCTTGTACGCCAATGGTGTAAAAATATGTTATATCAAGGTTGTGGACCCTATCGAAGTCACAATTTTAATCCGATTTTGATGATAACTCAACGATCATGCTGCCTTTCTCATCGGATCGTAACTTCCTGTATTATGGCCCCTGATTAAACGAAAAATTGCCTTTTATAGCTTGTTGTCCCTCTGAAGGTCACAGTTATTATACGATTTTAAAAACCGTTTGATTATATCACGGTTACACCGTAACAAAGCTTAAGTTCGAAATTGGTGAACATCGGTCCAAAATTGCCGAACAAAATGGCCGCCGCCTATATGCCAATAGTATAAAAAGTTCGGTATATTAAGGTTGTGGACTCTTTAGGAAACATCACTTTCTTTTTAACTTGTTCTCTATCCAACTCTTGTATGTGGGCGTTTCCTGTCTGGCATTCACTGTCATTTTGTGCAATGCCTATTGATATTGTTTTCATCTGTTTGTGATGAATCAATAAAAAAATCTCAGCCTGTCTTATCTTATCTTAAATCTCGTGTCCGTCCGTCGTCATTAGACCAATTCATGCAGAAATATAGAACGTTCAACCACGTTTTCCTTTTATTTCAAACAAATCACGAAGTATGAAAAAAAACTGAGTGTCAGCTCTATTAAATTAAATAATGGCTGTATTTATTTAAGACACCACGAGCAAGAGACGATAAAAAAACACCGCCATTAAATACAATAGGCTATTAGCTGATGAAGAAACAACATAAACACATTCTTAAAATCTGACAAAACAAGTTTTATGCTCGAGGTAACTGACTCAATTTATTTTCCTCGATTTCTTGTTTAGATGTTAGGGGCTCGCGCACTAGTGATATATTTTAACTTAAGTTTCGTGCTTTTTGTTTTAAATCATAGGCACAGCGGTGGTCCATATGGTTTTAATTTTGTTTAAATTATTCGCTTGCGCGTAGGGGTCTTTAGCAATTGGAGGAAACCGGAGGACCCGGAGAAAACCCACAAGGCTGGACAGGCACCATTAATCCTTGCCACATACAACCGGAGGACCCGGAGAAATCACACGAGGCTGGACAAACGACCCTTCCCCTTGTCACGTACAGCCGGATATTAGGAACGACGCCATTTGACTGAATGACAGGCTTTATGATACAGCGCGCGCACGCTAACCATTCAGCCAAAATTTAGGTTAAATATTCTTTTGGTCAAGAAACACAAAACTTTTCACTTATTTGATACATTAAAACAACAAAAGGTTTATAAAGTGCTATATTTTAGTTAAAAAAAAGGCAAACAATGTTGAATAAATTCTTGAATTAAATCTGGGAGTGTTTTGTGAACTCGAGGCCTGAAAAAAAGGCTTAAAAGAGAAAATTTGAAGGAAAACAGAAACGATACAGTGTTAACATTTATTATTTGTTTTGTCCTACAAATTTTTCACGATATTATGAATAATTTACTGCCAAATTATGCCACGAAAAAACTATTAGAACTCCCTGGAGCCTGACATTATTACACCACTCTCTGTGTTTATTATGTTTATACCAGCATATCACATCACTTCATCATATTTAGTTATCACATAAAAAATATAATATGACATTAAATAACTGCCATTAGCTTTGCTTAATCTTAATTTAAAGGGGGCTATGAATTTAAAATTCGTTAAGTACGATTTTATTCTGACACCGACATTAAAAATTGTGATGATGGCCACAAATTACGTCGAGTTGATAATGAAGAATACTAATTATCTATGATGGGATATTCTGAAGTGAGAGAGAGAGAGAGAGAGAGAGAGGGGGAGAGAGAGAGAGAGGGGGGGGGGGAGGGAGAGAGAGATATGGTTTAACGTCCACTTGACACAAACTAGGTCATTTCGGGACTAACATATGTTTTTTTTAAAAAAAACCACATTATTTCAATAATTAGCTTGCGCGTATGGGTCTTTAGCAGTGGTAGGAAACCGGAGGACCCAGAGAAAACCCACGAGGTTAGACAGGCGACCCAATTCCTTCACACGTACAACCGTGAATTCGAAACCACGCCAGTTGACTCAATGACAGACCTTATGGTACAGCGGGCACGTGCTAACCATTCGCCATCCAACCTTCGAATGCGAAGAGAACACCACTCAGTTCGTTCAACAAATCAAATGCCTTAAAGTTTATGGGGATACCTGATGACTCAATGAGTAGGACGCAGACTCGGTAGGCAGGAGGTCCCGGTACGTTTTTTTCGAAACTTACGGCGTGTTTGCCTCTTGTCAGTGGTGTAGGACACGGGGCCATGCAATGACATTGTCTAGTCGTTCGGGTGGGACGATAAACCGATATTCCGTGTACGCATTGGCTTGCACCTAAAAACAACTCTTGACAGTTGGAATTCGCGGTGGTTCGGGCAAAACTTCCCCCGTAACTCACTGTGTGTATTCCCATCCCCTCCAGTCCAGCAAAACAGTAGCCCATCCCCTCCAGTCCAGCAAAATAGTAGCCCATCCCCACCAGTCCAGCAAAACAGTAGGATTTTAAACACCATTTCATTATAGTTTATTTCATTTCATTAGTTCAACCGGAGCAGAAAACTAGGACGTTAAACTCCATTTCATTTTATTTCATTTATTGACAAAGTTGTAAAAGAAGATGTCACTGTGTATCATTAACAGACAAATGGTACGATTGGATGAAAGTACGTGTTAAACCCCACGTTGTCCTGTCATTGTGGGAAATAAAACCCAGTTTACTAGACGTCATCAAACTAAACAATCGAGTAGTATCACGACAAATAAGTGACGTTTATATCTGGTGAACTCCCCGAGAAGACGACTCAATGAAAGACCATGTGAACCTTTTATTTTCGTCTATATTGATTTCAAACTCCAACAAGTAGCATCGTTAAACTCTTCTTCTATTTTTTTAATCAGTGTTCGATTTTAGAGACAAGGTTTCTCCCTACGCCGTTATATTCTACTGCCAGTTGTTTTAAAGGGGTGTTATCACAACCAGGAAGAATAAATCTATTTTTTTAATCAGTGTTCGATTTTAGGGACAAGGTTTCTCCCTACGCCGTTATATTCTGTTGCCAGATGTCTTAAAGGGGTGTTATCACAACCAGGAAGAATAAATCTATTTTTTTAATCAGTGTTCGATTTTAGGGACAAGGTTTCTCCCTACGCCGTTATATTCTACTGCCAGCTGTTTTAAAGGGGTGTTATCCCAATCAGAAAGAATGAATCCTACTTTTTAAAAAGTAGAAATAGAGGGTAGGTATAAATGAAATGAAATGGGGTTTAACGTCCTACTGTTCTGCTCCAACTGCGTTGATAACGGTGGGCATATGTCATACAGTGTGCTATAAGGGAAATGTTTTTTTTTCTTCAGGAAAGTGGTCTGAAGACATTCTCTTATATCGAAATCCAACTGCCAAATGGTCGTTATTATAATGTTCACGTCAATGTGTACACAGGACCTCGTGTTTTCGTATAATCCGAAAGACTAGACAGCTGTCCTTGCCAGGCACTCCGTAATGAATAAATAAAAACATATCCTACAACACAGTGTAGAAGTAATTAGTGAAGGCTGATTCACAAACGATAATATAATTTAAAGAGAGAGAGAGAGAAAAATGGGTTTCACGTCCACTCAACACAACTAGGTCATTTCGGGACTAACATGTGGTTTAATTTCATTTCAATACTTCGCTTGCGCGTAGGGGTCTTTAGCAGTGGGAGGAAACCAACGAGGTTGAGAAGGCGCCCCTATCTCCATGCCACATACGCAAGCCAGATGTGGCTGGGCAGCTAGAGTTCGAAGCGCGGCACTCTAGACCACTAGGCCATCCCAACACCCCATAATTTAAAAAAAAAAACGAGTAGAATGCACTAAATTGAACTGTTCACGTTTTTCACGGAACATACAATATGATTTTTAGTTTTCAAAAATTGAATATAAATCACTTTACATACATTCATATTACATTAATATCAAAGATCATTCAAGGAACCAGCATTCCAAGTTATGTCTGGTTGGTATGCCAAGTTATATGTCCCTCTTTCAAAAGGGCACCTTTCCATAAAACAAGATCGTCAAGATGATTGGCGTCATGGGCAATCGAACCATCATAAATTCCTAATGCACATAAGTAATGATCCTTACTGCTTTTGTGGGAAAATATCTGAAAATTGCGGCCACTATTTTTTTAAGTTTCCTTTTTACGTAACCCAAAAACAAATCGCAATCGACACATTAGACACATACTCGAAAAATATAAATGGAAATGAAAATAACAGTTATGGAGAAAACATTGATCTCTTCTGAATTGTTTTCAAATTCATTGAATTAACCAAGCGTTTTCAATAACCTTAAAGGACCTAAGTCCGTAACTCAAAATCCCCCAAAATCTTCGATATCAAAATCACGAATTATTGGTCAATTTAAATCAACATTGATGTTGTAAACTTACCGGGAAAAGATGAGCTTTTGATATCCGACATTTAAGATAACATATATATTTTAAACATTGGTACACGAAGCTCGTACCATAATGCGCTTCAGCACCAGTTGTATTGAGAGACTCGAGGGACGAGGCTAGACACATTGCATCAAACCAAACGGAGTTATGTAGACTGAAATAACTAGACGCTAGAAATGTGCACTTGATTGAAATTGCTGGCTTATTTCGCCGAACATAACTGATTTGAAATTGGAGTAAAAACGGAAACCATTGAATGTAAATTAGTTTATATACATTCATATTACTGTATTATATACGTTGCGACCCACTTTTGTGAATTTCTAGGTCCCAAATTTTAGCGATTAAGCTCCTTTAATAAACGTGTATCGCATTCAATTTACACGTACTGAGGAATATGAGGTCAATGAAAAATATGTGTTTATTAATTAGGTTCAAATATTAAACTGAGACCCTCCGGACATTTGTAATTGATGATTGATTCAAAGTTGGAATCACGAAAAGAAATGATTATGTTACACCTCTAAAATAATCATTTTCGTCTTCCGTACTTTCAACTTTAAACTTAAGTATTTTATCCAAACCTTTGGTTTAAATAATACAACATACAGTATATATATCTGTATAGTCGTCATATACATATAATGATCATAATTATGGAAATATTTTTTATTTGAGCAGTTTTTGCTTGTTATTGCATCCTATTCACTTTTTTCTCTTCAATGATAAATTGTAAATACTTTAGTTCTTCCGTAAAAATATTGTTTAAACCAGTTCCTGGTAACAAAATTATCTTAAATTCACCTTATGTTAACATCTTATATTCATCCTATGTTATCAAAAATATCTTATATTCATCCTATGTTATCGAAAATATCTTATGTTCAATTATGTTAATATCGTTTTTTCAACTTATGATATCGAAAATATCTTATGTCATCGAACATAACTTATGTTATCGAAAAGCCAAGCAATGTCTTTAAAAGGGGGCGTTGATAAACTTATTCAAAAACGCAAAATATTTGTACCAAAGTGAAAATATGTTTGGCCTAGAGAATACATTCTGTGCATTATTAAACTTATTGAAAAAAACCCACAAAACATGCGTACGAAATTCTAAGCTTAAATGTACTGTAGAGTTTATTTTAATTGAAAATCTTTTTTGTAACGACTTAGCGTGGGAATATGTGGTATCACCCAGTTTGTTTCGTTTTTTTGTGAATTCAAATCTCCCATAATTGGATCATAAAATGTAATTTCTCTATCACTATGTTGAAATACGAAGAAGAAAACAAGGCCGTGTGTCTATTCTGAACTACACAATACGTCGTTTTAATTGGACTGAATAGGAATCGCGGATTTTATTGTTCAAAAAATGAAACCCAGCTGTAATATGAAATAATAGTTAAATGTGAGAGCTCAAAGTTTTACAAATTACTATTTAATTTAAAAAAATGCACAGCATCGCGTGCGTCAATGCATTCGCGTTTAATGAACACCTATACCAATCCTTATAAGGCATATAGAAATAGATTTCACTAAAATTATACACACTTGTATAGATATACTACTTCTGAATTTCATTAACATGCTACGTTTTAATACACATACATATATCGTTATCAAGCCGCTATATTCTACTGCCAGTTGTTTTAAAGGGGTGTTATCACAATCAGGAAGAATAAATCTATATTTTTAATCAGTGTTCGATTTTAGGGACAAGGTTTCTCCTCTATGCCGTTATATTCTGTTGCCAGATGTTTTAAAGGGGTGTAATCACAATCAGAAAGAATGAAAAATATTTTTTAAAAAGGAGGAATAGAGGGTAGGTATAAATGAAATGAAATCGGGTTTAACATCTTACTGTTCTGCTCCAACTGCGGTAATAACGGCGGGCATATGTCATACAGTGTGCTACGAGGAAATTGTTTCCCGGACAGTGGCGTGAAGACATTCTCTTAAATCGAAATCCAACTGCCAAATGGTCGTTTACGTTCACGTCAATGTGAACACAGGACCTCGTGTTTTCGTACAATCCGAAAGACTAGACACCTGTCCTTGTGAGGCACTCCACAATGAACAAATAAAAACATACCCATTACATAAATAGCAAAGATCATTCAAGGAACCAGCATTACAAGTTATGTCTGGTTGGAATGCCAAGTAATATGTCGGTCTTTCAGAAGAGCACTTTTCCATAAAACAAGATCATCAAGATGATTGGCGCCATGGGCCAGTCCAACCATCATAAATTCCTAATGCACATAAGCAGTGATCCTTGCTGATTTTGTGGGGAATATATTTGAAATTTGCGACCACTATTTTTTCAGGTGCCCTTTTTACTTATAACCCAAAGACAAATCACAATCGACATATTAGACACAGACTCAAAAAATACAAAACTTCTTCTAAATGGAAATGAAAAAAAAACAGTTATGAAGAAAACATTGATCTCTTCCGAAATGTTTTTAAATTCATTGAATTAACCAAGCATTTTCAATAACCTTAATATACTTCTATCCCATTCAATTTACATGTACTAAGAAATATAATAATAATAATAATAATAGTCTCGTCATTTTACAAGGGTAGCAAATTAGGCCTGAGGACTGTTTTCGATTTGGCCTTTGGCACAGATCGTGCGAATGATTTCGATCAATACTGCAGAAAGAAACCGAAGAACTCGGGGGGAACCTGCAGTTACTATTATAACAAATCAATGAAAAATATGTGTTTATTTAATAGCAAGGTTCAAATATTAAACTGAGACCTTCAAGACATTTGTTACTGATGATTGGTTCAAACTTGGAATCACCTCTAAAATAATCATTTTCATCTTCCGTCATTTTAACTTTAAACTTACGTATTTTATCCACTCCTTTGGTTTAAACCATACATCTTACAGATATATATATCTTTATAGTCATCATTATATATAATGATCATAATTAAGAAAATAATTTTTATTTAGGCAGTTTTTGCTTGTTACTGCATCCTATTCACTTATATTCTCTTAAATGATAAATTGTAAATAATAATGTTCATCTGAATGAAATATTGTTTAAACCAGTTCCTGGTAACAAAATTATCTGAAATATATCTTATGTTTATATCTTATAAATATCCTATGTTATCGAACATATCTTACATTCATCTTATGTTATCAAAAATGTGTTATGTTCAACTATGTTTATGTCTTTTTTTTTCATCTTATGTTGATATTTATTATTCATCTTATGTTAATATCTTATTTTTATCTTATGCTATCGAAACTATCTTATGTTCAACTTGTGTTAATATTTATTATACACCCTATGTTAATATTTTATATTCATCCTATGTTAATATCTAATATACACCCTATGTTAATATCTTATATTCATCCTATGTTAATATCTTATTTTCATCCTATGTTAATATTTTATATTCATCCTATGTTAATATCTAATATACACCCTATGTTAACATCTTATATTCATCCTATGTTAATATCTTATTTTCATCCTATGTTAATATCTCATATTCATCCTATGTTAATATCTTATTTTCATCCTATGTTAATATCTTATATTCATCCTATGTTAATATCTTATATTCATCCTATGTTAATATCTTATTTTCATCCTATATTAATATTTTATATTCATCCTATGTTAATATCTTATTTTCATCCTATGTTAATATTTTACATTCATCATATGTTAATATCTAATATACACCCTATGTTAACATCTTATCTTCATCTTATGTTATTGAAAATATCTTATGTTCAATGTTAATACTGTTTTTTATGCTATGGAACATTACTTATGTCATCGAACATAACTTATGTTATCGAACATAACTTATGTTATCGAAAAGCCAAGCAGTGGATTTTTTGGGGCTATTAATAAACGTATTCAAAAACCCCGAAAACTTGTACCAAAGTGAAAATATGTTTGGCCAAGAACAAAATTTTGTACGTTATAAAACTTTATGGAAATACACAAAACATATGTACGAAATTCCAAGCTTAAATGAACTGTAGAGTTTTTTTTAATTGAAAATCATTTTTATAGCAACTTAGCTTGGGAATATGTGGTATCACCCAGTTTGTTTCGTTTTTTGTGAATTCAAATCTTCAATAATTGGATCATAAAATGTAATTTCCCTATCACTATGTTGAAATAGGGAGAAGAAAACAAGACCGCGTGTCTAATCTGAACTACACAATACGTCGTTTTAATTGGACTGAACAGGAATCTCGGATTTTATTGTTCAAAAAAATGAAACCCAGCGGTATTATGAAATAATAGTTAAATGTGAGAGCTCGAAGTTTTACAATTTACTTTTTTAATAAAAAATGCACATCATCGCGTGCAGTCAATGCCTTCGCGTTTAATAAACACCTATGGTGAAATGCAGTTTAACGTCCTCCCGACAAAAACTAGGTCATTTCGGGACAAGCCATGTTCCTGAATCAACAGCTGCGAGTTTTACAACATCTAACCGTTGCTTCAACACTGGGCAACTCCCGAACTTTTACGCTTGTTGTGTTTACACGTGACTAATTGGCATTGTCCAATCAGAGGTCGTGGCACATAACACACTCACACCGTATTGTCGCCGAGATCCAACTGGCACGCAATAAGACTACTCACCACACAATAACGGACAATCAACTCAGCAGACATTAAGGAATTCGGTGGATGACCATGACTTCAGTGAAATCACATGCTCGGTATGAGCTAATCCGAGCCTTCGATAATTAAAATAAATTGAAAGTACATTGTAGTCTATTTTTAGTAACCCATTTAACGAAGGAATCTGATTGGATCCCAGTTGGAGCCTATACCCAATCAAATTTAGAGCCGAAAAATGCAGAGTGTTGAGTGAAGGGCTTGATAAGATGTATGTAGTTAAGGCGAGATCAAGCCTACTATTGAAGATGGGGACAAGCATGATTAAGTTGTATTTCAATAATTCGCTTGCGCATACTGGTCTTTAGCAGTGGGGAAGACAGACGACCCTATTTCGTTGCCACATACAACCGCAGGGAATCGACACAACGCTAGTTGACTCATTGACAGACCGTGTGATACAACGCACACGCCTTAACCATTCGGACATCCAACCTCCGAAGGGAAACTTGATCCACTAGAATTATAATTTACAATGATATAACTTTATTAAACATGCATTATTCAAGAGCTAAATCTGCCTAGTGCAGGTCTTTATTTGGGCATGAAAAGTTTTCTAAAGTATTAATTAGACATTAATTAACTGACCCAAGCCTTAATCAACTTTGGATGGCATCAGATTGCTCCGATATTAAACAGATTAAAACGTTTCAGTGATAAATCAAATATGGCGGTTCCAGACGCTTCAAGTCTTAGCTTTGATCAACCAGGACCGTGGTTGAAATTATTGCACACATCGGACCAATCTTCAAATGCCAATATCTTCGCTTGCAATAGAGTAATTTGAATGAAATTTTCAAATTATTCATTTTACATCACCTACTTTCGAACTATTATAGCAAGAATGGCTAGTTCTTATCTATATCTTGAATAATGTAACTTTAAGTCATATTATCCATTCCTAAAGGTCCTTATTCGGTTAGTTTTATCTGTTCGCCTGGTATAAAACCATCTGTAAAGATCTTTTGCCTAGAGAGAGAGAGAGAGGTGGGGTTTAACGTCCACTCGACACAAACTAGGTCTCCGGGGATGAATGGACATACTCAGCTGTCAATCCAAAAGTATAAAGCCTGACCATTAATGATATAATATTATAAACGTGTATGATATTCCAATAATTGTTCATGTGTTATCCAAATCGCAACTGTATGTCTGTTCCTGATACACCGGTGGTCCCTACGGATATCTGGACATGCTCATCTGTCAATCAAAATTACACAAATTAAATGACCACGCCCACTAATAATCTATTGATTAAAACCTGTTGGTAAATTAAATACAATGTCAAGGAAAAGATGTAAATTACGTTACCACCCTCTACTAATCTAATGATGTAGTAATTTAAAATCTGACCACGCCCACTATTAAGGGTTTAATTCAAATCTGACCACGCTCTCTACTAATGAAATGCATACATGACGTAATTATGAATCGCACGCATGTTTATTATGGTTATTATATTATAATAGTGTTTTTATCTGATTACCCACCGACTATGGCCATTAACCCTGGGATACACATTCATTGAGTTTAACCTCTAGTGATCCCAGCGGGCTGCCAGGTTTCAATCTGTTTTGGTGGACAGACGTTTCGGCCAGTGGACATTTCGAACTAGGATGTTTCGGCCAATTTTACAATTGTTTTCTTATTTTTATGGAAAAAATGTTTTGAAAGTGAGTAAAGTAAGATTTTGAAATATTTAGAGTGAATCCCGCGTCGATGGCCGATAACTACGCAATTAATGACACCCAGTAGTTTTTAGCTTTGCACAGTTGCATGTCATCCATGGTCTGGTTGTAGGGGTGGATGGCCGAATGGTTAGCATGTGCGCGCTGTATCTCAAAGCCTGTCGAACCTCCGGTCGTACGTGACAAGGAGTAGGGTCGCCTGCCAAACCTCGCGGGTTTTCTCGGGTCCTCCGGTTTCCTGCCACTGCTGAAGACACCTACGCGCAGGCGAATTTTTGAAAGAAAAGTAAACCATACGTTAGTCCTAAAATGACCTAGTTTGTGTCGAGTGGACGTTAAACCCTAATTCCCTCTCAGCCAGGGTCGAGTATCCGGAGTTTTTGTTCTATTTGTTTAAGGTTACATACTTTTCAAAGAAAAGCCCAGACAACTTGTGAATTAATGTTTAATTTGTTCGAGGAGCATTGTTGTGACCTATAAACTGTTATAATAGAACTTTGAACGCTCTGTAGATCTTGCACTTCATGCAGTGTATGGACCACAAGTACAGATTCAGTACTATTTTTATCACCTTGGAGACACATCAAGACACTAGGACTTGCAATCATGTACAAAGATGACAAAGAGTTCAGACCTTTTTTTAAATAGAATATATTTGTCGCATTCAAATCCAAACAAAAAACCCAACAAAATAAACAGCAAAGAAAAATCTGTAGGAAAAAGGCAAACAAATAGTATCATACGGAAAATGCATCTTCAAATGAGAGCTATTTCGAGAATACGCTCTAACCTTAAAGGACAATATTGGTGCTTATCATTATCACATAAAAATAATATGTGATAGAACTGGTTAAACACGTTCCAAATATTATTTTATCACAGACGTCATTGCTACGATAGATGCGTAATCAATGTTTTAACAATCGGAAGTGACGAACACCAAAGGAATCACGAGGAATGATTTGTGTGTTAAAATTATTTTTGGAATGTGTTTAACCAGCTCTATCACATATGTGATAATGACTGGCACCAATATTGTCCTTTAATACTGATGCTTGCCAGAGTGTTGTTAGTAACATCGCATATAAACTAAGCAGGTGTAAGAGAAAGAAAGAGAGAGAGAGAGAGAGAGAGAAATGGGGTTTAACGTCCACTCAACACAACTATGTCATTTCGGGACTAACATATGATTTAATTTTTATTTCAATAATTCGCTTGCGCGTAGGGGTCTTTAGCAGTGGGAGGAAACCGGGATGCCGGGAGGAAACCCAAGAGGTTGAGAAGGCGCCCCTATCTCCATGTCACATACGCTCACTCCAGGGCTCAAAACCACAGTCGCAAGCCAGAGGTGGCCAGCCAGCTAGAGGTCGAAGCGGCACTCTAGACCACTAGGCCATCCCAACCTCAAGCAGGTGTAAACGACCGCAGTTCACGTATTTTATCGAACATAATTGGTAAGAAATTACATGTACATCACTTTACATACATTCATATTACATTTTTGTCTATTTCAAGGTGCCAAGATTATTTCTATGTCTTTTGCTCAATAGGATATCAACTCACTATTATACGAACATGGGCATTATTGCCCACCATTAAAAATCTATGACACGGGAAATAACAACACAATTACCCCCCTCTCCGTTTTGCTATTGACAACATGGGCAGCCATTTTCCAACGTTGGAATTTAAAGTTCAAAATGTTATTTTGCCCATTTCTCAGCTGGCAATGGTGAATTATAGAATTAATAGGATTATTCTTTAATAAGGTAGGACTGTTTATGGATATCATCTATTTTAAGGCTTTATTTTAATACATTTTAAAAATATAACTTGAAAATTTGAAATTGCAACTTTAATATTCGGATCATTTTCTGAATGAAACTACCGAAATGAAGCCAACCCAAGAGGTCGGCGGAACCGCAGGTAATCCTAAACTTATTACAGAAATAGAATAGGTAAGGAAATTGGAGGATGCTGGGCGTTGAATAGTTCTGTTCGGTTCCCGACGAAAATTAAATGTAAAGCAATGAATTGGATATTTAAATTATACTAACAGCAAGGTAGTCGATCCTAGAATGAAGTCACGTGATTGGATCAAGTACACGTACACGAAGAGTTATATTTACGGTTGGGGATGGATAGTCAATCTAACACGTGCCCTTAAGATCATAAGGTCTGTCATTGAGTCAAGTCCTGATTTCGACCTCACACGAAAACGTGACAAGAAGTAAGGTCGCCTGCCTACCCTCGTGGGTTTTCTCAGGTATATTATTGAAAGGAAATGTTACCATGTTTTGTCCCGAAATAACAGCTTTTGTCTAGTGAACTTTAAACCCATTGAAATAAAATTTCACCATGTGTTAGTCCCGAAATAACAGTCTGTCTACTGAACGTTAAGCCCAATTTCTTTGCATAAATATATTTAACGTATACTCCTCGCAAACCCATAATGATGTATGGGCATTATCGTTGATGGCCAAAGTGGCTTTGTTTATTTTTCTCTCTTTTTCTTGCGGGGGTTTGAGATGTCCAGGGGAAGAACAATCGAAGTCACATTTTTGTCGTTTCGCATAAGGGGGGCTGGGATGGCCTAGTGGTTAAGAGTGCCGCGCTTCGACCTCTAGCTGACTGGCCACCTCTGGCTTGCGGCTGTGATTTCGAGCCCTAGTTTGAACGTATGTGACATGGAGATATGGGCGCCCTCAACCTCGTTGGTTTCCTCCGGGCACCACGGTGTCCTCCCACGCGCAAGCGAATTATTGAAATAAAATTTAAAAACCACATGTTAGTCCTGAAATGGCCTAATTTATGTCGAGCGGACGTTAAACCCCATTTCTCTCTCACCTAAAATCTCAACGCGTGTTTGTAAACATAAAATAGCCCAAAGTAGCGGTCATGATATGACCCATGCTGTCCGTGACAGCATCCGTGGTAGAAGCGGACGTTAAACCATACAGACCCCCACACTACTGGATAATAAAATGTCAAACGGCAAGAAATATCACTAGACTTGTCAAGTGTATAATGTCGAGATTGTATACACAAAATAAAACGTTGGAGAGGATCATTTGGTGATGTTGTTTTAGTATGGACTTAACTGGTATCACGTAGTACAAATAGTCATTGACTGATATTGTTAGTCTTTCCGTTCACCAATCAACTGGACAATCAATCTATCCGTTCTACAGTCTTTATAGTCAACATCATAATCTACATACAAATATATCACAGTCTGTGACCAGCTCTTATATTACTATATTAGATAAAGACGAACATACAAAGACAGAGGGAATGGAATGGGGTTTAACGTCATGTCTCTCATGAAGGCCGGTTTCCTCCCACGACTAAACTACGCGCAAGCAAATTATTGAAATAAAATTAAACACCATAATGTTAGTCCCGAAATAACCTTGTTTGTGTCGAGTGGACGTTACACCCCCCCTCTCTCTCTCTCTCTCTCCCTCTCTTTCTCTCATCACTCCCCTAGAAAACACCAATGAAGGACCCAGTTAGTGTGATATCCCTAAACAATGTTACATTACCGACGCACCAAACAAAAAGGAAAGTTTTCTAGTCGTTCGGTGGGACGGAAAACTGAGGTCCCGTGCATATATTGGGGTGTACGTAAAAGATCCCTTGGCGATTGAATTCGAAATAAGAATAGGCCGTAGTGCCGCTGTCCGGACAAAATTTCCCTCATAGCACACTGTTTGGCGGAAGCTCGTCTTCATTAGCCAGTCGGGGCAGAACAGTAGAACGTTAAACCCCATTTCATTTCAGTTTGTGGTATCGAAGCGTACAAGACGTCAATACGTAAAATGTTATATCTAACTTTATAAAATAACAACGATGTCACGAACTCCCCAATAACACGGAATCGTTGTCGTGGGTGTCTGAAAGCTTGTCAAGTTCCCTGATCGTTGTTAATGTCTTCAAGGTCAACTTGAGAGCTACGCATTATCTTGCACACCATTTTGATACGTTTGACAGTACCACTGAACTAAGAATGGACTGGCGAGTCTAGAAGCGGAATGGGTGAATTACAAGTGTGTTTTTGAGTGAAGTCTGTGTTGCTTCAGACCCGGGACTGTTCAGCGCAGTGTACGCTTACGGCTAGCCCCGGATCCATTCACTCTTTTTTAATTGTTTTTTTGTTTGTTTTGTTTGCTGTTTGGGAGTATGATGTCTTGTCGTTATATTTGTTTTGTTTGCTGTTTGGGAGTATGATGTCTTGTCGTTATATTTGTCCTTTATGTAAATCATATGTGGCGCAGTCCCCCTGCACTAACTATTAAAAGTCGAAATGCCGGCGCTCAGAATACGAATCAGGTCTCGGTAGACATCAAACTGTCGCTGTTTATACATGTACTTCCGGTTAAAGGCAATATCGTGATTCTTATTGGTTAATCAAATGTCTGACGTCATAGGATTAAAAAATGCTTGTATGACCTCTGACACGACCTATCGTAACAAACAGCCAGAGTTTCACGTAGACTAGGTCATCAAGATTATAAAAAAAACGAAACGAAATATAGATCTGTATTTTAATCAGATTGAGTTAAAGGTAGCAGTAAATTAATATAGAGTTTAACGGTCTTGCTGTAGAAATTGGCGGCTGACTTGAGCGTTGGTCTTCTTGTTTACTGGCGTTCGTGTTGATCTTGTTGTAGAAGTTGGATGGCCAAATGGTTAGCGTGCGCGCGCTGTATCATGAAGCTGGCCATTGAGTCAACCGTCGTAGTTTCGAATCCCCGGTTTGACGTGACAAGGAGTAGGATCGCCTGTCCAACCTCGTGGGTTTTCTCCGGGCACTCCGGTTTCATCCCACTGCTAAAGACCCCTACGCGCAAGCGAATTATTGAAATAAAATTAAACCATATGTTAGTCCCTAAATGACCTAGTTTGTGTCGGGTGGACGTTAAACCCCATTTCTCTCTCTCGGATCTTGTTGTGGACATTATCGGCTGGCATGAGTGTTGGTCTTGTTGTAAACATTTCTGGCTGGTTTAAGTGTTGATCTTGTGGTGGACATTGTCGGCTGGCTTAAGTGTTGGTCTTCTAGTGGACATTGTCGGCCGATGTGGCACTCGGCAAATCTCGACAGATTCCGGTACCCTACATCAAGACACGGATGTATGACGAATTCCGCCATTTTGGAACCATTTTAAAGGACCCGGATAAAACATGTCTGTAAAAGCGGCACGTTTTCCTGTTAAAGTAAATCGGTAGTCGACTAGTCGCATCGAAAATGTATGGTCGTAGGTACATATCACTTACTGTCATACATCCGAGTCTAGATGTAGGGTTACGGAGGGTACCGGAATCTATCGAGGTTTGCTGAATGCTGATGTGGGTGCTTGTCTTGTTGTAGATATTGTCGGCTGGCTTGAGTATCGATCGCTTTGAGTAAATTTAAAACACGAGAATCAATTGTTGGAAATATCTGGTGAGACATTTATTTATCGTCTTGTTTGATCAATGAATGTGGATTACGCTGATCAATTTCAACAACATGGACTTAAACTGGTTGACATGTGTAATGAATTACCTGTCTCCTGTTGTTATAGGGCCTACAGATATAGCTAACATTAAGGTTATATACATCCATTTTAAATAGTCCACACTAAGGCTATACACAGCCTGTTTTATATAGATATAGTTAAAGGACCGAAGTCCGAAACTCAAAATCATTCAAAATCTTCGACACCGAAAACACGAATTATTGGTCAATTTAAATCAACATTGATGATGTAAACTTAACGGGAAAAGATGAGCTTCTAATATCCGATATTTAAGATAAAATATTTTTTTTAACATTGGTACACGAATCGTGTACCATAATGCGCTTCGGCACCAGTTGTATTGAGAGACTCGAGGGACGAGGCTAGACACATGGCACCAAACCAAACGGAGTTATGTAGACTGGAATAATTAGACACTAGAAATTCCAGTTATTGCGATAGCTGGCTTATTTCGTCGAACATAACTGATTTGAAATTGGAGTAAAAACGGAAACCATTGAATGTAAATCAGTTTATATACATTCATATTACGGTATTATATACGTTGCGACCCACTTTTGTGAATTTCTAGGTCCAAAATGTTAGCGATTTAGACCATTTAACACTAAAGGTACAAACATATTTTATATAATATAGATATATAAGATATAGCTGGGACCCCTACGCGCTTATGTTAGTCTCAAAATGACATACATTGACTTTTATTTCTGAGAATCTGTTAAAATCGGTATGGTTCCTTGTCGATAGACCTATTCTCTGAATGATCAACATTTTTTTTCTTCAAAATGATGATTTACAAAAAAAGAGGTAACAGAAATAATGCGACCGGTCTTGACAGTGGTCGTCTCTTCAATGTCGATTTAAATCAACAGGGCCGGCGGTAGCAATACTTGATTGGGGGTGGGGCTTCCATCCAAGGTCCTTCAAGGCGGGACTCCCGGGGCCACAAAAACCTTGATAAAAAATATATTGCCTCCCCCCACTCCGCCGGGACTGATCAAACACCTCTACTGTTGGTTATATTAGTCTGTCCAGAAAGATAACACATGGTGCTAATGATTCATGAACATGTAAACACATCAAAATAATTTCAACTTAGGTTTAATACGGAATGGGGTTTAATGTCTTACCGACATTAAACTCTGTCGTGTCAATGTGGGATTAACGTACTGCTTTCTTTGGTTTTGTATACAATTTGTGTAGACGATGGACTACTAAAAATGGGTGTGGGGGGTTCTAATTTGACGTGATGGGCGGCTACCAATTTGAGGTGATGGGTGGCTACCATTTTAAGAGGACGAGGGAACTACCAATTGGCGGTGATGGGTCGAGAGACTACCAATTTGAGACAGGGACTATGAATTTGAGGGGATGGGACGAGGGACTACCAGTTTGAGGGGACATGGTGGGGGATGGATCAATATGAAGGGAGGAGGGACTTCAAACGATATGTACATAGGACCTCGGATCTGATCTAAAGGATTCAAAATGCCTTTCCTCATCGTCGTCAGTTCAAACCTGCCTTGACAAATCCCGATGGGTGTTTGTGTTCCATCCACGCCTAAAGTTGAAGTCAAGGTTCCCAGACCCGGGTGAAAGTTTCAGAACCAGATCTACATGTATGTGACAGAAGGTAATTTTCTAGAAATCATGATGTCTATTCTTTAACTAATAAAGTGTTACATAGTGGTAGATCTTTTAGACGCGTGAAAGTGATTTTAATATGAACATATCAACCTGTCCGACATGATGCAGTAGCCAGATTTCTGAAAAGATCCTTTGTCTAGAATGGTTTGTAAACCCAGAATACATACGAATGAATTAATGAAATGGGGTTTAACGTCCTACTATAATGCATCTATCCTGGGCTAATGGAAGACGGGCACACGCCATACAGTGTGCAATGAGGGAAACTTTGCCCGGGCAGCGGCGCTACGACCTACTCTTATATCGAATTCCAACTGCGAAGGGATCTTTTACCTGCACTCCAATGTGTACACGCGGCCTCTGTTTTTCGTCCTATCCGAACGACTAGGCAGTTGTCCTTTTCAGGCCCTCCTTATGCATCACTGACAAGGGGAAATCACGCCGGAAGAATACAAACGAATCGACAGTCAGGCCCGGGCATGGACTTAAAGAGCGGAGGCCATGTGCGCCTTGCGACGATACGACACGGAACGAGTAAATTGGCACATTTGTACCAAGCTAGGACACAGCTCCCTAAATAGAAGTAAGTTCTGGGTATATGTCTTTAACATTACGATGTCTGTGACTGATAATGTAAGAAGAAGAGAATAAAAGATGCTAAACTAGTCTTCTCATCTGAACCTAATATAAAACCCAATTATTAACAAAGTTATCACTGCACTATACACTCGACTAAAATATCCTCACCCCCTCCCCGTCCATAAAAGACGAGTTTTTGAATTGTTTAATCGCATGATCCCTATCAATACCGTAACCGAAATATATTTTTGAATATTTAACAATCACATTAAAATATTTCCCATCCCTCCCCCTCCATAAATGACGAGTTATTTAATTGTTTATCACATGGACCCTAGCAATATCTTAACCCAAATATATTTATAAATATTTAAGAATCACACTAAAAAATTATTTACATTACGATTAATATTGTCGTGTTACAAGAATATATTGTATCCGGTACGATACAAATAATTAACGAAATTTATACATCGATTTTTTCATCGTTTATTCATAAAAATAATTACAAGATCGTCATACTTCAAAATAACTATTTATTCAGCATCATATTGTTCTTTGTCTAAACATGTTAACCTTTTTTTCTTCGATCCAAAGTATAGAAATGTTTCGTTTATTTACGTTTACGTCCACTTACCCTTTTCATGTAGAGGATTTGTCCATAAAATAAATTTCATTTATTTCATTTATAAAAGATAAAGATGATTATTGTCCTCTCATTAAAGACAAAAATCTGTTTTTTAGGCACAAAGGCCTACTTCTAAAACGAATAGATTTTGTTTTTTGCTTACAGAACGGAATTCAACAAAGAGACAAAAATGACGAAATATAATAGATAGGTTTGTTAACGGCTACTGTCAAACAATTTATCAGAAATAATAAGGTTTTCACTGGTCTTTAAAACTGTATGAATAATTTATCAACTTATCGAATCAATTATGATGTTTTATAAAGATGTTTTAAAATGTGAAAGATCGTGAACAACAACGCATGGCTCGTGTCAATTGCATATGAATAAAATGACCGCTGAGCTGTGAGATTTTGTCGAGGTATGTCGCACTTTAGAGAGAGAGAGAGAAGAGAGAGAGAGAGAGAGAAGAGAGAGAGAGAGAGACGTCCACTCAACACAACTAGGTCATTTCGGGACTAACATATGGTTTAATTTCATTTCAATTATTCGCTTGCGCGCAGGGGTCTTTAGCAGTGGGAGAAAACCGGAGTGCCCGGAGGAAACCCACGAGGGTGAGAAGGCGCCCTATCTCCATGCCACATACGCTCACGCTAGGGCTCGAAACCACAGCCGCAAGCCAGAGATGGCATGTCGCAATTTAAGAATAAGAAAGAGAAGGACAATAGAGAGGGAGAAAAATGGGGTTTAATGTCAACTCGACATAAACTAGGTCATTTCGGGACTAACATATGGTTTAATTTTATGTCAACAATTCGCTTGCGCGTAGGGCTCTTTAGCAGTGGGAGGAAACCGGAGCGCCCGGAGGAAACCCACGAGGTTGAGAAGGCGCCCCTATCTCCATGCCACAGCCGCAAGCCAGAGGTGACCGGCCAGCCAGAGGTCAAAGCGCGGCACTCTAGACCACTAGGCCATCCCAACCCCAGCTTTTACAAAAATGTTTTCGACAATTTGTCCTGATGTTTCTAGCTTACGCACAATTTGTTTCATTACAGTCCTATCTCAAATTATATTATGAACCCAATATTGAATTCAGTAACCCTAAAACCTTATTACAAGCAATATCCAATTCGGTTTCTATTTTGATTGTCGTTTCATATTTACACCAATGGACCATTCATAATTAGTTTTTCTTTTAAATAGAACTCGGCAACCACTATTAGTCTGTCGGAATTAGATTTCTTGTGGCAGAAATGTGCAAGGTAAGCTTTCAACATTGATGATTTAAACTTACCAGGAAAAAAAGAGCTTCTGATATCCAATATTTAAGATAAAATAATTTTTCTAACATTGGTACGAATCGTGTACCATAATGCACTTCAGCCCTAGTTGAGAGACTCGAGAGACGAGGCTAGACACATTGCACTGTATCACACGGCGTATGCAGACTGGAATAACAAGGCGCTAAAAAAAATTGCACTGGGTTGAGACTGAATGGCTTGTTCCGCCGAACATAACTGATTTGAAATTGGAGTAAAACGGAAACCATTTAATGTAAATCAGTTTATATACATTCATATAACAGTATTAAATGAGTTGCGACCCACTTTTGTCAATTTCTAGATCCCAAATGTTAGCGATTTAGCTCCTTTAACATTTCTTATAAGTATATAGCCGAGTTCATATTGGATAATGATCCAGTTTAATTTAAGTTTAAAATTTCCATAGTTACGTAATCCTGTCTGGATTATCGCCCTTTTTGTTACGATATTCTAGAAGCCTCTTACTTTGACGTCATTGATAACAGAACGCATAGATATATACAAATATAATTTCTATGACAGAACGACGTATTTACGTCACACCATTCAGTCAGCAGACCTCTGCCTTCTGAGGCAGTCTACATTTCCATTGCTTCGTTGTATTCGGTTTTGTCTGTGCGTTTTCTTGTGACGGGTGGAATATGTTCCCTCAATACATTCACTATACATCTATTTTATTGAATATTTAAACACTTCTTAAGTGGTTTTAGACTACCTTTTTATTCATTTCACTGATGTGGTTGCTTGTATATTTGGATTTTTCACTACAGTACGCTTGCATTCGTATTTCTTGTAGTATATGGCAGACCATGACTCATTCTGACATCACTTAATGTTTTCTTCACTACAGTATGCTTGCATTCGTATTTATTGTAGTATATGACAGACCATGACTCCTGCTGACATCACATAATGTTTTCTTTTTCGGGTTGTATTCCTGATCTTTTTCAATTTTGAGTGAAGTCTGTGTTACTTCAGACTGTACAGCGCAGTGGACGCTTATGGCTAGCCCCCGGATCTATTCACTCTTTTTGAATTGTTTGTTTGTTTGTTGTTTCTGAGTATGATGTATTGTCGATATATTTGTCTTTTGTGTAAATCATGTGTGGTGCAGTCCTCCTGCACTTACTATTATAGCTAATTTAAAACCTCCCACGCATATATCATCTCCCCGTACGATTAGATATCTATGTTGTGTATCCATTTTCTCCAATATTTCAAATGAGATCATAATCAACCACATAATCATTAATTTATTTTTCAAGGACTTTAATTCTTCTTAAAAAAAATACCTAATTACTGAAACAAACATAAAAAAAATATTTATAATTCCTTTTATCTCTGCTATTAACCAATATATTGAGTTGGACTACTTCTTAAGAATATCTATAAACTTTAATCATTAGCTTCGAAAACACTGGAAAACCTTCATGAAACGGGTGAAAGTACAAAATTAAAGGACAAGAAAATAGGTAATAGAGAAAACAAAATGAGCTAATTGATGACGAAATAACATAATAAAAAAAGTTGATGATGAAATTTGTTTTGAGTTTATATATTATATCCCTTAAGTTCTTTTCTGTAAAGTGAAGTTGAAGGTCAATGACCACTGTTTGTTTTTCAAATTTAATGACTAAAATCATAATTAATGGTGAAGGTATTATTTTAAACTGTATAACTCATAGTAAAGATGGTATTTTAAAGCGAAAATTACATTTATTCTAAGAAAATTAAAACATGATTATTTGAATGTCTTTTACTAAATAGGCTGTCAACTCACTATTATACGATCATAGGCATCATTCTAACACTTAAAAAGCATTCATATAAAAAAAAATGAAATATTTTCTACACGGCCTGAACTGCTTGGTAATCATTTCATTTCACTGGAAAACAACGTCTACATAAGGAAGTAGGTTAGCACTATTTTGTAGCCAAAGAAAAGTGACAGGCGTCATACTAGCCACTAGCCCAGAATGATTGACAGCCTTTTTGTGTTTTAAATGGATGCAATATAGCATCAACCCACTAAGCAGGTGCTAATAATACCTTATTTAACATTGGAAATAATAACACAATTACTTCCCTTGTGTCACACTTGCCTTAAAGAGAGACCAGTGATCGTTTTTAAAACAAAGTTATTCTCAACGCTGAGATTCGAATTTGAAAATTATATTTTTGCCAATTTCTCGACTGGCAATAGTGAATTATAGGATTAATAGGATTATTCTTTAACAAGGTAGGCTGTTTATAGATACCATATATTTTAGGGCTTTATTTTAATACATTTTAAAAATATAACTGTTAGGGCCGCTTTAAACTGTATAACTCATGGTGAAGATGGTATTTTAAACTGTATAACTCACAGTAAAGATGGTATTTTAAACTGTATAACTCATGGTGAAGATATTATTTTGAACTGTATAACTCATAGTGAAGATTTTATTTTAAACTGTATAACTCATGGTGAAGATGTTATTTTAACCTGTATAACTCATGGTAAAGATATTATTTTAAACTGTATAACTCATGGTAAAGATATTATTTTAAACTGTATAACTCATGGTAAAGATATTATTTTAAACTGTATAACTTATGGTGAGGATATTATTTTAAACTGTATAACTCATGGCCAAGATGTTATTTTAAGTTGTGTAATTCACTGTACAGATGATAATTTAGTGTTCGGTCTACGACACGCTTTTATCTACTGAGTATATCCTCCAGTTTGTCTCCCCCGACCCCCCCCCCTCTCCTTGCAGTAAGACGATAAACTCTATTTATTTTGCACTTTTCTCTCTTCTATCCTTAATCTTAATGAGCTGTATTTCTGCTCCTGTAGTATATATGGTATACTAACACCGTCTGTGTGTGTGAAATAGCTTTATGTAAAGTCCACATCCACCGCCGACGATTATAACATATTACACGTAGAAAGTATACATACATAGTGGAGAGAGAAAAATGGGATTTAACGTCCACTCGACAAAAACTAGTTCATTTCGGGACTAACATATGGTTTAATTTTATTTCAATAACGCGTTTGTAAGTAGGAGTCTTTACCAGTGGAAGGAAACCGGAAGACCCGGAGAATACCCACGCGGCTGCACAGGCGACCCTACTCCTTGTCACGTACAACCGAGGATTCGAAACCACGCCAGTTGACTCAATGACAGGCTTTATGATAGAGCGCACAAGTGCTAACCACTCGGCCCCACCCCCCACCAACACACATACATAGTGATTAGCATGACAAATAATAGGTGACAAACGTTACATATATATTCATATAGATCTAACACCTTGTTCTATTGTTGTATGGTGTATATAATGGCCCCGCGTCGTTATATAATATAGAGTTATATAAAACGTATATCACCGTGATCATTTCATTCATATCTTCTCACGGGGATTTCTCACATCTTCTTGTTCTTATAATTTCAAACAAATTATCATTCATTAGCAAGCCGGGGTTTAACAGGTACGTCGTTCGATCATGATGTCTTGTATTTCTACAACGGTTGGGATTTAGGATTTGTGTGTTTCAAAAACTAGAATCAACCCCTAGTACTCCATTGCTTACCCGGATCCGTTGCCACCGGGGGAGGGGGGGAAGCTCCCCAAGAATAAAAATAGCCCCCCCCCTATTTTGTCAAAAATAGTGATTTCTTAGGAGTGTTCTTAGCCCCTCCAAAAAGTCGGTAGCCCCTCCCCCACCCATTTTATATTTTATAAACTGGCTACCGGCCCGTACACCCCCTCCCCTCCCTGTTTTTTCCTCTATTCATATTTGAGACGTTAAGTAACTTTTATTTTATTGAAAATGAACTATTTTTATTTTACTGACCTTGGTGGAAACACTTGGTCAATGGATGAGTTGTTGTCAAAAAATGATGTATCACTACGCCGTAATGTAATCAGGATCAGTTCAAAATGTGAAATCTATAGCAAAGAATTATATTTATTTATGTGTGCATGTACGAAAGAATTGGGTGATAAAGATAAAGTCGCCTACTCGTCTTGTTTTTGATATAAAACAATATCCTTTTCTGCTCCTAAAGTGGGCGGGGGGTTGGGATAGCCTAGTGTCGCGCTTCGACCTCTAGCTGGCCAGTCACCTCTGGTTTGCGACTGTGGCTTCGAGCTCTAGTGTAAGCGTATGTGACATGGAGATATGGCCGCATTTTCAACCTCGTGGGTTTCCTCAGGGCACTCCGGTTCTCCCCCCCCACTGCTAAAGACCCCTACGCGCAAGCGAATTATTTAAATAAAAATTGAAAACCATACGTTAGCCCCAAAAGGACCTAGTCTGTGTCGAGTTGACGTTAAACCCCATTTCTATCTCCCCCCCCCCCTAAAGTGGGCAAATGAAGAACGGCATACACCATACTGTATGCTATGAGGGAAATTTTTCCCTGAAATAACCACATGTCAAACATTGTGAGCTCGACATTATATCCACCCTGTTGATATTAATAAAAAGATTAAATGCATTTTTACAGGTATCATTCGACACGATGTGGCTAACCAGAGAATTTAAATTATTTTGATTTGTACACGAGGAGCAGTCCATTTGCTGATTACACTATTTTGCTTGAATACACTATTTTGCTTATAACGTTTTTAGGACTTCGAATTCTGTTTTATGGTCTGGATGTTCGTACTTGGTTTTTATTTTATTTTTAAAGAGTACTGTCAAGTTTATGTCAAGTATAGTAACTGAATGACATTAGATTGGATTAAACTGTTTCAAATGTTAATTTAATTATTATTTAGACATTTATATACACGACAACCCCACTTTAAACTCCCCAGAGCAGTGGTGAGCAAAGTAGGGCTCATGGGCCAAATGCGGTCAACGAAACCTTCTCATCGGATCAGCCAGATCCATCTGATAATTTATCTCGAAACAAAATAAAAAATCGAAATTGCTTATTGTTTGGCCTAAACACTAAGCATGCGTTAATAATAATAATAATAATAATCACGTCATTTTACAAGGGTAGCAAATTAGGCCTGAGGCCTTTTTCAAATTTGGCCCTTGGCACAGATCGTGCGAATGATTTCGATCATTACTGCAGGAAGAAACCGAAGAACTTACTCTCCCTAGGTCTATTTATATCCTGCAGCGTCTTTCAATGACGTAGTTGCCTAACTGACGTCACTTAACTTGGGCCTACCTTTGATTTTTCGCTGAATACAACAATTGATCCGAATAAAAAGCGCAGAAAATGTGCTTTGTTCCGTATTACTCTATACAATAAAATGACATTTCATAATCCTTGTTTGGCCCCCGCTTTGTTTCAAACTTTCTGTTTGGCCTTTTATCTAAAATGTGTGCTCAGCAATGCCCTAGAGCATCTAGTGACGCAGATGTAGAACGATAACCATTTAAAAATTTATTTCAAAAATGGAGAAGCTATGTTGAGTCTGGATTAACCAGTGTCGGATAGTGACAGTTCTAACAATTGGAGCTTAGTACGCAACTTCCTGGATTAAAATCATAAGGCAAGGAAACGTCATAAAATTTCAACAAAAATTATTTTTTAAGAATTTAAGCCAAGCAGATTGAAGATAAATTCACATTTAAAAAAATGATCTCCCCACCCCCACCCCAAATTTATTCCGTCCAGCGTAACGTCATTTCATAGAAAATCCTGCCCACCAGGGGTTAAACAACCAATCTATGCCACATCTGGTCAAATCATGATAACAGCACTCAGAATAAAGTAACTTGAATGTATGTATATTAATTTTGAACAATCTGATTAAAACACCAGTTCTATTTCGTTTCGTTTTTTATGGTTCAAAATTTCTTTTTTCTTGTATTTACTACAATATGATCTGGAAGAGTTGTAATATTACCGTTGCTTTGTTGGAAGTGATGGATTAGCCAATTACGGCGACTTCTTGGCGTGTCATGCACGGAACTGTTAGTAAACCATTAGAAACATCAACGCTGATTGATTAATCAATGCCTGAAGTCATTGGCCAAAAGCCGCTCGTACGAACCCTGACACGACCTTTCAGTATAACTTGTCAGATCTTCATGTCGTGTAGGCCATCGAAAGTATAAAAAAAAGAAACGAATTACAGATCTGTATTTTAATCAGATTGAATTTTGAATTGTCTATTTTGGAACTATCATAACAAGAACGATCAGCTCTCTATCAATATCTAACAGTATGCTGATCGCGATTTCCAACATGAACACCGTGTTACACGTGGGAATGACGTCATGATATGGTGCTTTTAATTTCACACGTTACGTGGCCTCTAATCTGAATAATATTCCTGTCAAGAATTGGAGTGTGTCCGATCCCTAGTGAATATTTTTTTATAAATCTTTACAATCTCCTAGACCGACACCAATTGTTGTAATCATTTCGTTTCTTAATCCATCAACACCTCGTACCCAACAAACTTGACAAAATGCTTTATTTTCTTCTCGATTCGGTCCCCATCTGAAATATCTATGCATAATAATCACTTTTATTACAACACCGACTGTTATGTCACGGGATATGTCAAACACTTTCACAAGGATTCGATTTTTCTACACTTTGAAAGGCCGCCTACGTTTCCAAGATCACGTACATGTCACGGCGACGGATGACATCAACTCAAAAGAATATCTTTTAATATACGTTTTGGTTTTACTTAGCAAAAACTACCGGAAGTGTCGACATTGGCAGTCACCCGGCTTAAAGCACGCAAATAACCTGACTAAAGCATCAAAATGGCGGCCGTATGAACTACAGGTGACTGTGATTGTAAAGTAGCTATAAATATGCCACTGATCCTAGCAGATTTGTCCCATTTGGCTGTCCGACTCTTTGTTCTGGGGTCAATTTGGACATTTGATCAAATGTATTAACGATGTTAACAATATGCTGCGTGATTCGACTGATTCTCCATCAGTGTTTACATTCTTGACGTTTTGGCTATAGCCTCGTTTTTCACACCATTAGTTTTCTGTAATATTCCACTTTGAGCTGGTTAATCGCAGATTATACTTCGTGCGTTGTGACGTCAATTTAGCGGCGATTGTCATTGAACACTTTCAGTGTGGTTAACCAATCATAAATTAGAACTGGGGTCAACAGGGTTATATCTGATCTTTTAGAGGGTTATATCTATTTGATAAGGCCAACTTCAAGTTTGATCAAAGATCACGAGATGTAAACAGGACTAGCGCCAATACCAGTCCTAACCCTGACCCTGGATCTAGCCGCCCTAAGGCTAACACTCATCAATAACCCACAACCTCGCCAACAATCACGTGTCCTAACCTTATTTACATCTCAGTGACCTTGACGAAAACTGAGATGATCTTAACAAGTATATCTAGTCGATCAACAGTCTGTCCAGTGGTGTTTAGGTGAGATTAGGTCTAGAGTATGAATATTAGACATTTATTAACATGCCAAGACCATAATCAACCCTCGGATGTTTCCGATTAGAACGTTTGCCATTTAATGTTTTAAGTTAAAAAATGGAGATGCGAGACTAAGCCTCAAATATGCCAGTATTGTGGTTACGAAAATAAACAATCTATGCACTCATTTAGTCTTAACTGCAAAGAGGAATAACTTGGCTCAAAGTAATTTGAATAAAATAGTCAAAAACTATTAATTTTGCATTATCTAGTTATAAACTATTTTAGTATGAATGAAGGAATAAAATGAGGTTTAACGGCCTACGCTTCTGCACCTAGCATGGGCTAATGGAAGACGGGCATACGCCATACAGTGCGCTATGAGGGAAATTTTGCCCGGGCAGCAACTGAATTCGAACTGCCAAGGGATCTTTTACGTGCACGCCAATGTGTACACGGGACCTTCTTTTTCGTCCCATCCGAACGACTAGGCAACTGTCCTTGTCTGGCCCTCCATCTGAATCACTGACAAGGGAAACCAAGCCGGACAATGGAGATGAATCTCCCGGCCAATGCACGGATCGAACACCCAACATCCAGGCTTGATCCCAAATTATTATAGTAAGAAAAACCAGCTCTTTATCGGAATCTTACATAACGTCTCTTTAATCTTCTAACTCTGAATTTACCTGTATATACTCCGGGCTTACAATTTATATAATAATCCCGATTTTCGTGACATCGGTGGCTCGTTTAGTGTCCTATCTGTTGTGTAAATTATCCATTGCATCTTTTTTTACTTGTCCAGGGGGTTCGAAAATATGTTTAAATCCAAATTGCATTTGAAAGTGTTAACGTAAAGCCTTTCAAAACATGTTGTTACCATGTAGTTTAGATGAAATTTGTATCAGCAATTAATTGGAATATTGTAAAAAAAAAGTACAATTTGTTGAGCAGAATAATGATTGGAGCATATTATTCAGTTACCGGTACAACAAGAGTGGTATTGGGGCTTTAAAAGCGCAAAATCGCTCATGTTTTTTGATCTAGAAACATGAGAGAGAGAGAGGAGAGAGAGAGAGAGAGGGTGTATTTAACGCCCACTGAACAAAAACTAGGTCATAACACGACTAATATTTGTTCCATTATATGGTTCTTGTTTATTATTTTACAAATACGGTTGCGCGTAGGGGTCTTTCGCAGTGGGGAGAAACTGGAGGACCGAGATAAACCCACGTGGTCGGACCGTAATAGGATCACGACCATTCCTATCCTATGCTTATGTGTGACGATGAGTAGGGTCGCCTACTACTCATTGCCCCAGGGATCAAAATCGCGCCACTGGACTCATCGACAGACCTTATCATGCATAACTATAATCGTTTTGTGGCAAAGAAGGGTTGGGTGGCCGAATGCTTAACGTTAGTTCTCTCATTTAGTCAAGTGTTGGGTTTCGATTCCCCGCTTGTACGTGACAAGGAGTATGGTCGCCTGTCCAAACTCATGAGTTTTCTCCAGGTTTTCCAGTTTCCTCCCACTGCTAAAGACTTCTACGCGCAAGCGAGTTGATAAAATAAAATTGAACAGTATGTTGATGAGATGAAATGGGGTTTAACGTCCTACTGTTCTTCTCCGAAACTTGGTGAATGAAGACGGGCATAGGCCATACGGTGTGCTATGAGGGAAATTGTGCCAGGACAGCGGTGCTACGGACATTATATCGAATTCCGACTATCATGGGACCTTTACGTGCACGCCAATGTGTACACGGGACCTCGGGTTTTCCTACCACCCGAACGACTAGACAGCAGTCCTTGTCAGCCCTTCCGTCCTGCATTGCTGACAAGGAGGGACTTTCTAGAATAATACAGGGAGCCACTATTATAGCGAGAACTGTCAGTTCTTTATTTAAATCTGACATTACGCACCCTGTTTTCTTAAAGGGACAATAACACTCTTGCTGGCTTCACAGGTCCAGAAAAAAATAGCCTTATTCTAACTACTAGATGTTTAAGTGTCCTACCTGTTGTGTAAATTATTCATTACATCCTATTGTACTTGTCGAGGGGGCTCGAAAATATGTTTAAATCCAAGTCTTTCAAACCATGTAGTTGAATTCGTTGTATTTGTATCATAAATTAATTGGAGTATTGTAAAATAGTACAATTTGTGGACCAGAATAATGATTGGGGCATATTATTCAGTAACAACAAGAGTGTTATTGGGGCTTTAAACTTAATAGAAGCTATGACGTACGTGCTGGAAATCGGATTTTAAAAACAGGAAGTAGAATGGCCTTGAGCCCTATTTTATTTCATTTAAATCGGATTGTAGAGTTGAAAATAAATTCCGCCATTATATTACATCAACAAGGGACTTGGGATAAAGTAAAATAGATGACACTGTCTGTATTCATTCTGACGTCACGAATACAACTAATTCATTCTGACATTTACGATGGCCTCTAATAATAAAATATGCCTGGTTATCGCCCTTGATTTTACTGGTGACGTCTTGAATAAAACTAAATCATTTTCTTCTTTGTACTACATGAAATGAAGTTGGGTTCAAAAAACTTCCTACTGTTTTGCTCCGACTGGGCGAATGAAGACGAGCATACAGTGTGCTGTAGGAGGGTTGAATTTTGCCCGGGCAGCCGCACTATGGCCTACTTTATGTCGACAACTGTGTAGTCGTTCGGATGGGACGAAAACCGAGGTCCCGCGTACACATTGGCGTGCACGTAAAGATCCCTTGGAATTCGATATAAGAGTAGGCCGGGCAAAATTCCCTGATAGCACACTGTATGGCGTATGCCCGTCTTCATTCGATCAGTTTAGGAGCAGAACAGTAGGAGTTTAAAAACCCCATTTCATTTCTGTAATAGCGATGATACATTTCATAATTAAAATTCTTTCAGCACTAAACATGCATAATGCAAAGCAATAAGTTATGTGGTCATTTAAACCTTTAATCGTTAACTTTGAGTGTTTGTCGGTTTGTCTTTTAAAATTTTGTGTGATTGCTATGGACTCTACAATTCTCATTAGATATTCCAGTTAACCAATATATATCAACTGCATTCGCTTAGCCATTATTTTCCTGACTGTTGTTTTAAATTCCGATTAACCTGACAGATGTGTGTTAAATAAAATATGATAAACTTGCGAACTGAAGTAGGTCATGAGCTATATATTCCCTGTACAATGTGAAATTAATGAATATCGTGTTGTCAGGATGAGGCTAATCTGTTTGATAATAGTTGAATTTGAGTAATCGGGTGGATTTTATGACATTAGCTACGGAATATTAAAATCAATACGATTAAAAGGCGGAAGCGCGTTTGTTTACAACGTTTTTTCATGGAATTCTGTTTTCATGTCTTCAAAACTTAGTCGAGAGAGAGAGAGAGAGAGAGAGAGAGAGAGAGAGAGAGAGAGAGAGAGACAACTAGGTCATTTCGGAACTAACATATGGTTTTAATTTTATTTCAATACGTCGCTAGCGCGTAGGGGTCTTCAGCAGTAGGTGGAAACCGGGGGACCCGGATAAAAACCCACGAGGTCGGACGGGCGACCCAACTCCTTGGTACGTTCAACCGTGGATTCGAAACCACGCCAGTTGACTCAATACAGTTTGAGACACCGGACTCCATTCCCAGATGATGACTGGTGGGTTTAAGTTGTTTGAAAACGTATCACATATATTGATTTAGTTGCTCGACCTTAGTAATTGTTTTAACCAACGGTTTTGTTTTGAATTTGCTGGAGGATATATTTGTCTGAAGTTTACCGGGAATGTTTTTATAGAGAGAGAGAGGGAGAGATAGGGTTTAACGTCCACTCGATACAAACTAGGTAATGGGTCTTTAGCAGTGACAGGAAACCTGAGGACCCGGAGAAAACCCCCGAGGTTGGACAGGCGAACCTACTTCTTGCCACGTACAACCAGGGATTCGAAACGACGCCAGTTGACTCAATGATGCTAACCATTCAGCCATCCAACCCCCGTTGTTTTTTGGAATTTAGGTATATAATTAATGGGTCTTTAGCAGTGGTAGGAAACCTGAGGACCCGGAGAAAACCCCCGAGGTTGGACAGGCGAACCTACTCCTTGCCACGTACAACCAGGGATTCGAAACGACGCCAGTTGACTCAATGATGCTAACCATTCAGCCATCCAACCCCCGTTGTTTTTCTAGAATTGGGTATATAATAAATGTAAGGTAGTGCACCCATTTAACAGTTTATCTTTAATATCATCGCTCCTGTTGAAAGTGTATTGATTTCTTAAAATATCTTATTTAGTTAAATCCGTTATGCACTTCCGTCAAAAGGCAAATCCTAGCAACTCACTTTTTTTTATATCAAAATTGAGTTAGGACCAAATTTGTAGTTACTAGGGTATGTTCTCCCCGTTGTTGTAGGTTGCGTGCTTCCCGTTGTTGTACTAGGTCTTCCAATCTTTTGATTTTGTAAGCAGTTACAACCATGACATAACTAGAGCTACGTCTACACTAGCAGCATTCACCGTCTACACTAGCCTTTAAATGCGGGTTTTTTCCTAAAAGCCGGCTTTTTCAATTTCTCAATCGTAAAAGCCGGCTTTTTAAAATCAGGCAATAATTGAGGGATTTTTCAAATCAAAAAGCCGGCTTTTTCAAAAAACTGGCAATTTTATGTGTGTAGACGGTAAAACCGGGTTTTATCGGGTACCCGGATGTCATCCTTCCCGAACTTCCGTACATTCATAACATTGGCACAAATAACGAAGGTCGGTGTTCATCGTCTTTTACCGTTACAAAACTTCAGTCAGTGTAGACGCTACACTTGAAAAAGTCGGCTTTTACTAGCCTAGTGTAGACGAAGCTATAGACACTTCCTTCATTTGCCTAGTATACCACAGCAAAACCTAGTAATTCAATAGTCAAATCAATGGATGAGCTGGGGTTTAACATTCATTCATTACGTTTTCCTTTGTTTTCTCAAAATAAGAAAAGTGTGAGTTACTAGTGTAGTGTCTGATGAATATGTATGTATTCCATATAAGGTTACTTATATACACGTCATTACACGTGATCACTATTTCAATTGTTGTACCCCTCTATTGTTAGTATAATTAGAGTTGCGTGTATAAGACTAACAGGAATAAAACGTGTTTGATTCGATTCGTATGTGTGTATTTTAATCTGAGTTAAATCCGATACAATCCTTGAGATATATGACCAGGGAGATATAACAATTGGCGACGAGGATAATTTTCACGGAAAAGAAGACGTATGGCGGGCTATATTCCGACAGAAATTGGTGGAATTCCAAATTTTGATTGTTCGGGGGATCCAACGTCCGTGGGAACAAGATGGCGCAAATGGAAGCGTGCTTTTGAACTTTTTATTGATGGGAAAGGAATTCGTAGTAGCACAGAAGAAATCGTAAGCTGTGACTGAAGCGAGACGACCTCAGAGTGCTTCAGAGGTGCGTTCATTCTTAGGACTTGTCAATTATAGTGCCCGTTACATTAAGAACTTGTCAACTATTGCAGAACCTTTGAGAAAATTAACTAAGAAAAATGAACCTTTTGTTTGGGAATATGAACAGGAAGAATCGTTTAATAACTTAAAGCAATCTTTAGCATGTGCATGTACATTAGGTTATTTTAATAGGCATGATAGAACTTTTGTTATTACTGATGCTAGTCCTGTGGGTCTAGGTGGAATTTTGATTCAAGAACAGCAAGGCGAACATAGGGTTATTTGTTATGCAAGTAGATCACTTTCCGAAGTCGAAAAGAAATATTCACAAACTGAAAAAGAAGCGCTGGGTATTGTTTGGGCATGTGAACGTTTTCATATGTATTTATATGGTACCAATTTTGATTTGCTAACTGATCATAAGCCTCTTGAATTTATATATTCTAAGCGATCTAAGCCAAGCGCAAGGATAGAACGTTGGGTATTAAGACTCCAACCATATACATATAATGTTCATTATATTAAGGGCTCAGATAATATTGCTGATTGCCTATCAAGGTTAACTCAAAACCATAATACTAAGAATAGTTCAACGGAAGATCATAATTATGTTAAATTTGTTGCAGAAATGTCTACACCAAAAGCTCTATCTACTCGTGAAATTGAACGTATTGCTTCTAAGGATGAAGAATTGTTAAATTTAAGGGATTGTATTAAAACTGGTGAATGGCATAAGCTTAAGAATAAATTTTATTTAGCAATTAGAAATGAACTTTGAATAATTATATATTTAATATTAAGAGGTACTAGAATTCTTGTTCCTTACAAATTAAGAGATACTGTATTAGAATTATCACATGAAAGACATCCTGGTATTGTTGTTATGAAAAGACTTTTGAGATCTAAGGTTTGGTGGCCAGGTATAGATAAAGATGTAGATAATTTTTGTAAATCATGTAAGTCATGTCAAATTGTTAGCGCAACACAATCACCTGAACCATTGAAAACTACTGACTTACCTAATGGTCCTTGGCAACATGTAGCAGCAGATTTGATGACTCCATCATTACCTTCAGGTGATCATTTATTTGTTGTCGTAGATTATTATAGTCGTTTTATTGAGGTGGAATGGATGAAATCCACAACGTCTGATAAAATTATTGCTAGTCTTAAAAGAATGTTTCTTATGCATGGATTACCATTATCTATTACCACTGATAACGGTCCTCAATTTATTAGTGACCAATTTAAGGATTATTTAGAATGTAACGATATTAAGCATAGGCGCACAACACCAATATGGCCTCAAGCAAATGGTGAGGTTGAACGACAGAACCGTTCATTGCTTAAGCGACTGAAAATGGCACAAATTGAAAACCGAGAGTGGCATGAGGAATTGAATAAATATCTTATGATGTATAGAACCACACCCCATAGTACTACTGGTGTTAGCCCTGCAGAATTGATGTTTAAACGTAAACTTAGAACAAAATTACCAGCATTGGATGATTTTGATTATTCCCATGATGATTTAGCTGTTAGGGATTATGATGCCGAGCGAAAAGGGAAAGGGAAGATATATACTGACTTTAAGAGAAAAGCTTGTGAAAGTAATGTTAAAGAGGGTGATTTAGTTTTATTGAAACAAAAGCCTGAGAATAAGTTAATGTCAAATTTTGAAGCTAATCCATATCATGTCATATCTAAACATGGTAATAGTGTAACCGTAGAAAATGAACAAGGTGTGAGGTATAAGAGAAATTCTACGCATGTTAAAAAGTTTATTGATAAGTTGAACCAAAGTACTAATGATTTCAATAATGGTGAAAGTACTACAAACTCTAAGTCTAAAAATAATACAATGTTTGATTTTGATGATATTATTGTTGAAAAGCCAACTGGTCAAAATGATAGCAGTAATACTTTATTAGACCAGAGTGATGTTAGTGAAAATGTTGTACATCAACAAGGTAGTATACCTAATAAAGATAATACTCAATCTTCTACGGATTTACACAAAAAGAATAATTCAGAACTTGAATGTAATTTACGTCCTACTAGTACTAGATTGAGAAGGATGCCTAATAGATATCAAGATTTTGATATGTTAAAATGACGATTGTTAATTTGTTTGTTGCATGTTTTTATTTGAATAGTCTTATAGTATTATGATAAATTTTAATCCAAGGCAAGGATTTATCTACAATATTCATTTACTGAAACTTTATATTTTATCATTATTATGCATGTAGTCTTTTCTTTATAATTACAATATTTGTTTTCAATTAGTTTTATTATTCATAGGTAAAATATTTGTAGATTTAAAAGCAATACATGTAGATTACTTTTAAAGTAAAAAGGGAGGAATTGTAGTGTCTGATGAATATGTATGTATTCCATATAAGGTTACTTATATACACGTCATTACACGTGATCACTATTTCAATTGTTGTACCCCTCTATTGTTAGTATAATTTGAGTTGCGTGTATAAGACTAACAGGAATAAAACGTGTTTGATTAGATTCGTATGTGTGTATTTTAATCTGAGTTAAATCCGATACAATCCTTGAGATATATGACCGGGGAGATATAACAACTAGGTTTTGAGATTTGACGGCAGAGTGTACGTTTAGTATGTTACTAAATGTCTTTAATAAAACTGGTGTACACGAGTGTTTCAAATCATTAAATTTCCACACTTAATTTATATTTGATACACGTGAGCACGACTCTGGTTAAACAGCCAGGATGGCCGGAAAATTTCCAGAATGGGGAATCGGAGAGGTAAAATACATCTAGCCCTTTGGATAGAACGATCAACCGTGGTGAACACGTAGCCATATGCATAAAAGAATCTATGGTTAAATATCCCTCATCGCAAAATGTGAACGCGTCTTCAAAAGCGTAGATGGTGCGCAAAGGTGCAGTTTTAGATTTCATTTTATTTCATGGTTTAAATTGTTTGTTTCAATAATTCGCTTGCACGTGGGTTTTTTTTAACAGTGGGAGGAAACCGGAGAACGCTGAGAAAACCCACAAGGTCGGACAGGCGACCCTACTCCTTGCCACGTAAAACCGTGGATTCGAAACCGCGCCATAGTTGACTCAATGACATGCTTTATGATACAGCCTGCGAACGCTAACCATTCAGCCATCCAGCCCCCCCCCTATCAAACGGAAGAAGAGATGGGTTAAACATCCACTCAAATAAACTAGTAGGTAACATATCGTGGGCCTACAATTTTATTTAAATAATATAGGTTTTCAGCAATGTGGGAAACCGGTCTTTCCTGATAAAACCCCATGAACATACGAATTCTGGTCTTTTTTAAACCTTTTCTAAAATTCTGAATTCCTCGATCTAAACAATTATACATCGTAGTTTAGTTTAATCGCTAATATTGGGGACCTAGAAATTGACGAAATGGGTCGCAACGCGTATAATAATGTAACATGAATATATTATACAAACTGATTTACATTCAATCGCTTCTGTAATTACTGTAATTTCTAATCAGTCTCAATCGAATGGCAATCTCTAGCGTCTACACCGATAGTATTTTACTGTGAATGCTCTCTAGATAAGAACATGGGGTCACTGGTTGATGAGTGTGGAATATGTCTAGCCTCGTTCTTCGAGTCCTGGGGGGTTGGGATGGCCTAGGGGTCTAGAATGCCGCGCTTCGACCTCTAGCTGGCCGGTCACCTCTGGTTTGCGGCTGTAGTTTCTATCTCTGTGTGAGCGTATGTGACATGGAGATAGAGGCGCCTTCTCCACCTCGTGGGTTTCCTCCGACTACTAAAGACTCCTACGCGGAAGCGAATTATTGAAATAACAATTGAAAACCATACGTTAGTCCCAAAATGACCTAGTTTGTGTAGAGTGGACGTTAAACTCCATTTCTCTCTCCCCTCTCTCTCCCTCTCTCTCTCCCCCCTCTCTCTCTCTTCGAGTCATTTGTTACATATGGCCCCGAGACGCATTATTATGGTACACGATGCGTGTACCAATTGTATTTTTTTTATATTGTCTTAAATATTAGATGTCAGGAGCCTTTCATTTCGCGCTAAAATGACAACATCGATGAAATATTTCGTGTTATATAAAAATTACTGGTTAAATCCCCTTTACCACTCTTGTTGTAACTGAATAATATGTCCCAATCTTTATTCTGGTCAACAAATTGTACTATTTTACAATATTCCAATTAATTGATTATACAAATTTAATCTTAACACACCTAATTGAAAAAAATAATGGAACAACGTTTAACGTAAACCTTTTCAAGTGTAACTTCGATTTTAAAATATTTTCGAACCATCTGGACAAGTATATAGGATGCAATGGATAATTTACACAACAAGTAGGACACTTAAACATCTAGTACTAAGATAAGGATAATATTTTTTTTCTGGACCTGTCAAGCCAGCAAGTGATTTATTGTCCCTTTCACGTACAGGCAACGTTTCGACGTTTAGATTGTGCATTGTATTTCTTGTGCTTGAGGGCCACAGAACGAAATAAAAAATGAAATGGGATTTAACGTCCTACTTTTCTACAGTAATTTGTCGTACAGTACACTATGAAAGAAAGTTTGCCTGAACATTTTGCTACACCCCACTCTTATTTAGAAGAATTCCAACCGACAAGGGTTTTTAAACATGTACGCCATTTGGTACACGGGACCTCAGGTTTTAGTTCCATCCGAATAACTAGATATTTTTTCTTGTTAGGCCCTCTGACCTGCTCCGCTAACATGGAGAAACCACGCTGGAAAATCCCGCGGAACTTTATCGGCCAACACCGAGCGCGAACTCGCTGAGCCATTTACAATATCACCGAAGACAAAGTTCTCTTAATTCAGTTCAAGTGCCTGTACATTTTCAGAGTTTATATCACTTTGATCATATTATCGTAACTGATTTGAAGAACGGTGATTGATTAAAACTTCATTTAACTAAGCGGAAAGTCAAATGACAAAAAGCTGTTTGATAGGCATTTAGTAAAAGAACATATTAACACAAGGTACAATTTTATGGATATACAATTACTGAGTTTGATACTAAGCGGCGTTTCGACGAGGTTTCTCTCTTCTTTATCAAGCAAATGATACAAAAATATGAGTTGTGGGCTAATATATACAGAATATGCAACTAAGATAACAATCAAATACAATTAACGTTTAACATCTGATGCTGTTTAATAATATAAATAATTAAAAAAAAACTATGATGAAATGAAAACCAATGTAAATCCATAATAGATATATTATTGTAAACTCTCAGAAAAAAATCTATTTCTATTGGACTGTTTTATACAAGACTCAGTATTCATCGATAATTTGACAAATTATCAAATAATTATTTTTAAAAAAATGTCAATCAAACAATTTATAACAAGACAGTTGTTAGTCCGTAATTTTAATTTATATTGTAACTTGGGGGCATCGGTGCCGTGTATACATTGGCGTCACGTAAAAGATTCCTTGACAGTTGGAATTCGGTATAAGAGTAGGCCGTAGCGCCGCTGTCCGGGCAAATTTTCTCTCATAGCACGCTGTATGGCGTATGCCCGTCTTCATTAGCCCAGTTTATGAGCAGAACAGTAGGACGTTAAACCCCATTTCATTTCATTTCATTTCATTTTATTTCTTGGGGCATCGTGTGGTTAAAGTTTTTAAAAGTATATCCCCATCCAACCTTTTAACTAAACATATTTTAAAGTTTGTAACTAATATAGAAAATATGCTTTATTTTTGTTTTTCATTCAACAACGACAAAAGCTTAATTATAGAAAATGATTTACCTTGAGTGAAGTGTCTTTCAGTCTTTGTCCTGGCGTACAAAATACAAACAAAAATAAATTAAATGTCCCTCTTTCCTCGTTCCGTGTTTCCAAGTTCACTAAATTCCACCAAAAGTACAAAAGACGTCCACTATATAAGGATAAAGTATGCTGGTTCCAATGTCTAAAACCTGTTTGGCAATGACGGTCTATAGAAAACTTTTAAAAGAGCGATGTGTGGTCTGACTGAAGTTTAAGTGACCGTTTCGCCCACCGCGCCCACGGTAAACAACTCCACACGTGACGTCATCGCTTTCTGCAGATATTCCCTGTAATCTGTTTCCAGGCACCCCAGTATTTCATGTATTGATCTGTAAAGAGCGTGGTGATTTAATTGTATTGTTTCGCGACTCCCCATCAATGGTATCCGCGGAATCAATGAATGTTCTAACACTGCTGGACAATAACGTGTGTGAAATTCCATATTCCGTGACGGTATCTTAGAATTTATAAGAATTATCTTGTTGAAACAGCAGTTACCTGTAGTAGAACATGTTGTCTCCACGTTGTCTCCACATTATGGGGTTTAAAGTCCACTCGACACAAACTAGGTCATTTCGGGATTAACATATGGTTTAATTTAATTTCAATAATTCGCTTGTGCGTAGGATTCTTTAGCAGTGGAAGAAACCGGAGGTCCCGGAGTAAACACACGGGGTTGGACAGGCAGCCCTACTTCTTGCCACCTACAACCGGGGATTGGACACCACGCCTGTTGACTTAATGACAGGCTTTAGGATACAGCGCGCGCACGCTAACCATTCAGCACCCCCCCCCCCCACAGATGAACATGGACATACGACATGCAGTGAGTTTGCTATGAGGCAAATGTGTCAAGTCAGCGGCGCTATGGCCTACAGTTATTTCGAATTACAATTGTCAAGGGTTCTTTCACGTGCACAAGAGTGCTCGGATTTTTTGTCTCAACCGAACGGCTAACATTCACATGTATATCGTTAAACGGTATACAATAAAATATAGATATATCTACGGGTATTAGAATTAATAAAAGGGTAATATAAACCCAAATGCCTTCTACATATTGGTGCAGAACCGAGGACCTGGCACGAAACGTCTAGTCGTTCGGATGGGACGAAAAGCTGAGGTCCCGTAACTCACCCAGAATAACTGTTGCGGTATCTACATCGGGTTGGTGACATGAAAAAGGTGATTATCTTTCTAACTGATAAATGGTAATAGCTATAAATTTATTTTTACTAGCTAAAAATACAAGTCTTTCTAGTAGATAGCACTGCGCATGTGCCCTAATAGTCACCGACAAGGACCAAAAAAAGAGCGTTGTTTCGTCAATATCGCCCAAAATATTCGAAAAAGTTACCGACACAAAAACGGAAGTATGGCGTATGCCCGTCTTCAATTAGCTCAGGTTAAGTGCATAACAGTAGGACGTTAAACCCCATTTCATTCATTCATTCTATCTGGCCTGTCAAGTCTGTGGCTTGGATATAAGGGCACAGTCTCAACCTCAAGGTTTTGTCTGCGATATCAATTCGGTGGAAGCGGGCGTAAAGTAAAGCTATTTCCCACAAACCCCAGGGTTATCACCGTGTACTCCGTTTACCTCCCTCAAGCAAGATCACTATGCGTGCGCTAAGATAATAAAGATGGAAAATAAGACAACTTGTCTGCGATATCACCTTGGGTTGAAGCGGACGTTAAACACCGAGAACAACAATCGTGTGAATTACGACCGATTGACAGAAAGTAGACTCAATTGATATTTAGAGAGCATAGTTAGGCGTTGATCCAACATTTCCTTGTCAGTGTGTTTCTATATATAATGTCAGCTGACAGAATCGGTTTCGGACGAGTTATTTGCCCCTGAATTTGATAACCCCGCTTACGCACATAATAGTAATATAATGAAATAGAATTTAACGTCCTACTATTCTTCTCCGGTCTGGGTAATGAAGACGAGCATAAACCATATAACGTGCTATGAGTGAAATGTTGCACAGACAGCGTCCTTACGGCCTACTCTTACATGACGTTCATGCTAATGTGTACACGGGACCTCGGTATTTTCGTACCATCCGAACGTCCTTGTCAGGCCCTCTGTCCGGCATCACTGACAAGGGGGGACCACGCCGGAAAATCTGTATGAACTTTCTCGGCCAATGCAGGGATCGAACAAACGACTTCCAGACTAGCTAGCGAGCCTGCGTCTTACCCACTTAGCCAACGTGACCCCTAGTAGTAATAGACCTTCGACATAATGCTTAATGGTAGGTTCACACTGCGGAATTTTTCCCACCCTCATCACGGCCTACTCTTATATCGAATTCCAACTGTCAAGGGATGTTTGACGTACATGCTAATGTGTACACGGGACCTCGGTATTTTCGTACCATCTGAACGTCCTTGTCAGGCCCTCTGTCCGGCATCACTGACAAGGGGGAACCACGCTGGAAAATCTGTATGAACTTTCTCGGCCAATGCAGGGATCGAACAAACGACTTCCAGGCTAGCTAGCGAGCCAGCGTCTTACCCACTTAGCCAACGTGACCCCTAGTAGTAATAGACTTTCGACATAATGCTTAATGGTAGGTTCCCACTGTGGAATTTTTCCCACCCTTATCATGTATCCGTATCGTTACGCCATACGTTGCGTCAATGTAGTAATAAGCCGGGATTCCATGTGTACGCGCTGCGTGCGGAATACGTGTGGAATGCGTGTTACGTGATGCGTGCGGAATGCGTGTTACGTAATGCGTATTGTCAGTTTCCATGTGTGCGTGAGTGGCGTATTATATGTGGATGAGAACCGAATATTGCCATCCCAAAACTACATCGGATATGCCTGTTACAGTGGCAGTGCGCATGTCCGGTCTCCGTATACACGCGTATTGCGTATTCGTACAATCTTGTGAGCGTCCCGAGAAACACGCACTACGCGCTGCGCATCACGCTTTACGCATTACGTGTACATGGAATCAACTCCTACCATTTTAGTGCAAAGTGTTAAATACGCATTACGTACTACGCATTCTGCATTACGCACATGGAATCCCGGCTTTATGGCAAATTTTCGCGCCGCGTACGTATATTGGTCGCTAAGCTGGGTTTATTTCACTATATATTACAGCATGATGTCAGTTATCTATCAAGATTACCATCAGTATTAGTCAAGTTCCTAGCCTACAAATTTCTGGAGGGAGTAAAGGCGCTCGACAGTCGCTGAACTATTAAATAAAATTTAATGTCGAATCACATCATTTACAGATTTGCAAGGTTCCACCTCCCTTCATTTAGCCCGTTGAATAACAGGCAGACAGGAAAAATACGAAAATTCAAAGAAAATCTCTTTTTTTCAGTCTTTATCATGGTTTAAGTCACATCAAATACACTTTCGTGTTCCATGATACACAACATTTCAGCGTGTAAAAGTAGCAAACACAAACTGTAAAACGACGACCATGTTATACGGACCATTTTCGTATGAGAGCTGTTCGATACGTGCTGCCTATCCGTGTGCCGTATCACGTATGGGAAATACACACACATCGATGACGTCACACGCAAAATCGTCATGAATACGCGATACAGACCAGGAATTTACGCTTTCCAAAGGTCTCTATTGAGTTCACGATCTGCGTACGTGCAGATACGTCCGGATACGTTTTGATACGATCAACACGATTGTCACGACTGACCTCAATATATGACTACGATTACTCCACGACTAAACCACGATTATTCACAGCTTACAGAACATCGTGTGTACATATTGCGTCGACGACGTATTCGGAGAAAAAACACAAAATGTAGTGTTGACGTTTTATATAATTTGTAATTAAAAGTTCAATTTGATTACACGTGTTTATTATTTTTAACCGGGTTAACAATTAGTTCGAATATAGAACTCAAACAATAAATTTAGCCATTGTTCGCGTTGGGGATATCAGTTTACTCAAGTCCGATATGGATAACGTAATCAGTTACAATAATTCAATATTAGTTGTTCATTACCATATCACATATCTGTTGGGTTTCGTATTAAAGGCACAGAGAGGGACAGATCCAAGATGGCCGCCATACCAGATTTGGAGGAAAAGGTGCTTATCAAAAATTGAATGCCTGGGCTCTGTTTCTCGAAATCCAAATTTTGGTAGATACATCAAAATTTGATTGGCTAAGCAATAAAATCAGTCTAATATTAACAAATCAAATTACTCAAATTTGGAATTTATCGTCCACTCGACACAAACTAAGTCATTTTGTGACTAACAAATGGTTCAATTTTATTCAACAATTCGCTTGCGCGTATAGGGGTCTTTAACAGTGGGAGGAAACCGGAAGATCACGAGGTTAAACAGGCCACCCCACTCCTTGTCACGTACAGCCGGGGAATCAAAACCACGCTAGTTGACTCAATAATAGACCTTAACGTGCACATGCTAACCATTCGGTCACCCTACCCACATTACCAACTTAAACCACCTGGGGATTTGAGCAAGAGCAGTTTAAATTTTAAACAATATTTTTGTTTCTACTGTAAACCAATGAACAAGCAAATGAAAACTCTTAGTCTCTTTCACAACACGTAGGCTACATGTACCTTATTTGGCGCAATTTCTGCTTGTCGCCTTAGCTTGAGAGTATGTAATACGAATTTATATGAGTTTAGGAGAGAGAGTGAGAGAGAGAGAGAGAGAGAGAAAGAAAGATAGAGAGAGATATGGGGTTTAAGTCCACTCGACACAAAATAGGTCATTTCGGGACTAACATATTATGTTTTTTTTTATCTATTTCCAAAATTCACTTGCGCGTAGGGGTCTTAAGCAATGGACTCAATGACAGGTTTTATGATACAGACCCGGAGAAAAAGGTTGGACAGGCGACCCTACCCCTTGCCACGTACAACCAGGGATTCGACCACGCCAGTTGACTCAACGACAGGTTTTATGATACAGCGAGCGCACGCTAACCATTCAGCTATCCACCCCCTATAAATTTACCCGTCTTCCATTAGCCGAGGTTAGGTGCATAACATTTTATTTCCTATAAATTTAGGGTTAGTGATATTGACTCCTTGAATCTGATGTAACGATCCCAGGAAACTCTACAAATTGTTTTAAACTTTAACTTTGGTGTCAGTAAAAATATTTATTTTAATCAGCTTTACAGCTTCTAAATGGTGTTTATATTTTTCTTCAGCGATTACCTATAGAAAACACTCGATGTTAATGGTGGTTGCTACTCTATCATTTCAACTTGACTTAGCTGACCTAGAATCTCTGACCTCGTCTATAAAGTACGAGGGCTCGCAAAAATGTACTAAACCTGAAAAGGATAGATGACTTGGAGAGAGAGAAATGGTGTTTAACGTCCATTCAACAGAACTAGGTTATTTCGGGACTAACATATGGTTTAATTTTATTTCAATAATTCGCTTGTGCGTAGACACATACGCTCACACCAGGGCTGGAAACCACAGCCGCAAGCCAGGGTGGCCGGCCAGCTAGAGGTCGAAACTCGGCACTCTAGACCACGAGGCCGTCCCAATCCCCCAGATGACTTGGAACTTATGAACTTAACAGGTCGAAGCGCGGCTCTCTAGACCACGAGGCCGTCCCATCCCCCCAGATGACTTGGAACTCATGAAACTAACAGGTCGAAGCGCGGCTCTCTAGACCACTAGGATGTCCCAACCCCCCAGATGACTTGGAACTCATGACACTAACAAGTCGAACCGCGGCACTCTAGACCACTTGAAACTCATGATACTAATATGTACAATCATTGAATGAATCATAGACGTAAGAAATGCAACTGTAGTCGTACCAGACCTTTTTGTTAACCTACCCATTGACATCACCAGAAAAAGACAACACTGGCTATAGGGCAGTTATCAAGTATCCGAAAGTACTAGCCCCAACACAGATACATGCCGATATGGTCTACAGTAAATAAGTGGATTGCGGAATTTAAGCCTGGCAGAGAGGGCCTTAGCGATGGCCCGCGGTCCACAGTAGGAAAGTAGACTGTGGAATTTAAGCATGGCAGAGAGAGAGCATTGGCGATGACCCGCGGTCATGAAAGGTCATCAACAGCAATCATTTAAGAAAACATTAGCCGGTACAAGACATGGGGATGACTGAGCGACGATTGGCCAGATTTGTAACCATGGACACCTGTTTCCAAAACTGAAAAGGAACTAGTCGGTAATCATTTTCCTAGTAATGACGACGCCATTTTAGCTGTAGACAACTTTTTCAGGGTGGTTGAACGAAATTTCTCCCTGGCCGGAAGTAGGGCCTTGCGATATCATCGGATAAAATTGTGTACACATCGAAGGGGGCTGACGTAGAAAATTGAATAAATCAGTCAATTTTTTTACAGATAAGCTTAGAACTTATCACTCAGCCCACGCATCTTCGAGCTTCTTATAGAGTCACCAAACCGGAAGTCGGCCATATTGTCTGCTTAAACGTATAAAGCCTGGGGCTACTGGTTTACATTTGAAAGGAGTGTTAACTATTGTCGAGTGGCTGGATGTTACAATAGAGAACAATTGCCGTTTTCGTCTCATATTCAAGATAAAAGAAATTGTGACGGGTTTATTACACAGCGAAAAGATAGGCCGAGGAATATTAATTTCAATATATCTTTGTAGATACAAAACCGGATCGACCCATTTTTGAACCGATGTTCCTATTACAGATTCATCTTTCACAATATTGTATTAATGATAATAAATAATATTCTTTGGGTAATTTATGTAAGATTTGGGTAAAGAACTAGCTAGCCATTCTTGCTATAATAGTTCGGCGATGGACAATGCAAACATAATATATTAAAACCTTTATTCAAATTACTCTATTGCGAGTAAAAATATTGGCCTTTGAAGGTTTGACAACCACCCACCCTACTGGCTGTTTAAAGCTAAGCCTCCCTTCTCCATTTTTAAATTAAATCAAATTATAACTGAACCGTTCTAATCTACTTATTATCAGAGATATCCGATGACATCGAGAGTTGATTAAAGCAGGACTTGTAATATGTACCGATAGCAGTTATTGCGCATGCTCTCCAGATAAGAATGTAGCGTCACCGTTTTTCATGACTTGTAGAATATGTCTAGCCTCGTTCTTCGAGCTGGACACGGCATGGCGTCATTCTTTTGGTTGATACAGCACAATTAGCTCCTTGTTGTGTTTTGTTTTGTTTTCAAATCTTCCGACATAAACAAGCATGTTGTGACATTTTATTTTACAGACATCCCCAACCCCACGCAACCCTTTGAAATATTTTTACCTGCCGTCTTCTACATAAAACTAATGAAAACGAAAACTAGGAAGATACCTAAAATAGAACAACTACGCAGGAGTGGGATCAAACAGTATCTAAATTACTACCTACTGTTTGCCCATTAAAAAGAAAAACGAAATAGATTGTATGACCTTTAAACAGACATTATGCAAGAGCTAAACCGTCCCTTACAGGTCTTTCTTTACGCCTGAAATTTTATCTTACTTATTCATCAGACATTTATTCACTTACCCAGACCATAATCAACTCTCTAAGACATCGCTAGCCTGCGATATAATTGATAATTTAACGTCAAACTGGATAATCGAGACTTTGTTTTTACGTACCGACTTTAGTAATGATGACCGGGGCTAGGCCTAAAATTCAATCACTAATATCTCGGTTTATAGTGCAGCAATTGGAATGAAATTTTCAGCATATTCTCTTTACATTACCTATTGTATTTATTTTAACTATTATAGCGATTTTTAAATTATCTAATCTCCCATTATACTCCTTTAATTGGAGCCAGAATAGGAATCCAATCGCAAAACATAGATAGGTATGAAAAGGGTTGATCTCTTCCCGTTTATTTTCAGAATCGGGACATAGTATTGAGCAACACAGTTGGGCTTAAAACTCCATTTCATTTCGTCTACAAAATATCAAGTTCACTAGCCGCCATTATTACATCATATCCTGTCTGGTTCTGAATCGTGGTTTGGTCTTCCATTTTAATTTCTTTCGTGTCTATTTATATCAGAACAACAACCTGAAAGACCGTTCGTTTTATAATATTCTAATTGTTGTTTTAAGCGCACGATGTCAACATAATGTTATTGTTCAAAATAAAACTTGAAAGGTTTACAATATGATTAGGAATTTGTTTTCTTCTTTGTAATTACTTTTTTAAAAAAAATTATCATCCTACAGGCAACTAATTCAACCTGACAATTCACAATGATAATGTGGTTATTAACAATTTAATTAAACATACATTATGCCAGAGCTAAATCTGCCTATTGTAGGTCTTTCTTTGTGTCTGAAGTATTATATAAACTCTTAAATAACGAATTAACACAATAATCAATATTTGGTGTCATCGCTAGCCTGTGTACTTTAGTGGAATATGATACGATTTGCTGCATAACTTTCCTTCTCGATTTAACGATTAAATGTATAATCGGGACTATGATTATGATTTTTGTCCTACCCACTTTAGTAATGATGACCGAGGCTATTTGGAACTTTCGATCGCATATTTCTCGGTTCATAGTGGATCAACTTGACTGACAATTTTTGCAAATTGCCCTTACATTATCTAGTTTTTAACTACTATAATGAGAACTGCCAACTCGTTATCTAATCTCCCATAGCGTCTCTTTAAATTTGTTTCAATTCGAAGTACGCAATTTTGTTGGCCTGCAGTAGACATCTAGAAACTATGATGGGCAGACTGTTTTTTATTCGTTTCTGTTGCTTCGTTTCACTTCATTGCATCAAAGCCCTTTATACAGAAAGTTACCACAACTCATTTCCAGGCGCCGTTATGGATCCAAACCAAGATGCCTTAAAACCCATACCTCGTGTGTTTCTCTGGGTCCTCTGGTTTCCTCCCACTGCTAAAGACCCCTAAGCGCAAGCGAATTATTGAAATACAACTGAATCATGCGTCCCGAAATAACCTAGGGCGCCTGTCCAAACTCGTGAGTTTTCTCTGGGCCCTCCGGTTTCCTCCCACTGCTAAAGACCCATACGCGCAAGCGAATTATTGAAATGAAATTAAACCATATGTTAGTCCCGAAATGACCTAGTTTGTGTTGAGTGGACGTTAAACTCCATTTATCTCTCCCTCTTCTTAAAAACCATGACATCATGGCATCATACAGCTCAAATATAAAGTTGCGACAACTGTGAACAGTGAAGCCAGAAATTTCATATGACGTCATGAAAATATTACGCCATCTTGGGTTCCAAGTAATTGTATCTACTCTCTCTCTATTTATATGCCCTATTAAATTGCTGTGTCGAAGTTTGCTGTCCCGACAGACAGGGATATGGATAGATATTTCATAGATTTCTGCGAAAAAGAGACTACAGGAGATAAAACATACATTCTTTAAAGCCCCAATACCCCTCTTGTTGTAACTGAATAATATGTCCCAATTTTTATTATGGTCAACAAATTTGTACTATTTTACAATATTCCAATTAATTGATGATACAAATTTCATCTTAAAACACCGAATTTACAAAATTGGAAAAATTCAACCACATGGCAACAACATGGTTTGAAAGGTTTACGTAAACACTTTCGAATGCAACTTGAATTTAAGCATATTTTTGAACCCCCTGGACAAGTAAAATAGGATGTAATGGATAATTTGCACAACAGGTAGGACGCTTAAACATCTAGTAGTTAGAATAGGGCTATTTTTTCTGGTTTCTGGACCTGTCAAGCCAGCAAGAGTGGTATTGTCGCTTTAAACAAAAAGTATAGCTGATCATACTATTATGCTTCGAGCATAGTTTATGCTTCGTCAGTGTCATGTGGTTTCTTTTTCAATTTGTTTGGGGTAAGACCTTATTACTCCACGCCTTTGTGTAAATAGTAATATTAATCGGTGTAATATATATAAACCACACAAATTTAACATATACAAATACAGGTAGACAGACATTAAAGGGGTCCAGTGAAGGGGACGCAGTTGGTTTAGTTTTTGTCCGAATCCGTTGGGTAATTGCGCCCCATTTTCAGATTCAGATTCCTTGGTTGTCGCGAATACCAAGTCTCACGCTTTCAAGCTATAATGTCTACATGTGATAATCGAGTTAAAAGGTTCAAGGTTCGTCTAATGTCAGGGTTTGTTATGTCGCGATCTCTGATTGGATGCTACTGTTCACGTGTCTGCAGATTACGTAGCTATAAAATGTCGGGAATTGTGAAGTAAACCAGCAACGGCCAGATGTTGTAAAACTCACAGTCGTTGCTTTAGGAACATGAACACATATCTACTTTTTGTTCAATCTATAAAAAACCTACATTCCTACAAAATGTTTTATTTAGACAAGTAAAACAAGACAATTCATAAATACGAACAAATCTGAATTGTTATCCATATAACTCTTGTGTTTATTTTTAATGTGCTCAATTACTAAATGCCATTCAAACATTAAATCTGAATATTCTAAATGGACCAATAGAACGAAATACATAAGAATATGTGAAATAAGATAATTTTATCATATGATTCAACCGAAAGGTTCTATATATACAACATGGATAATTGTCATCTACACCAAAGCCATTTCAAACCAGATATTTAAAGAGCGTTACCAATATATTAATTTAAGAGAAACTATATCATTTCCTAAAATTTATATTCATTTGACAATCGACCCCTATTTGTTAACTATGGTTGATGATAACTACGGTGTAAACATGGTTTAACGACTCTATCTAAACAACAAGGTATATCATGGTTTAGAGACTACAGGGTACAGACATCATGATTTAGATACTACAGGGTATATCATGGTTTAGAAACTACAGGGTACATCATGGTTTAGAGACTGCGGGCTAGATTATGGATTAGATAGTCTATATGAACTACAGGGTACATCAAACCAAACGGTACATCGAACTACGGGGTACGTCGACCTGTAGGGTACACCATGGTTTTAGAGACTATATCCGAACTAAAGGGTACATCATGGTTTAGATATCCTTGACCCCCCGTCTGTTCCTGCCTGTCCGATGGGATTCTCTCCCTGCTTCTATAAAAGAGAGAGAGGGAAATTGGGCTTAACGTCCACTCGACACAAACTAGGTCATTTTGGGACTAACGTATGGTTTTCAATTTTTTATTTCAATAATTCGCTTGGGCGTAGGGGTCTTTAGCAGTGGGAGGAAACCCACGAGGTTGAGAAGGCGCCCCTATCTCCATGCCACATACGCTCACACTAGGGATCGAAACCACAGCCGCAAGCCAGAGGTGACCGGCCAGCCAGAGGTCAAAGCGCGGCACTCCCAACCGTCCCAACCCCCGCTTTTATAAAAATGTTTTCGACAATTTGTCCTGATGTTTCTAGCTTACGCACAATATGTTTCATTACAGTCCTATCTCAAATTATATTATGAACCCAATATTGAATTCAGTAACCCTAAAACCTTATTACAAGCAATATCCATTTCGGTTTCTATTTTGATTGTCGTTTCATATTTACACCAATGGACCATTCATAATTAGTTTTTCTTTTAAATAGAACTCGACAACCACTATTAGTCTGTCGGAATTAGATTTCTTGTGGCAGAATTGTGCAAGGTAAGCTTTCTTGGTCTCAAATGAAAGGTGGGACCTAGTAGTATCTCAGAAAAAAATGACTCATCATTTGGACTTGAGGAAATAATTTGGCGGGAACTTTTGACTTGTATCCAACCTATGATTGAAAATTTCACGGATCACACAAATTTTGGCACTGTATACGTATGATGGGTACCAAACTACATGTTTTAGGGGATGCCACGTTCGCATTTGACATCCTTTGATACAAAAAATAAGAATTAGGCCCTTAGGTGGAGCTATACATGACAATATTCTACTAGACTTCGTTGGTATTAAACTCAAACGCACGATGCGAACGGTTGTGTGACCGAAGACTGATAAGAACGCCGCCCAGACAGTAAAATATAACAAAATAATCTCACCAACACTCACTGCTATTTTAGAGCTCATCAACAATCGGTGTTTCTGTTTTCTCTCCGTAGGAGATTGAGAACACCAAGCTTTCCCTGACCAAAGGTAGCGGATTTTGTATCACAGCCACACTGAACCAGATCTTTTCGTCTGTCCGTAGGAGATTGAGTGAGAACACCAAGCTTTCCCCGACCAAAGGTAGCGGATGTTGTATCACAGCCACTCCAAGCGTGGGTAAACAGGATGTGATTTTTTGTGATTGGGTGCAGACAATGAAAGAGACTAAGGATGGAATACAGAAATCCATCCTTCTGTTTTTTCGGTAACTTGCATAATTTGTTGTAGTGCATGGCTGGTTCGAAATGATATACTAACATGACGAGTATATCCGTGTCCTCCGCCATCAAAACAACTTCCATCTGTTTTGAAGCATCCAACGCAGAGTTCACGATCATAGTATCGGTGTCTGCAAGAACAGTATTCATGGTTCGATATGTACGTTCTTCCTACCAATGGTTATACCAGATTCCAAATCCTGCAATGTACGTATCGTATATTTACGAGATAGTTTCGCTTGATCGTATAGCAGGTTGTCCAACTTGTTTTGGATTGTCTGACCGACGGCCCCACAATCTTCGCAGTTCACAGAATCCGTGTCGGGTGTTGTTATTCCTGTTAAGAGTTAGCGTAGTTCTGGATTATTGGTGAACGTCGGTCTTTCCTCTAGTTTCACCAGCCTCAACATGCTGCTCTGACGTTTCTCTATGTGTAACCGTCATCTGACACATCACATCATAGAATGCGGCGTACAGCGATAGACAGTGTACCCATTGTTGCTTGTTGCCTCCCCGATCAGGGACTACTAAGTTTGAAGGGCTGCCAAGTTTTCTCCCCAAGGCCAAATGATTGGTCATTTTTTCCGAGATACTACTATGTCCCACCTTTCATTTGAGACCAAGAAAGCTTAATTTGCACATTTCTGCCACTAACGGTATACAGTATACCCAATGTTGCCTCCCCGACCAGAGACTGCTAAGTTTGAAGGGCTGTCAAATTTTTTCCCCAAGGCCAAATGATAGGTCATTTTTTCTGAGGTACTACTAGGTCCCATCTTTCATTTGAGACCAAGAAAGCTTACCTTGCACATTTCTGCCACTAACTGGGGATTCCGAGGTAATTCCGGCAGACTACATAGCCGATATACGACATATTACAAATCATACCCATTTTTAGTTATTAAATAATATTTAGTACAATAGACGCAACGTCTTGACGTTACTTTTAAATAATATCAAATCATACAACATAATGTTAATTAAATTTTGTTTCTAAATTTAGTAAATAATCAATGAAAAGAGAATTATTTCATCTCTTAAAGTAATATCCGTTTATTTCATTCTGGTTTGTACTTTTTGATGAAATAATTTTATTTACATACAACGAAAACATTTTTTAATAAAATCAATTTGTACATGGGAAATATGTATCAGAAATAGATCCTTTAAGTAACTTGTATTCTACATGTTTATGTCAGGTATTTCATGTTGTTAGGGGGATCACGGTGGCTCAGTGGGTAAGACACTGGCTCGCTAGCCTGGATGTCGGGTTTTCGATCTCTGTATTGGCCGAGAAAGTTCATCGAAATTTTCCGGCGTGGTTTCCTTCTGTCAGTGATGCAGGACGGAGGGCCTGACAAGGACAGCTTTCTAGTTGTTCGGGTGGGACGACAAACTAGGTCCCGTGTACCCATTGGCGTGCACGCTAAAGATCCCTTGGAAGTTAGAATTCGATATACTAGTAGGCCATAGCGCCGCTGCCCGGGCAAAATTTCCCTCATAGCACACTGTATGCCCAGTTTAGGAGCAAAACAGTAGGACGTTAAACCCCATTTCATTTCATTTCATTATGTTGCTAGACTTCAAACAGACGTTTTCAAAGATTATGATATTTTTCCCTGGAAAGTGTAATGAGACCTTTGTTCCGACCTAGGTCTCAAACAGTTTGTTAAAAATAAAGGCATCACGATGGGTAACGAATAATTTTAGCGATAATTTGAGAATAATTGCAAATTATTGCGTAAATCACCGAGGGTAATTAAAAAAGGATTTCCTCGGATCAAAGGAACCTCTATCAGACATAAACTCATTCTTCAGTATCATATCGCCAAATTATTCTTCTTCTGAGAGGTCATTTAACGTGCCGCGGGGATTGGTAAGGGATATTTAATTTCATACTAGGTTCCGCGGAGTGTCATTATCTGGCCATTGTAAATTTATAAAAATTGGTCGATAATACATGATCCAATGTATTCTGGTCTTAGAGTTGAATTCCTTTTTTTTTAAATTTTTTAAAAAATTATCAAAATATCACATTGAGAAAAAAAAATGATTTGCCCACAAGTTCATTAGAAGAGACGTTTCCGAACCTGTAAAACATTACATATCCATGTGGTATTTCCGCCTATTCTATAGTTCTTCAAATTTCATCTGTTGGGAGTCTTTTTACCTACCGTACAAAACAGTACACTTGGGTCAAATTGAAGAAATGAAGATAATGATGTCAAATGAAAGAGTATAAAAACTTAAAACTCCCCTATCTCTGCCATTTTTGTCCGATTCTTAGAATTCAGGTACCAATGAAAAGAGTTTTTTTATACCCTTTCATTTGACACCATTATCTCCATTTCTTCAATTTGACGCTATCTCTCTCTCTGTCTCTCTATCTCTCTTCTCCCTCTCTCTCAGATCGCCACCGACAACATCTTAAATATAATTTCACGAAATCTGTTTTTTTGTTATCTCGTGAATATCTGATCTGTTCTATTTTTGATTTAAGTATTAGAACCTTTGACTGGAACGAAACGAAGACGAATATGTGTGGTTAAATAAGAAAACATCACTTGTAGCAGCACGTAATCCGAAATATTATAACTGGTGTGTGACACCGACCATGCACTGATCTATTGAAATACGGACTGAGAAACGCAGAAACCGATACAAGTTCACCAAATTTGCGAGACACGCTTCTCCATATTCATACGATTCTGACACCCAGTGCAAGTTTTGGACAGAATAATTTCCGTTATGAGTGAAAAATGAAACTAGGGAAATATTAGACATAAAAAATAAACGTTTTATTAATTTATTGTGAAACCGGATCATTGACTCTCAACTCGGAGAATTTATTGATTGCAGGAGAGCCCGATACGAGGTATGTACAGGAGCCGAACCAATTGGAAAAAGAGAGAGACGGAGAAGTGGGGTTTAGCGTCCACTCAACACAACTAGGTCAATTCGGGACTAACATATGGTTTAATTTTATTTCAATAATTCGCTTGCGCAGGTCAATAATTTTTAGAAAGCCTATATTTTACACATTCAGAATATTTAGCCATTTCTTTAGTTTTCTTTGAATTATTTGGGTTTTTAAAACAAAAAAACGACTGTATAGTGAAAGAAGTTATCCGTCTTCAAATGTGTGCGCGTGTCGTTAAATAGTTTACTGAAACTGTCGATCATGGACATTGTACGTCTTTATAGTATTTAATAAAAATATCATTGGTGCCAATGGGGTTGAAACTTGGTTGTCAAGCGCAATATTAGTAATCGCAGTGTCGCAGTAAATAATGCGCTAACTGGATTCCTCTTGTCAGTGGTGTCGAACGGGGGATCTGTGAATGAAAACCAGGCCCCGAGTTCACAACGCATTCTCAGGCTTAAGTTAAGAATTTACTAAACTTTCAATCACTGCTTATGAGAAATATCTTTGATCAAGAAACACAAAACTTTGCACATAATTTCTTATTGATACATCTAATACCTTAAAACACCAAAAGTTTTATAAAATTCTATATTTTAGTTAAAATAAGGCGAACAATTTTGAGTAGTTTCTAAACTTAAGTCTTAGAATGCTTTGTGAACTCGGCGCCTGGCCGATCTATATATGGCTGGTATTACGTTTAGTCCACCCTTATATCGAAATAGCGGACCGTGGTGACTAAGTGAGTACGGCGCTGGCTTGCTATCTTTGAAGTTTATCGGGATATTCCGGTGTGGTGCTCCCTTGTCAGTGGTGCAAGGACAATCGTCTTGTCATACGGAAGGGACGAAAACCGAGGTGCCGTGTACACATTGGCGTGCACGTAAAATACCTCTTGGCAGTTGGAATATGATATAAATAAGAGTGGGACATTAAACTCCATGTCATTTCATTTATATGGAAATAAGGGTAGGCTGTCCGGAAAACATTTCACCCATTGTTGTCAAGAACTAAATTTTCGGGGGTTGGGATGGCCTAGTGGTCTAGAGTGCCGCGCTTCGACCTCTAGCTGGCCGGCCACCTCTAGCTTACGGCTGTGGTTTCGAGCCCTGGTGTGAGGGTATGTGGCATGGAGAAAGGGGCGCCTTCTCAACCTCGTGGGTTTTCTCCGAGCACTCCGGTTTCCTCCCACTGCTAAAGACCCCTACGCGCAAGCGAATTATTGAAATAAAATTAAACCATATGTTAGTCCTTAAATGGCCTAGTTGTGTTGAGTGGACGTTAAACCCCATTTCTCTCTCTCTTAAGAACTGAATTTTACTTGTAGTCTGTAAAGTATATTCTAGTTTCGTTTATTTTTGTATTTCGTTTCATTTTATTTTGTTCAGTCCGTATTTTGTATGTAACACTTGTAGGCCTACCATCGACATCGCCAATAAAAATACATTGAAATTTCGTCAAGTGTTTTGTAGCAATAAACAATACATTTATCAACACCCATATCACGCTACCACTCGGTAAATCTCGACAGATTCCGGTACCCTACATCTGGACTCGGATGTATGACAGTAAGTGATATGTACCTACGCCCACACATTTGCGATGCGGCTACCGATTTACTTTAAACAGGAAAACGTGTCACTTTTACAAAAAAGTCCCAAATTGAGTCTTTTGTAGGGTGTGTATGTCTAAATAAGCAGAGATTTTGTCTCAAGGCTGCTGGTTTGATAAAACAAATCTCTGGTAATTCCACAAACCCAATGCCAAACGTGACGTTTGATGATATAACACACCCTCCACAGAAATCCCCATGGAGGGCGGCCATTTTTGTGCATTCGGAACCATTAAAATAGATCAAATATGGCGGAAATGGTCATACAACCGAGATAAAGATGCGCAGAATCTGTCAAGGTTTGACGAATGATCACGCTGCGTGGTGGATGGCATTCTTCAGAAACGCGCAGCATTAAATCCCATTTCAGTTGCTGCTGTTGATTTTGTTGTTTTTGGCTGTTTTATAGTTTCCTTGCGTCATTTCGAATAAATGCATAAATTGAACTGAAACGTAAAACGTTCCAGGTGAGCAAATACAAAAGTAGGCTTGCGTATATAAATCAGGAATTGTATTAAAGTCGTTAATCAGATCCTGGTGAATTATTGTCATAAGAGATTAGTCTTGATAAAATTAAAACCAATTAACACAAATAAAATAGATCCCTCTCGACCTCTGTATGGCAATGTATTGTCTTAAATGTTAGCTTATTAAGACACGGGTTCGGGACAGACAGCTATGATTCATTCATTTGACTTTGTCGTTCGATAATTTGACCAATAATCTTCAGTAATCGAATTACCGAAGGCCCTGTCGATATAATTTCTACGCTAATGTTGCCATGCCGATTGTGACTTCCACGTGGGGATTACGGAAGAGTAATCCAGGGGCGGATAATTGTATTAGTGTTATCTCATAGAGTTGATAAAGTTAGATATAGTAGAACTAACTGGTAAACTAACAGACATCAGGCTATTTGACTAATCATAAATTTATAATAATGACTTCCCCCGCGGCCAAATAGCAGACATGGCATCACTTTTCATAGATAATGAAATAAAATGAGGTTTAGCTTCCTACTTTTCTATACCAACTGGACTAGAAATCTGAATCAATGTTACACACAAGTGTCAAATAAATTACGTTTAATCGTGTATGGTCTTAACCTCTATTTTTTTTAACATTGATTCTGGAAGAGAGAGAGAGAGAGAGAGAGAGAGAGAAGAGAGAGAGAGAGATGGGGTTTAACGTACACTCAACACAACTAGGTCGTTTCGGGACTAACATATGGTGTAATTTTATTTCAATAATCCGCTTGCGCGTAGGGGTCTTTAGCAGTGGGAGGAAAGCGGGGTGCCCGTAGGAAACCCACGATGTTGCTATGCTGTATATTTACTATGTTGTATGTTTATATTGTATATTTGATTTAATGCATGGTGTATGTTTATATTGTGAATATGCGATGTTGTATGTTTATATTGTGTATTTGATATATTGTATATTGTATGTTTTATATTGTATATTTGATATAATATATGTTGTTTTATATTGTTTTATATTGTATGTTTATACTGTATATGTGTTGTTTTATATTGTATATTGTTTTATATTGTATTTTGTTTTATATTGTATATTGTATATTGTTTTATATTGTATATTGTTTTATACTGTAGTTTGTTTTATATTGTATGTTAATATTGAATATTAGCTATATGGTATATTTGATATAATGTATATTTACATTGTATATTTTATCTTGTATATTTGTTGTTTTATATTGTATTATTTATCTTGTATATTTTATATTGTATGTATCATATTGAATATTTGTTATATTGTATATTTGTTATATTGTATATTTGTTATATTGTATATTTGCTATATTGCATATTTGTTATATTGTATATTTGTTATATTGCATATTTGTTATATTGTATATTTGCTATATTGTATATTTGTTATATTGTATATTTGTTATATTGCATATTTGTTATATTGAATATTTGTTATATTGAATATTTGTTATATTGTATATTTGTTTTCTTCAGTATATTCCATTTACATTGGAGGAAAACCCATTTCCAACACCCACTAAACCACGCTGTAGGAGTCGAAAGTTTGAAGTTCGATTTTAAAAGCCGGGGCTAATAACAAGTGGTGGTCTTAAACTGCCTATTGCAGGTCTTGAATTGTTTTTATTTGCATGATATGTACTATTACCGATTCGCTAGACTTTTAGGTGACCGTGGTATTGAATGGATTAGCGCGCCTTAAAATCGAAAATCGATACTTTGTTTATTCAAGTAGCAATAATTGTACTTGACAAGACTTGAAATCCGCATAACGTCCCTAAGAATAGAGTTGCAGTTTCTCCATTCCCATTATATATTTTGGAAATATTATAACAAGAACGACCAGCTCTTTATCTAATTCTAAGAAAACGCATATTTAAAGTGATATATATTATCAAATCGATCATGACATCAGATAGCGTCTATATAAATTGGTTTAGGTATCATTTTATGAAATATTTCTGTCTTGAAGAGAATTGCAGATTGAATAGATGTAACATGCTTATTGTAGCAGATTAGTAGAGATTTAAATTATAAAACCCCTGGGAGTAATCCCCCTTGCTGTGAAATGATCAGGCGCTGATTACCGCCATCCGCCATAACGGTAAAAGCCGCGTGTTCGCCATTGTTGTTTCATCCGGGTTATTAAGATAAGAATATGTTCTGACGTTAATTTAGTGCCTTCGCAGAAATGTAATTTATATATTAATTTCAAGAGCACGTAAAATATATAATACTTTTTTTTAAAAAAAAAATAGAATAAATTTTATAAATGTTTTATTTGACACTTCAGTTTAAACGAACAAGGCCAATAAAAATAACTTCAATGTTGAAATAAGTGAGTCTTGATGGGTCTTATTTATCTTGTAATTAAAAAAAGATTATGACAAAAAAATAAAGGTTAGATATTTCCATATCTGTTAACGTGAGTGCATCGTAACTAAGAAAAACGGCCATCTTGGAATGGTGATCTCATATCAAAAAAAGAAGTCCGTCAATTGATCCCTAATCATCAAAAGCATTCTGAATATCTGAGACGTAATAAAAGCCAGCTGCCATAATTTTCGTCACGTTAGTTATGTACGCGTCCAAAGAGCAAGATTCGGTAGGGAGAGAGAGAAAGAGATAGAGAGAGGGGGAAAGAGAGACTGGGTCAATAAGGGCCTAACATATGGTTCCTTTTTTTAATTTCCAATAATTCGCAGTTAAATGAAATTAGTTACTAGTTCAGGACTGATTATAGTTTTTAAACAATAGACGTGTTCTGTATCTTAGTGTGGGCGTGTAAGAGACAGGAAGAGAATTGGGGTTTAAAGTCCTCTCGACACAAACTTGGTCATTTTAGGACTAACGTGTGGTTTTCAATTTTTATTTCATTAAATCGCTTGTGCGTAGGGGCCTTTAGCAGTGGGAGGGAACCTGAGTGCCCGGAGAAAACCCACGAAGTTGAGAAGGTGCCCCTATCTCCATGTCAAATACGCTCACACTAGGGCTCGAAACCACAGCCGCACGCCAGAGGTGACACTGACCGGCCAGCTAGAGGTCGAAGCGCATGTGGGCGTGTAATCAACATCAGTCCTGGTGACATTTATTTGTTATTTCTGGAGGAATTATTCACAACTAATAAAGAGATTTCGCAAATCAAATTAGAATTTTAAAAGTAATCATCATTCATGAAACATTTCATAAGACAAACTGTCTGAAAGCTACAATTTCATATTTTTAAATTATTTTTTTAGAATTTATTAAAATAAAGCCTTAAAATAGATGATTTCCATAAACATTCCTTCCGACCTTAAAGAATAATCCTATTAGTCTCTATTTTCAGCTGAGAAATTGGCAAAAATTTAATATTCAACTTCAAATTCAAACGCTTGAAGATAGCTTTACCACGGAGGGAATAGGAAAACAAGGGAGGTAATTGTGTTATTATTTACTGTGGCAATGATTTTTTAGGGCGGGAAATCATGTCAATGATCGTATAATAGTGAGTTGATAACTTATTGAGCAAAGGACATATAATTAATTATGTTTTGACTTTCTTAGAAAATATGAAATTCTCGCTTTAAATTATATCGTATTGTTTCTGCGAACATATGTTGTAATATTGATATTGAATGACGTCATAGTAATACACACAGTACCGATATCTGGCGACTATAACTGTATATAGTACTGGTAATTAGAGACTACTGTATACAGTATTAATTATTCGAGACTGCTGGTGGTAACTGGGGACTATAATACTGGTAGTTAGCGACTATGAGTCATAATGGGTGTTGTGCAAGGCTGGCTTAATATAAGTGACTGTCAATGTCAAAACATATCTTCTTGGGCTGGGTGATTGACTATAAAGGCTGTCTAACACGTGCGCTTTAGATCATCAGGTCTGCGATAGAGTCAATTGATGTGGTTACGATTTTAGGCTTGTGCGTGAAAATGAGTTAGGTCGCCTGCCTAATCTGGTGTGCCCCCCCCCCCGCACACACACACACACATAACCCAACATCCTCGGATGTTACATCAACAATTCACTAGTCAAAGCCAGTGTTACATTCTAACCGTATTCCGCTTAATCCTTCGAAACAAAATGTAAATCGATAGACTGAAAATCGGCGATTGGTCTACGATCAAGTGGATACAATCAGTCGTAACTACTTGGGCGACATAAGCGCTCTTACGACTGGTGTGAGTCGGACACAAGCCAGTCGCCGTCGAGTTGTCTCCAGTTTCTCCGAGTCGCACATGTTCTACTCCTACGACTGGATACAACTAGTTGTCTCTAGTCGCAAGCGACATAAGCGCACTTACGACTGGCGCCAAGCCGACGTAGCCAACAGGACTCGGTTATTTTGTCACGTGGTACACAGGGGGCGGTAACAACCATGTAATAAGGCCATTTTGAAGGTCATCACGTGTCAGTCATGTGGTCAGTTGTGGCTCCAAATCTTCAACTGATGCCGGGCGACATAAGCGCACTTACGCCTGCGATCAACCGGTTTCTCGTGGTTGCTGCCAGTCGTGGATAAATTCAGTCGTAGTGACATAAGCTGTCAGTTCCCCTTAGTCGCCGACAGTTTTATCGCGTCGTAGGGCGACATAAGCGGGGCTTTAGAGATCGCGAGTTCGATAGATATTTTCCTGCGCGGTTCCCCCTTGTCAGTGGTTCAAGACGTAGGGCCTGACAAGAACAGCTGTCTAGTCGATACACGAGTAGACCATGGAGCAGAATGATGGCTGACACAAATTTACCTCATAGCACAATGCACAGCGTAATCTCGTCTTCATTAGCCTAGTCAGAGCCAAACAGGAAGGCGTTAAACCCCATTTCATTTCATGTTTTTCTAGGTACGGCGCCAGACAGAGTAAGCTTACTCTTCTGGACATCTGATACCACTATTAGTCGTGCATAATGCTGATTACACTATTTTTCCTGATTACACTATTTTGCCTATACCGTTTTTTAGGACTCGTGGTTTTAATTTTTTTAACGGCATTGTCACACTGTTCCATTACCTTATAATGAACGATGTTTTCTTGAAAGGTTCGGCTTATATTAAAGTATTATAGTAAAGTCTGAAAGCCTTAAGATTATTTTTGTAACTGACTTTGGCCAGAACGTTAAATAAGGATATGTGTCGTTATTTCTTGTAATGTAGGCCGTGTTCTTATTGTCTTCAGGTTTATATTTACATTTACTTCCAACCTTGTGGGTTTTCTCCGATTCCTCCCACTGCTTAAAACCCCTTCGCGCAAGAGAATTATTGAAATAAAATTAAACCTAAGTTAGTCCCAAAATGATCTAGTTGTTGTCGAGTGGACATTAAACCCCATTTCTCTCATTCATCTTGTTCTTGTTTTTGGGGCCGACCTACCCTCTTAGAAAATACCCAAGTCCAGCAATTCTATATGAAAAGCCCATTTTCAATCCGGTAGGATGCAGTCGGATATTCGCACATTTCAAGGCCCACGAGAGCGTCCGAGGGGCATTTGGGGGGTTCTCCCCCGAGGACAAATTTTTAAAATTGACAACCGCAAACCCATTTTCCAAGCATTTCCGTAAGAACAACCTTCGATCATGTTTTCTTATGGAAAAAAAAAACTACTCTTGAAGAATAACCCGTTACAGGTTTAAGAAAAACTTTTAGAAGAATAACCCCAAATGCCTCTCTATATATTCATACAGCATAGAATATACCCCAAAGATCAAAGAGATTTACCGTTACAGGTTTATAAGATGCAAAAAATCGAGATATTGTGAAACATTTGTTTGTTTGACTTGATATGGAACAACCGACTCCTTGTGAATATTTATATTAGAGGCTATCGTTTACTTTGTGAATACCGGCCCTTTGTGAATATTTATACATCGTATTATTTCGAGAGATTATCACACAAGTCGGGCTAAAAGATGGCGTTTATCGGCTTTTCTACTCACCGTTGCTTTTAATGTGTCGTAAACGGTACATAAGAACCAATTTATGGCTATTGTCGTAAATCCTTTCTGTTTCAAAATGGCATTGGTGGATTACGTGGCAATGTGTAAAGTCGCTTGCGTAACATGTGGGCTCTCGAATGTCTAGTAGTTCAAATGGAAAGAGAGAGAGAGAGAGAGAGAGGAGAGAGAGAGACAGAGAGAGACAGAGATGAGATTTAATGTCCACTCGACAAAAACTACGTCATTTCGGGACTAATATATGGTTTCATTTTATTTCAATATTTCACTTGCGCGTAGGGGTCTTTAGCAGTGGGGGGTGAAAACCCACTAGAATGGACAGGCGACCCTACACCTTTCCACGTACAACCGGGGATTCGAAACCACGCCAGTTGACTCAATGACAGCCAATTCAAATTGGACTAAAAACCGAGGTCCCGTGTATAATTTGGCTTGCACTTAAAATATCCCTTGACAGATGGAATTCGATATAGAGTAGGCCATAGTGCTGATGTCGTAAAAATTTCCCTCATAGAGCACTGTATGGTGTATGCTCATCTTCATTAGCCCAGTATGAGGCGAACAGTGGGTCGTTAAATTTCATTTTATTAATATTTGCTATACAAAAAAAACCAACAACATGGCTCTATTTAGCTACCGTTACAGAACAGGTTTCAATATTTTTGTCCCCTAAAGCGCATCGTGCATGAATTTAAAAGTAGGCCTACACATAACTAGAGCTATATATGTTTCTTTATTATACGATTGTGTTCACACATTTTAATTGTTTTTGTATTTTGTCTTCGTATATCTTAATCGACATAAGAAATTATTGATTCGTCTGTGGAAATTGAAATTACAATCGTGGAAAACGTATTTAATGTAAATATTGTAATTTGAACATGGTGTAAAAGTAAACATTACGAGTGATGTAAGTATTGTATTTGGTATTTGTAGAACCGTTTTTATGAATTATGATGTTTCATTGTTTAATGGGGTTACGACACGAAGAACAAAAAAGTCTGAGTAGATGTTTAAATGTAGAAAATTACTTCATAACGGTTTTTAATGATTGTATTTGTTTAACTACTAATTACCACCTTTGAGTTTGGTGTTCGAAGAGAACAATCTATAGGACATGTAGTGACCTATTTGAACTAGTCTTGGATAAAGCCAGGCTGACACTTGCACGCTTCAGTGGCACGCATTGGCACGACTCCAGTCGGCACGACACCGTCCGATTTGCGCAAGCCCGTCGTGCCAATTAGGGAAGTGCGTAAACAATGCGCAAACTATGCGTAAACTCGTCGTGCCAGTTTGTGTCAATGTGGACACTGATGGGCATGATAAAATCGTAGCCGAAAGTCGTGCAAGTGTCAGCCTGGCTTAAGGCCAAATAAAAAATTAAAGATGTATTATTTGGCGCACCGGGCAGGGTAAGCTTACTCTTCCGGACACCCTTTACCACTGTTTGTCGTGTATTTTGTACACGGTGAACAGTCCGTATGCTGAATACACTATTTTGCCTGATTACACTATTTTGCCCGATTACACTATTTTGCCTATACCGTTTTTTTTTTAATTCTGTCTAATGGTTTGGATTGTTCGAACTTGGTTTTATTTTTTTTAGATAATGAACTGGCCATTCTTGCTATAATAGCGCAAAAATAGATAATATAAAATGAAAAAAAAAATGAAAATTTCATTCAAATGACGTTTTCACTGTTAATAGTTTTGAAAAGATGTGTGCATTGTGGTAACCAGTGCACTGGTATATTCGAGAATCAGCCTCGCTTTCCCATGTTTAAATTAAGTTTTAAAATGGCGAACCGTTCTAATCTAGTTAAAATCTCGACTGCCATCGTAAGTTGATTATGGCTACGTTTTGTTAATAAATTAATAATTTAAATAGCATTTCACGCCTAAAAAGAGACCTACAATAAGCAGATTTACGTGTAGTTTAATGGTCGAGCGCGAGACATTAAGTAATATATTGATACTGCACGAGGCGATAGCCGAGTGTTGTTTCAATAAATTACGCAATGTCTTAAGCGCGAGAGCATTAAACTTCTTAAAATTCAGACACTATCTTGCACGTGCATTTCAATGAAATACGGCACACGAGTTCTCTATATTAAATAATGTACTATTGGCAAGATGCCCGTACATTATTGGAAATAATGGTACGCCAACATCAAAGGATTACGTCACATCTGTATTTTAACTCTTGCTTAATGTATGTTTAAAAGACAAACAAATACGTTTATGGTTCTCCCTAACCCCTTTCTTCTGATTCCCTGCGTCCTATGACTTGACGTTGTGTTCTGAAGACAAATTCGGATTTATTTTGGAAATAAACGATAAAGTGTAAGTATCCGTGTAGTTCGAACCATTCCCAGCCAACACACACACCCAAATTACCCGGGTGCATGACTTTGTGATGGCTGATCGACGATTGATCACTCAACATATTGCAATTGTTGTGGGCATCTCTTATGAGAGGATAGGGCTGACCCTTGCCAGCGAGTTAGAAAGGGCACAAATTTCTGCAAGATGGGTGCCAAGGCTCTTGACTGCGGATCAGAAACGTGCCAGATTATTGACGTCACGTGACAATCTGCGCCGTTTTGAAGCAGGTCCTGGTAATTTTTTGGCCAGATTTGTAACAATGGATAAGACCTAGACTTATCACATATTTCTAGAAAATCACATATTAGGATATTCGGAATAAAGGAAACAGAAAATGAAAACTGCATAGAAATAGCTAAGAAACTCTTTCATGAAAAACTACACATAGACGAAGAAATAATAGTTGACGCAGCACACAGAGTGGGTGTAGTTCAAGTTACTGGAGGTATCAAAACAGCCAAGATTAGACATCGTGGTATTATAGTAAGAATATTACGTCGGGATGACAGGTACAAAATAATCTCGAGACGAAAACAGCTAAAAGGTAGCGGGATCGTAATCTCAGAAGATATGACTCGCGAAAACGTAAAACTACTGGAATCGGCAACTGCAAACCCTAACGTAAAATCTGCTTGGTTTTCAAACGGGAAATTATATGTAGTTGGTCACAACAATGTAAAGTTCAGACTCACGAAACATATGAACATCGACGAGGAATTGTCGAAGGTAAATGTACACTAATTAAACTTTAATGTCAGTTTTAATAACTGCCACCGTATGAGCGTGTGCAGAAAACAAATAACCGAGTCTGTCACCTATGTTTCTGCAATTATATATCGTTAACATGTCTCTGCTAATACTGAATCTGAACGATGTATGTTTTGTTTTGAAAATTATGCCCAATCTATTGTGTATCCTTTCTGACACTGTAATATTGTCACTAACGGTAAAATTAACAGTAAATCTAGTCAATACCGGTATCAATATTTTGCAAGAATAGCCGACGTCAAGTCAGAGACTGAGAATATCGAAATGTAAAAAGTCCCTGTGAATAGACATATTTATTCATATTAAAATATCGATTATTAACAGGGTAACGAAATGATTTATTATAACACGTTAACTTATATTTGATTTGAGAGTTAAATCACGGGTCGCAATCAGTGCTCATGCAAACACCATTGCTGAGTTGTTCTTAAAGGTATAAACAACACATGAAGCTTACATTACCCTGTCTGAGTAGTAGTTGTTCGCTTGTGTCCATGACCATCTAAACATGCCCCACATTTGTCGTCACCAACCTATCCTACATGTGTACTGTCTCCAAGTTATCATTGCTTATTATGATAGAGGTTAGGAGATACGGTGTGGGTCACTGAAACGAAATAGCTCCTCTGCATCCCCCCCCCCGCCCCAATACCATTTAATTAAAATGAGATTTCGTTGAAGTCCGAAAATTTCTACTGAGTGCTAGGCTATACTGATAACATTAGGCTGTTCTTCGGAGTCGCGACCCCCCCCCCATAGCTTGTCAATTATTCTTTTGTTGAGTTGTAATCTCATTGTAAATAATATATGAGTATATATCATTGTTCATAATATGGCTCGAGAAAGTAGGACAAATATTTCTGTAAATCATTGTATTCTCTCAGTCAAGTCTGGGTAGATTTGAAAATTTTTGAAATAACTTTATCTTTTTCGTTGAACTGAAGGACTCTGCCGTCAAACTATCCCGTATTTCATACACTTTTAATACCTCAACGAAATCCCCCTTAAACCCCTAATAAGTGTCTAATCCTCTAGAATAAATATTAATATTTATTGTCCTATACTGCTTTATTCCAAAACAAAAATGTTTATTTTCTTGTTAAATGTTTTGTATTGTTGTGTTAATAGCTGTATATATTTATTCACACACTTGCCAGTATATATGTACCTCAGTGTATTTAAAATGAGATTAGGTCGCGGGAATGATATCTTAAATGTAGCGGTGTCCATGACTAGAAGAGACCATTCAGATCATAACAAAATTACTTAGCTATCATAGAACTAATTGGTACTTGCTTACATCCTTTCATGTAAGGAAACAATTGTCTGTGCAGTATTATTCTACTATTCAAATACTTCTATCTAACGACGTTGAACAAAATCCGGGCCCAATACTAAAAACCGAGAATTTTACGGTATTTCATCTCAATGCCCGCAGCATAAGGAACAAAATCGATGAGATATACGAAATAGTCAACGAATTTCATATAGTCTGTCTTTCAGAAACTCACCTGGACGGGACATATCACGACCCGTCGCTAATATGGAATAATTTTCACGCACCAATCCGAAAAGATAGGAATAGATTTGGTGGAGGCGTTCTTGTTTACGTTAATGAAAAACTCAATTTCAAAAGAAGGCCTGATCTTGAATTTGACACCACCGAGTGCATCTGGATCGAAGTGAAGCTTCAGAATAGGTCTGCTCCTTTGCTGATATCATGCTACTATCGACCCCCAAACTCAACAGAGTCATTCTGGCAAAAGTTTGAGGTTTCTTTTGAATTGGCACTCCAAGAATCCTCAAATGTCATTGTTACAGGTGACCTTAATATAGACTTGTCTAAAAACCGGAATAGCAAATTAAACGAAATTATCATTACAAACGGCCTTGCTAATATAATCAACGAACCAACGCGGGTAACACCCACTTGCTCCTCATTACTTGATGTTATCCTTGTCCAATCAGATTTAAAGGTACTTTTTGGTGAGACAATTGAATTCGATTCTCATATTTCTGACCACAAGGGTGTAGTCGGAGAAATAGACTTACAGGTCACTGAAAAGGTTAACTATGTTAGGGAGGTTGTACTCTATAATCACGGTAATTTTGAAGAACTAAATAATCTTATCAAAAGTTATGATTGGAATAGCCTATTTGAAAACTTAAATACAGATGATTCGTGCGAATCGTTTTATCGAATCTTAAATGACTTCATTAACAAATGCATCCACAAAAGACGGGTATTAATACGCCCAAATGATAAACCTTGGTTCAACTCAGAACTACGTAAAAATATAAGAGTACGAGAAAAACTTAGGAATAGGGTCAAACGTACAAATAATCAAAGCGACCTACAAAGGTACAAAGTACAACGGAACAAGGAAAAAACCACAAAAAGGCACTAAAATCACAATATGAAGAGCAACTGTTAACTGATATATCTAGTCCTAACTCAAATCAAAAGGATTTTTGGAAACTTATAAATAAATTGGTAGGAAAAAACAATGTAACCCAAATTCCTCCATTGCACAACAAAACGGAGGATGAATTAGTTTATTCTGAATATGAAAAAGCAGAGCTTCTGAACAATTTCTTTGGATCTGTGTCAAATAATACCTCATCAACAGAGTTGCCAGAATTCAGTTCCCGCACAAATCAGAATTTTTCTCTTCCAAAAATCTTAGAGTCTGAAATAATCGATATTATAACATGTTTAAAAGATAAGAAAGCTTGTGGCCCAGATAAAATAGGACACAAATTCCTGAAAGCTACTTCGTGCTCAATATGCACACCACTTGTTTACTCTTTAACAAATCAATTGAAGAAGGGATATTCCCAGCGTCGTGGAAAATCGCAAATGTGATACCAATTTTTAAGAGCGGATCCAAAAACATAACTGCAAATTATAGACCAATATCACTACTGAGCTGTATAAGTAAACTCCTAGAAAGGATTGTATTCAAACACCTGCACAACTATTTTAAAGATAATGATCTACTATACAGTTTTCAATCTGGATTTAGGCCTAATCACTCTACTGTACACCAACTAATAGAAATTTATCAAGATTGTGTTAGTGCTATTGAAACTCATAAAATTTCTTGCTATGTTTTTCTTGATATATCAAAAGCTTTCGATCGTGTATGCCATTCTGGTCTAGTATATAAACTAAGCAAATATGGAATCGATGAAGCCTGTCTGACTTGGGTAAAAAGCTATATAAAAGGAAGGAAACAAAAAGTATTAGTAAATAATGTTTTCTCAAATCAGATTAACCTGAATTCTGGTGTGCCACAGGGATCGGTGCTGGGTCCGTTCTTGTTCCTCGTTTTCATAAATGACATCTATGAAGTACTGAACAACATCGCCAGGCTATTCGCTGATGATACTGCCATTGGTTGTACTAAATCTAGTATCGAAGACATAGAAAATTCGCTCAATAGTGATCTTTACCGATTACACATTTGGTCACAGAAATGGTTGATAAATTTTAATCCGAATAAGACTAAAGTCGTGCTATTTTCACCGAAGAAGCTAAGGAAACTGCCTTCCCTCAAATTAGGGGGAACGGAACTTGATGTTGTTCAGTACCACAAACACCTAGGCATTACTTTGTCGCAAGATTTAAAATGGGCTAACCATATTGAGAGAATTTGTAATACTGCAGGAAAGCAATTAAACATTTTAAGAAAACTCAAGTACAAATTGGATCAAAACACGTTAGACAAAATCTATAAAGCATACATTAGATCGATCTTGGAATATGCTAGTCCGGTCTGGGATAACTGTACCAACAATGATAGTATCCGTATAGAAAAAATTCAGTTAGAAGCTTCCCGTATAGTTACGGGTTTGCCCAAGTTTGCGAGTAAAGAAGCCCTCTATCAAGAAACGGGATGGGACAAACTATCAACCAGACGTTTCAGACAGAAACTGATACTTTTTTACGATATATACAACAATAATTGTCCTGCATTTCTTACAAATATCTTGCAACAATATAGTAACAAAAACACAACGTATTCTCTGCGAAATACCAACGATCTATTGACTCCACGTTGTCGAACCTCACGGTTTGAAAATTCGTTTTTCCCTAGCACGATTCGCGCCTGGAATTCGTTAGACTCGTCAACAAAAGCTGCCGCTAATAGAGCAGTATTCAAATCAAAAATAACCCAATTTGATCAACAGAAACCTCCACCTAACTATTTATTAACATGTAACAGGAAACTTAATATCTTGCATACAAGACTTCGTCACGACTGTAGCCCATTAAAATCACATCTTTATAAATCTAACCTTGTAAATGACCAGAAATGTCGCTGTGGCCATGAAACGGAAGACACGCAACATTATTTCCAAAATTGTCCTTTGTATGATGAGCAAAGGAGTATATTATTTGATCAATTAAAAAACTATCATAACCTAAATCTGACGACACTGCTTTCCGGTGACCCGGAATTAACGACAATTCAAAATATGTATTTAGTTAAGCAAGTACAGAAATACATACAGAATACAGAGCGATTTAAATCATGATGTAGTTCTAGACTGGAAAAACACGCTACCGCCCACCCGCAAAAAAAAAAAAAAAAAAAAAAAAAAAAATTATATTTGAAATATAAATTGATTTAATGTTTGAACCTCACCAAATAAACCTTACACACCTTTCGTATATTTCGCCGTTGTAAGGTATATTTTACCGTGGTGTTCTCCCTTGTCCATTTTTTAAATTACACTGAACTTCTGTAAATATGTTTGTTTTGTTAATTTATTATTTATTAGTATTTGATATGTACATGTATTGACTTTGCTTCACTGACCACCTACAACAATTATATTGTATTGGAGAGGACTCTTTTGTAAGTTCTAGTAACTTTTGTCCAATCCGTTTACTTTAAAGTAATAAAATATGTTTAAATTAATTAATATTTATCACTTTTAACTGAAATTCTAGTAATGATGACGTCATGTCTGCTGTGAACGACTTTTTTTGTAAGATGGCCGAAGAAAATGTCTTCCTGACCTTCATCAAGGCCGTGCCATATTGTTTTCAAAACTGTGTACACCTCGAAGGGAGAGAGGGTGAGAAATGTTTTTTTTTCAATTCTTATTACAATACATGTACTTCGCTTGTGCGTGGGGGTTTTTAGCAGTGGGAGGAAACCGGAGTGCCCAGAGGAAACCCACGAGGTTGAGAAGGCGCCCCTATCTCCATGTCGCATACGCTCACACTAGGGCTCGAAACCACAGCCGCAAGCCACTCTAGACCACTAGGCCATCCCAACCCCCACACCTCGAAGGGGAGAATGTAGAAAAATAAATGGAAACAATCGACCTTTACTCTCCCGTGAAAAGGCAACACGTAGTAACCTATGTTTTCCTTATTTTGAGAAAACAGAGGAAACGTAATAAATGAATATTAAACCCCCAAGCTCCTCCATTGATTTGGCTATTGAGTAACTAGGTTTTACTGTGGTATTCTAGGCAAATAAAGGAAGTTCCAAAGTTGGGTCATGGGTGTAAATGCTTATAAAATCAAATGATTGGAATATCTAGTACAGCAATAGGTAGCACATACTTTAGTAGCTACAAATTTGGTCCTTACTCAATTTTGATAAAAAAAAAAGTGAGTTACTAGGTTTTGACTTTTGACGGGAGTAGGCCTACTGGTCTTTCACAGTTTGGAACTTTTTAGCCAACCCTGTAACTTAAACTTATGTTATCACACCCACTTTATTTTACACGTGCTATTAACATTTTACGTCTGTCGCTAAAACTAGTTTTTATTTACTTTTGTATTTGCCTTTCGTTATTCCATGGATGTGTCATGATTTTTCTATAATTGGAATTAAAAGTACATCCGCTGCACGTGTTGTCATGGCTCACATTAGTGACGTCAGATGTAACAAACCTGACCCTGTTCTATAAGTAATAAATTGGAGTGTGGTTTATTTCAGCTAACGTGATCATAGCAGGTTAAGTCTCGGCCACCCACAACTTTGGGCCAAAAATATTCACTTCCGGTTTGGAATATATGGAATGAGATTTCAATGAGATCATGACGAATGCAGTTCGTCAATTTATAGCAATTCTCTCCCGGCGGCGTAAATATGGATGTTGTGTCTAATAAATAATTTAAGTAACATTTCAAGCCTAAATAAAGGCGTGCAAGTGGCCGCTGTATGTTAAATAATTGACATAAATTCCTAATTTTACCCACAATACTCAATTGTTCCAACATTACAGGTGTTTCTGGTCGTCAGGATTCTGCAAAATGTTTCCCAAAAGGGCATTCAAGATTCAAACATTTCCATAGAAAGCTGGCACCTGAGATGCTCGGCTGGTGGCTGGGGAGGTACCCGTTATGCCGCCAACCCGTTATGCCGCCGTTGGGGTTGGGTTAGGGTTAGGTTAGGGTTAAGTTAGGGTTAAGTTAGGGTTAGGGTACCCTACCCAACCCTAACGGCGGCATAACGGGTACAATAAGGGACGGTGGCATAGCGGTACGGCGACACAACGATACGCTCTCGGTGGCTGTACAACTCGTATTACTTGTTCGATCGATAGTCCGGAAAATCTTGCATCAGTACGGAAAATTTCCCCCAATTGTCCAGGAGAGGCATTTCAGGGACTCTAGATTCAAAAATATCCATAGAAAGCTGGTACCTGCGATACTGGGCTCGTTGGCCGTAGGCCTACAACTCGCATTACGATTATGTGCATCAATCGGTCTAAACAGCCACTCAAACAAAATAATTCATGATGTACGCCCCCGATTCTACCTTTTCTCCCATTTCCAGCCTTTGGCATGTCTTTTGTTTAATTGACTTTTGGTCTCGAATCGTAGAAGAGTGCTTTAGTCAGGTTTTGGTAAATATGATTTTGGGTTGGGAGGACCAGGAAGCAACCAGATACTAATTATCCTCTAAGCTATTATCAAATGATAGTGACGAATTTGATCCAGTGTACGTAAAGTATCTTTTGGCGTTTGGATATAAGAGTAGGCCGTAGTGCCGCTATCCGCGCAAAATGTCCCTCTTAGCTAGCACACTGTATGGCGTATGCCCGTGTTTATTAGCCCAATCGGGGCAGAACAGTAGGACGTTAAACCCCAATTTATTTCATTTCACATAGATTATAGTGGACAGAACGAATTAGAGTATTTACATTGATTGACTAAATGGTTTAAAATCAGTGATGGTGCTTCAGGAAGTTGTTTAAAGTTCACTGGATGGGATCAGATCTGTCGTGTAGTGGGGCCATGTTCCTGAAGCAACGGTCGGGAGTTTTACAACATCTAACCGTTGCCACAATACTCGGCAATTCCCGAACTTTTGCGCTCGTTGTATTTACATGTGACTAATTAGCATTGTTCAAAAAGAGGTCGTGGCACATAACACACTGTAAACAAATATGGCAGCCTCCACAGAAAAAGAAATAGACAAGTTTACAGCCGTTAAAAGTTTCCTATTCAATTTAGAAACTCACGGAAAACAAAAAAAAACGCAATTGAAGCAGAAGGAAAATCTTTGTTGATTGGCCATGATTCCCAACAACCTTGACATTGATCGAACCTTGAACTTTGCCTCGATTGTCACATGTAGACATTTTAGTAAGCGCGAGACTTGATAATCGTAACGATATTTTTAACGAGGGTATCTGATTGGATCACAAGCGTGGCTTATACCCAATCAAACTCAGTGCAGAAATATACAGAGTATAACGTGAAGGGCTAGATAAGATGAAGGTAATTAAAGGGTCAATCGCGATAATATTTTGGGGAATAAAACTGCTTAATTTTGTGTTAAAACTCCCTAAAATCCTCTACCCCGGGGCCGGCAACTAACTCAATATATGTAATAACTTTTCAAACAACCTAAACCTGTCAGTCTTCATCTTGAAACAGAGACCGGTGGCCTATATAAGCTGTATTATGTGGTGTCTGGATAAAACCACACTTTTTTTTAAAAAAAAATAATGTGGAGGTGAAATTTTCCCTTTGTTGTCAAGTTCAGCAAATAGGTCATTCACTGTATAGACCTCTGCAGGAACGGGAATCGATTATCAGGTCACCCAACCCAAAAATTGACTCGAAATCTTAAAAGGGTTACGTGTCCGTATAAGCAGTTTTGACGTTCACGTCCAACGACTCAGTATTTTGAGCTGAAATTTTGAGACACGGTAAATACACCATTCCTCTATATTTTGGCGTTTACATTTCATACGTACTCGAACTTTTATTTTTTAGACCCTGTTCAAATCGGGATAAACCCCAAAATTGACTCGAAATCTTAAAAGGGTTACGTGTCCGTATAAGCAGTTTTGACGTTCACGTCCAACGACTCAGTATTTTGAGCTGAAATTTTGAGACACCGTAAATACACCATTCCTCTATATTTTGGCGTTTACATTTCATACGTACTCGAACTTTTATTTTTTAGACCCTGTTCAAATCGGGATAGTCCCTTTAAGGCGAGATCAAACCTTCTATTGCAGATGTAGTTGGATGGGATTTTAGTCAAGCTTAAGCGAATTTTTGAAATAGAAAAATCGAATTAAAACCATTTGTTAGTCCCGAAATGACCTAGTTTGTGTCGAGTGACATCAAACCCCATTTCTCTCTATTGCGTTGCAAAGTCTTTACCAGCCCAAACGCATATCGCTTCTTAGTCCGAGAAGACAGATCTCGTCATCATACTTATTGATGTAATGAAACACATACCATCCATACTTAGCAGTCAAATCGTCTAAAAACCTGTCGTTATTTGATCAGAAACATGTTTTATTGCAGACAAAATTGACACTGAAACTTTGCCAGGCAGAAATAATAGAAGTCGTGTTTAAAAAAGGAAAGGTGAAAGGTCACAATCGACCAAGTAAGGTAATGGAGTCCATGATTTTATTTGCTAACTCTTAAGGAAGACAATGTATCATATTTATAATTCAATCAATAGCCAGAGAGGAATTATTGCGGGAAGTCCGACATTTACTTAATCAATCGCCGTTATAAATGTGAAAGAATATTTACTCTGTTTTTCAGAATCTTCGACATCTGAGGGGGGGGGGCTAGAGGTCTAGAGTGCCGTGCTTCGAGCTCTAGCTGGTCATTCACCTCTGGCTTGCGGCTGTGGTGACATGGATATATGGGCGCGTTCTCAACCTCGTGGGTTTCCTCCGGGCACTCCGGCTTCCTCCCATTGCTAAAGACCCCTACGCACAAGCGAATTATTGAAATAAAAAAATTGAAAACCATACGTTAGTCCCAAAATGACCTAGTTTGTGTCGAGTGGACGTTAAACTCTATTTCTCTCTCTCTCTCTCTCTCTCTCTCTCTCTCTCTCGCATACGTCATAAACGTCTCACCAAGGTAAGATAGTAGGCTATGTGTAAGACCCGCGTAGGTCGGGTGAATAGAATTGTTGATTGAAAAAAAGAGAACTAGATTTTAAAATAAGTTATTTCTATAATTCGCAGATGATACAGTAGCCTATTATTTAATGAAGAATACAGCATATTCCCGAAGCAATGGCTCTCGAAATCTCTCTCTGGCTATTGCTGGAATAGCTTTTGATACTTGCGCTTTTGTGGGAGTGTGTCTATTCTTCCCGTTCAATCAAATTTGATCTCTTGTCAAAAAGAATCAAATATATCAAACTTAAACCAAGACACCCGCCACCAGAGGTTCTAAAAAATGCATCTGCAGTTGAGTGTCTTGCCACTCTCCAAGAGAGAGTTCTAACACCTGTCCATAAGGCCCGTAATAACATTGCCTTTATCTGTAAAAAGTACTATATTAAAAATATTCTGACTGAAGTTGGACTCTGGCCCAACACAAATAATGACACTTATAAATGCATTACGGATTTAACTAAACAAGATATTTTGCACAACTATTACTCTTTTAACAGGAGTAATGATATTAAAGACAATGGGAAAATAGATGCACTACCGTACATTTATTCGATACCCAAATTTCATAAAAACCCAGTAAAATTTAGATATATAATATCCTCCAGTGTTTGCCAGACAAAACCGTTTGCGCAGACAATCACCAAAGGCCTTAAATTATGCAAAACCCAACATGCAATTTGGTGCAAAACACTTCGAAATTACACTGGTATTAATAGTTTTTTCATTATTGATAAAAATAAACCTATAGTAGAGACTATAGATAAAATCAATAATAAAGATAATGCAAAAACAATAGAAACGTTCGGTTTTTGTATACTATGCTCCAACATGCAGATCTTAAAAATAATTTGGATTGGTTTGTAGATAAAGCCTTTAAAGGCAGACACTTGATGGCCATTTACTCTCAAGATGCTAGATGGATCATAAAACCTCGCAATGCTGAAACTGTAATTTTTGATTAAGAAAAATTTCAAAACATAATACATTTTTTCATTGACAATGCCATATTTGGGGTTGGGGATCAGATAATACAGCAAACTATTGGTTTACCAATGGTAACTGACCCCGCCCCATTTATGGCAAATGCACATTTACATAAATATGAATTCTACTTTCAGGACCATAAAAGAAAAACAGATTACAAAGTAGCTAAAAGTCTCAACTACATCTTCCGTTACATTGATGACATAACACCCATCAATGATAATGGAAATTTCAATAAATATAAAAGTGAAATGTATACCCCTGAACTAATATTAAATAAAGAAAATTCCGGCACCCAAATTGCATCTGTTCTTGACCTGGACATCAATATCATTAACAAAAAATTTAATGTTGGTATTTTCGACAAAACGGACAAATTCGGTTTTGAAGTAGTAAAATATCCGTCAATTTATAGTAACATACCAGATACAATACTATATAATGTTTTCTATTCACAAGCATTACGATTTTTGACCGTATGTAACAATAAAGAACTATTTCTTTCCCGAATAAAATCCCTGTTTTTGAAATGCACTGCCTAAGGAGGTACACAGTTACGCATATATAAAGAAATTTTGAAACTTCCGTTTCATCAATATACCAAGTTTAACATTTCTTATAAGTATATAACCGAGTACATATTGGATAATTATCCAATTTAATTTAGTTTTGGATTATCGCCCTTATTGTTATTATTTTATGACTTCATAAATACACTTACATTGTATGCTTTCTTCTACATTCCTGTTTTGCATTGCTTGTATGGGGTATTTAGTATTATGTTTTGTGCAATTATACAACTTAAAAATTCTGATTGGTTGTTTAAACTTATAGCTTTCAGCATTATTCAATCTTGATTATCGCCCTTTTTGTTAAGATATTCTATTGACGTCATTGATAACATTACGACGTATTTACGTCACACCATTCAGTTAGCAGACAACTGCCTCCTGAGGCGGTCTACATTTTCTTTGCTTCTTTGTGTTCGGTTGTTTGTGCGTTTTCTTGTACGAGTGAAATATGTTCAATTTTGAGTGAAGTCTGTGTTGCTTCAGACCCGGGACTGTATAGCGCAGTGGACGCTTACGGCTAGCCCCCGGATCCATTCACTCTTTTTTGAATTGTTTTTTTGTTTGTTTTGTTTGCTGTTTCGGAGTATGATGTCTTGTCGTTATATTTGTCCTTTATGTAAATCATATGTGGCACAGCCCCCCTGCACTAACTATATTAAGGTATTAAACGACGAAAAGAATTGTTTAAATTATATCCTTGCAGATAGACTCGTTTGTCATACAATTAGTTGTTCTGCAATATTCTGATATGCACTGTCAAGGGATCGTTTACGTGCACGCCAATGTGTACACTAGACCTCAGTTTTTCGTCCCATCCGAACAACTAGACAGCTGTCCTTGTCAGGCCCTCCGTCCGGAATCACTGACAAGAAGAAACCACGCCGGAAAATATGGATAAACTTTCTCGGCCAATGCATGGAGAGAGAGAGAAATGGGTTTAACGTACACTCAACACAACTAGGTCATTTCGGGACTAATATATGGTTTAATTTTATTTCAATAATTCGCTAACGCGTAGGGGTCTTTAGCAGTGGGAGGAAACCGGAGTAACCGGAGGTAACCCACGAGGTTGAGAAGGCGCCCCTATCTCCATGCCTCATACGCTCACAACAGGGCTCGAAACCACAAACGCAAGCCAGAGGTGAGCGGCCAGCTGAAGGTCGAAGCGCGGCACTCTAGACCACTAGGCCATCCCAACCCCCGAGTAGCCAGTGGGAACTCGATCACTTTTCTTAACCCCAACAAATCGCATACACTACCTGCGCTGATGGCTGAAGTAAACATCGAGCGTATAATTACGTATGTCCAAACATGTTGGGATGAGCGCTATACCCGTGTTTAAATCTCGTGACCTTGTTTGAAATTTGAAATTGGCTTTATCCAAAAGATTTAACTTAAAAAATGTTATTTCGAGACTAACATCCAAATTTCTAATGCATTATCAATTTGTAACGGGCTTGGTCTGTTTGTTCTATCGACCGAATATCCGAATTCTAGTTCAGATAGAGAGAGAAATGGGGTATAAAGTCCACTCGATCAAAACTTTACCCCATATGGTTTATTTTTATGGGTCTTTAGAAGTGGGGGAAAAACGGAGGACACGGAGAAAACCAACGAGGTTGGACCGGCGACTCTACTCCTTGTCACTTACAACCGGGGATTCAAAACCACGCCAGTTGACCCAATGACAGGCTTTATTATGCTACAGCGCGCACGTGCTAACCATTCGGCTATCCAAACCCCCCGAATTCGCTCAAAAATTTTGGAATCAAATTCAGTAGATTTTTTTTTGCGCAAACTGAGGGTTGCACAACTTGTTTTGAGTCGTGTGTGGCAACACGTCAAAATATTGGGCACAAGCGTAGCGTATTTTGACATTAAACACTCGCCCCACCCCCACCATTCTCTTTAATTCAACCAGTGAAGGCTACCAAACTTGTATCAATTTTAATTTTAAAAAGCATAATTTATGCATTCCCCCGAAAATATAATAAATACATTTCAAGAGAGGATTAGCTTTATTTTACAGTATAGACATACGGAATTTTGGATCAAGCCCCGCATTTTTTAGACCGTTTTGTCCGGTCCGGTGCGATTTTGCTTTTTTTACGGCTCCAAAGCTAGTACTAAGGTCAAGGCTGTAGGTCCGACCATGACGAAAGTTTGGCGTACATTGAATATTGCATCAATAAGTTTGCATCGTTTGTATCGACATAGAAGTGTCAAAAAATTTGACGTCAACTTATTTGTCCAAACTTTTGAGCGTGTGTAGGCCGCTTTACGTTACATCCAACGATTGACCTGTCTTGATGGTAAATTGCTGTTAGTTTTATTGGAATTACTCTAAGGTTTGATAAAATTAGAAATACCATCACGATATTAATCTTAGATTAAACTTCATTTAATTCGACTTGTTCTCCCAATAATCATGAAGTAGGTTCCCCACGGACAGACCAACCGTGCCATTTCTTCACTTTTAATCACATTCCTTACATAAATTTATATTAAACATTTTTTTTTAATCTTCAACTTTTAAATATTTTTATTTTAAGTTGACTGCTTTGGGCACATACTCACAGAACACGTGATGAAATCGCAGTTAGATTTACATTTAAAATAATTTAATTTTTGTCACTAATCTATTTTAAAATGAAATGAAATGGGGTTTATCTTCCTACTTTATTTCGCCAATCGGGATAATGAAAGCGGCAATACGCAATGCATTGGGTTATGCGGGGGTGAGGGTTGCGGACAGTCCGAAAAACTCTTATTTCGAATCCAAACTGTCACTTGTTTTTTTACTCGCACGCCAATCTGTTCAGGGGACCCCGGTTAATTTTCCGGGTAAGTGAGCCAGTATTTAAAATAACCTTTTCTGCTGAACATTATTTGGGGCTGGGAGGGGGGGGGGGGGGTATTGGACCGGCCATGATGCGATGATGATCATGTTGTATACCAGCCCATTCGAGACTCCAGTGACACGCCATCACTGGAGTCTGGAATGGGCTGGTATAATAGACGTCCTGGGCCGGGTGTGGGTCGGAATTCGGAATCCTGCAATGGGGATTCCGTATTTCATCCGAATCTGTACCAATGTTTCTCGTTAAATTGTCTTGACTCTTGACTCTTGACTCAAATGATAATACGTTAATAATATGATGATATGATCATTTCACAGGTTGATGCTTGTAAATTACTTGCCGGTCGGGTTTTTTGCCTAAATTAATCGATTTATGAGATATATTATTTGACACAGATTATAATCGGATATTTGGTGGTCATTTTCAAAATTTTCCCCGGGGAGAGCCTACGCCCCCCCCCCGCCCCCACAGTCAGTTAAAGGGGCTGTTTCGATACGGGAGCCCGGACCGGTTCCCAGCCCCAATATACTCCTGTGACCATCACGATTACTCCACGATTAAAACCACGGGTTAAAGGAGCTAAATCGCTAACATTTGGGACCTAGAAATTCACAAAATTGGGTCGCAACGCATATAATACTGTAATATGAATGTATCTATACCGATACTGATTTAAATTCATTACTTCAATTTCAAATCACTTATGTTCGACGAAATAAGCCAGCAATTTCAATCAAGTGCAAATTTCGAGCGTCTAGTTATCCAAGTCTACATAACTCCGTATGGTTTGATGCAATGTGTCTAGCCTCGTCCCTCGATTCTCTCAATACAACTGGGGCTGAAGCGCATTATGGTACACGATTCGTGTACCAATGTAAACAAAATATTTTATCTTAAATATCGGATAACAGAAGCTCATCTTTTCCCGGTAAGTTTACATCATCAATGTTGATTTAAATTGACCAATAATTCGTGATTTTGATGTCGAAAATTTTGAAGGGTTTTGAGTTATAGACTTAGGCCCTTTAAAGCGAAACACGAATCGTGATAGTAGGAACCTAGCATAACTTCTGTCTTCATTAGGCCAGTCGGAGCAGAACAGTAGGACGTCAAACCCATTTCATTTCCTAGCATAACTGTCCTTTTTAAAACACTTACTCGCGGATTGCCTAAGCTTGTAATATGCCTACAATATCACTGTGTAAGTGGTTGGAATTATATAAATTCGACCGAGTTAAAAGATGGATTATATTTCAAGTTCCAATCAATCTATGTCAGGCAACAACAGAACCAGCGAAATTCTGAAAATACTATCTCTTTTAATTTGTTATAGTTTGCACTCACTAACTAAACGTGGATGTGCAAGTCCGCGTCCAGGATTAAAACAACATTTGATGATTTATAACGCGTGATTTTATTAGCTACTTCTTGTGTTGATCGCACGGTAAAACACCATTTATAACACGGATTTTTATTGGCCGTATTTTCCGGATGATCGGTTGGTTAGCTGTTTATGGCGTTTTAAGGACTGCGGCCATGAACAGGGACGTTGGGTTTAGAAGCTTAAGAAATGCGAGAAGAGTGTTTTAAATGTTATTATGTAATGGTGTGGAACGAACGAGTTTAAAAAGTATATTTACGCCATTAATTTAATGGGATTTATTTGGGGTGGATATTTTAAAGACTTTCGTATTCAACGTGTTAATTACAGTGACGTTGGTGGTTTGAGAATTTTACCCGGTTCTGGAAATAAAATATCCATTTGCTGAGTGACTATGCACTCAGCCTTAAATAGCGTTTTAAATAGAACACATTATGATTTGTTGCCGGTTGTAATCTAAGAGGTGGAGGGGGTGCAACTTAGATCATACGGTATGTCATTTAGTGGCGTGGTTTCGATACCAACGCGACAAGCAAGGAGTAGGGTCGTCCGTTCAACTTCTTGAATTTTTCCAATGCTAATGAAGTTGGGGGAGGGTGAGGGGCGAATGGTTAGCGCGTCGGTGTTGTATCATAAAGTCTGTCACTGGGTCATCTACCATGGTTTCGATTCGCCAATTGGACGTGACAGGGGGTAAGGTCGCCTGTCATACACCGTGGCTTTTGCCCGGCTTTGTCCCCACTATTAAAGACCCTTACGCGAGAGCGAATTGTTGAAATAACATTGAATGTTAATCCCAATTTCTCCTACTTACTCGCCAATGTACTAACCCGGATAATGAAGACTATCGGGGAAATGTTCCCCGGATAGGGAAGCTTCCGCCTACTCTTGTTTCGGCTACTTGCTTGCCTCAACGTGTAGATGGTGTCTAGGTTATTCGTTCCATACAAAGGACTAGACGCTGTTTGCACGATAAGTACAAGAGGAGATTAGGAGTTCATTTCTAAACAGCCATGAACTTGAATTGTAAAAACGTTTTTGCGACCGTTAATTGGCGACTTCCAGTTGTAACTATTATACACACTTCCTATGGCCCAGTTTAACAATGTCAGTTATCTGTCCTTAAAGTATCTGCTGTTAGTCAAGCTATTCCAAATATGGAAATACATTTCCAACAATTAGCTGCGAAGGCCTACTAAAACCTTGAACCATATGTTGTTTTAGGGGGGGGGGGTAGCTGGGATTGGAGGCATTACATTCCCTTGCAATTTGCTTCTTGAAAATGAATTTTATATTTATAATAAAACTAATTTAAACTTAGCACGCTCAAAATCGCTATAAAACGTCTTCACTGTCTCACAGAACGTCCATTGCAGCAACTAAGTCAAATAGTAATTGTTTGGCATTCGGCAAATCTCAACATATTCTGCTTTAGGTGTGGGGTACCGGAATCTGCCGAGGTTTGCCGAGTGAATTGTTTGGATCACGGACCTTCGTGACACTTTTCTGAGCATCCGATCCCATTGACACTAATTCAAGTACGTTTTAAATTTGGTCTTGACATTTCGGAAAGTTGAGAAAGAGAATAATGTGGATAAAATTGTAAGCACCACCAATTATACCAATTTCTGTCGCCCGTCAATGTCATTTGTAATGGTTGATGTCCTTATCATAGACCCAATTTGATCAAATAAAACAACATAAAACGTGCAACATATTTTGAACAGGGAGCCACGGTGGTTAGGTGGGTAAGACGCTGTCTGGCTAGCCCAGGAGTCGGGTGTTCGATCGCTGCATTGGCCGAGAAAGTTCATCCGGATTTCCCGACGTGGTTTTACCCTGTCAGTGGTGCCCGATTGAAAACCGAGCCCGAAAGGACAGCTGTCTAGTCGTTCGTGTTGGTCGAAAAATCGAGGTTCCGTGTATACATTGGCATGCACGTAAAGATTGTTTGGCAGTTAGAAGTTCCTTCATAATATACAGTAAGGCGTGTGTTCGTCTTCATTAGCCCAGTCGGAGCAGAATAGTAGGATTGAAATAAAATAAAACCAAGTACGAACAATCCAAACCATTAGACAAAATTCGAAGTCCTAAAAAAACGGTATAGGCAATTTAGTGTAATCAGGCAAAATTGTGTAATCAGCATATTATGGACCGTGTCAAACCCCATTTCACTTCTTCAACAGGGGGATTCACGTCGGCTGTGCCAAAACCTTATAATCAGGTTTCTGTATCAGCCTATGATCATAGAACTATTCTGTGTCCAGTGACTATCAACCTTTGTCTGTATCATTTCATATCATACCCATCCAAACTCATCACAGCGAGACCGTAATTAATGCCATCAAGTAGATGATGTTTCTGAACTAATTACCACGCTTGAAGTTTTGCAATAAAAGTGTGCCAGGAAGGTAGATAGCGATTCCTTCCTTTCGCAGGAGATACCCTCCTCTCTGAATTAGTTCAGAGCTAAAACGTCAGGGGGGGAGGGGGTGGCTTGCGGCTGTTGTTTCGAGCCCTGGTGTGAGCGTATTTGGCATGGCACTCCGGTTTTTTCCCACTGCTAAAGACCCCTACGCGCAAGCGAATAACTGAAATAAAATTAAACCATATGTTAGTCCCGAAATGACCTAGTTGTGTTGAGTGGACGTTAAACCCCATTTCTCTCTCTCTCTCTCCCTCTCCCTGCTAAAACGTCACCTTCTAGTCGTGTTTTGAAAACAAACCCCAAGCATTCCGGGTTATAGCTGTGCCTGTTATTATTGTATGGGGGGGGGGGGGGGCACGAACTTAGCACTCAGCCCAGCTATACTTGCTATGCGGGGCTAGTAAGCTATCATTTGGCATTGTGGGTGGACAATATTAGAGAAAATGATAAACTGTACTGAATTTGAAATTCCCATCTCTCATTCCGGGACGCCGAAACAGTGAAAGGTGGTCCGGATTTACCAAAAGAAAACTCTTATTCTAATATCTAGCTTCGAATGACTATAATATGGTTGGGTTATCAATATGAACTTGGACGGGGATCGCATCGATTGTTAAACGCGTCAAGAATAGTCGAAGTTTCCGCATTCTTATTGTGTTGTATTCTATAGAGAAGGTGAGGTTGTAAATGAATATAATAAATACTGTAATATATCAATCCACACGTATGATTAAGTATTCTTATATGACAACTCGCCGTATCCTTTGGACTTATTACCGTTTGTCGGCTTAACACATAAATAACATTCGTCGATATTCTCAGTTATATAGATATCTTTTGGCGTATTTCAGGCCACGTAGGAGATATATTTTAATATGTATACCTAGGTATTTGAAGGGATTAAAAAAAAACCTTCTTACTAATGCTTGACTATTTAATATAGCTTTGTTTAACCTAGGGAGGGTGAGGCACCGAATGATTAGCAGGTGCGCGCTGTATCATAAGGTCTATCATTGAGTCAACTGGTGTGGTTTCAATTCCCCAGTTGTACGTGACAAGAAACAGGGTCGCCTGTCCAACCTCGTGGTTTTCTCCGGGTTTAATCTCACTGCTATATACCCCTACTCGCAAGCAATTGATTGAAATAGAAACTGAACCATATGTTAGCCCGAAGGGACCTAGTTTGATTCGAGTTGACGTCAACCACTATTTCTCTCTATAACGTTATAGTCAAGCATTACACCGAAGTTTTATTTTAATGCCTTCAAATGCCTGTGCTGGCATAATATAATTCATTTGCTTAGAAATGAATTTTTATATTATCGATAAAAACTGGTTAATCCAGCGCGAAAACCTTTATCGGGCTCAATTTACTCTTCGTGGTTCTTTTTCTTTTTGGTTTAACTTCTTAGACATGTCTAATTACAACTACACCAACATTTTGTCAGATGGGACGAAAAACCCATGTACACCTTGGTGTGTGCGTAAAATAAGTTCTGTCAGTTAGAATTCGAACTGTCCAAACAAAATTACCCGCATGTCGTATTCCTGAAAAGCCCAAGGACAGAGGTGGGCGAAAAGGGGCATTTTTATATTGCAGCACTATACAGGGAAGAATTGGGACGGTCAGCGGACACCATCCGACCAGAGACCGTTCTGAAGGAACTAATATGCGGGCACCAAAGTCTGGCCAATGGTCTTTTATATCCGGCCCTGACATATAAAGTTTCGATGTGATCTACATTTATTCAGAGGAGTAAGAAAAATATTGAAAACATCTAAATCTGCCCTTTATGATACCAGGAACAATCCACAATCTGAGTAAAATACAGATCTATATTTGGTTTCGTTGTTTGTTTTTTCGATGGCCTCTACTACATAAAGTTCTCACCGGTTGTAGTGGAATGTCGCGTCAGAGGACATACGAGCGTTTTTTTACCCTATGACGTCAGACATTTCATTAACCAATCAGCAATGATGTTTCTAGTGGGTTTCCCACAGTTCCGTAACAGACCGTTTCATTGGCTATTCTTTCACATCATTCAGAACGCGGGTTATATAACAACTATTCCAGGTCCTAGTGCAGTCAAGACAAGTAAAAGGAAATTTTTTACTATAAAAAAACCAAACGAAATAGGATCCTGGTGTTAATGAAATTGGGACCGTGCACAGATTTTTGTCAAACATTTATATATTTTTTGAAAGCTTCTAGTGGATGTTATGATGTGTTTTAATCAAACAATTTATTTGTATGATGTTTTTATCAAAATTCGTGACTTTTTATGTTTTATCATTATGAAACATTATGATTTATATTTGATTTAACTGTACTGACAGTAAATAACTTATCTCCGCGGTTTATAAAGTTGTGTTCAGTCAGTGTTATGCGGATAAAAAGGTCACACCAGTAGCACTGGCGGTATTACTGGTCGCAGTCATCTTCTTCAATGTTCATAATATTCCCACTTAAAATGCAGATTTGACGTCATCCGTTGATGTTGGGGCAACATTATTTCAAATAATGGCGGGGATAATGTGCCAAGCGTACATTATTTATACCAGTTGCACTATTGAAATGCACGTGCTTGATAGTGTCTGCATTTTTTATACGCCCACATTTTCATGTGGACGTATTATGTCGTCGCCCCTGTCCGTCTGTCCGTCCGTCCGTCTGGACGTCCGTCCACAATTGTTTGTGGACTCTCTACAGGTCACAATTCTTGTCGGATTTTGACGAAACTTGAAATATAGGTTTATCCCCAAAAGATCTCGGCTGCTTTCGATATTGGCATGTATCGGATCAAAACTTCATGGATTATGGCCCCTGATTGTACGAAAAATCTCGTTTTTAGCTTGTGGACCCTATAGAGGTCACAATTTTGAACCGATTTTGATGAAACTTGACATGCATGTTTATAACCCAAAGATCTTGGTTCCTTTTCGATATTTGCGCCTATCGGAACGTAATTTCCTGAATTATGGCCCCTGATTGTCCGAAAAATCACCTATTTTAGCTCGTGGTACCTCTGGAGGTCACAATTATTATCCGATTTAAAAAAACCGTTCAATTATATCACCGTTACACCCTAAGGAAGGTTGGGTTCAAATTTCGGAAAAATCGGACCAAAATTACCATACAAAATGGCCGCCGTTCGTCCGCGAATACTGTTAAAAAATGGTATATCAAGGTTGTGGACCCTGTAGAGATCACAATTTTAATTCGATTTAAGATGAAACTTGAAATGCATGGTAATAACCCAAAGATCTTGGTTCCTTTCGATATTTGCGCATATCGGATCGTAACTTTCTGAATTATGGCCCCTGATTATACGCAAAATCGCCTTTGTTTAGCTTGTGGTCCCCCTGGAGGTCACAATTATTATCTGATTAAAAAAATCGTTTGATTATATCACCGTTACACCCTAAGGAAGGTTGAGTTCGAATTTCAGAAAAATTGGACCAAAATTGCCATACAAAATGGCCGCCATTCGTACGCGAATACTGTTTAAAAAATGGTATATCAAGGTTGTGGACCCAGTAGAGGTCACAATTTTAATTTTCGATTTTGAGGAAACTTGAAATGCATGGTTATAACCTAAAGATCTTGGTTCCTTTCGATATTTGCGCATATCGGATTGTAACTTTCTGAATTATGGCCCCTGATTATACGCAAAATCGTCTTTGTTTAGCTTGTGGTCCCTCTGGAGGTCACAATTATTATCCGATTTAAAAAATCGTTTGATTATATCACCGTTACACCCTAAGGAAGGTTGAGTTCGAATTTCAGTAAAATTCGGAACAAAATTGCCATACAAAATGGTCGCCGCGTGTACGCGAATACTGTTATAAAATGGTATATCAAGGGTGTGGACCCAGTATAGGTCACAATTTTGATGAAACTTGAAATGCATGGTTATAACCCAAAGATCTTGGTTCCTTTCGTTATTTGCACATATCAGATCATAACTTCCTGAATTATAGCCCTTGATTGTCCGAAAAATCGCCTATGGTCCCTCTGGAGGTCACGATTATTATCCAATTTAAAAAAAACGCTTGACTCTATCACCGTTTCACCATACGGAATGTTGAGTTTGAATTTCAAGGAAATCGGACCATAATTGCCAAATAAAATGGCCGCCGTTTGTACGCTAATAGTGTTAAAATATAGTATATCAAGGTTGTGGACCCAGTATAGGTCACAATATTAATTCGATTTTGTTGAAAGTTGAAATGCATGTTTATAACCTAAAGATCTTGATTCCTTTTGATATTTGCGCTTATCAAATTGTAATTTAATGAATTATAGCCTTTGATTGTAGAAAATATCACTTTCGGTTTTGCTTGTTCTCTATCCATGTCTCGAAAATGTGGGCGTATCCTGCCTGGCAGTGCCAGCTTACTATCTTTAAGTTGTTTAATGGTCTCGTGAAAGACATTGCGTAATATGTAGATATTACTCTCATCCACTCAACACAACTAGGTCATATCGGGACTAACATTTTTTTTAAAAATTTTATTTCAATAATTCACTTGCGCGTAGGGGTCTTTAGCAGTGTGAGGAAACCGGAGTGTCCGGAGGAAAACCGCGAGGTTGAGAAGGCGCCCCTGTTTTTCGGCCATGTAACTTTATCTGAAAACAATTCAGATGAGATTGCTCCAATCTGACAATCAGCATAGGTCTACCTACATGTACCAAACTGTTAAGGAAATTAAGTAACTCAAACTAATAATTAATGACTAAAAACGTTATACACTTTTGAATAGTATAGCCGTGTACGTGCAGTTAGGTTTTTTTTATTGCCGAAGTAAATCCCACACGGACTTTGAGATCAGGTAAAATGGACTTTAACCCTTTCACTCAACTATTCAATCAATCAAACGGTTGTCTGCATGTACGTGTTAAACAGCAATGAGCATTAGATTAGTCTATATCTTATTCGTGATCGGATGTTAATCTCTACCGAATTTATAATAAAATTTCTGATTTTTGATTCATTGTTAAGTTGTGTTTGTTACTTCTACCAAACGATTCAACTGAACAGACAGACAATTAATACGCCGATCGATATTAACTTTTGATGTAAGGGGGACAACTCCATTTACGAATCCTTAAAGTAGAATACACGAGCTGTAGACATTTTTTTTGAACAATTGTTAATTAAAACTTTAAATGCATCCATAATATTTAATGTAAATAAACAAATATATATTGATCTATTAATATAATTTAAAAACAACAAAACATCCAAGAACCTTTTTGAAACATTCATTTGAAAATCCTATGCATAAATCTTGGAGATCTTCTTAATGCCTGGTAAATGTATATGTATGTACCAGTTGGCATTTCAGGCGACTCATATACATATATCATATTTTATATACACAAAAGGATCCCTGAGTTTAGAACAAAGGGGCTCATTAGCATTCATGTATTCAAATATATTGTTAAAAAAAACAAAACATAAATTACGTTCTTAAAGCCACTGATTGTCATGGCTAACTACAAAAATTTCCACTGGTGATCTTATGTGCTCTATAAACAAACCAGGCCCCAAATTCACAAAGAATACTCAGACTTCAGTTGAGAATTTACTCAAAATTGTTTGCCTTATTTTTTTAAAAAATATAGCCCTTTATTAAACGTTTGTTGTTTTAATCTATCAATACACCAATAAGATGCTACAGTCAGTGCAAAGTTTTGTGTTTCTGGATAAAAGATATATTTCTCATAAAGAGTGATTGAAAGTTGAGTAAATTCTCAACTTAAGTTTGAGAATGCTTTGTAAACTAGGGGCCAGAAAAACCTACATGTATTGGTGTTGGGTAAAATATTTTGATGGGTCTCTGTTTTTTAATAAGATTTAATCCGAGCTGGAAGATTAACTCCTGTTGATATTTTGATTTTGTCTTCAAAAAACATGAAAGATAATCAGTGGCTTTAATAAAACATAAATCTCTAGTAAATATTAAACAGTCACCACTCACGCAATTTATTCCACGAGATATTACACATTTTGATACCTATGTGGTGTCAGAATTCAAATTAGTCAATTTCACAGTCATACACTCTCTAAATTAAGGTTTATTTACTAGTTTAATTACATGCCATTATAAGCTGGTCCCTCCCCAGCCTGAGGACAAACCCAATTTATATTTTGAGTAGTGTCTTTGATATCACATGTTTTACAATGAATGCAATTCTGAGCATTAATCTGTAGTCTCTTTCCAGTGCCATCTTCCGTTTCAACATATTCGTATACCCCGGCTGGGCAAAATCGCTGTTCTGGACCATCGTATAGTTGTAAATTCACGTCCACAGGCACCTTGTCATCCATTAAGGTGAGATGTGCGGGTTGGTCGTGGTCGTGATTTGTACCTGTTAAAGCTACGGATGTTAAAATATCAAAACTAACTTCTCCATCCGGTTTCGGATATTCTATAACTTTGCATTCTGACGCAGGTTTCAACTTCGAATTGTCTGTACCTCCGTGGGAAAGGGTCCACGGCTCAAATCCACGCCCTAACACGTAAAACAATCCGGTGTAGAGAATTCCTCCGAATAATCCTAAACCTGTATTAAACGACGGTCTAACATTTCTCACAGACTTTAATTCATTCCACACCCAACTTTCTCGAATTTTAGTTTCGTAACATTCTGGATTTAAACCTTTTGTTTGGGAATTAGAAATTAAGTCTTCATTAAATAAAGTTTCAAACGCCGACTCTGCAGCAACCATTCCACTTTTCATGGCATTATGGGTACCTTTAATCTTCGGCACGTTCATAAAACCAGGACTACATCCAATTAAACACCCTCCTGGAAATGTCAACTTGGGTAAACTCTGGAATCCACCTTCGTTTAATGCCCTTGCTCCATATCCAATCCTTTTACCACCGCGGAAGACTGGTTCAACTGATGGATGATGTTTGAATCTCTGAAATTCCCTGAAGGGACTCAAATAGGGATTTTCATAGTCTAAACCGATCACCATGCCAACCACAACTAAAGGTGCACCTTCATCTAAATGATACAGGAATGTTCCTCCATATGTATCTCTGTTTAGCGGCCATCCAACTGTGTGCTCAACTCGTCCAGGCTGATGTTTTTCTGGTTCAATCTCCCACAATTCTTTTAAACCAATTCCATATGTTTGTGGTTCACAATCTTTTCTTAGATCAAAAGATTTGTAAAGCTGCTTTGCTAAATGACCGTGACACCCCTCTCCGAACATTGTAATCTTGGCATGAAGTTCCATTCCCCTCTCAAATTGTTCTTTAGGAGACCCATCTTTGGCTATTCCTACGTCATTTGTCGCGATTCCTTTCACGCTGCCGTCTTCATGATACAGCACTTCACTTGCTGCGTACCCTGGATATATTTCTACTCCAAGTTCCTCTGCTTGTTCTCCCAACCATCGGACAACATTTCCTAACCTCACAATATAGTTCCCATGATTGTTGATCGGCATTCCAGGTAAAACTGGAATATTAAATCTCCCCTTTTCAGTTAAATACGAAAATTTATCTGCAGTAACAGGGGTTTTTAATGGAGCACCTCTTTCTTGCCAATCTGGAAAAAGTTCTTGTAAGGCGTGAGGTTCAAGACAAGCCCCTGATAAAGTGTGTCCACCTAATTCAGCTGCCTTTTCTACTAAACACACGCGTAACTCCTTGCCTTGTTCATTCGCTAATTGTTTCAGTCGACATGCTGCGGATAATCCGGCCGGACCGCCACCAACAATAACAACGTCTGCCTCATCTGCAAATCTTTCAAAGTTCACATCCTTCCACCTTTCGTCAGATTCTCTTGGAAATCGTGTGTAATGTGTTGTTATCTTGGGATAAGATTGAGAGGTGCTCATTACACATCTCTGAGGAAAAACAGTCCGTGCTAAATGTAAATAACATTTCGCCCTTCGAGTTAAAGTTGCCATCGTTGTATAATGCCAATGGTAGGCCTAGTTATGTAAAGTAAGTCAAACCAAAAGCAGAAAAGTAAATATTGAAAGATGGACCCTGGACTCAACGAATTAACTTCTGTCCTCACGTATTGTGAATGAAGTCAGGTCTAATTTTAACGGTCCTTGGATCCGGACACATCAATTTATAGATCCATATATTGATTCGACAAAACAAAACTATCTAAACTGCCCTAACTTGACCTCAACAATTTGCCATACTTCCATAAATCCTCCACTGACTTTGTTGCTTGACACCTGACGGTAAGGGAAGTAACTCTAAATGTTTAGCGGCCAATGGTTTTGTAATGCGATGATTCGTCACTCAATGACTAACGACGGGGGTGTATTCGTTACAATGCCCTTTTGTAATTGGATTTCCTTCATGATGTGTATTGTTACACGCTAAAACCGTTTACGACCAGAGAATAAAATTTTAAAAAATGAATAAATTAATTGATGTTTGCTCCAAATCAATCGGATGTAAAGTAGCCTACCCAAATTTATTTAAAGTAGGCCCTAGCCTTGTTTGTCACGTGTCTTGGACTGGATGGGAATCCTTTCTCGAATTGTATAATATATACATATGTTGTTACTCGCTGTTATTCTGTTAATATGTATCTCTAAAAAGATAGAAGTATATTCTGGATTTATGCTCTGCCCAATTTTTTCTCCCCCATTACGGCAATAGCATTTTGTACATTTAAGTGACTTCTGTTCTCAGTTAGAATTTAGCTGAACGTACACTTATCTCATATTATAAGCCCGTCTTCAGAAAAGTGGTCCGTTCATTTGTTCATCGCTTGTCTTATCTTTGATTGCTGTAATGTTCCAGTATATTTCTTAATGTCTGTACGAATGAAAAACAACTTTAAAAATGTCTATACCGGTGTCACAGTTTCTGTTGGTCGCTGGTGTGTGTTGGTTCCTGGGTACTTGCACATGTCTGAGACGGATGTTTGTGTTAGCAACACGAACAACACAGCTTCATCCACTTCCGCCATTGTGAGATGGTTCCTCATAACTCAAATTATAACTGATCACTTCGAAAAAAGTGTTATGTTCTTAGTTAGAGTTTTGTCATTAATAAACATACTTGTTATCGTGATTAGCTGTCTTTTTAGTGATCAGTAGTTACACGATCAACGGATTTAAGTTAATTGGCTTGAGATTAATTGTTCTATCGTTCGTGATTTGTTGCCGTTGTTTTTAGTGATTATAGTCGTTACACGCGTACAATCAGTGGAACTGGAAACCATACACATTGATGATTGGCTTGAAATTGGCCTGTATATGATTGGGATTTCTCTGAATCATTATTTTAATTTTGTAGGTCCCTACATAATAAAATTTTTACAAGTTGCCTATGTGTTTTATTTGTCAAATACAAATACGTTATCATGCAAACCATGGGATCTACATACTAGTTACTATAAGTATCGGATATTCATCGGCTTTGGCCTCTATCCGAAAACCGGTAACATCCGTTTTTATAGTAACTAGGGATCTACATCTGAAACTAAATCTGAAAATACCACTATTTCTTGAACATGAATCACCCAAATTCTGCGTTTATACCAAGGGGCAATTATTTTTTCTGTTTCTGCATGTGGACGGGAATTTTTATAAGATCGTTAATTTGTATTTCTCCTTTTAAATGAAATAAACAAACAATAGAAACTCAACATCCTCGGCTGTCAGTAGTAATACTATATATTGGTAGATAATAGTAGAAACCGATCTGACCGTCAGAAAATCGTAGGGGTCATCCTATCACGGGGAGTCAACACACACTGTGTCTATAACAGTGTGAGATGACTCCTACAACTGCGCATGCGCCAGGAACCAACACACACCAGCGACCAACAGAAACTGTGACACCGGTATTATCAATTTGGTCAATTTGTCGGTCAACATTTTTGTAAGTGACCTACAAATATTTTTTAGAAATTTGTTTGGTGTTGGCGTCCTATCAATTATTTAGGTTAACCCAAAGTGTAAGACCTAAATCTCGTAAACGGAGAGATGCTAGGGAGAGAGCGGGAGAGAGAGAGAGAGAGAGAGAGAGAGAGAGAGAGATGGGGTTTAACGTCCACTAGGTCATTTCGAGACTACATTTATGGTTTAATTTTATTTTTAATAATTCGCTTGCCCCTAGGTAAGAAATTTTTGGGAGTCTACAATATTGTCAATATTGCTCGCCTCAAATTTTAGTGACGAAATGTCTCTCAATATTTCAATACATTGTACGAAGCGTCTCATACAGGATCTTCCAATCAGATGCCGTCTTTCAAGGTTTGAAAATAGAATGACCAATCAGGACAACTTACACAATGATGTTTGGATTTTAGAGCGGAAATTCGAACGGCAAGTTGACAAATTCTGCTAATAATTTGTTGATTTTTATCAGATTTTACTTCAATATTGACAATAAATTAAACGACAGAAATATAACTAACAACTCTGGAACTCAATGGAGGACGACGTAAGTATTGATAAAGCGAACAGCTGCAAACGGAAGTATAATATGATGTTTAATTTGTATTATTTTATAAACGATCGAATTTTACAAAATACAAAACACTGATAACTCACTGATTCATTCATCAGTTGATTATGTTCATGTTCGACATTCAGTTTTCTATGTCAATTTTCTCCATTAGGCCATAGAAATGATTCCTTTTGGCAACCAAAGAAGAATCACAGTGAAAAATAGACGGTAAGGGTTCCAAAATAGCCTGAGAACCGAGGTGGGGAAAAGCCTTATTTATTTGGTATCATACTATCAGTATCAGGCGTATTCAACACCAGGCTAATTCAACACCAGTAAAATTGGCGTATTCAAGACCAGTATATTATAAGACAAAAGCAGGATTAACAAGATATTTGTACGGTATCTCAAATAGTCATAATACAAACAACAGTTGAAATATTTCATATTCGAAGACAATATTTACATCAGATAATATAAAACAAGTAATAAATAAAATGGAACTGGTCCCCGAGTCTTCGGTCGAGAGTTGATTCGGTTATGCCAACCCTCGACGTCTTTATTCGGCGAACGGGTCGCATAAACACGGACCAACTCTTCGCACTAAACATTCGGTTTGATATCCATTGGTTCTTGACGTACTCAAGGACATCGGAATTGATTTGAAGGTTAAAATACAAAATAACAATATATACATGTACTGGTCTGGAATACGCCTATTTTTCTGGTGTTGAATTAGCCTGGTGTTGAATACGCCAGGATTCATTTATTTTGTCAATAGGAGCTGACAGTATTGAGCAGAACCGATACAATCTACGTTATTGAAATAACTAGCCTAGGCCTGATGTCTTTGGTTGTGCGGCACAGTGTCAGTACTAATAATAGTGGGTCTGGGATCTGGGTGGTTCTAACTAACTTCTAGTTCTTTGATCAAGTGGGATACACAAAGACTACTCACTTGTGAACTCTATCTTTTTGTTAAATTCAAAGTTGAAATCATAAATTTTGTATTATTCAGAGGAAGCCGTTGGCAACATCTAATCGAATTGGTGGACTCTCTAAATTACCAATGCCTGGAAGTCGATTGAAACCACCATCTTCAACAACTAAAAGAGCAAGAAGTCCAGAAATAGAAGAGGTTCATATTTGAAATATTTTTATGATTATGCCGTGACTAATATAGGGGTGTGGGATGGCCTGGTGGTCTAGAGTTCTGCGCTTCGACCTTTAGCTGGTCGGTTTTCTCTGGCTTGCGGCAGTTGTTTGGAGCCCTGGTGTGAGCGTATGTGGCATGGAGTTAGGGGCTCCTTGTCCACCTCGTGGGTTTTCCCCCGGCACTCCGGTGTCCTCCCACTGCTAAAGACCCCTACAGGCAAGCGAATTATTGAAATAAAAACTTAAACCATATGTTAGTCCCGAAAGACCTAGTTGTAACTTGTATTGAGTTGACGTTAAACCCCATTTCTCTCTCTCTCTCTCTATCTCTCTTTGAATTATATAATGACATGTAGCCTGCCATGATTGACTTATTTGACTACATGTCATGTGTATGTATCTTACATGTATATATTACCGTATTAAAAACACAACACAGTTAATATGAAAGGCAATCAATGGCAGGCACTGGTTTGCCTAGACACATACATGTACATGTGCCTACATTGTAGCACAACATTTTGACAAATGTGTTATTTATATTAATTGTTAATTGGGCATGATGCTGCTTATATAGAACACTTGTTAAAACAGGCTATGTTTACAAACCAGCACAGTTTTCATATAATAAAGTTTGTTGTGTTTAGCTCATTTTATTTTGCTGGTTCATTCTCGGGGTGTTGGCTGAGTAAGTTCCCCTTGTTAAAGGTGCCGGAATGAGGTCCTGACATTTACAAGGAACAATGTTTTATCTTTTGCTGGCATAGTACGAAAAGTTGGACATGTAATATGGTGCTGTCCAGGCAAAAATTCCTTTAGTAGCCCAGTTGGAGCAGAAAAGTACATGTAGTACATGTATGTTCACTTTATTCTGCTGAATCACAACTCAGGGGTCAAATTAAATTTAAAATATGTTTTTAGCAGCATAATATAAAAAGCAATGACAATGATTTATGTTTATAGTACGTTACTGTATGTTTAATTAAAGCAGGGTGATACATGTATATATTTTAAAGCTGTGGACACTTCTGTGACCTCCATTTGTGACTTTCTTATGAACAATTGTATACGCTCTGAGCTCATATTATATTTTGCGAGTCTAGCGCTATATAAGTTGACTTATTATTATTATTATTATTATTTATTTCATCAGGCTGCAGCAGTCAATTCTGGTAAAAAACGATGTCTAGAAAAACCAGCTCCAGCATTGGCACTTCCGAAGACGAATACAACCAAGCCTCTAGCTAAAACATCGGCCAAATCATCGTCAAACTTAAGACCTTCGACTAATACCACACGACGACCATTAGCTTCAACTAAACCAAATAATAAAAGTGGTACGTTTCTTATTTATTTACACAAAAATATTTGTTAAGTCTGGTATCAGGTAAAACTAAAATTGTATGCATCAAATGTATTCATTCAAACTTGCATCAATGCATCGGTAATTTCCCCACCGCCCCTGCCTAAACCCACCAACTGAACGGAAATTCCTTGTACATGTAACGTGAAGTTTAGTATCTCTGTATTAATACAAGCCATGTACATGTCTCATGGAGCCTGTCATTGAGTTAACTGGCATGGTTTCAAATCCTCGGTCGTACTTGACAAGGATAGGGTCGCCTGTCCAACCTCGTGAGTTTTCTCCAGGTCTTCCGGTTTCCTCCCACTTCTAAAGACCCCTACGCGCAATCGAATTAGTGAAATAAAATCAAATCATATGTTAGTCCCAAAATTATCTAGTTTGTGTCGAGTGAATGTTAAACCACATTTCTCTTTCTCACAAGCATGTACCTTGTTACAGTATTACTACATACATGTAGGCCTATGTATTCTAAGTGTTGACTTGTCGTTTACTACAGACACTTAAGATAATAAGATCTGTCATTCAGTCAACTGGCCTGGGTGGTATTGATTGTACACTACATGTAGTTTACGTGGCAAGGAGTAAGATCGTTTGCTCAACCTCGTAAGTTTTCACATGGTTCTCCAGTTTTTATACGCCCACATTTTCATGTGGACGTATTATGTCGTCGCCCCTGTCCGTCCGTCCGGACGTCCGTCCGTCCGTCCGTCTGGACGTCCGTCCGTCCGTCCGTCCGTCCACAATTGTTTGTGGACTCTCTACAGGTCACAATTCTTGTCCGATTTTGACGAAACTTAAAATATAGGTTTATCCCCAAAAGATCTCGGCTGCTTTCGATATTGGCATGTATCGGATCAAAACTTCATGGATTATGGCCCCTGATTGTACGAAAAATCACGTTTTTAGCTTGTGGACCCTATAGAGGTCACAATTTTGAACCGATTTTGATGAAAGTTTACATGCATGTTTATAACCCAAAGATCTTGGTTCCTTTCGATATTTGCACCTATCGGAACGTAAATTCCTGAATTATGGCCCCTGATTGTCCGAAAATTCACCTATTTTAGCTCGTGGTACCTCTGGAGGTTACAATTATTATCCTATTTGAAAAACCGTTCGATTATATCACCGTTACACCCTAAGGAAGGTTGAGTTCAAATTTCGGAAAAATCGGACCAAAATTACCATACAAAATGGCCGCCGTTCGTACGCAAATACTGTTAAAAAATGGTATATCAAGGTTGTGGACCCTGTAGAGATCACAATTTTAATTCGATTTTGATGAAACTTGAAATGCATGGTTATAACCCAAAGATCTTGGTTCCTTTCGATATTTGTGCATATCGGATCGTAACTTCCTGAATTATGGCCCCTGATTATACGCAAAATTGTCTTGGTTTAGCCTGTGGTCCCTCTGGAGGTTACAATAATTATCCGATTTAAAAAATCGTTTGATTATATCACCGTTACACCCTAAGGAAGGACTTAGTTCGAATATCAGAAAAATGGGACCAAAATTGCCATACAAAATGGCCGCCATTCGTACGCAAATACTGTTAAAAATTGGTATATCAAGGTTGTGGATCCTGTAGAGGTCATAATTTTAATTCGATTTTGATGAAACTTAAAATGCATGGTTATAACCCAAAGATCTTGGTTCCTTTCAATATTTGCACATATCGGATCGTAACTTCTAGAATTATGGCCCCTGATTATACGCAAAATCGTCTTGGTTTAGCTTGTGGTCCCTCTGGAGGTTACAATAATTAACCGATTTAAAAAATCGTTTGATCATATCACCGTTACACCCTAAGGAAGGTTGAGTTCAAATTTCGGAAAAATCGGACTCAAATTACCATACAAAATGGCCGCCGTTTGTACGCGAATACTGTTAAAAAATGGTATATCAAGGTTGTGGACCCTGTAGAGATCACAATTTTAATTCAATTTTGATGAAACTTGAAATGCACTGTTATAACCCAAAGATCTTGGTTCCTTTCGATATTTGCGCATATCGGATCGTAACTTCCTGAATTAGGGCCCCTGATTATACGCAAAATCGTCTTTGTTTAGCTTGTGGTCCCTCTGGAGGTCACAATTATTATCTGATTTAAAAAATCGTTTGATTATATCACCGTTACACAATGTTGAGTTCGAATTTCGGGAAAATTCGGAACGAAATTGCCATACAAAATGGCTGCCGTTTGTTCCTTTCGTTATTTTCACATATCAGATTATAACTTCCTGAATTATGGCCCCTGATTGTCCGAAAAATCGCCTATGGTCCCTCTGGAGGTCACGATTATTATCCGATTTAAAATCTTGACTCTATCACCGTTACACCATACGGAAGGTTGAGTTTGAATTTCAGGGAAATCGGACCATAATTGCCAGACAAAATGGCCACCGTTTGTACGCTAATAGTGTTAAAATATAGTATATCAAGGTTGTGGACCCAGTATAGGTCACAATTTTAATTCGATTTTGATGAAACTTGAAATGCATGTTTATAACCTAAAGATCTTGATTCTTTTCGATATTTGCGCATATCAAATTGTAATTTAATGAATTATAGCCTTTGATTGTAGGAAAAATCACTTTCGATTTTGCTTGTTCTCTAACCATCTCTCGAAAATGTGGGCGTATCCTGCCTGGCAGTGCCAGCTTACTATCTTCTCTCACCGTGTAAGTGGAAGTGAATGTTAAAATAGGATTGTACCGTGTTGTTCAAAAAATAAAGATATCATATTGTGAAGTAGGCTAATTCATAAAATTAGTTAAACCTTATTGATTAATTATGATGGCATTTCAATAATAATATTTTCAGCTTCAACTCTTAATCGCCCGACAAGACCGATGACCAACACACGACCACCACCCGTTGGTAGTGTAGTCAAGAAACCTGCCTCATCTGGGATCAGTAAAAGCAAGCCAGCATCAGCAACAGCACCAGGTTTGTCTCCCTTAGATCAGTGCTTGTCAGAGACCATGATTATATTCCTCTTGCGTTCCAACATTTCCTAGTAGGGGTTGGTTTCCAAATTCCTACCCTAAATTTTTCAACATTGCATTCTTTTCGTTTTATTGTTAAGTACATGTACAGTAATTGAGTCATCTGGAGTCGCTTTGTTTTCCTGATTGTACGTGACAAGGAGTTGGGTCACCTGTCCAACCTTGTGGGTTTTCTCTAGGCCTCCAGTTTTCTCTCACTGCTAAGGACAAAGACCCCTAAATCCAAGCGTATCATTGAAAAAAAGTGAACCATGTCTTGAAATTCCTTGTTTGGACCGAGTGGTCGATATCGTTAAACCCCATTTCTCTCTCTCTCTCTCTCTCCCTTTACTGTAAATTTTAAATATGTGGATTAGGGTATGGATCAATTAATATTAGGGGGGTTGGGATGGCGTAGTGATCTAGAGTGCCGGGCTTCAACCTCTAGCTGGCCAGCCACATCTGACTTGCGGCTGTGGTTTCGAGCCCTTGTGTGAGCGTATGTGGCATGGAGATAGGGGCGTCTTCTCAACCGCGTGAGTTTTTCTTTGGGCACTCCAGTTTCCTCCCAACTGCTAAAGACCCCTATGGGCAAGCGAATTATTGAAATAAAATTAACCATATTATGTTAGTCCCAAAATGACCTAGTTGTTTTGAGTGGACGTTAAACCCCATTTCTCTCTCTCTCAATTGATATTATAAAATAGAATTACTTTTAAAATATAATGGTCAAGTTTATTTTCACAGCTAGACTTAGTGGTGGATCAAAAAGACCAGGATGGGATTTAAAGGGTCGTCTACAGGATATGGAGGCTTTGGTCCTATCACGAGAAAATATGAGTGCAGAACTACAGGGTCAGTTAGAAAGTTACAACAAACGTATTTTCTCTCTCGAATCACATAACCAGCAACTGACAGGCACTGTACGAGAAAAAGAACAGCAGACTCAAGATAACACGGCAGAAATTTCAAACCTTCGTCGCCAAATAAGGTACTTGTTGCTTGCTTATTGTGAAAGAGTCTAATAGCTTTCATTTGCCTTTTCAATCCCTTTCGATAAAAAGAATTTCGGCTACTATTGGTCAAATCCCAAAATGGGGCTTAGTTAGTGCTGGTAATGGGAAGTCTGATGGCCGACTGGTTAGCGCATGCGTGTTGCATCATAAGGTCTGTCATTGAGTCAACGGGCGTGGTTTCAATTTCTCGGTTTTACGTGACAAGTAAAATTGAACCATGTTAGTCCCAAAATGACCTAGTTTGTGTCGAGTGGACGTTAAACCACATTTTTGAGTTCTCTCTCTCGCTCTTTTCTAATATCACCCACATTTCTTCTATTATCTATAGAGAATGTTTCCTATAACATTCATATAGTTATTGATGACAGTTTGTTTTTATTTTATTGATTATATATGGGGGATCACGGTGGATAAGGCGCTGATTCGCTAGCCTGGAGGTCGGGTGTTCGATCCCTGCATTGGCCGAGATAGTTCATCTCTATTTTCCGGCGTGATTTCCCCATGTCAGTGATGCCAAAGGAGGTCCTAACAAGGACAGCTGCCTAGTCGTTCAGATGGGACAAAAAACCGAGGTCCTGTGTACACATTGGCCGGGACAAAATTTCCCTCATAGCACACTGTATGGCGTATGCCCGTCTTCAATTAGCCCAGGTTAGGTGCTTAAGTGTGGGATGTTAAACCCTATTTCATTCATTCATTCATTCATTATTGATTATAGAGATGCAGAGGACAGTCTGGACAGCACAAAACGTCGACTCCAACGAGAAATAGAGGATTTAACTTTCTCTAAATCTACGCTGGAACGACAGAAAGAGACTTTGTCAGGTGAATTGTCTGCTAACCAGGCGGAGATCACAGGTTTAAAATCATCAATCGCTGAATTAACGTCGACTCAAGCTAAATCAGCAGCAGAATTAGAGGGCATTAGGGTAGGTGGAAATATTTTTTATTTTTAATTAAACAATATTTCAAATTTAAAAACTAGCTTACAGTAATTAAAAGTCATGATGGTAGGAAGAAAATAGATTAGGTTAATTCAACGCCATGTGGATATAAAGAAATGTTATTTATTATAATATAAACAATGCGCCATGATGATAAGAAAATCTTTTCACGATTCAAACAATCTTTAATTAGCTTTGTCTTAATCAAAACTTATCTCTTTTGGCCGTCTAAAAATGTGTGTATCATTCACTCAGAGACTACCGTCCCCTCAAACTGCGACTAAATTTTTAGATATATTGAAACAACACGAGTGATATTAGTCTTGAGTTATTTCTTTAATATAATCTGCAGTGTCTTAAGCTCAAGACCATTAAACAACTTAAAAAACAGGCACTGAAAGTGTAATATGTCTAAACATGGGTCAAAAAGTTTCACTAGTATAAATAAATAATGTACGCTTGGCACATTGCCCGTACTATTATTTGAAATAATGATATGTCAACATCAAAGGATGACGTCACATCTGTATTTTAATTTTTGATACAACATAATTTCAAGATGGCTGCAATAATGCCATGCTCAGTTCAATTCTAGTAACCTATGGCTGTTATCGTGCTTTTTTTGCTACAGGCTTTATTTTAGACAATTATATAATTTTTGAATGGTTTGTTTAGATCAATTTGACAGATGCTAATAGTACGATAAAGACACGAGATGGAACAATCGCAGAGTTGAAGGATCTAGTTCGACAATACGAGGAGAAGATCAAAGAACAGGAATTAAAATTGAATGAACAGGAGACGACAAGACGACAGTTACACAACACCATACAAGAACTGAAGGTAAGTCTGTCGGAATGATTATCTACAAACAATTGAAATCATATTAAAAATTGGGGGTTATATATAGCTGGATGGTTAACATGTGCGCACTGTATCATGAGGTCAAGGGTTTTCTCTGGGTACTCCCGTTTCCTCCCACTGTTAAAGACCCCTACGTGCAAGCGAATTATTGAAATAAAATTAAACCATATGTTAGTCCCGAAATGACCTAGTTGTGTTGAGTAAACGTTAAATCCCATTTCTCTCTCTCACATCAAAATCGGGTGTTAGCTCGATGGTTAACATGTGCGCACTGTATCATAAGGTCATGGGTTTTCTCTTGGTCCTCAAGTTTCCTCACCTACATTCAAGCGAATTATTGAAATAAAATTGAACCATATGCTTGTCCCAAAATGAACTAGTTTGTGTCGAGTGGATGTTAAACCTCATAGTCAAACAATTTTTTGTTTGAGGGTTACTGTCCCTGTCTCTGAATCCATGTACATGTATGGTTTCATATGCATGTCACACTAACAGTTCTATGGAATTACTATCCAACATTCCGATTAGGCTTCAGCACTCTTTATCAAGCAATGATAGAATATAAAAAGACAGGCTTCATGTATATGGGTCAGTGTTTTTGAGATTTGTTTACAATCGTCTTGTCAGAATACTATCGGTTAACTTAAGAATACATCAAAATTAAGATTTTCTTATAGTGAAGTAAGGAGAGACCATGAGAAGACAGGTCTGGCACCTAAAAACACAAATCCCACAAAGAAGACATCTACCAATCCAGAAACAGAAGAGATCATCTACCAACGATGTGTTTTTATTAAATAAGGGAAGAACTTCCCACTAAAACCTAATCCATGGCCTAAGGCCAAAATGGAAAGATTGCAAAATCATATTCTAAAAATCAGGAAGCAGCTTCGGCTCTCCTATGTCTTGTCTGTGATATCACTTAAGTGGAAGCAGACGTTAAACACCAAAAGAAGAAAGAAGAAGATTTTCTTTAAAGATAAATATTTCTCCCAGTAGTTCGTAGACAGATTATGTACTTGCTATCAACAAGTTAAAATATTGTTTCAAACATTATTATTATATTACAGGGGAGTGGAGTTCGCTCATTGTTTAAAACATTGATTAACATTACAGCAGAGTTCCTACTTCATATAAAAAAATGTTTTTATATTACAGGGTAATATCCGTGTATTCTGTCGAGTTCGTCCGTTGTTAGGTAAAGAAACTGTTGGTAACGATGGGATGATCACCCACATGAACTTCCCAGACACAGACGGTAAAATCCTGGAGATGGATAAAATAGGCGATACAAATCTCAATGAAGTATGTATAACATTGTCATTGTAGCTGCACACATTGTTATGTGGTCTGTGGTTATTTGTAAAATTTGGAAAGTTTTTTTAGTTTTTCTGCACTAGATACTTTCCTGTTTCAACAGTTTTACCAGTAGAGCCATTACGAAAAGCATTTTAAGCTTGTGTCATTATTATAATATTATTATTTAACCTGGGTATCATTTAATCTTGTGTAATTAGCACTATTACTTTCACATAGGTTTAATATCAAATTTTAAAATCATTTCGAATCATTCAAAATCGTCTAATTTGTACTTATATTAACAGGATTTAAATTTTAAATTTTTTCAGAGTACGTTAAATTCTACAAGAGGAGCGAGTAAATATGAATTTAACTTCGATAAAGTTTTTGATCCCACCTCATCTCAGGCCAGTGTTTTTGAAGAAATTTCTCAACTTGTTCAGGTAAATTGAATATAGTCATGTTTCAGTTACATTGGCTTCAATATTTGATTATTATTGACAGCTGTGGGGTTTGCTTGACAACTGTGGGATTTTCTCTACAACAGTGGGATTTGCTCGGCAACAGTGGGATTGGCACGACAACAGTTGAATTTGCTTAACAACTTTGGGATTTCCTTGACAACAGTGGGATTTGGCAAATGGGCTGCTATCTATTTGATTCTAATACTAACAATATCAAATATCAATATTTCATGTCTTCATCAAACCTTTTCTCTGTGTCTTCTGGTTTCTGCCCACTGCTAAAGCAAATTTCATAACTATATTTTAGAGTGTCATGTGTGGTTATAAGTCACTTATAAGTATCAGAGTGTCCTGGATGTTCATAATCTGTCATAATGTGTTTGATTTATAACTATAATGTGTTTAATTGATAACTATATTTCAGAGTGCCCTTGATGGTTATAATGTGTGTATATTTGCATATGGACAAACAGGATCCGGTAAAACGTACACAATGGAGGGAGGAGGTTTAGAAGAAGAGAAATCAATGGGTATGATACCACGAGCAGTTCAACAGATCTTTGCAACAGGAGCAAAGTTACAGGAGAAAGGATGGCAGGTAGGTTGTTTGTGGGACAAAAAAAAAACCCTATGTATGTCCACTAGGGTGTACGGGGGATTGGGATGGCCTAGTGGTCTAGAGTGCTACGCTTCGACCTATAGCTGGCCGGCCACCTCTGGCTTGCGGCTGTGGTTTCGAGCCCTAGTGTGAGTGTATGTGACATGGAGATAGGGGCACCTTCTCAACCTCTTGGGTTTCCTCCAGCCACTCAGGTTTCGTCCCACTGCTTAAGCGAATTATTGAAATAAAATTAAACCATGTGTTAGTCCCAAAGATCTAGTTGTGTTGAGTGGACATTAAACCCCATTTCTGTCTCTCTCTCCACTGGGGTATACATCTACATTAGCATGTGTGTAAAAGAAACAAGACAGAATTTGATGAACAAAAGGTGAAATTGTTGCTGAATGGAACAAATTCTTGTGGGTTAGTCTTAAAAAGAACCCCAGTTTTCATTATCCCAGTCATAGAACAGTAGAAAGTTTAACACTATTTTTTTCTTAATATTACCTAGATATTGTGTTGGTAGTTCAGAATTATACTCGGTGCATTATTTTGTCAAACACAATGCTTTTGTTGGGGGAGGGGGCCAAATGGTTTGCATGTGCGTGCTGTATCATAAAGCCTGTCATTGAGTCAACTGGGGTGGTTTGGAATCCCTGGTTGTACGTGGGTTTTCTCAGGTTCCCTCCCACTGCTAAAGACCCCTATGTGCAAGCGAATTATTGAAATAAAATAAAACCATATTTTTATGTAATTCCCGAAATGACATAGTTTGTGTCGAGTGGACATTAAACCCCATTTCTCTCTCTCTTAACGTGGGGTATTTCAGTATAAATTTGTATAAGTTTGTGTATGTCAGTATAAGTTTTTGTATGTCAATATATCAGTTTGTATATTTCAGTACAAGTTTGTATATTTCAGTATCAGTTTTTATATGTCAGTATATCAGCTGTTTATTTGAGTATATAAATTTATATATTTGTAGTTTATTTGAGTATAAATTTGTATATTTCAGTATGAGTTTGTAGCCAGTATGTTAGAGATATATAACGAGACAATACATGATTTATTATCTGAGCGCCAGGATTTGAAACATGAGGTTAAGATGAAGGGTAAAGATACGAACGATGTTTACGTCACAAACCTCACAACTAAACCAGTTAAACAAGAATCAGAGGTGAGACATTTTAACACAGTGATTGTTTCATAGTTTAAAGTGAGCGTTTTAGCTGTAAGGATTGTATGGGATTAGTGTGGTTGGATTGTTTATAACTGAAAGTGGGCGCTTTAGGTACAGTGATTGAGTAGTTAGGGGTTTAAATGGGCGCTTTACAGGGCTCACACTGTCGGTCGCAATTTGCGATAAAATTATGAGAGTGGAGAGTCAATTTTCTACTTGGCGATAAAGTTTTGGGGTACTGGCGATTCTTCTTTAGACTTGGTGAAAAAAAATCCATAAAATTCTAATTGTATTTATCCTTGATTGACCATAGCGGCATGGGCATACTATAAATCAATCAACTTGCTGATAATCCCGAACGTGTCATAAGTAATACTAAACAAATGTCAGGGATTAATGGTTTCAACTGATTGTTAATTGCCGATAATAAAGCCTATATCTACTCATCATATAAATTAACCTTAATAGAGTAGCGGTGACTAGCCTATTGATGTTGCGTTATTAAAACAAAAGGAAGTAATCAAAATATTGTTGTTTAGGAATGTACAAGAAATAATACTGTTTTATATTATTACAATATGTTTTGTTTTTATCATATATTTTGGCGGATAAAATATTCAAGTTGCCGGAAAAAAAATATCAGTGTTTTACATTAAAATTAGAATGTATTTTGGCAGAAAAATTGAAAGCCAGTGTGAGCCCTGGCTCTTTAGCTACAGTGATTATATGGTAGTGTGGGGTTATGAGGATTAATGTGGGCGTGCTCATTAGATTGTTTGGGAGTATTGTAGGGTTAGATGGTTTAACTTTGAAAGTGGGCACTTAAACTGCAGTGATTGTATGGGAGTAGTGTAGGGTTGGGTGTTTTAACGTGGCCAGGAGCTATTGCTGCAGTCATTGTATAGGAGTAGTGGGTTTGGAATTTGGATGGTTGCTTAAGCTACAGTAATTGTATGGAAGTAGCTTAAGAGGGTCGGGTAGCTGAATTGTCTGATTAGTGGATACATTACAGTTACGGTACTACAGTGATTGTTTTGGAGTAAATCTAAATATTCCATTTCTCCATTAGAAGAGTGTACACAGAAATGATAAACCATTAATTTAATGATCTTTATTATAAGCTTTCGCATAGTCTATAATTATTATATTTTCTTTGAAGGTATTCAATCTGTTAAAACAGGCATCACACAATCGAGCTGTAGCGGAAACTAAATGTAATGAAAGATCATCACGAAGTCATTCTGTGTTCCAACTCCACTTGACAGGAAATAACACCATTACTGGGGAAGCTCTACAAGGTTAGTAATAGTAATACTAGTTGACTCTATAAAACTCTATATATCTCATTAACCTTTTCACCAGGCCTGGAAATAATAGTTTTAGATGTACCTGACAAAATGTCAGGCACTAATGAAAAAGTACTGGACGTTTCCAACGTAGTGCCGGACATGTATTAATAATATTATTAAAAAAGACAAATCAATGCCGGACAAAATGACAGGTGCATTTTTTCCAGGCTTGCTTATCACTCCAAATATTTCAGGATCTGCATCTGCAGGGATGCCTAATAATCCTAACTTTTAAGACAAGATATTTGCCATGATTTTAGGAAATGGAGCAGACCTAGATATATTATTACTTATAATTAGTGCTTTCACATATTCAAAATAGTTGTCTCTATATTAATGCTCACACAGAAATGTTTATATTGTTGTCATTTCATCACTTGCTAGTGAAAGCTGTGTTTATGTTAATTAGATGAAGAAGCTGTTCCAACCTCGTTGGTTTTCTCCGGGTCCTCTGGTTTCCCCCCACTGCCAAAGAACCCTACGCGCAAGCAAATTATTAAAATAAATTTTTTACAATAAAACATTTTAGTCCCGAAATGACCCGGTGGGTGTTTAGTGGACGTTAAACCCCATTTCCCTCTCTCTCATTAGATAAAGAAGCTGTTTGATTTTGTAATGATATCCTGTAATTACTGCATTAGTTATCATATTATAATAGTGGTAGGATGTTAAAACCCTATTTCATTTTATTTGTCTTGAAATGATCTTCAACAAGATGATATTAAAATCCATTTCTCTCTCCACATTTTACAGGAACACTTAATTTAGTTGACCTGGCAGGAAGTGAAAGATTGAAGGAGTCTGGGTCAGAAGGTCAAAGGTTAAAGGAGACATTAAGTATCAACAAGAGTTTAAGTTGTCTTGGTAACGTTATAATGGCGCTGGGAAGACAGGTGTGTATTAGTAATTACAATATTATAAAGACTGTATCATGTATTTTCTCTATAAAGTGGGGTGTTGGATGGCCGAATGGTTAGCATGTGCGCTCTTTATCATAAAGTCTGTCATTGAGTCAACTGGCGTGGTTTTGAAATGACAGACAAAATTTGAATCCGTGGTCGTATATGACAAGGAGTAGGGTCGCCTGTCCAACCTCATGGGTTTTCTCTGGTTTCCTCCCATTGCTTAAAAACCCTACATGCAAGCGAATTATTGAAATAAAATTGAACCATGTGTTAGTCCCGAAATTATCTTGGTTGTTCAAGTGGCCATTAAACCCCATTTCTCTCTCTCTCTCTCTCTCTCTCTCTCTCTATAAAGTATAAAGAATTCAATTAAACTTTTAAAAAAAAACCATGCAAATATACTGCGGATATTGCAGGATTAAGTGCAGGAGTACCGCACTATACCAAACCTACAAGAAAAACCTGCGGGCAAGACAGAATACATAGACATTACGAGAAATAAACATCAAATGGTCATACGCTTGTAATAATTCAATGACAGAACTCACTGGCTGGTTTGGACCATATATCATCTGCCTAATGTAATGTTAATAATGAATGCCAGAATTATACTAATTTGAACTGATATACCTTTTCGATTCAACTTTCAGAATATTGTAGTTCTCAAGAGATTCCTCGACCCTTCAAATGATGATCTGAGACTTGAATAGATTTTTATTTTCTGTAATTTCAGGAAAGTCATGTACCATATCGTAACAGTAAGCTGACATATCTGCTACAAAACTCACTTGGTGGAAACAGTAAAACACTCATGTTCGTGAACATCAACCCTCGCGAAGAATATTTTAACGAATCTCTTAATTCATTACGATTTGCTACAAAGGTAACATTTAATTCTTTGATCCATAAAGTCACAACCTTATAAAATCGGATTTACATTTTATGTAACTTGACGTATCACAGTCAACCAGTGAGGCTGGATTGCTGGAATGGTTACTGCATGCACGTTGTATCATAAGGTCTGTCATTGAGTCAACTGGCGTGGTTTTCGTTCCCAGGGTTGTAAGGGACAAGGATTAGGGTCGCATGTCTAATCTCTTGGTTTTTCTCCTGGTCCTTCCACTGCTAAAACCCCATTTCTTTCTCGTGTCTGCAGTGGCAATACCCTGCAGTAATGCCTTCCCCTCAAATATTGATTAAATCTTTTACATGATATTTGAAATATTTATTTGTTTATTTTAGGTAAATCAGTGTAATATAGGAACAGCACAGAAGAAGATCAAATGATCAGTTTTTATAGTGTTTTTACTAACTATATTTATAAATAACTAATTAACTATCTTCTCTATTATTATAGTCTTAAAACCATGTTAAATCTCATTCATTTCATTTTATAGCCTGTCACATAATATTATGTTTAATCTTCATCAGTCAGCCCATCAAATGCCTCTCTCAATCAAATTTTTTTGCAAGTGTGGCAATCTGATTTAAAAACATATCCTGCTTTGTTTCATTTTTTATAGTTCCAAATTTTGTTTTACTTTTTTGGAAGATACAGCGTTTTTTGGGTGAGGTCCACCGAACTGTGGGTAACCACTGATTGGTTAATTAAATGTCTGACCTTATAGGATCGAAAGCCGCTGTTTTGACCTCAGACCTGATCTAGAGTCAAGTCTTGTCACAATCTGCAAATTACTGTCTCCACCCAATCTACTTAAAAACCTTTTGATGGCCCCTTTTGATGTATGAAGATCTGACCAGTTGTAGTGGGAGGTCCCATCAGGGATCCCATGAGTGGCTTTTGACCCTATGACATAGTTAACCAATCAGTGTTGATGTTTCTAGTGGGTTACCCATAATTCCATGCACCTCAAACGGCAAACCTTGTTATAACAGACAGCTTCATTGGCTAATCTCTTACGTATCATCCAGAATGTGGGTTATATAACAATGCAATTTTGTAGTATAAAAAATGAAACAAAATAGGATCTGTTTTTATCAGACATGGATTTAAAAAAAAAGAATAAGCCTATGCAGCATTTGAATTATGAATAAGACAAAATAGATCTGTGCTTAAATCAGATTGGTCTTCACCCTATATGCAGTGGGGTGGTTTGATTGGTGAATGGTTAGTGTGCGCATGCTGTATCATAAAGCCGGTCATTGAGTCAACTGGTGTGGTTTCAAATCCCTGGTTGTACATGACAAGGAGTACAGTCGTCTGGCCAATTTTGAGGGTTTTCTCCACACCTTCGGTTTCCCCCCAATGCTAAAGACTGAATTATTGAAATAAAATTAAACCATTTATGTTAGTCCTGAAATTGCCTTGTTTGTGTCGAGTGGACGTGAAACCCAATTTCTCAACCTATATACAGCGAACAATAAAAAAAACAAGAATCTGAGATATTTTTAGACTGACTATAGGCATGTTGTATATAAAATATGTATTTAAATACAGAATATTATATTTTATCACCAATATAGTTTTACACTAGGTTTTATTTTATGTTATTTTCATCTATTTTTATTTTACAATATACTTGTAAATTTGGTGTTAACTTTTCTCTGCCCAGAAAAGGGGTCTAGTTCTCGAAAACTGAAATATTTTAGTATGGTTAAGAGTTGAAGATTTGTACTTAAATTTTAATTCTTGACCAATTCATCATCCTTTGTAAATAATACATTATTGATTTGTTAGCTTAAGCCACAGGCACTTGAAGGGAACTAAAATAAAACTTCTTACTACTCTTTGACTATATTTACAGTAATAACGTGAGTAGTAAGAAGTTTTATTTTAATTCCCTTTAAGTGCCAGTGGCTCAAGGTGCCATTATTGCCATGTAGCACATTGCATGACATTTGTGGTTAGGTCTAAAAAATCAAGGGTCTCAAGATGTAAAATTGGCTAGACCTAACAGACTATCTCGCCAAAAATTAGGTGGCCTAGCCCTTTTTTTAAAACTGGCATCCTTCACGAAATCGGCTGTTGATGTAGAGAAGTGGGTTGTTAAACACAATTTTATTAATAATTTATCCCTGAAACTTCTTTTGCTTTGTGAATTATTATTAGTAGTTAATTTAGTTCCAGTATAACTAGTTCCTTCGGTTATTTCCTTTAATTCATATCTGTTATCCTACTTTTCTTTCCTTCTGTCATCTCTTGTAAATACTATCTATACTTACTGTACATGTGTCATGAAGGTGATGGAACTAAATGCATGTATGGCCTGCTATACCATATGATAAACTATTTGTCGACTAAATTAGTCATTTTGTATCATTCATTTGTTGAATATTTAATTTTAAGTAGGCCTACATCTTTAGCCTGAAGTACACAATCCCATGGTAGACCGACATTTCTTCACTGAGCTGAAACACCACAGCGTTGAAATAGGTCCGAACAGGGCCCTGTTTCCCCGAAATCTTGACTAAAGATAAAATCCAAATTTTAGTTGATATTTCAATTTTGTTTGGCTAAACACTAAAATCAATCTCATATTATCCAATCAAAATAGTAAAATTTGGATTTTATCTTAGTTAAAATTTCGTGAAACAGGCCCCTGGTACTTATAAGATTGTCTGCGATATAAATTCCAATCAATCAGGGGCAAACTGGTTAGGATTAGAATTACAAGCCTTTGTGACCGAAAGCTTCATATATGCCCACCCCATCGTGGATCGTTTCTACAATAGGCGCCAACAGGAGCAATCTGTCTAGGGTTTTTAAAAAAAACAACCTGGGACCGACACGTCGTGTTCATTCTCACCCCATGTGACCGTTATTCTTTTATTCCATCTATTGTAAATATAAATTTAACTTCTTCAACTCTTATTATGGTAGCTATTTAGTTCTAATCATGCTATAGTGAAACTGAGTTTTTGTCAGAAACCCAATTAAAAAAAAAATAATAAAGAATTTATTCAACATTTTTTGTTCATTTTTTGTTCGTGTGATTAGCCTCGAGCAGTGGCCATTTCCAGAATAAATGCTACGGTGTTGATCAACTAAAACAGAGCAGTGCCGATGGAATATCCTATCTTGGCTCTACTGGCAAGTTTTTTTGTTGGAAATATTTGTCTGGCCTTGGTGGAAACAGATGTTTAAGCCCAATGATGGTAGTACTAGAAGTTCCAACTAGAATGTGTAGTTCGAGAAATCAGTGGACCAGTTAAATTCAGATCCATGTAATGTTTACTAATTCCATTACAAATCAGGCGCGGATGCAGGGGGCCGTGCCCCTCCATCCCCAGTGAGACTGGTCGTCACTGTTCAGACCAGCACCTGCATCCAGCAATGCGAGTCCCAGATTTTAGTTTCTATGCAACGAAGACTCTGGGGACTACACCAAACCACTAATGCATGCGGCACTAATCCATGATTACCCTTTACTCCAAACTCCAAAGTATGCCCCCCCCCTCACAAAACTCTACACCCGGGCCTGCATATTATAGGTAATTTTCGTGCCTGTGAGTGAGATTATACTATACTTTTATTCCATGAAAAAGAACAAAGGCATATTTTTAGATCAATAGTTACATGTAAATGCCTTCATATTGTTTGACCGTTCTTCTTTACACGATCTAATTATCTGTTATAAATGGTATGGGTTTTTAATCTATTGCTATAATGATCGACCCTAATAACGATGTGGAATATTGCTATATTTATCGACCCTAATAACGATGTGGAATATTGCTATATTTATCGACCCTAATAACGATGTGGAATATTGCTATATTTATCAACCCTAATGATGATGTGGAATATTGTTATAAGTATTGACCCTAATGATGATGTGGAATATTGCTATAAGTATTGACCCTAATGATGATGTGGAATATTGCTATATTTATCAACCCTAATAACGATGTGGTATATTGCTATATTTATCAACCCTAATGATGATGTGGAATATTGCTATAAGTATTGACCCTAATGATGATGTGGAATATTGCTATATTTATCGACCCTAATAACGATGTGGAATATTGCTATATTTATCGACCCTAATAACGATGTGGAATATTGCTATATTTATCAACCCTAATGATGATGTGGAATATTGCTATAAGTATTGACCCTAATGATGGTGTGGAATATTGCTATATTTATCAACCCTAATGATGATGTGGAATATTGCTATAAGTATCGACCCTAATAATGATTTGGAATATTGCTATATTTATCAACCCTAATGATGATGTGGAATATTGTTATAAGTATTGACCCTAATGATGATGTGGAATATTGCTATAAGTATTGACCCTAATGATGGTGTGGAATATTGCTATATTTATCAACCCTAATGATGATGTGGAATATTGCTATAAGTATCGACCCTAATAATGATTTGGAATATGGCTCCAATAATGATGTGGTATATGGCTATAATTATCGACCCTAATGGTGATGTAAAATATTGCTATAAGTGTCCACACTAATAACAAGATGGAATATTACAATCAATATCCTATAATCGCACATTAACCATAATAATGTTGAATATTGCTATGGTTACCGACCATATATTGATATAATTGTCATTAATAACTATGATGTGGAATATTGATACACATATTAATCAGTGACGTGGTATATTGCTATGGTTACCGACCATATTTGTTATATGGAATATGTTTATGATCAAGATAAACACCAACACCCACGCCAATCACTACACCCAGAAATATAAATCCTGTAACCATTCCCCAGATACTCAATCGTTTCGCCGACGCAGCTTTTTTCTGGGCGCCAAGAATATCTCCACTTTCTTTTAGACGTCGTGCCTGAAATATGATAGACGAGGTCGTTAATAAAAAAAGATATACACGAATGGCTGCTAATTTATTATTTAATGGCTGCCCAATAGACTACAAATTATGCCACTATACGCAGGTGAACAATCCACCCAGGCTAAAGATGGCTAACATACGCCATGCAGTTTGTTATGAGGGCATTTTTTCCCGGACTATATTCATCGGAACCTCGGGTTTTCTTTCAAGCTCCCATACCCCCTCCCCCCTTTGAGAAAGATGATCATAACTCTCCTCCCCCCCTTTGAGATAGATGATCATAACTCATAGCAAATTATAGGTTATGTAATTTTGTCTTAGAATGTATTTAGGTCCAACTCTCGGTTTGAACCGGCCTTGCGCCATGGACCGGAAGTGGCATAACTCCGAAACCAGAAGTGCTAGGGAGTCATCCTCAGGCCTGTGTTAACTCCCGGTTCGAGTACCCCCATATAGAGCAAATTTTCAGCTTTGGGGCAGCCGAAGTGTAGCCGTTTACCCTGAACAGACGGGAGCGTATCGTTGTGTCGCCGTGCCGCTATGACTCCGTCCCTTATTGTATAGGGTTATAGAGTACCCTAACCCTAACCCTAACCAAACCCTAACGGCGACATAACGGGTACCTCCCGGACAGACAGACAGACAAATAAATATGAGATTATTCAGCAACCGAAGCATTTCTTGGTCATAATTTCTCCAAGTCCATCCACTTTTCGACGAGCATGCCTCTTGTAGTCTAAAAGGAGGGGGTGACCGAATGGTTAGTACGTGCGTGCTGTATCATAAAGCCTGACATTGAGTCAACTGGCGTGGTTTCGAATCTCCAGTTGTACGTGACAAGGAGTAGGATCGCCTGTACAACCTCGTGGGTTTTCTCCGGTTTCCTCCCATTGCTAAAGATCCCTACGCGCAGGCAAGTTATTGAAATAAAATTAATATGTTAATCCCGAAATGATCTGATTTGTGTCTAGTGGACGTTAAATCCCATCTCTCTCTCTCTCTCTCTCTCTCTCTCTCTCTCTCTCTCTCATTGGCGCAATATGGCCCGGTTGGAGCTGACGTGCCATTAAACAATATTTATCTCTCTCTTTCTATCTCTCTCTCTCTCTCTCTCTCTCTCTCTCGTCTAAAAGGTTGATGATGAGTTACCTCCTTATTTCTTTTAATAGCGAAGATGCCTAATGGCAAACAGCAACATACTGTGGCGAATATTGCGAGATTCATATAATCGGGAACAAAGGTTGATATGGGTAGGTTCGATATGGTGATCTGAAAAACAGAAAGAAAGAAAGAATTATTGCTTTGAAACAGGGCCGTATGTAGGATTATAAACGTGGGGGTGCAGCGGAGTGGTGGGGCGCCATATCCGCCACGTTAGTCATATAAGAAAGTTTGGATCGAGTCAAACGATCCCATTGGCGCGTAGGTACCCTTTAAACATACCGACTAGCCAGCGCCTTAAGAGCATCACTGTGATCATAATTTTATAATTGAAAGATTGTCAAATTACTTTCTTTGGATGGGCGGAGGGGGGGGGGGATATCTCTCGGGACGCCTTATTTTTCTGAGTACCCCCGGAGAAAACCCTTCAAGGTTGGACAGGCGACTCTGCTCCTAGTCACGTACAACCGTGAATCAAAACCACGCCAGTTGACCTAATATGACCGACCTTATGATACAGGGCACACGCGCTAACCATTCGGCCACCCAGCCCCTTCAAAAGTGTAAAGAACCGAATTCGTTCACCTGTGGGACAAAAAAGTTATGTTATGTGTCTTATCGTTGTTGACAATTGAGTCAGACAAGCCGAGACAGCTCCTTTAGTAACTGGCGCAAACCAGAGGTGGGGATGAGTGGTATTTTCATATTGCAGCTGCCGGCAGATGCATAGGGAGGAAGGAATGGGAACTGCTGTTTGGGAAGGGTAGGAACTGTCAGCGGACATCGCTCGGCCAGAGACAGTTCCTAATTTAAAGGAATATGAGGCCCTTCTGTTTTTGTAAGAGTAGGAGATTGGGACGTGAACCTGTTAATTTCAACCTTGTATTAACGTGAACCTGTTAATATCAACCCTGTATTAACGTGAACCTGTTAATATCAACCCTGTATTAACGTGAACCTGTCAATATCAACCCTGTATAGTCGTAAGTTGTATGGTTGGCATACCGATGTATTTTCCGCTCTGGATGCTTTTCTAAGGCTATATTTATGAACACGTTCTTGGTCATCCTCGAACGGATTTGCATCGTCGCTGATGTTATCATTTTGTTTCACGTTATAGTATGATGAGGAACCTGTGGAAATTAAATACATTTCATTAATGGAATAGTTTTATTTTTGCTGGATAAATTTGGGGCGGGTAGTATCTAGTGGACAAGGACAGGTGTCTAGTCGTTCCGATGGTACGGAAAACAGAGGTTCCGTGCATGTAAAATATCCCTTGGCAGTTGGAATTCGAAATAAGATTAGGCCGTAGTGCGCTGCCGGGCAAAATTTCCCTCATATCACACTGTTAAAATCCTTATACGGCATTTAGTAACTGAACTTAATGATAATAAAACACAAATTTATATGGAAAACAATTTAATCGATGAGTTTATTTCACACTACGATTCAACAAGTTCCTCTTGTCATTCTCAAGCAAGTAATGACAGTATAAAGGCAAGAAATCAAGGTGATTGTTTTCCATATAAATTGTGTTTTATTATCATATCACACTGTATGACATATACCCGTCTTCATCGTCGCGGTCGGAGCAGAACAGCAGGACGCTAAATCACATTTCGTTTAAAGGGACAATAACACTCTTGCTGGCTTGACAGGTCCATAAAAAAAAGCCTTATTCTAACTACTAGATGTTTAAGTGTCCTATCTGTTGTGTAAATATTCCATTGCATCCTATTTTACTTGTCTGGAGAATTCGAAAATATGTTTAAACCCAAGTTGCATTTGAAAGTGTTTACGTAAAGCTTTTCAAACCATGTAGTTGAGTTTTTCCAATTTTTAAAATTCGGTGTGTTAAGATGAAATTTGTATCATCAATTAATTTGAATATTGTAAAATATTACAATTTGTTGACCAGAATAAAGTTTGGGAGATATTATTCAGTTACAACAAGAGTGGTATTGGGGCTTTAATATCATTTGGTACCTTGTTGTTGTCAAGAGTATCGCCGATGCTTCCTAGATGACATAGGTGCTTTTGCGTGCAGGGCGACATATACACTGTACCTTGGATTTTGGTTTAAACAGCATTTATTCGAGAATATTATACAATGTGAAAAGCATAAATAATAGGATACAAAAACAAGCCAAGTAGGCGTATTGCTTGCTTCCTTCTGGTTTGGGTTATACAATGTCAAATTATATATGATACAGGTAAAAACCAATTACATTATTTTAGTTATGGTACAAATAAACAGATAAATAATTTTGAATAAAAAAATAAAAATAAATAAATAAATAAATAAAATAAATAAAATAAATAAAATAAATAAATAAATAAATAAATAAATAAATAAATAAATAAATAAATAAATAAATAAATAAAATAAATAAATAAATAAATAAATAAATAAATAAATAAATAAATAAATAAATAAATAAATAAATAAATAAATAAATAAATAAATAAATAAATAAATAAATAAATAAATAAATAAATAAATAAATAAATAAATAAATATTTTTAATAGCGTAGTGATCGTAAAGAAATATAAACCTAATAACGGCTATGAAACTGTCAAAAATATTATCAGTTATCACCTTGGCCTATCGCCCCCCTTTGAACCTGTCACATAGATAGGTAAATCTTGCTTCTGTCCAGGGCCGTATGTAAGATTTTAAAGCAGAGTATTGGGGCGCAAATGTAACGCCAAGTTACTAAAAATTAGACCAGGGCAAACGAACCGGGTATCCATTAGTGTGTGGGCGCTCAAGTGTATAATGTTATAATTGAAAAAGTGTCAATGTGTTTGAGGAGGGGGGGGGGGAGCATTTCTCGGGGCGCCTTATTTATCTGGAGGGTGCACCCTCGCAAGATACGGCCCTGCTTCTGTCCCTGTTTAATTTTTTTGCCGTCAAAAATATAGCAACACACTGAACAAGAGGCGGAACAATTTCCATTATTCACAAATTTATTATTCGAGCTAAATGTCCCATTTTATTTGAGATTTAAAGATAACAGAATTAGGATGTGAAACTCGCTTCCAAGTCCATTAATCTCGTCTAATCTTAATCCCCATTGATAACGGTACACAGATACATGTACATGTATATTGACTATACGTCTCATAAATAATACACCCAACGATAACAGCGTTACAATATCGTTCTCGATTCTACAGTTTGCCTAATGAAGGTCATATGATTCGCTCTAATTTGAACTAAAGATACCCGGAGTGCGAAAATACAGTTGGCTATCATTTAACACACGGTAAATTTGATGGACTTCAGCCCCTTATGTCAATGCCTTAATCCAGACCGAGTTTATTACTAAGCGACGATTCGACGAGTATCTCTTCTTTTAATGTATTTTTTGTTGTAAATGCCCCCACCCCTAATCAAACGTGTTAAGTTTTAATTGTACTTAATTCATATTTTTGTTGAATATTTGCTTACTATTCACATACCTGTATATTTTTTACGATTTCGTTTCTGGCGGTTTTAAATATCCATTACAAGTGGGATTACACCCGAATTTTAATCCACAAAAACAAATGGAGGTTTCCAGTACTACATGACACGAGTGGTTAATTCAGCAGTTTTAGTTTTGTGTAGGCTTTAATACTATTATTTAATTCCATTATTGCTTAACGCCCCCCCCCCCCAAAAAAAAACAACCCCTAAATAAACATAAAAAATAGAAATGGAACCTACAAAATTTTAAACGGTGGTAATTCTGTCGATTAACGGGCATTGCTTTTGTGTGTGGGTAAAAAATATTGTTTGGTTTTGCTCTTTAAGCTAAAACAGAAACGAAATTGAGACTGATTTGTAGCGTTTTACTGTCTACTTAACCCGATCTTTTCCAGCTGGGAGTGTCCTGTCTTGTTTCCTTTTGATGGCGGGATCACGGTGGCTAAGTGGATAAAGCGCTGGTTCGCTAGCCTGGCGGTCGGGTGTTCGATCCCTGCATTGGCCGAGAAAGCTCATCTCGATTTTCAGGCGTGACTTCCCCTTGCCAGTGATGCAGAAGGAGGGCCTGACAAGGACAGCTGCCTAGTCGTTCGGATGGGACGAAAATCCGAGGTCCCGTGTACACACCGGAGTGCACGTAAAATTCCCTTGGCAGTTAGAATTCGATATAAGAGTATGCCGTAGCGCCGCTGCCCGGGCAAAATGTCCCTCACAGCACACTGTATGGCGTATGCCCGTCTTCCATTAGCCCAGGTTAGGTGCGTTATAGTAGGACGTTAAACCCCATTTCATTCATTTCATCCATTCATTGTTCGCGTGGGGCTAGCAACCAACATATCCCGCTGTCATGGTATAAACGTTGCCTCCCAGCCCACGGCATGTCGTATACTCAGCTGGTGCTGGGAAGTAAGACTTTCAAACCTTAATATTATACTATTTGAACCCCTTTAAATTAGATAATTTATGGTACGATTACTTATACTTTGATTCCACATTCACATTTGAAACAAGCTAAACTTAATCTGTGGAAACCCCACTCAGCAGAGTCCCGGTGTGACCCCTGGACCCCACCTCCTAATGCCCATGCCTTAATCCAAAAATATAGAAATAAAGGATATCATTATAATATTTATTGATAAAATACAAATTTTAAAAAATCTTACCCTTTTTCTTGCCCATCTTAATAAATGTTTGGGACTTTTTTTGGGTGTCTTAATTAATCACTAAAAACAACTTCAACAAATTGATTTCGTTAGTTCATCCTTCCATTTTGAAATGACACAATGTTTGATCCGTGTGTTTAATTGCTGTTATTGTACTTGTCGTTTAACCTCCACCCGCTATCATGAGTGTATCTTTGTGTGGGTAATGGTATAGTTATTTGTAACATACTGATAATCACCGTGGTCTTAATATAATGACATTATCTGGACGTGTCAAATAAACCTTCACTCGACATCTCTATTTTTATATTTTATTATTCATATGCTTTTTACTTAACACGATAGACAGTATTAATGTATTCACACAATTAAAAAAAACAATGGTAATCCTCCTTTAACCTTTAAAGACGTCATTTGCATAACGCCACCAATTTAACATATAACACGCTTTCCTTGAAAAAGATCCCGTTTGGTCACAAAAACCCAGACTGGTGTTTGTATGTACATGTGTGCGGGGGGTCGGGCAACTTTAGGTTGTGTCATTTTGTAGCATATCGGTTTAATACTAGTTGGAAGAAGGAAAACGCAAATATATGATTTCAATAAACTGCTCGCCAATGGGCATCTTCGCTATTAAAAGGAATTACTCATCATGACCATTAACCTTTGAGACTACAGAGAGAGAGGGAAAGAGAGAGAGAGAGAGAGAGAGAGAGAGAGAGAGGGAGATGGGGTTTAACGTCCACTCAACACAAACTAGGGACTAATATATGGTTTAATTTTATTTCAATAATTCGCTTGCGTTTAGGGGTCTTTGGCTTAGTGGGAGGAAACCGGAGGACCAAGAGAAAACCAACTAAGTTGCATACGACCCTACTCCTTACAACGCAAAACCGGGGACTCGAGACCACGCCAGTGAAATGTGAAATATATCATCAGACTGAACAAAATAATTTATGTGATTTTATTATTGACCCAAATTTGATCTTGTTTTGATATTTTTATAAAAGACGACCACTGGCGAACACTCGGTATTACATTTTTCTTGTATCCAATTATATATTTATTAATGCATACATAACCCTCGCAATAAATTTGACGAATTGGACACAGCTCGCCAAATATAACTATGAACTACGAACGAAGTTAATTTCAGTCCTTCCCTCCCTCCTTGTCCCCTTTCCCCATGTTGCATGGGGATTTTTGTTGACTTTTTGGTATAGAATGAAGAAAGGGGGCAATGGGATTGAAGATATATTTTCTCCCAGGTTCGTCAGGTTGAAATGTTGGGCGGAAAATTGCACGTTTAATTTATACTTCCACTTTTTGTATCTGAACTATTCCATGGTGAACCTCATACGAGCATTTGGGCAAGAAGATGCCACTTGTTGCTCCATCTGTGGCAGAAAACGTTCTACCCAACAAAAATTTGGGAAATGTTAAAGCCTGTCTAATTAAAATTAAAGACATTTAGTGATCTGTAACCAATTCTGTGACTGGAGGCAGACCACCATTACATTCACCATCTCGGTACCCAATTGAGCAATTGTAATTTGTCTTTCTATAGCAATTCTCTCTCCGACTCTTTTCTTCCCTTTTGCATGCCCATTATTGCTGCTTTCTTGGTCTTTAATGGACGAAGGGGGTTTGAATTAACATTTACGGCTAGGTTTTGGTAAATATTAATGAATTTGAGGCGGAAGGATAACGGAGTTTGTGTATCTCAAAATGTTGGTGGTCAACCTTATAAAAATTTAAGTGCAAAGACATGGCCATTGGCTCCTCTGTCTATATTGAAAAGCATTCAGCCCAACGAAAATTTGGGGAAAAGTTGGAGGGGAAAAAGTTGGAGGTGGGCAAAGGGGCCAGATTAACATTGAAGTCTATGGGGAAATTAATGGTGGTCTGCAACCGACTTTGTTTCCAGAGTAACTTCCCCTGAATACATTTTCAGAATAAAGTTAAAAATCAACCACGTATCCGGTTTGTAAAATTGGCCAACGTGACAAATTAATGTTTTGTTTATAGTTGTGCATCAAAACAAACCATTTCGGTGAATTTTCTTGTGTTTCGTTTTTAATCACATCCTCTAGTCAGTCAAGATGATGAACATAACAGATTTTCAAAGTAAGTGAAACTAAATAAGGAATCACGATTCATATGGCCGCTGTCGATTGTTGCTAAGATAAGACATAAGAAAAACGGCACCACGCTGGCAATGCCGCACTGAGTGACACGTCAGTTGAGTGAGCCTGTCTATAAATGATCATCGAAACGAATACAATTATTGTCATGTACTGTAGTAGAAGACCTGAACATATCGGCATGCCCTCAAATAAACATAACAACCAACTGAATAATTCTATGATTTTTGATGGAATATTCATTTATCAATATATACTGTCTATTCCATTGTTCAGGAATTTGCATAATTAGTTTATAATTTTGCAAACCATTTGAAAAATCATTTGTAAATGACAATGTTGTTTATTTATTATATAAAATTATTTTGGATCTCGGCGCATTAATTTCAATTTGGCCCCAGCCCCCTCACCCCCCTCCCTCAGTACGGTACAGAATTTTGAGATAAGTAAATATAGTATCTCTTCATTGCCTGCACAATCTCATGAGTTTTATTTAAGTCAAGTGCTGGTTTCCAACCAATCTAAAGATCTATATATAGCAACTAGATTAGGGACATAAAATTGTACACTATCATGTGTTGGTCCAGAAATAACCTGTATTTTGTAGAGTGAACATTAAAGCCCATTTCTTTATTTATATATGTTGTCCAGATCGGAGACCAGTCTCTAGCGTAATCCTCAAGTATCATGCAAGGTTTATTGATTCATCTGTCAGTACATTTAAAATCTGATTATGTATGATTAATAGGTTAACATGTGGTACTTGTAAAGCGTGATAAATTATTGATTAATAACTGTAAATCATAATGATTTACCATGAAATGAATGGTGGTTTAACACCCTACTTTTCTGCACCAACTGCAGGGGTTAATGAATGAATGAATGAAACGGGGTTAACGTCCTACTATTATGCGCCTAACCTGGGGCCCTGGGCTAATGGAAGACGGGCATACGCCATACAGTGTGCTATGAGGGAAATTTAGCCCGGACAGCGGCGCTACGGCCTACTCTTATATCGAATTCCAACGGCCAAGGGATCTTTTACATGCACTCCAATGTGTACACAGGACCTCGGTTTTTTGTCACATCCAAACAACTAGGCAGCTGTCTCTTCTGAAATAACGCCGGAAAATCGAGATGAACTTTCTCGGCCAATGCAGGAATCAAACACCCTCCTCCAGGCTAGCAAACCAGCACCTTATCCACTTAACCACCGTGATCCCCATGGGGTTAATGAAGATGGGTATATAATATATGCAATAGGCTACACTATATTTTGTCCGGACAGTGGTACTATGAGACACTATTTGGTATTTGACTGTACACAGCATCTTGATTTATTGTTCCATTTCCATGCATTAAATGAAATGAAATTTAACACCCTACTTTCATGCCAATGAAGACAAATTTCAACTGTCAAGTCTTCTTTTTCTTACACTCCAGTATGTACAAGGAATTCGATATAAGAGTAGGCCGTACTACTGCCCAGGTTTCCTCATAGCTCACTGTGCGGCGTATACCCGTCTTCATTAGCCCTGTTGGAGCAGAACAGTAGGATGTTAAACCCCATTTCATTTCACATTTACTTACATGCTATATTAATCTCTGTACATTCTGGTCTCAGTATTATTGACTGTTGGTCTATAAATTTAACCATAGAAATTATTACCATGTACCAATAGGCCTACAGTATTTTATATCTTTCAGAAATTGGTGTGGGTTTGGCAGGCTTTGGAGTAGCCTTTCTGTTTCTAGGAATTTTATTTTTCTTCGATAAAGGTCTTTTAGCTATTGGAAATGTGAGTAATTGATTTATGTTTATGTTTGAAGGGCATGACAAGCATAGTCCAGGGCTGAAACTGGGGACAAATTTTAGGGAGAAGTGACTTCTCCCTACAGACAAAATAGGGAGAAGTGAGGGAGACATAGGGAGACTTGAAGGAGAGGTCAAATTTCATGCATTGCTGCATTCTCTGTTCAGTATTAGCAGGGAGACATTAGTAAAGTCAAAGAGAAGTCAGATCAGAATGTTAAAAAATAATTTATTACAATAACAAAAAACACTAATACGATTTACCGCCATTACCGACCAAAGAAAATAAACATATTTAGATTTTAATTGAAAGCTTTTAATTAAAAATCTAATGTTTTTCTTTGTTAAATTCTGTCTATCATCACATTATATTGTTTATTAATTTTAAAATAACACACTAGTGGATTAAATTGATCATAGAAAAACAAAAGGATGTATTATTATGTAAACAAAGATGTCGGCTGACACATACATAATACTCAATCTTTTGACCTTTTGAATCCTACCGTCATTGCTCTTGGCCCAAATGAATTAAAAACATTTATAAGATTGATATATTTTGTATCAACACAAACTCAGTTTATAGTTATTTTCTTATTTAAAGGGACAATAACACTCTTGCTGGCTTGACAGGTCCAGAAAAAAAATTAGCCTTATTCTAACTGCAAGAGTGTCCTACCTGTTGTGTAAATTATCAATTACAACCTATCTTACTTGTCCAGAGGGTTCGAAAATATGTTTAAATCTAAGTTGCATTTGAAAGTGCTTACGTAAGGCTTTTCAAACCATGATAGGGCGAAGTTGACATCCCCCTGGTCAAGTTTTCAGGCGAAGTTTGGTGTTGTAGGGCGAGAATCTCGCCTTAGTCGCCCGTAAATTTCAGCCCTGTCATTTGGATGGGATGGAAAAAAGGTCCTATGTATACATTGGCATATAAGAGTAGGCCTCTGCATTGCTGTCTTGCCAAATTTTCCCTCAGCACACAGTATGGCATAAGCCTGTTTTAATTATCCCAGTAGGAGCAGAAGAGTAGGACATTAAATCTATTTCTATTTCATTTCTATTTTATGTTTCAGATTTTGTTTATATGTGGATTAGCCTTTGTAATTGGTTTAGAAAGAACATTTAGATTCTTTTTTCAACGTCACAAACTTAAAGCTACAGGATTTTTCTTTGGAGGGATTTTGGTTGTTTTAATCGGTTGGCCTGTGGTAGGAATGTGTCTTGAAACTTATGGTTTCTTTCTTTTATTTAGGTAAGATTTAGTCCCAATGTGGCATTTTATACAATGGGGGGGGGGTGGATGGCTAAATGGTTATTATGCACATGTGGTATCATAAAGCCTATCATTGATTCACTTGGCGTGGTTTCGAATTCCCAGTTGTACGCGAAAAGGAGTAGGGTCATCTGTCCAACCTTGTGGGTTTTCTCTGGGTCCTTCTGTTTTCTCCCACTGCTAAAGACCCCTACGTGCAAGCAAATTATTGAAATAAAATTGTAGCATATGTTAGTCCCGAAATGACCCATTTTGTGTCGAGTTGACGTAAAACCCCATTCCTCTCTCTCTCTCTCTCTCTCTTGGAAAGACCCCAATGAACAACAGTTTCTTAAGGAACTACATGTAGCTGTGCCAAATACAAGGGGTTAACTTTGATGATTATTATATGAACAATTTGATAATGTTTCATAATTTGTTTTTTTCAGTGGTTTCTTCCCGGTAGCAGTAAACTTTTTACGGCGAGTGCCAGTTTTAGGAACTATTTTAAATTTACCAGGAATTAGATCGGTAAGTACATACTCAGAGGGGTCACAGGGGGTCAGGGAGAATCTCACAGGCTCATTAATCAGGAGGTATCAGATTTGCTACTGGTGTTGGCGGAGAAAGCTCCTCAGGATTTTCCGATGTAGTTTTCCCCCTTGCCAGTGTTGTAGGTCAGAGGGCCTTGCAAGAATAGAGTCTAGTCATTCGGATGATTCCGTAAAACTGTTGTCAATTGGAATTTGAAATAACCATAGTGCTGCAGTTTAGGAAAAATTTCTCTAAAAGCACACTGTATGGTGGGTGTATGCCAGTTGAAGCAGAAGAACAGGATGTTAAACCGTTAAACTCCATATATTTTATTTCATTTTTACCATTTACCTTAGGAGTTGGGATGGCCTAGTGGTCTAGAGTGCCGCCAATCGACCTCAAGGTGGCTGGCCACCTCTGGCTTGCGGCTGTGGTTTCGAGCCCTGGTGTGAGCGTATGTGGCATGGAGATAGGGGCGTCTTCTCAACATCGTGGGTTTCTTCAGAGCACTCCAGTTTCCTCCCACTGCTAGAGACCGCTACACGCAAGTGAATTATTAAAATTAAATTAAACCATATGTCAGTCTCGAAATGACCTAGTTGTGTTGAGTGGACATTAAACCCAATTTCTCTCTCTCTCTCTCCATTTACCTTAAAGTTCCCCTAACTTATATTCAAGTTATATTTTTAAAATGTATTTAAATAAAGCCCTAAAATATATGGTATCTATAAACAGTCCTACCTTGTTAAAGAATAATCCTATTAATCCTATAATTCACTATTGCCAGTTGAGAAATTGGCAAAAATATCATTTTCAATTTCGAATCTAAACGTTGAGAAGAACTCGGTTTTAAAAACGATCATGGGATCTCTACGAGGCAAGAGTGACACAAGGGAAGTAATTGTGTTATTATTTCCAATGTTAAATAAGCTATTATTAGCACCCTATTAGTGGGTTGATGCTATATTGCATCCATTTAAAACACAAAAGGCTGTCAATCATTCTGGGCTAGTGGCTAGTATGACGCCTGTCACTTTGCTTTGGCTACAAAATAGTGTTAACCTACTTCCTTGTTCAGACATTGTTTTCCGGTGAAATGAAATGATATTATCACAAAGTAGGTCAGGCCGTGTAGAAAATATTTCATTTTTTTTATATGAATGGTTTTTAAGTGTTAGAATGATGCCTATGATCGTATAATAGTGAGTTGACAACCTATTTAGTAAAAGACATTCAAATAATCATGTTTTAATTTTCTTAGAATAAATGTAATTTTCGCTTTAATTTAAATTTTCATCAAAAATCTTCTGCTGAAGGAAAGGTTTGTGGTCACTTAACTGCCGCAGCAACATGTTTTCATTTTATCACATTATACCTAATTAAGTAAGATATTGGGTTTAGTAGATGGCTGAATTGTTAGCATGTGCGCACTGTCATTGAGTCACGTGGCGTGGTTTCGATTACTCAGTTGTCAGTGACAAGGAGTAGGGTTGCCTGTCCAACTTGTGGATCCTCCAGTTTCCTCCCACTGCTAAATAAAGACCCCTGCCTGCAAGCTAATTATTGAATTCCCAAAATTACCTAGTTTGTGTCAAGTGGATGTTAAACCTCTCTCTCTCTCTCTCTCTCTATCTAGAGAGAGAGAGAGAGAGAGAGAGAGAGAGAGAGAGAGAGAGAGAGAGATTAAGATATCATGGTTATGTTTATTTATTTATGTGTTTATGTTTATATTTTTTCAGGTGGCAGATAAAATAGGAGAATCTAATTCTATGGTATAACAAAACTTTTCATCTAATATCACATTCTCATGATTATACATATATACACCATCAACCATCTATATATTCAAACATGTGCTATGGATATTCTCCAGGCCCCAAGTTAACAAAGCATTCTCACACTTTAAGAATTTACTTAAATTTCAATCACTGTTTATGAAAAATATCTTTGATCCAGAAACACAAAACTTTGCACATAGTATCTTATTGGTGTATTTAATATATTAAAACAACAGGAATTTTATAAAGGCCTTTATTTTAGTTAAAATAAGGCTAACAATTTTGAGTAAATTCTCAACTTAAGTCTGAGAATGCTTTGTGAACTCAGGGCCAGGTCTAAAAATAACAGGCCTATAATTATTCTGGCATTCGGCACTTGACAAGTTTTGTTCGTCTAGCTGCCCTTTTCAGATATTATTCCTAGATAATTGGATAATACAGGATGATATTCCTTTGAATTGAAGATATTTCTTTGATTTGAAGATATTCCTTTGAATCGAAAATATTCCTTTGATTTGAAGATATAACTTCGATCCTTAAATGTCTGACTGAAAGCTCATAATAATATAGCTATACACTACTGATAACACACACTGTGCTTGTCGCTAGGTGACACACACACTGTGTCTGTTGCTATGTGACACACACACTGTGCTTGTCGCTATGTGACACACACACTGCGTCTGTTGCTATGTGACACACTGTGCTTGTCACTATGTGACACACACGGTGCCTGCTGCTATGTGACACACACACTGTGTCTGTTGCTATGTGATACACACACTGTGATTGCTGCTATGTGACACACACACTGTGCCTGTTGCTATGTGACACACACACTGTGCCTGTTGCTATGTGACACACTGTGATTGTTGCTATGTGACACACGCCATGTCTGTTGCTATGTGACATACAAACTGTGTCTGTTGCTATGTGACACACACAATACCTGTTGCCATGTGACACACACTGTACTTGTCGCTGTGTGATTGGTAATAGTAGTAGTTTTAGATTCAAATAGTATATCTCGTATTTAACAAATGAGATAATTATTTTTAGCTACAAATACAGTTTTTCATGAGTTTAGATAAACAATGCAAATAGGAGGTCGAAAGTCAAATGAATAAATCTTAAAGTAAAGAATAGAGTTAGGTTAAATTAAATTTTGTCGATATATTATTGATATATATAACTAACAAGGGAGGCAATTCATATAAATCCAGAATAAAGTTAGATTGAATTTTGTTGGATAGCATGATATATTTTAACTAACAAGGGAGGTAATTCATTTAAATCAACAGTTTTATTTTCATTTTCTGTTGAATTTTGTATTTTGTCAAGAGCATGGAACAAAGGGCTGTAGTTAAATTATCTCTAACAATTGATATACATGTTACTAACAAAGGAATTATTTTTAAAATTTTTTTGTCTAATCTACAAGGGAAAAATGAATTCATCTTTTGTCTTATCAGAAGGGCAAATCATGGAATCATTGATCTTAGCCAAAACTAAAGTCTCTGATCATCATTACCAATCCCTTGCAAGAGAGAGAGAGGGTGAGATAGAGAGCTCCATTTGACATAAACTAGGTCATTTGAGCACTAACATATTATAGTTGAATTTTATTTCATTAATTTGCTGGGGATCACGGTGGCTAAGTGGATAAGGCGCTGGTTCGCTAGCCTGGAGGTTGAGTGTTCGATCCCTGCATTGGCCGAGAAAGTTCATCTCGATTTTCCGGCGTGATTTCCCCTTGTCAGTGATGCAGAAGGAGGGCCTGACAAGGACAGCTGCCTAGTCGTTCGGATGGGATGAAAAACCGAGGTCCCGTGTACAAATTGGAGTGCACGTAAAAGATCCCTTGGCAGTTGGAATTCGATATAAGAGTAGGCCGTAGCACCGCTGCCCGGGCAAAATTTCCATCATTGCACACTGTGGCGTATGCCCGTCTTCAATTAGCCCAGGTACGGTGCTTAAGCGTAGGACGTTAAACCCCATTTCATTCATTCATTAATTTGCTTGCGTGTAGAACGCTTTAACAGTGGGAGGGAACTGGAGGACCCAGAGAAAAATCCTTGAGGTTGGACAGTCGACCCTACCCTACTTCTTGTCACGTACAAGTGGGGAGTCGAGACCATGCCGCTTGACTTAGCTTCTTGCCATCTACAGTATTGTGAAAATAGAATATCATCAAGAAGTGTTTCTGTATTATCAAAGATACGATGAACTGACAAATATGCAACATTTGGTGTCCTCCTGTTGACCATATCAATCTTTTGATGGAACTATTTTAAATTAAATTAAATGTTAAATAGTCAATTTGAGGACATTTTAGCATGGATCAAATCGTGAAAAATGTAAATTACAATTTGAGATTGTTTAAAAATACAAACAGTGATCAGAGGCTTTATTCAACAGTTTGAATTATTTTTCATGAGAAATAAAGGTGCTTTAATTTATTGGTAGTTAGTTGAGAATTATCCTGTGTGCCATGTGTATGATAAAAAAAAAACAAGTAGGAAAATCCAAACAATTAGACAAAATTTGAAGTCCTAAAACCACAGTATAGGCAAAATAGTGTAATCAGCAAAACACACGACAAACACTAGTAACAGCTTAATCTGTCTGGATATAATAAAACTTTGTAAATAACTCATAACTTTAGCAAGATATATAGTGGGGAATAATTAAAATAACAAATAACTTTCAATAAATACCAAAGATTTGGGAAGATACTATCAGGGTAGTACTTTTAATGGTTTGGAAACTTCCATTTTCTGTGTTTGTTTATGGGTACATCACATAAACATAATCAAATTTAAAAAAAAAATGTATCTTTGATTTTCGATAATTATGTATCTGAAGACCGTTACCATAGAGATATACATAAAAAACATTTTATTGTAAACAGGGCTTGCAATAGCCTCTCTTCTTTGTCTTTAATGTAAATTTTGACATGTAAAATTAGACATAGAATTGAGTTTCTATTACCATCAAGTAGGTGTCGAGTTTCCCTCAAGACTGTTACCAGAGATATACATAAAAAAAACATTTAATCGTAAATAGCCTCTCTTCTTTATCTTGAAAGTCAATTTTGACATGTAAAATTAGACCTAGAATTGAGAATTATGTATCCATGTTAATGTTGTTATTATGTATTATTTGTAAATAAAAACAATGTATATTTGTATATTGCTTCTATCTATTGTTATATTTCTCTATTTTTGTTGATATAAAAAGAAAAAAGACAAACAGTTTTATTCGTCTTTTGTCCCTTACTGCTAACTAGGCTGGGTTTTGTAAGCTGGCTAGTTGTCCTTTGCTGGGTTTTGTATGTTGGGTAGTTGTACTTGGCTGGGTTTTGTATGTTCTGTGGTGTACTTGGCTGGGTTCTGTATGTTGGGTAGTTGTACTTGGCTGGGTTTTGTATGTTGGGTAGCTGTACGTGGCTGGGTTTTGTATAGTTTAAACAATATTTTATTCAATAAACTGAAATGTGGTGTACTTGCCTGGGTTCTGTATGTAGGGTAATTGTACTTGGCTAGGTTTTTTGTATGTTGGGTAGTTGTACTTGGCTGGGTTTTGTATGTTGGGTAGTTGTACTTGGCTGTGTTTTGTATGTTGGGTAGCTGTACTTGGCTGGGTTTTGTATAGTTTAAACAAAATTTTATTCAATAAACTGAAATGTGGTGTACTTGCCTGGGTTCTGTATGTAGGGTAATTGTACTTGGCTAGGTTTTTTGTATGTTGGGTAGTTGTACTTGGCTGGGTTTTGTATGTTGGGTAGTTGTACTTGGCTGGGGTTTGTATGTTGGGTAGTTGTACTTGGCTGGGTTTTGTATGTTCTGTGGTGTACTTGGCTGGGTTATGTATGTTGGGTAGTTGTACTTGGCTGGGTTTTGTGTGTTGGGTAGCTGTACTTGGCTGGGTTTTGTGTGTTCTGTGGTGTACTTGGCTGGGTTCTGTATGTTGGGTAGTTGTACTTGGCTGGATTTTTTGTATGTTGGGTAGTTGTACTTGGCTGGGTTTTGTATGTTGGGTAGTTGTACTTGGCAGGGTTTTGTATAAAAAAAGTGAAACGAAATATAGACCAGTACTTTAATAAGATTGGTCAATGTTTGTCATATGGTGTGGTGGACATGAATGGGCCCCTATGGATGTGCGGTGCTAATTTGTAGCTTTTTGGGTGCGGTTGTACAACACTTTAATAGTCTGCTTTTGGCTTTCTTCCTTGTCTTTTATTTTTAAATCTCGTTTTTATCTTTGTATTTTATGACTTTTGTATGGACTAAATTATATCCTTCTTTTAATTTTTTTTTCATTTGACAGGACAAAGTATGAAAGTGAGAGAGTGAGTACTGAGTATTATTACTGGTGAAAGTTATCTTAATGTTAACACCGTCTCTGTGAAAAGTATCTTAATTTTAAATCCTCTCTGTTAAAATTATCTCAATTTTAAACCATTTCTGTGAAAATTATCTTAATTTTAAACCATCTTTGTGAAAATTGTCTTAATTTTAAACATTTCTGTGAAAATTATCTTAATTTTAAAACATCTCTGTAAAAATAATGTTAAATTTTAAATCCACTCTGTAACATTTATATGTAAATAAATTATTAGTGGGTATGTCATACAAGGTGGTAAAAATGCGTCTTCAATATGCTCTAAAATTACGTCTAAATATAATTATTTATGTTAAACATCAATATATCTCTAAAGTAGATATAAATAAATATGTTAACAATCTCTGTGGAAATAATTACAATATTGATGGCACCATTTAAGCATCTCTGTGAAAGTCTTTTGTTGTTTAATAAAAAAGAATCCCTAAGAATAGTAATTACAGAACATAATGCAAATTGCAAACGCCAAATACAAATTGAAAACGCCAAATGCAAATTGAAAACGCCAAATGCAAACGCCCAAAAAATAATTACAGGACAGTAAATTTATGTCTGTCAAATATAGGTGTCATTACAACTATGTGAATATTTATTTATCAAATTAATACTCATGCAAAGTCATTGTATATCATGTTATTCAGTTAATAGTTATGTGTTGTTCAATGAATAATACTGTTTGATCAATGAATAATGTATTATTTATTGAATGATATGTGTTATTTCTTGAATACCCTATGTTGTTTATTGAATGATATGTGTTATTTCTTGAAAACCGTGTGTTGTTCATTGAATGATATGTGTTATTTTTTAATACTATCTTGAATAATATGTGTTGTCTACTTGTCATTGAATGATATGATATAATATGTTGTTCATTGAATAACATATATTATTGTATAAACTACATAATTTATTCAATTAACAATACAGCTGAAAATTATTATTCACTAAAAACATATCGTGTAAAACTGTAAATAAATATCAAAACAACCTGACAGAATAAATTGTTTGGTTTCAACTGAGTAATGGTAGAGGTGGTTATGGATTGGTTTGATCTGTCTGTATTTGTTATACGCCCACATTGAAATGTGGTCGTATATTGCCGTGATGCCGTCACCCCCGTCCGTCGGTCCGTCCGTCCATCGGTCCGGCGTCCACAATTGCTTGTGGACGCTCTAGAGGCTAAAGTTAATATCCAATTGACTTTAAATTTATACACAGTGTTTAAGGTCATGAGACGAAGAAGCCTATTGATTTTCAGCGATTTCAAATACTTACTGTCAGAGTTATGGCCCTTGATCACTTCAAAAAATCTTGTGGGCGCTCTAGAGGCTAAAGTTAATAACCGATTGTCTTAATTTTTTGTTTTGTGGAGTATCATTGAAGTATAATTTTTAGGTTTTTAGAGCGAACGGTGGTATCTAACATCGACTCTCCTACTTTGTATAAGAGAAACAAGCAATAACTGTCTGTTTGGGACAAAAGCCAGTCCGTAACGAATCTACACACGGCTCGGGGACGGATAAAGAACAGTGCTATTAAAATACACACAGAAGTCACAAACCAAAATCCATATTGTTAAATCAAGAATAACATCAGTTAATGTGGAAAATCTAATTCAAACCCTGAAAATAAAGACAAATTTAAAAATAGATTGAAATATTTCCCCAGAGATTGTTTTAGATAAAAATTAAATTTCAGGAGTCAATATAACTAGATTCGTTGAAAGCATGTGAACTTAAAGTAGCTATGTCTCTAACTCAGTATCACCCAAATTTTTCGACATTGAAAACACGAATTATTTGTCAATTTATATCAACATTGATGTTGTGCCTTATCAGGAAAAGATGAGCTTCCGATATCCAATATTTAAAACAAAATAAACATTTTACCAATAATGGTACACGAATCGTCAGCGCCATTTGCAACAATGACAAGGAACTTGGAGAACGTGGCTAGACATATTCCACAAGTCATGACTAACGATGGCGTCGTATTCTTATCTGGAGAATATGTGTAACCAGACACTAAAGATTGTCAACGATTGAATGTAAATCAGTCCATGTACACTCATATTACATTATTATACGAGTTGCGACTCCTTTTTGTCAATTCCTATAGGTCCCAAATATTAGCGATTTAGCTACTTTAACGGTAACTTATATTAATTAAAAGAGCATGAAATGAAATGGGATTAAACGTCGTACTTCTCTTCTCCTGAACTGGGCTAATGGAGACGGACATACGCTATACAGTGTGCTATGAGGGCAATTTTGTCCGGGTAGCGGTGCTACGACTTACTCTTATATCGTATGTGTATATGGGATATTCATCCTGCATAACTGACAGGTGGGAAATACGCCGGAAAATCGGGGTGATTTTTCTCGGCCAATGCAGGGATCGAACAACCGACCTCCAGGCTAGCGAGCCAGCGCCTTACCCATTTAGCCACCATAGCTGCCTTAATTCTAAAAACACGAAGCACCGAGTGGTTGTTTACTATACAGCCGTAATTACGGCCCAGCGTCTTACCCACCTGGGGTTATCCAAAATAATTATGCTGAAAATGTCAGTAAATATAAGCGATGTAAATTTTAGATTGCCATCGATCTTCATTACTAGACAGGGTCATTGTTGAAGCTTTAAATGTTTAAGAGACGTTTGAACCACCACGACAAACCTTATGGCATTTGGGGCGTGGAATACCACACCCACCACCAGAAACCCGGCAGAATTACATTCTAATGATACCAGATATACATTCATTGATACACCTTTCAGCTCGGGTTAGTCCAATAGTTTTCATTCTTTATAACGCTTCACAATCAAATAAAATGGGGTTTAACGTCCTACTGCTCTGCTCTGAAAACAGCATTGCGACCTCCTTTAATACGAATTCCCACTGTCAAGGGTTCTTTTACGTGCACACCGATATGTACACGAGGCCTCGGGTTTCCGCGACATCCGAACGACTAAAAAGCTATCCCTGTCAGCCCCCCCCCCCCCCGTCCTGCACCATTGACGACCTTTCTTGATCAACACGGAGACCGAAAACAGAAAATCCTGATTAGAGTATCAACATTTTCCTTACTGAGCGTCGTGGCTCTAATTCTAAAATTGCGCTCATAGCACACTCAGTGGCGTATGTTCGTCTTCATTAACCCAGTCGGGGCAGAACAGTAGTACGTTAATCCACCTTTTCATTTCATTTCATATCTGACAATTCACGTAATAGTGACACAGAAAAATCTAGATCCAGTGTCTGTAAACTTTTGAAAAAGTTACATAATTTGATATGATAAAATATTTACATTTTTATTAAATTCGTGTTCAAACCGTAAAAAAATCTCCCCCTTTTTCCCCGTCAATGCCACCAGCAACGGTACGAAATATCCGTCAATGCTATCAGCAACGGTACGAAATATTCGTCAATGCTATCAGCAATGGTACGAATTATCCGTCAATGCTATCAGCAACGGTACGGAATATCTGTCAATGTACATTATTATTATTATTATTATTATTATTCCGGTGATCTCAATCTTAATCTTTCGCTAAAAAAATATTTTGAGTGAAAGCCATATTAGTGTGTTTCTTACTAAGAATTGGATTTCTAAAAAACTGTGTTTGTTCAACTAACACTGGGTTAGGGCTAGGGATTCTTACATCTAGTTGATTTTATTTACTAAAGGTTAGAGCTAGGGTTTGATATATTGCTTGTGTTTCGGTTAGTGCGAGGACTGGTCTTATTTAGTCCAATTTACTGTGCACTAAGACGTCGTTTAGATTTTTTATATTAGAATCTGTAAAGATTTGTGTGGTGATTTTATTGGAGATCAGTATAGTATTCTATGATGATTTTGGACGCACTTGCTGCTGTTGTGCTAAATGGGACAACAAATGGGGCTATTGCCCTAGCTAGCCGTATGAATATTGAAGTCTAAGAGAGGGGGTTGGGGCGAGGGCTGTTGTTTTCAATTTCTCAATCCCAATTATTTCTCTTGTTAGCCAAAGCGTTTACAATGTCTTCTGTAATTTCAAAGTTTTTTTGGTCTTTTTGTATGCATGAAAAGGAGATCAGAAATTGGGGTCGTTTTGTCCTGTTTGATGACTGTCTGACCATTGATTCTTTCCCTAAGTGCATTTGGAGAATCACATAGCACTGAAAAAGCTGTACTTCGTCACTAAACCGTTCTCGTATACGAGCTCCGACCCACTGCGCTTATTTTATGCAAAAAGTTCCCAAAGACGTTACTGTGCTCTGCATGGCAATTTTTGTTGACTTCTTGGTGTAGAATCGAATAAAAGGGTTTAAAAATCCATTTTTTGCCAGGTTTTGGTGAATATTCAGGATTTTCAGGCGAAAGGATACAAGAGTTGTTTGGTTGGCTGCGTTGAAATGTAGGGCCGGGAATTGCATGATTTTTTGTCTTTATCATTATAAGTTAGAATGTTCAAAATTAGTGTGAGTTTTTATTCGGTCAATGTCTTGATGCAATTCGAAGATGAGCATTTTCTGCTTAGGGTAAGCAGGGACAAGCAATTTGATTGGTTGATGCCTTGGGACACAATAACTTTAATTCTAATTGAGTGAGAGTGATGAAACATGGTGTGTAGTTTCATTACATCAATACCTTGACTGAGTTCGATAATGAGCATGTTCTGCCCATGGTAAGCAGGACGGTAAGCAATTTGATTGGTCGAGATATTGGAACACAATAACTCTCATTCTAATTGAGTTAAACGTTTGAGTTAAATCGGATAATGAGCGTGGCCTCCAGAGGGACTATAGGGGATTTTTCGGACAATCACGGGCCATAATTCAGGAAATTACGATCCGATATGAGCAAATATTGAAAGGAGCCGAGATCTTTGGGTTATATCCATGCATTTCAAGTTTCATCAAAATCAAATTAAAATTGTGAGCTCTACAGGGTCCACAACCTTGATATACCATTTTAAACAGTATTTGCGTACGAACGGCGGCCATTTTGTATGGCAATTTTGGTCCGATTTTTCCGAAATTCGAACTCAACCTTTCTTAGGGTGTAACGGTGATATAATTAAACGATTGATTCAATCGGATAAAAATTGTGAACTCCAGAGGGACCACAAGCTAAACGAAGGCGATTTTGCGTATAATCAGGGGCCATAATTCAGGAAGTTACAATCTGATATGCGCAAATATCAAGATCTTTGGGTTATAACCATGCATTTCAAGTTTCATCAAAATCAAATTAAAATTGTGACCTTTACAGGGTCCACAACCTTGATATACCATTTTTATACGCCCACATTTTCATGTGGACGTATTATGTCGTCGCCCCTGTCCGTCCGTCCGTCCACAATTGTTTGTGGACTCTCTACAGGTCACAATTCTTACCCGATTTTGACGAAACTTGAAATATAGGTTTATCCCCCAAAGATCTCGGCTGCTTTCGATATTGGCATGTATCGGATCAAAACTTCATGGATTATGGCCCCTGATTGTACGAAAAATCATGTTTTTAGCTTGTGGACCCTATAATTGTTTCTTCAATTAAATATTTAACCCTTCTGCGTATACAGGGGGTATTTTGGAACCCCCACCACCATCCGGGCATATCCTTAACATTTGTGGGGAACTGGTTCATAATTGTCTAGCGAGAATTTTATACATTGTCAGCTACAGGGGCGCCGGATATACCGGAACACTACCACTTTAAAAACAACCATCGTGTGATGCCAATTATTGCTATAGCTGAAGAGGGTTGGCTGGTCGTTGATGTAAGTATACAGTTTATAGCAATAATAATACAAAAGAGGCCTATATATTGAGGGGACATGCTGGGGGCATGAAACGGGGGTGGGATGGTGACAGCAGGTGGGGTGTGGTTTAACAGCTTCGCTTGACATTATTCAGGTTATTTTCTGGACTCTTAAGGGAGGGATTTCGCGCAATGGTTGCAGGTTCGAGACCCGAATTGTGCGCCGAGTTCTTGTGTCCTTAAATAGACACTTTATCCCTGTATTACAGTCTACCCAGCTGTAAATTGGTTCCGGTAAAATGGTGTATTTGACACAAAAAACTGTTGCGCTCCTTGAAACTTCAAGTTGAAGCGGTATATGTTGGGGCTCTTCTAAGAGTTCGGGGGTAAAGGGAGATAATCAGGGCTTTACCGGTATCCTTAGACCGGGATAATAATAATTGTACAGCCTGTTGAGATCACATATAAATGGAATAGGCCTCAAACAATAAATATTATTATTATAACTTGGTAAGGGCTGGCCCACGTTCCACTCCTGGGGAATCAAGAGATAAACCCCATTCATTCATTTATAATTATAGGCTAACTACTGATGCATATACAACAGACGGAATTTCGTAAGTTTTGTCACGCAGTTCACGTTGCTATAAGAATTTCGTAAGTAAGGCAAGACTATTTATTTGAGCATACATGTTCTATAATGCAGATCAATGCTAGACAGTGTTATGTGTAAATAGTTGACATTGGGGTCAGATTCAACCATTTAATCACTACTAAATTTCAGCATGTCTTCGGTGTTGCTAAGACTACCATTGTTAGGAGCAGCATCCACGCCAAGCAACATACAAATTAAGGGGTATATGTCAACACTCTCCATAGACTCTTGACTGTAGTTCGCTTTGAAGTTCGGTCCATGTGCCACAACGAACGGCCTCATCGACATCAATCGATTGTCGTAACCGTGGGCACCGCCCGGATTTGATTTATAATACCTTTGTGGCTTCTGAAATTAATTAATCCAGGGAATAGTATTCATATCCGATATAACATAAACATTATGCTGGTCATGAATTAACCTGGAACAACCGCCTTGAAAATATAATTTGCCAAACCGAAGGGTAATTGCCACATGATAACGTGTGTAATGCTAAGGGAAAGGCTTCTTTCTGATCTTTCCCGCTTTTGCAAATGTGTACACCTTTGGACTTCTAGCAGTGACACCACGGTGTTAAATTAAATAGACGGATCGTGAATTACTTCCACGTGGCGTATATGGCCCGTGAAACTAGTGTGACACTGTAATCAATTCGGAACTAACTTTGACTTCACGTTGTGCAAATGATCGATTAACTCTGGAAAACGTTAAACGTTAACTATATTTTATATCTTTATAACATTCATAATACATAGGTTATATACAGGAAACTACACACACAGCCATGACATTAAATATAAGTTCTCTATCCCAGCATACAAGCGAAGGAGGCTGTGTGTATGGTGTTCCCAAAACTCCGAATGATATCTTCTCTGGGATCTGAAGGGAACGTTAACGAAGGGACTTATATCTTCATACTGGAACCTATTGACGAATTGACCGAGTACTTTAGTTTAAACAATATTTTATTCAATAAGATGAATTGGATTGAACAACAGGCAAAGGCCTATATAAGTTCTCTCCAAACATATAAAATACTTAAATCTTATGTTTACAATACAATGGTTCTTTCAAATTGAGCAACTTCACATACGCTACCAAGGATTTAAATCCATTGTGCCTATATGGGCACAAGAAGGACAGTTGCATGGGTGTCTAAAGCATGGGTTTAGCATATTTGGATTAACAGACTATGATGTCATTGTCCGATTTTAATCTACCAGACATAATCTTGTTAGCCCAGTTCTTGTTGCCATCCGTACTAGCTAACGACTTCAATACATTAACCAGGGCATCTTTCTAGAGAACTCGGAAAACCTCTACAGTATAAAGAGAGGGGGAAATAGGGTTTAACGTCCACTAGGTCATTTTGGGACTAACGTATGGTTTTTAATTTTTTTTTCAATAATACGCTCACACTAGGGCTCGAAACCACAGCCGCAAGCCAGAGGTAACCGGTCAACAAGATTTTGAAGCGCCGGACTCTAGACCCTCCACCCCACCCAACGCCCACAGTATAAATAGGCCTCTTTTGTATTATTATTGCTATAAACTGTATACTTACATTAACGACCAGCCAACCCTCTTCAGCTATAGCAATAATTGGCATCACACGACGGTTGTTTTTATAGTGGTAGTGTTCCGGTATATCCTCCTTCTTATAAACAGTCACGTGCATCTCATCCTCCTTATCTTTAATGGACTGGTAAACAGTGTCTTCCTGTCCATCTTCCGGTAAGATCTGGATAACCGCGCCATCTCTAGGAACCATTTTCACTGTGTTAGCAGGCACGAAGTCATTGATATCAACCATCTTTAAAAATAGATTAATTATAAGCAAATAATGACACAACATTTATCTGGCGCCGAGTTCACAGCTTTAGTTGTGTTAATAATGAATCAAATAGACCAATAAGAAACTATGTGCAATATATTTTATGAACAGTGATTGAAAGTTAAGTATATTCTTAACTTAAGTCTGAGAATGATTTGTGAACTTGGGGCCTGGTTTATGGAAAATGGAATAAAACAATCTCGTCAATGTCTTGAGACAAACGAAATAATCTTCATTGTATTGGTGCGTGTGACGCAGGGGTGGGAGTAATAACGGTATACACAATATTCGCGTATTGCTGTGTAAATTCGAGTTGTGTTTTGGTTATGGGGATGTTGTTGATCCTGATCCAAATATAGGACACGAACCAGCATTGACACCACTAGTTTTCAAAATGTTCAGAAAACGTCATTATATCGCGAACCGACGAATATTTACAGTATTGGGATTGAGGAAATGCATTTGGAATGTGCACTTTGTTTTCTCTGTAGCCATGAACAGATAATATTATTTATGATTTAATATTTCAGGATATCAGCGCCATTTACCTAAATGTTGTTATTTGATGGTCACAGATCGCCAAGTGCTAACACGTTTTTCTCAATACTCAAAAATATCTGAGTTGTGGGTGCGCGAGACACATGGCGACTGCTTCAACCGTTGGCTGTGCAAGGTAGTGAGGTGGAAAATGTGTTCTTATAATATTTTAAAAGCACATTTTCACGGCACGCTTTTTGGATTAGTTAAAATTCAAGGGACTGGTTCTACTGAGGAAATGGGAAATCAGATGAGGAAATGAATGTTTCGTGCGACTGAAATTTATCATTGATAATGATCAAAAACTCAGGTACTGATTGGGATTCGACTTCAACTTACGCCGCATGGACCAATACCGTAGATATTTGTTTGTTATAGCAACATATCAGTTAAAAATGAAATGAGATGCGATGAGGGCAAGTGACACTACATTCTGTTCTTATATCGAACTCCAACTGGGTCTATGACAGTTAAATATTGTCAACTTTGGTAGCTAATAACAAACAGAAGGAAAGAAAGAATTACAAAATAAAATAGACTCACTACATTAATGGATGTTAAAATCAGGCGAAATAATTGCTGGTCTAAATCCTTATAACTTTATGTTTTTTACCTTGAGAACGCTAGATCGAAGACGGTCTTTAGCATTTTATGACGTCATATGTGGATTATGGGTTAGGGTAAGGGCTAGACTTGTCCTAGGGTTAAAGCTAGCTCTGTCTACATCTCGAGACTCTGACGAAATCTGCAGGTCCCAGCCCTTACCCTAACCTACACATGACGTCATAAAATGCCAAGGACCGTCTTCGATCTCGCGTTATCCTATTCACCTACCCGGTTATGGACATCCGCTGACGTCATTCCATGATCACTTGTAACGATGACGTTAACAGAATCCCATAAATTATTGTCACATAACTTCTGTATCAGATATCCGAGGATTCCATCCATGTACTTCACTTTATCTTTATATTCTTGAGAGTTCGGCCCATATTTATGACCTGTGCGATCGGGTTCGTCGAAATAAAGTGTCGCAAAATGAACCCCTTTATTAGCAAACCAATCGACGACCTAAATGTAATAAACACAATATAATTCACAAACAGTACACACACTCCTGTAACTCACGTTATACATCATCTTACAGGCATAATTTTACCAGAAATATCGGTCATTTCGTTTTAAAGGCCGAGTACCACTCTTGTGGTAACTGAATAATATGTCCCTATCATTTCTCTGTTCAACCAATTGTAGTATTTTACAATATTCCAATTAATTGATGAAACATATTTCATCTCAACACATCTATTTTTTTAAAAATGGAAAAAATCAACTGAATGGTTTGAAAAGCCGAATGTAAATCTTTTCAAATGTAACTTAGATTTTAAAAAAAATATTCTCGAATCCTATGGACAAGTCAAATAGGATGTAATGGATAATTTACACAACAGGTAGGACACTTAAACATCTAGTACTAAGAATAATGTCCTACTATTATGTACCTTACTAAGAATAAGGCAATTATTTATTTCCTCGGGCTGTCAAGCCGGCAAGGGTGTTTTTTCCCTATAATATTGTTTTATTATGCACAGATAAAAGATTATATCATAATGGTATTACCGTGTTGATTCTTGTTTTAAAAGGAACTGATCCATCATATGGCAACCAGATTGCAGACCTCACGCCCTTAATCTCGACTTCACTTCCTGGCCAAAAATGCGTTGCTGACTTCTTATTTTGTTTCGTGGCGGTTATCCAGATTGGTTCTCCAGCTTCCCACCATTTTGAATCGCGAGTCGAATATGTGAACGACTCATTGAATACCGGATCATACATTTGGTTACCGATGATACCATGGCTTTCCTCGTATAAACCTGGCAAATTCAGAATAGAAAAAGAAAAAAATATAAATGATTTGCTACTGCGAACTGCCTACATTACAGATGGTATCTAATGTTCTCTACCGCATGGGGGGTTGGGATGGCCTAGTGGTCTAGAGTGCGGCTGTGGTTTCGAGCCCTGGTGTGAGCGTATGTGGCATGGAGATAGGGGCGCCTTCTCAACTTCGCGGGTTTCCTCCGGGAACTCCGGGTTTCCTCCCACTGCTAAAGACCCCTACGCGCAAGCGAGTTATTGAAATAAAAATTAAACCATATGTTAGTCCCGAAATGACCTAGTTGTGTTGAGTGGACGTTAAACCCCATTTCCCTCTCTCTCCCTCCTCTCTACCACATACATCTAGCAATGTGTACGACACCCATATGGTTGTGCGAAGTGACGATTGGTCGCCCCATTGGTACAAATATCATCCAATAGGACAAATGATAACCCAATATGATCTGTATTTTATTTGGTTCTTTTTATACTTCCGGTGATCGATTGTAATGGAAGTTCAGGTCAGGCCTTTGACAACTACCATGCTGTTTATGACATAACGAATTACGTGGAGTCGCGGTGACTCATTGCGTAAGAAGACGTTGGCTCGCTAACCCAGGGGTCCTGTTTGTTAGTGGTTCAGGACTAAGGGCCTAGTAGGGGACAAGTTAGAGTCGTTCGGATGGGACGTAAAACCGAGGACCCATGTACACATAAAAAACCTTAAGCTCAGTCGTGGCAAAACAATAAAACGTTAAACCCAATTTCACAAACCTACCAGTTGCCATGGTGTAATGGCTCGGAAATGTTTCAGTTACAAAAGTGTTGTTCATATAGCGCACTCTCACTCCTTGATCAGCCAGAGAATCAAAATTGGGTGTATCTATTTTCTCCAGGTAATCCCATCGAAATCCATCCATAGAGACTAGCAAAACTTTGTCTACGTAGTTCTGTTGACACGCACACGCACTTACTCGACTAGGGCCAATTAAGCATACCAAAACAAGTAACCAAATCATTACGGAACACCTTTAAAGTAATAAAATGGGATTTAACTGAATTCGTTTCTGTACCAAGGGCAGCCTTAACTAGTGCCGAGGCATTTATGTCATTATTTCATCGGGTGAACACAGTTATCCGCCACATCAGTTCACTTAAACCTGCATATCCTACTCCAGTCCACGCAAGCAGACCAATATTGCATTTTATTAAGCAGCTGTAAGATACCAAAGACTATCTCTCTTATAAATCATGTCATCCACGCCATACCAAAACTATATAATATACCTCTTTCTTTAACTTGAAAACTATGCACCGTTGTGATAGATGAAGACCTCTGGATTGTTAGATTAATTGAGGTAAAACGAAATTTATTGAAACAGCATTACCCCATTAAAGCAGTGTTTAGTGGGATTAGCTCTAACCATACGTTACATTGCAAGGAGTATGTGCGAACTTCCATTTTCCATTGTTGATGACGTGGCAAATCAAACGACAACTCGACTTAAACAAGGTCATACCGGGGCTAACATCCTCACGTTTCTCGCGAACCGTCGAATCTGATATATAATTAAGTATTGAGAATTTGTATTGAGAAATTTATACTATGTTATCTCTGTGGCCATAAAATAATACTATTTATTTAAATGACGTCCAGTGTCCTGACGTATATGTATGAAATAATACATCATAAATAAATATTGGTATTTGATGACCACAAAGAGAACAACATAGTATAAATTTCTCAATACAAATTCTCAATACTTAATTATATATTTGATTCGACGGTTCGCGAAAAACGTGACGACATATGGTTCATTTAATTTCAATAATTAACTTGCGCGTAGGGGTCAGTATCATTGTAAGGAAACTGGAGGACGCCGGGATAACACACGGGGTTCGACAGGCGACTATATTTCTTGTACCATCCAAGTGGGAAATCAATGGCAGACCTTACATTCTAAATCGTACCCTTCAGACCATTCGACCGCCACCCACCAAATATTCAACAAATCAACAAATACACTTACCTGTTGTTACTTGTGTATAAGAATAAACAAGATGTGGAAACCACAGAAGCCTTCGATATCAACTTCAAAGTTGGAAGTACAACGAAGCTGTTTCTCTCAGCAGCTGGGGGTGAAACTGCGATATACAGGTATTGCTGCTTATCAGTCAACTGGTTCATTAGGTTTGTTCAGTCTTTTGTGTGGAAATATTGATGTTTTTATTTTGATTATTAGCTTTAAAACTGCTTAGCATGTACATAATTTTTGGCCTAAACAAGTACACATAGTTTTTGGCCTATAAACTGGGTAATAATTATCGGAATGCCGTACCAGAATACCAAACATTAATTTCCGTTCTTTTCACCATTTTCGCCATATTTAAATATGGGTGCATTAAAATGGCTTGTGGGTGTTTTTAATGGATTTAGAGATCCTGAAAACTATAAAAAAATTACACATTACAAGGACGGTTTGATGACATTTGCCTGCAACTATAAGTCTATGTGCTATTTCGGCAGCCATCTTGAATTTTTGCCTCCGCCGAAAGTTTTCCACACTTTCCAGAGGTTGCAAACTGCACAAATAAATCCTCAGAACAGTCCCACCCACCAGAATCAACGGTCACGGATCTGGGAGTTCGGACCCTACTATAAGGAGCAATAAGGAATTCGATTGGTCAGTTGAGGTAGTATGTTTACACCTGATGTATAATTTCTTTACGTGAATGTCTTGAGTTCAATTATTAGTCAGGTCAATATATGGAAAATATCCCCTCAACGCCCCGAAAATTGCAACTGGGTTTAGTGTACTTTATAACATATAAAAAGTTAAAAGTTTACAAAAGTAGGACCCCCGGAAAAGTGTTTTTCAAGATGGCGTCAAAAATGGTCACCGAAACGTCTTAAAATGATCATAACTATGGAACTATCAACTCAAATTTAATGATCTTGGTGACAAATGATGTTGGACTAGCATGTCAAACATCGCCGCCAACACCTCCAACTGACCGCAAGTCCATAATTAATGACTTAAATTTGATGAACTTGATGTCTATCCCCAGGTTTGAGGGGACAAGGAACACATTAAGAGAACTTTGGATATCACTGAGCTGTTAAATCATTATTAAATTGAATCCATGACCTTCCGGTGTGCACTATTTTACATTAAGTTTCAGAGCGTTCATTTTTAAGTGTCATCCTTCTCCTCAGTATTGACCTCTTGAGTGATGTTTGAATTGTCACAGATTTTCTGATCTTGCTTATTCATTACTCCAGAACAGATAATGAGATCATCTACTTCTGTTCAAACAAGCAATCAAAAGAACATAAAGTGTATAACATTATGTGTTGAAAGAAACATTAGGCGACGATGCGTGCAACGAGTTGCCATTTGGACATTCTACTCAGGCTGTGATTCAACTTCATGGATTTTAGGCTTCGGAAAAAAAGTCCGCCTTCCGGAAATTAGTGAAATCTGATCCAGTCATGAAGTTCTGTGCTAGTGCATTCACCCTTCAAAACGAATCTCAAGATCTTGGCAAAGATCTGATGGTTGATCTATTTGGTTCACATAGTTATGGACTTGCGGTCATTTAAGGGGTGTTGGCGGCCATTTTTGAAGAAAAACATCAATTTTAGTGATCTTAATGAGTTCTTTTTCCCGAAAACGTAGGAAAAGACCCGAAGATCATTAAATTTGAGTTGATAGATACATAATCATGATCATTAAGACGTTTCGGTGGCCATCTTTGACGCCATCTTGAAAAGAAAACATTTTTTCGGTGGTCCGACTTTTGTAAACTGTTTTGTTGCAATTGGGTGGGGGGGGGTAAACTTAATTTAGACCGGACTATATTAACATTTCGAGTAAAAGCTAAGCAGAGCTAAGCAATTTCATTGGCCGATGCTTTTGGACGAGATAAATTTAATTCAATCTGATAGAGAGTGATGAAACATAGATAGTTGATAATCAGTTTGGTTGTTCGATAAATGTTCGATTACTGTCTACGCTATGGTAAATAATAAACGGATTTCTTCGATTATGAACAAACTAGTTAACTTTGGTTATTATAAACTTACCTGTGTGTTTGAATCAACTCCCGTTAAATAAAATTCATTGCACAACTAATTATTACACCATGAAAACACGTACTCTCTTGAAAAATTGAATTCCAACAAACTTTTGGCGAAGAAAAATATCAACATGGAAGCTAAGTTACGTCACGCACGGGAGAAACCATTTCGTAAATAGGGGCGATAGCATAGGAAATTCAAATGCTTCACGACAATCAATTTGGTTTAAGAATGTTGTCGCCCCTATTTACGAAATGGGATTTTTTTTGTGTTTATAGCACCTAGATGCCACAATTCTGAATGAATTATCTTCGCACTTGGTATATTCATAGCACTATTTATTTTTGTACATGCCCCAACCCCAAGTAATTTTCTGTTGCCATTTGTCTGTAAATACTCTACAGGATGCAATAAAATAAAACCAATTAAGTACGAATTGGTGATGAAGCATGGACACACTGACAAAATTCAATTAAAGTTCATGGCAATGTATTGACATTAATTTATTGTCTAAAATAGTGGAAGAAATATTTTATCATATGTCAATTTCCTGTTTTAAATTAAAATTTCACATCATGCGTTTGAAATTAATTTAACACTTCTGCATTCTGAATTAATTAAAGTTCATGGCAATGTATTGACATTAATTTATTGTCTAAAATAGTGGATGAAATATTTTATCATATGTAAATTTCCTGTTTTAAATTGAAATTTCACATCATGCGTTTGAAATTAATTTTACACTTCTGCATTCGAATTAAAGGAGCTAAATCGCTAACATTTGGGACATAGAAATTGACACAATTGGGTCGCAACGCATATAATACTGTAATATGAGTGTATATAAACTGATTTACATTCAATGGTTTCTGTTTTTACTCTAATTTCAAATCAGTTATGTTAGGCGAAATAAGCCAGCAGTCTCAATCGAATGCAGATTGCTAGCGTCTGGTTATTCTAGTCTACATATGGCGACGCAATTGATTTGTTAAAACTGGGACTGAAACGCATTATAGTACACGATTCGTGTACCAATGGTAAAATACTTTTTTGTCTTATATATTGGATATCAGAAGCCCATCTTTTCCGGTAAGATTACAGCATCAATGTTGATTAAAATTGACAAATAATTCATGTTTTCAATGTTGAAGATTTTGGATAATATTGAGTTAGAGACTTAGCTACTTTAAAATTGAAAATGGATATGATGTCCTAAAATATTTCTATACCACTGCGTTTGCAATGCGTATACAATATAGTTTATGTAAAAACATTTCGCATCATCACATGTGTGGGTGTGTGTGTTTGAGAGAGAGAGAGCGGGAGAGAGAGAGAGATAGGGTGGAACGTCCACTCGACACAAACTATTTATTTAGGGACTAACACATGGTTAAAGTAATCTTTTGTTGAATATCCGCATGTCTGTAGAACCATAACACCGCTTAAAGGCGCACAGATAAAAAGAGCCATTTGTACCTGCTTTATAGCAGTGGGTGGGACGTGGAAAATCCCATATGGTCTGACAGGCGACCCTACCCCTTGTCACGCAAGGTGACCCTTGACATACCTTATAATGCAGCGCGCACGTGCTACCCCCCCCCCCCACCACCACCACCACCAAGGACTATTAACACCATATAATCTGAACATTTTCAAGAAAATACATGAAGAGCTTTAATCTCTCTCTCTCTCTCTCTCCCTCTCTCTCTCTCTCTCTCTCTCTCTCTCTCTCTCTCTCGAGAGAGAGAGAGAGAGAGAGAGAGAGGGAGGCGGGGGTAACGTCCACTCAACACAACTAGGTCATTTCGGGACTAACATATGGTTCAACTTTTTATTTCAATAATTAGCTTGCGTAGAGGGGTATTGAGCAGTGGGAGGAAACCGGAGTGCTAGAAGGAAACCCACGATGTTGAGAAGGCGCCCCTATCTCCATGTCACATACACTCCCACCAGGGCTCGAAACCACAATCGCAAACCAGAGGTGACCGGCCAGCTAGAGGCCGAAGCGCGGCACTCTAGACTACTAGGCCATCCCAGCCCCCAGCTTGAATCGAACAGGCAGACAATTACTGATTCATAGGATTGTTTTATTCTATTTATTCGGATATATGCTCAACAAGATTATGTGCATGGTGTTGATAGTGTCCCTGCGACCATACAAGAGATTTAAACTTATTTTAATTTTGACACCACTTGCCCTAGCAGGGTAAAGCTGTTTTCCTTTATTTATCCAAGGAATAGGATAACGGTCTTCCGTTATACCACCTTGATGTCGTCCCTCGCCCGTTAACTTGTTACTGTTTTTACCTCTTTATCAATTTCAATAAAATTTCACAGGCATGTTGTTTGTTCATTGCCTTTTCAGATTTTTCTTCAGTTGATCGATCCATGGGATTCCACAAAAAAAACACCAATAATTTACAAGATGCATAATGCATTAATATAATTAGTGTACGACTTTAAATAGACCAGGTAAATGGATATGTGGAACTAAATGTTTCAGTAGGTATTGTATTTATGTCCTGCTTGGTATTTAATGTGCGTATTTATAATGCGCTATATCCACAAATGTGTGCTTAAAGCGCTTCACAATTACTATCCCGGTTCTAGGATACAGGTAAAGCCTGATTACCTCCCTTTACGACCGAAGTCTTTAAATCTTAGAAAGAGCCCCAACATATGCTACCCAAGGAGTGCAACAGTTGTTTGTGTTATACATACACCATCCTACCGGTACCCATTTACAGCTGGGTAGACTGGAATACAGGGATGAAGTGTCTTATTCAAGGACACAAAAATCCGACGCACAATTTATCTCGCTCATTCCGATCAATATATCCATTTAACACCATATTTGGCAATAGAATATCAAACTCTTATTGTTATATCAATTGTATGAAATCTTTATACGTCATTTAGTGACTGGACATATATTTAAAAAAAACACAAATTTATATGGAAAACAATTTAATCACTGAGTTTATTTCACACTACGATTCAACAAGTTCCTCTTGTCATTCTCAAGCAAGAAATCAAGTTATATACTACAGGGTAACAAAAAAACAACAACTAATATGAAACCATCTTCATCATCTCTTCCGTCTTCATCATCACCGTCCTCTGTTCTAATCTCAACTGAGGCGGCATTGAAGCATTTGTATGATAAATCTGACTTTGTACAGCCACAACAAGCGCTTTGGCATAGCGGCTGGGATTGAAACCTGCATTAATTTATGACTTTTATCAGAATATCTGTTACCAATCTGGGCACTAACGATTTTTTCTTCCTGTTCAAATTCATACAAATAACAGAGGGGTTACGGTATTGATCCACGTAAGAGAAAATAAAAAACATTAGCACATGATATATAATTCTGTGTATTGATTTTAATATTGCAACCGCGTTGTGCACAAGAAAATTGTCCAATTCTCATTTAAATCTGAATTAAGCTAACCGTTGAAATTTCTCAGTCCCCATTGAAATCTGAAAAAAGCTGCCCGATGAAATTTCTCAGTCCAAATTTAAATATGAATGAAATCTCCAAGTATATTCCCTATTAAAATCGGAATTAATTCTCCATGTAAAGCCACTCTAAACTACCGGGCCCTGTTTCACGAAAACTTAAACTAAAATCCTTAAAATCGATTATAACTAAAATCAAAATGAGATTGTAACTTAAAATGCAATTTTAATAGATTTAAGTTAAAATCGCTTGAGCACGCGCAGTGTAGATTTCCGCTGCGGGTACTTACGGTGAAAGCAAATACGCTTCGAAACTGCAAACTGTTGACAGACTGAATTAACTGTTACATTATCAATAGGGAGAGTTTCATACGTTGTAGAAATGTCTGCACATGGTCAGAAAGTCACAGAGAGATGAAATAAATGAGTTTATTGCGTATTATTAGTTTCGAAATGTATTGGTTGGTTGACTTTTAACTTGGCATTTGATTTCCTCGCAGGCTTCAATAGAAATAATGTGTATCGATAAACTAAAGCGCTTGAATTTCGAATTTTTAAGGTAATTTGGACAAGAGAAACTTTTGAGAATTTTCACAAACATATTTTGATATGTGTCACTCAAACAACTAATCTAGGCTTCAATTTTTTTGTCGTAGTTTAAAAGTATTTATCAACTTTGAAATTAATACGCCAAACAGGCAATGTTCCGATGCCTAGATTAAAAATGTCATTCTAATAGACCCTTTCAATGATACTTTGAAAATGCAAAAGAGTCTATCTATCTTACTCAATTAAATGATTTTTATTCAAGATAAAATAGTTTTGGCGCCTATTTTTTTTATGATGTTTTATTAACGTAACTTCATTAAGAAATAATAATAAATTTGTGGTATTTAATTTCAAATAGGCCCTAGGCCTGTAACATTTTTGAATAAACACATTTAGGATTATTGATTTATCTTTTCACTAATCATCATAACCCCAAAAACATGAGTAAATACTACATATGGCATGTCTAGTATTATAGGCCTTTAGGCCTTCTAACACCAAGAAATTGGCCATATTAAACACGAAGATATTTTTTTTTTATAAATAAGAGTGTTCTTCTTTCCATGAAATTGGATATAAATTTCTTTTAGTGTGTAGTTTACTGGCGTTTTGGGTGCGTTTTTTCTTGGAGTTCTAATATGGGGCGCCATCCAATGCTTAATAAATTGCCTACAATAAAATAAACGGGTGGATCGTAGATGTATATCCCATACTATGAAAAGAAGTTGAATGCAAATTGTTTTAGTGAATGATTGTATGTTAAAATTATGTTCCAATTATATCTGTATGTCGCAATAAATCAAACAATGTAGCTCTAATCAATGTTTGTTAATGTCGTGATTGTAAGTTAGGAGAGGGTGACAGCTATCCTAAGTTAAAATTGATTTTAGTTAAAATTGTCCTTAAAATAGATTTGTGAAACACCACTATTTTAAGTTAGGATACAATTGTAACTTACAATATTATTTTAGTGGATTTTAGCTACAATGCTTGAAATCGTTTCGTGAAACGCTTCTATCCTATAAGTTAGGATGAAATTTTAGTTAACAATGATTTTAAGGAGATTTAAGTTTTTGTTAAACAGGGCCCGGGTAAAATATATATATCCCAATCTCTATTTATATCTGAATGAATTCTCCGTGTAAAACCACTTTCAACTACCCCGCTGACCGTTCCTTTATACATAAAGGTGCATGAATCAGTGGCCGCGGAGCGGGCCCAATTTCGGGGGGGGGGGGGGGCTACTGACCATACCCCCCCCCCCCCCCCACATAACCTTTTTTCGCTTTTTTGAGCTTTTGGCGACATATTAAAAATTATTGCCGGGGCTAAAGCCCCCCTAGCCCCCTTGGCTTCGCGGCCCCTGGCATGAATCCCCAGCAGTGTTGTGATAAGATAGCATGTTTGTAGTTGGGGAAGTGCTCACTAGTCCGCGGGTTCATGTCTATTATTAGAGTTGGGTTAGGGCTCATTAGTCCACCGATAGGGTTAGGGTTCGTTAGGTGTGGGGTTGGGTTATTTGATGCCCTTATTAATAGTATTTCTTTTAGCGACGGACTAGTGAGCATTCCCCTAACTAGGCGAAGAATCAACTCCTAGTTACTTCACGATTATACAAAGATATTAAGTCAGAAAGTTCTGCAATCATGCGGGGGTAGTTAAAAACAAATTGGTTATAATGATATCAATTGATTTAATATCGTACAAGATCCAAAGTTGTCGGAACCAATTGTGAATATCGTTGTTTTACCACCGGTGATGGTGTTAGTTAGTTAAATAGGCCGGGAAACAGTCGTCGGAGGATCTCCAATAATGACACAGTAACAGGTTTTGGTTGAATCTGTTTTTGATGACAGTATGTACCACCACAGTTTCCAGGACTGAATGAATGAATGAATGAAATGGGGTTTAACGTCCTACGCTTAAGCACCTAACCTGGGCTAATTGAAGACGGGCATACGCCATACAGTGTGCTATGAGGGAAATTTTTGCCCGGGCAGCGGCGCTACGGCCTACTCTTATATCGAATTCCAACTGCTAAGGGATCTTTTACGTGCACTCCAATTTGTACACGGGACCTCGGTTTTTCGTCCCATCCGAACGACTAGGCAGCTGTCCTTGTCAGGCCCTCCTTCTGCATCACTGACAAGGGGAAATCACGCCGGAAAATCGAGATGAACTTTCTCGGCCAATGCAGGGATCGAACACTCGACCTCCAGGCTAGCGAACCAGCGCCTTATCCACTTAGCCACCGTGATCCCCCAGTTTCCAGGACAACATGCCATTCCACTAGAGCAGTCATCATTGGTTTTACATAAATCTTGGGGTACAAAGTTTTGAAGACACGATATCAGGGCTGGATTTTGTGGTGCTGGACATCCATCTGAAGATAGAACAGAACATCCGTATAAATCAATAGGTGTTAAGGTCCTGTGTTAATAAGGAGGGGCATTCGCTATACAGTTTGGGGTTTAACTTTTAATATTCCCGAATATGTCAACGATTCAACGCTAATGTGTACACAGAGTCTCATCCAATGCAAATGACTCGACTCTGCTCTTGCCATTGGAAAGCACGGTGGAAAATCCTCGAGATCTTTTCAGCCAACATCGGGATCGTATCGGGACTGCCTGGTTAGTGACACCGTGCCACACGCGTTGACCCCCCGAGAACGACAATTATTATGTCCAGATACCACAATATACAATTATGTCCAGATAAAACAACATACAAAATTAGAAACCATTTTCACGTGAAAGATGTGTTATGTAAGAGCATATTTTGCCTATTTTAGTTATTTTGTTGCATAAATTATATTTTAAAAGTTTATTCAAGTTCCTAGAGTATCTATGGCTCCGATTTTAAGCAGATGACCATTTAAGAGTAATATTGATAAAAATATCGAGCCTTGATTTTAAGTACTGTTTTTATGATAATAAACAGCCCACGTTTCATTTTCCGACGTGATTTCCCCTTGTCAGTGATGCAGAAGGACGGCCTGACAAGGACAGCTGCCTAGTCGTTGGGATGGGACGAAAAATCGGGGTCCCGTGTACACATTGGAGTGCACGTAAAAGATCCCTCGGCAGTCGGAATTTCAATATAAGAGTAGGCCGTAGCGCCGCTACACGGGCAAATTTCTCTCATAGCACACTGTATGGCGTACACTTGGTACGTTTTCGGAATTCCTTTTAGTGAGATCAGTTCAATAAATATACGATTTATTTACAACGGGAACAGAATAACACATAGATACATAAAACAACAGGAACTAAACTACATCATGAACTCATCAGGACGGTACCTAACTATCCTAAATCTACCATTCTGCCCCTCTGCCAAGGCAGCGGGTGAGTCCATAGGCCGGTCTCTCGCCTGGTCTAGTCGTCTCGTATTTGCGTCTCTGCTTCACCAGTCGTCTATCTAACTGTCAGCACACTCCTGATTCTATAGCGTTCCACAAATTGGGAAATATATAAGAATTCATGATCATATATATGATTACTGATGGGTGCGTATTCCTTTGAAATGTCACGTGGAGCTGGAACGCAGCATGTAGATGACATATGGGATTAATTACATGTTTAATTAGATCATAGCCAATGTGTGCCTTAACGAAAGTATATAAAGATATTGGCGAATAACAAAAATAACCTACTCCTACTCCTTTATCGACATTCAAACTTGAATCTTAAAAAGCAGATTTGACGAATGTATATCTAAATAATACCTCACGCAATCATGAACGGGGCAACAGCTCGTTTGGAATATATCTGCCAAACGGGGAACAGGAAATAAGCAGGAAACTGCCCAACAACTGTTCGATGTACACTGCAGAGCTTGTGGCCATTCGTGACGCTATATCGTAGATTTCCCATCAGGTGACTAGTAAGATCGTCATTCCAAGCGACTCTCTGAGCAGCCTGATTTCAATCCAGAATGACAACTCGGAATCAAGACCAGAAGTCATTTTGGAAATCAGGCAGCTGTACCAGAGAGTCTTAGAGAAGGGAAGCAAAGTAGAGCTGGTGTGGATTCCATCACATGCCAATATTAGAGGAAACGAAGAAGCAGATCGACTCGCCAATGACGGTCTCAAGTACACAGCACCACTCCGCACCATAGACTACAGCACCACGGAAATCTACGATATGGTTAAAAGACAAGTCAATTCAATCTGGGAAATAAATCTCGTTGAACTTGACACATACAGATTTCGGCTGGATGACAAGATCTACACAAAGACAGCACTCAATCACCCTAGAAGAGATATTTGTAGACTTATATAGGTTGAAAGAGCGGCTGCGAGACTACAAACACCAAGTGATCGTCTGCGAGTGCGGCGAAGACTGTACCAACAACCATGTCCTGGTAGACTGCGAGGTTTACAAGGAGGAGAGAAGGGAACTAGTGAGAATAATGGAGACCAGACATGAAACTGCAAATCTTCGAAGAAATCCATACCCTAATGGACACAGTTGGACTAAGTAGAATAGTAAAATAAGAGAGGGTCATGGCTAGACATATTTTCAATACAACGTGTAGGATGGCTGAGTAAAAACGTCCCCTCGAAGGAAGCCTAGCCATCCTACAAACCTATTTTTATCTTCTTCTTTTTTCTTTCTTTATTTTTTACTTATTTTTATTTTCTTAACTTATTTTTACAACGTAGGGTGGCTGAGTAAAAACGTCCTCTCGAAGGAAGCCCAGCCATCCTTCAAATCTATTTTTATTTTACCTTTAATTTACCCATGTCTATTTATTATTATTAATATCCCTAATTTAATTTATTTTCATCTATTTATTTTAATTTATTTACTCTAAATTATTTATTTTAACGTAGGGTGGCAGAGTAAAAACGTCCTCCCGAAGGAAGCCCAACCATCCTAAAAATATATTTCATTCCTTTTATTTTAATTTTTTTCCATTATTTTATTTATTTTTAACAATAATAACAATACAAATAACTGGCGGGATAGTGAAGTAAGCGGGAGTCATGATCAGACGGGCTCGGCATCTTAACACTATTCTGCCAAAAATCTACAGAGTGGGATAGTGGAGTAAGGGGAGGTAACGAGAAGACAGGTCTGGCACCTAAACACAAATCCCACAAAGATGACATCTACCAATCCAGAAGCAGAAGAGATCATCCACCAAACGATGTGCTTTTATTAAATAAAGGGAAGAACTTCCTACTAAAACCTAATCCATGGCCTAAGGCCTTAATGGAAAGATTGCAAAATCATATTCTAAAAAAAACAGGAAGCAGCTTCGGCTCACATATGTCTTGTCTGCGATATCACTTAAGTGGAAGCAGACGTTAATAATAATCTTTATTCATGTATTGAAGCCTTACGGCCATAGTACAAAGTTAGCATATTCGAGTGAAAGTTCTGTACACTTAATTCAATTTTAATCATTAAATAACACTTTATAGATTTATGGGGAAAAAAAACAAAAGAAAAAAACAAAACAAAACACAAACATAGATACAATAAAAGGAGTGGTGCATAAGTAAAGGTAGGGAACAGTTTTGTGTAGAAAGTGACTACTATTTACAATGTTGTAATAGTGTATAAATAGCTATACCTATGACAATGTGGAAAGAAAGGAATACTATCTACAATTTGAATATGAAAATGAACACTTTCATGTGATAATTGACAAACTGTATACAAGATTTATGCAGAAGTTGATAATGTTTTACGTATTTTAATTGCAAAATATATAAATTTTGAGATATTTATAACGACAGTTTGTTCATTATTGGACATTAGCTTAATAAACTGGTACTTTGTATCATACTTATTATCTACGTGGATGTATTTTGATCTAAGGCTATCGTATGCCGAGCATCTTAGTAGAAAGTGACACTCATCTTCGCACTCATGCAGATCACATAGACTACATATTTTGTACTCCTCTGGTAATTTACGCCATTTACAAAGCGTGTTCATAAACAGGTATGATCCACAACGAAATTTAATGAGCGCGCGCTTAAATTTCTTGTCATAAGTTGACAACAAATACGGTTCTAGACCAAGCATACTTTTAAATTGGCTATAGTAGACAAGCCTTGAGTTCTCATGTAAGGAATAGTGCCATTCTTGAGCACAACATTCACGGACTCTCTGCGTGAATAGGTAGATAAAATCAGCACAATTTCCTATTGTTTGGGAAATCCATACTATACCAAAACCATATCTAAATAATAGATTTTTAACATCGCTTGCCCATGTTTTTCTACCATTCATATCCAAGTTATGTAGCATTACATACGTTTGTTTGGGAATTCTATGGTCTGGCATGCATACAAGTTTAACCCAATATCTGATACATCTATTTGCAGAATTAACAAAAAGGTAGGATCTCCCGAGTTCACCCAAGACAGCAGAGTTACTAGTATGGGGAGGCAGTTTTAATACATATTTGAAGAATTTTAAATGGACATTTTCTATCTTAGTACAAAAAGAATGTCCCCATATCTCGGAGCCATACAAAAGAATTGGAAGGATCATTTTATCAAATATTTGTACAGCACAACTAAGATTAATACCTTGACACTTTTTGTCTATACATTTCATCATATTAATAACTTTCTCGGATTGTACAATCTGAACTTCTTTTGTTTTCGACCATTTAAGTGTTGTTGAGAACACAACCCCTAGATATTTGTAGAAAGAAACAGTATCTATTGGGACATTATTGTAACTCCATTTTTCATATGATCTCAGTGGACCACCGTTTCTAAATACAAGTATCTTGGTTTTTTGGGTGTTGATGGACATTCCATATTTCTCACAAAATGATGCTAGGCAGTTAATTTGGTGTTGTAGATTAAACACAGTATCGGCCATATTTCCGATGTCATCAGCAAATAGCAAAGAGAATACATTGGGGAATACATTTGATACAAAGATACCATTACATTTCTTATTTTGCAACTCACTGACATATTGATTTATGAAGAGCGAAAATAATAACGGGCTTAATATACAGCCTTGTCTGGTACCCGTATTACATGCAAAGAAGTCAGTTAGTCCCAGTGGTGTAGCTACACAAGATTTACCCTTGGAATACATGTTTCTGATGATATTGATGAATTTTCCATGGATGCCTGCTTCCATCATGCTGACCCAGAGCAAGTCATGCTGGACGGAATCAAACGCTTTGTGGAAGTCCACAAATAACAGATATATTCGCCCCCCTTTTCTCGATAGATATTTCCTTATAATACCTTGTAAGGAGAATATATTATCGACAGTAGAGTATTTTTGGCGGAATCCAGCTTGGTACTCATAAATAATATTATTCAAATTACACCAAGATAGTAATCTGTTGTTTAATACTTTTGTAAATATTTTACACAAACTGGTCAGCAAGGAGATTCCCCTGTAGTTATCGACATTGTCCACACAACCTTTTTTGTGTATAGGACTTATAATGGCCATGCCCCATTTCTCAGGGAAGATCCCGCTGTTCAGAATTGCGTTAAATATATTACAAAGGGCTGACTTTATGGTGGTCTCACTCTCTTTGATCAGTTCATTACATAGTCCATCGATGCCAGGTGACTTATTATTGCGGACACTCTTAATTGCCTGAGAAACTTCGAATTCTGTGATGGGTTTATTTAATTCTTCCGGAATATCATTTTCACAAATATCACAATGATCATCATGTGATGTTAAAGACTCTTGGTACCAGTGGTCGGTTAATGGGCTGTTAGAGTTCAAAAGATCGCGAAAATATGCTATCCATTCATCGCAACAGATTTTTGGATTGGCTGGTGTTCTCCGTAGAAGGGATTTTACTTTTCCCCAAAATATTTGCGGGTTCGGTATCGCACTTTCCAAATTACAATTTAGTTGTCGACCGTATTCATTCTTTTTCGAGGCACACAGACTTTTGAACTCTTTTTTTTTTAATTTGTAATTGTTGAGGTCAATATCACGTTTAGTAGTTCTGTAGACATTTAGATATTTGGATTTTGATTGTTTTAGAAGTTCACAATTTTGATCGAACCAAGGGGGTTGGGTATAGAGACAACGATATGGACGACACACTTTGAACATTGGTTTAGCTGCTCTAACAAGGACATGACTGAGCTGTTCAACAGAAGCATTAACGTCAAGTGTCAAGGCGTTTTTGAGATCACCAAGAATATTGCAGGAGTAATCGTCTGAGATAGTATTTATAAAGTCATTTTTGTGTAATGGATTCCATTTGAATATATGCCGCTCATAGATCTGTGAATCACATTCATTTGTTGTGTTTTGTACATGATCGATGTTCGCCTTTATTTCACACTGAATTGGAAAGTGATCAGAGTCATCAAATTGTCCAACCTTAAAGTCTCTTATTTGTGGAAAAAGATCTGTGGAGGCCACCATATAGTCAACTACACTATGACCATTATTAGCCAGACACGTAAAGTCACCTTTAGGGTCACTAGCAAAACGTCCATTCAATATGTGAATACCAAACACCTTACACAACCTGATAAATTCTCGCCCAAAGTTGTTTTCTTGTTTGTCCAGGTTTGTTCGAGGTGTACTGAAGGTGTCCTGCTCATAAACGTCATTGGTGTCTTGTATATATTTCAAAGAGTCATCATAGGTAAAGTCATCTAGTTGTCCAGTCCTGCAATTTAAATCTCCAGCAAGTAATATGGAACACTGTGGGAAGTCGGACTGGCATAGGATAAGGATTTCCTCTAATGATTCAAGTGTTGAAGAGTCTTTACCGTGGTAGTATTTAGAGTTTTCGGGTGAGATATATATAAAGATAACGATAACGTCGATTTTGAACCCAAAAAATTGATGGTCCAGTTTGATGATAATAGTATCTGGGAAGCTGGCATATATTCGAGTTATGCCGGCGTTTATAGATAGGGATACATACACAAGCAGGCCTCCGTGTTTACCTTTCTGCCTATATGAGGAAAAACATTGATGTGTTTGTAAGTATGAAAGAACATCCTGGTTATCTTTATACAACCATGTCTCACAAAGTCCAACAATGTCATAATTGCCTAATTTATGTTTGAGTTCACCGTTGTCTATATGGCGCGAAAAGCTTTGGCAATTCCAAGTGAAGATAGAGATTGTGTCTGTGTATACATATTGTGGTAGAGTATGGGTATATTCGATTTGACACTTACTTGGTTGCTATTTTCTATTTTTAGATTGTATTAGTTTGTTTGTCGACAGGTCAATTTCATAGGTATCTTTGTCAATAATTAATTTATCATATCGAAGGAAAGCTTTTTTCCCCTCCGTTTTAGCTTTTATGAGATGCGGGACTAGTGTTTTACGAATATTTCTAATGCGCTCAGTATAGTCATCAGACACACTAATTTCCGACTCGGGTTTTTTGAACTCTTTTCGAGCAGTACTTATGATGAGTTCTTTATCTTTGAGGCTAGACATGACAAGGATTAACGGTCTTGGCCTAATGGCTGGTGTTTTCTTAGTTCCGATTCGATGAACACGTTCAATACAGAGAGCTCTTTTGTCGTGAGCACCGTCTATTTTGAGGTTACTGAGCAGATCTCTTACTATTTGTTCACTGTCTTCAGGGTGATCACTTTCTGTGACGCCGTATATTATTATGTTCTTTTGTCTTGACCTATTTTCAATATTGTCTAACTGAATTCTAATGTCCTCGTTTTCTGAAATCAAACTTGTAACATCGTCCCTAATTTTTGAAACTTCTTCCCTAATATTAAGTTCCTTCATTTCTGTCTTTATGTCTTTCACTTCATTTCTTAACGCCGAAATATCAGATTTTAAAGATTGGATCAATATTGTCAGTTCACTTATCTCATGACTCTCCACGTTTTTATTCGGTTGTTGTGGGGGATAGACAACCTGTCCAGTGGTTGAGATTTGTCCTTGTCTGGTTTGGGGGCCTGGGTTTGTTTCTACATCCCCTGCAAGGATTAACAGTATTGTCAAAATTAATGTTGTAGAAAGAGAGAAAGTACCTGTGCTAAGAAACTTTGTTCTATGCTTCGTTGCCACCATTTTATGAAAATAAAGTCCTATATGCATTCTCCAAACATCTATTCCACCATCCATAGTAAGTATTATCCAAGTACTTCAAGTATTATTTATCGAAGAGAAAGTATATCCACAGTCACATTGGTAGATATACAACACAATTTATAAAGGAAGTTCGTCACACTTCATTAACTTTGACCGCTCTAGTTTACACGACCGTCCACTTCAACGTCCACTTAAACACCAACTAGATAGATAGATTGTATTACTGTATTAGCTTGATAACGTTGAGAGAATACTCTACGAAACATCGCGCAAATAATCTTTTTCCATAAGTATGTGTTACTTTATTTCTCTGTCCAGTTACTAAATGCCCCTTAAAGATTATATTTTGTGTGTTTCTTTTTAAGTCTGAAAATACGGGAGAGTTCGAATACAAAAATAAGTTCAATATGTTTGTATTTACAAGATTATAAAATTACAGTCCATGAATCAATGAATGAAATGGGGTTTAACGTCCTACTGTTATGCACTTAACCAGAGCTAATTGAAGACGGGCATACGCCATACAGTGTGCTATGAGGGGAATTTCGCCCGGGCAGCGGCGCTACGGCCTACTCTTATATCGAGTTCCAACTGCCAAGGGATCTTTTACATGCACTCCAAATCAACTGTAATATCCACCGTAATAACATTTTCCCAGTCATCTGCAGTCATTGCGATCCATACACGATAGTTTTCTTTCAGTGGTTTAAATATGTTGATGTCCATGACAAAAGCATCGACGTCTGATATTACAACCAAATCAGTTGAACGGATGAAAGTGTTTTTAAAGGCGAAAAGTCTTTGCAATTTGGACTACACAGAACACGACATATTTGGGAGTGTTGGAACTAATATAACCGTGTTGCCTATTTGTTGTAAGTCTTGTACGTATTGCCTTAGTTGTATGTTAAACGCATCCTGTATGTCAAGTATTACAAACACCACTAATGATACAAAGGTTTTCATATGCCATAACCGTGTACTCAGTTTAGTTGCAAGCTTATAAGGAAAATCCTGTTTACTGTGAAACTCTGTGTTCTTGTACAAGCAAACAGAAAGCGGTACCCACGTCTTTTTAACATTGGCACCTTCGTTTAAGAAACGACCATACAATGACACCCCCGTCATTTTAGCATTAGAACTTCCACCTAGATAAGGAACAATCAATTTAGGTTGTAGATTCCATTTAAGATAAACGCAAACCAGCAGAAAACATAATGTTAAAATCATCTTTGGTTTCCACCCCCACCATCGCACACACTTTTACAATAAAACCCTGCTCTGGCAAGGTACAATTAATAGCTGTAGTATGGTATGCGACTGAGCCAATAGATGTATTGAATTTATGGTGTGCCAACCAAGTTTCATTATTATTAACTATATATATAAAACTGTGTGACCGGCCACAGTAAAATGAGTCAAAACGCGCACGATCTTATAATGAGATAAAGACAAAATAAGTGAAAATATTGATTTTGATCTAAATTAAGATTTTCACAAAGATGAGTCTATAAATATACTATCTATCGGCCCAAAAGATCAAAATAGCAATAAAACATTTGAAAACAACTGTATTTAGGCGTTTTGTTAGAGTACCGTATTCTTAAATCTGTCTCTTTCTGAATATTCGCAGCGAATTTAGATATTTTCCTCTGCTCGCAGCGGGACGACCCGTGAACCATCTTGCAGAATGGTTGGCGTCGTTGTAAATCTCTAGTTTATGAATGAATGAAATGGAGTTTAACGTCCTACTGTTATGCACTTAACCTGAGCTAATTGAAGACGGGAAATCTCTAGTTTATACATGTGACCAAAGTATTGCCGTTGAATTGATTTGGAAGGAATGCAAAAGGGTTGTAAAACCACTAAAAATGTAAACATACCCTGCTTGTTGCTCTGCTGCCAACACGGCTCGTTTGTTCATGGGCTCAGACATTGAGTGCAAAGCATTATGGGTCTGTGGCTGCATATAGGCCAAAGCGGGCGGTATAAATTATTAGATTTTGGCAATGTTTTGGGGTTTCTACATTCAATTCAGCCTGAGAAGTGGCAGAAAACAACTTAATTCTGATCGTATATAAATAGCCGTTACATGTTAATCAAAACATTGTAAATTAATCAACAAGCTGTTCGTCATTGAGTAATACTAATCTGTAAACACTTCACACTGATTAATGATTAGTTGATTGATAACGTAAAATGATTTGGCCACCGACAAAACATTATTAACACAAAACAATTAATCAAAGTGGTAATTATTTAATATATCGTTTCTTCTATTAAAAAATAATTCAAAGGCCTTAAATGGAAATAAACAAAATAGCCAATAATTTTATATCTTTAGAATTTTATTTATAGTTGAATTCCGTTTATTGTCGCTTTTTACGGCATGCAAAGTAAAGAGAGAGAGAGAAAAATTTGGTCCACTCGACACAAACTAGGTTATTTTGGGACAGATTCAAAGTAAAGAATGCATATTGGATATTATTGTTTAAAATTCTATTATCACCATGGGTTGGAAGACGGAAAAATGAAAACGACCAACGAGTCGAAACGCGACGATTATCGAGTGGGAAAGATAAACTGCCATTGTTCAATTACACCGCCTCCAAAATGCGCGAAAGTGGACGTAAGCATTTCATACCAATGAAATTGGAATTTCTAATCTATTAGGGATTCATATTTGGATACCGTTACGGAACCTGAAAATAACAATAGACCTATTGCACACGCAAACTCTTAATTCGGTCTTACAGGTCTTGATGATTAAAGGCTACTAAACTTATTACCCAATCAACAACATTAATCGTCTGACCCCTGGCACCAATGTGATAATTAGTTGATGAGATTATAGATTGTTGTATAGATTGTTCTAAGGAAATGTAAAAATGACACAGTCGTTTTGGTCGCCATTTTAATAAAACAAATTCGTCGTGCAAGTACATATGAGTATACGTGAATAGCTGTAAATTGAAATGGCGGCGACTTCCTGGTCGAAGTTTCATGGCGTTTTATCAGAAAATCCTGTTGTGTGCATATTTAAAGTCAAAACTTACGAAATTATAGTTTAAACAATATTTTATTCAATAAGATGAATTGGATTGAACAACAGGCAAAGATCTATATAAGTTCTCTCCAAACATATAAAATAATTAAATCTTATGTTCACAATACAATGGTGGACATATATACAGGCAGCGAGTAACAAACATATATACAATTCTTGGAGTGTAATTAATAAATTTTAAATATTAGTGTCAAAATATCTTGCTATCTCTAATGTATTTTTGAACTATTTCAAATATGTTATAATTGGTATTGTCTGGAAGAGCAGGGTTGCCATATAGAATCAGGTCAATTGTAACATTTTGTTTAAGGTAGTATAGACTGTTTTTGATATTAAGTTCTTTGAACAGAGTATCCTGGACATATGAAAAAATAATGGTTATTATCTTCATCCACAGAATTACACATAGGGCATACTTTTGTTTCACTAATAAAGTGGTAGAATAAGTGGTTATTTAAGTTACTAGTTTTATTTCTTAATTGGCAATGGATAATATTTTCTTTTCTATTTCCAGTATTGTAAACAAGTGGTGGTCTAATTATAGGATACACATGTGAGAGGCCCAATTTAAATTTACTAAGTGTTTGTGTGGTTTTAATATCTTCAGATAAATTATTTAATTGTGCAGGGAAAAAACCATTTATAATATGAGCTGGTTTTACAAAATGGTTGATTGAGGTTCAAATTTTCGCTACGAAGATTATAATTTGATATTGACGGCTCAATTTTTTTTAAAAACGTCAGACAGATAAGTAGGACTTAAGTTGTTCTTTATTTTATATAGATAAATTAATTTATGTTTTATTCTCCGATTAGACAATGATTCCCGACCAAGCTCTTTGTATAAATTATTAATAGAGGAATTTCTTCTAAGGCCAGTTATTATATACCTGCTTCAGTTTGTACATTTTCTAAAAGATCAGAATCTTTCTTTGAACAGTTATCCCATACAATATCGGCATATTCTAAAATCGGGCGAATAAAAGCAAGATATATTTTATTAAGCGAAATTCTATTAATTTTATATTTCAGTATACGTAAAATATTTAGTCGACCACAAGCTTTTTGGTATATATTTGAAATGTGTTTTGACCATAATGCATTAGACTGAAATGTTAATCCAAAATGACAATGAGTAGTTACGTTTTCAACTTTTGTATTCTGAAAACAAAACGTCTGGGTGAATTGTAGATTTCCTGGTAAAAATAATATTTTTAGTTTTATTGGGGTTAAAAGTTACGCACCATTGTTTAGCCCACGGTGAGATAATATTTAGATCTTCAGTTGGAGATTCCGCTGGTTCCCACTGAACAAATCTGAATAGGCTAATGGAACAATAGAACAGGGTCACCTCGATGTTGGCAAATACGTAAGATAATACGAACATACCATGATTCAACTGAAGGGTGATACATATATATATATATATATGCAATATAGATGATTTATATCTACATTCAAGTTAAACTAACCGTGTCTATAAATTTTTTAAGTCTTACCTCGGGCTCGAGCTGACCGGTCCAGGTAAAACATCTTCCACTTTACTTAATATATGGATCGTCGTTCAGTGGCGTAGCTCCTTTACTTGGAAGCATATGTAATATTGAACAAACTAAAAATATTATTGTGTGCCAACATTAGTTGATGAAAATGTTGTCTATAAGTATCCAATACTATTTACCAAGAACTTTATTGGTTATCATCATATGGACGTTTATATATTATCTTATAAAACAGGTAAGTTTAATTTATTTCCACTAGACCCAGATTCAGCGGGATGCTGACAGGGATACGACACGGGTACAATTTTAAAGGGGGGGGGGGACATAAATTATAGTTCTCATTTGTCAAATAAATCTATCTATCAAATATACTGACGTGAAATGAAATGGGGTCTAACTCCCTACTGTTTTCCACTGTTAGGGGATTCTTCACAATCCAGTATTATATTGTTGTATAATGATCGTTTTAAATTAAATCCTGAATTACACTCATTAAAGATGCATGGACCCCTTCATATGTGAATCCCGAATACGAGGTGAAAAGCGAATAACAACCAGCGCGTGAATTGGCTGCAATAACAATGTTGACTGCTAGCTGCATATTTGAATGTTATTCGTTATTGGTGAATAAAGAAAAACGATCCAACTTCACACTGCCATATTTCTAGATACATAAATATATATGGGTATACATTATTGATATCTGAAGACGCCTATAGAGGGAAGACAGCTAGTCATAATGAACTAAAGTCGATAATTTTTACCAGGACGTATTTTTTAATTTCTTTATGCATTTATCTTCCGTAAACAAAGAAGAACTGTATGGTGGGGGGTTGGATGGCTGAATGGTCAGCGTGCGCGCGCTGTATCATAAAGTCTGTCATTGAGTCAATTGCGTGGTTTCGAATCCCCGGTTGTACGTGGCAAGGAGTGGGGACACCTGTCCAACCTCGTGGGTTTTCTCCGGGTCCTCCGTTTCCTCCCACTGCTAAAGACCCCTACGCGCAAGCGAATTAATGAAATAAAATTGAACCATATGTTAGTCCCGAAATGACACAGTTTGTGTTGAGTGGACGTTAAACCCCATTTCTCTATCTCTCGCTCTCTCACACAAATGTGTATAGGACAATTATATATAGACAAACATTAACAACACCATGCATGAAAACAACAAGATCAAAGGAATAAAAACAACATGATCGAAGCGAGGTGCATATGAAGGATAAGTGAGACGACTGATACTTGGAGATTTTAATAAGTGGGATAAAATATTAGAAGGCAACACCACAGTCGTAATCACAGGCTTCTAAATAATTATAGTCCTACACACTCCTTCCCATATGTAAACGCATGTTATACATAGTCATATTTACGTTATGAAACGCCTCAGATTAAGCGCTATAAAAACGATAATTATTCATTTATTCAATCTGTTATTCTTTTAGAAATCAACCCTAACCGACACTTACAAGAAATTAGCAGGAAAGTATGTAGCCGAAGGTTAGTAGACACACTTCTTTATGTTGTGTTAATCTGATTGGGGATAACACAGACCATATTTTACCGCTATCAATCGATCCACAAGTCTGTATTTTTACAATGTCTTGTTGTACTCATCATTCAATATCTTGTTATAGTCTAAATACTGTAATCATCATCCAATATCTTGTTAATAGTCTATCTGTATTCGTCATCCAAGAACAAGCGCTTGTCATGCAAGATATGCCCACATTTTGCAAGAAAAGGACAAAGAACAAGCGAAATGGCGATAAGGGACGATAACCCACTACGTTACTATCCGATATGGGTGGATGTGGAAAGAAAGCAAGATCTCTGGGTATGAACATACATTTTAAATGGGATCACAATCTGATAAAAACTGTAACCTATAGAGCGCCTACAACCTTGGTATTACATTTAAAACACTATTTGCGTTAAGGGAGTGTGTATTTTACGTGAAGGCACATATGCCAAAACTAACTGTTTTCGCATCAAAGAGCGAGTTGCTTTAGGTCTTGGCGAGGTCATTACGGTATTAATTTAGTCTACAAGCATATATATAGACCGTTTTATAAACAAGAAAATGTAACAGTAAAATGTTAGACAGGTCGTCAGAGTTACCATAACTCATGGCAGATTTTGTAACGAAAGTTTACTCCATGTTGCTTTGTCTAGAAAATCAGAATGTTGTTAATATAACGCACTGTTCATTTATATTTTTAGGGGGAGTTTGCGGAAATGATAAAAATTGCTCCGAATATTTTAGCACCAACAAACTTGACAGTATGAAACGATTATTAAACATGAAGACGACCGAGGATGTTGAAGACATTCTGTATACCTTGGGATATCCCAAGAGGACTACAACATCCGGTGACGTCTATATACCTGATTTACCAGACCCTAAGGTTCATATTCAAGATATTCCTGTAATTGTGGCAGGTGCGTCGTCTAATCATTTCAAGGAGATGCAAGCTATGATGTATAATATTGATACTATTATACGACCAGTTTATCCTTATATAAAAGTTATTTTATACGATATCGGATTTACAGAACGAGAAAGACAGGCGGTAAGTGGCGTCGTATTATCTACTGCAATAATACGCTAATTAACAGTATAGCCGTATTGTAGGTGGTGTTCCACAAGGCTCGGCACTAGGCCCTCTTCTATTTATATTATACATAAATGATATAGTTTCGGATATTCATGCTATTGCTAGAGTCACTTGAAGATTTTAAGGCAAGTAAAGATATTTTGAACAATTACCGTGATAAGTTAATTAGGTGGGCCTCTTGATTTTAACCTTTTGATTTTCCCAGATATTTTTTCAAGATACCTTAAAAACAAATTGACTACGACACATATCTGTAGATCCCAATCACTTTCTCTGACATATTACAGCTGCTATTAATCTGTATCAATCAATATATCGTTAAAACTATGTTAATGAACATATTTTCAGATAATTAAATATGGGAGATGTGAGTTAAGGACGTTTAGCTTTACGAAATATCCAGATCACATAAAATATCTTCACACTTGTGCCTGGAAACCCATCATTATACAGGTAAAATAGTTATTGACACAATTGTCCTTTATGACAAAAACATTTAGCTCCGCTCTTTTTAATTATTAGCACCACCCACTGTCGACGCAACCATGAGCTGCAATAAGTGTATCGCAGGAGGAACCGTCCCAGGCTGCGATCAAATTTCCGAAATTGCACCTTGTACGTAGCTATACAATAGTACTTGGTGCGCTTTCGGAATTCTATTTAGTGATTATAGAGATCAGATCAATAAATATATGATTTATTTACAATGAAATGGGGTTTAACGTCCTACTGTTATGCACTTAAACTGAGCTAATTGAAGACGGGCATACGCCATACAGTGTGCTATGAGGGAAATTTTGCCCGGGCAGTGGCGCTACGGCATACTCTTATATCGAATTCCAACTGCCAAGGGTTCTTTTACGTGCACTCCAATGTGTACACGGGACCTCGGTTTTTCGTCCCATCCGAACGACTAGGCAACTGTCCTTGTCAGGACCTCCTTCTGCATCACTGACAAGGGGAAAATCGAGATGAACTTTATCGGTCAATGCAGGGATCGAACACCCGACCTCCAGGTTAGCGAACCAGCGTTTTATCCACTTAGCCACCGTTATCCCGATTTATTTACAACGGGAACAGAATAACACATAGATACATAAAACAACAGGAACTAAACTACATCATGAACTCATCAGGACGGTACCTTACTATCCTAAATCTACCATTCTGCCCCTCTGCCAAGGCAGCGGGTGAGTCCATAGGCCGGTCTCTCGCCTGGTCTAGTCGTCTCGTATTTGCGTCTCTGCTTCACCAGTCGTCTATCTAACTGTCAGCACACTCCTGATTCTATAGCGTTCGACAAATTGGGAAATATATAAGAATTCATGATCATATATGATTACTGATGGGTGCGCATTCCTTTGACATGTCACGTGGAGATGGAACGCAGCATGGAGATGACATATGGGATTAATTGCATGTTTAATTAGATCATAGCCAGTGCGTGCCTTAACGAAAGTTCATAAAGATATTGGCGAATAACAAAAATAACCCAAACAACTAGCTCGTTGTTTGACGAATGTATATCTAAATAATACCTCCAAAAACATTTGATTTAATAATTTTTCTAAAACGAACTAAAGAAAATCAAAAATGTGGATGTCTGAGGAGTGGATTCACATAAAAACTGCCCTTTCTACTTGCTTTTGTTGTACTTTTTTGCAGGAAGTGTTAAACCAACATGGGTTTACAATGTACATGGATGCTTCGATTCGATTAAGGAGTGGGAACCTGACTCGTGCCTTCAAACAAGTAAAACACTCTGGCATTAGTTCCATCTATGCTCCTTTTTACAATTTTTTAATTTCAAATCATACATTCAGTAAAACATTTGAATATTTTAATACAAAGCCCTGTTTATTTCACGGTTTACACGAATTAGGGGCAGGATTTGTATTTGTTGTGAAAAATAACTTATACGCCTACACTATAATGAGGTCGTGGTTGACATGCTGTCTTCAGAGATATTGTGTAGTGCCGAAGGGAGCCGAAAGAAAAACTCACTGTCGTCCTGCATTGAAAAGATACCATAAATGTCATCGCAGCGATCAGTCAGCTCTGGGTATTGCTATTTATATGACAAATCACAACTCAGCTGCTGGGTCATTTGGCATTCCAAACCAACTATATTCAATAAAATGGGGACACAAGATGGAGTACTTTCGCTAATTCATTGAGTGGGGTGGAATTGCTGCTTTAAGTCTGGATAAATGTTACAATACGAGTAGAGTGGCGTGGGATGGAATTGGGGGGAGGGGGCGCAGGGAGAGTGGCCTAATACCTGTCATAAGATTATAAGGTATGTAGAGAGAGCATCTTAAAGTTTTCATCACTTTTGTTCCATTCCTTTTGAACTGTATATATGTTCCGGGTTCCGGTACAATAAAATATGCTTACAACAGAAGTAGTTGGTCCCTCAACTGTTTTATTAGATGTCAAACGCATGTCTAGTACAGAAGTAAACAAACAATGTCGTCTGTTTATAATGTAAGTGGGGGGTTGGGTGGCCTAGTGGTCTAGAGTGCCGCGCTTCGACCTCTAGCTGGCCGGCCACCTCTGGCTTGCGGCTGTGGTTTCGAGCCCCGCTGGTGTGAGCGTATGTGGCATGGAAGTAGGGGCGCATTCTCAACCTCGTGGGTTTTCTCCGGGCGAACTATTGAAATAAAATTAAAACCATAATTATGCTGGTCCCGATATGACCTAGTTGCGTTTAGTGGACGTTAAACCCCATTTCCCCCCCTCTCTCTCTAATGTAAGTAACCCTCATTATAATTTTGTGGACACTTCTCGACATGGACACATAACGGTAATTGTGCCAGGGGTCAGTTCAGAGTTAACAAATACTAATTCGCTTGACCCAATGCAAATCTGTATTATTATATTAGTTCATATTCTGTATGCTAACTGTGAATTAAACAAACATTATGCAAGAGCTTAATCAGACTATTGCAGGTCTTTAGGCCTGAAATGTGATCTAAATCATTAGTTTTATTTACTAACGGTTAGGGCTAGGGTTTGGTATATGGTTTGTTTTGGGTTAGCGTGATGACGGGTCTAATTTAATCTAAATTACTGTGCATTAAGATGTCGTTAAGATTTTTATTCTTAGAATATGCACCAATTGGTTCGGTGTGAAGATTGTGGGGTGATTTTCCTGGAGATCAGTTGAGTGTTTTCTGATAGTTTTGGACGCACTTGCTGCTGTTGCGCCAAATGGGAGTACGAAAGGGGCCATTGCACTATTCGTATGAATATTTAAATCCTGTGGGGTTATGAGGGGGGAGGGCTGTTGTTATCTGTTGTCAATCCGGATTAGCTTAAACGCTTTAATTTCTTTTAAAGTCGATCTCAGTCTTTTTTTTGACTTGAAAATAAGATCAGAAATGTGAAGATTTCGTTTGTTGAAGTGAATTGGGACCGGTTTGTCTTATTGGTGACTTTGTCTGACCGTTGACTAAATCATGCGCTTATTTTATGCAAAAAGTTCTCAAAGACGTTACTATACTTTCATACTTTCCAGGTCTCGGTAGAAGGGTGTGCCAGGGGTTTAAAATAAGTGACCAAGAATACAATTGTATTGCATCTCAACACAGATTTCAGGTCGCATACATGATCGGTATCCCCAACGATCTCATTCCGTTCTATCCCACTAAAGCGGCCCACACACGCTCAATATAATTGTCAATACTTGATATTGACAGTTATATTGGGCGTGTGTATGCAATATTGAAGCTCGAAATAATTGATTGGTCGTCATCAATAATATTGACGCAATATTACATTTCACGAAACTCTCGTGTCTGTGTGTGTCCAAACTTCTCTATACCCAATGTTCTGACCACTTACCACGTATTTCCTTTTCTCGGCACTTGGCATAGGCGTACGAGGCAATGGGAAGGGGAAAGGGGGGGGGGCAATCTGATTTTTCGGGCAGACGGATAAATTGAAAAAAAAACCCCTATTATTTGATCTAGTTGGCAAAATAAAGTGCCCGAAATCTAATAAAACACTACTTTTATGTTTCTTTTAATTGAATACCACGACTTACTATGGATTAAAACATTTTGTTTGGGACCAGCTACTGTGTGTGTCATTTTTTTAAAATGCTGCTGCAACAGGCTGATTGTATTTGAGGGATATCGGTTACGAAACCATTGGACAACTTAGGTCCGACTTTGGTGTTGCTTAACTCACCGGCTAGAGAAGCAGAAAAACGCATTTGCGGTAGTTGAATTTTTAAAATGTTCCCCGTGGAGGCGATGCCCTCATACCCCGAGACGATTGATTGGTTGTTTGGGATTCAGGTCAGCCACCAAAGGTAGGCTATGTGGGACCACATTGAAGTTGCTGTATTCAAGGGCTGAAATAGGAGGAAAACGCGTTTGCGGCAGTTAAATTGTCTCTCCACGGTCTCGTCTCCATTGAATTTGAATCAGCCATCATATAAAAAGGCTATATAAGACCACTTTAAAATCGCTGTATTCAAGTCACTGGAATAGCAGAATAACCCGTTTGCAGCCGTCATATATTCTAAAATGTTCGTCAGAGGATGTGGGGGGGGGGGGGCCCTTACACAGTAAACTCCGTCCCTCCGCTCTCGCAGAAGACGAGTGCCGTCATCTGTAACCGAAATATTTTCGGGCATTTCGGGTCCAGACCCCCCCCCCCCCCCCAGCAGTCATCGAGCCTGTACGTCTATGAGACTTAGATCTGCCATAGATAATGCTAAACAAATAGTTCCGTCCATGATGGCTGCTTGGCTCAGAATGAATATTGAGACAATATAATTAAAATTTGCTTCAATTAAATTGACATCAATTATATTGCGCGTTTGTGGGCCGCTTACCCCCTGGTTAATCTATAGGGTAGGCACAAGTTATCTGCCGCTGATGATTGTGCTAATTCGAATGACAAAACCCATAATTTGGTAATTCCATCGAGTTAAGGTAGCAAAACGCAAAGGCCCCTCTCCAAGACACAAGGTTGGGAATTAGTCAGAAGAAAGCCTAAATGAGAGTGGTCCAAATTATGCTTTATGCGTATTTAATACTAACAAATTATAATTATTATATGACATATTAATGAAGTCCAGACAGGTGTTTATATTATGTAGGTTTAAGGGTTTTATTGAGAAGTATAATAAATGAACGAAATGGGGTTTAACGTCCTACTATTATTATGCACCTAACCTGGGCTAATGGAAGACGGACATACGCCATACAGTGATCTATGAGGGAAATTTTGCTCGGGCAGCGGCGTAACGGCCTACTCTTATATCGAATTCCAACTGCCAAGGGATCTTTTACGTGCACTCCAATGTGTACACGGGACCTCGGTGTTTCGTCCCATCCAAACGACTAGGCAACTGTCCTTGTCAGACCCTCCTTCTGCATCACTGACAAGGGGAAATCACGGCGGAAAATCGAGATGAACTTTCTCGGCCAATGCAGGGATCGAACACCCGTCCTCGAGGCTAGCGAACCAGCGCTTTATCCGTGATCCCCTGCCAAGTATAAGTTCAATAATAATATAAACACAACAGAATGAAAAATTTCAGACAAAGAACGAATAGTAATACTAATAACAAAAGTCAAACATATTGATGTTATACATATTTGATAACACAAATTAAATATAAATGAATTAGATATATATACATTATTTACATGAATCATTCAGTAAATGGACATGAACATGGCTATCTACCCTTATAAAATGAACGCGAAAAGAAGTGTTTTTTAATGGTTCGTAGACTTTGGCTACAATCAAGGGCAGGGCAGATAATTTGTAATTGTGAAAACCCCATGGATTAATCCAGGGTATAGTGGAAAAGAATGGGAGAGAGAGAGAGAGAGAGAGAGAGAGAGAGAAATGGGGTTTAACGTCCACTCGACACAACTAGGTCATTTCGGGACTAAGGAATAGAATGGAATGAGACCAATGGGATTTCTCAATACATAATTCTCAATACTAAAATATATATCAGATTCGTCCGTTCGCGAGAAACGTGACGAAATAAACTATAACTTATCAATATATTATTGAGGGACAGTCAATGTTTTGGAAACTTCAGTGTTTTCCCAAAAATAATTTATTCATTATCTATTTTACAATTATTATACCGAGAAGTGTTCGCGCTGTATCTAAATCTTACATACTGCATCTTTAAAGTATTTCTATATTCATTGTTCTCATCAACTTCGTCCGGAAAATGTACTTTGATTGAAATTTCAATTTTCAATGTATTCGTTATTCATTATCTATTTTACAATAATTAGACCGAGAAGTGTTCGCGCTTTATCTAAATGTAACATACTGCATCTTTAAAGTATTTCTACATCCTGTTGATCTTCTATTCCGGTTACTCATATCAGTTAGTTGTGTTGTAGTTGTGTAAGCGAAAGGGCGCCTGTTATATCTGTATATGTAGAGAGGTAGGCCAAGTATTTATATATGATAATATGATTAGACCTCTTATATTTGCTTGGGACTGTGGTTTCGAGCCCTTGTGTGAGCGTATGTGGCATGGAAATAGGGGCGCCTTCTCAACCTCGTGGGTTTCCTCCGGGCACTCGGGTTTCCTCCCACAGCTAATGACCCCTACGCGCAAGCGATTTATTGAAATAAAATTACACTATATGTTAGTCCCGAAATGACCTAGTTGTGTTGAGTGGACGTTAAACCCCATATCTCTCTCTCTTTAATTTGAGAAGAAGTAAATTTGATAATTTCAATGGATTTTATATGTTGAATTGATATTTTTGTGGGAATGAGAGAGAAAGAGAGATAAATGGGGTTTAAAGTAAGCCCACGCGACACAAACTAGGTTAATTTTATTTCAATAAACCTGTCAGACACAAGCAGGAAATCGAAATCACTTCACTTGACTTAACGACAGACATTCCGATCTAACGTACACTCGTAATGGGGTCCATACATATTCAATAATTCCGTCAATATTATTGACTCAATATATTGACTCAACATATTGAGCCAATAATATTGACAGGAATTGCCCACACACGAGTCAATATTTCCATCAATAATTTCATCAATAATTTGCCAATAAACTAAAACTTGGTTTAATTGTAAATTATACCCCTGTATAAACTGACCGTGACTTATTTGGTTCAATTAACTGACAGAGACTAACTTTAGGCATTGTTCAACACAGCCAAATTTTCACCCACCTTGCACGTGTAACCATAGAAGTGAGGTTATAGTATAAAGTGACGACGAGATGTTAAACTTCGGCAAATCGTTAAACATTCAAGAACTCTTTCTTTAGGCCTTAAATGTTCAAGTTGTTAAATATACATTTATTAACTGAGCAAGACCAAAATCAAATCTCAATGCCATCGAATATTCCAGATATTTAACAGATTTAATTATGATTGACAGTTAATAATTTAATTTAAAAAGGGATGTAGCAATGGTCATTTAGCCTACACTATTTTTCTTTGTTTTTTGTACCGTAACATCTGTATATGACAATTGAGTCTACCTTGTTTTTCTAACACTATTAACACTATATACCCCGAATTTGAAAAAAAAAAAGAATCCGTTAAAACTGTTGTCCAATTGGAGGGTCTAGAGCACAAGTGATCTAACTACCTACCGTTTTAGCTGGTAGTTAGATCACTTGTGCTCTAGACCCTTCAATTGTGGATTGATGTAGGACGTTAAACGTCGTTTTATTTTATTTCAACCGTCTCAAAATAAGTATTCTTTTTTTCAGGAAACTGTTGGATGTAAGATGCTGGCTGTTGTTATCCTTGCTCTTTGTTTGTTATCTGTGGCAAGTCAGGATGCGTGTTCAACCGGATTATGTCAGTGCGCACATCGTGCCGCTCACTGTTATCATACAAACCTTACCTTTAACCTTTAACATGTTTACAAGGTTTTGGAAATAGGAGCCATGTAGGACATTTAACCCCATTTTATTTCAATCGTCTCAAAATAAATTTTCTATTTTTCAGGAAACTGTTTTGATGGTAGATCCATGTAAGATGTTGGCTATTGTTATCCTTGCGCTTTGTTTTGGATCTCTAGGAAGTCAGGATGCGTGTTCAACCGGATTATGTCAGTGCGCACATCGTGCTGCTCACTGTTATCATACAAACCTTACCTACATTCCAAAATTTCCCGCTAACACCAAAGCCATCTTCTTAAAATATAATCATTTACCTCATCTAGGCCCAACTACAGTTACAAACATAAGCAACACAAGAATATCAAGTGTAACTCTACGCCATAATGGAATTCAGTATATTGACAAAAATGTGCTTCAAAATCTATCGCAGGTTAACTTATTGGATTTAGCCGATAATCTACTCACTTCAGATTCGTTGCGGAACCTATTTTCTAGTTTTCAGAGAAATAGCAATCTCTCAAAGATATATCTTAATGGAAATCGCCTAGAAGATATTGCACATGATACTTTTGTTGACTTTAAATCCGCAGAATGGATAACCTTGGATTTATCTCACAATAGTATCGAACTACTTAATATGACATCATTTAACGCTATAGAAAATTTGCTAAATTTGGATGTTTCGAATAACAAAATATCTACCGTCTTACCGGGCGTTAGCCACCATCTGAAACAGCTCACTATTTCGCATAATAATTTGGCTGCTTTACCAAATTTTTGTCTTGTTCGGAACTCCTTTCTAGGATTAACAACATTGGAACTAAATGGCAATAGTATTGGTAATTTCGCTCCGCAATTTTTAAACTGCCTGAACAGGCTACAACACCTCTCTATTGCTTATAATAGTTTGGTTGCTTTACCAAACCTTTGTCTTAACAAAAGCTCCTTTCCGGATTTAACAACATTGCAACTACAAAGCAACAAGATTGGTAATTTCGTTCCGGAATATGTAAACTGCTTGGATAAACTAGGGACCATGGATATGAGTGTAAACAACATTGACTCATTAAAAACAGATTATTTTCATTCTTTCAAGTCTCTTAGTTCGTTGTCTATCGCAGAACAGAGCAGAACATTTTATATAGAGGAACGTGCATTTAACAATAGCAAACTACTAACTCTAGACCTAACAAAGAACATGTTGACAACTAACCGCCTAGATGAACGTACATTTTATGGATTGGGTCGGTTAGAAAAACTTAATCTGGCTAAAAACAATTTCTTTAAAATGGAGAATAAACTAAGTACAACATTAGCCCCTCTGAAATCTCTCAAACAATTATTTCTGCTGAATTGTAATTTAATAAAAATACCTACTGCCGTCAAACATTTTCATAATCTTACTTACTTAAATGTTGGCTGGAATCTGATCAAATCCTGGCCAAATAATTTCTTTAAACGGAACATTAAATTGACGGAATTAAATGCAGGTCATAATTCAATTCAGACTGTTACAAGAAAAATGTTGCCTGCAGCGCAGAGGACAAGATTGGAAATAATATCCTTAAATGATAATCCGTTCGGATGTAAGTGTGAGTTGGTTTGGTTCATTCAGTGGATTCACAGGGAACCGTACAAGTTTTGGCACTATCCGGACGGCTACAGGTGTCTGAATATTACGGAGAGAATATGTCTGAATAACACTGGAGCATTTATCTCTGTGACAACAGTAACATGTTTTTTTATTTGTGTTATTTTGATCGCTTCTGTTATCAACAAATATATCTGGCATATTAAATATCATATTTATATGTGGAGATACAGACCTAAAGAGCTGTTAGATATTGCAGAGAAACACTTTGTTTATGATGCCTTTGTTGCTTACTGTGAAGAAGATGGAGACTGGGTTTTACATGATCTTCTACCTATCGTGGAAGAAGGAGAAAACATTAAGTTGTGTATCCACGAAAGAGATTTTCTTGGTGGAAAACTAATCATTGATAATATTGTACAACATATGGAAAACAGTCGTAAAGTTCTTGTTATTTTGTCCAATGATTTTGCTAGAAGTAAATGGTGCCAATTTGAAATGAGTTTAGCTCAGAAATTGGTTATAGATAGGAGTATAGAGTCTATAGTAGTCGTATTACTAGGGGATATAGAAGCAGTAAATATGAGTAAATCACTGAACGCTCTATTGAAAACTACTACTTATATTAAATGGCAAGATAATGACAACAAAGATATATTTTGGCAAATGATAAAAACATCACTGAAACGTCAATATGACTTATAAGAATATAAAAGAACATAAACATATTTACCGCAGTGGTTTCATGGTCCGTAGTTGAACAAAGTAGATTTATTATTACAATTTAGTTGAGACTTTAATCAATAGACGGAATTATTTTTCACGAGAAATTAGGGTGCTTTAATTTAATGTATTTAGTTGAGTTTTATGCTTTATCCTGTGTGTCATGTTGACATATGTCTACTTATATTGCTATTGTTGTGGCACCCTTTTTCTGTTTTAACTACGAATTAATAAAGATGCATTTTGGTAGTGTGTGATATTCTGCTGTTATTATTGCTCAGGGCCCACACCCCAATAGCTTCCATGCCACCAGTGTACTGTGTACTATTGACCGACCTCGAGTCGTTTAAAGTATACCCTCATCAGATGAGAGAACGGACTAGCTAAAAAGTAGTTCCGCTATGTTCGGCTTTCTCTCATCCAACGAACGAAACAACACTATACGTGCATTGGCTGGCATGGTTTTGAGAATTCATTCCCTTGCTAAGAAAAATTATAAACTATACGCGCTTTCTGTGAATAAAGTATACATTGTCAACACTATAAAGTCAACATATTTAACAAATTCTGCTACCCAATAATAGTAGACAATGTCTTATGATACATTTTCAATAAACTATATTATATAATAAGGTTATGTTACATAGTGCTATCCTGACACGTGAAAGTGGAACTGATTTTAATATCATCCTGGTGGTCCTGGTGGTCCTGATGGCATTCATTAGTCATTATGTAAAATCAACTTGTGGTTGGCCTGTTTTCTTTTACTTCCTTTGTCTGGTAAGCAAACTGAACTGAATGTTAAATCTGATATAATACCGTAGCCAGATGTGTAATGAGATCCATTGTCTAGAAGGGTTTATAAACCCAGAATACAAACGAATCGGAGGCAGACAAGGCGAGGCGAGGGTGTCTAGAAATTAGCTTGGAACCGGCAGGCCTCGAGTTAAGACAGATCAACAAACATGTAAGTTAGTCGGGATTTGGCACTTAGGGGTGTCAAGCCAAGTTATTACCATTTTTCCCTTAATAATTTTTGTACATGATATGTTGAAAGAAGAATACAGTATTATAAGATGTTAAAGCAGTTACCAGTGTCGTCGTCAAGAACCAAACACACAGCCCCAAAAGTTTAACAGTTATAAACTCACTAATAGTATTGCTAAAGAACCAGGCCCCTGGGGTTCTATTAAATTATTATTATTATTAATCTTAGAAAGGGCCCAATGGCATACTTTTTATACAGTTATCAACTATCCAGTCCCTCACCAAACATAAATACAGTGACCCAAATCTAAATATAGCTGCTGTTAGTCTCGACTATTTAGACATCTACAGACTATAAAAAAATGAAACTAGCTTTGTCACTTTAATGTTAATTCTCGTCTCTTATACAGGCGCTAACTTTTCCCCCAATTTCTTTGGGTAGAACGCATTCTACAACAACTGGATCAACACGTGAAAACGTCTGGCCCAAAGGCACGTATGGAGTTCTCCAACAAAAACATAAGCTGGAAGTAGAGAGAAGTAAACATGCAATTTTCGGCCATAGATTTCAACTTAACCAGCCTCTCAACTCTTGTATAAGTTATTTCCAACCCCCTTTCTTCCATTCTACACCACAAAGTCTACAAAGATCGCCATTTAAAATAAGGTAATAGGAAAAGGGAGAAAAGGCTAAAATAGCATTGGCCCTTTTTTCGGCGTAGGAATATTTGGTGAGCTGTGTCTCGATTAGAAGAACCTTTTGAAATTACTTCGCAAGTTAGAATAACAAATTAATTCCAATAAATGTCAAAGTTTTCGGTAGATACTATTAGGGAGGTACTTTTCGTGGTTTGGAAACTTTCAATTTGTGTTTTGTTTGGGAGGAAGTTGCAAGATCATAATCAGATTTTTTTCTGTTTGATATTCGATAATTATGTATGCGAACTTGTCATCCTGGAGTTCTTTGTTATTTTCTTTTACCATCACGTAGGTCTGGTTCGGTATATAAACAAACATTTGTTTTTGTAAATATGACTTGTTCAAACTTGGTGTAGGTGTTTATTATAGGTCAATTCCTAAACAAAAATTTTAACATGAAGTCGACATAGAATTGAGAATCATGGTGAAAGAAAAATAAAGTATTATAAAATGTTAAATTAGTGTTGTCATCAAGAACCTGATTTAAAAGGACAATAACACTTTTGCTGACTTGACAGGTACCCCCCCCCTTATTCTAACTACTAGATGTTTAAGTTGTGTAAATTATCGATGGCATCCTATTTTTCTTGTCCAGAGGGTTCGAAATCATTTTTAAATCTATGTTACATTTGAAAAGGTTTACGTAAAGCTTTTCAAACCATGTAGTTTAATTTTCCAATTTTTTAAATTCGGTGTGTTAAGATGAAATTTGTATTATCAATTAATTGGAATATTGTAAAGTAGTACAATTTGTTGACCAGAAAAATGATTGGGACATATTATTTAGTTACAATAAGAGTGTTATTAAGTCTTTAAAGTTACAATTTTATATTTTTAAAATGTATGAAAATTAAAGGCCTAAAATAGATGGTATCTATAAACAGTCCTACCCTGTTAAAAGAATAATCCTATTAATCCTATAATTCACTATTGCCAGTTGAAAAATTGGAAAAATATAATTTCAAATCCAAATTAAACGTGATGGCAATTCCATGGGCGGAATAGGAAACAGGGGAGGTAATTGTGTTATTATTTCCGGTGTCGATGGATATTAAGCGGGGGAAATAATGCCTTTGATCGTATAATAGTGAGTTGACAACCTGTTGAGCAAGAGACAAAGAAATAATTATGTTTTGACTTTCTTAGAAAATATGATATTCATGCTTCAATGAACTCAATAATGTAACCCGCTGGTCATGTGTTGGTTTAATCTGTCTGATTTTTGTCCCGCGTCGTTCGAAGAAAGCAGAGGACCATTAAGATAGAAAGCTGGCACTACCAGGCAGTACGTCCAAATTTTCGAGAGATGATAGAGAACAAGTAATACCGAAAGGCCATAATTTATTAAGTAATAATATCGAAAAGAATCAAGATCTTTAGGTTATAAACATGCATTTCAAATTTCATCAAAATCGAATTAAAATTGTGACCTCTACAGGGTCCACAATTTAATATACCATATTTTTTACATTATTCGCGTACAAACGGCGGCCATTTTGTCTGGCAGTTATGGTCCAATTTTCTCTAAATTTGAACTCAACCTCCCGTAGGGTGTAACGGTGATAGAGTCAAACATTTTTTTAAAAATCGGATAATAATCGTGACCTCCAGAGGGACCATAGGGAATTTTTCTGACAATCAGGGGCCATTATTTAGGAAGTTACGATCCGATATGTGCAAATAACGAAAGGAACCAAGATCTTTGGGTTATAACCATGCATTTCAAGTTTCATCAAAATCGAATCAAAATTGTGATCCACACAGGGTCCACAACCATGATATAACATTTTTTACCAGTATTCGCGTACAAACGGCGGCCATTTTGTATGGCCATTTTGTTCCGTTTTCCCGAAATTTGAACTCAACCTTCATTAGGGTGTAACGGTGATATAATCAAACGATTTTTTTTAAATCAGATAATAAATGTGACCCCCAGAGGGAACACAAGCAAAACAAAGGCGATTTTGCGTTTAATCAGGGGCCATAATTCAGAAAGTTACGATCCGATATGCGCAAATATCAACAGGAACCAAGATCTTTGGGTTATAACCATGCATTTCAAGTTTGATCAAAATCGAATTAAAATTGTGACCTCTATAGGGTCCAAAACCTTGATATACAATTTTTTAACAGTATTCGCGTAAAACGGCGGCCGTTTGGTATGGCAATTTTAGTCCGATTTTCCTGAAATTCGAACTCAACCTACCTTAGGGTGTAACGGTGATATAATCAAACGATTTTTTTAAATCGGATAATAACTGTAACCTCCAGAGGGACCACAAGCTAAACAAAGGCAATTGTGCGTATAATCAGGGGTCATAATTCAGAAAGTTATGATCCGATATGCTCAAATATCGAAAGGGACCAAGACCCATGCATTACAAGTTTCATTAAATTCGAATTAAAATTGTGACCTCTACATGGTCCACAACCTTGATATACCATTTTTAAACAGTATTCGCGTACACACGGCGGCCATTTTGTATAGCAATTTTGGTCCGATTTTCCCGAAGTTACAACTCAACCTTCCTTATGGTGTAACACTGATATAATTGATACGTTTTTTTAAATCGGATAATAATTGTCATCTCCAGAGGGACCACGATCTAAAATAATTGCTTTTTCGGACAATTAGCTAGGGTCCATAATTCAGGAAATTACGTCCTGATAGGCGCAAATATCGAATTGAACCAAGATCTTTGGGTTATGAACATGCATGTTGATTTTCATCAAATTCGGCTTAAAATTGTGACCTCTATAGGGTCAACAAGCTAAAAATATGATTTTTTGTGCAATCAGGGGCCATAATCCATGAAGTTTCGATTCAATACATGCCAATGTCGAAAGCAGCCGAGATCTTTTGGGGATAAAGCTATATTTCAAGTTTCGGCAAAATCGGACAACAATTGTGACCCGTAGATAGTCCACAAACAATTGTGGAAGGACAGGTGCGACGACATAATGCGTCAAAATGAACACGTGGGCGTATAAAAACGTGATTTTCGTACAATCACGGGCCATAATCCATTATGCTTCGATCCGAAACATACCAATATCGAAAGCAAACGAGATCTTTTTTGGATAAACCTATATTCAATTTCAAGTTTCGTCAAAATCGGACAAGAATTGTGACCCGTAGAGAGTCCACAATGGACGGACGGACGGACGGACATGGAGACGACATAATACGTCCACGCGAAAATGTGGGCTTAAAAGTGGGTTCGCCTGACTGTCCGTCCGTCAGTCTAATTTGGCTAGAATGTTCAAACTTGGCGTAGGTGTTTATTAGGTCAGTGGCATGATTGAGTTCTTCGATGATGAGCATTTTCTGCTCAGGGTAAGCAGAGCGATAAGCACATTAAATTGGTCAGGACTTTGGAACATAACAACTCTGCTTTTAAACCTGATGTAGATGTATATTAGGTGAATGTCTTGACTGAGTCAATGATTAACATTTCAAGCTAAACAGAGCTAAGCAATTTCATTGGAACTTTGATTCCATCTGATGAAGAGTGCTGCAACTCAGTGTACAGATGAAAAACAGTTTGGTTGCTCGATACTTTCGAAAAAAATAAATGTGCGATTACCTAATCTGTGTCATCTATTTATTTTGGGATTTCGGCGAAGTACATTAGCCTCAGTGTTAATTGGCTCGCTCTTTTGTTTTGTGGAGATATCCTACATTGACAATTAGATTATCATATACAACTGGTGGTAGTTTTTTTCTTCGATGTCCATAGCAGTTATATCTCATAACAATATGTCATGACGTCATCATAGGTTGAATTATTGGTTCATATCAACCCGCTAATGACGTCATCTCAGGTCGATATATTCGACACATATCAACCGCTGATGATCGAAATAATACAAAAAACACAGAAATAGATTTTTATTCTTTTGACAAATAAAAATTATTATGGTACAATTTGTAACACACAAAACCGAAATAGACGGCGTACTTATCGGCATATTTAAATCGGTTATCCATACTCGACAATGTCTAAGATATCTTTCAGAATCTTCTTTCCGTCCACACACTCCTAGACTCAAACGTATTTATCGCACAAGATTTCCATTATAAAGTATTTTTGGGTATAGTCCATGCACTTAAAACAGTCGGTCAAATCCTTCTCTAAACTCAATCATTGTTCACTGACTGTCAAAATTATCGGAAAAGAACGCCTTTTGATCCAATTTTTCTTTAAGTTTAAATAGATCCTCATGGATAGTTGCATCCACATCAATCCCATCGTCAATTTGTTGGCTAAAGGGGTTGATTATTCGTCTGACTTCGTATTCCTATCCATTTTATTTGTGCTTTTGCTATCCAATTTTTTAAAATGGCGCCGTATAAACAACAACAACCACGTAATTGCACGTGATTAATTCGGTAATTTTCTTTATTTGACGGAAACTACCGAGTAGGTAGCCAATCGTTGTTGGCCTTTAATGGAAGAGTTCACTTAATTCAAGGGTGGGCGTAGTATATGTCAGATATAAACCTAATCTCAGTTGATGTCATAAGGTGTGTCCTCACCGTGCCAACTTTTGATTAATCCAACCAAGGTCTAATTAAGATTAGTGTATTAAGCGGATAAGGATTAGGTGTTATAGGTAATTAGATCCCCCCCCCCAATATTTTATGTATTTTTTTTTATATTTTTCGATGTTTTATATATATTTAATAAAAATATAACATACATGGATATATCATACATCACTACCGAGCTGTTGGCCTTTAATGGAAGAGTCCATTTAATTCAAGGGTGGGCGTAGTATATGTCAGATATAAACCTAATCTCCCTCAGTTTCTATGTCTTAAAACCCCTGGGACTCCGCCCACCAGTTATATGACATAAAAACCTCGGGTAGGATAATATCCTATACATATACAACTGGTGGTAGTTTTTTCTTTGATGTCCATAGCAGTTATATCTCATAACAACATGTAATGGCGTCATCATAGGTTGATAATTATATTCGTTCATCATTCGGCAAACCTCGACAGATTCCGGTACTCTCCGTAACCTACATCTAGACTCGGATGTATGATAGTCATTGATATGTACCTACGACCATACATTTGCGATGCGGCTTATCGACTACCGATTTACTCTAACAGGAAAACGTTCCGCATTTACAAAAAAAGTCCCAAAATCTGGTTAAGCTGCCCACACCCGTTGGTGGAGTCGTCCACACGACTTAGTATAATGTCTGGACACATAATGTATTTGTCAATAGTATAGTTTTTCTGCGTGGTCACCTTTTCTATCGGTAAATAAACAACAAAGTAAATAATTTCTGGATATTGTAATACGTTTTTTGGAGTCGTTTACACGATGTATTTTTAATTAGTATAGTTTTTTTTCTGCGTGGTCACCCTTTCTCCCGGCAAATAAACAACAAAGTAAATAATTTCTGGATACTTTAATAGGTTTTTTGGAGTCGTTTACACGATGTTTTTTTAATTAGTATAGTTTTTTTCTGTGTGGTCACCCTTTCTCCCGGCAAATAAACAACAAAGTAAATCATTTTATTCCATAAATAACAAATTCATTAACAAATTCATAAACATATTTAGTTGTGGACGACATCACTAATAGTTGTTGACGACATCACCAATGCCTTGTGGACGACTCCAGCAACGGTTGTGGACGACTTCGCTTGTGGACGACTTGACTGGCACCCATCTCCTGGGGGCAACCTTGTTTATCCGGGTCCTTTAAAATAGTTTCAAAATGGCGGACTTCATCATACAGCCGAGTCTAGATACAGGGCACCGGAATCTGTCGAGGTTTGCCGAATGATTCGTTCATATCAACTGCTGATGACGTCAGGACAGGTTGATATTTCATATCAACCGCTGAATACGTCACCTCAGGTCGATATATTCGGTTCATATTATCAACCACGGATGACGTAGATAATCGAAATAATACAAAAAAACACAGAAATATTTGTTTTAATCTTTTGACAATTAAATATTGTTATGGACAGTTTGAAACATTCAGGGTTGAAATAGACGGCGGACTTATCGACATATTTAATCGGTTATCCATACACCATGTCTAAGTATCTTTCAGAATTTACTATCCATTCGTCTGACTTCGTATTCCTATTCATTTTGTTTTTGCTTGCTATTCAATTCTTCAAAATGGCGACATGTAAACAACAACAACCACGTAATTGCACGTGATTAATTCGGCAATGTTCGTTATTTGACGCAAACTACCTTGTTGGTATCCAATCGTTGTTGGCCTTTAATGGAAGAGTCCATTCAATTTAAGGGTTTGCGTTGTATATGTGTGGTTTAATGGTCGATGGCGAGAAATTCAGTAATATATTGATACTGTGTTGTTTTAATAGATTACGCATGTACGTGGCACAGAGTAGGGACGCCTGTCCAGCTAAGGACCAGTACGGTCAAGCAAATTATTAAAATAATATTAAACCATATGTCAGTCCCAAAATGACCTAGTTTGTGTCGAGTGAGCGTTTTATCCAGTCTCTCTCTCTCTCCCCCTCTCTCTCTCTTTCTCTCTCTCTCTTGTATAAAACTTACGTACTGCATGTTTTTGATACACCATTGACCTCCATTCCGGATACTCATATCAGTTGTGTTGTAGTTTTGTACGTATGACCCCTAACGAGACCTCCCACTGCAACTGGTCAGATCGTCATGTACTAGAGGCAATAGACTGTCAACTCTTTATCTAAGTCTTACATACTGCACCTTTAAGATATACATTTTTTTATATACTATTGACCTTCTATCCGGTTACTCCTATCAGTCGTCTTGTACTTGTGTAAGCGAAAGGGCAATTGTTCTATCTATATGTGGTAAGTCACTAAGTATATGATCACTCGTAATATGGCATGATATACCCATATCAGTTGTGTTGTATTTGTGAAAGCGAAAGGACACTTGTTATATCTATATGTGGATAGATAAGTATAATATTATCACTCATACTATATATATGGAGAGGTAAGCTATAATATGGTGAATTGATATATTTTGTTTTTAAACAATATTTTATTCAGAAAATTTTGGATTGGGGAACAGCCTTAGCCTATGGACCCCCCTCTCCACAATTGATATTTTTGTAGGATTAAAGTGAAAAAAAGAAAGAAGCCGGGTTTAACGTCGACTCGAAACAAACTAGGCCATTTCGGACTAACATATCGTTCTATTTTATTTCAATAATTCGATTGCGAGTAAGGGTCTAAAGCATTGGGTGGAAAGGGATGAGGTGGGGGGTGTTGTAAAAAACCCACGGGTTTGGATAGACGACCGCGCTCCTTGTCACATTCCAGCTGGAAATCTAAACCACGTCAGTTGACTCAATGCCAGATCTCATGCATACACGCGTTAACCATTTGGCCAATAAACCCTCTTTGGTGAGACGAATATCAGGGTTTTCTGTGCAATAACAAGGACACAACTCGAGATTGAAAAATAAATCCCCGGAAGAAAATGGGATTTTTACAGAATTAGCAAGTTTAACGGACATTTAACACAAGCGGGGGCCGCACTATTGGCGCTATTTTGTGCTTCGGTCAGGTCTATTTCACATATACACAATCAAAAATGCTATAATTTTAAGCGTGAGGATTGACTAATATTTAATTTATTTCAATTGTAAACAAAAATTTAAAACTTTAACTCAATTTTAAAAAAATAGCCAAATTCTGGGTGGCAGTACTGAACAAAATGGCCATTTACTGTATTCGTGCGAAAAAAAGAAGCCAGCTACCATTTATTTTCGTCACGTTAGTTACTTACGGGTAAACACTATTACAAGTTCTGACATATTACCCCCCCCCCCCCCGCCGCCAACATTCATCGCACCCGCACGCCTATCATTTCGTCTCTAGATAAAACCAGTGTTGTGTAAATATAAATGACCTAGTAAACATATCAAAGCTTAGTTCAATTGTAATTTATACGCTTGTGTGGGTTGACTGACAGAGACAAAGTGTGTGGAGATTGTGAAAGCCTGGTTTTAACTTTTCAAGGGAGGAGTGGGTAGGTGGGGTGATGGTGGCGGGGGAGGGGAATGGTTAGAACGTGTGCGCTGTATCATAAAGCCTGCCATTGCGTCATCTGGCGCCCCGGTTGTACGTGACAAAGAGAAGGGTCGTCTGTCCAACCTCGTGGGTTTTCTTCGGGTCCTCGGGTTTCCTCCCACTGCTAAAGACCCCTACGCGCAAGCGAATTATTGAAATAAAATTAAACCATAGTTTGTGTGGAGTGGACGTTAGACCCCACCCCCACCCCCTTGTTTAATTGTAATGGTTAAAAAACGCACGTAAAATATCCTCTTGTAGATATAGTTGGTAATAACGAATAACCGGAAACGTCACAGCAAAATTCGGTCACACTGTGCGTGAAACCCTGGAAACAAAATGAGTGTAGTTTAGTCTCAAATGCGCCCAGTTGGAGCAGAGCAGTAGGACGTTAAACACGATTACTTTTCTTTATACTGCTTTAAGTTTAAGTGTCGACGAGATGATTAACTCCTTTCGATTATTTAATTGGCAAACAGTTAAATGAACTATTCACTATAAGTAGACGGTATAATGAAAGCTTCTCCTAATAGTAAGTAAAGGAGGACCAGACAAGAGAGAGAGAGAAATGGGGTTTAACGTCCACTCAGCACAACTAGGTCATTTCGGGACTAACATATGGTTTTAAATTTATTTCAATAATTCGCTTGCGCGTAGGGGTCTTTAGCCGTGGGAGGAAACCGGAGTGCCCGGAGGAAACCCACGAGGTTGAGAAGGCGCCTCTATCTCCATGCCACACCAGGGCTCGAAACCACAGCCGCATGCCAGAGGTGACCGGCCAGCTAGAGGTCGAAGCGCGACAGTCTAGACCACTAGGCCATCCCAACCCCCCAGGACCAGACAAACTACAAACTACATGGGCTTCACTCAAAATGAAAAACAAATAAAAGATCGCAATGCGAAGAAAAACAGGCGCCAAGCAAAGAAGCGTCTCTGACTAACAGCGTGGATGTTGATCACATTTGGTAAGGGGACCCGTCTATTAATATGATATCTATCGTGCTCACAAGCTTGGAAAATCCTTTAAAAATTGTACAAGGTTTCGGGGGAAAAGGGCTGGGGTAACAGCGGAATAGAAGTTGGAAAACCCCAGAATATTTAGAGCGATCCCAATCACATGACCATAATTTGCTGACAAGATTTGATCCAAACCTTTTAAAGACTTCAACCTCTATCATTTTCCCAAGGTTTTTGAAAAAGGGGGTGTATCTTTGGAAAGCTGAATATCAATAAGGTTCGTCGAACTTCGTCAGGACCCTCAATTTGAAAAATCCGTTACAAATTGATCCATGTTGGACGTTTAACCCCATTTCTCTCTCTCTCTCTCTCTCTCTTAACATAAAAATTCTTTTCTTCAGGGAACTGTTGGATGGCAGATCCGTACAAGATGTTGGCTGTTGTTATCCTTGCTCTTTGTTTGCTATCTGTGGCAAGTCAGGATGCGTGTTCAACCGGATTATGCCAGTGCGCCGAACAGATTGCTCGGTGTTATAATACAAACCTTACCTACATTCCAAAATTTCCCAGTGACACTACAGCGGTCTACTTAAAATATAATCATTTACCCCATTTGAGTCCAACTACAGTTTTAAACATTAGCAACACAAAAATATCAAGCATAACTCTACACCATAATGAAATTCAGTCTATTGACGAAAATGTGTTTCAAAATCTATCGAAGGTTTACTTATTGGATTTAACAGATAATCTACTCACTTCAAATTCGCTGCGGAACCTATTCTCTAGTTTTCAGAGAAATAGCAGACTTTCCAAGATATCCCTCAGTAGGAATCGTTTAGAAGTTATTCCACATGACACTTTTGTTGACTTTAAATCCGCAGAATGGATAACATTAGATTTATCGCAGAATAGAATCAAGCTACTTAATATGACAGCTTTTAACGCAATACCAAAACTGCAAAAATTGGATGTTTCGCATAACGATATCGTGACCGTCATAACAGGTATTAGCCGCCATCTGAAACACCTCTCTATTACTAGTAATAATTTGGTTGCTTTACCAAACTTTTGTCTTCACCCAAACTCCTTTCCAGATTTAACAAAATTGCTACTACAAAGCAACACGATTGGAAATTTCGTTCCGGAATATTTAAACTGTTTGGAAAAGCTAGAATACCTGGATGTGAGTTTAAACGCCATTGACTCATTAAAAACAGATTATTTTCATTCTTTCATGTCTCTTAGTTCGTTGTCTATCGCAGGACAGAGTAGAACATTTTATATACACGAACGTGCGTTCAACAACAGCAAACTGCTAATTCTTGACCTAGCAAAAAACATATTGACTACGAACCGCCTGAATGAGCGTGCATTTTATGGATTGGGTCGGTTAGAAAAACTAGATTTGGCTGAAAATAATTTCTTTAAAATGGAGGATAAACTAAGTAAAACGCTAGCACCTCTCAAATCTCTTAAACAATTATTTCTGTTGGGTTGTAAATTACAGAATATACCTATCGTCACCAGCTATTATCATAATCTTACTCATTTAGATGTTAGCTGGAATCTGATTAAATCCTGGCCAAATAGTTTCTTTGAAAGTAACATTAAATTGACAAACTTAAATGCAGGCCATAATTTAATTCAGACGGTTACAAATAAAATGTTGCCTGACGTGTTAAGGGCAAGATTAAAAACAATATCGTTAACAGATAATCCGTTCGTATGTAAGTGTGAGTTGGTTTGGTTCATTCAGTGGATTCACAGGGAACCGTACAAGTTTTGGCATTATCCGGACGGCTATAGATGTCTGAATATAACGGAGAGAATATGTCTAAATAACACTGGAGCATTTATCTCTGTGACAACAGTAACGTGTGTTTTTATTTGTGTTATTTTGATCGCTTCTGTTATCAACAAATATATCTGGCATATTAAATATCATATTTATATGTGGAGATACAGACCTAAAGAGCTGTTAGATATTGCAGAGAAACACTTTGTTTATGATGCCTTTGTTGCTTACTGTGTAGAAGATGGAGACTGGGTTTTACATGATCTTCTACCTATCGTGGAAGAAGGAGAAAACATTAAGTTGTGTATCCACGAAAGAGATTTTCTTGGTGGAAAACTAATCATTGATAATATTGTACAACATATGGAAAACAGTCGTAAAGTTCTTATTATTTTGTCCAATGATTTTGCTAGAAGTAAATGGTGCCAATTTGAAATGAGTTTAGCTCAGAAATTGGTTATAGATAGGAGTATAGAGTCTATAGTAGTCGTATTACTGGAGGATATAGAAGCAGTAAATATGAGTAAATCACTGAACGCTCTATTGAAAACTACTACTTACATCAAATGGCAAGATATTGACAACAAAGATTTATTTTGGCAAATGGTAAAAACATCGTTGAAATGTCCATATGAATTATAAGAATATAAAAGTACATAAACCTGTTTACCGCAGTGGTTTCATGGTCCGTAGTTCAACAAAGTAGATTTATTATTACAATTTAGTTGAGACTTTAATCAACATACGGAATTATTTTTCACGAGAAATTAAAGTTACATTATTCAAGAGCTAAATATGCCTATAATAGGTCTTTCTTTGGGCCTGTAATGTTTTCTAAATTATTAATAAGACATTAATTAACTGATCCAGACCTTAATCAACTCTGGATGGCATCAGATTTCTCCGATATTAAACAGATTAAAACGTTTCAGCGATACTCTGATTTAATCAAATATGGTGGACCCAGACTTAGCTTCGATCAACCAGGACCGTGGTTGAAATCTTGCTCACGTCTGCCAAACTTTCAAATGCCAATATCTTCGCTTGCAATAGAGTAATTTGAATAAAATTTTCAAATTATTCATATTACATCATCTACTTTCGAACAATTATAGCAAAAATGGCTAGCTCTTTATCTTTATCTTGAATACTGTAACTTTAAGGTGCTTTAATGTATTAAGTTGAGTATTATCCTGTGTGCCATCTTGGCATATGTCTAATAATATTTCTATTGTTGTAGCACTCTTTTTCTGTTTTGGCTATGAATTAATAATGATGCATTTTGGTTGTGTGAGATATTCTTCTGTAATTGTTGCAAAGGGCCCACACCCCGATAGCTTCCCTGCCACCGACCTCGAGTCGTTTAAAGTATACCCTCATCAGATGAGAAATCCAACAAAAGAAAAAAAAAACTGTATAAAACTATCCAGTTGTATTGTACATTAAAACATATAAACAGGTACATTTTTTATAGACTTGGAAAACCCTTTTTTTAAAATCCTATACGTGCAGTGGCATGGTTTTGATAATTCATGCCCTTTTTTTCATGCCCATGTCATATAAAATTATAAATTATACGTGCCTTCAGTGAATAAAGTATACTTTGTCAACAATATAAATTTAACTAATAAAAATAATTGATTTATGATAAAAGTATAATTTTAGCTACCTTAAAGAGACAATACCACTCTTGTTGACTTGACAGGTCCAGAAAAAAATATTAGCCTACTAGATGTTTCAGTGCCCTACCTGTTGTGTAAAATATCCATTACAACCTATTTTACTTGTCCAGCGGGTTCGAAAATATGTTTAAATCCAACTTACATTTGGAAGTGTTTACGTAAAGCTTTTCAAACCATGTTGTTACCATGTAGTTTAATTTTTCCAATTTTTAAATTCGGTGTGTTGAGATTAAATTGTATCATCAATTAATTGGAATACTGTTAAATAGTACAATTTGTTGACCAGAATAATGATTGGGGCATATTATTAAGTTACAACAAGAATGGTATTGAACCTTTAAATATTTCCCTGTAAGCTTTTATACACAAAATATAAACCATTATAAATTATCGAAACTAGGAAAGTTTAAATAATTTATCCTTGTGTTTTTTTTTTCTCTGACAAATTTTTGTTATGACCTGGGAATGGCTTCACCATGAAACTCTTATATTCAACTGTTGTTGGTACGAATAAGCGGATATATTATGTCGAAACATCGTGTTTTATTAATAGAACCAGTGATTGTTTCCCATAGAAATTGTTTCCTGTTAATGTGTTTCTAATCGCTAAATTACACTTACAGATAGCAGATAGTTTTCCGGTAGAACATATCGTTACATTTTCGTGGAAAACGAATTTGAATCATATTCCTCATCTCATCTTTCATAATATTTTAGTTAGAAAGTGATTCACATTCCTTGTTTAAATTGCCGCATCATGACTTTAAAAATGAAAGCCTTTTTTTGGTCTCCAATGTTAAATAGATTAATAACTAGGCATTTATATACAACTCAACTCTCTAGAACAATGACATGCTTTATGATACAGCGCGCGCACGCTAACCACCCAGCCACCCACCTTCAACTCTCTAGAACATTGGATGGTCGTGATTTTAATGGATTGAACCACAGTCTCTATTATTTGTTTTAATTCAAAATTGGATAACCGGGCTTTTACTTATCATGAAAGCAATGATAACCAAGATTACGCTATTATGATCAACATTCATGAACTCAGATTATCCAATATGCATAACTTTGTTTGAATAATGTACTTTGGTTGAAATGTTCAATTTTCATTATATTCCTTTCTCTTTATATAATTTAAAACTATTATCTAAATAGGGGGTTGAATGGCTGAATGGTAAGCGTGCGCACGTTGTATCATAAAGCCTGCGATTGAGTCAACTTGCGTGGTTTCGAATCCCCGGTTGTACATGGCAAAGAGTAGGGACGCCTGTCCAACCTCGTGGGTTTTCTCAGGTTCCTCCGGTTCCCCACACTGCTAAGGACCAGTACGCGCAAGCAAATTATTAAAAAAATATTAAACTATATGTCAGTCCCGAAATGACCTAGTTTGTGTCGAGTGAGCGTTTTATCCCGTCTCTCTCTCTCTCTCTCTCTCTCTCTCTCTCTCTCTCTCTCTCTCTCTCTCTTTCTCTCTCTCCCTCTCTCTCTCTCTTCTCTAAAACTTACGTACTGCATGTTTAAACAATTTTTGATACACCATTGACCTTCATTCCGGATACTCATATCAGTTGTGTTGTAGTTTTGTGCGTGAAAGGCCTCTTGTTCTATCTAAATAAGTGGAGAGGTAAGCTAAGTATAATATATTTCATAATATGGCATGATATTGGACAAATAATATGATTAGACCTCTTTGATTTAGGCAACATTTAAACTGGCCATTTCATTGGATTTTATTGAATTGATATTCTTGTTTATTTCAATAATCCTGTCACGCACAAGAGGGCAATGGAATAAGGTTTAACGTCCTGTTAATCTGTGCCGAACTGGGCTAATGAAGACGGGCATACGCCATACAGTGTGCTATGGGGGAAATTTTGCCTGGACAGCGGCACTACGGCCTACTCTTATATCGAATTCCAACTGTCAAAGGATCTTTTACGTGCACGCCAATGTGCACACGGACCCTCGAACGATTAGAAAGCCGTTCTAGTCAGGACCTCCGACCCGCATCACTAATCAGGGGGAACAAAGCCCGAAAATATGGATAAACTTTCTCGGCCAATTCAGGGGTCTAACACCCGACCTCCCGGCTAGCGAGCCAGCTCCTTACCCACTTAGCCACCGTAACCCCCCGCACAAGAGGGACATCGAAACCACGCCACTCAATCCCACTTTTTGAGAGAAAAATATGTCTTTGTTGATACACATTACGTAGATAAAACCAGTGTTGTTTAAAAATAAATGAAATTTATATATATATATATATATCTATATATAGTCTCTATTAAAAAAAAAAATTTTTGGAAGGTACATGAATGATATATTAACAATAATGGGTTGCAAAAAAATATATTAAGATATATTTACATCATATTATTGACGATGAAATGAGTAGTGCATACTATACAATTTGATCATGTCCAGGGTAACAACCTTGTTATTTAAAACGTCGTAAGACAAGTTTGACAAATTTACATAAATTTATGATTTCCTTATCGTTATCAAATAAGTTACACATCTTTAGGGTTGATGGTCTATTTACATATTTTGTAGTATTCAAAAAGATAATGATATTCGTCTCCCAAGTTGTCGGAGTCACACAGATGACAAATCCGGTCTTTTCTGGCGATTTTAAGAAAAATACCTAATTCGATTGGAAACTTATGACTTCTACAACGAAATGTACACATTGGAAAAATCAGGTTATCAGATCAGGTTGGAGTTAATAGTTTTCGAATCCAAAAATAGACGTAAAGATACGATAGTTTGCACATTTAGAGCTTTCATTAATTTGAATATAGCTGTTGGTATTGACCTCAAAGTCTAGTTTATAGATTCGATTTCAGCCAGTAAATATTAATACTCTGACTTGGATTAGTCCATATGTATGAAAAATCAAACTCGTCCAACACGCGCTTAATATAACTAACCCGTTCGTTAGAATGATTAATGCTTAGAGTTAATTTATACAACTTACAAGATAGCTTGGTTTTACTTACTGTCACTGTTTTAAGCCAAAAACAAACCAACCGACAATCTATTTCTATTTTTAAAGGTTATATACCCAGTTCGCCATATGCCATGACGTTTGGGGTTGATAGTTTAACATTCAAGAGAATCTTACAAAACTTAAGTTGAAGGCGTATTAGGAGAGCTGTGTCCGAGTATCCCCAGACTTCATAACCGTAAAGCATAATAGGTATAACTAGGTGATTAAATAAGTATAATACAGTATCTATGGTTAGATTAAGAACTTTGGCTTTCCGAAGAATTTTAAATATGGCTTTACTTGCTTTACAGTACAATAGTTTCTTTGCTTTGTGAAATTTCCCATTATGGGTTAAATTAAATACCAAGGTAGCCTATTCGTATGCGAATACAACCCCTATAGTAAACATGTCATACCTTATGATCGTTTTTTTCTTATCTTACCCTTGGAAAATAGCATAACCTTAGTGTTGATATTTAAGTTCAAGTGTGTACAATATTCACATAATATAGCATCCATGGCACACTGTGTTCGACCTGACTTTCGACCAGAACAACAGTGTCTTCGGCATAGAGTAAGAAAGTTAGAGATATACTTCTACATCCTTGTCTTTACATACTTCATTTTTGTATTTTAGCCCTTGGTACTTACCGGATAAGTAAGGTTCTCAGTCTGCTAGGAAGACGGAAAACAATAAAGGGGATATGTCTTTACCTTGTCTGACACCTATCATACCATTGAAGTTCGGGGAAGTTGAACTATTGAGTTTGATACAAGATTTAGCACAGTTATACATACTATAAATAGCATTACCTTTGATTCCAATATTACAAATACAAATAAACTACAACTTGGTTCAATTGTAAATTATACCCCGGTTGTAACTGAACGAGACTAACTTTTGAGATTTGAAAAGCCTGATTCTAATTTTTTAAGGGGAAGACGATAATATTATATTTGATCGGTCAGGTGATACAGTGCACATAAAATATCCCCTTGTAAATATAGTTCGACGAAGAGTGACACACACCGCCAAAGTAAAATTGTTCCACTCTCAGGCATCTAGTCGGAGTAGAACAGTAAGACATTAAATACCATGTCATTTCATATCTCAAATGAGTTATGTCTAAAGTGCGGACGAGACGTTAAACTATAACAATATCGTCGTGGCGACATTGTTTCTAAATTTATAGACAAAGACAGACACAGAAGATGGCTTTATATTTAATTAATTAATATATTGGCAAGTTGGTAGATTGACAATTGTAGTATGTACTAAATATCATTAAAATCTAATTGACATAATGACACATAAGTTTTAATAGACGGGTTTGGTAAACAATATAATATCACGAGTTAGGTATGTGTAGTATCGGGTTAACTCGACCTGTAGTAAAACTAAAGTTAAAGTGAGGGTCTCTAGGGAGTAGGTTTTAAACATTTTTTGGGGATATAACTAATAAATAATAATGATAAAGGAAACGGAATAGGGCATAAAGTAAGGAACTAATGTTTGTTTCCGGACCCCGGTAGGAGGACGGCAGAGCTAAGGATGAAGTTTGTGAGTATTTAACTCTAGTTCCTATGAAATTTATTAATTTGTGTTTTTCGTTCTGTCGTATATAACATAATTTTGAAGCTATAGCCCTGGCTTCAAAGTTATGGTTTTAGTCGAATTAGACTAAATAGGGTAATGACTTTTGAATTTAAAGTTGAATTGCTAGTATTGGTGTTTTAGCTATATAAAGCTAATGTAATTTTGGGACTCTAGTAATTTAACTTTTGAATAAAAAGTTAGGTCTTATGGTTTGGATTGTTCGTATTTGTTTTTATTTTATGCAATATGTTGGTAATAGTTTTTCATTGGAAAAGTCATTAACACGAGTTCTATAGGAGGTTAAGTTGTGTTTTTCGTTGTTATGATTGGAAATTTTAGGTTGCGGCAAGTTCACGTTTTTGGATCTTTTGTTATAGAGTAAAGATTGGGCTGTATTGTAGTAGGCGTAGTTCATATAATTATTTACATGTTTACCTGATCAGACATTTTGTAATCTTCAATAATTTCGTATACTGTTGGGACAAAATAGAGCTACCAGTAAACGTGTGTAAGAATAAAACCGGATGTGTACCGCTGGCTAACAACAAACACACATAAGCCTCCATGTCCGCCATATTTATTTCACAACTTGGAAACAAATATGACGGCTTGGGGCGTTAACTTTTTTTATTTAATTATTTCGGTATTTTTGTAACCGGCGTTCAGCTTTTGCAGACAAAGAATAGAGAAATAAGATGGCTTTATATTTCATTAATTAATATCTTTGGCAAGTTTGTAGATTCGTAGTATGTACTAAATTTCACTAAAAATATAATTGACAGGTTGACACATAGAGAAAGTTAGGTAGTCAATAAAATACCACGAGATTACACATGCAAGGAAATTTACCTATTGCATAACTTGGCTTAATTTAACCAACCATATCATTATTTGTACAGGTTCAGAGTCATGATCACACTTGGTTATGCATGATATTCATATGCCTAGTATAATTGGAACCGAGGGCCTCTATTAGATTCCAGAGAGGTTCTATCTGCGTTCCTAGACACCCACTTGGTTCCAGAAAGGGAAAGATGTAGCGATGTATATGCATTGTTATAACCGAGAAGACAAATGTCTTAAGATAACAGAAAGAAGGAAACACACAACGTGAAGAAGAATCAAACTGTCAGCCTATACCTTAATGTTACATAATACCACTAAAAGCGTCTCCTAATAGTAAGTGCAGAAGGATCGCACTACGTACACACACACAGACCGCATTAACTACACAGGCTTCACTTAAAATAAGAAAATAAAACAGATAAAAGACAACCCCAAGAAATAAAAGTTTAAAAAGAAGATTATCCGAAGGGCACCATGGAGGTTGACCACATTTGATAAGGGCATGCTATAAAAACTGTAGATTATATCACGTTTTCGGGGTTTGGGGGAACTGCGGAAAAGAAGGTTGCAGACCACTGAATATTTAGAGCAATCGTCATCTTATCACCATAATGTTTACACCAGATTTTAACCAAACACATTCAAGGTTCCTTTAACATGTTCACAAGGTTTTGGAAATAGGAGCCATGTAGGACATTTAACCCCATTTTATTTCAATCGTCTCAAAATAAATTTTCTATTTTTCAGGAAACTGTTTTGATGGTAGATCCATGTAAGATGTTGGCTGTTGTTATCCTTGCGCTTTGTTTTGGATCTCTAGGAAGTCAGGATGCGTGTTTAACCGGATTATGTCAGTGCGCACATCGTGCTGCTCACTGTTATCATACAAACCTTACCTACATTCCAAAATTTCCCGCTAACACCAGAGCCATCTTCTTTAAATATAATCATTTACCTCATCTAGGTCCAACTACAGTTTCAAACATAACTCACACGAAAATATCACATGTAATTCTACAACATAATGAAATTCAGTATATTGACGAACATGTGTTTCAAAATCTATCGCAGGTTTACTTTCTGGATTTAAGCGACAATCTACTCACTTCCGACTCGTTGCGGAACCTATTCTCTAGTGTACAAAGAAAAAGTAGATTATCCAAGATTTCTCTCAGTAGAAATCGCTTAGAAGATATTCCGCATAACGCTTTTCTTGACTTTAAATCCACAAAATGGATAACCTTGGATTTGTCTCTGAATAGTATCAAGCTACTTAATATGACATCATTTAACGCTATAGAAAATTTGCTAAATTTGGATGTTTCGGATAACAAAATATCTACCGTCATACCGGGCGTTAGCCACCATCTGCAAAACCTCTATATTTTTAATAATAGCTTGGTTGATTTACCAAACTTTTGTCTTCTTCGAAACTCCTTTCCCGATTTAACAACATTGCATCTAAAAAGCAACAAAATTGGTAATTTCGTTCCGGAATATGTAAACTGCTTGGATAAACTAGAGCTACTGGATGTGAGTTTAAACTACATTGACTCATTAAAAACAGATTCTTTTCATTCTTTCAAGTCTCTTAGCTGGTTGTCTCTCTCAGAACAGAGCAGAACATTTTATATAGAGGAACGTGCATTTAACAATAGCAAACTACTAACTCTAGACTTAACAAAGAACATGTTGACAACTAACCGTCTGGATGAGCGTGCATTGTGTGGACTCGATCGATTAGAAAAACTAGATTTGGCACAAAATAACTTCTTTAAAATGGAGGATAAACTAAGTAAAACGCTAGCTCCTTTGAAATCTCTTAAACAATTATTAATGTTGGGTTGTAAATTACAGGAAATTCCCACTGCCATCAAACATTATCATAATCTTACTTATTTAAATGTTGGCTGGAATCTGATTAAATCCTGGCCAAATAATTTCTTTAAACGGAACATTAAATTGACGGAATTAAATGCAGGTCATAATTTAATACAGACTGTTACAAGAAAAATGTTGCCTGAAATGTTGAGGACAAGATTGAAGAAAATATCTTTAAATGATAATCCTTTCGTGTGTAATTGTGAATTGGTTTGGTTGATGCAGTGGATTCACCGTAGGCCGTACAAGTTTTGGCATTATCCGGACGGCTACAGGTGTCTGAATATTACGGAGAGAATTTGTCTGAATAACACTGGAGCATTTATCTCTGTGACAACAGTAACATGTTTTTTTATTTGTGTTATTTTGATCGCTTCTGTTATCAACAAATATATCTGGCATATTAAATATCATATTTATATGTGGAGATACAGACCTAAAGAGCTGTTAGATATTGCAGAGAAACACTTTGTCCATGATGCCTTTGTTGCTTACTGTGTAGAAGATGGAGATTGGGTTTTACATGATCTTCTACCTATCGTGGAAGAAGGTGAAAACATTAAGTTGTGTATCCACGAAAGAGATTTTCTTGGTGGAAAACTAATCATTGATAATATTGTACATCATATGGAAAACAGTCGTAAAGTTCTTGTTATTTTGTCCAATGATTTTGCTAGAAGTAAATGGTGTCAATTTGAAATGAGTTTAGCTCAGAAATTGGTTATAGATAGGAGTATAGAGTCTATAGTAGTCGTATTACTGGAGGATATAGAAGCAGTTAATATGAGTAAATCACTGAACGCTCTTTTGAAAACTACAACTTACATCAAATGGCAAGATAATGACAACAAAGATATATTTTGGCAAATGGTAAAAACATCGCTGAAACGTCAATATGAATTATAAACTAAAGTACATGGAACTGTTTCATGGTCCGTAGATATAATTTTCATTGTATCACACTCATAAAACCCTTGAACATATATTTTTTTGATTGGATAATATTAGAGTATCTACGATTTAAATTTGGATTTTATCTTTAGTTAAACTTTCGAGAAACAGGGCCAAGGTCTTCATTATTGTATAATAATTGTAATTTATTTGCAATTAATAAATATTCATTTAGTCTTTCTTCTGGCTAAGTCCTAAACTTGTGCCTTGAAGGGCTGCCTTTGCGTTTTACTTATTTTACTCGATGAGAGTTACTTTCCTTTTGTGCAATCAAATTGTATCCTTGGTCGCGTCTTTTAAACCCATGTGAAGCACCGTAACGTCTTTTAGAACCTTTTGCACAAAATAAGCACAGCGGGTCGGAGCTCGTATACGACAACTGTTTAGTGAAGCATTACAGCTATGTCAGAGCTATGGGAACACAAAATGAACATAGGGTAAGAATCAAACGGTCATAGGTATCAAATAAGACACAACGGCCCCAATTTACAACAATAAACCACATCATGACATTTATGATCTCATTGTCATGCAAATGGAAAAGGCTAAGAGCGACATTGAAATCCCAGAAGAAATTGTAAACGTTTTGGCCAAGAAGAGAAATATTCTTGATTGAGAAATTGAAAACAACAGCACCCGCTCCCACCCCCTTTTCTGGGTTTCGAAATTCATACGGCTAGCACAATAGCTTAATTTTTAGTCCCATTTAGAGCAAAAGCAGCAAGTGCTTCCAAAATTATCAGAAAATACTATACTGATCTCCAATAAAATCACCACACAATTCTTCACATATTCTAAAATAAAAAAAATCTGAACGATGTCTTAGTGCTCAGTAAATTGGACTAAATAAGACCAATCCTCGCACTAACCCAAAAGCAATATATCAAACCCTAGCTCTAAACTTAAGTAAATAAAATCAATTAGATGTAAGAATCCCTAGCCCTAACTCGGTGATACTGGAACAAACACATTTTTTAAAAAAAATCCAATTCTTATTAGGAAACATACTAATATGGTTCTCACTCGAATTTTTTTTTTAGCGGATGATTAAGATTAAAATCATTGGAATGTTAAAACAAATGTAAAAGACCCCAAATTTCACGAATTTAACACTGAAGATTATTGGATGTTTTCTTATAATTAATACATATCAAGTAGTCTCCCTTTACTAACAATATACCGATTTTGCTTATTCTACTATGAATTGATTAATTCCAAACAAATAACTGTTATTAACACCCGGTTGCCTTCTTAAAATGAAGTAAGGTCGCCATCCCGGTCTGACGGGGGTATCATAAACAGGTTGGTCCAAGGTCTGTCATTGGGTCAAGTGTTGATGTTACGATTCTCTGCTTGTAGTAGTGTCGCCCGTTCAATCTTGTGGTTTTCTTCTGGTCCTTTGATTTCTTCCAACAGCTTAAGACCCCTGGGTGAAGGTTCATATTTTTTAAAAATAAATTGTCCTAACCCCTTTGTAAATTATTTGCAATAAAATACGTTTGAACCATAAAAGATCCCTGATAGTTGGAATTTGATGTAAGAGTAGGCCGTAGCGTCACTCCCGGTTACAATTTCCCTCGTAGCACACTGTATGGTGTATACAAATCTTTATTAGAAAAGTTTAGGAGCAGAACGGTATGAAGTTAAACCCCATTTCATTTCATTTCGGTAATAACATCCGTCTTCCTTATCCTGGTCCGGTCAGAACAGAAGGAGTAGGTCGTAGCGCCGCTTCCCGGGCAAAACCTCCCTCATAGCACACTGTATGGCGTATGCCCGTCTTCCATTAGCCCAGGCTAGGTGCACAATAGCAGGACGTTAAACCCCATTTCATTTCACTTGGTTATACCTCCATAAATATTGAGACAGATTTAAGTCAAATATAATCGGAGGCTTAAACCTCATACCAAATTTCCAAAAGATGATTGTATTAGATTTAATGCAAATTGAACGTCCGACATTTCAACAAATCCAACTGTCACATTTGACTACATGTATATTATAAATGGACTGCCCGTCCTTTTAAAAATAGGGGGGTTGGATGGCTGAATGGTTAGCGTGCGCGCGCTGTATCATCAAGTCTGTCATTGTGTCAACTGGAGTGGTTTCGAATCCTCGGTTGTACGTGGCAAGGGGTGGGGTCGCTTGTCCGACCTCGTGGGTTTACTCCGGGTTCTCCGGTTTCCACCCACTGCTGAAGAACCCTACGCGCAAGCGAATTATTGAAATAAAATTAAACCATCTGTTAGTCACGTAATGACCTAGTTTGTGTCCAGTGGACGTTAAACCCTATTTCTCTCTCTCCCTTTTAAAATGTACGTTATAATAGCAATATATATTATAAATTGTCATTACGTCTTTTCCGCATATCTACGCAGAAATGTATTATCTAAAGGGTGTGTTATATAATGTACTTTTGGTTTGCCATAGTGTATGTTTGTGGTAATTTATTCTGATAAGATGAATGTCATTACGTGAACAGGATCCCCATAAGACTTAAATAGACAATATAAACATTCACACTCCTTAAACACTAGCAATGATAAATGAGTAAAATGTACGCATCCGACTCCAATTGTTTTTCAATTTCTTAAATCATTTCAATTTTAGTCTTAAACTTTAAAGGTCATATTGCGCAATTCTAAAGCTAATGGTTGGGGTTTCTGCTCCGCGAGAACTTGAAAGTACTTTTCCCGGGAATGCTTTTAAATAAAATTATTAGTAAATGTAAGGGCACAATAACAATAACTGGCATGAATCGATCATCCGACAAAATTTAATCTGGACATGCGTCGAAAAGGATCCCCCCTCCCCCCCCACACGAAAAATTAAACCTCCCAACCAACCAAAAAGCTATTTTTGCTGAGAGCCGGACTCTGCTGTCTTTTCATTGCCGACTATAGACTTTTTAGTCCAGTGATGTAAGACAATGGAAAAGGCAGGTGTATCACAATGGCAGGTGTATCACACATCTAATAAATAAGTAATTAGTAGGACATCACGTCAATATTGCAGTATTAGATAATATTATATGATGGCCCTTTAAACGAAGGCTACTAATGTAATATAACTTGTGAATGGTTATTAAATACCGTACTAAAACGGTTGGTGGTAACACCTTGACCGTTAGCTTGGATCTCAGGTAGAAGCAAAAACTCAGACACGCTTACTATATGTTACACCAATCAAAGTAAGAGTTGACCTAGAACAGACGAATTATTGGTACCGCTGAGTTCGTGGGAACTTCGTTTACAACGTATCCAAAGTTCTCTGATTTTCGGGGTTTCAAAAAAACTTAATTTACATAATTTCAAAATGGGCACTAAATGTACCTTTGGGGTCTCATATAACTTCTCTTAAATATTGAGATTTCATTTTAAAAAATTATTACAGATAAAAATACGAGTCTTGTGAGTCATAATATCATGTCAGAAATTATCATAAATCATCCCTATGATGTTATCCCGTCTTAATTTGACGTTAAATTATGTCAGAATATCTGGATGTTGTATCGCACCCAGCTATAGCATGCACTAAAAGCAGGTATCAAACTCATAGATTTTATAAACATCTTAAAGCCCCAATACCACTCTTGCTGTAACTGAAAAAATATGCCCCAATCATTATTCTGGTCAACAGATTGTACTATTTTACAATGTTCCAATTAATTAATGATACAAATTTCATCTAAACACACCGAATTTAAAATATTGGAAAAAAACAACTTCATCGTTTGAAAAGCTTTACGTAAACACTTTCAAATGCAACTTGGATTTAAACATATTTTCGAACCCTCTGGACAAGTAAAATAAGATGAAATGGATAATTTACAGAACAGGTAGGACACTTAAACATCTAGTAGTAAGAATAATGCTCAAATAAATTCTGGACCTGTCAAGCCAGCAAGAGTATTATTGTTCCTTTAAAGACGATAATGTGACAACATTGCATGCAAGTGATATTCTCATTGCCGAGGCATAAATTGAACATGCTCTGTTATATATTACGTATGTCTCTTCGTTAACTAGATGCTTGTTAAATGATTGATATAGACCTACAGTTAGATCCCCCAAGGACACCGAATGGCGATGTCCGACCTCAGTGGCCCAGTGCAGAGCATTTGGAATTTAAACAAAGCACCCAAAATTTTTCAAAATATAAGTCACTGAATTCTTGTTAAAAATAACAAATAATGTTAATCGATCGTTTTGATTTTTTCTCGCCAATATGACCAATCTTTGGTCGTTTTTTCGATTAAAAGTTGTATAAGTCTTGATCGTTTTGGATTGGCGTCGTTTCGTCTATATCAATTTTAAGCAAGCCGTTGCTGTCCTTTGTGATGCGCCTATATTAAGTGCGATTGAATCCAAGCCGGGAAATTTGCTATGGTTGCCATCTTGATTCTGATTTCTTTAATAATCAAACTGTGTGCATAAAAGCTTTGATTAATGCAATTTTCCGCAAAATGTAAATGACGTTCCGTGGCATTAAGTAAGGAGGGCATGCAAAAATTGAATCACTATATTATCAACGAAGTTCATGAAAATAACCAATGATATTAATGGGAGCGTTACATAAATGTTTCGATTATTTATCTATCTTTTAATATTATGGCATAGTTGTCTTGTAATTACGACATAGTTATCTTGTAATTACGACATAGTTATCTTTTAATTACGACATAGTTATCTTGTAATTACGACATAGTTATCTTGTAATTACGTAGTCTTCATAATTTGATTGACCCTAATATTCTTCCGTACATATCAAAAAATAGTAAACTGAAAATACATAATAATATAATAAAATTTTAATTTGTATCAAATGTCAATTGGAAAGTACGGAAGACCATTACGAGATACCAATCTCGTTATTACAAGATACCAATCTCGTTATGACAAGATACCAATCTCGTTATTACAAGACCAATCTCGTTATTACAAGATACCAATCTCGTTATTACAAGATACCAATCTCGTTATTTACAAGATACCAATCTCGTTAATACAAGATAATTAAATCGTAAATTACAAGATAACTGTCTCGTTAGTACAGATAACTATATCGTAATTACAATATAAATATCAAGTTATTACAAGATAACTATCAAGTTATTACAAGATAACTATATCGTAATAAAACGATAACTATCGCATAATTACAAGATAACTTTCGCATATTTACAAGATAACTGTATCGTGATTACAAGACAACTATCTCGTTATTACGTAATAACTACCTCGTTATTACAAGATAACTATATCGAAATTACAAGATACAAGATAACTATATCGTAATTACATGATAGCTCTCGTTATCACAAGATAACTATCTCGTCATAACAAGCAAGTGCCTCGGAAAATGTCATTGATTTAAGCTAGAATGTAAATTAATTTATTATTTAAGAAATCAATATCAACGGTAGATAATCTATAGACAGTTAGCCTTTAACGTTGCCACCTGTCTGTGAATATGTGTGAGAGGGATATTAAAGAAGTCTGGATTAATGATTGACCCTAATGGTCCTCCATAAAAAGGCTCATGAAGAATATAAACGGCGTTTACATAGGTGAGAGCGGTTGTCTGCGATATCACTTAAGTGGAAGCAGACGTTGAACACCAAAAAGAAGAAGAAGGTCAGAGCGGGATATTTAAGAAGCCTGGATTAATGATTGACCCTAATGGTCCTCCATAAAAAAGCACATGGAGAATATAAACGGCGTTTTACTACTAGCTTGGGTTAATATATATGATTGACCCAAATGATCTTCCATAGAAAAGGAACACGCAATACCAAAGAATATTAACGACGCTTCATCTCGAGCTGTCGAGAATATTAACGACGTTAATATTAACGAGCTGTCTTGTGACGTAACATTCTCCGTTTTATGATTTTAACTTTCTCTATATATTATCAAATAGTGATAACTCGTGAAACTAATAGAGTCGACTTCGCTGAATGTTGTTTATATATTGAGCGACATTTTCGAAACAGATCAAGATGAATCCCGTGTATGTATTAATGGTTGTTATCCCTGCTATAGGTAAGATATAGTTATTTCTCTCTCTCTCTCCCTCTCTCTCTCTCTCTCTCTCCTCTCTCTCTTCGTGAGTTCAAACACATTCTTATTGCGTGTGCAATGCCGCTCTGACTGGATAAAACCCCATCGCGTTCTTGCTATTCCCCTTCCCACTCAACGCCCGGACTGTGTTCGAGCGGGATGAACGTAGTGCAACTGTATACAATCTGTTTAAGAACTTTGTGGACGGGAAGAGAGACCTTAGTATTTGTTGGGATAATTAGTTGGGAAATTGATTTTATTAACTTGAGTTGATTTCAAACACACAGTTAAGTTCATAATAGTAGAAATCTGTTGTAAAATTTATGATGGTTCACACAGTAGAATAGTCCACATGAAGCGGATGTAATGTTAATATAGATGGCATTAATTCAGTATCATACGTGAAATCTACTTGCGCGTTTTCAACTTTTATATCTCAATCTTAAAGATAATGTCATACTCTGTGTTAGTCCTCGTTTTCAGCTGTCTATAATATCATGGGGGATCGGGATGGCCTAGTGGTCTAGATTGCCGCGCTTCGTCAGCTTTGGCTTGCGGCTGTGGTTTCGAGCCCTGATTTGAGCGTATGTGGCATGGAGATAGGGGCGCTCCGGTTTCCCCCCACTGCTGAAGACCCCTACGCGCAAGCGAATTATTGATATAAAATTAAACCATATGTTAGTCCCGTAATGACCTAGTTGTGTTGAGTGGACGTTAAACCCCATTTCTCACTCTCTCTATAATATGATGTTAATGGACAGAATATCTTGCTGAAATAGTTTCCGGGTGTCTTTATCTCGATAGCATTTCTAAATATGCCGTTGAGTGTGTATAGTCTGCAACCCTACACTGTAACGTTTGTACGAGGATTTTGGGCCTTCAACGGGGCCTAACAACGATAAAGCAGAGTGATAGGTTAGGACCCACATATAAGGGAAACGTCTCTGCATGATAGTGGTCTCAAATGATTTAAACGGTGTCAAATAAACAATAACAGATCTCTAAATTTTAACTTTTATTTTACTCAACAGTATCAGGAAGCTCAACCACACCAACTGCCTCAACAGTATCGGACAGCTCATCTCCAACTCCCACAGATCCCACACCAACTGCCTCAATAGAAATTAACAATTCAACAACACCATTGAACTCTGCAGTATCAAACAGCTCTTCAATAACAACGGAGTCAACAGAATCAAACAGCTCATCCACTACAGTAAACTCAACAGTGGAAAACAGCTCATCCACACCAGTAAACTCAACAGTGGAAAACAGCTCGACTACACCAGTAAACTCAACAGTGGAAAACAGCTCGACTGCACCAGTAAACTCAACAGTGGAAAACAGCTTACCTACACCGGTAAACTCAACATTGGAAAACAGCTCGACTACACCAGTAAACTCAACAGTGGAAAACAGCTCACCTACACCGGTAAACTCAACATTGGAAAACAACTCAACTACACCAGTAAACTCATCAGTGGAAAACAGCTCACCCACACCAAATAATTCAGCGGAACCAACCAGTTCAGCGACACCCACTAGTATGTATTCAACTTTTAACTATTATATCCCATCTCTTTTTCTGTCTAACCCGAACGGTTATACATTATCCCGTTTATCTCTAGCTGGCCGGTCATCTCTGGCTTGCTGACAAGGGGAAATCACGCCGGAAATAGTCCCAAAAGTAACTAGTTGTTGTCAAGTGGGCGCTCATACCCTGGTCATACCGGGATGGCATTCTTACTACGCTGCTGAACCGTGAATAAGATGAATAGTAGACGAACACGCCGCTGACTGCGCAACATGTCCCACATTGCATATTTCTTGTCCCGGATTGCTGCTGAAAAGAAGGACATTATATCTCATTTCACTTCATTTCAGTATCCTTATCAGTACCGGTAACATTCTGTGTAGGCAAGGATGATGGTGTGTATTACCCAGCATGTAGACGATTTATCAAATGTATTAATGGTACTGTATATGATACGGAATGCTTCAATGGTCAAGTATTAAACACAAATACAGGAAATTGTGATGAGTAAGTCGTGGTATTAATTCAATTAGCTTGTGAGTAACTCGTTGTGTTAATTCAATTAGTTTGAGTCGAATAAGTCGTTGCATTAATTCATTAATTAATTTTATATTATACACAATCAAATATAGAGTTTAATACCATGCACAATACTATAAAGAGTTTAATACTATGCACAATATCATATATATTTTAATACCACGCACAATACTATATAGAGTTTAATACTATGCACAGTAAGACATAGAGTTTAATACAATACACAATATCATATATATTTTAATACCACGCACAATACTATATATATTTTAATACCACGCACAATACTATATAGAGTTTAATACTATGCACAGCAAGACATAGAGTTTAATACAATACACAATATCATATATAGTTTAATATCATGTACAATAAGACAATGAGTTTAATACTATGCACAATATCATATACAAAAATAGAGTTTAATATCATGCACAATACCATACAGAGTTTAACACTGTTCAAAATACCATAAAGAGTTTAATACAGTCATGTATGGAGATTGACACCAAACACAATCGATTATACAGTTTGTAAATATATACACAATGTACACGATACATTAGATGAATAAAATCCAAACCAAGTACGAACAATCCAAACCATAAGACAGTATACGAAGTCCTAAAAAACTAATGACATATTAACTGTTTCAGTGCTGAGAACGTTGCTCCACCATGTGGTAGATTTGTCGACTGTACTGGTGTACCTGATGGACGATATCCAAATTTAGATCAAAATTGTACTTCCTTCCACACTTGCAGAAACGGGATTTTCCTTGGACATAATTTCTGCCCGAATAGTAAGTTGTTGTAATTTTGTTCGCGCTCGGGGACGAGTACAAGGTATCGGTTTTTTTTCGCCTCATTCAAATGAGTAGACGCTGTTCTTTGTCAGGCCCTCCGTGATGTGCACTTCAACAGTTCAAACCTCTGTGCAAAACCACATCGTAGCTCCCCGTTTGAAGTAGAAAGTGGTTTGATCTACACAGGTGATGTAAATTTCATTGTCGAGAAAAGTAGGACGTTAAACCCCATTTCAATTTATTTCATTTCAAGACAATTTGATTTTATCTGGTAGCTTTTTTGTGTCTTATGTAATAGGACTTGTTGGCGTCAACAAATATTACATATGTTATGGATCTAGCTATTTACCAATATTACCAATTAATTGGTGCCTACCGATATTATATATATATGAGATAGATTTGGTTAAACACACCCCAAATACAATTCTAACATTGGTGGGATCTGGAAGTGACGCAAAAAAGGGAAAACATGAGTTATCGTTACTGGCTGAAGTAAAGGGCGATAACAGATACATAGTCGGTGTTCAGCTCACTGATAATTCCTTATAAAACAAAGAGCTGTTATACCCTCGCCTGCAGAGAATTCTTAATGTAGACACCGATATAATTTTGACATTGGTAGAATATAGAAGTGACGCAAAAAAAGGAAAACATGAGTTATCCGAACTGGCGGAAGTTAAGAGCGATAACAGATACATAGTCTGTTTTCAGCTCACTAATACTTCCGTATAAAACGAAGAGCTGTTATACCCTTGTCTGCAGGGGATGCCAAATGTAGAGACATTTTCAATCCATCATATCTTTGTGAATACCGAATAATATGAAAACCTTTTTTTGACTAACTGTTTTTTTAGATTTAGACATTCCCAGTTGGAATTAATCCAGTCAGAGCACTAGGACGTTCAACCCCATTTTATTTCATTTCAATTAGAAATGTCACTGTCATATTATTGTAGGTTGATATGAAACCTTTTTTGGACTGATTAATCATTTAGAAATTCCCAGTTTAAGTAGCCCAGTCAGAGCAGTAGGACGTTCAATTCAATTTTATTTCATTTCAATTTAGAAATTTAGCTGTCATATGTTTTTGTTTCTTGCAACGGATTTCGCAATCGCGCAAATTATGTTCACAGACTGCAAATGCAGCTAGTGTAAACGAAACCTAAATTTTTTTTTATTATTATTTTAGATCTGGTCTTTAACATAGTTAATGATTATTGTGATTGGGTTTGGAATACTGCGCCGCCTTGTGGATCTCTGTAACGAAACGAGGATCCCATGCTTGCATTTGTAGACTACCATTAATGCCACTCCTTCAATAAATATCATCTATCGGAGAATTCACTTAGTTATAGATTTTTTATATTTTTGAATTGTTATAAAAAGAAACGAGGAATGAGTTGCCATCATGGGCAAAACCCAAATATATTTTATATAGTTGGTGTAATGCACCTAACCTCAATAGTTATGGCATCAAGAAGGGGCTTCCGGGTTCTGGCGCCGAGCAATTTAGATTTTGTATATTTTTGAATTGTTATAAACAGAAACGAGGAATAAGATGGCATCCTGGTTGGGGGGGGGGGGGGGAGAACCCAAATATTTATATAGTTAGGGGGATGCACTTAACCTCAATAATTATATCATTAAGAAGCGGCTTCCGTGTACTGCTCTGGCGCCGAGACATTTGGGGCTGTGTAGGCCATGGTATATTGTTTTTGTTTGGAGGGGACGCCCAAAAATTCAAGGGCGCGCTAATACTCCGGTCCCTGTCTGTAAATGAACCTTAACTACTTTACCAACGGTATCAGATACAATGACACCCGAATTATGTCCCGTGGGGTGCCGAGGTTTAGTGATGCATGGAGATAACGTTATTGTTTGATTGTATGTCACCAAGTATACCGACTAGTACTCATCAAGGTCAGAAACACAATATACTAAACTTAGAACCGACACTAAGCTAGTTGACCCCCATTTTAAGTCCTATTTCGACGATTTTGGGGAGTATTTATTCGGAATCCATTTAATGGAATTGTATAGGTTTATTTGGTCGTCGTGCCAGATGTAAAAAGGAGTAGAACCACATTACAAAACAATATATTCTACGTTTTGGATATGACGACAATTCAGGACAGAGATCTATTCCCGAAGTATAAAGTAGATCGATCTCCGTGTGCAGAATGGGGGAGAAAGGGAGACACTTCAAGTATATGACAGACGAAACTAAACTTTTACTCAAATGTAACTAAGGCATATATAATCTTTTGGTGGCACTTAGCGATTGGGAAACACATTTTAATGTTAAAACAGAACAAAGATTTTATGGGAAACATCCGCGTTGTGCTTCATGTTTTAAGAATTAAAAGAGCTACGGTGGCTAGCTGGGTAAGACGCTGGTCCGTTAGCACGGTTGTATAGAAAACCTGCAACCATTCTGTGCTTCTTGTGTTTAGAATTAAGAGGGCTGCGGTGGTTAAGTGCGTGAGACGCTGGCTGGATTTCGCGTGTACGATCCATGCCTAGGCCGGGAAAGTTCATCCCGAATTTCCACCGTTCCCCCTTGTCAGTGATGTAGGACGGAGGGCATGACCAGGACAGCTGTCTATTCGTTCAGGTGGGACAAAAAACTAAGGTTCCGTGTATACATTGGCATGCACTTAAAAGACCCTTTGACAGTTTGAATTCGATATAAGAGTGGGCCATAGTGCCGCTGTCTCGGAAATTTTCGCTGATATACAACTGGCGGTAGTTTTCTCTTTGATGTGCATAGCAGTTATATCTCCTAACAACCTGTCATGACATCATCATAGGTTGATATTCTGTTCATATCAACCGCTGATGACGTCGTTACAGGTTGATATTTCATATCAACCGCTAATGACGTCATCTCAGGTCGATGTATTCGACTCATATTAACCGCTGATGATCGAAATAATACAAAAAACACAGAAATACATTTTTATTATTTTGACAATTACAAATTATTATAGAACAGTTTTAAACAATCAATACAGAAATAGTCGACGTACTTATCAGCATATTTAAATCGGTTATCCATATCTTTCAGAATCTTCTTTCCGTCCACACACTCCTAGACTTGAAAGTATTTATCGCCCAAGATTTCCATTATAAACTATTTTTGGGTACAGTCCATGCACTTAAATAAAACAGTCGGCCAAATCCTTCTGTCTATAAAACATAGCAAAAACCTTCAATCGTAGTTCACTGTCAGAATTATCGGGATACGATGTCTTTTGATCCAAATTTTCTTTAGGCTTTTGATAGATCCTCATCAATAGTTGCATTCACGCTAATTCCATCGTCAGTATGTTGGCTAAAAGAGATTGATTATTCGTCTGATTTTGTATCACTATCCATTTTGTTTTTGTATGAAATTCAATTCTTCAAAATGGCGCTGTGTTTACAAAAATACCATCTCGCAATTGCACGTGATTAATTCGGTAATCTTCGTTATTTGACGGAAACTACCAAGTCGTTATCCAATCATTGTTGAATATTAATGGAAAAATCCATTTAAATTTAAGGGTGGGCGTTGTATATGTCAGATATAAACCTATCATACCTCAGTTGCAATATCATATAACCCTTGGGCAGCGCCCGAGGGTTATATAATATAGCGACCTCGGGTAGGTTAATATCCTATACATAGCACACTGTATGGCGTCTATCCGTCCTAATCAACGCTGTCCGAGCAGAATAGCAAGACGTTAAACTCCATTTCATTAGAATGAAACTAGTGATTGTTCCCAAAACCACTGTGTTCTGATATACAACTGGCGGTAGTTTTCTCTTTGATGTGCATAGCAGTTATATCTAATAACAACCTGTCATGACGTCATCATAGGTTGATATTCTGTTCATATCAACCGCTGATGACGTCGTGACAGGTTGATATTTCATATCAACCGCTAATGACGTCATCTCGGGTCGATGTATTCGACTCATATCAACCGCTGATGATCGAAATAATACAAAAAACACAGAAATAAATTTTTATTATTTTGACAATTAAAAATTATTATGGAACATTCAAGACAGAAATAGACGACGTACTTATCAGCATATTTAAATCGGTCATCCATATCTTTCAGAATCGTCTTTCCGTCCACACACTCCTAGACTTGGAAAGTATTTATCGCCCAAGATTTCCATTATAAACTATTTTTGGGTACAGTCCATGCACTTAAATAAAACAGTCGGCCAAATCCTTCTGTCTATAAAACATAGCAAAAACCTTCAATTGTAGTTCACTGTCAGAATTATCGGGAAAGAATGTCTTTTGATCCAAATTTTCTTTAGGCTTTGGATAGATCCTCATCGATAGTTGCATTCAGGCCAATTCCATTGTCAGTATGTTGGCTAAAAGGGATTGATTATTCGTCTGACTTCGTATTACTATCGTTTTGTTGTTGTATAAAATTCAATTCTTCAAAATGGCGCTGTGTTTACAAAAATACCACCTCGTAATTGCACGCGATTAATTCGGTAATCTTCGTTATTTGACGGAAACTACCGAGCCGTTATCCAATCATTGTTGAATATTAATGGGAAAGTCCATTTAAATTTAAGGGTGGGCGTTGTATATGTCAGATATTAACCTATCATACCTCGGCTGCTATATCATATAACCCTTGGGCTGCGCCCGCGGGTTATATAATATAGCGCCCTCGTGTAGGTTAATATCCTATATTTAGTTAAGGCAGCTGGTACATAGAGGGTTAACAGCTGTAATTTCAAATTTTTAACAAGAAAATGGAGTTTTTGAGATGGTTTGAACTCCCCACCCTCCAATTTACACCGATGCGTGGGTGCAGTCTCCATCGCTCGGTATAAATACTACACTATTTAATGACACACCGTATAATTGTATTATTTTTACTCATGCGCCTACATGTCAATCAAACGCCAATAAGTACTTAATCAGAATGTTATATGCGTGTTAACACATTATAATTTATCATAACCATGTTATAAACGAGACATGTAAACTATTTATAATAATTACTCAACTTAGATTGTCACCTGTCTCGACTGAAGAAAAACAATTATTAAAAGTGCATCAATAAGTAAGAGAAAGGGAGAGAGAGATGGGGTTCAACGACCACGACACAAAGTACCTACGAGGTTTGACAGGCGACGCTTTTCACGTACAACTTGGAAATTGAACCCACGCCAGTTGACTCAATGACAGACCTTACGATACAGCGTGTACGCCCTAACCATTCGGCAACCCAACCTCCAAAATAAGTAAGAAGCTGGCGCGCTAACAAAGAGGTCTCAGGTTTGATCCCGGTGTTCAGCGGAATTTCCGGCCTGAATTCGCCTTTTCAGGGCTGACGACGAACGGTATATAGTCCTTTCGTCCCATCCGAACGACTAGGCAGCTGTCCTTGTCAGGCCCTCTTTCTGCATCACTGACAAGGGGAAATCACGCCGGAAAATCGAGATGAACTTTCTCGGCCAATGCAGGGATCGAACAACCGACCTCCAGGCTAGCGAACCAGCGTTTTATCCACTTAGCCACCGTGATCCAGTCTCCTGGAGAGTATTCAGGAAACGGCCTTCTCCGGAAACTTTTTTCCTTAATAGCAAATTACAATGCGTGTCATTGTAATTTACACTTACATTATATGTGCACATTATTAACGTTGCTGTGATGTCGTTGAACGTCCTTTATTACGACACTACTTGTCACAGTAATAGTAAGTACAGAGAGACTGCACCACACATAATTTACAACAAAAAAAATATACGGAGAAGACATCATACTCATAAAACCACAAACAAAGAAACTATTCAAGAGTAAATGGATTCGGGGGCCAACCGTAAGCGTCCACTGCGCTGTACAGTCCCGGGCCTGTAGTGGCACAGACTTCACTCAAAATTAAAAATGATCGGGAACACAACCTGAAGAAAATACTTTGTAATGTCAGCATGAGTCATGGTCTGCCATATGCTACACGAAATACGAATGCAAGCATTTTGTAGTAAAATTTAACTATGCAAGTAACCACATCGGTGAAATGTATGAAAAGTAGCCTAAATCAATCAAGTATTCAATGCAATAGAGGTATATGCATCGCTATATGGGTGGTGCAGTTCGATGCGATGATGGATTTACTAAACCAGAGCGAATCTATGATGCCGTCTGCACAATTCGAGTATCTTTTATTTGTTGGGCTCTATTATAAACGGAAACAAGTCATAATCTGTGGATTGTAAATATCATATTGCTGTTAGTGGGGGGGGGGGGTCTACATGTGGTCTCTTCAGAGACATTGGAAATGTGGGACAATGGGTGTGTGTTGGCAGCTAGGGGTTGTTTGTGTGTGTTGCGGGGGGGGGGGGGATCGGTTATTGGTCCAGAGCTTTCCTAATTAACAGAACTGCAATGTAGTGACACATTTCTGTCAGGCCCCCCAGTTTTCATCTGTCGTGTATCTCCTTCAAATCATTTACCCGTCAATAACCTGTCAATAAAAACCAAACTTGAAGTCGGCCATATAAAATAGATCTAATCGTCAACATCCATATGGCCTTTCGTCTATCACGTATACGTCATTAGATTATTTACATTCACTCAGACGAATTTATGAAAAAAATTATGGTCGCTACAAGAGATAACGGTTTTTAGTTATTGAAATACATTGTACATATTATATTTCATTGTGAGATTGTAAGCAAACAGAGATAACACAAAGTGCATAGTTTTAAAATTTATTTAATGCCTAATAAATCTCCAAAGTAGATAAGTAAAAAGACAGTTTATAATCATTATATGCCCAGTATCTGGGTAAATATACTGATTTAAAACACACGTTGCAAAGTAGATAAGTAAAAAGACAGTTTATAATTATTATATGTTCAGTATCTGGGTAAATCTAATTTAATGCCTAGTAAATCTTCAAAGTAGATAAGTAGATAGTTAGATATGAAATTTTATAATTATTATATGTCGAGTATCTGGGTAAATATACTGATTTAAAACACACGTTGCAAAGAAGATAAGTAAAAAGTAGATATGAAATATTATGATTATTTTATGTCCAGTATCTGAGTAAATCTTCTGATTTAAAAGACGCGTTGATATTGGATTAGCGGAGCGGATACAATGCTACGTAAATCTCCAATGTAGATAAGTAGAAAGTAGATATGGAATTTTTAAATTATTGTCCAGTATCTGGGTAAATCTTCTCATTTAAAACAGACTTTGATATTGGATTAGCAACGGATACAAAGCTACGATAATCTCCAATATAGAAAAGTAGAAAGTAGATATGGCATTTTATAATTATCACATGTCCAGTATCTGATTAATCTTCTGATATCGGATTAGCGGATACAATGCTACGTATGTTCATCTAGATCTAGTGATCTTATTACACACAATGACAGACAAATTGAGGTTAGATTAGACCTCCTCGTTTGTTGGTGGACGGGGTAATATACCACATGGTTCATAAACATTATTTTGCCAGTCACAGATACCAGTTTCTTCATTAAATACAAGACCTGAAACATAGATCAATATCATTGTGTACACAGGGCTCCATCTACTACATACATCGAAAGGAAATCTTTGCCCTGAATGGCCGCAATATCCAAAACTTGATATATTGTTTTAGAATGCGGTTCTATTCCGTTTCACCTCTGTGATACACATAAAGAATAAACAGCGGACGTCATTCAATGACAAATGCAATAAAAAAATGTTTCACATCCCAGTGTTCTCCTTCGACTGGGCAACGAAGACCGACATATGCCGCACGTTGTGCTCCGAGGGAAATTGTGCCCGGCTAGCGCCACAACGGTCTACTCTTATTTCGAATATCGACTGTCAAGAGCTCTTTTACGTGCACACCAATATGTACATCGGACCTCGGTTTTTTTCCCAAGAGAACGACTATACGTTGTCCGTTCTCCCTGCATCACTGACAACGGAGCAACAAAGGGGTCTTTAGCAATGGTAGGAAACCGATGGACACGAGGAAAACCTATGAGGTTGCACAGCCAACACCACTCCCACTAACGGGAAATCGAAACCAAGCAACTCGACTTTTCGACACACCATTCTGCCATCTACCCGCTCCCATATTAAAGTGGACAATGAAATAGGTCTCCGTGATCTTGAAAGGTCAAATACGTAAGGTTGGCACCGTACCGATTCTAAATTAAATGAAATGGGATTTAACGTTCTACTTTTCTGCTCCGACTTGGCTAATGAAGTGTGCTGTGTGTGAAAAATACGTACCAATAGGACAGTAATTATGACCGAAGAATTCTCCACCATGACATGTATAATACGACAAACAGCCTTGATCGGGATACTTGCCGTCCGCTAATTGTGAACAATCTATGCTTGCACCACAAGGTGGACCTACGTTAGTTTCACTAAAATGACAATTGTATATTTTTATGAATAATATTTTTGTATATTTTTAAAAAATAATATTTTTGTATATTTTTAAAAAATAATATTTTTGTATATTTTTAAAAAATAATATTTTTGTATATTTTTATAAATAATATTTTGATATATTTTTATAAATAATATTTTTGTATAATTTTATAAATACTTACGTTGGTAAATTTTATAAATAATATTTTTGTATATTTTTATAAATAATATTTTTGTATATTTTTAAAAAATAATATTTTTATAAATAATATTTTTGTATTTTTTTATAAATAATATTTTTGTATAATTTAATAAATACTTACGTTGGTAATTTTTTATAAATAATATTTTTATAAATAATATTGTTGTATATTTTTTATAAGTAATATTGTTGTAAATAATATTTTTGTATTTTTTGTATGTTTCGATAAAAAACATTTCTATAAAATACTTTTTTTAAAAATCTGAATAATATTTTTGTATATTTCTGTAAATAATACGTTTTATATATTTCTATAAATGATAATTTCTGTATATTTCTGTAAATATATATTTGTTTAAATCTGAATAATATTTTTGTATATTTCTATTTGTATGTTTCTGTAAATGTTATAGCTATTGATCTGATACAGAAACTATTGAAACATCAAACGATTCGGGGTCATAGTTAACGTTCGTTTTCGTGTTCAGATAGAGAGATGGTCTGCAACCTAATTCTAATTCAGGGGAAATAAGTCGTCTAAACCGGTTCTATATTATTAGATATCACACTAAAGGCGAGGATATGAAAGAGAGAGAGAGAAATGGGGTTTAACGTCCACTCAACACAACTAGGTCATTTCGGGACTAACATATGGTTTAATTTTTATTTCGGTAATTGGCTTGCGCGTAGGGGTCTTAAGCAGTTGGAGGAAACCGGAGTGCCCGGAGGAAACCCACGAGGTTGAGAAGGCGCCCCTATCTCCGTGCCACATACGCTCACACCAGGGCTCGAAACCACAGCCACAACCCAGAGGTAGTCGGCCAGCTAGTGGTCGAAGCGCGGCACTCTAGACTTCCAGGCCATCCCAAACCCGGAGGATATGAAATGCGGTCTAAAAAATTAATTGTTTGCTCCAAATAGGCCAATGAAGATGAAGATGGCTTTACGCCATACAGTGTGCTATGAGGGAAATGTTCCTACTCTAATTTCGAATCTATGATTACATCCCCCTACGTCCCATGTTTTCTAAGAGACCACATAATCTCACAAACAAATAATTGATTAGTCACGTAACTTACTTATCACAATCTCCAATGTCATGATTAAAGACAAATCCTACTTCACATTCAACTGTTTCAGTCTCGCTATCATTACATCTTACAAAAGATTTGCAACCAATTTCATAGATTCCATCGTCTTGGCCAGTACAATCAAAACACAGAACTATAAGATAAAAAAATACAATACACCAAGAACTATAAATAGTGAAATTCAAGTCACACCAAGAACTATAAATAATAACTATAAGATAATAAAAATATATTAAACACGCATAATGTAACAGCCAACTCTGCGTACTGCAGATCATTCGTTTGGGACAGATTTTGTAAATGAAATGGGGTTTAACGTCCTACTGTTCTAATCTGACAGGGTTAATGAAGACGGACATACCCCATACAGTTTGCTGTGAGGAAGATTTTGCCTGGACATCGGTGCTACCGCCTACTGTTATATCGAATGCTAACTGACAATGCCCGAAGATTTTCCGTCCCATCCGACGATTAGACAGCCGTTATAACCAGGCCCTCCTCCTTGCACCACTGACAAGGGAGTGGAGGGACACCTTGAAAACCCAACGATTATTTAGCCAGCACTGTTTCAATTTGCAACCTCAGTTTCCCAAAACCCCGTGGCTAACACTATTCCTAAACACCAATGAAGGCGGGTATCCACCGCGCAGTGTGCTATTAGGTAAACTCGACAGCCTACTTTTAGATCGAATCCAAACTGTCAATGGATCTTTTACGTTGTTTGTGCATCTAAACGACCATTTTGTTGTCCCTTACGGGACAATCCGTTCTGTACCGGACCCGATAAACTTCCTTGGGTGGCATGGTCAGGCCTGTAGCTAGAGTGGGGGGGGGGCAGGCACGTTGATCGTTTGTTTCGTATTGCATCCAATGTAAAGGACAGCTCCTTGTCTTGCACCCCTTCCGCTAGCTACGGGCCTGCATCCGGATACAACCTTTTGGTCAGCTAGCCAGTGTACTACCATGGCTCTATTACGTTAAACTGGAGCTTACCTGTAACGGTGAAACAAGTTATAAACAAGAGTAAAGCCTTCATAATGGTATATTCTATCACAAGCAAAAATTCCCTCTGGTCCCCAGGTAATATCTCTTATCCTTTAAATACTGTATTATCATTTAAAAAATAAATACACTTTGTTTGTTTAATTATAAATATGCCACAGAGAAAAAGAAACCTACTTATAAGATCGTGTAAACAACTTCAATGTAAAGCGAACACGTGTTAAACTGTATTTGGTCTATGCACCGAATTCACCTGCCGCTCCCATGACAGTTGGAATTCGATATAAGAGTGGCCCGTATTGCCGCTGTCCGGGAAAAATGTCCCTCATAGCACACAGTATGTCGTATGCCCGTCTTCATTAGCCCAGTTCAGGGTAGAAACAGTACGACGTTAAACACTATTTCATTTCATTTTACCTGCCGTTTAACCACTATTATTCCCTGCTCCCCTTGGCACGGGACAGATTATGCCTACTTTCCAGGAATATGTGAAACCACGTGTAAAATACAAAATACTAACATTAGTGTATAAATGTCGCAATAATGCAGCTGCTCAATACTCTTATAAGACTACAACTCTATTAGATCACTTAGATCTCAAAATAAACAGTCACTAGTTATTCCAGTTCAGTTCAGCTAGTCATAGATTATGGAACGAACGTCCACAGCAGATCAAGAATCAATTCAAATCCGCATTAAAGACTTTCCTGTTTCGACAGTTTTACCAGTAGAACCATTACTAAAAGGTATTTGAGCATGTGTCAATTATTATATGGCGATATTTTGGGGAATCCACAAATATGGTTCTAAAAGCACATGATAATGCAACATAAATGTATGTAAAGTAATTTATATTTAATTTGTAATTGAACGACATTCATTTACGCCAGCTTATTGCATTCTACAACAAGATTGAAATTTGATCTTCTGTGTTGAATTCTAATTCTTGTTTTTAATGTTAAATGTTATGGAAAAAATTGAGTTAGAGACTAAAGCAAGGCTGACACTTGCACGATTCCGTGCCAGTGCGCAAACTAGTCGTAAACTGGCGTAAAGTGTGCGTAAACTTGTCGTGACTGCGTACCATGTCTGGACGAGAATTTTGAAATGTTCAAAATTTTTGTCACGTTAAAATCTGCGAGCGGGTCGTAAACTATGCGCAAACTGTTCGTGAACTCGTCGGGACGATGCGGGAGGATGCGTGCCAGTGCGTGGCAGTGCGCTCCATGCCACTACTGTCACGAGCTGTCACGAATAGTTCACGACTAGTTTGCGAATATGGCGTGTCGAAGTCGGCACGACACCGTCCGAATCGCGCAAATTCGACGTGCCAATGCGGGAAGTGTGTAAACAATGCGCAAACTATGCGTGAACTCGTCGTGCCAGTTCGTGTCAATGTTGACACTAATGGGCACGTATTCGTGAACTCGTCGTGAACTAGTCGTGGAGTATGCGTGGACTAATCGTGAAGAATGCGTAAACTAGTCGTAAACAAAGCGGGATCCTCCTAGCCCGTGCCCCAAAATGGCACGACTTGCCACGACAAAATCGTGGCCAAAAGGCGTGCAAGTGTCAGCCTGACTTTAGCTGCTTTAAATGATCCAATTTATGGCAAATATATTAAGTAGGTGTAATAGACTGATCATGCGTAGATGATTTATCGTCCACTAAATGTATAATATATACTAGGTCAGTTCGTGGGGAATTATAATAATATTGTTTAATCTTAATAGGTATTTGTGAGTTGAGGTGTTTGGATGGCCAATTGGTTAGCAGGTGCGCGCTGTATCATAAAGCCTGGTAATGAATCAACTGGCGTGGTTTTCAAATACTCTGATGTTTGGCTGCGAAGGGATACTGTAGTCCACAGAGAACAATCCGAGGTTAAACAGGCGACCCCGTACTCATCCCAAACTTAGGCTGCCTGTCTACAAAGTCATAGTCGAGAAGATAAGTCCCGCCCCAAAATGATCACGTGAGGGTTTAAAATGGACACCATTTAGGACAGTGGTCATATTCTTGAAGTATGAAGTAGATGGATCGCTTTATAGCACACCTATTGATAAACATTAAGAACTAATACTAGTTACACGCTGTCTCGATTCATGCTGCGATTGAAATCGTGGTTTTAATCGTGGAGTTATCGTGCTGATCCTATCAGGTGTTATCATATATTGAGGTCAGTCGTAGGAATTGTGCTGATTATATCGATACTCATCCGAACGTGCCAGATCGTGAACTCAAAAGGGACACTCCTACCGCATACCCCCGTCAGACCGAGGTGGCGTCCTTACTGCGCTGCTACGGCGACGGAAAATGTTCTCACAGCGCGTCAAGATCGTCATAAGTCTCCATGGCCGCAAATAATCGCAGTCACGACGTCTACTGTGAGCATGATTAAAACAAACGTCAAGGTTCTGCGATCCGACCCGGAAAGCTGTGAGAACGCGGCTTTTTCAAGTTTGTAATTTTTGGGACATCTTCTCGCGTTGTGTTCACGTTTGCCGGTCGCCGTACGGTCGCTGTAGCGCAGTAAGGACGTCACCCCGGTCTGACGGGGTCATTAACGTATCGCACGACAACAAAACGTCTACTATAACATGCAGTGATGTGACTTTTATTAAAGTCCTATGGATAGCGAACATAGTCCCATCCTCGGTATCCCCAGTGTTCTCATTCCGTTCTACTTACTATAGCCTGGGTTAATCCATAAGGTTTCCACGATTTCAAAGTATTGGCCCTGGCCCTGATTGTAGCAACAATCTACTAACTAATCAATAAAAGCAGTTTGCAAACCAGTCGTTTCGTCTTTAAGGGTAGATGAGCCTATGCATATCCATTTACTGAATGATTTGTGGAAATAATGTGTATATGTCTAATTCATTTATATTTAATTGCATTATCAAAATATGAAGTATGTTTCGCTAATTTCAAATGTATAACATCTATATGTTTGACTTTTCTTATTAGTATTACTCTTCTTTCTTTGTCTGAAATGTTTCATTCTGTTATCTCAATTAAAGGAACGAACAAACGATTCTCAATAGAACTATTGACCTCACATATAAACGTCCGGTCTTCATTAATATAATTTGTTAATAAATTCGCATTTAGAATAATTGTCCGATGCGAGTTACTTCCCATTAACAATCTTCTTTTCAATTAACGATTTATGGGATTGGTAGTCTCGGTCACCCAGAACCCCCTAGTCTTCTACGTACGGAGGGTCTGGGTCGGTTCTTAATTTTTGACGAGAATTTACTGGATAATCTACCCCATAAAAACAACTCCCGGTTACGCATGGGCAATGTAACCTATTGGCTAAAATCAAGGTAAGTGATAGATCTCATGTAGCCGGGCCGATTTTGCTAGATTCTATTGGCTAATGGCTCGTTAATTGCTAGATCTTATGAAGCCGGGCCGAATTTGCTAGATTCTATAAAGCGAGGTTGAAATATATCCCCTCTATTATTAGAAACAAAATAGAGACGTTGGAAAAAGCATGAATTGCGATGAAGAATTAAGAAGATTGTGAGAAGCCATGCGTCTATTCATGACGAGAGAAAATTACCATTTCAATTAAAACCTTTACAAACAAAAGTTTAAAGGTTGTCATTGTTGACAAGCGAGCTGTTATGATAGATTCAGTAAGTGGTAACTTAAAAGACTGGATAATCCAGACAATGACCGACGTTCCGTCAAATTTTGAGGACCCATCCAGACTAATATTCGTAGAATATTTGTTTGGTTGATAAAGACTATGGGATTGGTCGATAAAAAAAGCACAATCATCAAGGGTGGATAACTTGAAAATATGTGTCCCCCAAAGATTAACCCAGAAAGGAATGATACCAACGCGTTTTACTTTGATCAGGTACCATGCAATTCATTTCATTGCCATTACAATTATTTTAGTAATTATCATTACCAATTACACTTTTTTTAAAATATAATCATTACAATTATTTTATTAATAATCATTACCCATTACTTAATGACTCTCTATTTCAACCATTTTACAGACATTAAACGCATAGACCCTATTTTTTCTTTCATTGCCACCTACGAAATCAGGCGGGGCCACGGTGGCTAAGTGTGTAAGACGCTAGCTTGATAGTCTGGAGGTCACGGGTTCGCTCTCGATGTTGGCAAAGGTGCAGGACGGAAGACCTGACAAGGACAGCTGTCTAGTCGTCCGTATGGGACGGAAACCAAGGTCCAGTGTACACACTAACGTGCCGCTGTCCTGGCAAATTTCCTTCATAGCGAGAGAGAAAGATGGGGTTTAACGTCCACTCGACATAAACTAGGTCATTTCGGGACTAATACATGTTTTAACTTTATTTCAATAATTCGCTTGTGCGTAGGGGTCCTTAGCAGTGGGAGGAAACCGGAGGACCCGGAGGAAACCTACGAGGTTGAACAGGCGACCCTACTCCTTGTCACGTACAACCACGCAAGTTGACTCAATTACAGGCTTTATAATACAGCACGCACATGCTAACCATCCCTCCTCCCTGACTCACTAATAGCAAATTGTATGGCATGTGAATTGTTAGTTTAAATCACAGAACAGTTTGTAAACTCGATCGTTTTTTGTTAACAATAAATAACATTTAGATATCGAATGAAAAAAAAAGAAACTCGATAATAAATTTCTTATTATAAACTTGCGTATAAAATAAATGTCAGTTTCAAAGTGTATTGTAAATACGTAGTTCGTATAGTCTTCTTTAACCTTTCGTCTTACATCGTTAATCTTCTCATTTATTTACAGTACAGAGGAGAATGAAAAGTAGGTGAAAGGGGTATTGTGTCTTTATCTAAGGAAACGGAATTGAGAGAGAGAGAGAGAGAGACAGAGAGAGAGAGAAAGAGAGAGAGAGAGAGCTTGAGGTGACATTCTTTATGCACTTTTTTTTCTAACTTTGAGAAAAATCACTTTTAAGTTTGAACCCATCATAGTTTGAAAAGTAACTATAAAATAAAAATAACAAGTACGAACAATCCAAACCCTAAGACAAAATTCGAAGTCCTAAAAACGTTATGGGCAAAATAGTATATTCAAGCAAAATAGTGTAATCAGCAAATGGACTGCTCCTCGTGTACAAAATACACGACAAGCAGTGGTAACAGGTGCCCGGAAGAGTAAGCTTACCCTGCCAGGCGCCACACCCGCATCCAATCTATTAGGCGAAATGTCAATGAACTATCGGTATGCAAAATGCACGCGATGAACTTGAAGCTTAGATGACAAATGCCTCGATCTACTTAAAAAATCAGAATAAAAGGTACAAGCTCTCGCGTAACGAATTAGCTGAGACACAAACACTCCATAAGCTGGTGATTTTGGAATGTTACTACTAATAAATGGTAACAATCGGAAAGTCAAAGTCATCCCGTTTATCGTACAATTTAACACTCAGTTTATGGCAATTATCAACATCGAGACGCAGATCCAAGTAGGAAGCGTAATTGTCACTGTCAGTGGTATTTTTAATTTCGAGCTCATCAGGATATATGAATTCTATATAATCACTAAATTTAGGATTATTCAGGGCTAAAACGTCATTTGTTTATTTGTTTTAACGAGCATCTGTATGTACTCGGCTTCGTACGAATAGAAAAACAGATCAGCAAGCAAAGGTGCACAGTTGGTGACCATTGGGATGCCAACCACTTGCTGATATATTTCCCCTCCAAATTCAACAAAAAATATCAATTAAAAAATCCAACATCTGAATTATCTTGATGGCTGTGTATTTGTTTTTTGAATCACTGTGATACTTTACGAAATATGTAGAATTAGAATTTACAACTAAATATTGATATCTAGCAGTACCCGATTTCGACGAAAAGACACCACTGTGAATAATGTCTTTCAACCGGGCTTTTAATTTACTATGGGGAATTTTAGTGTACAAAGTAGATAAGTCAAAAGTTTGAATAGATGAGACTGAAGCAAGGGATCTAGATTGCAAACCATCAAGTAATTCTTTGGAATTTTTTAATATCCACATTTGATTTATACCACTTCGAGAGTATACTTTGTAAAAGTATTTTTGAATACCCTGAAGATGTCAATATCTTTGAAAGTGGTTTTGTGGAACAACGGGATGAACCTGCTATATAGCGTTGCTTGTAGGGATGTTTATGTAATTTAGGTATCCAATACAACAAGGGCAAATCTGTATAGGTATTCCACATGGAGTACCAAATGAAGTGAGTACAGATTTGTGGTTGGATATAATTTCATCCTTACTAAGAGTAGACCGTTTATATGTAGCACTGTCGATTGGTTTCCCGAAATTACGTTCTTTGAACAGACAGTCAAAATAATGTTGTTAACATATAAACACTATGTTATTGGGCGCCTTGTCAGCTGAAACAATGACATAATTGTCATGCAAGGCATTGAGATTTTCAACAATGCTAACATCATTGAAAATCGACTTAGGCCTAGTGTCAACTGACAAACGTTGCATGTATATTCTTCGTTTAAATAAACGACTGATCGACTTGGTCCAATCAGAGAGAGTATCCGAGGTAACATCTCCCCTCTTACAACTTACAACTCCTATTCTAAGTATATCAAGTACCCACATCCATAGCATGAAACAAACACCATACAAAATAAGGAACATAGATTTTGTCTTTGAGAACTAAAGACTAACATTTGCAGATATAACCTTTTTAATCTCGCATAACACACAAATAAAATACTAAAATAGTTATATATGTAAATAATGCACTAACCAAACAAGCTATCGAGATATATTCATTGCTATACATTCTGTTTTTGATTTTGCCAAACATTTAGATATTGGTAGTAGTAACCTTCTTTGGCTGTTGAAATAAAATAAAACCAAGTACGAACAATCCAAACCATTAGACAAAATTCGGGGTCCTTAAAAACGGTATAGGCAAAATAGTGTAATCTGGCAAAATAGTGTAATCAGCATATGGACTGTTCACCGTGTACATTTTACAAGGTATCGTATTGATATGATGGGGATATCAACAACGCGTGGGGTGACATTAAAATTGTTCTATCTGCATTTTCGGGAAAAGTAAATCCATCATGAAAATAAGGTTATATCTGCATTAGCGTGTCCGTAAAAGATCCCGTGACAGTTGGAATTCGATATAAGAGTAGGCCGTAGTGATTGACCCATTAGATACAACTTGTTTTTAACGTAATGAATACAGATAGAACCATTTTAATATTTCTTGTACCTATGCTCAGCAGATATAACCTATTTTATGTGTCAATTATGGTGAAACTAGACAAAGAAACCCTGTAATAATAATTTTGATAGTTCTCTGATGCAGATAGAATCTTATTTCCATGGTGGCTTTTCTTTTCCCGAAAGTTAAGAACCCTTTTAATGCCACCTCAAGAGAGAGAAATTTGTAACAAAGTGATGTTGACGTGTAAACTCTCGATAATTTCTGTGAAGGCACGATCCTAATAAACATCTATTTTGTAAATTATCATTATTAATAAGCGACATATGATCCGCATATAACACTAGATATAACTTCAAAGATATGATTATCATTCCTATCCATCTCAGCTAATTGTTTTAACACGCTTTATAAGCAGAATTCTAAAATTGAAACGGTAAAACTAAGCTAAAAGAAATAAATGATGTCTCCGATCCATACAGCTAGATTATAATAATGTATGTTGTGTTGTGCCCATGTATATGTTTTAACCGGGTATGGTTCAGGTATGGGTCTGTGTTAAAACGCGAGCAGCGTTTAGATTAAATTTAGGGTAAAGCATAATGCACAAGGAAAATTTAAAACTAAATAACCCTTTGTAAATTTTCGAGATAGCGTGTGGGTCGGTTTTAGTTCTAAATAAATGGTTTAAAGTGAATCAGGGTGTATCGCAATATATAGCGTGTAGCTTATGCAATATAACTGTTTCTTGATTCTTCGTGTCGTTTTGTGATAAAAAAAGTGTAAAGGAAAATACGTTTAAAGAGAGTATGAGTTAAAAACGTGAAAATATATCATGGTAAAATGGGTAATTTAAGTTTGTATTTGAATGTCCGAATAGCTGTCGAATAAATTTTGAATTACCTCATAATAATAATAAAAATAATCACGTCATTTTACAAGGGTAGCAAATTAGGCCTGAGGCCTTTTTCAAATTTGGCCCTTGGCACAGATCGTGCGAATGATTTCGATCATTACCGCAGGAAGAAACCGAAGAACTCGGGGGAAACCTGCCTGATCGGACGGGAGACCGAATATCCCTCTCACTTACAACGATAAAGTTTATGCCCAGAGCTGGGATTGAACCCTCGTTGCATTGGTGAGAAGCCGCCTCTCTATCGCCACGGCTATCCGACCAGCTTAATATATTAAATGTATACGTAAAACCATTCTAATGTATTGGAAACTTATTTGTAAGTTGTTGTTTGTTATATGTGTTAAACGTAAGGAATATAATACACGGACGATATGTAGCTTATTAATAATACTTGAAAAACTAGATGTTTAGGAAGATCGTGCCTTCACATAAGTCAACATCAGGTATAGATCACCTTGTTACAAATGGGTTTTAACGTCCACTCGACACAAACTAGATCATTTCGTGACTAACATATGGTTTAATTTTATTTCAATAATTCGCTTGCGCGAAGGGGTCTTTTAGCATTGGGAGGAGGACCCGGAGAAAACCCACGAGGCTGGACAGGCGACCCTACGCCTTGGCACGTACAACTTGGGAATCGAAACCACACCAGTTGACTCAATGACAGGCTTTATGATACAGCACGCACGTGCTAACCATTTCCCCCCGAAACGGAATTGACTAGGCCTTTTTATCTCCTTCCCTTGTTAGTTCAAGCTTACTACTTGGCTTTTCAAACAAGTTTCGCAGGTAGAAGAGGACGTTAAGCTTTAAGCACGAAGAATAGGCCATTGTTTTCATTTGATCTACCATACGTAAGATACAACATAATGATCAGACATACTGTCGTTCAGACTGTGTTCCCTACAGAAGATTTGTTTACAGCACATTGGGGTGCACGAAAAAGATCCATTAACATTAGGAATTCGATAATATAAGAGGAGAGCGTTGTGCCGCTGTCCGGGTAAAATTATCCTCATAGCACACTGTATGGCGCATGTCCGTCTCCATTAGCCCAGTTCGTAGGAGCAGAACAGTAGGACGTTAAACCCCCTTTCACATTTATTGTTACAGCGAGTTCTTGGCGTGCGATGCAAGGGAATGTGGGCAAATCCCTAGAAGCGTCAACGCTGATTGATTAATCAATGTCTGACGTCCAAAGGTCAAGAGTCGCTCGCATGACAAGTGACGCGATTTTCTACTACACTGGTGGGATCTTTATGTAGTGTAGCCATCAAAAGTATAAAAAAGTAACAAAACGAAATATAGATTTGTAAAGGAGCAGAACGGTATGACGTTAAACACTATTTCGTTTTACTTGTCTTTACTACACTAGGATCATGAAGAATTGTTATATAAAAGGCGTTCTGATTGAAGTGAGGGATTCTGAGCCAACGAAACGGCCTGTTACTGCGAGTTCTTGGCGTGCGATGCAAGCGACTGTGGGTAAAGCGCTAGAAGCGTCGACGCTGATGGATTAACCAATGTCTGACGTCATCATAAGGTCAAGAGTCGCTCGCATGACAAGCTACGCTATATTCCACTACAAATAGTCAGACCAGTATGTAGAGTAGGCCATTAAAAGTTTAAAGAATAACGAAAGGAAATATAGATCGGCATTTTAATCAAAATGAAACAAAAAGTAGAAGTTAGATTTGTGGATATATTAGTACTACATGTACGTATGTGAGTCTCATTTTATGCCAACCAATGGGCCTTATTCGTCTGGACGAGGTAGCAGACCACATGGTTCATAAACATCATGTTTGTAGTCACAGTTACCAGTTTCTTCGTTAAATACCAAATCTGGAATATATAAAATATATATAGATTAACGAATGTAAATATACATGTGTCATGTAGTGTGCGGAGATGGAAATTGAAAGCGGCCATACCCCATACAGTATACTATTAGGTACATTATTTATCTTTCTTGCTACACTTCATCATTTACCAGGGGTTACTTTACAAGGGGGGGGGGGGTTAGCGCGTGCGCGTTGTATCACTAGGTCTATCATTGGGTCAAATGGTTTGGTTTCGAATTCTTGATTGTACGTGACAAGGGGTCGGATCGTCTGTCCAGCCTCGTGGGTTTTATTCGGGTCATCCGGTTTCCCAAGACTGCAACGCGTAAGACAATTTTTCAAATAAAGTTGAACCATATGTTAATAGCGAAATGCCTAGTTTGTGTGGATTGGATGTTAACCCCCAACCATCTCCCCCCGCCTCTTTTTTTACGGATATGCTAGCGAGGACACATTAAACTCGATAGACGCGTTTGGTTTCCAGACCACAAATCGCTATCGGTTATTTGTCCGCACTGCTTGTGATTTAAATACATTTAGATACCAATACAATAGTGCTCTGTGAAGCTGAAAGGTTCCATACGTTAAGGTAGAACACTTCAGATTGCAAAAGTCTAGGTTCTATGGTCCTGAGAGATTTAGAGGACAAGATGCTGTTAAAAATACGTACCACCAGGACAGTAATTATGACCGAAGAATTCTCCACTTTGACATGTATAATATGACGTACAGGCATGACCGTAGTCGGGATACTTGCCGTCCGGTACACCAGTACAATCTATTAACATTCCACAAGGTGGTCCCACGTTAGCTTCGCTGAAATGATTTTTGTATATTTCTATAAATAATTATATATAATAGCGATTGGTGTCAAATATTTTCTGTATATTTTTTATAAATATTTTAAAATAATTTTTGTTAAATTTATCAATAATTATATTTTTTTTAGTTTATTTTTATAAATAATTATGTAAACGAAATCGAACTAAATTATGACTTACTCATCACAATCCCCAATAGCTGCATTAAAGACAAACCCTTTTTCACATTCAACTGTTTCATCTTCGCCATCTTTACATCTTACAAAAGACTTGCAACCAATTTCATAGATTCCATCGTCTTGGCCAGTACAATCAAAACCCAGAACTATAAGATAATAAAAATATATTAAACACGCATAACGTGACAGACAACTCTGCTTTCTGCAGATCTTTCGTTTGGGACTGATTTTGTAAATGAAATGGGGTTTAACGTCCTACTGTTCTAATCCGACTTGGCTAATGACGGTAATACTTTATACAGTGTGCTATGATGGAAAGTGTGCCTGGACTCTTATATCGAAAGCCGACGGACAATGCGTCTTTTATGTGCACGATAATGTATCAGGCCCTCATTCTTGCACCACTGACAAGGAAGGGGAGGGACACCTTTAAAGCACAAGGATTATTTAGCCAACAGTTTATCACTTCGCAACCGCAGCTTCCGCAAACCCTGTGTCTAACACTGTTCTGTTCCTAAACGATAATTTAGACGGGTATCCGCCGCACAGTGTGCTATGGGGTAAATTCTACAGCCTACTTCTATATCGCATCCAAACTACCAATGGATCTTTTACGTTACGCTGCTTGTCCACCAAAACGACCATTTTGTTGTCAAATGCGATAAACTGTCCTGGACCGGTCCCGATGCAGACAGAGGGCCTGACAAGAACAACTACCTAGTCGTTCGTACGGGACGGAAAACCGAGGTCCCGTGTACACATTGGCGTGCACATAAAAGATCAATTGACAGTTGGTATTCAGTTGCTGCCCGGACAAAATTTCCCTAATGGACACTGTATGGCGAGTGCCCGTCTTCAATTAGCCCAGGTTAGGTGCAGAAGCGTAGTACGTTAAACCCCATTTCAATCATTCATTCATTGTCCTACCGTGCATCTATTACATTAAACTGTAACTTACCTGTAACGGTGAAACAAGTTATAAACAAGAGTAAACACTTCATATTGGTATATTCTATCACAAGCTATAATTCCCTCTGATGACCAGGTAATTTCTCCCATCCTTTAAATACTGTATTATCATTTAAAAAAATAAATACACTTGTTTGTTTTATTATAAATATGCCACAGAGATATAGAAAAATTCAAAACGTCATCGTAGAACCCTACTTATCATCAGATCGTGTTAACAACTTCGATGTAAAGCAAATATTGGTTTTTTAAACTGTATTTGGTCGATGCACCGAATTTACCTGCCGCTCGCTAGACAGATGGAATTCGATATAAGAGTGGTGCCACTGTCCTGGAAAAATGTCCTTCATAGCACACGGTATGTCGTATGCCCGTCTTCATTAGCCCAGTTCGGGATAGAACAGTACGGCGTTAAACACTATTTCATTTCATTATCATTTCATCTGCCGTTTAACCACTTTTATTCCCGGCTCCTTTTGGCACCAGACAGATTATGCCTACTTTCCAGGAATATGCGATACCATAAATACTGACATAAGTGTATAAATGTCGCAATAATGCAGCTCCTCAATACTTATCTGAACTCTTGTATGACTACAACCCTATTAGATCACTCGCTCTCAAAATAAACAGTCACTAGTTATTCCAGTTCAGTTCAGCTAGTCATAGATTATGGAACGGACGTCCACTTTACTGTTTCGACAGTTTTACCAGTAGAACCATTACTAAAAGCTTTTTGAGCATGTGTCAATTATTATATGGCGATATTTTTGAAATTCACAAAAAGGCACATATTAAGGTGACATGAATGTATGCAAAGTAATTTATATTTAATTTTAAATTGATCGACATAAATTTACGCCTGCTTTTTGCAATATATAATTCTTATTTTTTATTTCGAATGTTATGGAAAATATTGAGTTAGAGACTGAGCTGCTTTAAATGATCAAATGTACGACGAATCTATTTAGTAGGTTTACTAGACTGGTCGTGCCTAGATGATTTATCGTCCACTCAATGTATATATCGAGGGTTTAGAACATAATTGTGAGAAGTCAAAAATAACCCAATTTTTTTTTATTCTATTCAAGTGAAGCGCTTGTAATTCTCTCTCTTTCTATTGGTATATAAAACAATATCATCGCTTATTTCAAAATGTCTGAAAATATCGATCAAAAATATTAATTAATGACAATTTGGTAGTGAATCAAAAGTTTAAATTGCAATTTTCTCAAAATCAGGCAAGTGTGTTCTAAACCCTCGATATACTAGGTCAGTTCGTGGGATATTATAATAATATTGTTTAATCTTAATAGGTATTTGCGAGTTGAGGTGTTGGATGGCCAATTGGTTAGCAGGTGCGCGCCGTATCATAAAGCCTGGCATTGAATCAAGTGGCGTGGTTTTCGAATCCCCGGTTGTTTGGATGCGGAGGGATACTGTAGTCCACAGAGAACATTCTGAGGTTAAGCATGCGACCCCGTACCCATTCAAAACTTAGGCTGCCTGTCTACAAAGTCATAGTCGAGTCGATAAGTCCCGCCCCAAAATGATCACGTGAGGGTTTAAAATGGACGACATTTAGGACAGTGGTCATATTCTCGAAGTATGACGTAGATGGTTATCTGTGTGCAGTTTGCCCTGAATCAATACTTGGGCTTGATACCACACCTATTAATAAACGTTAAGATCTAATGCCAGGTACACGTTGTCAATATTCGTGCTGCGATTGGAAATGAAATGAAATGCAATGGGGTTTAAGGTCCTTCTGTTCTGCCCCGAACTGGGCAGCTGCGATTAACATAGTGGTTATTATTCTTTGAGTTATTGTGATGATCCTATCAGATTTTATCATATAGTGAGTTCAGTCGTAGGAATCGTTCTGATTGTATCGATACTCATCCGAACGTGCCAGATAGTGAACTCAAAAGGGACACTCCTACCGTATACCCCCGTCAGACCGAGATGGCGTCCTTACTGCGCTGCTACGGCGTCGGAAAATGTTCTCAGAGCGCGTCAAGATTGTCATAAACGTGGTTGAAACGCCAGCTATGCGCTGTAGTCTCCATTGCAGCAAATCGTCGCAGCCACGACGTCTAATTTGAGCATGTTCAAAACAAACGCGATCTGACCTGGAAAGTTGTGAGAACACGGCTTTTTCAAGTTTGAAAATTTTTGGGACACTTTCTCGCGTTGTGTTCACGTTTGCCGGTCGCCGTACGGTCGCTGTAGAGCAGTAAGGACGTCACCAAGGTCTGACGGAGCCATTGACGTATCGCATGACAACAAAACGTCTACTAAGACATGCAGTCCTGTGACTTTTATATAAAAAGTCCTATAGATAGCCTACATGGTCCCGTCCTCAGTATCTCCAGTGTTCTTTTTTCCGTTCTACCTCACCATACCCTGAGTTAATCCATAGGGTTTCCACGATATTAAATTATCTTCCCTGGCCCTGGTTGTAGCTACAGCCAACAAACCAATCAATAAAAACAGTTTGCAAACCAGTCGTTTCGCCGTTAAGGGTAGGTGACCCGATACATATTCATTTACTGACTGATTTATGTAAATAATGTATAGATGTCTAATTCATTTATATTTTTTAAAAATAAATGAATAATGCAATTAAAATTGTATTATCAAAATCTGTAGTATTTTTCGCTAATTCCAAATATGTACAACATCTATATGTTTGACTTTTGTTATAGTATTACTAATCATTGTTTGTCTGAAATGTTTCATTCTGTTATATTTATTATTATTGAACTTATACCTGACAATTTAATTCTCAATAACTTTTCTACGATATCACGTGGACATAAAACTCCAGGAAGAAAAACGAATAGAACTCTTGACCCCACACACATTAATATAATATTGTATAATTTGTTGTTAATAAATTCGCATTTAGAATAATTTGGACTTCTCTTATGGACTCAGACTAGTAATTATTTGCCCATTGACTTCAATGTTAAATGGCTGTAACATCACTGGCTGTAGCTTTTTGCTCAACATTCTGTTGGTTCCAATATTTTTAGGCACAATGGGGACAACATTTGGCAATCTCCCCATCGTAAACTTGTAGGGTTAATGTGGTTTAGATTTTTTGCTGCAGGGATTTGAAGTTGACTTGGGTGAAAATCTCACTTACGATACATATCACTGCTCCGCAGAAAGACATTTTACTCCCCCATCCCTCCGCTGTAATATCACCAGTATTACCCAAAACTGCTATAAAATTGCAAATTTGATCCCTTTTCTCCTATTCTAGACCAAAAAGTCAACCCAAAAATGCAGGAAGAGGGGAGAAAAAAATAAAGGGAAAAATTGTCTATTAATAACTCGCATTCGGCCAATAATTACTAGTCTTAGTCCTATATACCTCACATGTTCTTGCTGTTTGAACAAATCTGTGGTTATCTAATAAACAAACATATATGCAATGCCATGGCCAAAGAGTATGAAAATCCATGCATTTGAAGATGCGCAGTGCAGCATTCTACAATCACTATAGTGCATTAGAAAACTGCGGAAATTCAGATAGAAATTTGAAAGCACATAAATTTTGAATTCCACACAACATTTTTATTTTGGGACATAAATGCATTCTGTAAAAAGATGAGATAAATTCAATATAATTCCATCACGGAAATACTTTAAAACAGTAATCATGATGCAATATTAGACTTTTTATCACTTTCATCGAAAACTACAGTTTTTTCTCTGTTAACGTAGCTGCAAATGTTAAATTGTGGCCAAATCTAAGATGTTGAAACAAGCAGTGCTTATCATGAAAACTAGGCAAATAATTACTAGTCTTAGTCCTTATTGTCCGAGGAGAGTTACTCCCCTTTGCCAACTTATACGAAGTTGGTCGATAAACACTAACGTGACGCTGTACGGCGTTGCCGCTGTCCGGACAAATGTACTTCATAGTGAGAGAAGAGAGAGAGAGGGGGTTCAACATCCACTCAACACAACTGGGTCATTTCGGGACTAACATATGGTTTAATTTTATTTCAATAATTCGTTTGCGCGTAGGGGTCTTTTACAGTGGGAGGAAACCGGAGTGCCCGGAGAAAACCCACGAGGTTGAGAAGGCGCACCTATCTCCATGCCACATACGCTCACACCAGGGCTCGAAACCACAGCCGCAAGCCAGAGGTGGCCGGCCAGCTAGAGGTCGAAGCGCGACATTCAAGACCACTAGCCCCCCCCCCCCCCATAGTGAGAGAAAGATCGGGTTTAATGTCCATTCGACACAAACTAGGTCATTTCGGGACTAACATGTTATGGTTTAACTTCTTTTCAATAATTCGCTTGCGCGTAGGGGTCGTTAGCAGGAGGAAACCGGAGGACCCGGAGAAAACCCTTGATGCTTAGCAGGCGACCCTACTCCTTGTCACGTACAACCGGGGATTCAAAACCACACCAGTTGAATGAATGACAGGCTTGATAATACAGCACGCACATGCTAACCATCACCCTCCCCGACTCACTCATATCACATTGTATGGCATGGGCCCGTCTTCATTAGCCCCGTCGGAGCAGAAGAGTAGCACGTTAAACCCCATTTCATTTTATATACAAAATCAATCACACAGTGGATTACAGTAATCTGAAATATTAGTTTAAATCACAGAACAGTTTGTAAACTCGATCGTTTTTTGTTAACAATAAATAACATTTAGATATCGAATGAAAAAAAATGAAAATCGATCATAAATTTCTTATTATAAACATGCGTATAAAATGAATATCAGTTTTAAAGTGGATTGTAAATACGTAGTTCGTATAGTCTTCTTTAATCTTTCGTATGTAATCTTCACATTTATTTACAGGTCAAAGGCCGAATGAATAGAAGGAGAATAGGTTATTGTGTCTTTATTTAGGAAACAAAATTGAGAGAGAGAGAGGGGGGGGAGGGTGCGTGAGGTGACATTAAAAATGTTCTATATCCACTTTTTCTAATTTAGGGAAAAATCACTTTTTAGTTTGGACCCATCATAGCTTGAAAAGTAACTATCTTACAACTCCTATATTAATATATCAAGTACCCACATCCATAGCATGAAACAAACACTATACAAGATAAGGAACATAGATTTTGTCTATGAGAAATAAAGACCAACATTTGCAGATAGAACCTTTTTAATCTCGAATAACACACAAACAAAATATTAAAATAGTTCTATATGTAAATAATGTACTAATCGGGTACATTCATTGCTATACTTTCAGTTTTTGATTTTGCCAAACATTTAGATATTGGCAGTGGTAAACCTGGCTCTTCAAAGCATTTTACAAGATATGATTGGGACATCAACAACACGTGGGGTGACATGAAAAGGGTTCTATCTGCATTTTCGGGAAAAGTAAAGCCACCATGTTGACGTGTAATCTTCCGATAACTTCTTTGAAGGCACGATCTTAATAAACATCTAATTATTCAATTATTATTAAAAAGCGACATATGATCCGCGTATATCACTAGATATAACTTCAAAGAGAATATATTGGTGGTCAATGCATTATAATTACAAACACCATAATTGATAATAAATAATACCATATATGATTATCATTCCTATCTATCTCAGCTAATTGTTAGACGCAGAATCCTAAAATTGAAACGGTAAAACTAAGCTAAAAGAAATAAATGATATCCCCAATCTATATATAGCAGGCCCAAAGCCAGAAACCAAAATTTAGCCGACATAGGGGGGCGAGGAAGATAAATTTCCGACAACAAAAAATCAATGATCGAAGGTCATCGCCGACTGCCGTAAGCAGGAGGAGGGGAGAGCACGGAAATTGGAAGCTTTGAGAGTGAATTTAGGCCTCTATGACATGCAGGTGACGAATGTGTCGGAAAATTAAGAGTTTCGAGCCGACATTTACTATCTCTCGGCCGAATTTGAGAGGATATGTCGTACTAAAACTCTCTCCCGGCGAAAATGCGAGCATAGCTAACCAGCGATTTTTTTCCGACGCAGACAGAAAAATTCCTGATATATAGTTAGATTGTAATAATGTAATGTTGTGTTGTGTCGTTTTCTTAAAATAAAGTGTAGAGGAAAATACGTTAAAAGAGAGTATGTGTTAAAAGCGTGAAAATATATCATGGTAAAATGGGTGATTTAAATTTGGATTCGAATATGCGATGAGCTGTCGAATAAATTTTGAATTCCCTCATATATCATGCGAAGCGTTTACGGGTTTAACGTCCACTCGACACAAACTAGGTCATTTCGTGACTAACATAATATGGTTTAATTTATTTCAATAATTCGCTTGCGCGTTGGAGTCTTTTAGCAGTGGGAGGAAGACCCGGAAGAAATCCACAAGGTTGAACAGGCGACCCTACGCCTTGGAACGTACAACCGGGGATTCGAAACCACGCCAGTTTACTTAATGGCAGGCTTTATGATACAGCACGTGCTAAAAATTTGCCCCCCCCCCCCAATGGAATTGACTAGGCCTCCTAATCTTTTCCCTTTTTAGTTCAAGTTTACTACTTGGCTTTTTAACAAGTTTCGCATGAAATAATTGTCTGCGATATCACCCAAGGTAGAAGAGGACGTTAAGCTTTAAGCACAAACGATATGACATATCTTTTGTTTTTACCTACCATTCGTAAGATGCAACATAATGATAAGACATACTTTCGTTCAGACTGTGTTACCCACAAAAGATATATTTACAGCACATAGGCGTGCACGAAAAAGATCACTTAACATTTGGAATTTGATAATATAAGAGTAGAACGTTGTGCCGCTGTCTGGGTAAAATTCCCCTTATAGCATACTGTATGGCGTATGCCCGTCTCCATTAGCCCAGTTCGTAGGAGCAGAACAGTAGGATGTTAAACCCCATTTCATATTCATCGTTACTGTGAGTTCTTGGCGTGCGATACAAGCGACTGTGGGTAAAGCGCTAGAAGCGTCGACGCTGATGGATTAACCAATGTCTGACGTCATAAGGTAAAAAGTCGCTCGCATGACAAGCGACGCGTTCTTCCACTACAACTGGTGAGATCTTTCTGTTGTGTAGCCATCGGAAGTATAAAAAATTACAAAACGAATTATAGATCTAAATTTTAATCAGAATGAAAAAAGAGTAGATACTAAATTGTAGATAGATCTGCATTTTAATGTTAGTCTCATTTTATGACAAACAGTGGGCCTTATTCGTCAGGACGAGGTAGCAGACCACATGGTTCATAAACATCATGTTTGTAGTCACAGATACCAGTTTCTTCGTTAAATACCAAATCTGGAAGATAAATAATATATATGGTTTAACGCATGTAGTGTACGGAGATGGAAATTAAAAGCGGCCATACCTCATACAGTATACTATTAGGTACATTATTTTGTCTTTCTTGATACACTTCATTAACTGTCAGGGGTTACTTTACGGGGGGGGGGGGGGTAGCGCCTGTGCGCTGTATCACTAGGTCTGACATGGGCAAATGGCTTGGTTTCGATTTCCCGATGGTCGCCTGTCCAGTCTCGTGGGTTTTATCCGGGTCCTCCGGTTTCCCCACAGCCGCAAGCCAGAGGTGGCCGGCCAGCTAGAGGTCGAAGCGCGACATTCAAAACCACAAGCCCCCCCCCCCCCCCCATAGTGAGAGAAAGATCGGGTTTAATGTCCATTCGACACAAACTAGGTCATTTCGGGACTAACATGTTATGGTTTAACTTCTTTTCAATAATTCGCTTGCGCGTAGGGGTCGTTAGCAGGAGGAAACCGGAGGACCCGGAGAAAACCCTTGATGCTTAGCAGGCGACCCTACTCCTTGTCACGTACAACCGGGGATTCAAAACCACACCAGTTGAATGAATGACAGGCTTGATAATGCAGCACGCACATGCTAACCATCACCCTCCCCGACTCACTCATATCACATTGTATGGCATGGGCCCGTCTTCATTAGCCCCGTCGGAGCAGAAGAGTAGCACGTTAAACCCCATTTCATTTTATATACAAAATCAATCACACAGTGAATTACAGTAATCTGAAATATTAGTTTAAATCACAGAACAGTTTGTAAACTCGATCGTTTTTTGTTAACAATAAATAACATTTAGATATCGAATGAAAAAAAATGAAAATCGATCATAAATTTCTTATTATAAACATGCGTATAAAATGAATATCAGTTTTAAAGTGGATTGTAAATACGTAGTTCGTATAGTCTTCTTTAATCTTTCGTATGTAATCTTCTCATTTATTTACAGGTCAAAGGCCGGATGAATAGAAGGAGAATAGGTTATTGTGTCTTTATTTAGGAAACAAAATTGAGAGAGAGAGAGGGGGGGGGGGGAGGGTGCGTGAGGTGACATTAAAAATGTTCTATATCCACTTTTTCTAATTTAGAGAAAAATCACTTTTTAGTTTGGACCCATCATAGCTTGAAAAGTAACTATCTTACAACTCCTATATTAATATATCAAGTACCCACATCCATAGCATGATACAAACACTATACAAGATAAGGAACATAGATTTTGTCTATGAGAAATAAAGACCAACATTTGCAGATAGAACCTTTTTAATCTCGAATAACACACAAACAAAATATTAAAATAGTTCTATATGTAAATAATGTACTAATCGGGTACATTCATTGCTATACTTTCAGTTTTTGATTTTGCCAAACATTTAGATATTGGCAGTGGTAAACCTGGCTCTTCAAAGCATTTTACAAGATATGATTGGGACATCAACAACACGTGGGGTGACATGAAAAGGGTTCTATCTGCATTTTCGGGAAAAGTAAAGCCACCATGTTGACGTGTAATTTTCCGATAACTTCTTTGAAGGCACGATCTTAATAAACATCTAATTATTCAATTATTATTAAAAAGCGCTAATGATCCGCGTATATTACTAGATATAACTTCAAAGAGAATATATTGGTGGTCAATGCATTATAATTACAAACACCATAATTGATAATAAACAATACCATATATGATTATCATTCCTATCTATCTCAGCTAATTGTTAGACGCAGAATCCTAAAATTGAAACGGTAAAACTAAGCTAAAAGAAATAAATGATATCCCCAATCTATATATAGCAGGCCCAAAGCCAGAAACCAAAATTTAGCCGACATAGGGGGGCGAGGAAGATAAATTTCCGACAACAAAAAATCAATGATCGAAGGTCATCGCCGACTGCCGTAAGCAGGAGGAGGGGAGAGCACGGAAATTGGAAGCTTTGAGAGTGAATTTAGGCCTCTATGACATGCAGGTGACGAATGTGTCGGAAAATTAAGAGTTTCCAGCCGACATTTACTATCTCTCGGCCGAATTTGAGAGGATATGTCGTACTAAAACTCTCTCCCGGCGAAAATGCGAGCATAGCTAACCAGCGATTTTTTTCCGACGCAGACAGAAAAATTCCTGATATATAGTTAGATTGTAATAATGCAATGTTGTGTTGTGTCGTTTTCTTAAAATAAAGTGTAGAGGAAAATACGTTAAAAGAGAGTATGTGTTAAAAGCGTGAAAATATATCATGGTAAAATGGGTGATTTAAATTTGGATTCGAATATGCGATGAGCTGTCGAATAAATTTTGAATTCCCTCATATATCATGCGAAGCGTTTACGGGTTTAACGTCCACTCGACACAAACTAGGTCATTTCGTGACTAACATAATATGGTTTAATTTATTTCAATAATTCGCTTGCGCGTTGGAGTCTTTTAGCAGTGGGAGGAAGACCCGGAAGAAATCCACAAGGTTGAACAGGCGACCCTACTCCTTGGAACGTACAACCGGGGATTCGAAACCACGCCAGTTTACTTAATGGCAGGCTTTATGATACAGCACGTGCTAAAAATTTGCCCCCCCCCCCCAATGGAATTGACTAGGCCTCCTAATCTCTTCCCTTTTTAGTTCAAGTTTACTACTTGGCTTTTTAACAAGTTTCGCATGAAATAATTGTCTGCGATATCACCCAAGGTAGAAGAGGACGTTAAGCTTTAAGCACAAACGATATGACATATCTTTTGTTTTTACCTACCATTCGTAAGATGCAACATAATGATAAGACATACTTTCGTTCAGACTGTGTTACCCACAAAAGATATATTTACAGCACATAGGCGTGCACGAAAAAGATCACTTAACATTTGGAATTTGATAATATAAGAGTAGAACGTTGTGCCGCTGTCTGGGTAAAATTCCCCTTATAGCATACTGTATGGCGTATGCCCGTCTCCATTAGCCCAGTTCGTAGGAGCAGAACAGTAGGATGTTAAACCCCATTTCATATTCATCGTTACTGTGAGTTCTTGGCGTGCGATACAAGCGACTGTGGGTAAAGCGCTAGAAGCGTCGACGCTGATGGATTAACCAATGTCTGACGTCATAAGGTAAAAAGTCGCTCGCATGACAAGCGACGCGTTCTTCCACTACAACTGGTGAGATCTTTCTGTTGTGTAGCCATCGGAAGTATAAAAAATTACAAAACGAATTATAGATCTAAATTTTAATCAGAATGAAAAAAGAGTAGATACTAAATTGTAGATAGATCTGCATTTTAATGTTAGTCTCATTTTATGACAAACAGTGGGCCTTATTCGTCAGGACGAGGTAGCAGACCACATGGTTCATAAACATCATGTTTGTAGTCACAGATACCAGTTTCTTCGTTAAATACCAAATCTGGAAGATAAATAATATATATGGTTTAACGCATGTAGTGTACGGAGATGGAAATTAAAAGCGGCCATACCTCATACAGTATACTATTAGGTACATTATTTTGTCTTTCTTGATACACTTCATTAACTGTCAGGGGTTACTTTACGGGGGGGGGGGGGTAGCGCCTGTGCGCTGTATCACTAGGTCTGACATGGGCAAATGGCTTGGTTTCGATTTCCCGATGGTCGCCTGTCCAGTCTCGTGGGTTTTATCCGGGTCCTCCGGTTTCCCCACAGCCGCAAGCCAGAGGTGGCCGGCCAGCTAGAGGTCGAAGCGCGACATTCAAGACCACTAGCCCCCCCCCATAGTGAGAGAAAGATCGGGTTTAATGTCCATTCGACACAAACTAGGTCATTTCGGGACTAACATGTTATGGTTTAACTTCTTTTCAATAATTCGCTTGCGCGTAGGGGTCGTTAGCAGGAGGAAACCGGAGGACCCGGAGAAAACCCTTGATGCTTAGCAGGCGACCCTACTCCTTGTCACGTACAACCGGGGATTCAAAACCACACCAGTTGAATGAATGACAGGCTTGATAATGCAGCACGCACATGCTAACCATCACCCTCCCCGACTCACTCATATCACATTGTATGGCATGGGCCCGTCTTCATTAGCCCCGTCGGAGCAGAAGAGTAGCACGTTAAACCCCATTTCATTTTATATACAAAATCAATCACACAGTGAATTACAGTAATCTGAAATATTAGTTTAAATCACAGAACAGTTTGTAAACTCGATCGTTTTTTGTTAACAATAAATAACATTTAGATATCGAATGAAAAAAAATGAAAATCGATCATAAATTTCTTATTATAAACATGCGTATAAAATGAATATCAGTTTTAAAGTGGATTGTAAATACGTAGTTCGTAGTAGTTAGGATGCCTGTTCAGCCACGCTCGTGCGTGCATGCGCAGACACATGCACGTGCATGCACATGACCTTGCACGTGTTTGACCTTGATGACCCCTAGCACGTGTGTGACCCCTTGCACGTGTTTGACCCCTTGCACGTGACCTTGCACGTGCATGACCCAGAAAGAGAGGGCGCGCGCGCGGAAGAAGAGAGAGAGAGAGAGAGAGAGGAGGGAAGAAGGGGGAAGAACTCTTTTCCATTGATTAAGTTGGCCCTGAAAAGGGCCGTTTGGTCAGACTAGAATGCGAGGGTTAGCAGGAGCATTTCGGCTTTTCTGCCAAATACCTTGGCCGCTTCTGGCATTTGAGATGATGTTTAGATCTCCTATGGTAGGTGTTGGATACATCTACCCCACACCAGAAACAGACAAGGTAATCGGCATCCGGCCGGTTCCCCTTAAACAAAGGGTGATATCCCCCGCAAGTTGTACAGACTCTCTTATCGTTAGAATCCATTTTGTTTGTGACTTCTTTTGGCTTCGACACTCCTATTTATAGCTCGGGACGGGACGAGTCTAATGTGTTGGGGCGATACCATTTTCCACCAATCAGAATAGCATGACGTCACATGACGTCACAAAAAAACAGACACGTAATATGTTGTCGACATTTTATTGAACTTGAACACATTTACAAAGCATATTATTGAACACAAAATTGAACTTGAACACAAAGGCATTGAACACAAAAAACATATTTACAGAGCAAAAAAGCATCGACACCGTTGTCCCTTCTTCTGGTCTGGTTGCAAATCGGGGAAATGATCCCTGGCCCATTGTTCGACTAGTATATCGTTTACACGATACACGCGACCGAAAACGGAGAGGGCGTGTGTGGAGGGCACGTGAAATCGATGACATAGATAATACAAACAATAATGTCCGCACACAACACTGTCGAGTCCTTGAATCCATCGGGGTTGGTAGTGGAGTTGTAGATCTCGGACGAAACGTCGAAAGGCTTCTCCGTAGACATCAGGGTGACAGCCGTACGAATCGAAGAAGGTAACGTGATCTGGTCCTTCGCATACAAACACGGTCCAGTGTTTGCCGGGTTGGTCTTCGTCGTCCGTGTTGATGACGTAGGCTTTAGGGTACGAGGTCGGGCGTAGTATATCCAGATGATTACGGGCCCATACACCCCCGAAAACGCTACCAGGGAGATGTTTTTCTAAAGTCTGTGTCAATTGTTGATTGGAGAGAGCCTCACCAATCTGTGATGACTTGTCGGTTAGCGTCGATTTCCAAGACATTGTCGTATTCGGCAAACACAACAAGACTGAGGTGATTGGTCGGGGCCGCAGCGAACTTGAGTTCCAAAGACAGGTTACCCGCCGCTTTGGGATGAAAGTAGTTACCATCGGCTCCGTGGTCGTTGGTCAAATCGAAACAATACAAGGTGTACCCATTGATATAGTCGTGGAAAGGGAGGTCCAGGTCTTCTCGGGTGTTTAAGACGGCCACCCTTTTCATCAAATCCAGGTAGGGAGTGATGGCTTGTCGCTGGGGAAAGTTGACGTCGTATTCGTCTACAATTTCACCGTTCTTGGTCAATTTGATGTTTTCCAATTGATTGTGTTGGAATTCGAAGGGATTTCTGTTTTTTCTTCCATCGTAGGCCGTGTTACGTACCATACCCACGATTAATCTCTTTGGTAGGCTTTCGTTGACAAACAGATTGTCTAAGACGTGACTGGTGCGATTGTCGGGAATGACCATGTCGCGGACCACCACACGCTTCAGGGGATACTTGGCGTTGGACGATTGAAGTTGCGCAGCCACCCGTGTGTAGGTACTGGGAGCCAGAGTGACGAACGGGATATCCAGGTAGGCTTTGGTGAACTCGACTTTGTAGTCTTCTGCATCGTTGCCTTCACCGTACATCAGAAAGAATTTCGTGGATTGCTTTTCCAATTTCAACCGCAGGTCCACACCGTCAATCAAATACCGATCTTGTAAACACATGTCCAAGTGTAGACGTGACTGCAATTCAAAGGTGCGACTGGCAGCGATGGTTTTCTGGCGTTCTTCCAATCCTTTGTTAGTCGGTGCCTGTCGTCCACCATCCCCATTGGTGGCGACGGATTTCGTGGAATTGAACTGTCCGGCGGTATCTTTTTCCCACAGGACTTGTTTCGACAGGTGGTCGTTCTTGGCTCCCTTACCGAAACTCAACAAATTCTCCAAGTAAGCCCGATAGGGATAGGTGGGCAGAGAGTTGGTGACCAAAGTTTCGGCATCCTTTCCCAGGCGTAATTTGACGTCTTTAAACAACGAATGAAACAAGTTGTTAATGGGTGCGACTTGACTATCCGCATCCAGGTCTCCCCCGTCGTTCTTGGTCACCTTCAGGGCCACGTGTAGTGTCATGTTGGCCAGATCGATGAAATCGGTGGTGGCATTGGAAATATAAAATTCGATGGGACCATCGTGGTTCAGGTCGGGTGTCAGTGGATACTTTCTAATGTGGGTCACCTTGTTTATGGCCGTCTGCGTGTCGGGTACACTGAACAAATTCTGCAATTCGTCTCGCGCGCAGGGACAGGAATCATTGCGCATTACCTGCGTAGCCATGGTCGAAGATATCTAGTTTACGTCGTTTGTGAGAGGTGACCTGTGGCTTCTTCTTCCTCTTCGGACGATGTGAAGTGGACGGGGTTCGTGAGGGGTCTTTTATAGGTTCCAGGTGGGCGACCACGTTCTTGAGTGTGTCGGACATCGTGTTTGACAACGCGGGGCGAAGCGTGTCCTGGGCGACTTTCTTCCAGTTCCATTTTTCACGACCACTGACGGCGTCGAGCACGCTTTGCCCCACTTTGGGTAACATTTGGGCCACATTCTTTTTCACGGCCTCTTTGCCCGCCGACCACAAGGTCTTCCCGACCGATTTGACGGCATTCAATAACCCCGACCATCGACCGGCACCCTGTTGTCTCAGAATTCCCCCCTTGTACACTACCAGACCATTGCCAGCCCCTCGCTGTCTGAGCACTCCACCTTTGTACACTCGAATCATCATCGGCGGCGAAAATGAAGTTGGACCACCACCTTACCGTCGAGAAATGGCACGGCTTTCCCCATTCCGTTCCTTATATAGAGACCAATGGAGTTTAGTCGACTGTACTTCAGAGGTAAGTAGTGAATCCTGGCGGGGCGGTGATACAATCGTCGACTGGGAATCACGTCCAACAAAGTAGCCTTCACGTCGCCCACGATCTGGGGTTCGATAATGTCCGTGTAGATGTAAAACAGATCGAACTGGATTTGAAGATTCGCGATGTGGTGGGCGTAGAAATACCGTAGACTTTGGCCATCTTCGCCGGTCATTTCGATTGACTGCAGGGAAATCATCATTTCGTTTCCAGTCCATCCCAACATGGACACGATGGGACCACACAGACGAAGTTCGATTTTCGGCAACACGTCCAACCAGAAAAGCGTCTGCACGTGATTGATCTTCAGATACACTTTATCGTTAGTGTTGTCTTTCTTGAAAGACACGAAGGAACCTCTTGATACGGCCCCTTGACGCATCATCTCTCGAGTTTCGTAGGCGATTTGCTGTTTCTTCTCTTCGTCGGTCATTTCCTTGTTATTGGGATCCAAACGTTTGGGTTGATTGGCCAAATGATCGTAGATGGGAGTCAGGTTCCACAAATCATCCAGTCTAGTGTTCAGGACATCCAGGATGTGTCTCAGCGACTCGTAGTCGTCACTCTTGATGTGCGTTTCCATTTCGATCGATCCCTTGATCTCACCACCCTTTACACCTTTGAAACAATTCGACGGGTCAATCCTGTGGCGGTCCCGACATATCTTTACTTCGGACGCCGTGCTCGGGGGCGACCAAGGATGAATGCGTAAGCCGAGCGTGTTGTCTCGTTGATCGATGTTTTGCCAATGGTCAGGTAACGTGATCATGGACAGACCCACTTCCCAATCCCGATGATCGACAAGAAGTGGCGGTTCCAGGTGGGTGTGATACGTGGAGACTTTGTTGTCGGGATACCACGACATGGAACTGTCACTAGGAAGCGTGAGGTAAAAGGGTCGGTCGTTGTTCATTATGTTTGGTTTTCAAGGTCGGTGAAGGTAACAGGTAACCCAAGGTACTGGAGAGCAAAGCCGTCCACAAGGTAGTCTGCGATCCGTCGGGTTTGAAGGCCAACTGGGACAAAGAAACTCCCGCCACGACGTACACTAAAATCACTTGACAGAAAAAGACAATTTCCGCTTGTGGCACACGTTTTCCCAAGAGCGACCAATTGTGGGCACTCGCGGACGTAGACGTGATTTCGTCTTGCATGTTGACTGAGGTTGACGTCTCTCGCTCCTATTTATACGTTTTGGCGACTGGTCCTGGTCACCGGGTTACTGGTTCAACAAATAAGCTTCGAAATCATGTGTTACGGTGGGCATGTTGTCTATATTCCATTGTTTGACTTTATCTTCTTTGCAATTCCACTCCGTTATGAATAAATAGGGTCTACCCATACTATCAACAATGCTAAAGTCTGCTTTCTTAGCGACCCTAACACATTCGTCTTTACACCTGTACAACACACGGGAATGGGCCAACGAGATGACTTTTCCCGCTAGTATTCCTTTGTATTCCCATCGGTAACCACCACACAAAGACCCTTTAATCATTCTCAAATAGGGGCAGTTTGGTTTATATTTAGCGTGTTCGTGGAATGGATCGTCGAATTTCTGCCAATCCTTCAATATTAATTTGCAGCTGAAACACTGCACGCGATCAGTATCACCATAATACACAAACCCTGCTTCACTTAACTTGGGGGCGGATGGATGAACATGTGTCCATCGGTTGTCAAAGTGGCTAGACGATTATCAAATTCGATGTACTCAGACATGATCTTCTAGTAATGGTCTTGCATGTTGACTGAGGTTGACGTCTCTCACTCCTATTTATACGTTTTGGAGACTGGTCCTGTCGATCCACGAATTAAAACTCGCCGGATAGCCCAACCATTTCACCAAAACTTTGTCTTTTTTTCTTTCGAGTACTCTTTCGATGGGAAAGATCTCATCGTCGTTGACTTGGACCGCTTGCAATTCTTCGGGATAGAAGGTGCCCTGTATGGGTTCACCTCTTTCGTCCAAAAGTTTGTAGCCGGGACCGATGTTGGGTGTAACGTTAAATGTTTCCAGAGTCCAGTTTGGCCAGTAACCTTTATCAAAAGCCCCATGTTTCGGTAAAGCCAAACGTACGGTCGTGCCGGTGTCCATGGTTTTCTTTTTCTTTTTGGTGGGACGTGGAGGTGTTGTCAACATCCATTCGTGTTCGGGACGAACGTCTTTGGGTGCCATGCCAATGGTACGATGTCGTCTAGCATTATAAGCCCGAACCAATTCGTCTAGCACATCGATGTACCGTTGTGTTTGTCGATGAGTAAAGTATCGCCACATACGCTCTTTCAATGTCCGTTGAAATCGTTCCACCACACTGGCCTTGGTTTCGACGTTGTGTGTCACGAAGAAATGAATATTTTTCTTTTTCAAGTACGTTTGCATTTTTCGATTGAGGAATTCGGTACCTTTATCCGTTTGAAGTCGTAGAGGTTGTCGACTTTGAAAGATTCGACGAAAAGCGTCTACCAGACTGTCCCCCGTCTTGTTTTTGAGAGGCAACACCCATGCGTACTTGGAAAATACATCGATGACGCACAGCAAAAACCTGTATCCCTCATTCTGTTGGGCCAAGGCCGACATATCGCTCAAATCTGCTTGCCATTGGTGATCTATCCCGGCCACCACCGTGGGGGACCGAGAGAATTTCTTTTTCAGTGGTTTGTGCAAGGTGTACGCCCTTTGTTGTTTCAACCATGTCTTGACTTGGTCCAAAGCCACACCAGTAGCTTTGTGAAGGCCCAGGGCTCCACCGAAAGCGGCCGGGTGTTTCGGGTCGTAATATACTTTCTTCAGCTTTCGTTCCATGTTTCAATCGATTGTCATATGATCAGACTATTTATAGGTTTTGCAAAGACAGCCATCTTCTGGTAGATGTACTAGGGGTATCCGTACTGGAGATTTTCTTCTTTCTCGGACGTCGCGGCGGAGGCCGTGTGGGTGGCGTGGACAATACGTTCCATCGTTCTTGATTACCAATGGCTTCGCGCGGTACGTTCGTGGCCTTTAAACTTTGCATCACGCCAAACCATCCCATGGGGGCCTGGGTATTCTTTCGCCGACGAACCAAATCGTTCACAATGTCAATGGCATTGGTACCTGGTACGGGTACGCCATTCCGAATCAATTCCAAGTTCTCATTCCACGACCAAGGTGTCTTTTCTTTCATGTGTTTCAACAAAAGGCGAGCTCGATGTTGATAGGCTCGGGGAACCGACTCCAGAATGGGTATCTCCGACACCACGGCTGCTTCTTCTTTGTGCTCGGGTATGTTTTCGTCCGACAAGGGAATGACCTGTTTTCTTTTCTTTTGCATCGTTTGATAACGCTGTAACAACTGTCCGTACCGTTGCATTTTATTTTCGTCGCCCAGTGTTGGGTCGTTTAGCACGCGTTGCATGTCTTGGTGAACATTTTCGACGGCCTGCTGCAGTGGATCTCGATCGTACACGGGTTCGACTTGCATGACTTTGACGGGTTTGACGTCGGTGGGTCCGTCGAAGGGTACCAGTTTCATTTTCTTGGCGAATTTCATCTTTTGGAAAAGACCGAAACAACCGGGTGAAGAATCCTCCTTTTTGTTGTTTCAGAAGTCGCCGACGGGTCTTCCAAGGTGTTTTAGACGTGCCCAAACGTCGTAACAAGGGGGCGTCCTTTTTCAAACGTTTGATTTCTTTGTCGGCCACAGGAACGTTGCCACGAATTAGGTTTCCAATACACTCGCACACACCGTCGACAATGGGCTGGGTCTCGAGCAAAAGTGGGCGGTCTTTGGGTGCAGTGTTCAATAGATACCGCAGTGTCTCCATGACTGAGCTCGGGGTCGTGCACCGGTTCCCTTTTTATACCTTTCTGTCCCACGGGTTATCCACCAAATAGTTTCTTGAACTCGGCAAACCCAGCGTTCGCTCTCTCGCTCCTTCGTGTCCAGGGATGTTTACCACCCTGTTGTCCTCCCAATAGTTTAGATACCAAGGGGGCTAATGCTGGAATGGCCATAGCGAGCAAGGCACCAATAGCACCGCCTTGTTGTTTGAGAAGCCTTTTTTTGACGTTGGGCGATGTTTGTGGATTAGTCAATTTGCGAAGCAATGCTCGATGTTGATTCAACTCTTTGGCACTCAGACCCTTTCCACGCTGAGCGGTTCGTCGAACGAATTTATTTCGTTTCTTGTTTCTTTCCTCTTGCAGCCTTTCCTTCCATCGCAGCAAGATACGAATCAACACACCCCCGAAAAATCCACGTCCTCCGGGTTTCATGATCAGAGAGAGTTTTTCAGCCGTCGGCATGTTTTTCTCCGTCAATTGGGTCAACACCTGGCGATTTCGTTCCACCCATTTCTTGTGTTGTGCATGCAGGGGTTGGATGTTATCATTCAGCAAATGGTTGGCCGCCAACTTGAACCACTGCAACAATCCAATACGCGCCCTGCCCGTATTTTTGGCCAGCTGTCCATAAGCCATATCGGGAGTCAGTTGTTGTAACTTGCGAATGAACGCCTTCAATCCTTTTATAGAACTCTTCTTTTCTCTTCGTGGTCTTCGTGGTCTTCGAAAGATCGGCGAGGGAGACCGAGAAGGGGAACGTGGTGACATGGGTCGTGGTGATGTGACTGGGGAGAAAAAGCGTGGTGGTGTGAGCGGTAAGGGAGACATAGGACTCGTGGGTGGTGTCAACGAGGGGGGTAACCATTGGGTTCTGGGGGCCCTCATGTTCGGACGAGTGCGCCTTCGTACCGTGGGACCACGAAGGTCCGGTGCCAAGGTCGGGAACGTCGCCCGGGGAAGGGTCGGAGGTGGGTGTTTCCGCTGCGTATTCTTCGTGCGAGCCATCGTGACAAACAGAATCAATTCGAGGTACAGGTCCCCCTTTTATACTTTTTGGACGTAGACGATGGGTGGTTCCTCTTCGGGTAAAATGTTGCTTCTCAACCGCAGAGTCTCGGGTGTGTCGGGCTTCAAATCAATGAGTAAGTAACTGCGAGGGGTACTCGTCGCATCCTTGAAAGCTTCCTCCATATACTTGGTATGGGAAGGGTACATCTGACGGGACAACACACTAATTTGCGAGGCGTCTCGAGGATTTTTGAACAAAACCAAGTAATGGGCATTCAGGCTGATGGTACGCTGTCGCTTGTCAAACAAGTTTTGCACAATGTAAATGACACTCGTGTCGTGGTGATGACTTTTTTTCGTAAACCACTGTTGCAATATCTCCGTGTCTTCCCCCATCAAATCGTCCACGATTAAACATTGGGGCCCTTTGACTTGTCCCATCACGTCGTCAATATCCGTCAATCCTTTGACATAAGTGTATGGAAAGTGTTCGTAACTCTCTTGCCATTCCCCGTAGGCCCACACGGTGCGTTGGGGAGGGATGTCGAACAGAGACGCTTGGAGAAATTTCTGTACAAAGACCGTCTTGCCAACCCCTGTTGGACCGCTGACTAACATGGTAAAGGGGTGTTTGAACGCCACATCCATCTTGCACTGTCCCCCAATCCCCTTCTCCCCTGCCTTTTATACCTTCGCGCCCACCACAGAACAACAGACATGGAGTGAAATAAGAACAGATTTTATTTTACAAAAAATACAAAAAAGAGCATTCAAAAATACATTCAATACAACATATAGTACAAAGGAAAAGAAAAAATGTTAGTTAACGCGTTCTCTCTTCAGGATCTCTTGTCTCAACCAGGGTACGTTTCTCAGGACACGAGGAATCCAATACACTTTTCCCAACAGCTTCTGCATCGTATCGTGTGGGTGCCAGTCTTCCACTTCAGCAAACGTGACGACAACGGGTACCCATTCGCTCATATCGAAACAGGGGGGATACGCCAAGACTTCGGTCATATCTCTCGGACCCGCATACTGAATGAATGCTCGGGCAAAACTTTCTGCTTCCTTCTCCGCCAACAAAATAACAGCCGGCTTCGGGGTTTCGTCAGTTTCACTCGTAGTTGGGGTAATAACTGGAGGACTGACAGGCTTCTGTTTTCTGTTTTTCTTTGTAGCGCCTGTAGAATTCGAAGGCTTCTCCTGACCAGTACCAGTATCGCTGACTGCGGGTGTTGTCTCTGGGCATATCGACGTTGTTGTCGAACATGCGACTGGCAACGGCTTCAAAGTTGTTTTCTGTTTGGATTTCTTTTTCGCACTCGAGCAGGCCGTGACCAAGCTGTCCACAGTTGAGACATTTGTGGTTGTCGTCGGTGGGTCTCTTGATCCCGTAACACTTTCTTTTGACGTCTTCTTTTCTTTCTTCGTCACTTTTCGCTTTTTGGGCTTCGGCTCGTTGTCCACACTGGGGCGCCCAGTGTCCTGGTTCTCCACAGCGGTAACATTTTCCATAGGAACCATAAGCTGATCTGTCTTGTCTTGGTTGTGGATTTCGTTGCTGCTGTTGGGAACGAGCAGGGCAGTCTCTATACCAGTGTCCGACATTGTTACAGGAGAAACAAACTTGACTAGCCATTGAGAGTAGAATGAAATTTTATTCTGAGACTTGGCTTCTTATACCCTTGGTTGTGACGTCACTCTCTTTTGATTGGTTCTTTCTTTTCCTTCGTTTCTATTGGTCCGTGTCTAGTCTATGATTTCCAGGCTTTCCACGTACTTTTGCACTTCTTCCCAATCAATGACAGCTTCACTCACGTGACAGGCCTCCAACAATGTCATCAGGCTGGCTCGATTACCATGTCTTTGTCGCCACTGGTTGAACACGGTGAAAATTTGCATGCGCGCGTTGTTAGGATGACTCATCTTGGCTTGACTGATCCGTGCTTCTCTGATTCCCAGATGTCTGCCAATACATTCCCAGCCTTCGCCCAGTTTACCGGACATGACGTTGATATCCATTTGATCCAGGAACCATCGTTTCTTTTTCTCTGGTAGCTCGTCCATCCACCGACGTATGGGATTCTCTTTGGGTTCGATGAACTCGTCTTTGCGTTTGATCAACACCGTCTTAAATCCCGGAACCACACTCCAAAACTTTTTCAAGGCTTCGTCCACGTCTTCCCGCCATTGTTGTTCGTCCTCCCACGTCTTGACTCGGTCGCGTGGGTTGTCCACCATACTGCCTAACACGCTATCGACGTCTTCTGGTTTCGGCTCGTCCAACCAGAGGTAGTGATTGTAATCGTCGACAGGGTGTGAGGCTCGGCCCGTTATGGAACACACGCCCAATCCCAGACACGAATGGTATCTCTGACTGGGGTGATCGTACTTGCATCCAATACACTCCTCGTGTTGCTTTTCCTCTATGATGGGTAGGTAACACTTGCAGACCCGAAAATTGAGCCATCGTCGTCTTAGTTTCTCGATCAAATCTGTATTTTCTGTCGGTTCGTCTCCATCTCTGTTCGGTCGCCATCCTCCCGAGACACGAAAGTCAGTATCCATGGGGGTAAGTGTTGATCGGTTGGCCATTGTCATTGAATTGAACTAAACGCTTGTCGTACACGATTTTATACTTTTTGTTCTCGGGGCGTGTCCAGAGATCACGTGATCTAAAAATCTTAAACGGTTCTTCCTATTTCTGCTCATGTTGCATACGGTATTGTACAATAAAAAAACAGACATAAAACTAACAACACTGATTCGAGTCTATGATTACAGACTGTCCACATGCGGTAGCAGGTCGTCCCAAGCGATGACGGCTCCACTCGCGAGACAGGCCTCTATCAACGTCACTAGATTGGCTCGCTTAATGTTTCCCTGCATTTCTCGTACCAACAGGCCAGCTTCCTTGTCGTACATTCTTCGCCATTGGTTGAACATGTTAATGATTTGATTCCGTGTGTCGTTAGGGTAAATCTTCTTGGCGTGACTAATATGCTCTTCGCTGACCCCCAGCTGTCTGCCGAGAGATTCCCAACCTTCTATCACCATGTCAGAGATCTCTTTAACAGCCATTTCATTCAGTTCCCAATATAACTTACCCCTCGATGTCTGCTCCATCCATACGTGTATGGGGCACAGTCCATTTTTGCGTTTGATCACCGTCCTCTTAAACCCAGGAACGATCTCCCAGTACTTTCTTAAGGCTTGCATGACATCTTCCTGCCAACGTTGTTCGTCTTCCCACGTCTTGACTCGATCCAGTGGATCGTCCACCAGACTGTCTAATACTTTATCGACGTCTTCTGATTTCGGCTCGTCCAACCAGAGGTAGTGACTGTAATCGTCAACAGGGTGCGAGGCTTGGCCCGTTATGGAAGACACACCTAGTCCATGACACGCATGGTATCTCTGACTGGGATGATTGTGCTTGCAGCCGAAACACTCCTCGCGCTGACTTGTTTCTATTATTGGCAAATAACACTTGCTGACCCGAAAGTTGAGCCATCGTTCTCTGAGTTTTTCGACCATATCCGTATTCGTTGCTGCTGATTCACCATCTTCTCTGTTTGGTCGCCACGTTCCTGACAAATGAAAGTCAGTATCCATAGGGGTAAGTGTTGATCGGTTGGCCATTGTCATTGAATTGAACTAAACGCTTGTCGTACACGATTTTATATTTTTTGTTCTCGGGGCGTGTCCAGAGACGTCGATCACGTGATCTCGAAATCTTAAACGGATTGGAGATGACAAGCGGTTCGTTTTGATTGACGTGCCGTACGTTCTCCTTCATGATGACGTAATTCAGTTGTTGGGAAGCACGATAATTCAAGGTGAATCCCCGGACTTTGCATACCGTTTTTCCATCGCTTTGCCTGTACGCATAATTCTTTGGTCCTCCGCTCACAAATTCCTTAATGGTGACGTTCTCGGGCAACTCGTTCTTCCACTGGCCTAAACTTGAACCTTCCGGGGGATTCCATGATTGAGAATTATATTGGTAGATGACGCTGTCCGTGTCAAAATAGCATACGCGCTCTCCCAACTTTTCCAAGACGGAATAGAGTTTCAAACGGGCCTGGGCCGTGACGAAGGCGGCGATAACCACATTGGTGATGGGACAGGGTGCGACATGTTCTTCTTTTTTCAACGTTTCCATCAAGACCATGTTGTCGTTGACTAACTGTACATCTCGCACGGTCTGGGTCACGTCCAACATTTTTTCAAAGAAGACGCTGGGCTCTGTGATATATTCTGTCTTGGGAAAATTGTCTCGCTGTCCGAATTTCCCCCAAGCCGTGTTGAGCTGAAGTTTACTAAACGCCCGCATCCCTTTGTTTGGTTTTATCGATGCGGGATCCAGACGAATACCTTCGGTGTCGTACACGTCGTTCACGAAGCGGATCTTGTCTTCTTCGGTGTGACAGGTGTCGGGATAACCGCTACTTTCCATCTTCTTCTTTAGGTAGTGATTAATGTACCCCGTAAACAGACCACCCGTTTTGGCATCGGGATCGTAGGTGCTGAATTCTTTCCAGTGCCAGACTTCGTACACTTTTAATACGCGATATCCCAGGCTCACCGCTTTCTTCAGTTCCAGAGTGACAAATGTACCCACCCAGGCTCGCTGTTCGTCGGTGTGATCACACGGTTGGTATTCTGCAATCTCCCCTTGTTGCATGTGTTCGTCGACGCAGCTTCGACACAGGGCAAACACCAATTTCTGTTTTCGTCGAAACGGGAGCACCGGGTGGTACAGGCCACGAGGTGGTAACACGGAACACTGGATCAACCCTTCGTACTGCTGCCACTGGTCTTGATCGGGCTGTGTGACGATCGTGGGTTCCTTGATGGGAAAGGTACCGTACTTGCAGATGTAAGGGTACAGGGACACCACGTCGATGTAGCGCATCTCTTCGGCCGACTCGTTGACTAACAGTTGAATGGCATTCGTTCTTCCGCCAAAGAAAGCGTTGCGGGGCATCAGAGGTTCGGGAGCGGGCCATTGCTGATCTTCCAATCCAATCAGAAACTCGTCCATCTCGGGATCATGGCGTCGTTCTTCTTCCATCTCACACTCCCACATGACGCGAATGGTCTGCATACCGTACTGTTCCTGGAGTTGACGGTGACGTTCCTGGGTCTTCTGGTACAAGTCTCGCATACTGCGCGAGGGATCGTAGGGATGTTTATGTTGAACGTCTTGGACGGGACCCGGAAAACATTTGGGACAACCGTGAAAGGCACAGCCGTGAAACTCGTACACTGTACCCGTGGTCGTGTCCATACCATCTAAACTGTAAGGGCCGACTCGACATTCACTACCGTTGCGGGCGTGTCGAATGTTTGGTAGAGGGGTCTGGTTCCGGAAAGCGGCCATGGTCTGTCGATGTTGTTCCCATTCCAACCAACGAAGTGCTTTGTTGGACTGTTGTCGAGGCTGGAAGCGATGCCAGTCTTTACCCGATGTCGGCTCTTGCATCAGGGCTCGAGGAATGACGACGAGTGTGTCTTTCTCCAGGTAGTGTGTGCGTAGTACGCGACTGCAGGCGGAGGCCAGGGTCAGGCTCTTCTCAAAGGGGTCGATGCCCGTGTCCATCAGGAATATCTCGCGAAACACACCACAACACCGGCGCAAGACATCCACATCGCTCTTACAGTAGGTCAAAATTTCCTGGCGAAAATCAAAGACGTCGTGACTGTGTTGTTGGTACCACGCGTGAAACTTCTCTCGTTCCGACACGCTCATGCCATCCGGATCGTAATCGGTGTTGGGAGGATAAGTGCCCACGTAATCTTCATTCTCCGGTCTGTTAAAGTGGTGAGGGAAATAACCTTTCTTCAATTCTTGCAGGTCGAAGGTTTTGGGCATGTCCCGTAAAGCCATTGGTAAAAAGTTGAGGGAATCGATGAATTTGACCGTACCAACAGTGATAGTCATCGCTTTCCCACCACTCATTATAACTTCAGGTTGCGCGACGGAATGTTTGTGCAGCGTCTGTAAAATTAGCAGTCCATCGTAACCTTTAAAGTTGTGAGCCACGGCGATCACGGGACTCGATTCGTGACTGTCATTTTTCCGACCATCTACCACCGTACCGTGAGCAGCGAGTTGTAAAAACCATTTGCCCACATCGTCCAGTGTGTTTGGTCCTTTAAACACAATTTCCCGTTGGTGATTCCAGTACGTGTCACAGTGCTCGCAGGGTTCTTGGTTATCGATACAAAAGTGACAGCACACTTGCAGAACACATAAGTTGGGAATGTGTTCACCTGTATCTTGCTGGCATTCAAAGTCAAAGAAGACGAAACGGGTCAACGTTGATTGCTGTTGTTTGTCGATTTGTGTCTTTCTGTCTCTGTCCATGTCGATGGGTGATTTTAGCGGTTGAATGTAGCAAAACTGTTTTGCGGCCGTGTGCCACTCACGACAGATGGAGCACTTGTATTCCCCGCATCGATGTTCTTCTAAATTTCGCTTGGCTGCGATGACGTCCCACTCCTTCTGACATGTTTTACATTTCTTCCACCGATGACATATACTGCCATTGGCTCTGGTACGGGTAGCGAGATGGTTATCGAAACACTGTCGGCTCACAAACACACGATGACAACAGTAACACGTCTTTGTGTTGGGATCGGGTAGACAGGGTGGACCCACTTTCTTGCAGCCTTGACACATGACGTGACACGAATGTTTCTCGGCATGATCGTATCCTGCTTGACAGGTCTCACAAAAATACGATCTTTCCACAAAGGCGGGCATGGAAGTAATAACGTCATAATGTCTGCTGTGTAAATACAGGTTCAGCTGTTTTGGTGTTCCAGTGACGTGTTTTGTTCCTCGATAGATGGCCTTACCAAAGATGGCTTGAGAGAAAATGTTGAGTTGGTATCCTTGTCCTCCCAAATACTTGGCGTACAGTTCCCATGTTTCCATCCCCGTACAAGCTTCCTTGGTTCCACTGGCGGCATCGATGAGTGCTTCTGTTTTCTTCGTTTGCCACGAATGGGTTCCTGTGTTGTTGACTAATCTCTTCCTCTCCCTTTCCCATTCAGGGGTGTCTTGTTTGTTCGCATAGTGACGAGCGACGACAATGGCTCGCTGGAAACACAAGTCATCGGTATTCTTTATGGTGACGAGGCATCTCTTTTTCTTTAAGTACTCATCGAAATTAGCGCAGTGTCTCTTCTTGACGTTTTTTCCGCTACCTCTACCATCGGGAGGGGACACGTGACAAATATTCATGGACATGCGTTGATCGAGTCGAAATTCCTCGTTGCTCTGTAAGACGGCAGCCACTTTCTGTAAAACATCTTCGGCTTTTAACAGACGATACTCTCGAAACGGTAACCAAATAGGTGTTTTGAGTCCCGGGTGACTGATGGCAATTCGTACGTAGTCACTTTCGCTGGCGTTCAAAGTTCGGCGAATTTCCTCAATGATGGCCTCAACGGTGTTGTGTAGTTGCTGAGGCACATCAGCGGCTGGAACGTGGGACCAATCTTCCAAAAAGTCTATGTCTACACATAGCGACTCGGTTCTAAATAAGCGACTGTATCTTCTATCGACGGGGCGTAATGTAAAACTCATCTTTCTTCGTTCGGTGATAGCTTGAAAATGCCAGAACCGCTCCCGTCGCTCGCTTTTATTCCTGTCGTGACGACGAGTCCATTCATGGACTCGTCCGACACCCCACGTGATATAACGTTGCACATACGTTGAATAACGTTGCATTACATCTATATTTAGCCTCCAACGTACACCCAACGTTGCATAACGTTGCATCACATCTATATTTAGCGTTCAACGTACACCCTACGATGCATAACGTTGCATAACGTTATCCTAAGCGCTGTAACACCACGCTATGAATGGACTCGTCCGTGTGACGTCATATCAAATGGATTCGTCCTAACGGTTATAAAACGACACAACATTCATCTCTCTTTGTCACAATGGCAAACGGTGCTCCGATCATTCGCCTCGGTGAAAACCCCAATGCGGACACCTTGATGTATCTCAGGGGTGATACTCTTGCCATCATCACCCCAGACGATATCTTTGTCTTACCTGACGAGGTATTAAAAACACCTCCCAGGAAAAGACCTCCTCCCGAATTAGTGGAGGCCATTAGACGAAACCGACATAAAGTGCGGCGTACTCTGGCATTCTAGTCTGACCAAACGGCCCTTTTCAGGGCCAACTTAATCAATGGAAAAGAGTTCTTCCCCTTCCCTCTTCTTCTTCTTCCCTCTCTCTCTCTCTCTCTCTCTCTCTCTCTCTCTCTTCTTCCGCGCGCGCGCCCTCTCTTTCTGGGTCATGCACGTGCAAGGTCACGTGCAAGGGGTCACACACGTGCAAGGGGTCACACACGTGCTAGGGGTCATCAAGGTCAAACACGTGCAAGGTCACGTACATGCACGTGCATGCGTCTGCGCATGCACGCACGAGCATGGCTGTATCACCGCCCTAACTACTTTCGTATAGTCTTCTTTAATCTTTCGTATGTAATCTTCTCATTTATTTACAGGTCAAAGGCCGGATGAATAGAAGGAGAATAGGTTATTGTGTCTTTATTTAGGAAACAAAATTGAGAGAGAGAGAGAGGGGGGGGGGAGGGTGCGTGAGGTGACATTAAAAATGTTCTATATCCACTTTTTCTAATTTAGAGAAAAATCACTTTTTAGTTTGGACCCATCATAGCTTGAAAAGTAACTATCTTACAACTCCTATATTAATATATCAAGTACCCACATCCATAGCATGATACAAACACTATACAAGATAAGGAACATAGATTTTGTCTATGAGAAATAAAGACCAACATTTGCAGATAGAACCTTTTTAATCTCGAATAACACACAAACAAAATATTAAAATAGTTCTATATGTAAATAATGTACTAATCGGGTACATTCATTGCTATACTTTCAGTTTTTGATTTTGCCAAACATTTAGATATTGGCAGTGGTAAACCTGGCTCTTCAAAGCATTTTACAAGATATGATTGGGACATCAACAACACGTGGGGTGACATGAAAAGGGTTCTATCTGCATTTTCGGGAAAAGTAAAGCCACCATGTTGACGTGTAATCTTCCGATAACTTCTTTGAAGGCACGATCTTAATAAACATCTAATTATTCAATTATTATTAAAAAGCGACATATGATCCGCGTATATCACTAGATATAACTTCAAAGAGAATATATTGGTGGTCAATGCATTATAATTACAAACACCATAATTGATAATAAACAATACCATATATGATTATCATTCCTATCTATCTCAGCTAATTGTTAGACGCAGAATCCTAAAATTGAAACGGTAAAACTAAGCTAAAAGAAATAAATGATATCCCCAATCTATATATAGCAGGCCCAAAGCCAGAAACCAAAATTTAGCCGACATAGGGGGGCGAGGAAGATAAATTTCCGACAACAAAAAATCAATGATCGAAGGTCATCGCCGACTGCCGTAAGCAGGAGGAGGGGAGAGCACGGAAATTGGAAGCTTTGAGAGTGAATTTAGGCCTCTATGACATGCAGGTGACGAATGTGTCGGAAAATTAAGAGTTTCCAGCCGACATTTACTATCCTAGGCCGAATTTGAGAGGATATGTCGTACTAAAACTCTCTCCCGGCGAAAATGCGAGCATAGCTAACCAGCGATTTTTTTCCGACGCAGACAGAAAAATTCCTGATATATAGTTAGATTGTAATAATGTAATGTTGTGTTGTGTCGTTTTCTTAAAATAAAGTGTAGAGGAAAATACGTTAAAAGAGAGTATGTGTTAAAAACGTGAAAATATATCATGGTAAAATGGGTGATTTAAATTTGGATTCGAATATGCGATGAGCTGTCGAATAAATTTTGAATTCCCTCATATATCATGCGAAGCGTTTACGGGTTTAACGTCCACTCGACACAAACTAGGTCATTTCGTGACTAACATAATATGGTTTAATTTATTTCAATAATTTGCTTGCGCGTTGGAGTCTTTTAGCAGTGGGAGGAAGACCCGGAAGAAATCCACAAGGTTGAACAGGCGACCCTACTCCTTGGAACGTACAACCGGGGATTCGAAACCACGCCAGTTTACTTAATGGCAGGCTTTATGATACAGCACGTGCTAAAAATTTGCCCCCCCCCCAATGGAATTGACTAGGCCTCCTAATCTCTCCCCTTTTTAGTTCAAGTTTACTACTTGGCTTTTTAACAAGTTTCGCATGAAATAATTGTCTGCGATATCACCCAAGGTAGAAGAGGACGTTAAGCTTTAAGCACAAACGATATGACATATCTTTTGTTTTTACCTACCATTCGTAAGATGCAACATAATGATAAGACATACTTTCGTTCAGACTGTGTTACCCACAAAAGATATATTTACAGCACATAGGCGTGCACGAAAAAGATCACTTAACATTTGGAATTTGATAATATAAGAGTAGAACGTTGTGCCGCTGTCTGGGTAAAATTCCCCTTATAGCATACTGTATGGCGTATGCCCGTCTCCATTAGCCCAGTTCGTAGGAGCAGAACAGTAGGATGTTAAACCCCATTTCATATTCATCGTTACTGTGAGTTCTTGGCGTGCGATACAAGCGACTGTGGGTAAAGCGCTAGAAGCGTCGACGCTGATGGACTAACCAATGTCTGACGTCATAAGGTAAAAAGTCGCTCGCATGACAAGCGACGCGTTCTTCCACTACAACTGGTGAGATCTTTCTGTTGTGTAGCCATCGGAAGTATAAAAAATTACAAAACGAATTATAGATCTAAATTTTAATCAGAATGAAAAAAGAGTAGATACTAAATTGTAGATAGATCTGCATTTTAATGTTAGTCTCATTTTATGACAAACAGTGGGCCTTATTCGTCAGGACGAGGTAGCAGACCACATGGTTCATAAACATCATGTTTGTAGTCACAGATACCAGTTTCTTCGTTAAATACCAAATCTGGAAGATAAATAATATATATGGTTTAACACATGTAGTGTACGGAGATGGAAATTAAAAGCGGCCATACCTCATACAGTATACTATTAGGTACATTATTTTGTCTTTCTTGATACACTTCATTAACTGTCAGGGGTTACTTTACGGGGGGGGGGGGGGGGGGGCCTGTGCGCTGTATCACTAGGTCTGACATGGGCAAATGGCTTGGTTTCGATTTCCCGATGGTCGCCTGTCCAGTCTCGTGGGTTTTATCCGGGTCCTCCGGTTTCCCCAGACTGCTAAACAACCCAACGCACAAGGAAATTGTTAAAATAAAGTTGAACCATAATGTTAATACCGAAATTCCTAGTTTGTGGTGAGTGGACGTTAACCCCCACCCTCTCTCTTCCTCTGTTATTTACGGACATGCTAGTGAGGGCACATTGAACTTGATAGACGCGTTAAAGTTTCCAGACCACAAATCGTCTTTTTGCTGTGACTGCTTGTGATTTAAATACATTTAGATACCATCATAATAGAGCTCTGTGAACCTGTTCCATACGTTGAGGTAGAACATTTCCGATCCCAAAAGACTAGGTTCTGAATGTTTCAGAGACCAAGAGGCTGTAAAAAATACGTACCACCAGGACAGTAATTATGACCGAAGAATTCTCCACTTTGACATGTATAATATGACGTACAGGCATGACCGTAGTCGGGATACTTGCCGTCCGGTACATTAGTACAATCTATCAACATTCCACAAGGTGGTCCCACGTTAGCTTCGCTGAAATAATTTTTGTATATTTCTATAAATAATTATATATAATAGCGATTGGTGTCAAATATTTGCTGTATATTTTTATAAATATTTTAAACTTTAATAAATAATTATAATTTTTTTTGTATATTTTTATAAATAATTATAAAAGCAATCGAACTAAATTATGACTTACTCATCACAATCCCCTTTAGCTGCATTAAAGACAAATCCTTCTTCACATTCAACTGTTTCATCTTCGCCATCTTTACATCTTACAAAAGACTTGCAACCAATTTCATAGATTCCATCGTCTTGATTAGTACAATCAAAACCCAGAACTATAAGATAATAGAAATATATTAAACACGCATAATGTAACAGCCAACTCTGCCTACTGCAGGTCTTTCGTTTGGGACGGATTTTGTAAATGAAATGGGGTTTAACGTCCTACTGTTCTAATCCCAATGAATGAATGAATGAAATGGGGTTTAACGTCCTACGCTTAAGCACCTAACCTGGGCCAATTGAAGACGGGCATACGCCAACAGTGTGCTATGAGGGAAATTTTGCCCGGGCAGCGGCGCTACGGCCTACTCTTATATCGAATTCCAACTGCCAAGGGATCTTTTACGTGCACTCCAATTTGTACACGGGACCTCGGTTTTTCGTCCCATCCGAACGACTAGGCAGCTGTCCTTGTCAGGCCTTCCTTCTGCATCACTGACAAGGGGAAATCACGCCGGAAAATCGAGATGAACTTTCTCGGCCAATGCAGGGATCGAACACTCAACCTCCAGGCTAGCGAACCAGCGCCTTATCCACTTAGCCACCGTGATCCCCTAAGTTCTAATCCGACTTGGCTAATGACTGGAATACGCCATACAGTGTGCTATGGGGGAAATTGTGCCTGGGCTCTTATATCGAATGCCAACTGACAAGGCGTCTTTTATGTGTACACGATTAGACCGCCGTTTTATCAGGCCATCATTCTTGCACCACTGACAAGGGAGAGGAAGGAGGCACACCTTTAAAGCACAAGGATTTTATTAGCCAGCATTGTTTCCACCTATTTCTGTTCCTAAACGGTAATGAAGACGGGTATCCACCGCACAGTGTGCTATGAGGTAAATTCTACAGCCTACTTTTATATCGCATCCAAACGACCGATGGATCTTTTACGTTACGGTGCTTGCCATCCAAACGACCATTTTGTTTTCAAGTGCGAGAAACTGTCCTGTACCGGTCCCGATAAACTTCCTAGTCTCACATCAGGATCCACCAGCTACGGGCCTGTATCCGGATACATCGCCGGTTGTACGTGGCAAGGATTAGGGTCGCCTGTCCAGCCTCGTGGGTTTTCTCCGGGTCCTCCGGTTTCCTTCAACTGCTAAAGACCCCTACGCGCAAGCGAACTTTTGAAATAAAATTAAAACCATATGTTAGTCCCGAAATGACCTAGTTTGTGTCGAGTGGACGTTAAACCCCATTTTTCTCTCTCTGTAACCGGATCCAATCCCGGACCGTTTGAGTCATTGTACTACCGTGGCTATATTACTCTAAACTGTAACTTACCTGTAACGGTGAAGCAAGTTATAAACAGGAGTAAGCACTTCATATTGGTATGTTATATAACAAGCTATATTTCCCTCTAGTCCTGAGGTAATATCTCGCATCCTTTAAATACTGTTTTATCTTTTTAAAAAAAATAAATACACTTTGTTTGTTTTATTATAAATATGCCACAGAGATATAGAAAAATTCAAAACGTCATCGTTGAAACCCACTTATCATCAGATCGTGTTAACAACTTCGATGTAAAGCAAACATTGGTTTTTTAAACTGTATTTGTTCGATGCACCGAATTCCCCTTCCGTTTATGCAGGGCAGAGGGACTGGAAAGAACAGTTGTCTAGTAGTTCGGATAGGACCAAATACCGAGGTCCCATGTACACCTCGGCGTGCACGTAAAAGATCCCCTGACAGTTGAAATTCGATTTAAGAGTGGGCCGTAGTGCCGCTACCCGGGCAAAAAATCCCTCATAGCACACTGTATGGGCGTCTTCTTTAGCCCAGTTAGGAGTGGAAAAGTAGGACGTTAAACCCTATTTCATTCCATTTCACCTACGTTTAACCACTATTATTCCCGACTCCTTTTGCCACGAGACAGATTATGCTTACGTTCTAGGAATACCACGTGTAATTAAAGGGCGTTTAAATACACAAAAATGGTTAGGAAAGCATATATTTATGTAACAAGAATGTATGTTTAGTGATTTTTTTTAAATTTCAAATTGAACGACCATCATTTGAACCTGCTTAATGCATTCTAAACTTTTTTCAAAAAAACTATTGTGTCGATTGTGAATAAGCCTTTACTAATTACTTCCACATTGTGTTGTAGGATATGTTTGTTCATTATTAAATGGCACCCCATAGGGTGTAAAATATTAATAGTTTCTTAAATACTGGAAATTAGGATCCTAGACTTTCACGGCAATATAACTACAACGATATTCATTGAAATTGATCAGTATTGAATTCTAGTTCTTGTTTTTAATGCTGAATGTTATGGACAAATTTAAGTTCTAAGAGAATTAGCTGCTTTAAATGATCAAATGTATGGCGAATCTATTTTAAGGGTCCATTGTCACGGAGCGACTTGTAGTATCGACCCGAGATGCAGCGTGAGAACACACTAGTCGTACCAACTTTTACAAGGTCCCAACCAGTTGAAAGTGATTTGAGCAAAATAAAAACTTTCCTATTTCAGTTAACAGATCGTATGCAATTGACCAATCAGAGACGTCGAGTATTAGTGCAAACTCGAGCTCCCTCCCTTTGTTGTTGGTAAACATGGACGTGAGAGGGTCTTCTTCAAGTTCACGTAATAGGGAACTGTACGCGCCGGCAGTGGGTCTACGCAGTATCCACTGTCTAACCCAGACGGATTTGAGTTTCTTCTTTTCTTATTTATCAAATGTAGGGCAATAATAGCCAGCGTATCTTCGTCGCTTGATGACGCCATTATGATACGACAAGACGAGATTATCGCGAGATTCCAAGTCGTATCAACTCATTTATATACGATTTTGTAATCTACATGTAGATACTACATGTAGACACTACAAGTAGTTACTGAAAGTCGCACCGAGAGAACGGGCCTTTAGCAGATAAAGTAGACTGATCATGCCTAGATGATTTATCGTCCACTCAATGTATATGTTGTAGGGGGTCAAATAATCGATAACTTAACCACACAGGGTTCAATTTAACAGCAGTTTATTGATTATATGCAGTAAAAAAAACCCCTGAAGTACATAATTTCAATATACATTATACAATCAACATAAAAATTCAATCATTGAAGTAATATATTACATATTAATATTAAAACACTTCTAAATACCATCTATATATACTTACATATTGGTTAGGTGCATAATGGTAGGACGTTAAACCCCATTTCATTCATTCACTTATATATTCTTAAGCTGTACGGTCAATAATTTAAAGGAAAGTCCACCTCCTGTTACATAGCATGAAATAATATGCATAAGCTTGTATGCTCTTAATTATTATAAAGCTAATTAATAGAATATAACGTCTTACCCTGAAAAGGGGTTTTCCTGGCTCACCAGACTTGTGTCAAGGTGAAGTACCCTTTAAAGTCTATACTAAAAAAAAATGAGTTGTATGAAAGTAATTATGTATAGATTTAAAGCGAAATGCTTCAAATAGCGTTACTATTAATAGGGCTGGGGGTGATAATAGTCGATTCCTTTGGTACGGTGTTAAAAACTTGTGGAGAGGTATCAAAATCAAAATTTCTTAATAATTATTGATTTTGATATCTTCCACAAGTTTTTCTGTCATTTTACCACTAACAAGTTTGTTTAGAATGCCTTTCACAGGTTCATATATAGGTCTTCGTGGTCCGTGAGTCTTAATGCGGATGAAACCTATATCTCAAATACGAAAATATTTGAGCGACAAAATTTGTGCAAAAGTAGTGTCAAGCTTAGTGCTATCTCAACTGGATTATGCAAACGGACTGCTAGCAGGAGCACCGAAATATTTTTTAAACGCCTACAGGTTTCTGAAAATAATGCAGCTCATTTGGTCACTCGATCTAAAAAATCGGAGCACATCACCAATAAACTTGTGTAACTCCATTGGCTGCCCGTTGAAGCTAGAATTGACTATAAAATTCTGACAACTATCCATAAAGCCATGTTTTGTGATACTGCACCACAGTATATACGTGAACTGTTTTCATTTAATACTCCTTTGCGACAGAACCTACCATCATCAACAGTTAAAACATTGCTTTCAGTTCTAAGATTTAATAAATCGTATGGAAAATACTCCTGAACGATATTCATATTTAGGGAGGGGGGGCTGCAAGCAAAGATAGCGAAATCCAGTGGGTCCGAATTGTTTTGACAGCACGCCTGCCAAATAAACAGGATATATACGAGCAGATTATTGGGAGGCTGCAGCCCCCCCACCCCCGCTTCCAACGGGCCTGCTCCTTACAAGTGCATGGTGCAAATTTATGGAATTTGCTTCCTCAACAGTTGCGCTCAACAATTTTATTTTCAAGCTATACTTGGCGATATTTCTATATCCCCGGAAGGTACCAGAAGATTGACATACGGTCAAGTCCTTGGATCTGGCTTTCACTTGCACAATGGATGTACATTTCAAATATTTAGCGCCGCGTTGCAATATCTGATTTACCACTACAAGAACATCTCTGTGCGTGTGCCTTTAATTGCTCTGTCAAGAGACTCGCAAATATCTTGGCTGAACTTTGTTTGATCATAACGTTCTTGTGAAATGAATCAATGCAGGCTGTTTATTCAGGTTATGCTCTGCCAGGAATGGATCAAGAAAATCTAGAAGGCGCTCCAATACATTATCTTGATTCGGAATGACCAGTTCAGGCAAAGAGGTGCTAAAGATTTGAAATATGCATCTAGTGTGCAAGTGAAAACCAATCCCCAATCCCAATCGTCTGGTACCTTTTGAGGATTTAGTAATATCGCTAAGTATGAATTCTTGCTGTAATGAAAACTTGGGCATTTTCCTTTACCCTAAACCTAAACGATATTCGCGATTTACACAGGTTTATACCTTAACCATGCTCAGTTAAACACATATTACTTGAGCGAGAATAGTACACTACAGCCATGTACAAAATCATTCGTCGATGGCACCAACAAGACGATGTGACACTGTGGGTGTGACATTGTCGTCTAGGACTTCACGTTTGTGGATCAATTACTTCCATATTCAATTAACTGACTCTGGAACACTATTAATATGTTGTTACTATGTTTATATAACGATTACAGCAAACTACAAAGGTTACATACAGCAAACTACAATATCTTGATAGTTCTACCTAACGTTCGCTGGGAATCACGGTGGCTAAATGGATAAGGCGCTGGTTCGCTAGCCTGGAGGTCGGGTGTTCGATCCCTGCATTTGCCGAGAAATTTCATCTCGATTTTCCGGCGTGATATCCGCTTGTCAGTGATGCAGAAGGAGGGCCTGACAAGGACAGCTGCCTAGTCGTTCGGATGGTACGAAAAAAACGCGGTCCCGTGTAAAAATTGGAGTGCACGTAAAAGATCCCTTGACAAATGGAATTCGATATATAAGAGTAGGCCGTAGCGCCGCTGCCCGGGTAAAATTTCCCTCATAGCACACGTCTTCCATTAGCCCCGGTTATATGCATAATAGTAGGACTCTAAACCCCATTTCATTCATTCCGAACGTTCGCGCTAGGATGATGGGTTCACCCTAGCCTCTAAGCAGAGGGATTATAGGTATGTTGATCCCCTGAGCTCGGAATGATTGTCTAACTCCCAGTGTCTCAATGCTATCTTAAGGAAATTCAACCGCGCACGTTCTTATTGTTAGAATTATTTGACGTTCTAACACCTGACGTCAATTGGCTGATTTTCCGAGTTTCTGTCCGGATTATCGCCCTTATTGTTAAAATTATTTGACGTTCTAACACCTGACGTCAATTGGCTGACTATCGCCATTGAAGAGACGACCACTTACAAGATCGGTCGCATTCTTTTTGTTACGTCTTTTATGTAAATCATTTTAGTGAAGCCTGTACCAAGACAGGCCCGGGACTGTACAGCGCAGTGGACGCTTACGGCTGGCCCCCGGATCCATTCACTTGATTTGATAATTGTTTAGTTTTTGCAATGTCTATTTTCTGTCTTGTCCGCAGGTTTATCTTGTAGATTTTTTGTTTTGCGTGTAGTGCAGTCCTCCTGCATTTACTATTATAAAGAGGTTATGTGCATGAGTCAGTATTTAGCCCCGGAAAGATGCTACCCTAGATTTAAACTCTAACGCATGGGATTATCATATTTGGACCATCAGACCATGATGTCATTATCCGACTTCAATCTAGACATTAACCAGACATTTTACAAAACGTAAAAAAATCTCTACTGTATATAGGCCATACATACAGTGTTTTATGGTAACTTATCGTTAAGCAAAAAATAACAAAAAGTCATGTGAGTTCAAACTTTTTTTAGCTTGATCAGGCCCAAAGTTCACAAAGCATTCTTAGACTTAAGTTGAGAATTTACTCAACTTTCAATCACTGTTTATAAGAAATATCTTAGGTCCATAAACACAAAACGTTTCACATAGCATCTTATTAGTATATTTAATATATTAAAACAACAAACGGTTAATAAAGGAATATTATTTAAAGTAAGGGGGAACATTTTTGAGTAAATTCTCAACTTAAGTCTGAGAATGCTGCGTGAACTCGGGGCCAGGTCCTGTGTACATTGACTCACGCTCTGTTAACCTACATCCCCTCGCCGACGCCACGACCGCGGCCATTACAGTTTGACAGCAATTTATTCCATTACCATTACTTTTTTAATGTATTCATTACAATTACATGTACTTTATTAATTACTTTAATTATGACTGTCTGAATACCAACCATTTTATAGACATTAAACACGGAAATTTAAAAAGGAGAGGGCCAAGGTGACTATTTGGGTAAGATGCTGGCTCGATTGCATGGAGGTCGCCTCGACAGGACAAAAATGTTAGGGTTCCCCTTATCAACAGCCGGACCAATAGGAATTTCTACACGAGTGATGTTAAAGGTAACACGCGAACATTGAGCGATTGAAGTACAAGTTGATAAACTTTAAAAAGAGTTAGACGTACAACAGTTTCTGAGATAAAAATGACGGAAAAAGACGCGGGCAGTGGATAGTCCGAGAATTTAATTAGTATTTGACATATGAATAAATAGTAAGCGATTTCAGACAACATCGCCTTATGTATGCAATAAATTCTCTTCTGATTTCCGAGAGAGGTAAAGCACGTGACGTGAAGCAAAATGATGACAAATTAATTAGTTGGAATATGTTTTAGTCCATATATACCATTAAATCGCCCAGTTTGTACGCGGAAATTTAACCTTAAGCCTTAAGCACGAACAATGGGCCATTATATTTTGATTTTATCTACAATACGTAAGGTGCAACATATGATCAGACATACTAAAGTTCAGACTGTGTTACCTACAGAAGATCTGTTTACAGCACATTGGCGTGCAATGAAATGGGGTTTAGCGTCCTATTGTTCTGCTCCTAAACTGGGCCAAAACTTCCAACATTGACACTCAGAAGAATGAGGGGAGACTTAATTGAATGTTATAAAATGGTACAAGGAAAATATGACAAAAGAGGCGCCCCCCCCCCCCCTAATAATGTGGCAAGGTCTGAGGCTCGCGGAAATTCTAAGAAGATCTTCATCCAGAGAGCAAGCAAATCAGTCAGAAAATCACTGTGAGAGTTCCCCCAACCTGGAATACTCTGCCAGAAGATGTGGCCAGTGCACCAAACCTGAATATTTTTAAATTTTTAAGTAGACAAATTTTGGCAAAGACACGAAGCATACTATAATTACTAGGTTAAATTCACCGGAATAACACACGATTATTAGAGTAGAGTAGAGGATCGCACAGAACCTGATATGGAAATCAACCATAAGTATATATAAATCAATGGGTGTAGCGCAGTTTCTACTCCAAGGGAGACAATTCCATTTAATACTTGTGTACTTCCGCTTTGATATCTTATGACCTTGGCACTGTGACCTACCTTTGTCGACTGCTTTCGTTTTTCTGAACTCAGCACTGTTTTGTTTGTTTTTCACTCTATGTCGTCGACTCCTCGGGAGATGTTACGATGGGTGGAAGGGGCACAGCCCGGCAAGACATTAAATAGGAAACGATCCGGTGACGTCGATGTTGGTCGAGGCCTAGTAGCAGAATCAAAGCAACATTGGTTGACAGGGATGCCCTGGTTAAATGTGATCCAGAAGGGGAATGATTCTGTCTCTGTAATAACATGTTCCTATCGCATAAAGACAAAAAAAGATAACCGATTTGTTGATGGGATCACTGGCAACTTTCGGATTGACACAATACAATTACATGAGATATCCAAGGCACATCTATTTGCGAACGCAAAGTTACAAATTATTTAAATGCATCAAAAGCTCTCATGTCTTTAAAAAAAATGAATTGTCAAGGCTGAACATTTTGTTTGGAAATGCGCACGCTGTTGTCAAGACTCACATGTGTTTTAAGTCCAATGATTGGTTTGCAACCTGAACAAAGCGAAGGGCTTTGATGTCGGCGAGACATACATTAATACATTAATGATAAAAAATGCGTAGAATTCATCAAGTCAATAATAATAATAATTTATTAAACTTATATAGCGCCAATATCTAGCTGGAAACAGCTGCTCTATGGCGCTTTTACAATAAAACGATTTAAAAATCAAACCCTGACATATAATAGACATGTAAAAGTATATAGTAACTTAAAAAGATATCATAACATATAGGAGAACAATTAAAAGTATTTAGGACAGAAACAACAATATATAAAAAACATGTATGTCAGTAAAATTATAAAAAGGCTAAAACATGTTAAGAGCTAGGTAAACTTAAAATCAATTAAAAGCTTTAATAAATAACTCTGTTTTAAGATTCTTTTTAAAAATACTGAAAGTTGGGCTAGTTTTTGTTGTGATGGACATATCGTTCCAGCGTTTAGGAGCTGCCACTGAGAAAGAGCGTTCACTAAAAAGAGATTTGGATTTTGGAATGTTGAGGAGGTGTTGGTTTACTGAACGTAGTTGACGTAAGGATTCGTACTTTGATAACATATCATGGAGATAGACTGGTGATTTTGGACAATGTAAAGATAAATAGGTGAGACAGAGAACTTTAAAATCAATCCTATAGGGAATAGGGAGCCAGTGAAGCTGCTTTAAAACTGGGGTAATAGGGTAGCGTGATGGGGTTAGTGACACAATTCTTGCTGCTTTATTTTGTATTAGTTTTAAGGGGTATAGTGTTGTAGCAGGAAGGGCAACTAATAGCGAGTTACAATAATCTAAACGTGAGGTTATAAGAGAGTTTACTAGCATTTTACAGGTTTCAACATTCAGATATGGTCGTATTCTACCGATCTTATATAGGCTGAAATTACAGGCTTTACATACAGACAAAATATGAGACTGCATATTTAATGATGAGTCGAACATGACTCCAAGGTTACGAACACTGGGTGTCGGTCCAACATTTAAGTCTCCAATTTTCACAGAATCACAGTTTAAATTTAAAACAGTTTTACGCTTTGAAAGACGTATGACTTCAGTTTTCTTATCATTCAACTTTAACAGATTTTGTTTCATCCATAATCTTATATCTGCAATGCATTTTTCAAGTTTAATAATATTTTGTTCTTCATTTGAACCGTTCAATGCGATGTAGAGCTGAGTGTCATCAGCGTATAAATGATAACTTATCCCATGCTGCCGAATGATGTCACCCAGAGGTGAAGTGTATGCCGTAAAAAGTAACGGTCCAAGGACGGAGCCTTGTGGGACGCCATATTTGAGTGTCTGGGGGTCGGATTTGCAATCACCAATAGCAGATGTTTGTAGAGTAGAAACAGATGATATATTTTTTACCTGCGATGGTACAAGCGACTGGTTTAGGGATCAATACGAAAGTATTTATGCAAGAACCTCATTTATAAGGGAAATAATTCATGACAAGTTTATTAATGTAGGTACAGCAGAAACTGCCTCATCCGTAGATATTTATAACTATGTCAAAGATATATTCAAGTCAATGAACAACGTGAAGTCACCTAATGCCTGGGCCGGTTAGTTGGTTTTGCTCAGACAGGCATCCAATATGCAGGGTATGCACCGAATCCCCCCCCCCTGCTCATATGAATTTATTTTGATAAGACCGCATGCCACAGGACAGCAAAATACATGTGTATAACATGCATATGTATAATTAATAATTAAATATGTCTAGGTCATCTGAAAATCTCATCTCCTGACAATTACACTATGTTTCGTAGAGAGACTAGAGATATCGAATTGGGAATAATTTTTTACATAGCTTATGTCACGATGTTATTAGAAATGAATGGACTTGTTTTGTCTCTGTTAATTACAGGATTTCGAACAGGACTGGCAGCACTGGTCAAGAATGACCATCCCGAGGCCATAGTCATCCATTGCTTAGCCAACCGTCTTGAGTTGGCATACAAATATGCCATTAAAGCAGCCGTCAATAAATTACACGAGAAGGCAGTGACACTTCTACTTGGTAAGAATCTCCCATCAACCAATCCAGAATATAGTTAAATCAGCTGAAATAAATCTGCATAATATTAATACTGTTATTATGTTTGTGGGTAAATATATATACTGTCAAAAGAAACATCTTCTTACAGTTAAAGTGGGTTACTTATTATAAAATATTGGCTGGGTATTGTTCATACAATCGACAAAAGAAGGTTAGACTAAGATGTGGCACGGCACCGGTTGAATGAACATGGATAATCTAATAATCACCTCGAGAACTGAAAACATTAATACTACATGAACTGATTGCGATCAAATGAGCCCCGCTCTTCTGGAAATTTTCAGGCTCCCAAGTTTTACATTTTTGGAATTAAAAATAGTTCCTTAAAGCCACAATACCACTGTTGTTGTAACTGAATAATATGTCCAAATCTTTATTCTGGTCAACAAAGTGTACTATTTTACAATATTCCAATTAATTGATGATTCAAATTTCATCTTAACATACCGAATTAAAGAAATTGGAAAAATTCAACTACTTGGTTTGAAAGCTTTACGTAAACACTTTCAAATGCAACTTCAACTTGGATTTAAACATATTTTCGAACTCTCTGTTCGGATGTAATGGATAATTTACATAACAGGTAGGACACTTAAACATCTAGTAGTTAGAATAAGGCTAAAAAATTCTGGACCTGTCAAGATAGCAATGGTGTTATTGTCCCTTTAAAGTGTTCACTTTTGTTATGTGTCTTTTAGGTCTATACTACTTTACCATCGAGGGCCTTAGCAGAAGATAGATGTTATGGCGCAGTTTTAAAACCCTGGGCATGCGAAATTTATATCGACCAGAGTGGGTGGAACTAGATGGTTGCCCCGCATTATAAGAGCTATGGAAGTCTTTACTAAACGTTACAAATGCCATTAACTTCACTTGGACACCTCCTCCCTCACAGGGGTGGGGGTGGTGTGGCCTAGTGGTCTACTGTGAGCGTATGTTTCCTCCGGGCACCCCAGTGTGCTCCGACTGCTAAAAAAAACCCTACGCGCAAGCGAATTATTGAAATAAAAATTGAAAACCATACGTCAGTCCCAAAATTACCTAGTTTGTGTCGAGTGGACGTTATTTTCCAATTCTCTCTCTCTCTCTCTCTCTCTCCCACGCAGTCCCAAAGGCTGAAGGTTTGGCCAGGTTACTTACAGACGAATCAGTTCTATGTTTTATTCTTATTCTGAAGGTTAGTTATAGTTTGATTATATTTTCACTTATTAATTTATAACATCTCATGTTTAAAAATCTTTATGAATGAGGATCAATGGTGGCTTATGCAGCAAAGGAAGGGGAATCTTTCAATCACGAAATGAAAGTGTTATAGTATATACAGAGTTCTTGTAGCCAACAGTAAATACAGTGCCGAACATATAAAGTAAAAGTAAAATCACCGTTGGTTAAAATTTTCTTTGTTACAGGATATCCTTACACCACTGAGTTTTCAAGTTAATGGTGCAGACTGTTAGTCCCGAAATGACCTAGCTGTGTTGAGTGGACGTAAAACCCCATTTCTCTCTCTCCACTACCACCGCGGAGATCATTATGTTATGTAGGCCATTGAGAGTATAAAATGTAACGAAATATAGATCTGTATTTTTATTAGATTGAAATATAAAGTAAATGTGAGATTGGTGGATCTTCGTATTATTGGTCTGGTCGTACGATAAACAGTGGGTCTTCTTCATCTGGACGAGGTAGCAGGCCACATGGTTCATAAACATCACGTTTGTAGTCACAGATACCAGTTTCTTCGTTAAATACCAAATCTGGAATATAAATAATATATATGGATTAACGAATGTAAATATACATGTGTCATGTAGTGTACGGAGATGGAAATTGAGAGCGGCCATACCCCATACAGTATACTATAAGGTACATTATTTTATCTTTTAACTGCCAATTTAACGGTTGGGAGCGAATGGTTAGCATGTGCGCGTTGTATCATAAGGTCTGTCATTGAGTCAAATGGCTTGGTTTCGATTCCCTGGTCAAATCTCGTGGAATATCCCGATCAGGGTCCTCCGCTTTCCTCAGACAACCCAACCCAAAGAAAATTATTGAAATAAAATTGAACCATGTTAGTCCCGAAATGCCTAGTTTGTGTAGAGTGGACGTTACCCCCCCCCTTCCCTCTGTCTTTCTCTCTTATTTTGCGGGCATGCTAGCAAGGACATTTAACTCGATATAGACGCGTTTAGTTTCCAGTGAACCTGTGTGACACTATCTTGTGTCACGGCCACTAAAATCAGTAAATGACACTCTTGAGTTCGGACGGCCAAATCGTCTGGGTGACACTGCCGTGTGTCTAGGTAGGACTGACGTTGTGTTATTAAAGAAGACTTCAAACTCTTTTCTGTTCTTTGAAGATAGCTTTATATGTTACAATAATATATATTTTACAACTTCGAGACAGCTATAGTTCTATAGGTATTTAGATGTTGACCACAAATAAACCTATTGTGTTCACCCTAGCCGGGGAGGCTATAGGTATTGTGATCCCCTTGAGCTCTGAATGATTGTCAGAGCTGAATCGAAAGGCGCTCTTTACTATACTATTCAAACAAAGTAGGGGATATTTGATTTTTAAGTGTTATTAAAGTCACCTAAATGAAACTGACGAAGAAACAGATAACAAAATGAAACGACGTTCACATTCATCGATTTATTCCAAATGATCGTAAGACTAAGTAAGGCACAGACTCACCATTATAAGGGTAAAATGATACCCGGGGTCAAACAGCAAAATTACCACAGCATCACAACAAAGTAAGTAACGGGTAAATCCTCCTCTGTTTGCCAAACAAGCATTGATCCGACGTAAAAAAAAAATACTCCTAATGAGACGTCTAAGGTCGTTTTGGTCCAGATTGTCCCATTCCTGTTGCAACGCAGCAGCAAGTTCTTGGACATTGGCAGGACGTTGTTGACGTTGACGTAGCCTCTGTCCAAGCATGTCCAAGACATGCTCGATGGGGGAGAGGTCGGGACTCAGTGCTGGCCAAGGTAATGTGGTGATGTTCTGGAGGTAACCTGTAACGATCCTGGCCCTGTGACATCTTGCGTTGTCATCCTGAAGATGAAACGACGGTAATGTCGTTGTGCGAACCGCACAACATGGACTGCCAAGATGTTGTCCCGGTAGTACTGGTCTGTAACACGCCCTGCAACAACATGTAGCGCCGTTCTTCCAGCAACAGTGAGGCCTCCCCACACCATAACAGAACCACCCCCAAATCGATCATGTCTGATGACGTAAACGTCTTGGAAGCGCTCGTTCCGGTAGTACTGGCCTGTAACACTTCCTACAACAACATGTAAAGCCGTTCGTCCAGCAACAGTGACGTTAACGTCTTGGAAGCGCTCGTTTCGACGACGCCACACCCTCCTACGTTTGTCCCCAAAATGAACAGTGAACTTTGACTCATCTGAAATCATCCCATTGCTCCAGCGTCGATTATCCCCGTGTTGACGATCCGTACACCAACGACGTCTTGCCTGAATGTGATATCTCTCAAATAAGGGATCACGCGAGGACGTCGGGTGCGAAGGTGACCCCTATGCAGTCGTTTCCGAATGATATGGCCACTCACTCTCACACCAGTGTCTGTTTGAAGACGAGCGCTGACCTGATTTGCTGTGATGCCACGATTTCTCAAGGCCAAAGTACGGATACATTGATCCTGGGCTTGAGTTGTCGCCCTTGGTCGACCTGAGCGTGGTTTGTCCTGTACAGATTGTGTATCACGGTATCTGGACCATAGCCTGCTTATGACAGACTGAGAAACATTCATCGTCCGCGCCACAACCGCCTGTGTTGTGCCGATCTCTAGCATGCCAAGGGCACGTAACCTTTCATTTTGGGTAAGCCGGCGCATATCAAAATTTGTTTTCTGGTCTCCAAACAATTAAACTGATGTTTCCACCCTGGAATTCAATGTCACAGTGACTGTAACATTCAAAGTCAGAGTCGTGCAAATCTTGGGTTTGACCCCCATGATGATCACAAGCATCACCTGTATTCCATGCGGTAGCTATTGGTGCGTTTGGGCGTCACATGTAACTGGAAATGTTTCAATGGTGACTTCTTTCGTAGTCATTTGCATATTTTAGTATTTTGCCCCCAAAATCAAATACCCCCTACTTTTTTTGAATAGTATATATAGAAAATATAATGCGTCGGCTACTAGGCGAGACAATTACCATTTATAGGTAAGTGTTTCGTAAAGGCACCGGTTTACGTCAACAATATTCTAGATAATTGTACTAATCCGTGCACGATATGGCTGGACGATAGTATCCTACTTTTTTAACAATGGATACTGGCATAGCTGTCGGTAACTAAGACTAAAATAGAAGAAGAATCATGCAATCTACTCCATTACCCTAGTTTTCTTTTCACATCATGTAGGTAAAGATTTCTATATTAACCAGAACACTTTTCATAGACCTAAAATAAGCCTTATAGTGTTATACCTGTCCCATACGTTTGGATAGAGCATTACCGATTCCAAAAGACTGGGTTATATGGCCCTGGATGTTTTTAGGGACCACATTGATCATGATCACTTATAGCAAAGACCAACTTTTAGCCTTGAACTCGGCTGCAAACTGTGAAAACAACTGAGTGTCTACTGAGTTATGTTACTTTCCTGAGTTGATCTCTGACTTTAAACCTGTGTATTTTAACACCTTTATTAAACCTTCAATAAAAGTTTCAAACAAGCCAAGAAAGACCAAAACAGGTAGAAGAGTAAATGTGGCAAATTTAATTCAAGTAACTAAGTTATCCTCTAATCCCTGTCCTGTAGATTCCAATTTTAATTTCTGCCTTTTAAACTGTCAGTCAATTAGAAACAAAGCCAATGAAATTCATAAATTTATTTTGAATAATGACCTTGATACTTTTGTCTCAATTGAGACCTGGTTGAAAGATGATTGCAGCATCACTCTAAACCAACTTCTTCCAACTAACTACTTTGCATTGGCTACCATTCGTACTAATAAGAGGGAAGGGGGCATAGCAGTCTTTTTCAAGTCTACCATTAAAGCACATAAGATTAAAATAGGTCCCTTTTCTAGCTGCAAAATTCAACACACCGCCATCAAAAATCATAACGAATTATTTCATCTCATCTCATTGTATCGGCCTCAAAGTTCTGCCTCCGTTGAGACTTTTTTCAATGACTTGTTGGACATACTTCATGAAATTACGTCATGTGCTGGAAAATTTTTGATATGTAGTGATATAAATCTCCACCTGGATGTTGATTCCAAAACTACTACACAGTTCTACGATATACTAGAATCTTTTGACCTGGTTCAACATGTGACTAAACCTACTCACAAAAAAGGCCACCTATACTAGATGTCCTTATTACCCGTAGATCGGACATTATAGTGTTCAACTTATCTGTAGACAACCATCTCATTTCTGATCACTTTTCTGATCACTTCCAAAACGAAATCATTACAGCAGGCTGTATCATTTCGTAAACTGAGAGCCATCAATTTAATCAACCTGAAATCGGATATCTTAAATGACAGCGACCTTAATAAAATTAGCAATTTCTGTGATATTTCGGACCAACTTCAAATCTATAACACAGAGCTCAAAAACATTATTGATAGCCATGCACCAATTGTCAGAAAAACACTTACCATCAGACCAAATCGAAAATGGTACAACGATTCTGTACATGAAAGCAAACATGCACGTCGGAAGGCAGAAAGGTCTGGCGTAAGAGTAAGCTCGAAATTGACAGACAAATATATGCAAAGGCTCGTAATGATACTAATATCCTCATGAATCGGACCAAACAGAATTTTGTTATAAATAGTATACAGGACAATAATAAAAACCCTAAAGAACTGAACAAAAGTTTGAACAAAAAGATGAAAACTAGCGGCAGTACCGTTTTACCAGAACATAATGATCCCAAGCTACTCGCTGAATCTTTTTGTCAGTTCTTCAACAGTAAAATTGTAACCATACGTAGGGAACTTGATAATAGTTCTCTATCGGTATCTAATAACGATATTGAAGTTAACTTCACTGGTTCAAAACTATCAACGTTTCCAATATCTGATGATGATGAAATCAAATCTATTATTTCTACATCCTCTTCTTCTTCTTGTGAGCTAGATGTATTCCCAACCCATCTTGTTAAAAGCTGTTCTACAGAACTTTGTCCTATTCTTTGTAACATTGTGAATACATCCCTATCTACTGGAAACTTTCCTGATCAGTTGAAAGTAGCTTTGGTCTTTCCACTACTCAAGAAGAGTATATTAGATTACAACGTCTTGAAATCCTACAGACCTGGCTCAAACCTGTCTTTCATCTTCAAACTTATTGAAAAGGTTGTAGCAGCACGTTTCAAAGCCCAGCTCAAATTACACAATCTTAACGAACCCTTCCAATCAGCATACAGAAGCAAGCATAGTACAGAAACTGCCTTAACTCGCGTGAATAATGATATCCTTACCAGTCTTGATAATAAAAATGTGGTATTACTGGTTCTTCTTGATTTAAGTGCCGCCTTCGACACAATCGACCAATCCCTATTATTAAAACGGCCTCATGATATTTTCGGACTTGAGGGTAGTGTGCTGAATTGGTTCCGGTCATATCTAACATCCCGTCATCAATCCGTTGTCATCAATAATGTCAAGTCTTTATCTGTAGAACTTGAATTCGGCGTTCCTCAAGGATCGGTGCTCGGACCATTGCTCTTTACCGCTTATACAACTCCCCTAGGGCGTATTTTGAAGTCATTCGATCTTAATTATATCTATGCGGATGATACGCAACTCTACATTTCAATTAAACCTGAAAAATAATATCTTCAAGTGTCTAAACTTGAATCGTGCATTGATGCTATTAAGTGCTGGATGAAAAAGAACTTCTTAAAACTAAATGATGATAAAACAGAGTTCGTGGAAATCGGTTCTAATCATCATTTATCCATAATATCTGGTAGTAATATCTCAATCGTTAGTTGTGTTGTTAACCCGATTAATAGTGTTCGAAATCTAGGTGTAATTTTTGATAAGAATATGAACATTCTTTTCAATCTGTAAAGCTTCCAACTTTCAACTTCACAAAATTGGACGGATCCGCAATTTCCTCGACGTTGACTCTACACAACTGTTAATTAACTCTTTAGTGACCTCACGCCTCGACTACTGCAACTCGCTACTCTACAACTTACCAGCATATCAAATTAATAGACTACAGAAGATACAAAACAAAGCTGCAAGAATCGTTACAAGAACTAAATTATACACCAATAGTACCCCCGTTTTGAAAGAACACCACTGGCTACCAATTAGGACAAGAATCAATTTTAAAATTCTCATGCAGACCCTTTGTTCTTTGTCATGTGATGACTCTCCTCTCTATATTAAAGAATTAATTCAACCCTACCACCCTACCAGAAATCTTCGCTCCAAAACTAAATACCTTATTAAATCAGTAACTGCAAACTCTTCTTTCGGTAGACGCTCCTTAAAGATTTCCCCATAGAACTCAAGCAGTGTCATCAATGGACAGTTTTAAACAGAATCTTAAAACCCATCTTTTTAGAAACATTTTCTTTTAATTGTTGATCGTGAACTTTTGACTAGTGTTTTTCTTTTAATTGACCATAATGTTACCAAAGAGCAGCTTCGGTTGGATTTTAGGACATTATTATTATCATTATTATGTCTGTAATAAAAAATACGTACCACCAGGACAGTAATTATGACCGAAGAATTCTTCACGTTGACACGTATAATACGATGTACAATTTTGATCGTAGTCGGGATACTTGCCGTCCGGTACACCAGTGCAATCTATCCAATTTCCACAAGGTGGTGCCACCTTAGTTTCGCTGAAATAATTGTTTTATAATTTTTTATAATTAATTATAATAGCGATTGATGTCAAATAATTGTTGTATATTTTTAAAAGATAATTATAATAGCTATTCAACTCAAATATTTTTTGTAAATTTCTATAAATAATAACAGCGATTGCTCCGAAATAACTTTTGTATATTTTTTTATAATTAACTTAACAGCGATTGATCTCAAATATTTTATAAATGGTAAAAGTAATTGATCTCAAATAAATTTTGTATATTTTTATAAATAATTATAATTAATTTTTTAAATATTTTTTTATAAATATTTATAATAGCGATCGATCTTAAAAAAAATTTTGTATATTTTTTTGAATAATAATAGCGATTGATCTCACAAACAATTATTTTTTCAGTCATATGACTTACTCATCACAATCTTCAATCTCGTGATTAAAAACAAAGCCTTCTTCACATTCAACAGTTTCCATCTCGCCATCAATACATCTTACAAAAGACTTGCAACCAATTTCATAGATTCCATCCTCTTGGCCAGTGCAATCAAACCCATGAGCTATAAATGAAATGAATACTGTTATGTTCCTAACCTGGGCTAATGGACCATGAGCTATAAGATTATGAAATATTAAGCACGCAATATCTCAAGGATACACAGACAACTTTATGGATAACTTTCACTGGTTTTATTTACTGCAACGTTACTTGATGACAGTGAGAGTATCCCCATTGACAATATTCGTGCCAGTCATTATCACATATGTGATAGAGTGGGTTAAACACATTCCAAGTATACTTTTAACGCAGAAAGCATTGCTATGATAGCTGAGTAACACACGCCACCCGAATCGGCAGTGACGTAGCGAAAAGGAAAACACGAGCGACTGCTCTATATAACTGATTGAAGCGGCGAGTGATAACAGACACACGGCTAAATTTTGATAATGACTGGCACCAATATTGTCAATAAATAAACCCAGTGAATGTTATCCATAAAGTTGTCTGTTTATTATATATCGCGTTCACTAAATGCCTTTCAAAGACAATATCTAAAGGTGCTAATTTTGTACTCCTTGGCTCCTAGTGATGGACACGAATGGGTTGCAACTCACATAGTAATGAAGTACGAATGTATATAAACTGAATTACATGTTTCTATTTTACTACAATATGCGCACAATTAAGTAGCAGCATTCTTTGGCGTCGGGTTATTCCGGTCTATGTTCGATTCCTGCGTTGGCCGAGAAAGTTCATCAGGATTTTCAGGCGTGGTTCTCCTTTTTCAGTGAGCTACCGAGACTCCCACGTTGTTATCACGTTAACCTGTAACTTACCTGCAGCGGTGAAAAAAGCTAAAAACAAGAGTAAACAAATCATATTGGTATATTCTATCACAAGCTATATTTTCCTCTGGTTCCCAGGTAATACCTCTTATCCTTTAAATACTGGATTATCAGATAAAAAAAGTATATACACTTTGTTTGTGTCATTATAAATATGCCAAATAGGGGCAGATAACTTGTATTGGCGCATCGGATTTGTTAAATTCGGGAATGACCACACCCAAAGCAGTTTTGGTAGTGTTTGGATCGTGAGACCCATCCGTGTATATTTCCAAGTGCGATAAACAATTTTCGTTCAAGAATCCCCTCGATAACATTAGAGCGTGTTATGGATTTTTTTGGACAACGCTACCTTGGCTTATGTCATAGTTTGGATTTACAAAAGTCAGTTGGGCTTGATACGAAAATACCCTGTCAGTTATCTCATAGTGATCTAATCTTGGGTCTTTTAATAAACCATTTGATCTGTGACCGAACGGCTGAGTCTCTGATTTTCAATTTCTTTTGAATGTTTCCTTGATGTATGTGTACCCTTCAATATTGGATAGGTGTTACCAAGACACTGTAACTTGGGCCAGTATCTCAATGTCAGTTCGTATCGCCTCCATTCGAATGACATTTCACCTACTTCCTGAAAAAAAAATCCTTTTTTGTACCAAAAGGTGATTTCGTTGCTATCTTTATTGCCTTTCCTTTGTGTTTTCTTTGCACTTGAAAAAGCGACACCACCCTAGTCACATATTGATCTTATCATGGACCTATATATTAATAGCAAGGTCGTTTTATTTGCTCCCCATGATATGCTCGTCAGGCATCTCATTCCCCATGATATGCTCGTCAGGCATCTCATTACGTTCAGAACATTCTGTCCTCGTTTAACAATATTTTGAATATGTGGTGTAAAAGTCGTTTAACAATATTTTGAATATGTGGTGTAAAAGTCACTTTGCGATCAAAGGTCATCCAACGACGCTTTGTCCGATCTTTAAATTCAATTAGGCTATTGTTCAAATTCAGTTTCATAGATGCCACTTCCCTATGATCCCTACAGAGTGGCATGCCCACTATTTTACTTTCAAATATACGAAATCGCCAGTCATAAGACAATTTTGACAATCTCGTTTTAACCGCGCCGTGGTTATTTGCTGCATGCCAGATTGGACTGTCGGCTGTATAGACCGCTATGCCAAAAAGTTCTTAATGTAGTTTTTATACTGAAGGTCATTAATCATGATATTGAAAAGTGTGGGGCTTATAACAGAACCCTGGGGTGTACCATTTTAGAGTTCCCATTTGTTACTTATTGAGAGACCTATCGCTTAGAAAATTCTCGATCCAGTGGAACATTCGTCCTGTTACCCCTAGTCCATGTACTTTTTTGTCCCCCGCCTTTCATACTTTTTAGGACACAATAACTCTCGTATTAATTACTTTAGTTTAATTACATTATTACTTTAGTTTTAATTAAGTGAGAGTGATGGAACCTGGTGTATAGTTTCATTACATCAATACTTTGACTAAGTTCGATAATGAGCATTTTCTGCCGAGGGTAAGCAGAGTGATAAGCAATTTGATTAGTCGAGACTTTGGAACTGAATAACTCTCATTCTAATTGAGTTAGAATGTTCAAACTTAGCGTGATTGTTTATTAGGTATTTATATTGTATGTGTCTACCTGATGAGTCGTATGACTCAAAGAAATAAAGAACTTGAACTTGATTAGGTAAATGTCTTGATGGAATTCGAAGATGAGCAATTCCTGCTTAGGGTAAGCATAGACAAGCAATTTGATTGGGTGATGCTTTGGGACACAATAACTTCAATTCTAATTGGTGTGTAGTTTCATTACATCAATATCTTAACTGCGTTTGATCATGAGCAGCATGTTCTGCTCATGGTAAGCAGGGCGATAAGCAATTTGATTGGTCGAGACTTTGGAACACAATAACTTTTATTCTAATTGAGTTAGAATACCTTGATGGGGTTTGACGGTGATCATTTTCTGCTTAGGGTAAGCAGAGATAAGCAATTTGATTGGTTGATGCTTATTAAGTTCTGATTAAATGAGAGTGAGGACACTTGGTGTATTACATCGATACATTTACCAAGTTCGACAAACAACATTTTCTGCTGAGGGTAAGCAGAACGATAGGCAATTTGATTGGCCGAGACTTTGGAACACAATAACTCTCCTTCTAATTGAGATAGAATGTTAACACTTGGTGAAGACATACATTATGTGAATGACTTGCTGAAGTTCGATGATGAACATTGTCTGCTTAGGGTAAGCAGAGATAAGCAATCTGGTTGGGGCACGATAACTTTGGTTGTAATGAAGTGATGGCAATGTAACTCAAAATATAGATTCAGTATATCATTACCTTGACTAAGTTCGATGGTGCAAATTTTCTGCTTAGGCTAAGGAGCGGTAAGCAATTTTATTGATCAAGACTTTGGAACATAACTTTGCTTTTAATTGAGGTAGAATTTTGATCTTCATGTAGATGATCATAAGGCGAATGTCTTGACTGAGTTCAATAATTAATATTTGGAGCTAAAGCTAAGCAGAGCTAATTAACTTCACTGTTCGATGCTTTTGAACAAGATAATCTTGACTCTATCTGATAAAGATTGATCAAACTTTGTGTATACTTTGATTTGCTTAATGCTTTTGAGAAAAAAAAATGCTCGATTAATTAATATGTGTCATCTTATTGTTTTGGGATTTCGGCGGGGGACATCGGCCTCACTGTTGGCTTGTTAAGTAGGTCATCCACCCAAATGCCTTGGTCAGGTCGACGAATATACTGCATATATATAATTGTTCTTTTTAGATAATGATGTCATGCTGTAACCTTACAATATGATCAATAGTGGAGCGCTGCTGTTAGTCTATATCCAGTTATCCACTATCATTTGGACTGTTTAATCCATTACGTAATATGTTAGCCTATTATTTACCATAGTGTCGGAGTGTTTAAACAATGGAGAGGTCACACTTATCGTCCTGTAAGAACCGGTTGCAGTTTTCCCTTTTACGGGTTTAATCAACAGGGTTATCGTTGCCGTTTACCAGATTGTAGGAATTATTCCTTCTGACCATGATTTATTTAATAATTCAAGAAGTAAATTACGTAATTTGTGATTTTTATCGCTACTGCACATGCTAACGTTTTTGCTAAGAGCTCCGCCTTTTCTCTATTTGTCATAGCTGATTGGGATTCATAATTAAGAGTAGAAATATTTCTAGAAAAGCATTTGCAGCTTATTGCGTGTATTTTTTCCCAGACATTTGAAATTTTAGTTTTATCATTAGTAATATAACATAATACCGTTCAATGCCTTTCGTTTGCCTCTGAAATAAACTATGTCTTGCATTTGCATCGCTCTTAGTATACAAAGATTTATTCTCTGAGGACCGTACGCGGCGCGGAATAGTTTTTAGTGATTTTTTCCTTGCATATACGACTGTTTGATATATCTTGGAACCCCCTCAACTTCCCCAGAGTCTATTCTAATAATATTGTTAGATTAATATGACCTTTCGGCAAAAGTGGGTACCCAGTAAGTTTTGGGTCCTTCTGCGTTGGACCTAACTTTGTTTCTTATACGCATATTATGTCCATTTTGATTTTCTTACCAGGTGGTTCAATTCTGGCATACGTGTCCTGAAACAATTTATACTTATTATGCGTTCGCGCTATATCATAAAGCCTGTCAATGAGTCAACTGCTAAAGAACCCTACGCGCAAGCGAATTATTGAAATAAAAATTAAACCATGTTAGTCCAAAAATGACCTAGTTTGTTTCGAGTGGACGTTAAACCTCATTTATCTCCCTCCCTCTTGTTTTAATAGCATCAAAGAGAGCCGCAGTCGACTTTCCAATATCTGCGAGTCCGCGATATGGGAAAGACCTCGAATCGGTTCCCTTCCATTTCGACTACAGTTTCTAGTAACAGATTACACAATTATAAAGGAAACAAAAACTACCAGGATTTTCTTTTCTGTATTTGGAAATGCAATTTATGTTGATTGAAAGAATTGGTGTAAATTAATAGAAAAACAAATACGGATAAAATTTTCCTGATGAAACTCGATCGTGTTTTGTTAACAATAAATAACATTTTGATGTCGAAATGAAAAAAGGGAAACCCGATAACAGAATAATATTTCTTATTATAAACATGCGTATAAAATAAATGTCAGTTTTAAATTGGGTTGTAAATACGTTGATTAAATATTGTTTAATCTTTCGTCTTTCATCGTTAATCTTCTGGGGTTTTTTTACAGCAGAATAAAAATAAGGACAAAAGGCAATGTGTCTTTATTTAAAGAAATGGAATTGAATTGGTCCCTAATCGACCTCGCATTTCCTCCCCGTGTTAGTTTACTACTTGGCTTCTTGGGAAGCGGACGTGGAGCATTCAACACGAACGATAGGGCATTATCGTTTTATTATGCACCCACATTTTCATGTGGACGTATTATGCCGTCGCTCCTGTCCGTCCGTCTACAATTGTTTTTGGACTCTCTACAGGTTACAATTCTTACCAGATTTTGACGAAACTTGAAAAATAGGTTTATCCCCAAAAGACTATCAGATTGAAACTTCATGGATTATATGGCCCTTGATTGTAAAAAAAAATCACGTTTTTAGCTTGTGGACCCTATATAGGTCACAATTTTGAACCGATTTTGATGAAACTTGACATACATGTTTATAACCCAAAGATCCCGGTTCCTTTAGATAGTCGCGCACATCGTCTTGATTATATAACCGTTACAACCCCAGGCAGGTTGAGTTCGAATTTCGGGAAAATCGGACCAAAATTGCCGCTGTTCGTTCGCAAATAGTGTTTAAAAAAGGGTATATCAAGGTTGTGGACCCTGTTGAAGTCCCAAGCTCAAATGAAACTTAAAATGCATGTTTATAACCTTAAGATCTTGGTTCCTTTCTATATTTTGCCCCGGATTGTGCAAAACATCGCCTGTGGTGACTCTGGAGGTCAAAATTATTATCCGATTTTAAACAAAAGTTGATTATATCTCCATTACATTGTAATGAAGTTTGAGTTTCAATTTCGTGAAAATCGGAATAAAATGGCCAGACAAAATAGCACCCTTGTCCGTAACAATTCTTATCCGATTTTGACGGCTGCTTTTGATATTGGCATGTATCGGATCGAAACATCATGGATTATGCCCCCCCCCCCCCTGATGGTACGAAAGATCGTGTTTTAGCTTAAAATGCATGTTTACAACCCAAAGATTTTTGTTCCTTTCGATATTTGCGTATATCAAATTGTAACTTAATGAATCATGGGCTTTGTAGGAAAAATCATTTTCTGTTTTGCTTGTTCTCCATCAATCTCTCGAAAATATGGGCCTTTCCTACCTGGCAGCCGCCGGCCTATTTTTTTTATCTACATTTCGTATCTCAAAAAGAAAGCCTGTGCATTATTTTAACATGCATTATACTAGAGTTAAATCTTCCTATTGCAGGTCTTTCTTTGGGCCTGAAATTGTATAACCCTAGTTATTAATTGGATATTAATTAACCCATTCAGACCATAATCAACTCTCGGTGTCATTGTTTGCCTGCGACATTTACTGGATTTGAATATATGTTGTAACCGATAATTTAACGTGAAAATGAATAATCAAGACTTTGTTAGCATATATCATCGTCAGTAATGCCGACCGAGACGAGCCCAAATTTCAATGGCTAATATCTAGGTTCAGGGTGAAGCAATTAGACTGACATTTTCAGCATATTTGTTTTCATTATCTATTTTGTAACTGTTATAACGAGAATTGCCAGCTCTTCGTCTAGTCTTACTTTTGTCTAATGCCCCTTTAAGGAAATGGGGCTGATAAAACTTCTTAATCTCTCCTCTATCTTCAGACCATGCCATACAACCTTCTTATGATACACCGACTTGGCTAGTGATGATGGGAATCTGAGATGCAATGAGACTAACCACGTTGGTTAAGATGCAACGACTGGGATATCATTGATGGGGATCTGAGATGCAATGAGACTAACCACGTTAATTGAGCTTTAATTATTAAGTCGCTTATCCCGTGATTTAAAACATAGATATGACGTCACCCTTTGATGTTTTTAACCACGGGACAGGGTTATTAATAACGCCCTCAGCTGTGCTTTCTATTTACTTAAAATATAGATGTAGTACTATGGACTTCTTTTTTTTCGGTGTTCCCTGTGATCGTTAAAGAGACTATCCCGATTTAAACAGGTTCTAAAAAATAAAAGTTCGAGTACGTATGAAATTTAAACATCAAAATAAAGAGGAGCGGTGTATTTACTGTGGCTCAAAATTTCAGCTCAGAATATTGGGTTGTTTGGATGTGAACGTCAAAACTGCTTATCCGGACACGTAACCCTTTTAAGAGTTCTGTTCAATTTGTGGGTTGGGTGAGCTTATAATCCACTCCCGTCCCTTTCCTTTAGAAGTCTATGCAGTGAATGACCCGTGTGCTGTACTTGATAACAAAAGAGAAATTTCACCTACACATTTTTTTTTATAAAATGACGTCTGGTATTATTCAGACACCGCGTAATACAGCTTAGAACACCGGTCTCCATTTACAGATTAAGACTGACGGGTTTAAGTTGTTTGAAAACGTATCACATATTTTGAGTTAGTTGCTTGGCCCTGAGTTAAAGGATTTTAAGTGATTTTAACACAGAACTAAGCAGTTTTATTCCCAAAAATATTATCGGGATTGGCCATTTAATAATACTACAGCAATAATAGTTTCACAGCTTTAGTGGTAAACTGGAATAACTTTGCAGGTTCCGTGTTCTCGATTATGTAATGGCTTCTTGGAATAGTCTGGTGAGAATCTAGTTAAACTCCCTTTAACCCTCAATTTAAACCGGTCTCATTTCGCCAGGTCCGTGGTACTTTTCCATTGAAAATACGTAATAAACTTGTTTATTTCCCACGACTAACAGAGAAAGGTATTACTTTATTTGGTCTAACAACCATGGGTCACATATTTTGAGTTAGTTGCTTGGCCCTGAGTTAGAGGATTTTAAGTGATTTTAACACAGAACTAAGCAGTTTTATTCCCAAAAATATTATCGGGATTGGCCATTTAATAATACTACAGCAATAATAGTTTCACAGCTTTAGTGGTAAACTGGAATAACTTTGCAGGTTCCGTGTTCTCGATTATGTAATGGCTTCTTGGAATAGTCTGGTGAGAATCTAGTTAAACTCCCTTTAACCCTCAATTTAAACCGGTCTCATTTCGCCAGGTCCGTGGTACTTTTCCATTGAAAATACGTAATAAACTTGTTTATTTCCCACGACTAACAGAGAAAGGTATTACTTTATTTGGTCTAACAACCATGGGTCAATAAACAGCCAGAATGTGATGGATATTTTGACAACGATTTATGATTTAGCCAACACACCACTGTTTTTTTTATGTAAACTATATCCATGTTCATATTAGGTACGTGGGGTTTGACAAAGTAAAGAAACAATTTATAAAGAACCAATTTTGTCTCAAGGACCCAAGTGTTACAGTCACCCTTTGATGTTGGCGTACCATTATTTCAAATAATCGCTAGGGTTGTGAAATATTAGACGGACATGACGTATTTCACTGTAAACGCACGCGCGAAGTGTCTGTAATTTAAGTTGTTTAAAGGTCTCGAGCTTAAAAAGTTGCGTAATATATTGGAAAAACACATGGACGGTCATTACAATATATTACTTATTGTCTCGCTCTCGACCATTAAACAATACATAATAGACAGTTTTTGGCCAATATCCATCACATACTACAGTTAATGATTTAATTGTTCAATTGCCTTCATGGACTGGATCGAATGGAGTGGGCGGGATTTTTGACATAACCTGCTGATTAATGACAGTGGGGAAATATCATTTTTGGTAAGTAATACACAATCAACTTATGGTTTAATTTTGACCAGTAAATAATGAGCCGAGATTTCGGTGGTATTATTTCAGCCTAGCTTCGATTGTCATTACTACCGTCGTTACGAGAATAACGAAAATCTCGATTAACCATTTTTTTACGGTTAGCACATCGACCATCTAAATTTACTCATATCGCAGCCACCCGATGTCATCAAGAGTTGATGATGGTCTTGGTAATTAATTATTGTCTAATAAATAATTTAGATAGCATTTAAGGCCTTCTGAAAAACATGCAATAGAAGATTTATAAAACATTTAAGGCCTAAAGAAATATCTGCAATAGGCAGATTAAGTTCTTGATCTTAATGTATTGGACGTATTTTAAACATAATATATAGTTAAGTACATAATACGTCTTGTGAAGATTATCATCTACATTTTATAGCCTATTGAGACTGACAACAAAGAGCAAGCTTATTAAAATTGATTTAAAGGGCAGTCATTGATAGATTTGAAACGACTGAACCCGGGTTTGTAACACACGAATCGGGGCCAGGGGCGCACAGGAGGGGGTAATACTTGATGTGGGCCGACTTTCTGTTAATTACTGATAGAGTTAAAGTCGTTGTTCACCTGATGACAATACCTATCGACTTCTCGGACGGCTTAGCTGCTGTAAGCGCATATTTCGCTGCCCAGTTACCTATTTTTTATCAATTGGATAAGTATAGGATATTAACCTACACGAAGTTGCTATATTATATAACCCGCGGGCGCAGCCCAAGGGTGATATAAATATAGCAACTGAGGTATGATTGGTTAATATCTGACATATACAACGCCCATCCTTAAATTAAAATGGACTTTTCCATTAATATTCAACAATGATTGGATAACGGCTCGGTAGTTTCCGTCAAATAACGAAGATTACCGAGTTAGTCACGTGCAATGACGAGATGGTGTTTTTGTAAACACAGCGCCATTTTGAAGAATTGAATTTCATACAAAAACAAAATGGAAAGTAATACGAAGTCAGATGAATAATCAATCCCTTTTAGCCAACATACTGACGATGGAAGTGGTGTGAATGCAACTATCGACGAGGATCTATCCAAAGCCTAAAGAAAATTTTGATCAAAAGACATTCTTTCCCGATAATTCTGACAGTGAACTACGATTGAGGGCTTTTCATGTTTTATAGACAGAAGGATTTGGCCGACTGTTTTATTTAAGTGCATGGACTGTACCACAAAATAGTTTATAATGGAAATCTTGGGCGATAAATACTTTCAAGTCTAGGAGTGTGTGGACGGAAAGAAGATTCTGAAAGATATGGATAACCGATTTAAATATGCTGATAAGTACGTCGTCTATTTCTGTCTTGAATGTTTCAAACTGTTCCATAGTAATTTTTAATTGTCAAAATAATAAAAATTTATTTCTGTGTTTGTTGTATTATTTTGATCATCAGCGGTTGATATGAGTCGAATACATCGACCTGACATGACGTCATTAGCGGTTGATATGAAATATCAACCTGTCGTGACGTCATCAGCGGTTGATATGAAGAATATATCAACCTATTATGACGTCATGACAGGTTGTTATGAGATATAACTGCTATTCACATCAAAGAAAAAAACTACCACCAGTTGTATATGTAGTAGTTATTAGCACCCTTTCCGAGGTGTATCGGTGAATATCAGGACAGTTTTGGTCGGGGGTTCAGCCGAGGCGGTCCCCGACCAAAACTGTCCTGATATTCACCGATACACCGAGGAAAGGTGCTAATAACTGACTTACATCACATTTCTATCGAGTATTGTGAAGGAAAATGTGAAAATAGTATTTATTATCGAGTCGTTTCAACCGAAACGTGTCAAATGCTCTTTCATTTATCCCTTTTTGAGCCTCACGTTACATTTCATGGTAGAATGATTGCGCAGTGGAGAGGTGACCTGAATAGTATTTACACGTGCGTATTGGTATACCGCTGGGAGTAAAACTATCACGTGTTTGTTTAGACCACTCGTCAAAACAACTTGTCTATGGCGAAGAGGACTGCGATATTAATAATATTATTATTAAATGTAGTGTAAAGGAAATGCGAAACGTGGGTCATTCCTGGTAAAAGTATGCATCAGCGAATTATTTGTTAAAAAGTGTATGTCTTTCTAGGCGTTTCTGTCTTCATCCTGCTTATTTTCAATGCCTGTGAAGTGTTCAGCAAGAGAACTGCGCCTTCTATCCTCACAATTGATATAATTATTTAGTATTCTAATTTATATGTTTTGCATATTAATATAAATCAAACCAAATTGTGGAATAGATGCCAATTGATATGTATAATAATTGATTTTTGTAATATGTTTTTATTTTAATTTAATAATATTGTATATATTTTTGAACTGCCAGTTTGTTCCACCCGGTTTGTGTTGTTACAGTGATTTTGACTACTTGTTTGGTGTGATTCTCGGGCTGCTTTGAATAGAGCTATCGTTATCATTGCGATCTGGGCCGGACTAAACGTCCGCTACTTATTGCTTGAATGATATCTTAAACGGTGTAGAAGTGTTCGTTTGTCGGGAATGAACAGTACTCTTTTTAAAAAGTGTACTGTTTATTTCTGATACACGGATACTTTTAAGCCTGTATTGGAAATAAACAGACCACTTTTATCAAAGGTTGCCACTGGCATCGAGGTGTAAGTGGGATGTAATACAAGGTACATGTACATTGATTGTGGTGTATATATACACTAGCGCTTCATAGAAACAGCTGTAACTGTATTTGTATAGATCTATAAATATATACCTGTGTGTGTGAGTGTGTGCTGTTTATCGTTGCTTTCATTTGTCCTCAGGCAATTCAATATGTCGTGTATTTTACATTTCTCAGTTTATATTAAATATTAATAACTTGGCTTCATATTACTGCCCGGTCCCTTACAAACAATGTCTATTTGTTATGTAATAGATCTAGAGGATGTAAAGAAATAGCCGATTTTTAAAAAAAAGAAAATGTAATCTCCCCGACGGGGAATTGAACCCCGGTCTCCCGCGTGACAGGCGGGGATACTTTTTTTTTTTTTTTTTTTTTTTTTCAAATTTTTATTCACAGAAACAAAAGTATATACATTACATTAAATACATTTCATAAATTCATAATTAGATATAAATATAATAGTAACATATATACACCCAGGCAAGAAGTTATATTACAAAAATAAAAACAAGTATTTTTGGTTATTTATAATGTACAAAAGCGTAATAAGGGTAAAATATATTATGTACAATTAAAAACATTGCCCGGATTTATACACTTATACATAATTTTACTTCATTATTTTTTATATATATAATATTTTGTATACATATTAAATCTTTGAATTTCTGTTCTTTTAAATAAAAATATAAGTACTGAAAATGATGTTGTAACATTGACATAAAAAGTTTAAAAACATTTACAATTTTACCAGTCTTTAGGAACATATTTCTGCGTCTTATTATAGCTAGTCTAGCAAAGGATAGTAGTAGATACTTACCACTATACTATCGAGGATTACGTATGAAGTTGTTATATTATAGGTAGTATATCTACTAGAACATTCTTCTGTCATAGCAGAGAGAGAGAGAGAAATGGAGTTTAACGTCCACTCGACACAAATTAGGTCATTTCGGGAATATTAAGGTCAAGGGATCGATACAACGATACGTCATTGTTTTGGGACTTATGTGCTCTTATTAAATGGTCCTTACAGTCACCCCGTTTGGCGATTGTGATCAAAATCGTTTCCAAAATATTACTGCTCCGCCATTGCGAAACGTATTCCGTTGATTAGACATACCAAAAATCGGCGCATGTTCTACACTGGCGAATATTTAAGTGAAAGTTTCATATTTTCTAAGAAAGTCAATAGGTTATCAACTCACTATTATACGACCATGGGCATTATTTCCCACCCTTAAAAATCATTGACACAGGAACTAATAACACAAGTACCTCCCTTGTTTTCCCATTCACTCCATGCTATATTCAAACGTTGGAATTTGAAATTGGAAATTTTATTTCTGCCAATTTTTCAGCGGGCAATAGATAGGACTGTTTATGGATAGCATCTATTTTAAGGCTTTATTTTAATAAATTTTAAACATATAACTTAAAAATATGAAATAGTAGCTTTAACTGGGCGCAGGAATGAGGTGGGGAGCTAGAATACTCGCTTCCTTAATATAGCGCACATATTGGGTGTTAGTGCCTCCTCAATGGTCACCGTGCTCCTGGGGCCTGTCTCACGAAATTTTAACTAAGATAAAATTCAAATTTTATTAATTTGATTGGATAATATAAGATTGATTTTAGTGCTTAGCCAATCAAAATTGAAGTATCTATTAAAATTTGAATTTTATTATCAGTTAAGATTTCGAAAAACAGGGCACAGATCTTAGTTTCAAGATGTCCTCGAGCGATTTGATTATTGATTATATTTCAGGAACCTGTTGCCTGATACATCCCAATTTCAATAACCTAACACAACACAGTGGCGGATCCAGGGTGCGACTAGGGTGACTACCCCCCCCCCCCCCCCCTCCCTGAGAGTATTACTTTAAACTCTAGTGTGTGGTCTCCACGATTGCTTAAGGTTAAATCTTACACGGATATGGCATTTCCCAACTCCCTCCGGTCAAGAAATAATTTCAAACTACCCACCAATTATCAATCAACTGATTTACGTAGACTATCAACATTTCTGCGAAGAAAACACAAAATCTTACGTACGACTCGTAAATTGAAACCGGATACAGACGTGGATAGAAAGATTTGACTCTAGTTTCCCATGTAATAATCTCCATAGCACCTCGAAATCGTACTGCACAATCCATAGAGAGAAATGGGGTTTACCGTCCGATCGACACAATTAGATCATTTCGGGACTAACATACGGTTTAATTTTATTTCAATAATTCGCATGCCGATAGGGGTCTTTAGCAGCGGGAGGAAACCGGAGTACCCGAGGGTTGGACAGGCGACCCTTCGCCTTGCCACGTACAACCGGGGATTCGAAACCACGCCAGTTTCGGGACAAACATACGGTTTAATTTTATATCAATAATTCGCATGCGGAAAGGGGTCTTTAGCAGCGGGAGGAAACTGGAGTACCCGAGGGTTGGACAGGCGTTATGATACAGCGCGCGCTAACCATTCCCCCCCCCCCCCCCCATGACAGCTCGCACTGCACACCCCTTAATATAATGAAAGAAAACAAAAACAACAAAGTACCTACAAATGTATTTTACTCCTTCGAAATACAATTGTTATATAGGCCATATTGTTCTAACGCACTGAATATTCGCCATATTTGCACACCTCGAACACGTGTTCTTTCAATCTAGGGGTCCAACAAGCCACATGGTTTTGGTACACTATGTGGATAATCACAAACTTCTATTGCCTCGTGATACACCAAACCTGAAACAAATTCATTATTAACTTCTTGATATTCAACAGAACAATAGTCTTTCCTAGAAGTCTGAATCGAGCGATTTACTGACCAATCAACAGGAATCAGCACTAACCCCATAGAGCTGCGCGTATGTCTGTTTAAGAATAATTGAGTAATGTGAAATTCATGAACATAAAGAGAGCCGTTTGTATCTGGCTAAAGGCATTTTGGAATGGTATTAATGTTTGCTGCTCTTGATGGTGTTCATTTGGGCCACGCACTTCGACAAAAAGGCTAAGGAATGCTTGTTTCTTGGACAATAATACGGACACAGAGTATAAACTGAAAATTGGTTCATTTTGGTTCATAATGAGGTAGATGGTACTCGTATGCTGCGTAGTTTAAGGTAAATTTTGCCAGAACTCCCGTGTTTCAACACTTTCTTACTGGAATTCTAACTGTCAAGGTTCGTTACGTTCAGGCCAACGTAGCTCCTGGATCTGAATTGGGTGCGTCACAGAAACTAATCGGTCCCAGTGTGACACTATCCTGTATCAGAGGTGACTAAATAAACAATGTGCGGCAACTAAAAGCCGTCTGTGACACTATGCGTGCGAGTTGCGGCTATACTAGTTACGGACTCCAAAAAGCGGTATGTGACACTCTCTTCGTCTAGGATTTCAAAAAGCAGTATGTGGCACTCTGTGCTGTCGGGTGTGACACTTTCTTTTAGGCCGGTCTCCTGGACTTCACGTTGTGATATAAATTACTTCCGTATTCAACTACAAAGTCTAAAACACCGTCCATGTTGTTAACTAGCTTTATATCGAATACAGCAAAACTACAAGGTTAAATACAGGAAAACTTCAGCGTCTAAAACATCCAAGGTCTGAGGTTAATGGTCCTCTCTAACGGCTTAACCGTGGCAATAGCCACACACTTCTTGAAAGTTCCACATAATGACCGCGGTAGGATGATGTGTTCACCCTAGCCTGTAAGCCCAGGAGGCTATAGGTCTTGTGATCCCGTTGAGCTCCGAATGATTGTCTGAACTCCTAGCCTCTAGCCGGGGAGGCTATTGGTACGTCCCCCCCCCCCAGCTCAGAATGATTATCTGAGTTAAATCGAAACGCGCTCTATACTATATAGAAAATATAATGTCTCGGCTATTAGGGCGGGACAATTACCATTTTCGGATAAGTGTGTCGTAAAGGCACCGGTTTGCATTAACACTATTCTAGATAATTTTACTAATCCGTGCCCGAGACGGATGGACGACAGTATCCTACTTTTAATAATGGATACCGACATAGCTGTCGATAACTTAGACTAAAATAGAAGAATAATCATGCAATATACTCTATTTCCCCAGTTTTCTTTCTACATCATGCAGGTAAAGATTTCTATATTAAACAGAACACCTTTCATTGACCTAAAATGAGCCTTATAGTGTTATACCAGGGCAAAACCAAGCATGTTAGTTGATAATCATGGTCTATAAAGTGACGTACCAGCAGGACAGAAATTATGTCCAAAGAAGCTGCCACCATTACACGTGTAATATGAATGGCAGTTTTGATCCAGATCGGGATAGTGTCCATCAGACTTATCGGAACAATCCATCATCTTACCACAAGGTGCTGCCACATTCTTGGGACTGAAACGAGAAATGATTAAAGCGTCTTACTGTTATTTGCAGAGATAATGAGTTTAACGTCCACTCAACACAAACTTCGTAGTTTTGGGATTAACATATGGTTCAATTTTATTACAATAATTCGCCTGCGCAAAGGCGATTTTTGAAAAGTTGGAGGACAGCTGAATGTCCCGGAGGAAACCCATGTGGTTGCTCAGGCGATTACAAGTAACCTTTCTGGCTCCCGATCCGCCTCGTTATTTGCAGTTTTCGAAAACTCCACTCTCAACTCTGCTTAGATGGATTAATTAAACATAATGAAAACAAAACATCAAAGGTAGAAAATATACCAGCTTGAACTAGATCAAAAAGAAGTCCATCAAGAGATTTGTGTACAAGGTCCTCGATTTTTTTGTCCCACCTAAACGATTAGACACTGTCCTTCTAAGTGACATTACAACCAAACAACTTGAAATTAATACTTACTCATCGCATGCTTGTATTACTGCATTATAAACTGTATGTTCATCACATTCAAACCCCTCGCCTTTTCCATTTTCACATTTTATAAACGATTTACATCCGGCATCATAAACTCCATCTGGTTTGTTCTCACACTCAAACGTCAACACTGTTTCCAATTAAAATAAAAACAGAAAAAAACACGATTATTTCTGATATTTTAGTTCAAATCCTGCCTTGGGTCAAGATGAACATTTCTTTTTTTTTTCAAAGCCATTTTTTCGTGCATTGATTCGTGCGGGGGAGGGGGCTATACTTGTTTAACAGTCCGGTTACAAATCACCAGTCACGTGTATGACAGACCACCGTAGGGAATGAAACTATAATCCCAGAGATATTACAAACACTAACATGGTTTTCAAGTCGTTTAAGGACAAATAGGCGGAAATCTCCTGCTATAATGTTCCCATCATAAGTTTAAACTTTGCAACAACATGTGTTTCTCGTTTTATATTTATCCTTTCCAAAAACTAAAATGTAAACATTAGTTTAACATATTCCAAAAACTAAAATGTAATAATTTGCTAAACATGTTCCAGGAACTAAAATGTAAAAAAATAGCTAAACATGTTCCGGAATCTAGCTAAACATGTTCCTCAAACTAAAATGTACACATTGGTTAAACCTATTTCAATAAATAAACATAGTCAGATACTAAAAGGTAAACATTAGTTAAACATGCTCCAATAAATAAAATTTAAACATCAGCTGAATATGTTCCAGAATGGTTAAAATACACTGGACAGAGTGGGGTAATCGGGAATTAAAACTGTGAAAAAGGGTACTCCGTGGCACTTAAAAAAACCCTATAATACGTAAGTAGCAATTCTGACACCGGTGGTCTCCTATAAGTATCATTTATCTTATCTATAAATTATGGGTCGTTTCAGTTTAACCTTTCGGTGCAAGTCATAATTTTTTAATACATACCTGTGATTGGCAAACAAACTAAAACAAATATAAAAGTTTTCATTTTTTTTTTTAAAAAAACGCCCTCAACTTGATAAGTAGATCCTTGTGAATGTATTAGACTGCACGACATCTCAATTTAAATAGTTCAACCATGACGTCATAAGTAGAAAGAATATATCAATATTTAACAGTAAATATGTATTTAAATACATGTGTCACATGGTTCCCTCTGTTGGTCATAAATAATGCCGTAGTTTTAGCATGGTTTATCGTGATAATATTAACTAATAAATTTCACTTTATTCCAGGACTTTGAAGAAGATTTGTAGACAGTATTTATAATCCGCAGTAAATATAAACTAATAAAAACAATTAAACTTAATTTATTTCTTAAGATATGGTTGGGAAACTTCTGACTTTTCTAACCCCGTAAGAAAAACAGATTATTTTACTTAACTACAGAGGAAATATAGAATAATAATAATGGTTTATATATTACTCAAAAAAAGTAGGGGATATTTGATTTTGGGGGCATAATACTAAAATATGCAAATGACTACTAAAAAAGTCACTATAGAACCTAACAGAAGAAACATTTCCAGTTACATGTGACGCCCAAACGCACCAATAGCTACCGCATGGAATGCAGGTGATGCTTGGGGTCATCATGGGGGTCCAACCCAAGATTTGCACGACTCTGACTTTGAATGTTACAGTCATTGTGGCATTGAATTCCAGGGTGGAAACATCAGTTTAATTGTTTTAGTGACCAGAAAACAAATTTTGATATGCGTCGGCTTACCCAAAATGAAAGGTTACGTGCCCTTGGCAAGCTACAGCTCACTGTTGATTTTTGGACAACGTCCTGCTAATGTCCAAGAACTTGCTGCTGCGTTGCAACAGGAATGGGACAATCTGGACCAAAATGACCTTAGACGTCTCATTAGGAGTATGCCACGTCTCAGATCAATGCTTGTTTGGCAAACAGAAGAGGATTTACCCGTTACTGACTTCGTTGTGATGCTGTGGTAACTTTGCTGTTTGACCCCGGGTATCATTTTACCCTTATAATGGTCAGTCTGTGCCTTACTTAGTCTAACGATCATTGGAATAAATCGATGAATGTGAACTTCATTTCATTTTGTAATTTGTTTCTTCGTCAGTTTCATTAGGTGACTTTAATAACACTTAATAATCAAATATCCCCTACTTATTTTTGAATAGTATAGTTAATCTTATTTTGAAGTGGTTGGAAAATATTTGATCACAATGAGCCATTCATTTTCCCATTCTCTAACTGTTGGGTTGAACGAACGCTTTTTACCGAAGGTCGGGAATCGGGTGGCAACCCACTGCCAAAGAGCATGTACGAGGACCACAATGGAAAAATGGAAATAACGAATTAATATTTCGTAATAACGAATTAATATTTAGTAATATCGAATTAATATTGCGTAATAACGAATTAATTTTTCGCAATAACGAATTAATATTTCTTAATAACGAAATAATATGAATTAATATTTAGTAATAACGAATTAATATTTAGTAATAACGAATTAATATTTAGTAATAACGAATTAATATTTAGTAATAACGAATTAATATTTAGTAATAACGAATTAATAATTCGTAATAACGAAATAATTATAGAAGAGTGGAATCGTGCTCCAGTGCACTTTACAATTATATCCTGGTCTAAAGCATTGTGGCCATTAATGAACAAATCGTATCGATATTCAGTTTTCTGCAACTTCCAGTTCTAGAGATATCTACGCCCCCCACCCCTTTTCAGAAATATTAAACTTCGCCAACATCCGTGTTTCCCTTTTCGATAAGTTGCTGTCGTGGCATTGCAGACTTATGGGCGTATATTTAAATATGCCTCCATTTACGATCAACCCTTGAGTCTGATAGAACACGTGCTCTCATTCCGTTCTACTCAACTATGCCCTGGGTTCAAATTCCCCCCCACCACCCCCCCACCCCGGGTCGTACGTCTAGGGAAAACAACATCTACTAGCGGAAAGATCCCTTTCGTGTTTCATTACGTCACCTCCGTAATGGACCGAACTCTATCTATATACATACCTGCCTGCGTCGTGATTTGAGATAAATCTGTCTATTGCAGGACTTTCGTTAGGCCTTAACCTTAATATGAATTATTAATTGGATAATTTTTAACATGGCAAGACGTTTGATGTCAGATTTTAACTAGATGAGAACGATAAGGCCTTTTAATAATTTAATTAAAAAATTGAGAAGCGAGATTTACTTTCGAACTACTAGTACGGTGGTTACGATAATAACAATCAATGCACTAAACTAGAACTTTTTGACATATTCATTTTGAACTATTATATGACAAGAACGATCAACTCTTTATTTAAATCTCACAGTATGTATTTTTTTAACTAAAATTTGTCCATTTAACCAATAACTCACGTTTTTCGGAACAGTATGCCAGACATGATGATGTATTTACAATCTAGTTAAAATACAGATCTGTATTTTGTTTCGTTTTTTATACGTTTGATGGCCTACACTACATTACATCCCACTTCTACCTCGTTGCCATTGGCAACCTTTGATACAACTGGCCTGTTTATTTCCAATACAGGCTTAAACTAAAATTTGTCCATTTAACCAATAACTCACGTTTTTCGGGGACAGTATGCCAGACATGCTGATGTATGTACAATCTAGTTAAAATACAGATCTATATTTCGATTCGTTTTTTATACGTTTGATGGCCTACACTACATTACATCCCACTTCTACCTCGTTGCCATTGGCAACCTTTGATACAACTGGCCTGTTTATTTCCAATACAGGCTTAAAAGTATCCGTGTATCAGACCCGACAAACGAACACTTATAAGTAGCGAACGTTTAGTACGGCCCAGATCGCATCCGGAACTACATGAAACAACTAGTTAAAATCACAGTAACAAAACAAACCGGGTGGAACAAACTGGCAGTTCAAAAATACATACAATGACATTAAATTAACAGAATAACATATTACAAAAATCAATTATTATACATATCAATTGGCATCTAATCCATAATTTGGTTTGGTTTATATTAATATGCAAAACGTATCAATTAGAATACTGAATAATTAGATCAATTGTGATGATATAAGGCGCAGTTCTCTTGCTGAGCACTTCACAGGCATTGAAAATAAGCAGGATGAAGACAGAAACGCCTAGAAAGACGTGCATTTTATTACAAATAATTCGTTGATGCATACTTTCACCAGGAATGACCCGCATTTCGCATTTTCTTTACACTACATTTAATAATAATAGTATTAATATCGCAATCATGTACGCCATAGACAAGTTGTTTTGACGATGTGGTCTAAACAAACCTGGATTGTTTTATGACCAGGGTAAAGCAAGACGCAGGTGTAAATACTACTCAGGTCGTCTCTCCACTGTGGAATCATTCTACCTTGAAATGTAACATGAGGCTCAGAAAGGGATAAATGAAAGAGCATTTTTCACTTTTCGGTTGAAACGACTTGATATTAAATACTATTTTTAACATTTTCCTTCGCAATACTCGATAGAAATGTGATGTAAGAAAGTTATTCGCACCTTTCCTCGGTGTATCGGTGAATATCAGAACAGTTTTGGTCGGGGGCCGCCTCGGCTAAGCCCCTCGACCAAAACTGTTCTGATATTCACCGATACACCTCGAAAAGTGTGCTAATAACTACTACATACAAGTAAAACGAAATTTTGAACTATAAAAAACGAAACGAAATATGATCTGTGTTTTAATCAGATCGATGAATTTATGGCTGTGTAAATGAACCTGGGGGGGTATTATTACGTATTCGTGTAACATACATTGATTACGTTATTTGTATATTTTACAATCATATTGTCGCTTGAACACAGAAGACCATTAACCATGAGGTGTCTATTGTTACCGTTCTTAGCCTTACTGTGTGTCTCAACAGGTTAGAATTACCAATGATACCATTCTTAATTGTTTCTGTTTAAAACTGTGTGTCTCAGTCGGAGGGTAAGAATTATCAATGCTATACCTTAAAGATTTGTTTCTGATTAAAGCTTTGTGTCTCAATTGGTAAGACTTGTTTATGATAACATAAATAGTTGTTTCTGTCGCAGCGGGTTAGAATTATCTATGTTTTTTTTTTCTGTATAAAACTGACTAAAATTGTTTCTGTTCAAAACTGTGTGTGAGAGAGAAATGGGGTTTAACGTCCACTCAACACAACTAGGTCATTTAAGACTAACATATGTTTATTTTAATTTGATTCAATAATTCGCTTGCGCATAGGGGTCTTTAGCAGTGGGAGGAAACAGGAGTAACCGGATGAAACCAACGAGGTTGAGAAGGAGTACCTATCTCCATGCCACATACGTTCACACCAGGGCTCGAAACCACAGCCGCAAGCTAGAGGTGACCGGCTAGCTAGAGGTCGACGCGCGGTACTCTAGAACCCCCCCCCCCCTAAAACTGTGTGTCCAAGCGGGTTAGAATTATCAATGATAACATTATAGAGTGGGAGCCCGGGGAAGGGGGGGGGGGTACCTAGCCGAAAAGTGTACCAATTTTTCTCCTATATGGTAACAATGTATGTATATCTGGTAGCTTTAGAATGTAAATCTGTCGGGGTTCTGTCGGAGGGTGCGGTATTATAGGACGCAAATGCCATGCCCCTCCAGCTACATGTAGTCTGGATTAGCTAAAAACTGTACAACATGTAAATCGAACAGCAATGTGCCGTACATCTTCGGGTATTACGAAAACACTCTAACAGACATTTATAGTGGTGGGGTACCTCTGTGAGAGCTATGTTATTGCCAGACATTTGTAGTGTTGGGTATCCCTGACAAGAAATATCTAATTTTCAGACCAAAACAGCTTTTGAGTTTTTCAGTACCACCACAAGAATCATGAATGACCACTGCCAGACAATTTGTGTGGTGGGTTGCCCCTAACAGACACGCCCAAAATAACACAGCCACCAACTAGGATAGGTTAGTCGGCACCTTTCTGTGGTCTAAAATTTAAAAATTGTACCAGGATGCGTAGAATACTTATACCTAGCACCTAGTGAATAGGCGATAAACTGCAATTGCAGTTCTATGTGTGCTAGATATAAGTATCCTAGTTCCTACGAATCCTGGCTAAATTTTTTTAAAACACTTGCGATTTTACTGTGCCTATGGCGATATTTGAAGTTGGAATATTTTAATTCTAGAAGCAGCACTGCTCTGTGATGACAAACCGGATGGTGTACATGAGCATGGGTGTAAAGTTTTTACGAGATGTACCAATGGAACAGCAGAAATAGTACAATGTGCTGAAGATGAGGTTTATAATCCAGCCACTGAAGATTGTGATGAGTAAGTTACTCGGGAGATGCTAATTGTAGGACAGTTGGGGAGGTTCGGGTGTTTCCAAAAATACTCTTAAGTATACAGCGCCCATTTTGGACTCCGGAAATACCCGAACCTCCCCAACCGGCCTTCAATTAGCATCTCCAAAAAGAAATTAACATTTATTAAATCTGTTGACCATCTCGGTTCAAAATCTTATGCTGAGTCCCCATTATCACGATTCGTGCTATGATTGAAATTGTGGTTATAATCGTAGAGTAATCGTAGTGTTCCTTTCGGATCAGTCGTAACAGTCGTGTCAGGTCGTGGACTCAATAGAGACAATCCTATCGTAACACATCGCACGATAGAAATCGGAGCTGTTTTATTGATTTTGCCAAAATTACTGATGCATCAATGTGTCAAATTTTACATAATATTAGCATTAAGAAACACTGAGATTTATAATGTGGTCACTCCTAACATGCGGTCAGTTATACACCTATCTGCATTCAGTGTCCTTGGTTGACCGCTGAATACAGATTCTACTGTATATCTATTGACGTTTAAACTGTTTTATTACAAAGAAAGAGGACTTATATCAGTGTCAAAAAGATAATTAAACTATAACACATACTTATAGAAAAGAAATTACTTTATTTATGTTGGACTACGATTTGAAGAATATTCTCTTAAACGTTTTCAGGCGAGTAAAGTAAACAATGCGTAGGGGAAAGAAGGGAAACGTCGCCCAAAAAAATTCAGTATGTGTTCTTCCATAAGTACCATCGTGTTGTAAAGCTGGTGGGGGATCACCTGGATAAGCGGGTGGTTTTCTCCTTGTCAGTGATGAAGGACCTGACAAGGACAGCTGTCTAGTCGTTCGAATGGGACGAAAACCCGAGGTCCCGTGTACACATTGGCGCGCACGTAAAAAATCCCTAGGCAGTTGGAATTCCATATAATTTCCCTCATACCATATTGTATGGCATATGCCTATCTTCATTAGCATAGTTTAGGAACAGAACATTTCACTTACAAAGCTGGTCGTGCTGATCAGAGCGTGCTGGAGTCTTGTTTGCTTGTATCGACTTCGTATATTTTCCGGGTCTGTGGGTCTTGGAGACTGATTGAAGCAATTTTATAACATTTGTACCGCGAATTGTCCAGGGTGTCTTCCCCTGATAATACCATTGTTGTAATTAAGAAACATAATGCAGCCCGAAGTATACCCTGAAACGTCACTGTCCGAACCAAATTATGTCATAGCACAGTACATGACATTTCACCTTTCTTCATTAATTCGATGGTACGCTTGTCTTATATTTTACTTGATGCATTGACTTCCAACAGATATGTCCACCGTGTTTCACAATTGCATAATTCATTTGCAGTCCAAAGAATGTAGCACCTCCCTGTGGTCTTATAGTTGACTGTTCCGTTTTACCCGACGGACACTATGCTGATGTGGCTTTTGGTTGTAAGTCATATTACACATGCGAAGATGGCATCTCCCTTGGCCATAATTTCTGCCCTGTGGGTAAGTAGACCATTCTTGATCTTGTTAGCCAGTCTCTGTATAAAGAAAATAAAACCAAGTACGAACAATCTAAACCATTAGACAAAATTCGAAGTCCTAAAAAAACGGTATAGGCAAAATAGTGTAATCAGGCATAATAGTGTAATCAGCATATGGACTTTTCACAATGTGCAAAATACACGACAGACAGTTGTAACAGATGTCCGGAAGAGTAAGCTTACCCTGCTACTATGCCTAGTATATAATTGTCACTGTCTGAATTAATTGCTGTGGATATTGTTACTCTTGTCGTTCAAGTCATGCAATCGATGATGACCCCTTTTTGAAGTCGATTAAACATACATTATGCAAGGAAGAATTCACCTATCTGGAAGTATTAGAATTTAGTTAATAAAAACTCCTAACTCTAATTTGGCGTGTTGTTTTAAGAACATCCCCACGCACACACACACACCCTCACCCATCCTTCTGAATCTAGACTATCTCATTTTTGCTTTCAATGACCTAAATAATTTAAACCAGTTTATGTTGCCTCTTTAGGTCTTGTATACAATGAACTACTAGATATTTGTGATTGGGCACATAAAGTTTATGAACCTTGTGGTATTTTACCAAGACCATGATGAACCAACCCATCTCAACAGACGTTGTCTCTACCTTGGATGATTGATTCTGACAATAAATTCTAGTAATTGTTTTATTTTATGTTATTTATTCAGAGTTTATCCTTTTTTCTTCATACCTGTCACCATGGATGATAGAATAAGTTCGCCTGTGGCTTCCGGTTTCCCCCCACTGCTGAGGATCCCAAAGCGCGCAAGAAAATTATTGAAATAAAATTGAACCATATACTTAACGATAAATGACCTAGTTTGCGTCGAGTGGATGTTATCCACATCCCCCCCCCTCTCTCTCTACCCCTCCCCATCTCTCTCTCTCTCTCTCTCTCTCTCTCTCTCTCGGTCCCGTGTACTTAAAGGTGAGACACGGTAAATAGTCTGTTTCTCAATTTCATACGTACTCGGACTTTTATTTTTGAAACCCTGTTCAAATCGGTACAGTCCCTTTAAGAATACATATATATATTTGAATTATGTGGGGGAGATGTATGAAAACATTGATTAATATCTGCCAGGAACCTGAAGCAAGACCCCCACAGTCTGACTCGGACATGTTTTCATTGATCCTAGAGGTTTCTTGGAGTTACGTCAACACTTTATCGAATAAAATCGATATTTATCAATTGATAAGTTATTTCAATAAATATGTCAACACGAATTATTCCTTTATATGCTGTACAAACAATCATTATAAATAATAACCATTATTTTGTTTGAGGTTGATAAGGTGCAATAGCAGGCCTCCGTATCGTGATAGGTTATCTTATGTGAATCAATAACTCCGTGTTGGTAATAAATTGAAAGGTTAATGGAATGAATGAAATGGGGTTTAACGTCCTACGCTTAAGCACCTAACCTGGGCCAATTGAAGACGGGGAAAGGTTAATGGAGTACCGTGTCGTTAGAGAGAGAGAGAGAGAGAGGGAGAGAGAGAAAGAGAAATGGGGTTTTACGTCCACTCGACACAAACTGGGTCATTTTGGGACTACATACTGTTCAATTTTATTTCAATTAATCGCTTGTGCGTAGGGGTCTCTAGCAGTGGGTGACACGGAGAAATCCCCCGGGGTTGGGCAGGTGATCCTACCCCTTGTCACGCACAACCGAGGATGCGACACCTCTCCAGTTGACTCAATAACAGACCTTATGATACAACGCGCACGTGCTAACCATTTGGCCGTGTAACCCCCTGTGTCGTTAAAGAGCAATATTGCTACGGGTGGGAAGATTAACCACATATTGAGGTACAGGTAAAAGAACCCTTCGTATGTGGAATTCGACAAAAATATGCAGTGACTCGCCTTTGACCCCCATTTAATCCTACTCTACTGCTAGTTTAAACGCCCTGCTGAAATGTCTACGTCACGATAATATAATGTACTGATTAAAACAGTGTTTGTAAATGTGATGTAAATCACAGTATGGAAATATTTATTAGTCGAGGTAAAGTACATAATCTACTCTTCTTGATGTATAATAATTCATAGAGATACCCTGAGTGGACAGTACACACACGCTAATCGGTACATAAAGTGTTAATTTGGTAGTCTTCATCCAAATTTTTAAAGTGAGTTATCTACCTTTTTTTGTGGATCGCATTAACCCTCTTGTTCTTTTGGCTGCAATTTCAGTGTCCAATATTATATTCCGAACATTGATGTATCGTGCCATTCGTTGCTGTTAGCCAATAGTGTTCAAAAGGATACGATTATTTCGAGGGTTGTTCAGAAAAATGACCGCGGAGCCAGAAATTGTAACGTGGTTTTCAAATATCGCAGTGGTACTTGGCGGAGGGAATACGCCGATACTCTCCGAATTGACCTGCCGAGGGGTGTCTATCATTACATCTATATTGTTTATCCGTCCTGTGCGCTTACAGGTAAATGAACGCAGGTTGGTCCAGGGGTACACCCCTGTCTGTTAGCTGTTTGACTGTTGGAATAAACAAAACAATGTTTTTCGGGATTCGTTGACAAATATATTTGAGTTATATTCTGGTGTCTGACAATCTCCCATTCTAGTGTAATGCTGGCGGACGTAATCATGTGTCTGACTTGCTCCCATTCTAACTTAATGATATGGGCGTATTCGGGTTTCTGACAAGCCTATATTCTACTTTTTGTTTTAATTAGTGTATTCTCATCTCTACCAACAATTGACACGTCCAGAATATTATGGAGTAAGAGAGAGAGAGAGAATTCAAACTAGGTCATTTCGAGACTTACAATTGGTGCAATTATATTTCAATATTTTGCAGTAGGAGGGAACTTGCGGACCTAGGAGGTTTGAGACTTCTAGTGACACCACTTCTAGTGTCACGTAAAACCGGGATTCGAAACCGCGGCACTTGGCTCAATACAGACGATATGATGTGATGCGCATGCTTTAAGCCACTAGACCCCTTAATAGTTATGGAGACAAATACCATTCTTCGTTTAGTTTTATATGAGTGAAAACAACGAAACATTTACAGGTACTTTCAGATCATAACGTTGTTCATTCATTCATAACAATCTTTTGGACATCGTTAAATTAAAAATATTGAAACATGTACATGTACCTCCAGATCATGAAATTGTTCATTCATAACAAGCCCTTAAAAATATTAAAACATGTACGTGTACTTCATATTATGACGGTGTTCATTCATAACAAGCTCTTTACCCATATTAAAACATGTACGTGTTCTTTGAATTATGACATTGTTCATTCATAACAATCCCTTTACAATTATTAAAACATGTACGTGTACTTCATATTATGACGCTGTTCATTCATAACAATTCCTTTACAATTATTAAAACATGTACATTTACTTCATATTATGTTGAACAATCATTATCAAAAGGGGAACAACTCCCATTGTGATTTCACGCCAGATTAATTGGTGATCGTTTGGAGTTTAATTTCACCTCGCTTTTACTGCTTTCAGCATGTCAACGTCATTTGAACGACGTCCACAGTTTGAGAAAATATATATTCATTATTATCAGGTCTGTTGTTAAATATTGTCTATAAGTACGTAAATCACTTCATCAAGTTCCATTTCCTATTTTATTTAACATACGATTAAACACGTGACGGACCTGTTGTGCCGAACTACGCCGTCTGCCTTTATTCTCCATCATTTTCCTCCGCTTGATATCACGATGTAGTTCATGGAATATTTCAGTTATATCTTCCCGTCCATCACTGACGGACGTCTCATAGAACGCGCACGCCATATCCTGGGCGGCCATTTCACCTTCACAAAAATCTACTTTTCTCTCGTGTAATAGATCGACTTTGTTCCCCACGAGCACACACTGCACGTTCGTTTTCTTGACGTCATCTAAATATTGTTTGACGTTGACGACGTCTTCGAAACTTTGTCTGTCTGTTATGGAATAGACAAGAATAAAGCCATCTGCCCACTTGACGTAGCCTTCTCTATTTATATTCTCCTCCTGAAATAAAACAAACGTTTTAATTGCACGAAGGATGGGGAGGTGGTGGAGTTGGGGATGCGACAGACAGACCGACAGCCATAGATGACGACAATATACGACCGCGTATTTATAATAATATAAATTCGACTGGCCGTTTATCACACCATGATGTTCCATTCGGCGAGCCTCAACAGATTCTACGCATCTTAATCTCGGCTGTATGATCATTTCCGCCATATTTGATCTATTTTAATGGTTTCGAATGTAAAAAATGGCTGCCCCCATTAGGATTTCTGTGGAGAGTGTATTATATCAACAAACGTAATGGTTGGCATTGGGTTTGTGGAATTACCAGTGAATTTGATCAAACCAGCAGCCTTGAGACAATATCTTTGCTTATATAGGTATACACACTCTACAAAAGACGCAATTTGGGACCTTTTTGTAAAAGCGACACGTTTTCCTGTTTGAAGTAAACCGGTAGCCGCATCGCTTAAGGTCGTAGATACATGTCACTTACTGACATACAGTCGAGTCTAGATGTATGGTTACTCGCGATTTGCCGAGTGCATGATGTTCCTCTAAGTTAATGTACACCAACTGTTGAAATGGAGGAATACAATTGGTTTCAACTCACACTCTACGTAACAAGGTTATTCGGGGCCAGCACGTAGTGTGTCAATTAGTAGGTTATTCTAACCTATCGCTGGTTTGTAGCCCTTTGAGCTTTACAACGAGAGAGAAAGGGTGGGGGTTGTGTGTGTGTGTGTGTGAGGGGAGGTGGGGGGGTAACGTCCACTCGACACAAACTAGGTCGTTTAAGGACTAACGTATCTAGCATATAGTTCAATTTTATTTCAATAATTCGCTTGCGCGTAGGGGTCTTAAGCAGTGAGAGGAAATCGGGGGACCACATTCCTATTCCTTGTCACATATAAGCGGGGAATCGAAATCACACCACTAGCCTTAATGGCGGACCTATAATACAACGTGAATGTGTTAACTATTCGCCCCCCCCCTCCCATACACATTCTTACAATGTATAGTCGTAAAGGGATTTAGTGACATAGATATTACCTGTCCAGCCGTATCCAGTATCTCCATGACAACTGGTTCCTCATCAATATTTGTTGTGTGTTTATAGGAACACTCTGAAATAAATACAAGTAGTGTATTACTAATATAAATGTCATAGTATTAACATTAAACGATTTAAGATCTGGATTATTGGGGATGGGAGAGTATCGGACATGAACTGAAATGGGGTTTAACGACCTGCATTTGTGCACCAACCGGGCTAATGAAAACCCATCCGAACGACTAGAAGCTTATCCTTGTTAGGCCCTACGTCACCGACAAACGTTGAGCCAATCCGGAAACCCCCGAGGAACTTTCGTGACCAACAAATGTGGAGTGTGTACTTACCACCCCAACTACCTCACCACTCCTCTAAAACCTTGATTTCACTAGCTGTTGATTATGTACTACCACGCCACCCTCACCCTTCACAGCAACCTAATGTGCCAATAGTGGATAATGTACGTACCACCTCACCCCGTTAGACCCCTCCACAACTTCCTGATGTGTCTAGTTGTGGATAATGTACGTACCACCTCACCTCGTTAGACTCCTCCACAACTTCCTGATGTGTCTAGTTGTGGATAATGTACGTACACTCTCAACCCGTTGCACCCAGCCACACCTTCCTGTTGTGTCTTGTTGTGGATAATGTAGGTAAACGCTCACCCCGTTCAACCCCCCCCCCCTGATACGCCCAGTTTGGATAATCTACGTACACTCTCACCCCGTTAGACCCCTCCACAACTTCCTGGTCTGTCTAGTTGTGGATAATCTATATGTACCACCTCACCCCGTTAAATCCCCCACAACCCCTTAAAAAGTACTTACCAAGAGTGGGATCATATTCCCAGATAAATCTTCTCGTTAAGAAACGAACAACTAAAGCTGAAATGATAAAAAAGCTGGTTAAATATTATATTATTTTAGTTTTCTGTGGAGACTTATTTACCCAGAATAGAGGTTGTGACACAAACACACTCAAATCAGACAGAGATTTCAACGGATATTTGGGCATTGAACGAACCCTGAAATTTGCAACTCGATTATCACATGTAGCCATTTAAGCTGGAAAGTGCGGGACTTGGATTTCGAGATGATCGAATAAACTGATAGAATCCCCATCTGGATCAGCAGCCAATCAAAATTAGTGCCGAAATATGCAGGATATTACGTGAAGGGCTTGATAAGAGGTACGGGGATAAAGCGAGACCTGTAGGGTGTACGTAAAGGGAGGCATAAGATGTACGGAGTTAAAGCGAGATCAAGCCTTCTATTGAATATGCTCTGGGTCTAAATCCAATCCTGGTGCCTGTAATTGTGCAATGAATTTAAAATACGCAGTTTACTGACTGACGAGGTTCTTAGAATTGTTTGTGTTGCAGGTATGTGTATTTTCAATCTTTGTTTTCTTCTGCGTGTGGCACAAGACAACCAGAACAATACCAGTTGGTGTGTGTAAAATGAAATCTCTCCATATGTATCTACCACAGGGGGAAAGCTTGCCATCAACAATTTGACAAGTCAGATAACCGAACGTTTGTTGTTTCAAGAGCCGTGAGAATCGTGCTTTAAACCACTGTGGAAGATATGCGAGGCATGTCTGAGACTAGAATTTTCTTGGAATAAAAACTAGATTCTTTACGCTTCCTGATTGTTTGTTTTGGCTTGTTTAACGTCTGTATAATAGACAGCTAATTGACAAGCCAATAATTAACAATTACCAATCTACCAAACTGATCGCCGTGTTTTTGTCTATCAGAGTACAGATTTTGTTGTCCGTTTAAACCACAGAACGAGACGAACTAAATGTATAATGAAATGAAATAGTATTTAACGTCCTACTGTTTTGCTACTAAACTGGGATAATGAAGACGGGCATACGCCATACAGTGTGCTATGAGGGAAATGTTGCCCTGGCAGCGTCGCTACAGCCTACTCTTGTATCGAATTCCAACGTCAAGTTATCTTTTACGCGCACGCCAATTTGTACACGGGACCTCGGTATTTCGTCCCATCCGAACGACTAGACAGCTGTCATTGCCAGGCCATCCGTCTTGCGTCATTGACAACGTGAAACCCCGCTGGCAAATCTTGGTGAAATTTCTCGGCCAATGCAGGGATCGAACATCCGACCTCAAGGCTAGCGAGCCAGCGTCTTACCCACTTAGCAACTAAATGTACTTATTATTATATAGAACTTTACAAAATACATTATGCAAGAGGTAAATCTGCCTATCCCAGGTCTTTCTGTAGGCCTGAAGTGTTGTTTATTAATTAGACATTAAAGCCCCAATACCACTCTTGTTGTAACTGAATAATATGTTCCAATCTTTATTCTGGACAACAATTTGTACTATTTCACAATATTTCAATTAAAAATGATACAAATTTCATCTTAACACACCTAATTTAAAAAAAATTGGAAAAATTCAACTACATGCTGTAACATGGTTTGAAAAGCCTTACGTAAGCATTTTCAAATGCAACTTGGATTTAAACATATTTTCGAAACCTCTGGACAAGTAAGATAGGTTGTAATAGATAATTTACACAACAGGTAATTTACACAAACATCTTGTAGTTAGAATAAGGCTATTTTTTTTCTGGACCTGTCAAGCCAGCAAGAGTGTTATTGTCCCTTTAAATAACTTATCCATACCATTATCAACTCTCGATGCCATCGCTAGCCTGTGATATTTATTGGACTTGAATACCTTTTGTGAGGTATGAATTAACGTCAAAATGGATGACAGAGACTTTGTCTTCGTATCGTAACGACTTCAGTAATGATGATCGAGGCTAGGCCTAATATTCAATCGCTAATATCTCGGTTCAGAGTGGAGTAATTTCACTGACATTTTCAGTTTATATTAGTTTTAGGTTATCTTTTTATAACTATTATAGCGGGAACTGACAGCTCTTTATCGAATCTCCCATAATGCCCAATTAACTTCTTATATCTGTGGTTCGGTTGCACGTTTAAATGGTAAGTGCAAGAGGATCGCAATACAAGCAAAACAAAAATTTACAAGATAAACCTGCGGAAAAGACAGAAAATAGACATTGCAAACAATAAACAATTATCAAATCAGGTGAATGGATCCGGGGCCAGCCTTAAGCGTCCACTGCGCTGTACAGTTGAAAATCTAAATAGGTATAGATTGTTAATCCGTTTTTCCATCGGATTTTCCTCATTGAACACTGTATGATGTATGTCCGTCTTCACTATCCCAGTCGGTGAAGAAAAGTAGGAAGTTGAACCCCATTTCATTTTAATGATCAAGAATTAATTATTATGTCGAGTCTCCTTAAACCTGTAAGTGTTTCTTGCTAAAGACGTCTCCCATTTATATCCACATACCGGTGTTAACCCAGTGCAACATAAAAATGTACACAAGAATTACGTTATTCTTGAAATTGGTTCTAAATCTTTCAAATTTGACATTAAGAAAATTGGATTATATTGTATCAATAACCTTATCTAAACAATTGTGAAGTGTCAGCGGAAGATCATTTCCGGTAATATTAGACATGGAGAAATAAAGTTAATTGCGTTTATTTTTAACAGTTCTAATTAAGTTGTCTGGATCATGACCTAAAATTGCACCGAATAACTGGTGCTAAATTATGGTGGCTGATTGGTATTGTAATGTCGTGCATCTTCTTTATCCTCAGTGCATTCGGCAAACCTCGACAGATTCCGGCACCCTCCGAAACCTACATCTAGACTCGGATGTATGACAGTAAGTGATATGTACCTACAACCATACATTTGCGATGCGGCTAGTCGACTACCGATTTACTTTAACAGTAAAACGTGCCGCTTTTACAAAAAAGTTCCAAAAATGGCAGCCATTTTTTAGTTGATATAATTTATTACAATAATTCGCTTCCGTGTAGGGGTCTTTAGCAGTGGGAGAAAACCGGAGTGCCCGGAGGAAACCCACGAGGTTGAGAAGGCGCCCCTATCTCCATGCCACCTACGCTCACACCAGGGCTCGAAACAACAGCCGCAAACCAGAGGTTGCCGGCCAGCTAGAGGTCGAAACGCGGCACTCTAGACCACTAGGCCATCCCAATCCCCCGTATAGTGGAGTGGAAAGAAATAAGACCACTGGTGATACCGTGGATGCATGTAGTTACTAGTATATCGTGATGTCCTCCACCTTCAAGACATTTTAACCGGGCAGCACGACGTTCTTACCTGACCCAACAACATTTAAAATATCGCATTGTCGAGTAACAATATCGTGATTTCGGGTTGACGCTTTGATGTCGGGGTGTCCATCCATTATGATTGTGGACATCAAGCATGATACCAATCAGTCACCATAATAAACGGCTAAACCAAAATAGAGCGCTGAACTTGATTAACGTGGGTTTTTTTATTTTCCAGTAAATAATACGACAGCCGTTTGTATATTTCATCGAAATTACCATGGAAAGTTTAACATAGTTTAACTTAAATAACTTTATATACATTTATTTTACATTAATGTGGGGGCTTTTGGACACATATTCCAAGTATGGCCATGCGCTATGTCGATAAATACTACGGCGAAACGGAATATGTTGACAATGCTTCAGAATAACAATGTATTAACCCATACGTGACCTTTTAAAAAGTGCTGACGACACATAATATTATGGTCTTTTTCGGGTTAATATCATCTAAACGATCACAATATGTTGTCATTAAATTTCCCGATATTGACCCTACACGTTTCCATAGTACGCCCTTTTATGATTGTGTGAATTAAAGTCTACTCGACACAAACTAGATCAGTGCGGGACTAACAATATATGGTTTCAAAAAAGCGCTTGCGCCGCTTGCGTGTAGGGATTTTAGCAGTGGGCGGGGGGGGGGCGAAGAAAACCCACGAGGTTGGACAGGCAACCCTACTCCTTGGCATCTACAACCAGGGATTCTAAACAGTGCCAGTTGACTCACTGACAGGCTTTATGATACAGCGCGCACGTGCTAAACACTCAGCCATCCAAACCCCTTTAATGATTGTATGTTGAGATTAAGTTAAAGGTAACAGGCAATCTACTTAGTCGATGGACAGCTGAAGTTGTTAGATCTATAGAAAACATCACAGTTAGTGTTTCATGTGTTAATGAGTAGCCTATAAACCTACATCTATCACATGAACACCTATATATTCAATGGCTACTTGAAATGAGGTCAAAGATACGTATCATCGCATCAATCAGGTCAAAAATAAACCTCTTAATATTATTTAATCAATATATCATTTGATCTGACGTTAAAGATCCGTACACACCACATAATGTAGAAATGAAATGAAATGAAAGGACATGGGGGTTTAGCGTCCTACTGTTCTGCTCCTAAACTGGGCTAATGAAGACAGACATGCGTTATACAGTGAACTATGAGGGAAACTTTGCCCGGATAGCGGCGCTACCGGCCTATTCTTATATTGTGTGGGTGCGTTGCGTACACACCATTGTCAGAGTTAGTATATTACACTGTATTGTCAGGGTTGGTGTTTAACATTTCATTTTTGGTCGGGGGGATCACGGTGGCTAAGTGGATAAGGTGCTGGTTCGCTAGCCTGGAGGTCGGGTATTCGATCCCTGCATTGGCCGAGAAAGTTCATCTCGATTTTCCGACGTGATTTCCCCTTGTCAGTGATGCAGATGGAGGGCCTGACAAGGACAGCTGCCTAGTTGTTCGGATGGGACGAAAAACCGAGGTCCCGTGTACACACTGGAGTGCACGTAAAAGATCCCTTGGCAGTTGGAATTCGATATAAGAGTAGGCCGTAGCGCCGCTGCCCGGGCAAAATTTCCCTCATAGCACACTGTATGGCGTATGCCCGTCTTCAATTAGCTCAGGTTAAGTGCATAACAGTAGGACGTTAAACCCCATTTCATTCATTCATTTTTGGTCGGGGTTGGTGCTTTACCTAACATTGTCAGGGTGTGTGCGTTACATTTCCCTGTCATGGCGGTGCGTCACATTTCCTTGTCAAGGTGGGTGCGTTAGTATTATTGTCAAGGTGGGTGCGTTAGTATTATTGTCAAGGTGTGTGCGTAAGGGTTCGTTCCGGGTGTGCGCTTAAATGTAATCACCAATCGTAAAAACGGCAATAAGAGATATAAGCTAGTGATCCAGCGGAGTATATATTTAGCCTTTAGAAATTTGAAATATTTTGCTAAAATGAAATGTACGAATCAGTACTTATAAATTATAAAATGGAAATTGTTCAGGGCTGTCGTTAGGCTTCGGTGAACCAATCCCTTCTCTTCCATACTAATGTGAGTGCAACAGCTCGCCTTTTATTACTTTTATGACTTTGAACTTAGTAACTTCAAAAGAAACAAAAAATAAAAATTGTTTTAATGTGTTCAACAAGTACCAAGTTAGTTCACATAACTTCACATGTTAATTATACATAATAAACCACTCTCAACGACTCGAGTTCAGATAAGAACGAACATATACGCACGCTAGATGTAGGGTTTCTATTCTACATCGTTCATTTTGGGACTAACATAGTGTCAACCAAACAGCGAGAGAGAAGGGGAAGAAGAAGAAAAGGAAAAGGTGCGCGCGAGAGAGATAGAGAGAGAGGGAGAGAGAGAGAAAAAATTATTTTCCCCCTAACAGTCCAGATAAGAACGAACATATAAACGCGCTAGATATAGGGTTTCTGTTATCATCACACTACACCGTTGGTCTTGGGACTAATATGGTGTCAACCAAAAGCGAGAGAGAAGGGAAAGAACAAGAAAAGGAAAAGGCGAGAGAGAGAGAGAGAGAGAGAGAGAGAGAGAGAGAGGGGGGGGGGAGAGAATTAATATCTACTAAACAAAACCACTTGGTTGTTTTGGGACTATATACATTTTTATTTTAATAAATTGCTTCCACGTTTGGTTCTTTAACAGTAAGTTGAAATCAACGAAGCTAGGTTAACAACCACACTCTCTCTCGGGACGAAGCCACGCAACTTCACAAAATGACATATCATATGATCGAATTCCACCAAACTACGTGCTGACCATTCGCTAAAGATTGAACTAACGATTGGGATGGGGGGACCTGACAAGTAAAGCTGTCTAGTCGTTCGGATGGGAAGAACAACCGGGGTCCCGTTTACACATTGGCGTGCATGTAAAAGATCCCATGACAGTTGGAATTCGACATAATAGTAAGCCATCGTGCGCCGCTTCCAGGGCAAAATTTTCCTCATAGCACACTGTATGGCGTTTGCTCGTCTTCATTGGCCAAGTCGGAGTAGAACAGTAGAACGTTAAACCCCATTTCATTTTGTTTATTAACCAATTATCTGGAGATGGGGGTGATTGTGGTATTTATAAATATACAATTTATGCTTTTATAGAAAATATCACAGATAAAAGAGGCGCCATTTTTGAATGATTTACAAACATATTTTAATTTCACTGATGTATGGGTGTTTATATTTCTGACAAATTTGTAATTTATCATATATCAGATTGCAAATTATGTTATCAAAAACGTATATCATAAAATTCGTTTAAGTAGATATATAAACTGAACATTCCTAACAATAATCTATCTTCAAAGTGGAGCCGCGGTGGGTCAGTGAGTAAGGGAATGAAATGGGGTTTAACGTCCCACTGTTCTGCTCCTAACCTTGGCTAATGAAGACGGTCATACACCATACGGTGTGCTATGAGTGAAATTGGATGGGACGAAAAACCGAGGTCCCGTGTACACATTGGCGTACACGTAAAAGACCCCTTGGCAGTTGAAGTTCGATATAAGAGTAGGCCGTAGCGCCGCTACCCGGGCAGAATTTCCCTCATAGTCAATTAGCCCGGTTTAGGAGCGTAACAGTCAGTAGGACGTTAAACCCCATTTCATTTCATTTCATTGATCTACGGGACGGTTAAGGGCGTAATTCTTGAACGGAATATAGGGAAAATATCTTACTCTAGGGTTGGGGTTAGTTTTACAAATTACTGTCAAACGTACAAATTGAAGCTGTAAAACGGTGGATTGCGGGTAAAGCTATTCTGAAGGGTTAGGGTTAGAATTGTGAGTATAAACACGGAAATATATTTTTTAGATCGTAAACAGATCTAGTATCGCGCACAATGTACTGCGTATTTCCTTTCTCGTAATTCCAATCGGTGCAGAAGGGTGAGAGAGAAAAATAAGGTTTGACGTCCACTCGACACAAACCAGATCATTTTGGGACTAACATATGGTTCAGTTAAATTTCAATAATTAACTTGCCAGTAGGGAGTAGGGGTCTTTAGCAGTTGGGGGAAACCCAAGTTCAGAAAGGTAGAAGACGGCATTGCATCTCATATTTACTAATTAAGTTTGTTAGTCCAATTGGTGCAGAAAGGTAGAAGAAATACGGTGGCCTGTTAGTGCCATACACCTTTCTTAAAATTTATTTATGAGAAATCGCAGTGAAAACTGTGATAAATTAAAATACACGAAAACCTTTCCACTGCGGTGCAATTATTTTCTCCGCGGCGCAAGTACTATTCATGTTTTTTGGATCAAAAGTGTCTGATGTTCAATTTTCATTGACAACCTGGGAAACGCACAGAAACGAAAACCGATCATATTATCTTTATGCAAATTCCCCACAAATATCGGTTAGTGACATGTAGAATTTCTTCAATTTTTATTATGTCTAAGGTTATGGCCCTTGTTTCACTTTGTTGAACCTTGTGGACGTCTATTATGACTAGAGTTATGGCCCTTGTTTTCACTTTGTTGAACCTTGTGAAAGCTCTTACAACAAAAGTTATCAGATCTGTATGAAATTTATATGCACCATTTGAATTATTAAAACAAGGAAACCTATTGAATTTCAGCAATTTCTGTTAAGTCTAGAATTTTAACCCTTGTTTTACTTTGTTACTTTTGAATTTTAGCAATTTGCATTTAATACGTCTATGAATATGGCCCTTCACTTTGTTCCATCTTGTTTGACTTTGTTCCACCTAGTTTCACTTTGTTCCACCTTGTTTGACTTTGTTCCACCTTGTTTGACTTTGTTCCACCTTGTTTGACTTTGTTCCACCTTGTTTGACTTTGTTCCACCTTGTTTGACTTTGTTCCACCTTGTTTGACTTTGTTCCACCTTGTTTGACTTTGTTCCACCTTGTTTGACTTTGTTCCATCTTGTTTGACTTTGTTCCACCTAGTTTCACTTTGTTCCACCTTGTTTGACTTTGTTCCACCTTGTTTGACTTTCTTCCACCTTGTTTGACTTTCTTCCACCTTGTTTGACTTTGTTCCACCTTGTTTGACTTTGTTCCACCTTGTTTGACTTTGTTCCACCTTGTTTGACTTTGTTTCACCTTGTTTCACTTTGTTCCACCTAGTTTCACTTTGTTCCACCTTGTTTCACTTTGTTCTACATTGTTTCACTTTGTTCCACCTTGTTCCACCTTGTTTCACTTTGTTTCACTTTGTTTCACCTTGTTTCACTTTGTTATACCTTGTTTTACTTTGTTCTACATTGTTTCACTTTGTTCTACATTGTTTCACTTTGTTCTACATTGTTTCAATTTGTTCTACATGGTTTCACTTTGTTTCACCTTGTTTCACTTTGTTCTACCTTGTTTTGTTTCACTGTGTTCTACTTTGTTTCACTTTGTTCTACCTTGTTTTACTTTGTTCTACCTTGTTTACTTTGTTCTACCCTGTTTCACTTTGTTCTACCTTGTTTTTTTTCACTGTGTTCTACTTTGTTTCACCTTGTCCTACTTTGTTTCACCTTGTTCTACTTTGTTTCACTTTGTTCTACCTTGTTTTACTTTGTTCTACCCTGTTTCACTTTGTTCTACCTTGTTTCACTTTGTTCTACATTGTTTCACTTTGTTTCACCTTGTTTCACTTTGTTCCACCTTGTTTCACTTTGTTCTACCTTGTTTCACTTTGTTGAACGTTGTAAACGCTCAAACGACAAAAGTTTTTTCCCGATCTTTTTGAAATTTATATACATCATTTAAATTAGTGATACGAAGAAGCCCATTGATTTTTCCCAATTTGCATTAAATACATCTTAAATAGTTGCGGCCCTTGTTTCGCTTTGTTCCGTTGGTCTGTCTTCAACCCTCTGAACACGTTGACAACATAATTTATTATTTGATCATGATCTGTGTGACCTTTAAATGTTTATAGATGAGTTGGGTTCAATCTATTTGATAATAACTATTAAAGTCAGTGGCAAACACACAAAGCTACCATTGTGAGAATAGATTTTGGCATTGGTAATAAATAATACCAAATGTCTTCCTGGGCCGTATCTAGCGGGGGTGAGATGGTACATTTCACCCCCAGAAAAGTAAGGCACCCCCCCCCCCCCCCCGAATTATTTTTGACAGTCTTTAAATTATAAAATCATACACTTGATTATGATTAATATCAGTAACTTAGCCATTATATTGGCGCCCCACCCCTCTGCTGCCCTGATGTCTCCAGTCTTTTTAATATTTCGGATAACAGACAAGTATCAGTCTGCAAATTTTTTATATTGTTTAAAGCTACAATTTCACATTTTTAAGTTATATTTTTAAAATTTATTAAATAAAGCCTTCAAATAGATGGTATCCATAAACAGTCCTACCTTTTTAAAGAATAATCCTATTAATCCTATAATTCACTAGCTGATAAATTGGCAAAAATACCATTTTCAACATCAAATTCCAACGTTTGAAGGAAGCTTATGCATGGAGGCAATGGGAGGTAATTGTGTTATCCTATTAATCCTATAATTCACTAGCTCATAAATTGGCAAAAATACCATTTTCAACATCAAATTCCTACGTTTGAAGGAAGTTTATGCATGGAGGCAAGCGGAGGTAATTGTGTTATTATTTTCTGTGTCACTGATTTTTAATGGTGGGAAATAATTTCCATGGTTGTATAATAGTGAGTTGATAACCTATTGAGCAAAAGACATATAAATGATTATGTTTTGACTTCCTTAGAAAATATAAAATTCTGGCTTTAATGTCACTTTAAGAATTATGATTTTATATGTCTGTTAGTAAGGGGATTGTTGATCCTGACCAAATGTCTAGAAATAAAATTTAAACTTGTCAGTATTAATCATAGAGATGTATAGTGTAAATATTTGCACCGCGGAGAAAATATTTACACCACGGAGAATATGTTTGCATTGCGGAGAATATGTTTGCATTGCGGAGAATATATTCACACCGCGGACAATATGTTTACACCGCGGAGAAAATATTTACACCGCAGTGTATATATTTTCACCGCGGCGAATATATGTACACCGTGGAGAATATATGTACACCGTGGAGAATATATGTACACCGTGGAGAATATATTTACACCGCGGAGAATATGTTTAATGTTTACACAGGGATGAAGACATTTACACCGCGGAGAAAATATTTACACCGCGGAGAATATATTTACACCGCAGAGAAAAAATTTACACCGGAGAGAAAATATTTACACCGCGGAGAATATATTTAAACCGCGGAGAATATATTTACACCGCGGAGAAATTATTTACATCGCGGAGAAAATTTTTTTACTGCGGAGAAAATATTTACACCACGGAGAAAATATTTACACCGCGGAGGAAATATTTACACCGCAGAGAAAATATTTACACTGCGATGGAAAGGTTTTTTATGTTTTTTTATTCATCACAGTTTTCACTGCGATTTCTCATATGCGGTAAATTTCAAGAAAATGTATAAATCAGTGTATGGCACTAACAGGCCACCGTAGAAGAACATTATAAACCCAATTGCATCTCATATTTACTAATTAAGTTTCCTGGCTGGCCTATATAGTTTCTAGCCTATAAAATGTTCTTGTTTGTAGATCTATGTTATCCTAATTTGCAATTATTTATTTATTTTCTTAGTTTAGTTTCAATTTATTCTCAATTCATTCATGAAAAACAGGTGAATACTGCACCTGAGAATTTACTGGCTCGTATTCCCACGTTTTATAGCAGAAAAAAACGATTCCACCAGATCCAAGCACATCTCGCTTAATGATATTCACAGACTCCAAACTACTGTTACCGATTTCACGGGCGTACTTGATTGATACCTAGAATGTTGCTATCTGTAAACTAAAGGCAATGATCTTTGATTTAAGTGTGGCTTCAAACAACCCAATCACATTATATATATAGAGTGAGTTACTAAGTACCCTGAAGTGCAATAATAACATATAAATGGCGGGTGTTCCGTGGGGAGTCCATTTAAACACTAATGCCTGGCTAACTATTTATTTACTCTCATTGAATTTAATTTGTCATCTGTGGAAGGAGAGTTTTGCCTGTGCAGCATCTAAATGGCCGATGTTCCTCCGAGAGCTCATTGAAACACTGCTGACTGGTTTATATCTGTGAAGGAGAATGTTGCCTGTGCAGTGGCGTCCCCAATTATTCTACTAATACTGCTTACATAATTACATACCTGTATCACTCTGACTAGGAAAAAACAAACGTGTAGTCGTTTGGATGGTATGGAAAACAGAGGCCCCGTGTACACCCTAGCGTGCACACAAAAGAACCCTAGAAATTTAGAATCCAATTGATGTCCGATTTTAGCAGACATGTAGAACTTTAAACCCCATTTTATTTCATTCTTTAACAATTATAGGCATGTGTCGTTTTCTGGTTTTGAATTTTGAATTCCATCATTTGTTGTACTCATCGCAGGATATATCACCTACTTTTAGAACCTCTGGTACCACTTCCCGAATTTTCTCGATACAGGTTCTTATTGTATCTTAATATCCACACAAAAATCAAGAGTGGTTTCAAGTAAAAGGGTTTCAAGTTAAAGGTTGTCGAAGTTGAGTTGTCCGGTTACCAAGTAGTATTGAGTTCCGGTCCAGTCTTGACTTCGAGTCTGGTTTTGATTTAATCTTAAATGACGTGAATACATCCGGTTATCGAAATTAGTCAAGGGCGATAACTCTGGGAAGGATAATCAGAAATCGTTGAAATTCAATGAGATGTTAAATATTTCAAGCAATCTTGGGTGGGCATAACTGTTTAGCTACTTTTATAACCAAGGACACCATCTTATTAATGCGAATATTGTATATAACGAAACAATTGTACAAAACAATTAAATTTAAATCTCATCAACTCTTAACCGAATAGGCTACATAATTGATCAAAGACCAAAGACGAGAAGTGGTCACGAGCGTCTTAACGTCGTAGGTGGTAAAGCCATCTTTATCCAATTTAAGTCATATCAGCTCTTATCCGAATACATAATAACTATATTTCATATCGTCTCATTACCAGTTTATAAATAAACTTTTCTTACAAACATGTATAATAACCTAAGTATACTCTAAATAAAGATGTACTTAAAATACACCCGTCATAATTAACCTAATCGGTGCTAAACAGTAGGAACATTACACCCACATTTCAATTTGTTTCTCATTATACAACCATTTACATAGATAATACATAATTAAGCCCGTGGTGTATTCCCACGACGGCACAGTTCCCACGAAAGGCATAGATATAACACCATTGTTGCGTTTTTAATTCATTTAAATCCCTAGGAGCTGGATTCCCACAAAGTCGTCGAAAACGTCCTCCTTTAATCCATTACGGTCAATAACTGTGCCTTCGTGGGAATAAACCAAACCCGTCTCACAGGCAAGATTAATTTGTTAATGCCAACTCAATTTTCGTCAATATTGGAGAATGAACAAGGTAGGGTCTATTTGGTAAGGCTAACTTCAAGTTTTAGCTAATGCATGAGCTACTGCACTGTTGCGTCAGGTGTACGTAACGTAGTGTGACCTCCAAAAACAAAACCAATCAAATTTCATTAAATCAGTCCGTGTATGATCAATCCCCAAAGTTTCAGTCACCTATAAATTTGCAAACAAGTTATGTGCTTTCCAAAATATGTTCCATATAACCTTCTCGCCGTTGGCGGCAACCTTTCGAAGGTCGCGCAATATTCTCAATTCCGCGAACACATTCATCTTTTGGGTGTCTGGAAGACAATATGTACCTGAACAACCCTCTAACAATTTGTGTAAGAGAGAGAGAGGGGGGAGGGGGGAGAGAGAGGGGGGGAGAGAGAGAGGGAGGGGAGAGAGAGAGAGAGGGAGGGGAGAGAGAGATGGGGTTTAACACCCAATCATCACATACTAGGACATTTTAGGACTAATGTATGGTTTATATTTATTTCAATAATTCGCTTGTGCGTAGGGGTCTGTAGAAGTGGGGGGGGGCCGTGGGATCCGGAGAAACCCCACGAGGCTCGACAGGCGACCCTACTCCTTGTCAAGCACAACCGCGAACAATTGGTAAAATGAACGCAGCAATCACAGCAAAATTCAGCTAGATCCCCAAAGAGGGATGTATTGACCATTCTTGCGCCAAGATGAAAAGCTGGTTTCGTCAGCTGATGGGCATGTCATGCATTGTCACTGTGACATCACGATACATACTATCTAGACGGCCTAATAATTAGTATGGGGCGACCGGGGGGCAATTGGTATGGCAAAGATCAAAATGAAATTAATTGGGATTCAACGTCCTACTGTTCTGTCCTGCTCCGACTTGTCTAATGAAGACTGGAGACCATGTGCCATACAATGTTCTATGAGGGCATTTTCCCAAGGTTTCTTTTACGGGCACGCTGATGTGTACAGGGGACCTCGGTTTTTCCTATCATTCGAATGACTAGTCAAGCTCTCTCTCTCTCTCAAGATTTCTTTTACGGGCACACTTATGTGTACAGGGGCCCTCGGTTTTCCCTATCATTCGAATGCCTAGTCAAGCAATCTCTCTCTCTCTTTCTTCTCTCGCTCTCTCTCTCCCTCTCTCTCTCTCCTGCACATCTGACATAATGAAAACGCGACTATGGTAAGCACGTTAAACCGGACCTCGCATTTCCCATTTCATTTTGGTAAATGTACAAACAAGAAGTTGCGTAGTTTAATTATCAAACGAAAAGAAATAGATCCTGACTATCTTCAGTATGACATATAAGAACAACATTCTAATGATTTGATGCCAAGTTTAATTTGAAATAATTAGTAAATAAACAAGGAATGACGTAGCAGGAGATTGCGGTGCCTATTGTCTAGAATATCTACTTCCTGTTTAGAATCAACTCGTAAATCAAACGATTAAAATATAAAAACATTAAAAAGTTGGGATTCTCGTTAAAATACGATTAAGATAAGTTTGGTTTGGTTAAAGGAAGTTATTCGCTAAAACATACATTTTTTATGATGATCAATTATATATATATATTCGAAATAAAGATGTTTTAGGCAATGGTAGATATATTGGGAAGACAATAAATATGCTTAGATTAAAGGCGGGCCCAGATCGACCTTGCGACGCGACTCAACTGTCGGCGTCTATCGTAGATTGCACTCTGATCGAATTCAGCAATGATCGCCGACGAGTTGCTTTCGGTCGTACGATTGAACGCGAGCGCGCTCACATCGACACCGACTTCTGGCGTCCTCACGAATAGATCATGTGACTCGTTCAAAATGGCGCCACACAGAATGCAGGTACGCGCACACAAATTTTCCCCATAAAAATACAAAATATGCCTAATTATTCCATAATCTCTCCATCTAATTAGCGAAACTATTTTGAGAAAGTAATTTAAATTAACTCTAGGGATTCAAATTTTTGTTTATGATTCTATTTGATATGATTTATATTCCTAAATTTTAGATTTATCAACAAAGGCTTTATGTCAACATATTACAAAACGCCGGAGTACTCTTTTGGTGATATTTTATAGAGGCATGGCCTCTTTTCCCACATAACAATCAGGCTTTCTTCTTCTTCGGTCGTCCACGAGGTCGCTATTTTGATTTTTCATTCGCCGCTCTGATTGGCTAAAATTTATAGCGCAGTCGGCAACCGATCGTAGAAACGCACGCATCGACGATGACGAGTCGGCGTCTGGTTCGGTCGCGTTGTAGAAGTAGAACATGTTCAACTCCTGCGACTCAGTCGCCGATCATGAAAATCTGTCGCACGACGGTCGTAGCTAGACTCAGATCGACTAGAATCGGCGATGGAGATCGTGCGACGATCGGCGGCAGTCGCCGGAAAACCAGTCGGCGACCAGTTGAGTCGCGTCGTAAGTTCGTTCTGTGGCCGCCTTAAGACTGAACCTCCATCAACACCATATTCTTAATCCACAATACAGGATGATACCCCCGAGCCGACGCCTTGATGTTTGTGACAAATGCAATTTTAATGTCTTTCCGTTATATCAATTAAACAGCAAAACAACAATCCATTAGAAGCAAAGAAATCATATTTTATTGAAAAATTCAAACCATTGATTAATTCAAGGTGTTGATTTTTGTTATATTAACATTGTAGCTGTGTAAATTATAAATATTTAATTATTATGTTCGAATATATCAAACCCTAGTCCTAACCCTTAGTAAATAAAATCAACTAGTTATAAGAATCTCCAGCCCTAACCCCGAGAGAGTGTAAAATCTAATCCTTAGTAGAAAACACACCCGAGAGCCGTAAATTTTGTCTTTTTTCTTCAGAAACCAAAATACCAGAATACCATAAGTGACAAAGAAGGGAGACCATCAGCGCCACTAACACCAAAAACCGCGAAACCATCGTCAATATGTTGGCTAAAAGGATTTTTTTTATTCGCCTGACTTCATATTACTATACATTTTGTTTTTGCTTTCAATTCAATTCCCCAAAATGGCGACGTGTAAACAAAAACATGCACGTAATTGCACGTGATTACGTCGGTACTTTTCGTTTTTTGACGGAAAACGGTTATCCGATCATTGTTGGCTTTTACTGGGAGAACCCATTAAATTTAAGGGTGAAATGGCGTTGTATATGTCATATATAAACCTACTCTCCCGTGTCTGGGATATCACTTCGGTGGAAGCGGACGTAAAAAAAACCTATTTCACACAAACGGATTAGTGTGATAAAGAACACGTGAGCTTCACCCTCGTGTTCTCTACCATATCAACTTTGGGTAGGTTAATATCCTATACATAACGGCCTTGAGACCCCTTTGACAGTGATTTAGTCACTTGACATGTTTTCCGGGTCATTAACTTTAATACTTATAGATACCATATCAATCAAAAACTAATCTATTATAATCTATTATTTTAACGGTATATGTAATGTTTCAAGGCTATGTATACGCGTGGCAAAAAAGGGTGTGCTGTGAAATTCCTCGACTTACTTTGATGAACCTCTCTGTTATTATTATAATAATAATAATAATAATCGCGTCATTTTACAAGGGTACAAATTAGGATTGAGGCCTTTTTCCAATTTGGCCCTTGGCACAGATCGTACGAATGATTTCGATCATTACTACAGGAAGAAACTAAGGGGGAGGGGGAACGCGTGGGCGTTGCATGACAATGCCTGTCATTGTGTCAAGTGGCGCCGTTTCGATTCATCGCTTCGACGTGACAAGGAATAATAATAATAATAATAATCGCGTCATTTTACAAGGGTAGCAAGTTAGGCCCGAGGCCTTTTTCCTGTTTGGCCCTTGGCACAGATCGGGCGAATAGGTTTTCGTGGGTTTTCTCTGAGATCCCCACGCACAAACAGACCCCTACGCACAAGCGAATTAATGAAATAAAATCGAATCACGTGTTAGTTCAGAAATGACGTAGTTTTATTGAGTGGACGATAAACTCCACACCCCTACCCCTCTCACTATATCTTTAATTTGCACTGATAAAAAGCCGTAAAATCTCCAACGCACGTGTTAATCAAGCCATTACCCCCCTCCTTCCCATTCATAAATAATTTGTGAATATGTCAGTAATGATATTAATTGAATCTAAAAATATCTATATTACTTTTACATACCACGCAGTTTTCACGGTAAAAGTGGTGTAATTAGTAATGAAGACGTGGGAAGGGTGCAAGTCTCAATTAACAGTGTCGTAAATTAAAACGTGGAATTTTAATGGTTTCTCACAATGTTTATTAAATCATGCCGGAAAGACTTTCACACAATCTAATTAAAATACAGATCTACATTTCGTTTCGTTAATTATACTTTTGATGGCCTACACCAGATGTAGTAAAGACAAGTAAAACGAAATTTCGAACTATGAAAACGAAACGAAATAAGGTCTGTGTTTTAATCAGGTTGACTCACATTGATTTGGGTAGAAATGGTTACACTACTAATGTCTTCCGAGTCTTTCCTCTTGTCATTAATACAGGGCAGAGGGCCTGACAAGGACAGATGGAACGAAAAACCGAGGTCCCGTGTCACATTGGCGTGCACGTAAATAATCCCTCGCAGTTGAAATTCTATATAGGATTAGGCCGTAGCGCCGCTGTCCGGGCAAAATTCCACTCATGTTCCCAACTGAGGTGTCTGCTGATAAGTTTACAACTGCGTTTTTTTTTTTATTATTATTTTTAAAAAAATCAGGTCCATGATGGCGGACAAGCCGATTGTGCACTTACCCATAGAAACCATATTACCGAAGTAATGCGATGCCCTAACCTTGGGGGAGGGGGGTTAGGGTGTCAATCAGTGTGGAGGAAACACCAAGATGAATGTACCATGCTGTGTATCGCTTAAATTAACTGCTGTAGAAACACACAATAAGATGTTTATTGGCTACAGGTACAATAAGTCCACTCTGCCAGGCAGCAATTCATTAGAATGATTTATTCGGCCATCTCGTGCAACGTGAAATCCCGCCACGAGCGGACATAAATAAACAAACGGTAGGCCTCGCGCAATCTTAGAACCAATATAAAAAATATACCAGACGAACGTATTAATTTGTCAGACGACGTTTTTAAACAAAACAGACATTCAGTAGCAGAAACAGAATCCTGATATGAAATAGACACCGACCTTAACCCATAACATAGGAAGCCAGTATTATAACGATTTCAACACACATAATGCACGTTGCTAAAGGAGATTGAGATCTGACCAGGGCCTCCCTGGGAGAATGTGTATCTGTGTGGGAGAAAGACCAATTTGCTCCTGCCCCTCGGACACCTGTGCAAGGACTATGCAAAAATAGGGTTTCGTACTTCGCATACACATAGCTAGAGTAGGTGATGCGATTATGGGCCTTTCGAATGATCCTGACTATGAATGGGGATCAGTTCTATCTTTTCAAAAATCAGGTGTTATTTAAAACCAAGTTTATGGAGATTTGGGATTTTTCAAGACAGGGCTTTTGGCGTCATCGAAGGAGATAGCAGGTTAAAAGGGAAAATATACCTAACCATTCAGATCGGACGGAAATATGAGATCCATCACAATGTACAGAGAGAGAGAGAGAGAGAGAGAGGGAGAGAGAGAGAGAAATGGGGTTTAACGTCCACTCAACACAACTAGGTCATTTCGGGACTAATATGTTTGGGGTTTTTTAATTTTATTTCAATAATTTGCTTGCGCGTGGAAGGAAACTGGATTGCCCGGAGGAAACCCACGAGGTTGAGAAGGCGCCCCTATCTCCATGTCATATACGCTCACACCAGGGCTCGAAACCACAGCCGCAAGCCAGAGGTGACCGGCCAGCTAGAGGTCGAAGCGCGACACTCTAGACCACTCGGCCATCCCCCCCCCACCACAACGAACAGAATCCTTCACCTTTAACCATAGAAATTATAATTACCATATCTAGTCATTCTTAAATGACATAAAGCTTGATAAAGATACCTGTAAGAGTATTGAAACGTTGCATGTAATAAACGAAGAAGTAGTAAATCTATAAAGTTGTGTTATTATGAATATCTAGTCATGTTTCTAGTAATAAAACTATAACACATATTTATGGAATAACAGCTACTTTTTTTTTGAGCGATGTTTCGAAGAGTATTCTCTCAATGTTATCAAGCTAATAGGGGTAATACAAAATTATAGAAATTAAAGAAATTACAATTATCATATGTTAGTGTCACTTTAATTGACAGAATGTGCTGCCAGGACATTAAACCCCATTCCAATCAGTGTTTATTATAGTAACCGACATGACTTTGATGCTTTATAGCTGTTATTAACCAAACTGTCCAGTCTTATTCGGCCCATCTTCATTAACCTCATTGATGCAGAATGTTGAGACGCTAAGCCCCATTTCGTTTCGCTAAAATTGGTCGACTCAGCACAATTTTGCTGTTGTACAAAATACATTAATTATACGAAAATAGTTCCGTTTCAATAGGCAGATAGATTTTTTTTTTATCCTAGACAGACATCACAACATCCGTTCATAAATAAGGTAAAATACCAAACATATCATTGTCTACAACTTCATTTAATTACTCTACTCGGTACGTTAAAACATTTTTTTTTAATCATTGAAGTCATTCAAACATGAACCCGAACAACGTTGGTTGATTGAGGGTTACTTGACTTAGAAGATGAAAGGGTTTTGAGATTGATTTGGAAATAAAAACTAATTTGAAAACGGCACATTATGAACTATTCCATGTTGCCATTGAATGATGAAAGGGAGGGGATAACATTACTAACACTGTCTGAGCATTTCAAAAATGTTGTTAGACATTAATTCCGATGTAGCTTGAAATCGCTGAAAATCTTCATTAATATGTGATTCTGATTTCATAGTAAGCTGAGCTACGATCCTATAAAGTTAAATCCCTGCCATGAACTTGGGATAGTGGAGGGGGGGGGGGTGTCATGACCGACTTTCTTGGTCAAAACCGGTATCGAATACCAAACTAGGGTGGGGGCACCATGGCCGAGTAGTTAGCGCGTGCGCACTGTATCATAGGGTCTGTCATTGAATCAACTGGCGGGGTTTCAATTCCCCTCTTGTACGTGACAAGGAAGCGGGTCGGCTGTCCAACCTCGTGGGCTTTCTAAACCCTATCTCTCTCTCTCTGTCTCCCTCCCTCTTTCTCTCCCTCTCTCTCAGGAACACCAATTCACTAACAAAACGTCAGTCAAATTGCTCCACTCACTCTGATTCGAGATATTAGCGATGGAAGTCTAGGCCTAGACTCGATCACCATTACGAAAGTTGGTAAGATAACAAAAATGTGAAATCAAACATGACGGAATGCATTCAAATTCACTTAATTTCGCTGGCTAGCGATGGCACCGAGAGTTGATTATGGTCTGGATAATCTGACCGTCACACGACTTTGATGTCCTAGACTTTGAAAAAAAACGTTTTAAACTTTCAACATGCCTGACTAATTCTTTTGATACCCATTATAATAGTATTTTATATAGCGGCGGACTAGTGTTAACCAGCGGAAAAAAATAAATCGTTGCGATCTTTCTGGAAAATGGTCGTCTATCCACCAAATGTGGATCCAAGAAAAGACATTTCGTTGATTTGTAAGACGAATGAACACCTGTTAACCTTCAAGGCTCATTATCAACGACACTGATCTTGCAATAACATCAATAAAATTATCTTTTCGCCACAAATTTCTCGAATTCCCAGCAAAAATGTGCTTTGCAACTTGTTATGTTAGACAAATTGCTGTTGCTTTAAAGTTGTTGATTCCTTGATGAAGCATTCTGAAACGTAAATGAATAAACCTGATCGCCATTTTGATTTGTGTTAGGTTAACCAGACCTCCATAAAGGATTAGGTAACAGCAATAATATTTATACTGACATACCTAGTTAATAGAAATGACTGGAGGATAAGATGCATACCACAGTATAATTTCTTATTTATTCAGTGTCGAGAAATGCCTTCGGGATTCTTTTCGGGAATTTCAAACCGCCGTTTCCATTTGGAAGTGGAATGCCTACATGACTGCCAAGCGGGTTGGGCGGTATTTTGAATTGGGGTGGTGGGTGTTTTGGTTAGGCCTATAATCCGAAGCCCGGACTAACTGGGTGTCGAGTGTTTTTGTGTAGGAATAAAATCCATGGATATCTAAATTTAGGCCGTGGCGGTCTTGCTAGACTAGTTTTGGTCTTTTGGTTACGAGCCACGATATTTATTTGAGCTACATGTTTATGAAATAATGAGGCTCTGAACGGATTTAGAACCGCGGGATTTAGTTTATTTGAAACGGGGGAAAGAGACAAAAACTCTAAACCCACAAACTATCTCATTTCGAGACTTACATATGGTTCAATTTTTTCATTAATTAGCTTGTGCGTAGGGTTCGTTAGCAGTGGTAGGAAACCGGAAGACCAAGATAAAACCCACAAGGATGGACAGACGACCCCACTCCTTGTCACATACAAGCGGAGAATCGAAACCACGTCGCTAAATGTCAGACTTTATGATGCAACGCGCAACCAAATTTTCAATACCGATCAAAACTATATTGCAACCACGGGTTTTTTTAACCCATGGCACAACGTACGTCTTTGCGATCCGTTCACTTCGACAATGGCTGTACATGCTTGTGGGTTGGCCCACAACATTATTGATATACACACACCATTACCGCACACGAAATACGAGTCGATCTCATCTAACGGCCAATTATTGTTCAACTTGTTTAGAAAGCAAGCACTTAGTACAAGAAAAACTTCGAGGTAAAAATGATTCGACATATGTGAGATTGATTGTATAATACTAATAAACATGTTGTTTGTTTATTTAACAAGGGGGGATAACTACTATAATCCCTATTAAACCCATCCTGTAATTACCAATAATCGCGAGAAAATGTGTTGATGGTTTGTCGACTTAGATGGGTTATTTCGGGTTTATTGACATTTTAATATCTGGAAAACAGAGAATCTACGTATTATGTTTGTTCGTATTTCTGTATTAAGAGAATATTTTGAGTCTTACGGTAAAGAGGCTGCCCAGGATATGTTTTTATAGAAAATGGGGTTTAACGTCCTACTATATTTCGGGTTTATTGACATATTAATACCTGGAAAAGTTAGACTACATAGACAATCTACGTATTATGTTTGTTCGTATTTCTGTATTAAGAGAATATATTGGGTCTAAGATATATCTTTATATGAAAATTCGGTTTAACGTTCTACTTTATTGTACCAATAACGAGCTAATCGAGACGGGCATACACCATGCAGTTGGGGAAATGTTGCCCGAGTAGTGGTGCCTTGGTCCAAATTTAACTGTCAAGCGTTCTGTACTGTGCACGCCAATTTCGACCTAACAGCATTTTCTTTCTTTTATGTGGATGGGACATCGGTTTTTCGCCCCACCGTAAGACTAGACGCTTGTCCTAAACTACTGACCGAGGAAAATGACACTTGTAAGCCAGCTCCTTAAAATCAAGGAAACAAATGAGCTCATTATATGAGGCAGACTCTTAGAAACCTTGACACCTTTACACTAGTCTGAAATAATTTCCTCTAAACTATTCCTATAACTTGTGAGAAATTAATTCATATTTAAACTATTCGTATAACTTTAACACTAATTATTCTTATGAGGTTCTGACTATTGGCTTGATGCGTTCTTAACTCTTCTTATAACTTTGTTAAATATCGACTTAATTCACTTTAAACTTTTCTTTTAATTCAGTTGAATATTTAATTAGTTCACACTAAATTATTTTTTAACTTTCTTGAATATTTGTTTAGTTTACTCTAAGCGATAGATATTGACTTAACGTACGCTAAACGTTTTTGAAATACTGACTTAGTTAACTCTAAACTATCCTTATAACTATCTTTAATAATACAGAAACTATTGTTATAACTATCTTTAATAATAACAAAAACTATTGTTATAACTATCTTTATTAATAAATAAAATAATCTTTTAAATATCCTTAATAATACAAAAACTATTCTTATAACTATCTTTAATAAAAAAAACCTATTCTTATAACTATCTTTAATAATAAAAAAAACCTATTCTTATAACTATCTTTAATAACAAATAAACTATTCTCATAACTATCTTTAATAATAAATAAACTATTCTTATAACTATCTTTAATAACAAAAAAACTATTGTTATAACTATCTTTAATAACAAATAAACTATTCTTATAACTATCTTTAATAATAAATAAACTATTGTTATAACTATCTTTAATAATAAAAAAAACTATTTTTATAACTATCTTTAATAATAAAATAAACTATTCTTATAACCATCTTTAATAATAAATAATTCTTATAGCTATCTTTAATAACAAATAAACTCTTGTTATAACTATCTTTAATAACAAATAAACTATTCTTATAACTATCTTTAATAATAGAATAATTTATTCTCATAACTATCTTTAATAATAAATAAACTATTGTTATAACTATCTTTAATAATAAATAAACTATTCTTATAACTATCTTTAATAATCAATAAAATAACCTTTTAAATTTCCTTAATAATACAAAAAATATTCTTATAACTATCTTTAATAAAAAAAACTATTCTTATAACTATCTTTAATAATGAATGAACTATTGTTATAACTATCTTTAAAAATAAAATAAACTGTTCTTATAATTATCTGTAATAATAAAAAATCTATTCTTATAAATTTCTTTAATAATAAATAAATTATTCTTATAACTTTTTTTTAATATTGACTTAGTTTACTCTAAACTATTTTTAAAACTTATTTTTTTAAATATTGAATAAATTATTCTTATAACATTTTTTTTAAAATATTGACTTAATTTACTCTAAACTATTTTTAAAACTTACTTTTTAAATATTGAATAAACTATTCTTATAACTTTTTTGAATACTGACTTAATTTACTCTAAAATATTCTTATAACATTTTTAAACATTGACTTAGTTTACTCTGAACTATTCTTAAAACGTTTTTGAATATTAAATAAACTATTCTTATAACTTCTTTGAATATTAACTAAGTTAACTCTAAAATATTCTTATAACATTTTTAAACATTGAATTAGTTTACTCTAAACTATTCTTAAAACGTTTTATTTTAATTATTGAATAAACTATTCTTAGAACTTTTTTGAATACTGACTTTATTTACTCTAAACTATTCTTATAACTTTATCAAATATTAAATTAGTTAACTTTAAACTATTCTTATAACTTTTTTTTAAATATTAACTTAGTTTACCCTTAACTATTCCTATGACGATGTTAGATTTTGACTTAATTAAATCTAGGCTGTGCATATTATTATCTTGTATATCAACTTAATTCGCCCTTCCGTAGTGTAGTCCCTGGTTACGAATGCGGACTTGGATTTAAACTCTATCAAAGTTCATACCTATAACGTCATTGGAACATTTAAAGCTGGGTGTTCCGTTTTTTGAACTCGAGCAAAGTTCATACCCATAACGTCTCTAGCGCATTTGAAGTTGGGTGTTTCGTTTTTCCTGCCATGTTTTTGTTTGTTTATATATTATCTACAGTAGATAGAGAATTGTTGATTTCTATCATTCACTAGAAGTATTTATCAGATATTTAACACCTTTCAAGATATACCCCTTTTATCACCTTATCAGTCACGTGGCCATATATATCATATAGATAAGTATAATAAATATGTACACGTGTAAAAACAAGCTGGGAAGATCCGTATATACGCCTGATGACTGATGATGACAAACGGCATGATATTAGAACACAACTAAAGGTTGAAAAGCTCATTTAAAAGTCAGAAAAATTTGACTTATTACACCGAAATTCATCAATAATACACCTTTGACAGACATTTAGGCAATAAATTTCAGGATTAAAATTCAAAACATTTACACGAATGATTTATGTAAATATAATTCTGTCAGGTAAAGATTGTTATCAACAACTTAGAGGGGGGGTATTTTAATATTATGGTACTCACATTGGTTGTGTTGTGTGGCGGTTTGTTGTGTTATGTGGTATTTGTAGTTTGTTGCATTTGTGGCATTTTATGTTTTATTTGTAGTTTCCTGTTGTATTTTCGTTGTGTTGTGTGGCGGTTTGTTGTGTTTGAGGGGTGTTGTTTTGTGTTTGTGGGATGTTGTGTTTAAAGGGTGTTGTGTTGTGTTTGATGGGTGTTGTTTTGTGTTTGTGGGGTGTTGTGTTTGAGGGGTGTTGTTTTGTGTATATGGTATTTTATGTTGTGGTCTGTTGTGTTTGTGCTGTGTTTGAGGTTTGTGTTGTGCTGTGCTTTGTTGTGTTGTGTTTGTTTGGCGTGTGATATTCATATGATGCGTTGTGGTTTGTTGTGTTTGCGCTTGTGTTTGGTTTGTGGATTGTTGGGTATGTGATACTCGTATACTTCGTGTTTTTTGTGTGACTGTTCAACTTCCATTCAACACAAAAAGGTCATTTCGGGGCTAACATATGATTTAATTTCATTTCAATAATTCGCTTGCGCGTAGGGGTCTTTAGCAGTGGGAAGAAACCGGAGGACCAAGAGAAAACCTACGAGGTTGAACAGGCGATCCTACTCCTTGTCATGTACAACCGGGGATCCGACGCCACGCCAGTTGACTCAATGACACGCTTTAAGATATGTACAGTGCGCGCACGCTAACCATTCAGCCATCCAACCTCCTGATGGTATAAAGACAGACGATGGTTCTCTGATTTAATCAATGGCGACTTGTGTTGATTTCAACATTATAGAAGGTGTCATTAATACTAGATTCAGCTAACGATAAACACAACGCACCATGAGAACATTTATCAAAGAGATATTGTATATCAACACGTACGTTAAGTGAGATGACGAACACGATTTTTAACTTTGCAAACAAAGAATTTATTATTCGGATCTACATTTATCAATTTGGTAAGCGCTTCTAAACGCTTTTTAACAGAAATAGTACAAGCTTTTATATTGCGCAATGTAATGTGGGCGGTACAGGGCCGTATATAGCGGGGGTGCAGGGGGTTCATTGCAACCCCAGGAAAATAAGGCGCCCCGAGAAATGGCGCCCAATCAAAACAATTGACAAACCTTCAATTATAAAATAATACGCGTGATTATGATCACACCGTGATGCTTTTAAGCCACTGATTAATCGGTCGGTTTCAAGGTGCCCACACGCCAATGGGTATCTGATCCAAAACACTGTTATATTACCTATGTGAAGGCTATGGGGCGAATCCAAGGGACGGGGCACTATCAGCAACTGTCTCTCCTAGAAAAAATCTGCCGTAGGTGAAATAGATCAACTGTATAAAATACAAAATCGACTCTTAGATATCACCAGAGTGGCCGAAAAACGTGGGCGGACCGCAATCGGCGATATGTCCCTCTTATCAACATTTTCTCGGTCAGCGCCTGACCCACCATATGACATTAGAGGGTTTGTGTTTGTCGCCCTATCCACATTTGATTGGGCCTTATCGGTCTTTGTGGGTGCCGCCTCCAAATGGCATTATTAGAGATTCTCGTTCTGGTTGCCCTATCCACATGGCCTTATTGGTGTTGTGGACTAGGTCTAGATTAGAGGACAAGAAGTTTCTGATTTTGGTGTGTTTATCATCAAAATGAGAGATAGCACCACCGAAATTCAAACACGAGATAACATGTTAGCGACTTTGTTTGCATCTCCAAGTCCGTGGAAAACGTATTTACAGCAGTCTAAATTTCAAAATTTTCGGGGTAAGGGTCTGTAAGACTCCCCCCGCCCCTCGCCAACTGTACCCCAGGGCATTATATTGGCGACCCCACCACCACTCTGCTGCACCCCACTTTTAAAATCCTACATACGGCCCTGTGGCGGTATGGATGATGTTGGCGCTCTAACCGGTGTTGGCTTTAAAATGCCCTCGGGCGCAGGGCGGGGAAAGGGGGTATGACAAGCGCATAGTCGTTCGGATGGGTCATAAAATCTTCCATACTACTGGTTGGGGGTTAAGTATCCCATGATAGGGTCATATTGGCCCGGTTGGAATATATAGAAAAGTAGACGTTTACATCAAATGTTTATGTTTAATTTTAATATCTGTTTGCAGAAGACATGTCGGTGGCTATAAAACCAAAGAGCGAGAATCATTTCCTCTTTGCATCTTAGTATTGCTTTAATCAAAGGCAAAACCTAGTAACTCACTTTTTTCTTATTTTGAGAAAACAAAAGGAAACGTAATGAATGAATATTAAACCCCAACTCATCCATTGATTTGACTATTGAATTACTAGGTTTTGCTGTTATAGGCAAATTAAGGAATTTGCTAGGTTGTGTCATGGGTGTAACTGCTTACAAAACCAAAAGATTGAAATATCATGTACAGCAACAGGAAGCACATACCCTAGTAACTACCAATTTGGTACTAACTCAATTTTGATAATAGAAAAAAGTTACTAGGTTATGTACGGATCCCCTTAAGTGCACGATTCCACTCTTATAAAATTATTTCGTTTAAACGAAATATTAATTCGTTTAAACAATATATTAATTCGTTTAAACGAAATATTTATTAATTTAAACGAAATCTTAATTCGATATAACGAAATCTTAATTCGATATAACGAAATATTAATTCGATTAAACGGAATCTTAATTCGTTCTAACGAAATACTAATTCGTATAAACGAATTAATTATTTCGTTATAATGAATTATTTATTTAGTTATAACGAATTAATATTTCGTTTAAAGGAATTAATATTTCGTTTATACGGATTAATATTTCGTGTATACGAATTAGTATTTTGTTTATAAGAATGAGTGGAAATGTGCACTTAAGGGGCTTCGTAGTTTTGCCTTTTGACGGGGGAAGTGACTCCTAATAATTAATAGAAAAAAGTTACTAGGTTATGTACGGATCCCCTTAAGTGCACGATTACACTCTTATAAAATTATTTCGTTTAAACAAAATATTAATTCGTTTAAACAAAATATTAATTCGTTTAAACGAAATATTTATTAATTTAAACGAAATCTTAATTCGATATAACGAAATAAATAATTCGATTAAACGAAATATTAATTCGTTTTAACGAAATATTAATTCGTTTTAACGAAATACTAATTCGTATTAAAGAAATACTAATTCGTTACAATGAATTAATTATTTCGTTACAATGAATTATTTATTTAGTTATATCGAATTAATATTTCGTTTAAACGAATTAATATTTCGTTTAAACGAATTAATATTTCGTTTAAACGAATTAATATTTCGTTTAAACGAATTAATATTTCGTTTAAACGAATTAATATTTCGTTTAAACGAATTAATATTTCGTTTTAACGAATTAATATTTCGTTTATATGGATTAGTATTTCGTTAATACGAATTAGTATTTTGTTTATACGAATTAGTATTTTGTTTATACGAATTAGTATTTTGTTTATACGAAATAATTATATAAGAGTGGAAATGTGCACTTAAGGGGCTTCGTAGTTTTGCCTTTTGACGGGAGAATTGATAATTAATAGCACTCATTTATAAGTAATCACTCACTGTTGAAAACTAAAATTGAAAAGGTGTTTTATGTCCTACTAATGTGACTCCTAATAATTCATAGCTTTCATTTATATGCAATCACTCATAGTGTTTAAAAATAAAATAAACGAATTGAAATGTGTTTAATGTCCCACTGTTCTCCTCCCATCTGTGTCAAGGCCGTTGCCGTCACTGTTAAACAATATACGATGATGAAATGCAGTGAAATTAGGGTTTGACGTACTACTGTTCTGCTCCGACTGGGCTAATAAATAAAATTGAATTGTCGTGACGACAATATACGACCACATTTCCATTTGGGCGCATCAAAAACGAAACGAAATATAGATCTGTATTTTTATCAGATTGCAGCTTTGTATTGAAATTGTAAAATCCATATCTCAGTTAAAGATACATTATGTAAGATTTAGATAAAAGAGATAGAGAAATGGGGTTTAACGTCCACTCAACACAACTAGGTCATTTCGGGACTAACATATGGCTTAATTTTTATTTAAAAAATTTGCTTGTGCGTAGGGGTCTTTAGCAGTGGGAGGAAACCGGAGTGCCCGGAGGAAACCCACGAGATTGAGAAGGCGCCCCTATTACCATGCCACAAACGCTCAAACCAGGGCTCGAAACCACAACCGCAAGCCAGAGGTAGCCGGCCAGCTAGAGGTCGAAACGCGGCACTCTAGACCACTAGGCAATCCCAACCCCAAGATTTAGATAAAGAGCCATGGCTATTCCTGCAAGACTAGTTCGAACATAGATAATGTGAAATGAATAATTTGAAAATTTCATTCAAATAACTCTATTACGAGCGAAGATATTAGTCTTTGAAGGTTTGACAAGACGTGTGCAATAATTTCAACCACCGTACTTGTTGTTTGAAACTAAGCCTCGCTCCTCCATTTTAAAATTAAATAAGAAATATGGCTGAGCCGTTCTAATCTATGTAATATCGGAGAAATCCATATGTAATATCGGAGAAATCCATATGTAATATCGGAGAAATCCGATGCCACCGAGGGCTGTTTATGGCCTAGATCAGTCAAAGAAAGTCCTCCAATGGGCAGATTTAGCTCCTGCTTAATGTATGTTTAATAATCAATATATAATTGTATACTTTTCAAATTTTCGGAAATGTAGTATCGGGCAATTGGCGAATCTATGCCGGGGAAGTGACTCCTATGTGTTTGTCGAGAGGGCGTAGACTCGACAGATCTGGTATTTCTTCCAAAATATATCATCAGCTTTAAATTGAAATTTTAAAATCCATATCTCAGTTTTGAACCAATATACTTTTCTTCAAACTTTCGGAATAGTAGTTTCGGGCAATTGGCGACTCTACGACTCCGTACATTTGTCGTAAGAGCCTCGACCAGGCCAGGCCCGTAGCCAGGGGGTGGCACGGGGGGGGGGGGGCAACTACCCTCCCAATACTGAGTCTTGCCCCCCCCCCCAAATATAACAAGAAAATTGGCCTTTACCGCAAAATTCATGCAGATGCCCATGTTAGTTGGCCCTCCCGAAAACCTCTTTGCCCCCCCCCCCCGAAAAAAAAAACCAACAACATCCTGGCTACGGGCCTGGACTAGGCGGGAACTCAATAACAGAGACTATGATTACGGTGATAAATGAGAATCTGAGTATTTATAGGCAACAAAAGTCAGTATGATTAACAGGTATACAGATAGTCTACTTTTAATTTGATTGTTTCTCACAAATAACATATCTAAATTTATCATTTTGGAGATAGATTGCGATTTTAATTTGATTGTTTTTCACAAATAATAATTTTTTATATATCTAAATGTGTCATCTTGGAAGTTTATTGCAATTTTATTTGATTAAAATATAGTGTGCCTCGGGGTCTTTTAAATGTTGGTCTCATAAAAGGCATACGCCCGGATTAACGGAAATGAAACCGGGTTTAACGTCCTACTGTTCTGCTCCGATCGGGATAATGAAGACGGGCATGCAATATACAATGAGGGAAATAAGGGAAATTTTACCCGGGCACCGGCACTATGGCCTACTATTATATCGATTTACAACGGACAAGGGATCTTTCACGTGCACGCCACAAAGAATCGAAACCACACAACTAGACTCAATGACAGACTTTATCATACAACGCGCACGCACAAGCGATTCAGTCATTCAATTCCTCTTAATATATAGCCTGTCAAACCTCGTGGGTTTTCTCTGGGTCCTCCGGTTTCCTCCCACTGCCAAAGACCCCTACGCGCAAGCGAATTATCGAAATAAAATTATACCATATGTTAATCCCGAAATGACCTTATTTGTGTCGAGTGGACGTTAAACCCCATTTCTCTCTGTCTCTCTGTCTCTCTGTCTCTCTCTCTCTCTTTCTGTTGACATAGTATAGTGCAGATATTCCTACCTGATTTCCCAACCGCTGCTCGTCCTATGACCGCTAACTTAGTAACATCCGTAGTTTTAGCTCTTCCGTTCGTGTTCATAATATTTAATCCATTGCTCATTGTCGTTGTCATAGTTCCAGTGTTCCTTTATCAAACCATTTCGATGAAGTTTGTTTAATTTAATAAATCCCTTTTACACCTGAAAATAGAACAAAGATATGTCTTTCAAGAAAACAAAATTTTCAAGAAAACAAAATTTTCAAGAGAACAAAATTTTCAAGAAAACAAAATTTTTTAAGAAAACAAAATCAAAATACTAATGCCATGTTCCCACCATCACGATGCTTGCTTGTGGTGATCCTATCAAGTCGTATCACATAATATAGCATTCGTGTTGATTGTATCGAAACGAAAGGAAATGAAATAAAATGGGGGTTAAAGCCCTACTGTTCTGCTCCTAACCTGGGCTAATGAAGACGGGTATACGCCATACAGTGTGCTAAGAGGGAAATTTTGTCCGGGCAGCGGCGCTACGGCCTACTCTTATATCAAATTTTAACTGCCAAGGAATCTTTTACGTGCACGTCAATGTGTACGCGAGACCTCGGGTTTTCGTACAATCCGAACGGCTCGACTAAGACAGCTAGTAGGACGTTAGATTCCATTTCATTTCATTTCGTTATTATGCGCCTAGATAGAGATAGCACATACTGTACTTTATAAGGCACCTGCCATAATTTATGTAACAATCTGTCAGATGTTATTTCGGCAATCGAACAAACGTTAAAAGCCTTTCATTTTATTTTTACACTCCACCAAAACTCGGAGGAAATGACCTCTGTATCTGTGCAAGTTCCATGCCAAAAATTATCTGAATAGGTGTTCAGATAACTTGTAAATCTATTAAAATGTCATAAGAATTCTAAATTACCCGGGGCATCTTCTTCCAGAACAACAAACTGCATGTTACATGTAGGCTTATCTCTACAATTTGATAACTTTAATCGTACTTAAAATACCCAAACGTTTTTAAAGGGACAATACCACTCTTGCTGGCTTGACAGGTCCAGAAATGTTTTTTAGCCTTATTCTAACTACTAGATGTCCTAACTGTTGTGTAAATTATCCATTAAACCCTATTTTACTTGTCCAGAAGGTTCGAAAATATATTTAAATCCAAGTTGCATTTGAAAGTGTTTACGTAAAGCTTTTCAAACCATGTTGTTACAATGTAGTTGGATTTTTCAAATGTTTAAAATTCGGTTTGTTAAGATGAAATTTGTATCATCAATTAATTGGAATATTGTAAATTAGTACAATTTGCTTACCAGAATAATGATTGGGGCATATTATTCAGTTACAACAAGAGTGGTATTGGGGCTTTAACAATTTTCAAAGTTGCGGAAACCAGTTAAGTTCTGCAAGATTAAACAGCAACCAACAAACCAAGTAAAATGGTGTCGGGGCCAGCCGATAGCGTCCGTGGCGCTGTAAACTCCCGTGTCTGTAATGGTACAGTTTATTTGGATTTGATATTTATAACCTAATTACATTTTAATGAATGTTAATGAAATAAAAACCGAATAATTTAGCCATAATGAGATAGGAGACTAGCCAATGGTTCTTTGTATAGTTGGGGGTTGGATGGCCGTATGATTAGCACGCTGTATCACAAGGTCTATAATTGAGTCAACTGGCGTGGTTTCGAATCCTCGGTGGTACGTGACAAGATGTAGGGTCGCCGCCTGTCCAACCTCGTTGGTTTTCTCCGGGTCCTCTGGTTACATCCCACTGCTAAAGACCCCTATGCGCAAGCGAATTATTGAAATCAAATTTTATAAACATAATATGCTAGTCCCGAAATGGCATAGTTTGTTTCGAGTGGACCTTAAACCCCATTTTTCTCTCTCCCTCCTTTGTATGGTAATTAGTACAATGACACACTGCTACTTTTGAACGAGCATTTACGTCTGACAATATATATAGTCTCCTTCGACATCATGTAATGGTTTAAGCGAACTACGTATTTTACACTTCAGCCTGATTTTCGACCTATCCGATGGGCTAGGGTCCCTTTCCTACGGACCTTTACATTCTAATCTTGCAGGGACAAACAGTCTTCTTCGACATCAAAGTAATGCTTTACGTGAACTACGCTTTTTACACTTCAGTCAGATTTATCAACCTATCCGGAGGACTATGAGCAATTGCTTTCCGGAATTTTACATTCTTATCTTGCAGGAAGAAGTTTTGAAGTCCATAACATTAGTTATAGGTACTAGCGGATGTCGTGCGCATATGGTAATGGCTCCATCATTTGGAAATGGAAAGAACTTGGGTTTAACGACATGTTTTCCATATTGATTAGGTTCCATGGAATGCCAGTTAAATACCAGATCATATTCCAAATTTTTTTTTATAACCAATATTTTTTTCAGATTTGTATCTGAATAGGGATTGAGGAACAGGCATAACCTTTATAAACCCCTCGCCTTAAAATTAATGTGATGACATACAAGACACTCCATAATCAAGCACCAGACTATACCAAATGGATGACAATAAAATAAACAGACTATACCAAATATGACAGCAACAAAATAAGTCCAAACCGAAATCTTCGATCAACTTCGTTCAAGCCTTTACTGTATCCGCGACGAAATAATGGAATTTGATACCAGGAGAAACCACTAGAAGCACGTCCTTGGTTTAAAACCAATAAAACAGGGTTTAACGGGCTGCGTTTCTGTCCGATGTAGACAGGCTCAGGCATACACCATGCAATGTCAAGGATTAGTCTAAGTGAACACGGGATTTTGGTTTTTCCACTACCCACCCGAGCGCCTAGAAGTTGTTCCTTTTCAGACTCGCCGTCCTGAACTACCATTTAGTTGGTAAGCACATTAACGGTTAGGACCAAATTTGTAGTTACTAGAGGATGTGCTTCCTGTTTTTGTACTAGATATTCTAATCTTTTGATTTTGTAAGCAGTTACACCTATGACACAACCTAGCAACTACTTTCATCTGCCTAGTATGTCACATACGTTTTCCTTTGTTTTCTCAAAATAAGATAAAAGTGGGTTACTAGGTGTTGCCTTTTGACAGGAGATGTCATGCGCTGAAAAGCATCTTGCTGGTTAAACGTTTCGTTACTAAAAATTCATTTTCTAGAAACGTATTATATAGACACGGCAGATCTTGAGACCTTTTGTAATTTACTAACAGTGTTAGATCTTCGACTCTTCAGCTCTTCACACATACAGAAACAAAGTGGTTTAATGTTTAGACAAATGTTCGCCTGGTAATTAAGCTAAATGTTTGGAATTCAAACAGAAGTAAAAGAACACACAACACAACAATTGGGTCAGTCGAACTGACCCGTGTCAGATCACTGTAGTTAACGATAAGCAGTGATTTTATCATCAAGTTTTGGCAACAGTGAAACTATCCCTTCTGAAATACCAAAACAACTGTTGGACTTCTCGCGTTTTGCCTTGTGTAATTAAATAGGGGATATATATAGTGTTGTAATTGTTGGGTTATTATACTATTATTCAGAGAGAGAGAACGAGAAAAAGAGAGAGGGAGAGAGAGAGGGCGTTACGTCCACTCGATACAAACTAGGTCATTTTGTGATTAATATATGGTTATATTTCAATAATTCGCTTGCGCGCCGGGTAGGAGCCTTTAACCGTGGGGCGGGGGGGGGGGAAACCTACGAGGTTGGAAAGGCGACCCTATTCCTTGTCATGTTCAACCGATTAATCGACCCCCACCCCCGGGCTATCATACGAAATCGAGTTAAACATACATTATACACGCGCCAAATCTGCAGGCCTGTCTTAATGCTTGAATAGTTAAATTAATTATTAATTAAACATTAATATTATTAACCCATCAAACCATAATCTCGATGCCATCGGATGGCTGTGATATAAGTATCTTTAAACACGTTTTGTGGTCAATACCGTTACCGTAAAACTGTCTACTATGGTAACAACGGTAGTAATTACAATCGAGCCTAGACTATAATTGTATCGATGATATATAGGCCCAGAGTAAAGTTATTTGACTAAAATGTTTGGCATACAAATACCATGCTATTTTCATTATCTCTGTAACTATTATGGCGAGTACTGTGAGCTCTTTATGTAATCTTACCAAATTCCGCTTTAATGTTTCAAGGGCCACTTTATAGTTTCATAGGCTGTTTTTCAACAGTCGGGTAATGAGTGTAAGTTCTCCCTTGCTAACGATGCAGGACGAAAAGCAAGGCATGAGAAGGATACTGATAGGTAAAGGGTCTAACATCCATGCTTGGTAAGGTGATATCAATTGGTAGATATCCATGGTCAGTCAGAAGATATCAACGGGCATGTCAGAGTCTAGTATCCATGGCCAGTCAGAGTGATAGAAACTGGTATATCAGAGTCTTACATCAATGGCCAGTCAGGTGTTATAAACTGGTAGGTCTGAAGAGTCTAGTATCCATGATCAGCGAGAAGACATCAACTGGTAGGACAGAGTCTATCACCCATGGTTATTGGCAAGTCAGGTGATATCAACTGGTAGGTCAGAGTTTTACATCAATGGCTAGCCAGGTGATATCATCTGGTAGGTCAGGGTTTTACATCAATAGCTAGCCAGGTGATATCAACTGGTAGGTCAGAGTTTTACATCAATGGCTAGCCAGGTGATATCAACTGGTAGGTCAGAGTCTATCACCCATGGTTATTGGCAAGTCAGGTGATATCAACTGGTAGGTCAGAGTTTTGCATCGATGGTCAGTCAGGTGAATATGAGGTGATCAACTTGTAGGACAGAGTCTAGCTTAACCTCAACGATCAGTCAACTGGTAGGACAGAGCTAGCTTAACATCCACGGTGAGTCAACTGGCATGGCAGAGTGTAGCATCCATGGTTAGTCAAGTTAAATAAACTCGTAAGATATTAGCGCCCCGTTCACTCGCTACTACTGTATTATTAACAATAATTAACAGAATAGGGTGTATTTTCCCACGTATATAATCTCCGGTATGCACGTGCCAGGATAGGTTATCTGCCCTTACAACCCCTAGTGTTTTTAAAAGTGATAAGCAGATTTTCGTATCATGACACTATCTCTATTAATCTGATATATGAACCGACGAATACAAAAACATTCTATTGCATTATAAAAATTTGTAAAATAAAATGAACCGAAATGATAACCGGAATCTCTAAGGCAAAAGATAGCAATGCTTTCGGTTACAATATGACAGTTATTACTTGATGAAAACAAAGATTATGTCGGTTGTTAAGAGATTAGTGCAGTTAAAACCCCATTAGAAACAAAATGGTGATAATCCGACCGACCAACTGACCGACCGACCTGAAATGCAATGAGACGAAATGATATAAGGCTTAACGTCCTACTGTTCTGCTGCGACTCCGACTGAACTAATGCAGATGGGCATACACCGTACAGTATGCTATGGGCGAAATTATTCCCGGGCAGCGGCACTATGACCCACTCTGATATCGAATTCTAACTGCCAAGGAATATTTTACGTACACGCTAATGTCCACACGAGACCTCGGTTTATCGTCCAAACATTGCCAGGCCCTCCATTCTGCACCACTGGCAAGGGGAAACCACGTCGGAAAATCATCCCGATGAACTTTCTCGGGCAATGCAGGCATCGAAGACGCGATCTCTAGGCTAACGAGCTAGCGTCTTTTCCACTTAGCCACCATGACTCCAATCGATCGGTCAACCCTATTGTTGGCCAATTAACCGTAAACACAACTATTATTTCTTTAAGTCTAAAATAGAAAATCTTGTAAAGAGAAGTACACTTCCTCTTAAGCCGCAATATAATAAGAACATTTTCTTTTTGTCCGCGATGTAAATTCCACAAAACCTGTTTCTTGGCAACTAACTGTGAACCTCGATTAAAATAGAAGTGTCCCCGGGACGTGATTTCTTCAGAACTTGTCTCTTGGCATTATACCCATTGACACGGGAACCAAAACCAAGCTTTGAACATTTTCGATTGTTCTTGGCACAAACTTCAATCTTGATTTATAAACTCTTTTAAAATAACTCAAAGAATTAGAAACTACAGAGGAGAACTGAACTAATAAAAAAAGCCCCGAGAGTTTTCTCGCACATAACTGACGGTTATATGTATATAAAGTAAATATATATTTATAACGATGTGTTTATTTACCAGAGTAAGTTCTGGTATAAAGCTTCTTCACTCCTGTCAATATATCCCGTGTTAATAAGCCTCCAATATAAATAAAATTATACATTGGAATAACTGTTAATAAACATGTCTATGGCCAGAATATCAATGAAATGAAATAAATGAAATGGGGTTTACCGTCCTGTTGTTTTGCTCCTAAACCGGGATAATGAAGACTGTCAAATTATCTTTTACGTGCACGCCAATGTGCACACGGGACCTCGGTTTTTCGTCCCATCTGAACGACTAGACAATTGTCATTGTCAGACCCCGCGCTCTGCATCACTGACAAGGGGGAATGACGCCGGACAATGTGGACTTATTTCCAATGTGGACTTGGCCACTGCAGGGATCGAACACCCGACCACCAGGCTTGCGAGCAGAATATCAATGAGAGAAAAAGGGAGGGAAATGGGGTTTAACGTCCACTCGACACAAACGAGGTTATTTCGGGACAAAGATATTTTTTTTTGGGGGGGGGGGCGAAGGAAACCCAGAAGGTTGGACAGATGACCCCACTTCTTGTCGCGTACAAACAGGGAATTGAAACCAAGCCACTTGAAACAAAATGACAGACTTTGTGATTTTACGACTAGAATACCAATTTTCCTGTTTCGACAGTTTTACCACTAGAGCCATTACTAAAAGCGTTTTGAGCATGTGTCAACATGGAGAAGACGCTATATAAAACCTCATTATTATTTATTATTATAGCGAGAACGATCAGTTCTTTATCTGAATATTACACAGTGTCCCTTTAAACATCTGTTTATTTATATTATATTTTATTATCAATCAATTGCGTGGGGGAAGGAGTGTTTGTTGATGATAGATATATTTAATATTTGATATTTCCTGTATTGTTGAGGTCAGTATAAGTTCCACCAAAAAACACAATCTGTTTAGTTTCAGAAATAAACACATGCTGTCTTATCTATTCAGTATTCAAGGGTATAAAACTCAAATTTTAAACGATATACAACTACGACTCACTCTAGTTTATAAACACGCAACGATATAAAACGATATACAACTACGACACGCTCTAGTCGATAAACACATAACGATATAAAACTATATATAGGCACGACACGCTCTAGTTTATAACGATATAAAACGATATACAACTACGACACGCTCTAGTCGATAAACACATAACGACGTAATACTATATACAACTGCGACACGCTCTAGTCAATAAACACACAACGATATACAACTACGACACGCTCTAGTCGATAAACACATAACGACGTAATACTATATACAACTGCGACACGCTCTAGTCAATAAACAAACAACGATATACAACTACGACACGCCCTAGTTTATAAACACACAACAATATAAACTACGACACACTCTAGTATATTAACGGTATAAAACGATATACAACTACGACACACTCTACACATAACGATATAAAACGATATACAACTACGACACACTCTACACATAACGATATAAAACGATATACAACTACAACACGCTCTAGTTTATAAACACACAACAATATAAACTACGACACACTCTAGTATATTAACGGTATAAAACGAATACAACTACGACACGCTCTAGTATATTAACGGTATAAAACGAATACAACTACGACACGCTCGAGTTTATTAACACACAACGATATAAAACGATATACAACCACGACACGGTCTAGTTTATAAACACACAACGGTATAAAACGATATACAACTACGACACACTCTACACATAACGATATAAAACGATATACAACTACAACACGCTCTAGTTTATAAACACACAACGGTATATAACTACGACACTGTATCCATACTATTCATATTATTCCTTCTATGACTGTATATAAGAATTCTTTATAAATAAATTTTAAATCATATACAACTACGACACGCTCTAGTTTATAAACACACAAAGATATAAAACGATATACAACTACGACACGATCTAGTTTATAACCGGGAATTCGAAACCACCCCAGTCGACTCAAAGACATGTTTTATGTTACAACACGCATGTGCTAACCATTGAGCTACCCACCCACCCCCGCCACCGACAATTGAAACGAAACAACTTCGACTAGGCGATAAACTCGCAACAAATAAAACCACATGCACATACAATTTGTCCCCCGTCACTCAACAGCGGATATATTGGCGGTGGTACTGGTAGAGAAAGTTCCCATCTGGTGTGCTGCCTGACAAAGAACAGCTACCAAGTTATTCAGATGGGAGGGAAAACCCACACGTGCACATAAAAAAACCAAAAAGGTCTTGGATCGGTGGAAGTCAATAAAGAAAAAGCTTAAGTATGGTTTGATGGTCGTGACATTAATGTTGTTTCAATATATTACGCAATGTCTATAGCTCGAGACCATTAAACAACTTAAAATACATACTCTATCTCCCTCACGTTCTTTTTAATTAACTTAATGCGTCATGCGAATCTAATTTCCCATTTAGTATAGAATATAATGTACGATTGGCAAGGTGCCCGTATATTATTGGAAATAATGGTACGTCAACATCAATTGATGACGTCACATCTGTGTTTTAAATCCTTTGATGACGTGTTCTCGTCGACAACAACTTGTCCAGATAACGTACAATCAGTGATATTCACGTAAAAACTACGTTGTTGTGATGTGTTAAACGGCGGGAATATTTACCGATATAGTAAGTGATGTGGGTAAGTTGCCCAATTGGTATACCAGCTTGCCAGATGGAATTAAGATAAAGCATTGCTGTATGTTACATGTTTGATTGGTTGATAAGTAGGCAGGTTATAGATAATAATACAAATCGTGGTTTAAAAGCTAAATCTGCCTATTGCAGGTCTGTCTTTAGGCTTGAAACGTTATAGTATTATTAATTAGACATTAATTTAAAGATCTAAGTCCGTAACTCAAAATCCTCCAAAATCTTTAACATAGAAAACACGAATTATTGGCCAATTTAAATCAACATTGATGATATAAACTTACCGGGAAAATATGAACATCTGATATCCGATATTAAGCTAAGATAAAATATTTTTTTAACATTGGTACATGAATCGTGTACCATAATCCGCTTCAGTCCAAGTTGTGATGAGAGCCTCGAGGGACGTGGCTAGACATATTGCATCAAATCAAACGGCCTAATGTAGACTGGAATCAGACGCTAGAAATTTGCACTTGATTGGGATTGCTGGCTTATTTCGCCGACGTAACTAATTTGAAATTGGAGTAAAAACGGAAACCATTGAATGTAAATCAGTTTATAGACATTCATATAACAGTATTGTATGCGTTGCGACCCACTTTTGTGAATCTCTAGGTCCCAAATGTTAGCGATTTAGCTGCTTTAACTTATCGAGACCATAATCAATTCTCGATGTCATCGATAGCCAGATAAACTTACTGGATTTGAATACTATTTATGATCGATAATTCAAAGTAAAAATGGGTAATCGGGAATTGACTTATTGTCACACTACAGTTAGTAAAGACGTGGGACCTAGGCATTGGTAGCGACATGAATTGGAATTGGTTGGACCAAAATCTCTAGCTTATCAGCAGTAAGGTGTAAGGTCGTTTTCTAGGAAAGAGAGAGAGAGAGATGGAGAGAGAGAAGGGTTTAACGTCAACTCGACACAAACTAGGTAAAAGAAAGGGGGCGAATGGTTATCACGTGCGCGCTGTATCATAAAGCAAGCGAAATCATTCTCTTCAATCTTACGTTAGTCCCGAAATGACCTAGTTTGTGTCGAGTGGACGTTAAACCCCATTCTTCTCTCCCATCTCTCTATCTCTCTTCTCTTGGGGGTGGGGTGGCCTAGTGGTTTAAAGTGCCGCGCTTCGACCTCTAGCTGGCCGGTCACCTCAGGCTTGCGGCTGTGGTTCCGAGCCCTGGTGTGAGCGTATGTGGCATATAGACAGGGGCGCCTTCTCAACCTCGTCGGTTTCCTCCGGGCACCCCGGTTTCCTCCCACTGCTAAAGACCCCTACGCGCAAACGAATTATTGAAATAAAATTAAACCGAAATGACCTAGTTGTGTTGAGTGGACGTTAAACCCCATTTCTCTCTCTCTCTCTCTCTCTCTCTATCTCTCTCTCCTCCAATTTAACGAAACTAGACAGTTGACTTTGCTGCTGGCCATTATATCGCGGACTGATCGTCTATTGACAATATAATCTCAACATATCTCAACAAGTTACTAACAGTAAGCCGGTATAAGCCACGTTTCCCCCGAGGACTAGGCTAGTCACACCTAACCTGTGTTAATTCACCCCAAAAAAGCGGTTATTAAATCATTGGAGATTAAGATTGTGCAATCGGCGGAGTCTAGACAATTACCACACAGGTTAAAAATATAGAATAACACGATTCAAAATGTCTCTCGGGTCACGGTTGGATTTGGAGAAAGTGCGGGCGCTTCAAAACTATTTAGAATGAAATGAAATAAGATTTAAAGATACATTATTCAAGAGTTTAATCCCCCCATTGCAGGTCTGCTCTGGGGCCTTAAATGTTATTTAAACCATAAATTAGATATTTTTATTAACATGCCAAGACCATAATCAACGTTCAATACCATCTGATTCTCGAGATTTGAAATAGATTAAAACGGCTCGGACATTTAACGATTTAATTTAAAAATGGAGGAGCGAGTCTAATATACCAGTACACACATAAAGGTAATGAATAATTAATACACACATCTTCTCAAAACTTCAAACAGTAATCACTTATAGTACTTTATGTCAACCTTTCAGTATATTCAATTTGTATTATCTATTTTTGAACAATTATAGCGAGAACGGTCAGCTCTTTATCTAAATCTTACATAGTGCATCTTTAAATTTCTCGTGTTCTACACCAACCCAGATAAGGAAGACTGGAATTCGCCGAATTTAAACTGCCAGCTTAAATATGTATTTAGCCCATTCCGAACGACAAATCCACCACGCTGAAAAGCCCCGATGAACACCGAGATCGAACCAGTAACTTTCCGGTCACTATAGAAACTATTAAGAAATGAAATAGGGTTTGACGTCCTTCTGTTCTACTCCTACATGGCTAATGAAGACGGGCATATGCCATACAGTGTTCTGTGAGGAAATATGGACTTCTCTTATTTTGAATTTCAACTGCCAAGGCATCATTAAGGTGCACACCAATGTGTACACGGTACTTCGGTTTTTCGTACCATCCGAACGACTAGACAGCTGTTCTTGTAGAGACTATTCAGAAACCACTAAACTAATGGGACCTCGGTTTTTCGTACCATCCGAACGACTAGACAGCTGTTTGTAAAAACTATTCAGAAACCACCCAACTAATGTGACCTAGGTTTTTCGTCCCATCCGAACGACTAGACAGCTATCCTTGTAGAAACCACTAATGGGACCTCGGTTGTTCGTCCCATCCGAACGACTAGACAGCTATCCTTGTAGAAACTATACAGAAACCACTCAACTAATGGGGCCTCGGTTTTTCGACCCATCCGAACGACTAGACAGTTGTCCTTGTAGAAACTATTTAGAAACCACTCGACTAATGAATATATATATAGTTAGTAGATGAATGTGCTGGAGTAGGTATAATAATAGTTGACAGGAGAATGAGAAGAATTTAGTATCAGTAGAAATCTACTTATTGCTGATGTATAATCATGGAACTACTATCATAAACATATGGTAATAAACAGCGCGAACTCGCAGACCAGAGAGGGGGAGAGAGCAAGGGGAGGAGGAGATAGAGAGGAAGGGGGAGAGAGAGAGAGAAAGAGGAGAGAGGGAGATAGAGAGAAAGGGGAGAGAGAGAGAGAGAGAGGGAAAGGGGAGAGACGGGGTAGAGATAAAGGGGAGAGAGAGACGTTCATCTGCCTTGAAGCAAAAACAATTCTTATAAATTGATAGTCTGTTCCGATCCGAGTTGGTAGAACAAACTGTTGCTGATGCGTTTCGATCCCCCAAAGTACACACATCGCATGATGTATGCCCGTTTTATTGGCACCTGTTGCTGTAGAGCAACCGAGAGAGGTGGGAGAGAGAGAGAGAGAGAGAGAGAGAGAGTTTAATAAGCACTCGGTACAAACTTGGTCATTTCCGGACTAACATATGGTTAAATTTTATTTCAATAATTCGCTTGCGCGTAGGGGTCTTTAGCAGTTGGAGGAAACTGCAGGACCCGGAAAACCCCTACGAGGTTTGACAGGCGACCCTACTCCTCGTCACGTACAACCGGGGATTCGAAAGCACGCCAGTTGACTCAATGACAGGCTTTATGATACAGCGCGAACGTGCTAACCATTCGTCCATCAAAATCCCCGAGAGAGAGATTCGACATAAACTATGTGATATCGGGACTAACATATGGTTCAATTTTATTTCCATATTGCGCTTGCGCGATGGGGTCTTTAGCATTGAGAGGAAACCAGAGAAACTCACAAGGTTGGAAGTGCGCGCTGGACCCCGACGTAAGTCATAGATGATTCGAGAAGAAAAACCGCTTTGGTAAAAATAAACTGCATGATTCTCATTAATGTATAAATAGAGCTAAGATAATTAAAGTTTCTAGAGATAACATTATGTAATAAACTACATGTACCGGTATTAAATTAAATTAATCTCGTGAAGGTGTCGGATGTACAGACAGTTTGGCATTAATTGTCCAACCACAAACAACATAAACAATCGGAATGTCAAATAGAAAGTAATGAAACCGGGTTGAACGCCCTAATTCTTGGCACCAAGACGGCTAAAATGAAGACGACCAACTGGTATTCCAGCTATCAAGGGGGTCTTTTACGTGTAAACAAGAACCCTCGATTTGTCGCCCGAACGAAAAGACGTTATTTCATGCTAGGGTTGGATCCTGTTTCACTGACAAGGGAACACCACGTTATTTTCCGCGAGTCATACCCCCGTACAATAAATTTGAAGAAGATGTATTTTGTCCAAAGTCTCGACCTAGCAATTTGCTTATCTCTTCTAAGCCTAAGCATACATTGGCATAATCGATTTGAGCCCAGTTGTTAAAGCAGCTAAATCGCTAATTTTTGGGACCTAGAAATTTACCTGAATGGGTCACTTGATACAAATGACGCTGAAACACACTATGGTACACGTTTTATTTCGCGAAAGTAAATTATTGAAATTGTTAATCCTATTCTGATTAAAATACAGATCTGTATTTTGTTTCATTTTTTTATACTTTCGATGGCCTTCACTACATGAAGATCTGACCGGTTATAGTAAAAGGTCGCGTCAGAGGTCGTATGAATGGCTTTTGACCCTATGACGCCAGACATTTATTAAACAATAAGCGTTGTCATTTTCAGTAGTTTACTCATAGTTCAGTGCATCGCAAGAAGTCGCCGTAACACATGGTTTCATTGGCTAATCCCCCACGTCTTCCAGAACACAGGTTAAAAAACCCCAACTCTTTCAGACCCTAGTGTAGTACAAACAAATAAAACGTAATTTTGAACTATAAAACGAAACGAAATAGGATTTGTGTTTTTTTTATCAGATTGTCTTGATCCCGAATTGGCTTAGTTTGTGGAGAGTGGATGATAAACGAAATAAACGTAGAAAACGGTAAAAAGCAGAAAACGTAGGAGAGGAATTGAGAGTTTTTATACCAGAAATTTTAATTCCTTTTAACGAACCAATTAACAAAATCCTCAAAATAACTCACGCATTTCTGCGATAAGAACTTGGCCTATATAATACACGTTTTTATGTGAAAAATTGATATGCAAAGCAGGCATGTGTTTGGCAGGATTCTTTAGTTTGTGCATTCAATTAATCAAGATAAACTTATTATTTTAATGAAATGTGGCTGAAGCACGTGGCATGTAGTTCCGGTACATTATATTCGTCGCCATGTTGTCAGTTAATATAGATTCTAGTTGAAAGGTGTCACTGAATAAATCTGTCAGATTCATAAATTCTCAGAAATGAAATTGAAAAAGAATGTAAATGGGTTTAACGCCCGTCCTACTTTTATGCTCCGGTCGGGCTAGTGAAGACGTAAATACGCCATATGTCATTGAATATATCTGTCAGCTTCATAAATTCTCAGAAATGAAATTGCAAAAAAGAAATGTAATGGGGTTTAACGTCCTACTGTTATGTTCCGATCGGGCTAGTGAAGACAGGATACACCATACAGTGTGCAATTGGGGGGGGGGGGGAATTGCGTAGGGCAGCGGCGCTAATTCCAACTCTTATGCGGATTTCCAAGCGATTTGTTGAGCAGCTGTGTATATGTGACCTCTTGTTTTCATCCCACCATAACGAAGGACCTCCGAGATTACCAATCAACGTCTTACTCACTGAGCCACCTTTGCTTCCAGTAAGGAAATTCAGTTCAACTACCAAGATAGTGCAGACGGGTTCTGAGGAACGTATCACTCTACCTTTCATAGAATGTCAAAGGTCCTTTACGTGCACGTCAGATTTGAACTATTGCAGACTGTGTCTTGCACCAATGACAAAGGAAACCCATGCTTACGGTGTGTTATAATGAACTTTTTGCCAGGACGAAGAAGACTCCAATCAAAATTTAATTATTACTGATAATCGCTTTTCGCTCATTAGCTACAACGATTAACCCTGTGTGTGTATGTAGCGTTGCCTTGCAACATATATTTCTAAAAATATGTGGCAAGAACTAACCGGTGTCATTCACCGAATGCACATTCTTGTTAGAGGCGAGGTGATGTTAACAGCTGTACATGTACAATCTAAAAGATGCAGTGTTTTTGCATTTTATTTAAATGTTATCAAAATGGCACGCCGTGTTTCCCATCAGCTTGTTTAGCTGTTTCTCGGATTCTCTTCAACGTTATCACTGTTTCATGCTGTTTGGAGATATGAGTCTATTTAATACACGATTTAATATTATTGTTTCACTGTTAGTCATCATAATATAGATATCAATATCCACAGGTAACGTCGAGTGGGTGGTTAACGATGTTCCGGAAATAATTACCTTGCAAGTGCTTGATAAGATGTTCCGGAAATAATGACCCTGCAAGTGCTTGATAAGTTTTCCGAAAATAATGACCCTGCAAGTGCTTGATAAGATGTTCCGGATGCAATGACCGCGCAAGTTCTTGATAAGATTTTACGGAAGCAATGACCGCGCAAGTGCTTGATAAGATGTTCCGGAAGCAATGACCGCGCAAGTGCTTGATAACATATACGTAGTTAAGGCGAGATAAAGCCTTCTATTCAAGATGGTGATTAAAGAGATATTTACACATTAACGAATATTAATGCACTTCCGATCTTATTAGTCAAATAGATTATCAGAAAAAGGCACATCACAAGTGGGGTTTTATTTACTGCGGAAATGAAATTTACAGATAGGATATCAGACAATGAAACATATGTCTACGCCCATAGCAGCTTTTTCGTTCTAGAAGTCCATATTGGTTTGTCACAGTTTTTTCCTTCTACAACGTTTACAAAGGTGGATAAGAGGCACAATTCACGATATAGTTATTGGATTTTGTTAAAGTTCGGGGAGGGGGTTCGAATCCTATTCTCCGCATAGAGTCACTACAGTGTGCTTTGGGTGAGGTGGGGCATTTGGCGCAGACAACGGCACTATCAATACGTTATTGTTTATTAGTCTTGTGGTGGATCGTTTCTTTAAGCAAAGATTGTTTATATATAAGTCTATTGTTCTAGAAGTCTTGTAGTTGTGGGCGTTTAATACCAACTGGTGTCAATTACCTATATATACAATAGCCAATAGAGAAACATCAAGCGACAACAAATGTTTTCAATAAGTATAGGAAGCATGTTATATGATAATACCCGATCTGTTAACAAGTAGATAGAAAGAGAAATGTCTGTCATGCTATCATAAATGCTTATCTTTTCATCACTACCTGTACTTGAAATGGTACCACTGCTGATTGCTTCCGGCTGTGATTCCAGCCATTGTAATGGATAGTTCTAATGACTGCGTTTGGGCAAGGTTTTATAATCATTTGATTACAGAAACTTAACATACCTATAATTCAATTAATTTTTTCTCGCCTTCATTAGCCCAGTCAATACAGAACAGCAGGACGTTACACTCCATTTCATTTGAACTAATTTTCCTTAATTTCCCACTAAACTGCCGGGCAAGAGGCATGCGTATAGTACTTCCAAAAGCACGAAAAAAGAGACCCTGTGTACGTCCTTATTGGTGTGCACTTAAAAGGTCCCTTGGCAACTGGAATTCAAAAGCGCCGCTTTCCAGGCATCATTTCCCTCGTAGCAAAATGTATGGCGTGTGAACGTATCCATTTCTGGAGTCGGGGCAGAACAGTGGGACATTAAACCCCATTCCAGTTTATTTACATGCGCAAAGCTTCAATGTAATGATTGTTCCAACTGTCGCAGAGACCACTCTGCTTAAGTGTGCAGTGCGTTCTAGTCATCTTCGATTTCCATAGTTGTAAGTGTAGGACATGAATACACAAATATACCTCGTGTTTTTGTCCCACCCAAATAACAAGGCACATGTTTTCGTCAGTTCTCGGTCGAAACCCATGCCATTTTTACTTGGGTTCGAACATTCGATATTTAATTTTCCTGACGGCTCCACTACCACACCTTGTCTAGAAACATGTAATGTCACTTATTATTTCGCAATTCACATAATTACCCGGTTTATGCTGTCCTGATTTGTCGCTGCATTAACGGGTAGGTGAACGTAGGACTCGAGTCCGGACCATTAAAAAACAGAAAAAAATAGAATGAAATGGTTCTGTTCTGATGCTATTATATACTGGGCTAATGAAGACGGACATACGCCGGACAGCATGCAATGGGAGAAATTTTGCCCGGACAGCGGCACTATAGCCTACTCTTATATCAAATTCCAACTTTCAAGGCATCTTTTACGTGCACGCCAATGTATATACGGGTCCTCGGTTTTACGTCTCATTCGAATGACTATACAGCTTTCCTTGTCCTGTATCAGCGACAAGGGGAAACCACGTCGGAAAATCCAGATGAACTTTCTCGGCCAATTCAGGGATTAAACACGCGACCTCCAGGTTAGCGAGACAGCATCTTACCCACGAACAGAGAAAATATAATACCTCTATTCTACCAATGTAGGAGAATCGAACTACATGCAAAACAAACCCAACAAGACAAGACAAAGCGGCGGACAAGACAAAATACACAGAAATAACAAAATATCAAATCAAGTGAATTGATCCGAGGACCAACAGTAATGATAAGATCACCGACAGTGTGAACAATGTCTGTGAATAATGTCTGCATTTCATTCGCGCTCCAAGGCTAAGGTCGCATTAATTTTGTTTTTGTTTATCCAATTTAAATATTAGTTTTAGAATAAAGATGGTGTATCAAGCACGTGTTTAAGATAGGCTGGTAAGACCAGGGTAAATGTTAGTCTTATTGACCGACCTAGGTTAAACCGACATGATGGGAGATTAGATAAAGAGCTGACATGTCTACCTATAGTAGTAAAAAACTAGATAATATAAAAGGAATATGCTGGAAATTTCAGTCAAATTGGTTTATTCTGAGTTTTTTAAATAACACTGTAGCGTCGATGTGTCATTGTTACCGTTGTCAAGATAAAAAACAAAGTCTTGATTTTTTTTTATGCAGTTAACCAACGGCGGTTGAACCGCAGATCGGATTCAAATCTAATGATAATCGGACCCATCAAATGCAAGGCGAGTTGATTATGGTCATGTTAATAAATGCCTAAATAATATTGTGTGTAACATTGTGGGCTCACAAAAGTATAGGTCTGCAATAGGCAGATTTCGCTCTTGCATAATGTATGTTTAAGTAAAGTCAATGAGACACTAAATAAATGAAATTAAACGGGGTTTAACTATACCTTCTGTCAGCACCAACCGGACTGATACAAGTCTTTAACGGTGAGTTGGGAGGCTAAGAGGTTGGGTGGATGAACTTACTTCGTATAACAAACGGCGGATCGAACAAGCTAATTAACGCTATACCAGACTTTAAAGCGCACGATTTGCATAATACGCCCCCCCCCCCTCCACATAACAAGACGGGAAAACGCCACACATTGGGCTATGGGAAAAATTGCTTTGACTTACGTGTCTTCTAATACTATTTATATATGGAATCTCGGAATCACCAAGCATGCCCCCTTGTCATGCATTCACGTCTGCCACACTGACAGGGGTAAAAGATGGCTGGATAATCCTAAGGATCTATCTCAAGCCCGCGAAGTCCTATCACCAGTCTCATCAAGCTATCGTAAACTTAACTCCTTGACCAGAAATACTAATCCTGCTATAATCCGTACTCAGATTCCCGCCGATTCGTCAAGAGTCAGACGTAACCTGAAGCTCCATATGACCTTGGCGAGTAACTTGTCAAAAAAAGAAACGTTTTAAGTCATTAGACGTGTATTTTGTATGTTGTGTTTGTCCTTGATCCTTATCATGCACGTGTACTCTGATGCATGTAGCACGCATGTCTATTTCTTTTGAAAATTGTATAATGTAATGCCATTAGCTTACTTATATTGTTTGTTGAGAAACGACTACTGATAATATATATCTGTATGCATAATGTGTTATTAACTATTTCATTTTGTGCGTGCACGTGTTTTGTATTTACGTGGATATGCATAATGTTTTATTAACTCATTTTAGTTTAAACAATATTTTATTCAATAAGCTGAATTGGATTGAACAGCAGTCCAATGCCTATATAAGTTCTCGCATGTGTGCGCGGACGTGTTTGATGTTACATGCATATCTATCTAAATTTAATAATGTTTTATAATTGTGTGCGTGCACGTGTTTTGTATAATGTGGATATGTATAACTAAATATTGTTTTAAATATTTACACAGATAGCTGACGTGTGTGCATGGTGTTTTATTAACAATACTTTGTGCGCACGTGGTATAGTAGGCCTACAAGGGAGGCCATAGTGCCGCTGTCCGGGAAAAATTCCCTCATAGCACACCGCCCATCTTCAATGGCCCGGCAGGAACAGAACAGTAGGACGGTAAATGCCATTACATTTAATTTCTTATAAAGAATACTGCTTTGCAATTCTATTCTACTCCACGTCCTGTATCATTAAGAATGATTCGGTACAATTTCATTATATTCCATTGTATTCAATTTTATGCTATGCATATACATTACGACATGAAGAATGTTGCGGTGCTTTGTGGTGCATATAACTTTACGACTTTTTGCGGTGAAATTATATTCTATATCCCATACATAAAGGACGCGTCGGCACAGTTTCATTGTATTCCTTGTATTCTACGCTATTCTGTTTTACAATGCATATACGGCAGTACACACAGAACCAATAAATTAAAAAAATATACAACTCTAAAAATTGAAAGTTAAATTCCATCCCTCTCTCTCTCTCTCTCTCTCTCTCTCTCTCTTCTACATCCCATATCATACAGAACGCTTCAGCGCAGATTCATGCTATTGTATGCCATGCTATGCTGTTTTACAGTGCATAATATACTATACACCTACTCTAAAAACTGGCCTTAGGAATACCGGTGAACACAATGCGCTACCATGTGTAAACACTAATGACTTATAAAGATGATAAATATGTTATTATACATGAGCTAAGAAACATAAAGTATCTTCCTTAGTAAAAATATACAAGCTAAAATGATTTAAACACACTTACCGCAAACAGTTAACGATAAAACAGCGCCCCTTGGTTAACCCCTATATCAATTTCACTAATATTAAGTATATATGTTTCATTAGACGTATAGACGAGGGTGATATTATCACCACGATACACAACTATTTATAAGCTATTCTATCCTGTATTTGGGATACCTATGTCACACACTTTGACACGATGTATGTCAAACAATTGAGGGGATTTAAAATCTGGGTTAATTCACACCGATGTACGACGATACGAGACACAGTTCAATAATTTCCATGAATGAGGCGGATATTTGCTGACTGGGCGTTGTTGTTTTTAGAGTCTGTTTACATTTGATCCTGTATCATTAGAGTTCGTCCACGATAAGCAATGTGCTGTTGTACATTAGCTGAATACAAGTATATCAAATTTATATACACCGATATAGGGATATATCAATACAAGAGAGCTGCAACTCAAAGTCGGCACAACTGAATATGAATCTATCCTAACGGTCCAGTTATATTAGACGACGCACCGACTGCAAATTTATCACATTAATAGATAAAATTTGTTGCAATTCGAAATTTTTCAACTTTACTCGTTCAGTGATATTTATTAGACAACGCACGATGAAAAATTAATCACATTAATGATCCAGTGATCTGAGTTGCTACTTTATTGGCATCTTCAATTCCTTTATCACTTTAAACCTCATTCATACCACACAGCGAACAGGCTAACAAACTCTGTAATTTATCAAATTTGCGAAATATATTGGCACTATTAATGCAAAAACCGTCTAATTTATAATGAACTGAATCCACGAATTCTTTTGAGATTTCGTAATGGGTAATGCAGTAACCAGTTCACAGCTAGACTACTAACTGTAAACAGATAGCACAGCAATCCACTTTATCAAGAAATAAGTTCATTCAGACTGGTTATATTTTTTTTATTTGCGTTTGAATTCTTGCGTAAACTTTTAATTCCATACAACAACGTCGTTAGTTACGGGTGAATGCCGTCAAATCCAATCACAAAAACTTTTATTATCACTGCCAGGCTTCCAAATAAAACTGGAGCTCTTCAGTTTAACAGTATTTTTCTATAATCTAAAAGATTTTTTTTATTTTAAACTAGTTTATCACAAACACAATTACTCTCAAAGCTTCCGATTGATGATCCTGAACAATTCTGATCACTGTTGATATTCCTGGAAGATCACATAGAATTCCGATGCTCCGCTGTATTTTACAACTGTTTAAGGGTTCGTTTTCAGTCCTCACTCGAATAATGAACTCCAGATTTCGTTTTTTTTTTTAATATACTTCATTAAATTAATGACTCTAAACAATTCTGATCACTATGTAGATATTCCTGGAAGATCACAAAGAATTCCGATGCTCAACTATATTTTCCAACTGTTTAAGGATTCCTTTTCTGTTCTCACTCAAATAATGTACTCCAGATTTGGTTTTATTTTAATATACTTAACATTAATGATCCTAAACTGTGCTTATACCTGGAAGATCACAAAGGATTCCGATGCTCCACTCTATTTTCCAACTGTTTTAATGATTCGTTTTCGTTTCCCACTCAAATGATGAACTCCAGATTTCGTTTTTTTTAATATACTTCACTACATTAATACTCGCTTCAAGGGTGTAACGCCCCGCTTGTCATCTGTGTTGTTAAATGAACTCCGTCCTCTTAGCATATCTACATACATACACAGTTTGTACAACGCCCTTGTTTCTCAGGGTAGAAACGTATTAAGTTCTATATTGTTATTATCTTGGTTGCTGCATTCCTGTACATATTTCCAACCTTTGTTATCTACATGGGGAGGAACAAAGACGTCATTTTGCAAAGCGTTGATGAATCATGGAGGCTAGAGCCATGTTTAACGGTTGCCATGTCAATTTCGTTTGGTTCCTGATATAAATCACGACCCGCCGCGTTGTTTTGTTGTCGTCTGCTACTGATATAGTAGTGTAAACTTCGTATTTTATTACCGCGCACGTTCGCTCTCCCCTCGTGCAGTGCACGCGATCTCTCACCACCAGTGAATTAAAATATCATTCAGACTGCTAATCGCGCACGTTTTTAAAATCTGCTCTCACAACTTGACCCAAAAGGTTTTGGCTTCTGTCTTTAATTTGTAAAAAAGACGGCTTATGTTTTGTATGAGGCGTGTGAAGTCTCAGTCAAAACCTACACATCCTTTGAGTAAAAAAAACAGGTAATCGGATCCGACTCTTCAAAAGCACCGTGCACGTGTTCATATATATGAAATGGAATGGGGCTTAACGTCGTATATTCTGCCCCGGCTTGTGTTTAAAGTCCCAATTTTCTGCGCCAAATTAAATGGAGTTTAACGTCCTACTGCTCTATGGAAGACCAAACAGCTCTTCATGCGGTGTTCTTAATTCATAGTCCTTAATTCTTAGTGTTGTCGTATTCCGACATTTGTACACTAAAATTATCATTTGTACATTAAAATTAACATTTGTACATTAAAATTATCATTTGTACATTAAAATTAACATTTGTACATTAAAATTAACATTTGTACATTAAAATTAACATTTGTGTTTTAGAATAAATTTGTTTTACAAATCAGACATTTGCCATAAAGGATATGTAAATTGTATTCAACGAAAACAAATCTCGAGCAACAAATTTCCAAATACAACTAGCGCACTGGAATATTCTCGACTAAGTCTCGCTTTCCCATTTTTAAATTAAATTTTTAAATGGTGAACCGTTCTAATCTAGTTAATATCGCGAGTATCCCATGTCATCGAGAGTTTGTTATAGTCTTGTTTTGTTAATAAATGTCTAACTAATAATTTAGATAGCATTTCAGACCTAAAGAAAGACCGACCTACAATAGGCAGATTTACCTCTTGCATAATGTATGTTTAAGTGAAATAGCGACACCATTCCTGATAGTGGGTGTAACATGGTTGCCATTATTACATCCCGGTGCACCTATCGCAGATGTAAGCTGACGTTCTGAAAGAAATTATGGAATACTACAAAAATTATCGATGTGAAATGACATGAAATGAAATTGAGTTTAACGTCCTATTGTTCTCCTTCGACTGGGCTAATCAATACGTCACCCAGAGTAATTTTGCTAGGAATGCAAATAAAAACCTTTGACAGTTGGAATTCAATATAATACATGTAGTAGATCACAGTCCCGCATTCCGGGAAAACTTATCCCCAGATGTACGTGACAAGGAGTATAGGGACGCCTGTCCAACTTCGTGTGTTTTCTCCGGGTCCTCCGCCCCCTCAACTGCCAAAGACCCCTTCGAATTATTGAAGTAGAATTAAACCATGTGTTAGTTCTGAAATGACCTAGTTCGCGTCGAGTGTTAAACCCCACTTCGTACGCCATTCGTACAGCGCACTGAAAATGATGGAATATTGTTTCAAGAAATATATAAACTGATCATTTTTACGTACGTGGGGGGTGGGATGGCCTACTGGTCTAGGGTGCCGCGCTTCGACCTCCAGCTGGCCGGTCACCTCTGGCTTGTGGCTGTGGTTTCGAGTCCTAGTGTGAGCGTATGTGACATGTAGATAGGGGCGCCTTCTCAACCTCGTGGGTTTCCTCCGGGCACTCCGGTTTCCTCCAACTGCTAAAGACCCATACACGCAAGCAAATTATTAAAATTATATTGAACAATATTATGTTAGTCCCAAAATGACCTAGTTTGTATCTCTCTCTCTCTCATTATATATATATCTCTCTCTATCTCTCTCTTTTAACGTACGTACCACTTCATTTGAAAATTCTACAGATACCTTTCATACCAAACATCATTTATATTATATTTTATTTCTATTAATACATTTATAGGACGTCACCCGACATTTGCTATAGGTGCACCAAGATGTAATGTGAACCCCGTTACACCCACTATCACGAATGGTGTCGCTATTCCACTTATTGTAGTATCGGATAACCAGACGTTTATAAAAACTGTACAAAGGTTATTTGATTTTTTTTTGGGGGGGGGGGGGGGTCAAATTTTCAACCATCAATGAAAACGTTTACATCTGTTTCGTATATGTGAAGAAAATGTGCTAAGTCAATATCACTGACATTTAGTTTTAGGTATTGCCGCAGTATTTTATTCCATTTGAAATTGGATTGACCAACAGCCTAGGCCTATGTTCACCCCTCTCTAACATTTACATACATAAATTTAACAAAGAACATGAAAGAAAGAGGCGTGGAATTTTGGGGCGTGTCTGTTAGGGGTAACACATGTACTGCGCAAACTATCTGGCAGTAGTAATTAGTGATTTCTGTGGTGGTACTGAACAACTCCAAAGCTGTCTTGGGTAATACAGACACTACAGATTTCAGTTAATATAGCCTAGCTATGGACTGGAAATAAGATAACTCTTGTCAAAGAGACTCCACCACTACAAATGTCCAACAATTACATAGCTCTGTCAGGGGTTCCCCACCACTAGAAATGCCGTCGAATAACTCTACGGTCAGCCATCTTTTTGAAGCAGATACAGACTTAAGGTTGTAAGCAAGCCCTATACCTTGCTTGGGTACTTGTGCTTAGATTGGCTATGTTTAAGAACGAAGATGTGCTTAAGTTTTTTCTTGGAACGCATAATAACGTTCTTGTGCTTACAATGAAGTCTACTTTTAATCTAAGCACAAGGACGTTCTTCTTAAAAGAATTTTCTTGGAACACATAATAAGGTAAGTTTACTTAAATGCAAAGTCGACTAAAATCTAAGCACAAGAACATGCTTAAGAATTTTCTAGGAATCGGGCCCAGATATATATGCATTGATACCATTATCATACAGGAGAAACTTGGGCTCCTGGTCTATAAATCATCTATTTGCAATGCGAATCTTAGCGTGTACCGGGAATCCTCGTATTTAAAGTGAATTGAAATGAAATGGGGTTTAACGTCCTACTGGGCGTATGCAGACGGACATACGGCACGCAGTTTGCTATGAGGGAAATTGTGTCTACTCTTTTTTCGAATTCCAACTGTCAAGGGATATTTTACGTGCACGCCACTGGTACAAGGGACCTCGGTTTTTCGTGCCATCCGAATGACTAGACAGCTGTCCTTGTCAGGCCCTCGTATTTAAGCTCTGCCGTTATTAAGCTCATGGGCTTAATGGCGAGTGTAAATTTCGAATTGGAATCAATGGCCTTAAATTCAAAATTTATTTTAGAGCGGTACTGGCGATTGTAAGTTCTGATTTGTTCAAATATCTTTGAAATTTAAAGTTTATGACCGTGAATCACAATTCTGTTTTAAAAAAACATTTTTGATGATCAAATTGATTCGTTCCAATTAAAACTACTGAAAGAACCCAAATGTTTGTCGTTTTCGAATTCAAGCCCTGGGCTTAATTTCAGAAGAAATGTTTCATCACTGACATGGTCAAATTCTAAATTAAGCCCAGGGCTTATATACGAGAATTCCCTGGATTATACTTCCCATAAACATTTACTCAACACGTTTCTGGGCGTATCAAATCACATGCCGTTCTTTTTTAGTAAATGTACTTTTATAGACTTTAAACGATTCATATTCTATCTCTATTAAAACTGTATCTATATGCACACCAATTACATTCCCGTACATCAACTTTTAAAGTGAATGAACTTTTGTTTCGGTCATAGCAGCTAGGTCATATAGTTCAATCTTATTTCAATATTTCACTTTGCACGTAGGGGTCTTTAGCAATGGGAGGAACAGAGTAACCAGGATGATCCGGAAAAAACACACGAGGATAGACAGCCGACCCTATTCCTTGTCATGTACAAACGGGAATCGAAACAAAGCCAGTTTTATAAATGACAGGCCTAATGATTTAGCGCGCAAGTGCTAACCATTCGGCCATTTACCACATATTGTAACATGCTTAAGGGTCAATCGTGCGTTTTGATTGGTCAATTAGGCACCATCTATTGGACAGTTTCACCCCTCTAAATTAGAAAAATCACTGTGTATTAATATTATGCGTACTACTTTAATGGAGATAACCACAATGGCGATAGTCAATTTTGATCTCGGTAAATTAGATGAAATATTCGGAGATATGTCCGAAGATGAACTTGAAACACCAACCCCCCAGTCAGGTAACAGCTACAAACAATGATCTCAGGACATGTCTATTGGACAATAACACCCATCTAAATGCGAAACAGGAGGTGTTTATCTCCTAAATAACGACCTAGCGTGTTATGACATGGTGTAGTTCAGTCTAACATACGAACCCGTTCCTTCCTTCGTTAGGGGTTGGGATGACCTAGTGGTCTAGAGTGCCGCGCTTCGACCTCTATCTTGCCGGCTACCTCTGACTTGCGGCTGTGGTTTCGAGCCCTGGTATGAGCATATGTGGCATGGAAATATATGTGCCTTATCAACTTCGTGGGTTTCCTCCGGGCACTCCGGTTCCCTCCCGGCATTCCGGTTTCCTCCCACTGCTAAACACCCCTACGCACAAGCGAATTATTGAAATAAAAAATTAAACCATATTGTTAGTTCAGAAATGACCTAGTTGTGTTGAGTGGACGTTAAACCCCATTAAACACAGAGACGTGTTGTATATCGATAGAAATGAAATGGGGTTTAACGTCCTAGTGCTCTGCTCCGATAGGAATGAATGAATGAAATAGGGTTTAACGTCCTATTGTTATGCACTAAACCTGAGCTAATTGAAGACGAGCATACGCCATACAGTGTGCTATGAGGGAAATTTTGCCCGGGCAGCGGCGCTACGGCCTACCCTTATATCGAATTCCAACTCGGGGGGGGGGGGGGGGGGGGCATACATTGTAACAAATGGCAATCATTAGAGTGCCGCATACATTAGTGGTTTGGTGTAATCCCAAGAGCCTTGACGCATTGCCTGGGCATAGACAATGCGAAAATCATGTTTGTATCATCAATTAAAAAGCAGATACACCAGTCTCGCTGGGACTAAGGGGGGGGGGGGGGGTCGGCCCCCCTGCCCCCCCCCCCCCCTGGATTCGTACCTGGGTAAATGTCAATCTACTGTAATAATGAAGATCAATTAATTCTCGCCTTCCGGGTATTTTGTTTATATAATTTGATTTATTACGCAATGTTCTATATAAATGCAAATTTTTATTTGAATTTTTTCATCAGCCTCCAACCGCCGAAAAAACGTAAGTATTTTTTAAATTTTTTTGCATATGAAATGAAATCGGGCTCCAAGTTCACAAAGTAATCTCAGACTTAAGTTGAGAATTTGCTCAACTTTCAATCATTGTTTATGAGAAATATCTTTGATCCAGAAATACAAAACTTTGCACATAGTTTCTTATTGATGTATTTGATACATTGAAATAATAAGCGTTTTATAAAGTTTTATATTTAAATTAAAATAAGACGAACAATTTTGAGTAAATTCTCAACTTAAGTCTGAGAATGCTTTGTGAACCCGGGCCTGGGTTTTTAATGTCTTGTTGTTCTGCTCTTACTGGCCCTGAGTTTGCAAAGCATGCTTAGACTTAAGTTGAGAATTTACTCAAAATTTCTCGACTTAGTTTAACTAAAATATAGCCCTTTATAAAACTGTTTTGTTGTTTTAATGTATCAAATATATCAATCAGAAACTATATGCAAAGTTTTGTGTTTCTGAATGAAAGATAGTTTTGTGATTGAAAGTTGAGTAAATTCTTAAATTAATGCTTTGTGAACTCATGGCCTGGGCTATAATGAAGACGGGTATACGTCATACACTGTGCAATGAGCTCACTATGACATACTCTTATATCGAATTCCAACTGCCAAGGGATCCTTTACGTACACGCCAATGTATACACGGGGCCCCAGTTTTCGTCCTATCGGCTAGTCAGCTGTCACTGTCAGGCGCCCCAACCAGCACTTTAGGCACATGAAGAAATCTCCAGTCCCGACCGGGAACATGGTCTATTCGTTCGATGGGGCGAAAATCCGAGATCCCAGCTGGAGTATCGAAATAAGAGAGGGCAGACTGCCTAACATAATATACGTGATTTTGTTATGGAGGCATACCGCCATTAATTTTCGATATCACGGTACACACAAATTGTAGTGCCTGCTATTTTTAGATCATATTCCCGAAGCAATGGCCCGAGAAATCCTCTCTGGCTATTGCTGGTTAATTGGGCATAATAAAATCGTGATTCATGACGTAAAGTTATGTAAACATATTTGGTCCAGTGTGAAGCTCTGTTACGCGGTTAGCTATTGGTTGTTAATCAGACTATTGACCAGTCATAATTTGTAATTTGCTTTCTTTACAGCAGCGATTAGTATAGCTCTATAATCAAACGAAACACTGCTAGGAGTATGTTTTCAGATATATCCCCCCTCCCATTCTTTTTGGTGTAGAATTGATAAAGAGGCATTTAATTTCTATTTTATGTCTGGTACAACGAGTAAAGAGCCTTTGTTTTGCTTTTGCTTGGTCTGACCCCAGTCTGCTTTGAATTTCAATAAATTGAAATTTTGCTGCTCAATCTGACACAAATGTAGTATTCTGGTGACCCCGTGATGTCATACCTGCTGTGTTGTAAAGGGAAATTCTCAACGAAATTTAGGAAATGGGACACATCATATAGAACACTGCTGCTTTATCATTAGATTCAATGTAGAAATTAATGGTGGTCTGCATCCTCATTGTCCTCTCTGGCGGTTACAGTAGTGTCCCTTGTAATTCTGATGAATATTTTGTTGTCAAATTAATTGACATTAACTTAGTAATTTGCGTCTTCACTTGCATTTAAAATGTAACTTGACAGAGGCATTGTCATTTTCAAGAAGAAAAAAAATGTTTTATTAAAGGGGCTATCCCGATTTGAGCATGGTCTCAAAAATAAAAATCCGTGTACGTATGAAATATAGAGGAGCGTTGTATTTACCTTGTCTTAAAATTTCAGCTCAAAATATTAAGTCGTTTGGACGTGAACGTCAAAACTGCTTATCCGGAGATGTAACCCTTTTAAGATTTAGGGATACTCGACTCCCTTTCCTTTAGTAGTCTATACAGGTAATGAATGACCATGTGCTGTACTTGATTTCAAACGGTTATATTCCCCTACACATTATTTTTATAAAATAAAGTCTGGTTTTATCCAGACACCGCATAATACAGCTTAGGACACCGTTCTCCATTCCAGATGAAGACTGACGGGTGTAAGTTGTTTGAAATCGTATCACATATATTGAGTTAGTTGCTCGGCCCTGGGTCAGAGGATTTTTAAGGATTTTAACACACAATTAAGCAGTTTTATTCCTCAAAATATTATCGGGATTGGTCCTTTAATTTATATAAAAACCATATTCAAAATAACAGTAGGCTCGCCGAATTTTAAAATCTGACGGAAGTTTATCTCCACTTTAATCACGGTCATCCGATGTCCTAGAGAGCTCATTATAATCTTGTCGTGTTAATTAATGTTTAAATAATAGATAATTATTTGAAGCCAAAATAAAGATCTGCAATAGAGAGAGGGAGAGAGAAATGGGGTTTAACGTCCACTCAACACAACTAAATCATTTCGAAAAGTAGTTTTTAGTATTCGTGTTAGAGGCGGAAGAAGACGGGTATATTATGCACTTTATAGTTACTTTAAGTTTGTGTATGCAGTCTTAGCGCCAAGTAACACGAAATTCTGAACTCTAAAATACGAAACGAAATAGCATCTATGTTTTAATCAGATTGCCATGAAGTTATTATACTTATAGATTTTCAAAAACATATATAATATACATATATTGATAAAATTCAAAAGAAAAGGAAAAGTGAAATTAAAAATACGGATGAATCTGTATTTTAATTAGATTGACTTCATGAATGATGTATAATAATAAACTATTATTATACACAAAGTAATTATCAAAGACTGGTGCATGGGGATCTAAATGAATCTGCCCGAATTGTGAAATTGTACAACCGATGGTAAAGTCAACATCAAAGTGTCTTTATTTATTCATTTATTAATTTCTAAACCTTTGCTATGATGTCATTAATTTTATAAATTTGATTCAATTTGATTGAATTTGATTTCAATTTGATTGAATTTGATTTCAATTTGATTGAATTTGATTTCAATTTGATTGAATTTGATTTCAATTTGATTGAATTTGATTTCAATTTGATTGAATTTGATTTCAATTTGATTGAATTTGATTTCAATTTGATTGAATTTTTTTATTAAATTTGATTGAATTTTTTTATTAAATTTTATTGAATTTTATTGAATTTTATTGAATTTTATTAAATTTGATTGGATTTTATTAAATTTGATTGAATTTTATTAAATTTGATTGAATTTTATTAAATTTGATTGAATTTTATTAAATTTGGTTGAATTTATATTAAATTTGGTTGAATTTATATTAAATTTGGTTGAATTTATATTAAATTTGGTTGAATTTATATTAATTTCGTTAATTTTATTTGCTTCTTGGCAGGGGACAGCCTTTCAGTTATGGGGTCATTTTGTTTCGCCATTTTGGTGGCTGCCTGTGTCTTCTCTGCACATGCTAATTGTAAGTAAATGATTTTCATTTTTAAAAACGTTTTTCCTGTAGTCATCATATACCTGTTTAACCATTCAACATTTATTCAAGTATAGTAATCGGAGAACGCTAGATCGAAGCCGGTCCTTAGCATTTTATGACGTCATATGCGGACTATGGGTTAGGGTAAGGGTTAGGCTGGGCCAAAGGTTAGTGTTAGGGCTAGCCCCGTCTACATCTCGAGACTGACGAAATCTGCAGGTCCTAGCCCTTACCCTAACCCTTATCTTAACCCACAATCGTCATATGACGTCATAAAATGCTTAGGACCGGCTTCGATCTAGCGTTCTCCATAGTAATCACGTCTATACATTCAACACTTAATTCCCCCGTTGCTATGGTCATCCGCACGCGCCTAGTAAGAAGCCTATTCATGTAGAGCTAGTCTTCACACTGTTACCCATTCAACATTTTATTCCTTATTCAACATTTTATTTCCCAGTTTAATCGTCAGTGGCGTCACTAGGGGGTGGCACAGGGGGCACGTGCCCTGGATCTTTTCATGTGTGCCCCGGATCTATTTTGAGCAGACAAAATCGATAATTCGCAATAATTTCACTACTTTTCCCTATCATTATTTCGAATGTCCCGAGTAGGAAGAGAAGCTTTCGAGTGTGAGGCTTTTCTGGATTGTCCTTTCTGGCCCACCGTAGATTTCCTTAATTGCCTGCACGTGCACAGTTTAATACAGTGTTATATGTGTGGTGTAATGGTCGACAGCGAGACATTAAGTACTATATTGATACTGCACGAGGCGCTAGCCGAGTGTTGTTTCAATATATTACGCAATGTCTTAAGCTGGAGAGCATTAAACTACTTAAATTACAGACACTATCTCGCACGTGCATTTCAATGAAATACGTCACAACAGTTCACTATTTCAGATTATGTACTATTGGCAAGATGCCCGTACATTATTGGAAATAATGGTACGCAAACATCAAAGGATGACGTCACATCTGTATTTTAAAACTAAATATAAATATTTGACTGAAAATAGTGTAGAAACGATCGTACATGACCTAGTTTACCCGCCGTGTATGTTTAGCGGGACAAAAATATCACATTAAATTTTAGTTCGTGATAATTTAGCTCACAACTTCACAAGAACTCGTACATATTGGACCTGTGCCCCGGATCTAATTGGGTCCTAGTGACACCTCTGTTAATCGTTGCCATGACCATGCGAATGTGCCTATTATTCATTTAGTCATGCCCATTAAACATTTCATTCCCCCGTTCCAATTATTCAACCTTTTATTTATCCGTTTAATCGTTGCTATGGTCATCCGCATGCGCCTAGTATTCAAGTAGTAACCACGTACGTGTCTACCCATGTAACATTTAATTTATTCCTCCATTTTACTCATTAAACCTTTTATTCCCGTGTTTAATCGTTGCTATGGTCATCCACGGAAACCTTTAATGTAGGATAGCGGACTTTTATCCCACGTATCGTTTCTCGCCTTTTAGTGGAATACCTCCTGCATGATAGTGAATAGGTTTTAGGGGAGTTATTTCCCCTGAATTAGATTAAAAAATCGCGTTTAGACAAATCAACTTTAAATGGTTAGACCTAGTTTTTATTTTCACATCCAAACCCTTACCCAAACCCTAACCCATAAACTAGCCAACGTGCCCCAACCTTTATTACATCTTAACGACCAGGGGTCGGTTGCTCAAAACTAAGTTATATTAACGATCCGTTAAACACTAACGGACATATCTTGGTAACATGTTGTTTGTTAATTTTCCGTTAAATTTACTACAGAACGGATCGTTAAAAGATAACAGAGCTTTGAGCAACCGGGGTCCCATGACGAAATGTGGAGATGGCCTTAAGAAATAGATCTAGCCACGTCAGATATCATAGGCCTACATCTGGATGTAACTTTAAAGGGGGTGCACACGTGTACATTTGTGTCAAAAATGATTCCAGTTTTGAGCAACCGATCCCATGACGAAATGTGGAGATGGCCTTAAGAAATAGATCTAGCCACTTCAGATATTATAGGCCTACTTAGTCACATCTGGATGTAACTTTAAAGGGGGTGCACGCATGTACATTGTGTCAAAAAGGATTCCAGAACGAGAAAACAACGTTCGGTAGCATCATAAAATCACAGTAGTGTCAACCATATATCTAAAAGCTCCCAGTTGTTTCAGAGACAAATGAAATGAAATGAAATGAGGTTTGATATCCTAATGTGCTACTCTTCTGCACCGATGTTTTTTTAAATAAAAAACGGAAAATGACATAAAGAAAAAATGAGGTTTAGCGTCTTTTTTTTTAGTCTTTTTTTAAAAAAAAATATATATTTATTCAGAAACTGGGGGGGGGGGGAGGCAAAGCCTATTAAACCCCTAGCGTCTTATTAGCACAATGCTTACGTTTCAGTTTTTAAAACTAGCATGTGTGCAATGCGGAATGGATGACGTTTGCACCGATTACTCCCCTTTGAATTTCAACTGTCATGGGTTCTTTTAAGTGTACGTTCTAGTCGTAGTCGACATAAATAACAGTTATATTAAAGTTGCCAACATAAATTTAAAATGTAATCTTCTGTCTATTCGGTTTCAGATTGGAGACCAGACCGTCAAGGAGGACGTAACACTAACGGTAAATAAAATTTTTGTATCTTCGCTCAGATACAGAAGACCAATGGTTCAATCAAGTGACAAAAAAATTTGATTATATAATAATTATGACATAACGGTGTCGTAATTACGAGATAACTAGCTGGCAGTCACGTGATAATTATGTGGTAATTTCGAGAAAATCAATGTATTTTTGTTTCACTTTCTTGACACTAATGGTCGTCCGTACTAGGGATATCTTCCCATCTGAGAGCGAAAGCTAGAGAGGAGGCGAGAGTGGGAGACAGAGATAATTATGTTCAACTGTGAGAAAGGGAACGAGAGAGAGAGAGAGAGGGGGGGCTTAGCTTCTACTCGACACAAACTAAGTCATATGGTTCAATTTTATTTCAACGTTTCGCTTGCGGGTAGGGGTTCTTGGCAGTGAGAGGAAATCAGAGGACCTGGAGAAAACCCACGAGTCTTTCATTCTGATATTTATAATAAAAACAACCCCAAAACATGTACGAGTGAACCAGAAACCGAGTATCACGCCATGCCATCCTTCCGCAGTAAATATTCGCTTGGCGGGAAATATCAATAATAGGAAAATGAAATGAAATGGGGTTTAACGTCCTACTGTCCCGCTCCTAACCTGGGCTAATAAACACGGGCATACGCCATGCAGTGTGCTGTGAGGCCTACTCTTATACCGAATTTGAACTGCCAATAGATCTTTCATGTGCACGCCAATTTGTACACGGGACCTTGATTTTGTCCTTTTCGGGCCCTTGGGCCCGGCCCTGAATCACTGACAGGAAACCACGCCGGAAAATCTGGATGAACTATCTCGACCAATGCATGGATCGAACACCCGACCACTAATAGGGATTGCATCGGGGCGAGTTAATTATTCCTCGATATTAACCCTTTTTACTCTGGAAATTAAATTGTAAATCAATTTTTCAAAACAAGGATATTTGCAGTATATATTGATTAAATCAATCTAATTAAAATACAGATCTATATTTCGTTTCGTTTTTTTATACTTTCGGTGGCCTACACTACATGTAGATCTAACAAGTTATAGTGAGAGTTCACGTTCTATGACGTCAGGTACCACGGCTACCACGCATTAACCAATTAGCGACCGCCATCGTTTTTTCATCTACTTTTGATTTGTTTTGATTTCTATCGCTGGTAATGTCTATACCACACTTCTGCGCAAAAAAGGTCAATCGCTCGATTCGACAGACCATTTGATTGGCTGGCTAACACTCATTTCAAGCAGAACACGAGTAAAATAACAAGTCTTCCAGATACAAGTTTAGTAAAGACAAGTAAAAACGAAATTTTGAACTATAAAAAACGAAACGAAATTAGATCTGTGTTTTAATCAGATTGGTATTAAATAAATATTTCATATTTAGTGTAAATGGGCATATAAAATAGTTCGAGTAAAATAGGTACAAGATGCCAAATCTGCCGGGACCGGAAGGTATTACTACATCATATCCTACTGTTTATCAATAACGCAATAACCGATGAGGATATAACGACACATGTAGAGCTATACTGCGCGTGACCTCAAAGTTAGTCACTTTGTACAGTGTTAAACTAAAAGAAGGCCTTTAAAGGAGCTAAATCGCTAACATTTGGGACCCAGAAATTCACAAAAGTGGGTCGCAACGCATATAATACTGTAATATGAATGTATATAAACTGATTTACATTCAATGGTTTCCGATTTTACTTCAACTTCAAATTAGTTATGTTCGACGAAATAAGCCACCAAAACCAATTGAGTGCACATTTCTAGCGTTAAGTTATTCCAGACTACATAACTCCGTTTGATTTTGTGTAATGTGTCTAGCCTCGTCCCTTGAGTCTCTCAATACAACTGGGGCTGAAGCGCATTATGGTACACGATTCGTAAATATCGCATATCAGAAGCTCATCTTTTCCCGGTAAGTTTACATCATCAATGTTGATTTAAATTGAGCAATAATTCGTGTTTTGGATGTCGAAGATTTTGGAGGATTTTGAGTTACGGACTTAGGTCCTTTAAGCTGTGTTAGATAAACTGTTAGACAAGTGCACGGTATCCGCAACTATTTTGTGTTATAAATTCAATTGAATCCCCCTTTGATTAAATGTAATCTGGGTTTTTTTTCTTTTCAGTTGTTGGTGGCCCGAGATTCTCAAGCTACAGTAATTATGAATATTCTTACGAATTGGGGGGGGGGGGTATTGGTCGGCCTTCATTAACATTTTGTGGTATTGCTTGAGCATTTAGGGGTTCATAATATTTGATAGCCATGGTGATCCACCCAACCGAGCTTTGTAAGTGAATTCACTCGTCTTGAGATTTGTGCTCATTAAAAAAAGATCCACCTCACTTGACTCAGTGAGTGTTTGTGGGTCTGGGGGGGGGGGGGGGTTGCAGTCATGGTCCCAATCAATGTTAAAGGAGGCCCCAAACAGTGTTAATTAAAATCTGTCCCGAAAGTAAATTCGCCACGTAGCCTCAGATAACCAGAGTTATGTACTTAGTTATATTGTCTTCTTATCATCTAGCCTCAGATAACCAGACGTATGTTCAGAGTTGTATTTCTTGTCATTTCAGATCCAGTTGAACGAAACGTCGATGGTAAGTAAAACATTTTAGAAACAAGACTTCTTTCGTCTATAGAGGGGGGGGGGTGGCCGAATGGTTAGCACGAGCGCGCTGTATCATAAAGCCTGCCATTGAATCAACTGGCGTGGTTTCGAATCCCCGGTTATACGTAACAAGGAGTAGGGTCGCCTGTCCAACCTCGTGGATTTTCTCCCGGTCCTCCGGTTTCCTCTGACCGCCAAAGACCCTCACACGTAGGCGAATTATTGAAATAAAATTAAACCATGTTAGTCCCGAAATGACCTAGTTTGTATCGAGTGGACGTTAAACCCATCTCTCTCTCTCTCTCTCTTTCTCTCTCTCTCTCTCTGGACCAAATAAGTTTACATAACGTTACGTCATGACGTTACGATTTTATTATGCCCAATTAACCAATGCATAGCAGAATATTCCAGAAACACTAATTGCGTGACAAAACGAGGCTATCAACACTGACTCAGTGTAACCAATACTCTTTGGAGACGAACGAGACTTTCACCATTTTTAATACCTTAAATCACTGTCCAAAGTTTTAGGGATGACCCAGATTAAACGAAGGGCTGTCGTGTTGCTGTACCTGGGTAGGATTTGATTGGACGGCTAGAATAGACACACTCCCTCAAACGCTCAAGTATCAGAAGCCAATCCAGCAATTGGCAGAGGGGGGTTTCTCGGACAATTATTGTTTCCGGAATATGGACACCGCCATGGTTTTAATATACTAATGTGTTTTAATTTCAGTTGTTGGATTCCGGTCTCAAAAAAATTTAAACAGTGAGTAAAATATAAATAAATAAATAAATAAATAAATAAATAAATAAATAAATAAATAAAATAAATAAATAAATAAATAAATAACAGGCACTTGTAGGGATATAAATAACCGTCGGGTTACAGCTTGATATATACAAATGTACTACAATAATAACACCGAAGACAGCTCATTTGTATAGATAGGGGGACAGTTCGTCGCATAATCTTAATTGACGCGCTTGTTTGCATTCTTGTAGTCTTTCATCGAAATCAAAACCGTGATTGGATGGTCGCGTTACATTACATAGCAGTATGGCATTACAAATACTAGCATTATTACATTACATAACAGTATTACATTACACAGCAGTATAACTTAACAATACCTAGTAGTATTACATTACAATACCTTGCATTATTATATTACCTAGCATTATTACATTACATAACAGTATTACATTACATTGCAACATCAAGCAGTATTATATTACAACACCTAGCATTATTACATTACATAACAGTATTACATTACAACTCCTAGCATTATTATATTACATAACAGTATAACATTACAACTCCTAGCATTATTATATTACATAACAGTATTACATTACATCTCCTAGCATTAGTACATTACATAACAGTATTACATTACATTGCAACATCAAGCAGTATAGCATTACAAATACTAGCATTATTACATTACAACACCTCAAATTATTACATTACATAACAGTATTACATTACCTAGCATTATTACATTACATAAAGTAGCATTATTACATTACATTACCTAGCATTATTACATTACAATTAATGTCCGGTTTTAAGTAAGATTAGATTAGCGTGATTGGCCAATGGACTATCGGTATGCGAAATGTACGTGATGAACAGTGTTAACGATGTAGTAGACATATATTATTGAGTTAAATTTTTTATTGCATCGAGTTATTGTCAATGGCTGATTGAGTTTAATTTATTTTATTACTTTGAGTTGTTGTCAATGTCTGATTGAGTTTAATTTATTTTATTAGATCGAGTTACTGTAAATGTTGCGCCTGGTAATACAGGAGGTAAGAACTATTATATTTATCAAGCATGCCGTTGGGGGCGGGGTGGGGGCTGTATAGTTGATTCCCAGCTTGTACTCAGAGGCGGATCCAGGAAATCCAGTAAGGGGGGCCCCTTTTTGAAAAAATCGGGATGTCAGTGGTGATTTGTGGTGTATATCTATTTTTTTATACTGTTTTTTTTTTAGGAATTTAGTGGGGGGCCGGGCACCTAGCCCCCCCCCCCCCTGGATCCGTCTCTGCTTATACTTGACAAGCTCAAGGGGTTTCTCCGACTTCTCCCACTGCTAAAGACTCCTGTGTGCAAACGAATTGTTGAAACAAAATTGAACAATAAGTTAGTCCCAAAATGATTGACTTTGTGCCGCGTGGGAGAGAGAGAGAGAGAAGAGAGAGAGAGAGAGAGATATGGGGTTTAACGTCCACTCGAAACAAACTAGGTCATTATGGGACTAACGTCTGGTTTTCAATTTTTATTTTAATAATTCGCTTGCGCGTAGGGGTCTTTAGCAGTGGGAGGAAACCGGAGCGGCCGGAGGAAACCCACGAGGTTGAGAACCGATATACAGGACGGACTTAGCGAATTAATTGTATTGAGACATTGGACTGATACGATAACAGAAGTGTAGTATTACGCTTAAAGGCGGGCACAGATCGACCTTACGACGCGACTCAACTGGTCGCCAACTGGTTTCCGGCGACTGCCGCCGACCGTCACACGATTTCCGTCGCCGATTCTAGTCGATCTGTGTCTAGCTACGACCGTCGTGCGACAGTTTTTCACGATCAGCGACTGAGTCGCAGGAGTTGAACATGTTCTACTTCTACGACGCGACGGAACCAGTCGCCGACTCGTCGTCGTCGACGCGTGCGTTTCTACGATCGGTTGCCGACTGCGCTATAAATTTTAGCCAATCAGAGCGGCGAATGAAAAATCAAAATGGCCACCTCGTGGACGACCGAAGAAGAAGAAAACCTGATTGCCGATCCTTCTTCCAATTTTTTTTTGCTTCTCTTCTAAGCCTAGAGAAACGGCTTACGCGACTGCTGTAGCTGCCTGTCTTCAACGTTTTTGTAATATGTTGTCATAAAGCCTTTGTTGATAAATCTAAAATTTAGGAATATAAATCATATCAAATAGAATCATAAACAAAAATTTGAATCCCTCGAGTTAATTTAAATTACTTTCTCAAAATAGTTTCGCTAATTAGATGGAGAGATTATGGAATAATTAGGCATATTTTGTTTGGCGCCATTTTGAACGAGTCACATGATCTATTCGTGAGGACGCCACAAGTCGGTGTATTGGTGTCGATGTGAGCGCGCTCGCGTTCAATCGTACGACCGAAAGAAACTGGTCGGCGATTATTGCTGAATTCGATCTGAGTGCAATCTATGGTAGTCGCCGACAGTTGAGTCGCGTCGCAAGGTCGATCTGTTGCCGCCTTTAGTGTCGTCAAAAGTCCAGGAAGAAATTTTTTACTTATACTAGGTTCCCGCTGTTGTGTGGTGTACATACGATATGATTCTCCCTTATTTGGGTCCTGACTAACCTCAATATATGATGACTCCTTGATTAAAACCACGATTTCAATCGCAAAACGAATCGTGATCTTTGTCGAAACGCAATTAATGTCCGGTTTTAGGTTAGATTAGATTCGTTCCAGACAGCAGCCTATAAAATGAAGTATTCCGGGCTTCTTTTTTTCGGTTGGTTTAGCCCCATTTAAGCTATTTAGTTGTATAGATCCGCATTCATTTTTTCAGGTGCCAGAGATGCCGTTTCCGAATATGTTTTAAATAAACTGATCGTAGAAAGACGCGGTGGACGAGGTGGTGGTGGATTTGATTTTGGAAGAGGGGGAGGAGGACGTGGTGGGCGGGGAGGACAAGGTGGGCAGGGAGGACAAGGTGGGCAGGGAGGACGAGGTGGGCGTGGGGCAGGGGGATTTGACGGTAGGGGTAAATTTGGATTTGAAGGGGAAGCCGGTGGGCCTGGTGGACGAGGAGGAAACGGTGGACGAGGTGGAAACGGTGGTCGGGGAGGAAACGGTGGACGAGGTGCTGATTTTTTCCAAGGTGGACGAGGTGGTGATTTTTTCCAAGGTGGACGAGGTGGTGATTTCCAAGGTGGACGAGGTGGTGCCAGAGATGCCGTTTCCGAATATGTTTTAAATAAACTGATCGAAGAAAGACGCGGTGGACGAGGTGGTGGTGGATTTGATTTTGGAAGAGGGGGAGGAGGACGTGGTGGGCGGGGAGGACAAGGTGGGCAGGGAGGACAAGGTGGGCAGGGAGGACGAGGTGGGCGTGGGGCAGGGGGATTTGACGGTAGGGGTAAATTTGGATTTGAAGGGGAAGCCGGTGGGCCTGGTGGACGAGGAGGAAACGGTGGACGAGGTGGAAACGGTGGTCGGGGAGGAAACGGTGGACGAGGTGCTGATTTTTTCCAAGGTGGACGAGGTGGTGATTTTTTCCAAGGTGGACGAGGTGGTGATTTCCAAGGTGGACGAGGTGGTGATTTCCAAGGTGGACGAGGGGGAGCAGGAGGACATGGTGGTCGAGGAGGACACGGTGGTCGAGGAGGACACGGTGGTCGAGGAGGACACGGTGGTCGAGGAGGACACGGTGGTCGTGGAGGACACGGTGGTCGAGGAGGACACGGTGGTCGAGGAGGAAACGGTGGTCGAGGAGGAAACGGTGGACGAGGTGATGATTTTGTAAGAAATGGACCAGGTAGAGGACGAGGCGGTTTTGTTGGAGGTACGTAGAATTAAGATTTAGATAAAGGACTTCCGGTTTTACCAATAGTTCAAAAGTAGATAATGAAAGAATATATTGAAAATTTCCATAAAATTGCTCTATTCGGATCTGAGTTTACAGTGTTTGAAGTTGTGTCATAGCTTGTCTATTGTATTTGACTTTTGAGACTAAGCCTCGTTATTCATTTTGAAATTCAATTATCAAATGGTGATTGTGTTTCAATCCAATTTAATCTCGGCCAACCGTTTGTTACAAGGAGTTGATTGCCAAGGGGTTTTCATATAAATAAATGTATAAATAATGATTTATATATCATTTGAGACCGCACTAAATTCCCGCAATAGGCAAATTTAGCTCTTGAAATGAAATGGGGTTTAACGTCCTACTGTTCTGCTCCTAGCTGGGCTAATGAAGACGGGCATATACAGCTGTGCTATGAGGGAAAATGTCCGGACAGCGGCACTACGGCCTACTCTTATATCAAATTCCAACTGTCAAGGGATCTTTTTCGTGCACGCCGATGTATACACAGGACATCGGTTTTTGGTCCCATTTAAACGACAAGCTTTCATTGTAAGGTCCTTTGTCCTGCATCACTTACAAGTAGGAACCACGCAAGAAAATGTGGATTTACTTTCTCGGCCAATGCAGGGATCGAGCTCTCGGCCATCAGACTAGCAAGCCAGCGTCTTACCCACTTCAGCCACCGTGATCCCCCAAATTTAGCTCTTAGTCTTACATTTTGCATCTTAAAGATAGTATTCCACATAACATCTTAAATTGCCCGGCCAAATCGTACAACCTTACAAGTCTCCCAGTCGTCAGTGTGTTCTTTAGATCATATACTAGTATTTGATTATTTGAGGGTGGTTGAGATCTCATTGAGTCAAGTGGCGTGTATTCGATTCCCCGCTTCTACATGCCAAGGAATACGGTCACCTGTCCAACCTCGTACGTTTGCTCTTAGTTTTACGGTTCTCTGCCACTGCTGAAGACACTTACATTAATAAAAAATAACTAAATAAAAATTGAATCATAGTGAGTCCCGAAATGACCTAGTTTGTGTCGAGTAGACGTTAAACCCCATTTCCCTGCCCATCTTGTTATCTGAAACGATACCAAAAAAATCACAATTTGGCTTTATTATATTTGTGCAGGTGCCTGGTGCCGTGAAGGCGACGAAGATTGCCGTAAGTACAGTTTCAGTGATTTCCCATAAACGCTTCAATAGCTTTTAGCAGGCCCGGATCCAGGATTTTTACGAGGGGGGGGGGGCATACATTGTAACTAATGGTAATCATTGGAGTGCCGCATACATTAGTGGTTTAGTGTAATCCTCAGAGCCTTGGCGCATTGCCTGGGCATAGACAATGCGAAAATCATGCTTATATCATCAATTAAAAAGCAAAAATTCCAGTCTCGCCGGGGCTAAGGGGGGAGGGGGACACGGCCCCCCTGACACCCCCCCCCCTGGACCCGCGCCTGTTTAGAGTTCTAATTTCCAGACACGGGTACGCGAGTCCCGCGACTCGGACTCGAGTCCGACCTTAGACGCATCAATTTCCAAGCCCAACTTGCCACTTGACTTGAAATATTTATTGTGACTCAAGACTAGTCGACCTCAGGACTGCGTCGTGACGAGGGGACACAACTCTCAAATCCATTATTCGCCATTAGGACACAGGTCACCAAATATTTCTTTGGGCGAAAGTTATTTTTAGTCTCTCTCTTCCTTTCCCTTTCCCCCTTTTGCATGGCAATTTCTGTTGACTTTTTGGCGTAGAATCGAAAAAAAAAGGTTTGAAAATACATTTTCTGCCAGGTTTTTGGTGAAATATTTAATGCGACTCAAGACTCGTTGACCTCAGGGCTCGAGTCGTGACGAGGCGACACAACTCTGAACTGACACAGGTCACCAAATATTTCGTGGGCGAAAAGTTTTTCAAGTCTCTCTCCTCCTTTCCCTCCCCCCTCCCCCTTTTGCGTGGCGATTTCTGTTGACTTTATAGTGTGAAACAGAGTAAAAAAGGGTTGAAAATACATTTTCTGCCAGGTTTTGGTGAATTTTCATGATTTTAAAGTGGAAGGATACACGAGTTATGAGGTGGATTACGTTTAAATAACTATATCGTGAGCGAAGATATTAGCCTTAGAAGGTTGCGATAATTGCAACAAATGTCCTGGTAGCTCTTGCATAATGTATGTTTAAATGATGTATGTGTTCTAAGGAAGGTTGAATGGTCGAAATGTTAGCGCGTGTGCGTTTTATCAAATGGTTCGTCATTGGGTCAACTGGTGTGGTTTCGATTCCTAAGTTGTACGTGGCAATAAGTAGGGTCGCCTGCCCCACCCTCGTGTATTTTCTCCAGTTTCCGCCCACCGCCAAAGTCCCCTTCGATCAAGCGAATCATTGAAATAAAATTCAACCAATGCCGAATTATGGAAATGATATTGAACAGTGTGTCAGTCCCGAAATGGCCTAGTTTGTGTCGAGTCGACGTTAAACCCCAGTTCTCTCTCTATATATATATATATATGTATTATTAATGATTTTAATATTGTGTTTTAATATTCCAGAGAAGAGACATTGGAGTCATGATTAAATCGGTGAGAAGGTATTTTCACTAAATTCGTAACAAAAGCTAAGATTACCAGAATCTATGGAACATATAATAGCTTTAAATAATAATATCATGATACGGTCCACGATAAATAGAGAATCTCCTATGAGTGTTTTTTGATATCAAAAAATATCAACACAAGTTGATAAAGTAAAAAAAACCGAGGCTCTGCCGAGTTTTTTTACTTTATCAACGAGTGTTGATATTTTTTGGTATCAAAAAACACGAGTTGGAGATTTTATTTATCACCCAATCCTTTCTTACATGCACAAATAAATAAATATAATTCTTTGGTATAGATTTCACTTTTATAGAACCTAATTACATTACAGCGTAGTGATACATCATTTTTTGAAAGCAGTTTAGCTATTGTATAGTCCTATATACTGACCCAGTTTTGTCAATTAAATAAAAGCAGTTTCTTATTTTTTTATTAAAAAGTCACTCTTTACTTAAACAAAGTGGTTTCTTTAAAATAAAAGAAAGTAGTTCCTTTTTGATTGACCAATCAAATGTATGTAAAGCGATATCACCACTGTGTATATATCACAGTAGATTATGTAATTTATCACACAAGCGATATCTACTGTCAAATGTATTATTGGGTGATAATACATTTTATTACCCAATAATACAATATACAGGAGATATCGCTTGTGTGATAAATTTCATAATCTACTGCGATATCTTCCTCAGGGGATAACGCTTTACATGAATTTGATTGGTCAACTAAAGAGGAACTACTTTTTTTATTTTCAAAGAACAATTTAATTTTTATTGAATGTAATTTGTTTTTTATCAAAAGGGAACTAATTTTATTTAATTGCACGTGCTTATTTTTCGTCCAACAAACACCCCAAATAAGTAGGTAGTCTTTCCACTGGCGTGTACGTTAAAGAACAGGGGAAATGGTAATAACACTGAAAAATAGGCTGAGACGCCGCTGTCCCAGCAAAATGTCCTTAATACCCCGTTTCCCCTTGTCAGTGATGCGGGACGTACGGCCTGACAAGGACAACTGTCTAGTCGTTCGGAGAGGGCGAGATTCGAGATCCCGTGTACACATTGGCGTGCACGTAAAAGATCCTCTGGCAGCTGATATTCGATATAAGTGTAGGCAGAAACGCCCTTTCCGGGCTAAATTTCCCTCACAGCACACTGTTTGGCGTATGCCCGTCTTCTTTAGCCCAGTTCAGGAACAAGGTAAGACGTTAAACGTTAATCCCCATTTCGTTTCATTTCATTTCATGTCCTTAATACCCCTCATAACAGACTACATTACCATCTTAGTGCAGAACAGCGGGTATTTTAACCCCATTTCATTTTCTTTCTGTGCATCCATTTTTACAATATTCCAATGTTTCTGTCTTTCAGGATCTATCTAAATTAAACTTCCGAGTGAAATGAAAGCTACTACGCTGTCATGGGAATTACTCCGCGGCTATAAACTATGAATTGAATAATATGATTAAATAATGTATATCTAAAGTTTTAAGTTTTTCTTCTTATTTTCTGGGTATTTTTACGCTGTCAGTAACTAGCGCTAGATTGTTCAGGCAGTCGGGAGCGCTGGGTCGTCCGTAAATTCCCACCTTGATATAGCATAAAATAACCCAGAAAGAGAGAGAGAGAGAGAGAGAGAGAGAGAGGGACAGACAGAGAGAGGGGGTAACGTCCACTCGACACAAACTAGGTCATTTCGGGGCTAACATATGTTAAAATTGTATTTCATTGATTCGTTAATTCGCTCGCGCGCGCGCGTGTGTGTGTGTGTGTGTATGTGTGTGGGTTGGTGTGTATGTGTGGGTGTAAGGGGGGGGGGGGGGTAATTAGCAGTGGAGGGGGGGATAACCTTGTTTTACATTAGCTATATATGGGGTTATTTAAAAAAAAAGTGGATTTTGTAGTAAAGACTATATCACTGTGGTCCCTATTTAAAAGACACGCTTTACCACCAGGATTTCAGCTGGGAAACACAGATGGCCCATATTACTTTAATTGTCAGTTACACAATCTTATTAAAATACAGATCTATATTTGTCAGGCCCTCCTTCTGCATGACTGACAAGGGGGAAAACACACCGGAAAATCGAGCACCCGACCTCCAAGCTAGCGAACCAGCGCCTTATCCACTTAGCCACTGTGATCCTCGATTAAGAGTAAAAACTCATTAAGTAATTATCAGAAAAATCATTAAAATTTATTTAGCTTTTATGAAGTTATGTCCAAAGCAAACGTTTAGTATACCGGTACGAAATATTTGATATCATGGATTTAGCTGTTTAAGTTATCAAACTTCATTGAAAATCAATATACTTATTAGTCTCAAGACCTTAAACCCTAGTGTGTATCAATCTAAAGTCAATCGGGTGATAACTTTAACCTAGAGCGTCCATAACTATGGCAGTAATTATCGGAAATCGTTGACAATCAATAGGCTTCTTCGTCTCATGACCTCAACTGCGTATACATTTAAATTTAATCGGACATTAACTTGGGAGTCATGATCAGACGGGCTCGGCATCTAAGCACTATTCTGTCAAAACAAATACCAGTGGGAAAGTGGAGTAAGGGGGGGGGGGCACGAGAACACAGGTCTGGCACCTAAACACAAATCCCACAAAGAAGACATCTACCAATCCAGAAACAGAAGAGATCATCTACCAACGATGTGTTTTTATTAAATAAAGGGAAGAACTTCCCACTAAAACCTAAGCCATGGCCTAAGGCCAAAATGGAAAGATTGCAAAATCATATTCTAAAAATCAGGAAGCAGCTTCGGCTCTCCTATGTCTTGTCTGTGATATCACTTAAGTGGAAGCAAACGTTAAACTCAAAAAAAAAAGAAAAAAAGAAGAAGACATTAACTTAAGCCTCTATAGATTCTAGAGCGTCCAAACGATTTTTTAAAGTGATAAGGGTCATAACTATGGCAGTAATTATCGGAAAACGTTTAAAATCAATAGGATTCTTCGTCTCGTGACCTCAAACACTGCGTAGGCTATAAATTTAAAATCAATCGGATAAGACGAGCTTCTGATATCCGATATTTAAGATAAAATAAACATTTTACCATTGGTACACGAATCGTGTACCATAATGCGTTTCAGCCCCAGTTCTAGCAAGAGACTCGGGGAACGAGGCTCGAGTCATAACATCAAATCAAACGGCGTATGTAGACTGGAATAAACAGATACTAGAAATTTGAATTCGATTGATACTGCTGGTTTATTTCGTGGAACATAACTGATTTGAGATTAGAGTAAAAACGGAATCCATAACGGAATTTATTGAATGTAGATCAGTTTATATACATTCATAACGTAAGTTGCGACCCACTTCTGTCCATTTCTAGGTCCAAAATGTTAGCGATATAGCTCCTTTAAGTGAGTACGTAGAAAAGGGTACCTGCATCAAAAAGTATTCAAACCAGCTTTGGCGACATCATGCTTAATATTTCACAGAATCAAGGGATGAACAAACTACAAGACTGCAAAATTTCAGGAGCTCTCTTTGCTTTTTGTCGACATAATATTGCCGTAGACATACGACAAATCGTCACGTTTCTTGCAAACCGACTAATCTGGGAATTTGATGTTTTACGAAAAACACGTTTGAAATTTGCATTCTGTTGTTATCCCTGTGACCGTCAAACAACACTATTTATTTTTGATTTAATATTTCATAAACACACATCAAGGCTAATTCTAACATTACTATATATAAACCAGTTGAGTTGTAACTATAACGTTGACTTTGATAAGGGTCAAAGTTCATGATAGCCACATTCGTCATTTTGTTAAAAAAAGAAGAAAACAGTACGGTTTACATTCGCTTCAATTCGTCGTCACTGTAAGGTCAATGAAGGTTGTTTTATCATGGACAGTACTTTAATAATATGTCATATATATTCGTCGATTGAGGTAAATCTATTATCCAGAATTTCTCATATTGCTTTGGTATAAGAAGGCAAAAATATTAAATTCACACATAATCTAAGGGCATCACACTGAATATTAAAGCTTAAAACACAAACGAAATGCTATGTTCATTCACTGTGTACAATAGCATTCATAATCGGATCCAGTATACATGGTACAAGGGTTAATCAGCGAAATGAGATGTGTTGTTGACGTTTGGGAAAGTAGACGAGGGGAAATGTGTAGGGAGTGATAGTTAGATGTATTATGAATGGTCAGAGTGGCTGTGGTGTTACGGTAAAATACTATGCCGCCACCGTAACACCACAGCTTTATTAGACAGGAGTGATGTAATAAGTCCGACAATAATGAATAACATATTTCTGATTTTATTGTCGTCTTTTCCCACTTGCACTGGTTTTACGCGATTTTGAGATTAGCTGACGAAGACAGCTCGCGCGGCGATTGTTCGACTCCGGACTGCTCTGTCAGTATCTAACAAACGCATTTAGTTCGCGTACAACTTTTAAAAACAGAATGTCAGTATGGTATTTCTCACATAATTGGTTATTGCAAAAACAGAGTAAACTGAAAGCGAGTAATCTCGACTTAAAACTATAGTTTAAAGCCTACTTACTACACTCGTCACTTGCTTCCTATACATATTATAATATTCCATTTACATGCCATTCTCGTGCAGATTTGTTTGAATAACACTTCGTCCCTGCATTCCAGTCTACGCAGCTGTAAATGGGTACCGGTAGGATGGTGTATGTATTACACAAAAAACTGTTGCGCTCCTTAAAACTTCAAGTTGTAGCTGCATTTGTTGGGAGCTCTTTCAAAGAGTTGTAAAGCTTACCTGCTTTGTAGATTTGCCGCTATATAAATGGACATATTATTATTATTATTAATATCCACAAATAGTATGAACAACCAGATCTTTAAAAGTTATAACAATAATTAATCTATAAAGCTCATCAAAGAGTGTCGAATAAACTGTCTTAACAGAAAGATCAAGTATTGTAAGTTTTTAAAGGGGTCGTGGGCTATTTAAAGGGACAATAACACTCTTGCTGGCTTGACAGGCCTGTAGTGGAGACTTTGGATGGCTTCCATGTAAAACACATTTATAAACACGTTTTTAGGTTCAAATTTCCAGGTTTAATTCCATAATAATACAATTCGACTTCAGACTAGCGCCCATGCTGTCGCGCCCCAATCTCTATCCAAAAGCACGTGATATTTAGCTTAGATTAACCAGTCACTCAAATAAACACAGTTATTAACTGTCTAAAATATGGACTTGTACTTTAGGATCACAAACACTCCCCCCTATTGACTTTGAAATGAAGTCAATACAATTAAACAAGTGTCAATAATAGTAGCAATAAACATTATAAATTCAAATTAAGAGTTCGTTAATTCAGCTATCCATTGCCTTCTAAGACGTTCCCCTTCAGTAGCTGCTGTTCGCTTTGGTCGACGACTTGATCCATCTTTTAACTCTCCCATAGTCTTGTCAGATATAATTGTTTTCATAGTTTCGAGGTTATCAGGATCTGCAGGTTCTGTATCTTCATTTAGCAGACTGTCATCTACTATATTAGAGCTAACTTCCAAGGGGTATAATAATTTTAGAGGACGTTGAAGAATCATAGGTTTACGATTAAGATGTTTAAGACGAACCATTGCTCCTCTTACTTTTCCATCTTCACCAGTTATGAGGCCCTGTATCATTCCGAGTTTCCAAAATCTCCGAGGATGATCATCGTCGTGTACAAGAACAATATCTCCTTCCGAAACATCTTGAACACCCTTAGATGACTTTCCATGGTTATGACAATGAGCATTTCTTAATTCCATAAGGTACTCCTTCCGCCACCTGTTCCAGAATTGGTCCCTTGCAATTTTAACATGTTTCATACGCTTAGTTAAGGTTTCATGAGTAGATTGTGGGTCAAATGAATCTGTATCAGACTTGTCAGGCAGACTTGCGATTCTGTGACCACAAATAAGATGAGAAGGTGTAAGAGGTTCTTCAGAGTCTTCCGATGTTATGTAAGAAAGAGGTCTAGAATTCAATATCATCTCAACTTCTGTAATTGATGTGTGAAGTTCATCATATGTTAATCTGGCTTGAGCCAAGACTTTCTTCAGGCACTCCTTGATGGATCTTACAAGCCGCTCAAAAAATCCTCCCCACCAAGGGGCCTTTGGTAGATTATATATCCATCTAATGCTGTGTTCGGTGAAATAATTATTTACAATTTGGTCCTTCAAAATATCTTGAATTTCCTTCGCAGCAGGTTTAAAGGTACTAGCATTATCCGAAACGACTATAGAAGGAATTGATCTCCTAGAAGTAAATCTTCTAAAACTTCTGATAAAGGATGCTGATGTGAGATCAGGTACTACTTCCAGGTGAATTGCCCTGGTAACGCAGCATGTATACAAACAAATCCATACTTTCGAACTGTTTCCGGGTACAGATTTGATGTACAATGGTCCAATGTAATCCAAACCAATAGAAGAGAAGGCTGGCGATTCCATCACTCTAAAATATGGTAAAGGAGGAGGGTCTGGTGATTGATAAGGCTTCGCAGCATACCTTTTACATACAGTACAAGAAAATATCAGCTGTCTGGTAAACTGTCTTCCCCGTATTATCCAGTATTTTGATCTAACTTCGGTGAGGGTAGCCTTCACTCCACCGTGAAGTACTCTTTTGTGACTTTCTCGAACAACAATAGTGGTATACCAATGACATTTATCTAAAAGTATTGGGTGTTTTGAGGCGTAGCAAAGACTTGAATTCTGTAATCGTCCACCACATCTGATAACTCCATATTCATCTTCAAAGGTGTTGAACTCATGGCAAAGTTTATTATAATCTTCTCTAGACTTTACGGCGTCCTGTACATCCTTCAACCACAAATTCTCTGCTTTATTAATATCCTGTATTGAGATAGAATTTTCAATATTGTTTCTGGTCTTAGATTTGAGTAAATCAATAAATTTCAGAACCCAGGCAGTCACTCGTAATAGTCTATTCTTCTGACTGAAATCTGTACATTGCAGCAGAAATTGAATTCCAGTTCTTTCGTTCGCAGTAACTAAATTGACAGTATCTACCATTATATTTCTACGTTGACCTATTTCACAAAGACATCCTTCACCAAGTTCTGTATCATAATCTTCGTTTATTGAACATTCTTCATTGGAACTGGTCAGCCAAACAGGTCCATTCCACCATAATGATGACTTTGCTAACTCATCTGGGTTTATAAATCTGGTAAGAATATCAGCAGGGTTGTCTGGTCCAGGACAATGTTTCCAACTTGTCTCACAGTTTGGAATCAGGGTTCTTATTTCATCAACTCTGTTTTGTACGAACTGCTTCCATTCCTTGTTAGGTTGGGTTATCCAATAAAGTGTTATTCTACTGTCAGAGAAGCATAGGGGCTCCAAGAGGTTCATAACAGGTTCCAGTGCAGAGAGTAGAACATTCAGTAATCTTGCCAATACTAATGCTGCTAGAAGTTCTAATCGTGGGATTGTTTGCTTACTAATAGGTGAGACTCTAGACTTTGAGGCTATAAACTTTGTAAAAATTCCGCTACTAGTGGTAAATCTTAAATACACTACTGCTCCGTATGCTGCTAACGATGCGTCAGAAAATCCAACAAGCTGGCAGGTAAGTGTGTCTTCTTGACCAAAATAGCATCTGGTAAGTATGATTGGTTTCAGGTCCTTTAATCCTTCTATGAGTCTTGTCCACTTTCTAGCAAGTTCTCCACCCAGAGGTGCATCCCAATCCATTTGGTCCTTGCATATATCTTGAAACAGTAATTTAAATTGAACTATTATTGGCGAAATAACTCCCAAGGGGTCGTAAAATTTTGAGGCAATGCTAATGACATTTCTCTTTGTTGGTTTTAAAGTCGCTGACTCCGCAACAATGTCTGAAAGATCGAAGATAAATTCATCACTATTGAAATTCCATCTAATACCAAGTATTTTCTGTTCAGTTGAGGAAAGATTTTCTGCAGGATTACTTCCAAGTGATGTTCTGGTATATGTCTCGATTTCTTCACAAACCTTGTTGTCAGTTTTAACTTCGTTCATCTCTGAAATTGAATTTTCATTCTCTTCAATCTTTTTACGTAAATTTGGATTGTTTGTAAAGAATTTACGAAGATTGAATCCAGCTTCGGAGAGTCTATGCTTTGATTTGATATATAACTCATAAGTTTCTTCTTCAGAATTCGATCCAGAGGTTACATCATCGACATAGATAGAGTTCAAGAATTGGTGTACGAACTGTGGGTCTTCTTCAATGTACCTTTCAATGTGATGCTTTATCGTTGCATTAAGTAGGAATGGACTTGAAGTTACACCAAATACCGCCCGAGTAAATCTTAAAGGAATGACGTTTTGATCTTCAGTGTTGTCTATCCAAAGAAATCTAAGGACGTCTCTGTGTTTCTCTGTTATACGAACCATTAGAAAGGCCTTTTCTATGTCTCCAGTTAGAGCCACTCGAAACGATCGAAATCGTGTCATGATATCCATTATCTTCTGAGTCAATGTAGGCCCGGCATGGACACACTCGTTTAGTGATGGTCCAATAGATTTTGCTGAGGCGTCGTAGACAATTCGTAATCTAGTGGTAGTTTTATCCTGTCGTATAACTGGGTGATGGGGAATATAATGTATTTCTCCAAAGTCAGACTGCTGAGATGAATTTTTAGGAACTAATTCAACAATTCCCCTTTCTAATTGGTCCTTTATCACATTATGGTATTCCTTGAAGATTTCTGGTGTCCGTTGAAGACGTTTAAGTAGATTATGAAGACGTTTAAAGCTAAGTTCATAGTTATCCGGTAAGGTAGGATGTGGTGATTTCCAAGGTAAATACACTTCGTAGTATTTTCCATTGTAGGTTATTCTTTCAAGAAATTCTTCATATATAGACTTTGGTTTGATTCCAATTGACTCGATATCCCAAAACTTCTTTAATTCACCTGTCAAACTATCCTCATAGTTAAATACTGTGTTAGTACATTTCAAAACATGTGTGGTGATAAGAGTACTGTTGTGAACATCTGAACAAGGAGGTCCTGCAGTTGGCCCCGATAATATCCACCCAACCTTGGTGTGTATAGCTGTAGGTCCACTCTCCACCCGTTCTGTTTTACCAGTTAAGAGTTTCCAGTATTGGTCACACCCAATGAGAATATCCACAGTGAGACCATCTTCTCCGTTGACATAATCAGCTAACCAGAGGTTACGAAGATGTGGATACAATTGTTGTGCCTGCATGACATACTGGTGTTGTACAGGGTCACAAATACATGGCACTGCAAAGGCTGTAAGTTTTATATCTGATCGATCTTCCAGTCTTACACAAAACTCGACAACGTCAACTGTTTGTAATATTTCATCTGTAGAACCAAATGTCTTCACCCGGATAGATTGCTGTCCACATACAGGAAGGTTCATTGCTTCCTTTGCCCTTCTAGTGATGTAAGTCCTTTGACTTCCAGTGTCGAAAAGCATTCTCAGTTTTTAGGTTCAAATTTCCAGGTTTAATTCCATAATAATACAATTCGACTTCAGACTAGCGCCCATGCTGTCGCGCCCCAATCTCTATCCAAAAGCACGTGATATTTAGCTTAGATTAACCAGTCACTCAAATAAACACAGTTATTAACTGTCTAAAATATGGACTTGTACTTTAGGATCACAAACAAGGCCCATAAAAAAATTAGCCTTATTCTAACTACTAGATGTTTAAGTGCCCTCCCTACATGTTGCTAAATTATCCATTACAATCTATCTTACCTGTCCAGAGGGTTCGAAAATATGTTAAAATCCAAGTTGCATTTGAAAGTGCTTACGTAAGGAGTAGGACGTTGAACCCCATTTCATTCATTCATTCATTTGCTTACGTAAGGCTTTTTAAACCATGTTACGGCATGTAGTTGAATTTTTCCAATTTTTAAAATTAGATGGGTTAGGATGAAATTTGTATCATTTATTAATTGGATTATTATAGTACAATTTGTTGACCAGAATAAAGATTGGGATATATTATTCAGTTAACACAAGAGTGGTATTGGGGCTTTAAGGAACGAGTTTGTGCACAGTGTAATGAAATGTAACTTTGTTTTCTTTATTTTGACATTCTACTAATTGAGAAACCATTTGAATTATAAATACAGGTTATTAAATGAATTGGAGCTGCATGTAAAATACATCTACATCTCTGACATACTGACAATTAACAAAAGAGGTCCCATTGTCTACACGACTATTACATGGTATTAGTTTCCTTTGATGTCACGTGTCACTTCTTATTATGGAACCTTTAGTGTCGAAATGAAAACGTCAGAAGGTTATTATGGACTGGTACATGCATTCAGCAAGTTCTATAAACTTGTTGAGGGTTAATTCTGATTTTGTGTGATTACACCAGGAGACAAATTCATTTAATTCATTTGTGATTTAAACCAGAAAAACATATTAATTGAGGTGTGATTTACCGATATTAGATTCAAGTGTGACTTATTTGTCATTATGTGATTTCATTTGTGATTTAAACCAGAAAAAGATATATCAGTATGTGAATTACAAATTAGATGGATAAAACTACGTCCGCCGGTAAGATTTGTACGCATTAATTTATCGATTGGTATTGTCAAGCTTGTCGAGACATGCATGTCAACGTGCATCTCACAATTTCCATGATCTTGTAAAAAGATTGCGTGTCGTGTAAATATTTATTTTGTTTTTGTCTAGGTCATTTTCAAATAAATTCATCAGCATAATTATTATTCGTTTTCAAAAAATATATAACTTTTATGAGAAAGGATGATTACCAAAGAACCGTAGGAGTGAGTGCAACTAATGATTTGTCGTTTTGTTGAGCCTTTTACTAACCACGTGTTTCATGTTAATAAATATTTTCTTCCGTGTCTTGAATTGACCTATTTCTAATGAATTACCCCATTTTGATCGTTGCCATTTCTTATATTTTCCACAAACTTTGCCTTGTACGCACTAATTTATCGCTAGACAATGTCATGTACTTAACGGCAAATAAGCGATCAGAGTATCAGAGACATGGATTAATATAAACACCGAGTCACATCGTGTTCCCAACACCGAGGGAGTACTATCATGTCACTCGATATTCACTCAGTAATTCACGGAATTCCAAGATAAAAAAACACGGTAATATCGTGTTTCGTCAAAGCTCCGCGATGCGCGTACTGTATGTTTTAACCTTGACCTATTACTCAGTGATAAGCCTCCGCCGCAAAAATTGTTCTCGCATTTTATTATTAGTATAATGACTTCCTCATGTGCGGCAGGTTAGTTTTCTTCTAAAAACACTGTTTTCCGTTCCGAAAAATACAAAAGTAATTTACTACCAGACAACCATGCCGAGACTAGATAATTTCTCTCGGTGTAAGGATATTATCGCTATGGATAAGTTCATACACTGTTGAGAAAATAATCCCATTGATTTGCTTAGCAACAAATCGAGCTTAAATCAACTCTGTACTGAAGATTTTGTGCGTGATATATATAAAATGTCTTCACACATTCGGTTTATAATTAGCGATACACAGGTACAGTCGCAAGTGTTCTACTTCACAGACTAATACCTCAAAAGTACCTCCGCGCGAATCCCAGATTTTGCTACATGTAAAATATAAAGAAATAGTGCCCGTGCGCGTGCCAGTAATAGAAAAACTAAGAGTTCGCTCATAAAAATGCACGAACGGTACCAGGCGCGAGGTCATCAAGACTTGTAGGCCCCTGTGGAACAGGTTCTCACAAAACCAGTAAATTTAGATAAAGCTTTCTCGCATAGAAACCATGTAACAGGCCTAAATAATTCATAATTATACATCGACATTAAGAATATTACAGAATTCTATCATCGTATCCTTTGAAAATTATATAATAGTAATGTAAATATGTTTGTTTTGGGGGTTTTTTTTTTTGCTTTATGAATATGGGTAAATGTGCCATTTCTGTATCTATGGGTCTATTACCTAATTACTGAATAAATATATTATTATTATTATATTATAATGTAGTCTGCGTCTAATAATTTTTTTACACGCGGTGCCAATAGTACCAGTGCAGTATATAGAACAGCGTTTCTTTTCGCCATAGTCATAGTAATATTAGGAGGCTACGCTTACTAAATACTAAATATGCATTATTATCGGATTGAGTTGCTATCTAAATAGATGTAGAATACTGCTACTTTAATAGCAAGAGGTCATGTGTAAACTTTGGTGAGCACATAGGCCTACAGGTCGCGATTCAATGGAATAGATTTACTTGAGCGACGTTTCGATTATACTTTTTTTTAGACTTTATCATGCCCGTGTTCATTATCCCGGTTCGTACAGAAAAGTAGGAGGAGAAACCCGATATTATATTATTGCATTTCTTAACCTGAACTGCCCATCAGATAATTTCAGATTTATGGCGATTGAGGATAGACGAATATATCAATTCAAACGACAGCTTGCATGGTTATTCCTCAAATCTAGTTTATAATTTAATTAAAAGTAGAAACTAACAATTAACAACCAATAAAAATGGTTGTTATAGAAAAAATATTTTATTGGCTTTCTGTAACAAAACAAATTGTATTATTTCAGGTAGTAATTTCGTGTAATTATACAAACAGTTTTAATAAGACAACAGATGTTTGTGGATACGTGCTATCGTCTCATCTGTAGCGGCGATAAGACGAGACTCTGACTGAAATCGACGCAATAGGCTTCCATACCCGGGCAATCGATCGTCAATGTTTTTAAAGGGATGTAACTCCAAAATGTGTCACAACAAGAGTTATCTGTCTCTGTGTGGCGCAACCGGGCACCGGTAATGGAAACACCTTAGTGGGCACGCTTGGATAAATCAGAAAAAGGCGTGTTTGATTTATTTGATGAAATGATGCTAACTAAACGGTGAAGTCAGAGGTAATTATGATACGTCAATTACGACATTTATTACAAATAGAACAAGTACTTTATTGTGAGGTCGACGGTATTTGAAAACAAAATGTTGTGGTTTCTGTGTCGGAATTCCGACTATTTTTTTTTTATGGTTGACAGATTCAGAGATTGCATAGCAACACTGACTGAGGTCACGCCAGTCTATTTACCGGCGTGGTAAGGCAACTTCACATTAATTATATTATTTATATTACTAATTAGGCGAGTCAATTAATAAATTTGTCTGTTTTATGTGAGAAGGTGATTATGATTGAATGAATTCCCTGCTGTTGTAAGTGGTACTTTTTAGTAGCCTGCGCCCTGGGGAGTAGTGGGATATATTTTTGTTTTTCACGTTGTTGTATGGTATGTTTATTTATCACAGTTCATAGGTTACACTTGCGCAACTTACTGAATACAGCTTGTAATCTTGTATAGTACTGATTATTACAGTTTTGCTAAAAAAAAATAGGAAATCACAAGATTTGGCACTGCGTCTCTAAAAAGTCAATAGCATCCAAAGTCTTACACATTGAAAACACAAATTATTTGTCAGTTCAAATCAACACTGATGTTGTGATCCTACCGGGAAAACGTGGGATTCTGGAATCCAAAATTTAAGATAAAAAAATAAATAATTTACCATTGGTACACGAATCCGACAATCGTGTACGGTACTGTAGTGCGTCTCAGCGTCATTTGTAACACTTTACTTCATTCTGACATACATTAAATCATATAACTAGCTAGGTGTCTTCAAATATTAATATCAGATTACATTATTATATGCGTTGTGACCCATCAGCTTCAATTTCTAGGTCCTAAATATTAGCGATTTAATTAGTTTCTTTAAATTAAATTAGTTGAATTCCACCTTTATGAAAAAAACATTCCTGTGTTCATACAAACAAACTTAATACATCATTAATAATAGTATAGTATTAAACGTTGAAACCTTTCCTGTCAATATTTGACCTTTTATATATATAGCTTTATCAACATTGAAATCAAAATGTCAGTGGTACATGGGGAAAATCTCCCTGCTTACATGTTGATTCAATAAGATTGAAAAGAGGCACATAAAGTTGTTTTAGAGATTCAAGCAAAGCAAGTAGGCTATTTATACAGGTTCAAAACGAAGAAAAAATTTTATTCAAAAAGAACATGTACATGTAGATTGGCTATAACTGCCATGAAAATTGAAAAAAAAGGTGACTTAAACCTTTGATATTTTAACACTAGGTACAATTTTTATGGATACGCCTACACAATTAAGTTTAATACCGGAGTCAGGAGACCTGTACTACTTGTACATGTTTGTGATGTTTGTCTTTATCAAGCAAATGTTGCATTGTTAACACTAGACAAATTTATACAAAATATGCAACAAAAATAATTAGAGAACGATTAAGGACCTATAACTAAACCAATACAGTGGAAACCCTTATAACAAACAAACAAACAGTTTATTTATAACTATAAGGCAACAGCCTACAGTACACATACAATAAATCCGAAAGATAATTCTATGACTAATATCAAGCATTAAGTTACAAGTTACGTTCTATCTGGTGATGCATGGGAGTAACGAAAGTAAGGTGTGTTTCAAGAAAGATATTTACAATTCAAATCTTACTATTTTAGTTAAAATATTCACAAAAATAAAAAATAAAAACCCTTAATACATGTACATGCAGGTAATTAATGGGGGTGGCAGGTATCCTCGATTCCTATTACACTCATTAATTGTCTATCCATAAATATTGAACCTTGTGTTAATACATTGTACATGTATGTTTATTACCTAAAAGACTAAGATTGGGTATGATATTAAGTTAAAGACTTAGCTACATGTACATGTGCATGCAATTTACACTCTCTCTCTCTCTCGCTCTCTCTCTCCTTTAAAACATGTTATTGTAGAAACCCACCTTACATGTTAACATTATCATTAGGGCACACTGACCATAATATCATGAAATATTTGATATATATCCTGGTACATTATCTGACTGTTATTTAATTACCGGTATGTAAGTTTTATCAATATCAGTGAATGATACAACACCAAGTTATTATGAATTATTATAAATTATTACATGTTACACAGATATACATGAGATGAGAGGCAGAGGGTAAACAATAAACATAGAGAAAATATATACTGTAACTTTGATATCCTTGACTAAGTAACAAATAACTGTTATAAATGACAACATAGGGCCTACAACACTACTACTACATGTAAATCATCAAAGTCATCAGTTTATATACATGTACATAATAAGTATTAGTCAAAAATTATAGTTAGTTAAAAAATTGTGAGTAATCCGACAGTAGTCATTAAGTAGGTGTTAAAACAATGTTTATTAGATGATATACACCACAGTCACCAACTATTGTCCAGGTTTGTGTATTCAATAGTGATAGGTGTTATTATTAGTCACGCTTTTACACCAGTAGTGACATCTTTTAGCTACTATGTGACATCTATCTATCAGCTTACCAGTGATAGATGAACCACACAGCACCACTATAGCTGATATGTAATGGCCAACTTTTCTTTTTCTACTCAAAATGAAATCAAATGGTACAGTATTTAACGTCCTACTGTTCTGATCCGACTAGGCGCAAGCGAATTATTGAAATAAAATTAAACCATATGTTAGTCCCGAAATGACCTAGTTTCTCTCTCTCTCTCTCTCCTTTGTCAAACAGCAGTGAGAAGGGGGAACCATACCGGAAAATCTCTATCAACTTTTGAACAAGGGACCTCACATCTTACAGTACTTACTGGGCCATTTTGACTACAGTATTCAAATCTTATTGACCAATGGGGGGTTGGATGGCCGAATGGTTAGCATGTGCGTGCTGTATCATAAAGCCTGCCATTGAGTCAACTGGTGTGATTTCAAACCCCAGTTGACCGGTTGTACGTGACAAGGAGAAGGACCGTCTGTCCAACCTCGTGGGTTTTATTTCGGGTCCTCCGTTGTCGTCTCGAATTATTAAAATAAAATTAAACCATATGTTAGTCCCGAAAAGATCTAATTGTGTCGAGTGGTCGTTAAACCTCATTTATATGTATCTCTCTCTCTATTGACCATTGTCAATATTAGTAAGATAACAGAATTAAAGTATATTTGGTCATATCAATGACGATGGTCAATTATTGATAATATCACACATAAACTGAGCAAAGTCTACTTTTAGTTTAGTTTATCGTTATTGCTTTAACACCTGTGACACTCAGTTATCACTCTGGTTGGCGGTCACACTAACATTTGATTCGAAGGTAGGGTAATTCAATTGTTTATTAATTATTAATTATACCAGTAGTTACCATTATTAATACATGCATATCTATTATAGTCATAGATGTGATTATTTTGAAATCAGATCTACATATTTAAATGGATGTCATTAAAATTCTGTGTTGCATAACAATGGCAGATAGCAGGTGTGTTAGGGTAATCACCACAGGATTGGTGGCTTTAATTCACTTGCTTCTCGGACTAAGAACTGCATGTACATGGAGGCCTATATTCAGGTGTGTTATGACTTGTATTGTGAAGCTTACATGTATATTACTTAGGAGATCACATGGGTAAGACGCTGGCTTGCAAGCCTTGAAGTCGGGTGTTCCATCCCTGTATTGGCCGAGAAAGTTCATCCAGATTATCCCTCCTTCATTAGCCCAGGTTAGGAGCAGAACAGTAGGACGTTAAACACCATTTTATTTCAGTTATATCTCTTCAATTTAAAGGAGCTAAGTCCGTAACTCCATATCATCCAAAATCTTTGACAATGAAGACACAAATTATTTGTCAATCAGGGCTTGCCACGAGACGCGAGCAGTTGCTCTGGCTCGCGCTGTGCTCACGTAAATGTATATTTACACGAGCGGTCTGTTGCTCGCGCAGAATTTTAAGAAAAATCTGTAAAAATAATCAAAATATTGACAAGTTTATTGCCGAAAACAATGTCAATAACGTCATAAATTCGTCTGTCAAACTGAGATTCACCAAGCTGCGCGGGGCATTTTTTCCTTAAATTTGATTGGCTAATGAAGTAACTCAAGATGTGTTTACTAAAAATACACTTTAGACCGGAACGTCATGACTGGTTTTCCTACGAACACCAGTAATAAACGCGTGATAATCGAGTCTAAAGTAAAGAATGTTTACATCCGGCTTCGGCATTCACGTTAAACGAACACATTTTAAACAAATATTTATCGGTGTTTCTTTTTTTATCAGAACTTTGATTTTAATTCCATTGAGCAGTCGTATACTTTTCAATCTAAGCGTAATAATTATGGTCAAAGGAAACCGGATTGCCCTATCCACATTTATGTCGTGGGGTGAAGAAATCCATACGGAAATTGGTTTTAAAGAAGCGTATGAAGTGACTGTCAATTGAAAAACCGAAAGCATAAAGAATTGAAAAAAAAAATGACTTACAAACTATCATCATTTATTTAACAAAAATATCAAGGCAAGAAATTTATTTTAAAGGGACAACTACTCTTGCTGGCTTGACAGGTCCAGAAAAAAAATAGCCTTATTTTAAGTGTTTAAGTGTCCTACCTGTTGTGTAAATTATCCATTACATCCTATCTTATTTTACTTGTCTCGAGGGTTTGAAAATATGTTTAAATCCAAGTTGCATTTTTTTTTTATAAACAATATTTTATTCAGGGTGTCTGAATGGGATTGGGGAACATGCTTAGCCTATGTAAAACCCCTCTCCCTAAATAGTGTTTATGTAAAGCTTTTCAAACCATGTTGTTACCATTGGTTGAATTTTTCCAATTTTTAAAATTCGGTGTGTTAAGATGAAATTTGTATCATCAATTAATTGGAATATTGTAAAATAGTATAATTTGTTGACCAGAATACATGTAATTATTGGGGCATATTATTCAGTTACAACAAGAGTGGTATTTGGGCTTTAAATTAAACAAAGTTACAAAATGTGTGCTCACGCAAACAAGATTTTGCGTGAGCAATATTTTTTGCTCGCCTTGCTCGCCCAAACCTACATTTGCGTGAGCAGTCATCTGCAAGCCATCGATTTATTCGTGGCCAGCCCTGTCAATTCAAAATATCATTGATAATGTTATCTTAAAGGGAAAAGAGTGGCTTCTGATCTCAACTATTTAAAGGACAATAGAAATAGTCAGTACATTCCCTTGTTTATATTCACTCCTTACCTTATAAAACATGCAAATGAACATACTATTTCGTGTTCTCTTATCTTATGACATTCAATAACTTTATTGAATTGTCAGATATCCTCTTACAGTCCCATATAACAACTCCTGGTCTTCGAAGGAATTATTAGTGAGCAGAAATTTAGCCGTGTGTCTGTTATCACTCGTCGCATAAGTCAGTTAAACAGAGCAAACGCCCATGTTTTCCTTTTCGTTTCGTCACTGCTGATTCGGGTAGCGTGTAATACTCAGCTATCGTAGCAATAACCTTTGGGTTAAAAGTATATCTGGAATGTTTTTAACCAGCTCTATCACATTATGTGATAATGACTGGCACCAATATTGTCCTTTAAAACAAAATAAATAAATTATCATTGGTAATTAAATCGTGTACCATAATGCGTTTCAGGCCCATTTTTAACGAGGGACTTGAAGAACAATGCTAGACGGTGACATATTCTTATCTGGAGACACTGAACATGTAGACTGGAATAACCAGACGCTTGAGTTTTACTTTCGATTGAGACATCAGGCATATTTCGCCGAACATAGCTGGTTTGAAATAAGAATAAGGCGGAAATGATTGAATGTAAATCAGTTTATATACATTCATGTTACATGTACATTATTATATGCTTAAGACCCATTTGTGTCAATTTCAAGGTCCTAAATATTAGCGAAGAGTGTTTGGAATTTTCAGTGCAAACTTGTTCGGATAAACCTGAAAGAATAACAGCTTTAAACTTTTGTAAGATAAAACATTTTTCAAATGTGTCTAAATGGGCAACGCCGTTGGTAATCTGGGAACTTGAAAGTAGATCTAATAGCGGACTCTCCCATACAGCCAAGGCGAGATGTAGGGTACTGGAACCTGCAAAGGTTTTCCGAGTCAGTTTGACATGACTTGTGGAATATGTCTAACCTCGTTAATTGAGCCCCTTGTTACTGAAACGCATTATGGCACACAATTCGTGTACCAATTATAAAATGTTTATTTTGTCTTAATTATTGGATATCAGAAGTCATTTTTTCCTGTGAGATCATAACATCAATGTTTATTTTTTAAATTAACAGAAAATTTGTGTTTTCAATGTCGAAGACTTTTGTCAATATTACGTTAGAGACTAAGCTACATTAAACCTAATTTTCCTCTGTTTTAGTATTTGTTTAAGAGATAAATAATCCATTCAAATACTAGTATAGATAACCCACGAAGAAATTGATATTTCCTGAAAAAATGAGAATATAAAGCCGTTTTAAACTTTGAATGTCATTCAGATAATTTGAATTTAAAACAAAGGTTGTTTACTTTAGCCCTTATCAGACTAACATAGCCTATAGGACTATTGTCATGAATATTTAGTGTTGAATAAACAAGGAAGAACACTGATGATTTAGTCCGTTACACCCAAAAACAGATTACTACATGTAGATGTATCAATTCATAAATTTTTCTTTAAATCTTACAGTCTACTGGACATCCCAATACTAAATTTGTTTACTTCCAACAACAAATAGAAAGTAAACTTTATTTTATGGCTTTATAAGATATTCAGATATTGTGATTTATCCTGCTGGGTGTATTGTAAGTAACACAAAAGGGTATAATGTGCATGTACCTATAAGATACCTTGACATACATTAGATAAAGCTGTAAAACTTGAATGGTGAGTTATATTAACATGACCATAGAGCATGTACCGTACTTGTTATGATTAAACACCATAGGCCACTATACAGGTTACTTTGAATTGAAAATAACACATTCATATTTTAAAAATCCCATTGCCCATACAAGTACATGTACATTAAACATACATTATGCAAGAGCTAAATCAGGGGCCTGTTTCACGAAATTTTAACTAAGATAAAATCCAAACTTAAGTAATTTGATTGGATAATATAAGATTTGTTTTAGTGCTTAGCCAATCAAAATTGAAGTATACTACTACAATTGAGATTTTATCTCGTTAAAATTTCTTGAAACTGACCCCTACCTATTGCAGCTTTTCTTTAGGCCTGAAATGTTATTTAAATTATCAAGTAGACATTAATTTACTTATCCAGACCATAATCAACTCTCAGTGGCATCGGTAGCCTGTGATCTTTATTGAATTATGAACTAATATTCTTCAAAACCTTCCTTCATGATTTAATCAATAAATGGATTATGCTCGAGACTACATGTATGCATTTTATGGTAATGATTATCGAAGCTAAACGGAAATTTCATTCGCTTACTGACTGAAATTTTCAGCAAATTGCCTTCACAGTTTACATTATCTAGTTTTTAACCATACATGTATCTGTGAGAACTGCCAACTCGTTATCTAATCTCCCATTAGTTTACATTATCTAGTTTTTAACTATTAAAGTGAGAACTGCCAACTTGTAATCTAATCTCCCATAAGTTTACATTATATTGTTTTTAACTAAATAATAAATGGATAATCAAAACTAAACTTTTAATCATACTGATTTTAGTTTTTAACTATTAGGGAGAACTGCCAACTTGTTGTTTAATCTCCCAGCATATATAAATATATTACAGGCTACATGTAGGTGTACAGATGTATCTACGCCTACTACCATAGATCCATGCATTGCGATTGAATTTTGTATTACCCGGTACACATGTATCAGGCATCGAAATAATAGATTTTTTTTTTCTTACAATTTTTTTTAGCATTATTGGAAGTTGTATAATCTGATATATTAAATTTTGTGCTGGATACATGTACATATATGTATTTAAAATGCACAGACAATTTGTGCCAGACAAATGACAGGCATCAGAGGGGTGGTACATGTACCTGACATAGCTTTGAAGTTTTTGTCTGACGGTGTCGGCAGGCCTGAGGATAACAATTTTACTTTCACTTTCACCTAGCAATATTATCAACACCAGAGCCATTGTGCCAGACAGAGTCAGAATTTGTGCCTAATATTATTGTCATTGACCGGTCCTTTGCTAGGTTTGAATGTTTGAAGAGATGAGATATTTTATGTCAGATGTGTATTAATATAATTGTGTCCAAGGAAAATTTCAGGCATGTTTTACCAGTTGAGGGAATTGTACGACCCTGAATGAATGAATAATTAAGTAACATGTGTTTTCGGAACCAGCTGGGCTAATGAAAAAGCCATATACATGTTTATGTATATACATGTAGTGTGGTTTTAGAGGTGTTTGTCAAGGGGTTACATGTACTTTTATTAAGGATTCATATGAGGCCAGGGTTAAAAATATTTCAGTTTGCCCAAACTCGACTCATGATGATTAGGTACATGTATTGGTAGGTAGCCGTAGGTAGGCAAATTCTTTTTTTTTGGTGGGAGGACCAGACTTTGACGATAAATAACAAAATTTTATGAAATCACGTGTTGACTTTGGTGTTACTACATGTACATGTATGTGTAGACATGACAGTGGCTGTTCAATCTCCTGACCGATTATTTTGCATTTGGGTGTCATTGTCAAGCGTAAAAATAACGCTGTTAAAAAAAAAACCTTCAAAACCGACAATAAAAGAATTGGGTAGACAGCTTTTTTGGGGTGTAGAGGTAGTGTTTGGGCAATATCTTTCCCAAAGGGAGTTGGATGGTCTAGTGGGATAACGTGTGCATGTGTTGTCACACGGTTTGTCATTGATTCAAGTGATGTGGTTTTGATTCCCTGCTGGAACGAGACAGACAAAGAATAAGGTCACCTGTCCAACCTTGGGGGTTTTCCGGAATAATAATAAGATAATAATGGATTTATGTATAGCGTGTAATTATTTTCTTAACATTTTTTTTCTTTCAGATTTAGATGAAAAAATAAAAAAAATAAAATAAAAATGACAGGAACAAAAAGTGAAATGGGTATTAGTGAATTTTATGCTGGTCAGACATTATTGATAACTGGATGTACAGGGTTTATGGGCAAAGTTCTGTTAGAAAAACTTTTACGATCATGTCCAGAAATAGAAAGAATATATGTACTTATTAGATCTAAACGGGGTCAATCAGCTACAGAGAGATTGGAAAGTTTATTAAAATCAAAGGTAAGTTGAAATTGGTCATTTAGACTTTAAATTATTATTTAGTTCGGTGTAGTCATCAGGGGCCAATTTCACGAAATTTTAACTAAGACATAAAAATCCAAATTTTAGTACGGTAATTTAATTGGATAATATTAGATTGATTTTAGTGCTTAGCCAATCAAAATTGAAGTATCTACTAATATTTAGATATTATCTTAGTTAAAATTTCGTGAAATAGGCCCCAGGACTTGCAAAGAGCAAACTGATTATGGCTAGAAGTATTGCTACATGTACAATGTACATGTAGGTACACATAATTTCTTGTGTTGATTGAAAAGAATAGCCATTTCAAATGCACACAGAAAATTATTCATTCAGCCAATAGAATTAAAGAGGGTCATGAGCTTGGTGTTTAAATTGGCAAATCCTGATTGTGTGTGTATTTATATTTTATTTCTTAATCGTTTGGAATAGTACGCTGTAGTGCTCCTTTACAGCTCAGCATTGTGACTAAGTGAGAAAGACGCTGCCTTTCGCTAGCCTAGAGTTTGCGTGTTCATCCCTGCACTGGCCGAGAAAGTTGATCAGGATTTTCTGGTATGTTTCCCCTTGGAAGTGGAGCAGGACGTAGGGCCTGACAAGGACAGCTGTCTAGTCGTTCGATGGGATGAAAAACTGAGGTCCTGTGTATACATTTGTGTGTATGTTAATGATCCCTTGGCAGTTGAAATTTGATATAAGAGCAGCCATATTGCTGCTGCCTGGACAAAATTTCCTTCATAGCACACTGCATGACTACATATGCCCGTCTTCATTAGCCCAATCAGCAGAGCAAAACAGTAGGATATATCCTATTTCATTTCGTCAACTAAGTAGGACTTTAAACCTCATTTCATTTATTTACCCCACTAGATCCCATCCTACCTACATTGTAGACCAGTGTTTGATCTCCATTTTATCAGTTGTATGTGGCAAGGAGAAGGGTTGTCTGTCCAACCTCGTGGGTTTTCTCCGGGTCCTCCGGTTACCTCCCACTGCTAAAGACCCCTTCGTGCAAACGAATTATTGAAATAAAATTCAACCATATGTTAGTCCCGAAATGATCTAGTTTGTGTCAAGTGGACGTTAAACCCCATTTCTCTCTCTCTCCATTTTATCAATTCCGCTTATCTTTTTTAGTTGTTCGATAAAGTACGAAATGAGACTATTAACATACAGAATAAAATCGTGCCTGTATGTGGTGATATCGTGGAGGAGAAATTAGGTTTATCTGATGAAGATATTCAGATGTTATCACAACAGGTTTCGGTGGTCTTTCATTCGGCAGCTACAGTCAAATTTGACGAAGAACTTAGGTAAGCCTTTATATATTTTTTTCCAAAAATATTGTTGATATTTAAGCAAAAGACACAACTATGTGCATGGAGAGGGGGTCTATAGGCTTCTGCCTGTTCTCCAATCCAGTTTTTTAGAATAAATATTGTTTACGAAAAAAATCTGTGTGCATGTTCTATAGGTAATGTACATAAATTTGTATAAAGTTTCATAAAGATCGGTATGTAAGTGTGCACTGGAATAAAAAAAAAATTGTTTACCGAATACTATAAAGTAAAATGGTAACCCTAAAATGATTAAAGCTGAAAATTTAAAAGTTGCAAAAGGTCAGTGGGGAGTCAAAAGCTTGTATCTAGATTTTGCGAAATTGTCCAGGAGAGCCAAAAAGCACACAGAGGTTAAGAATAAAAATGTCTAATAAAACCGTCGCGTCAAATGTCGTATTTCTTAAGCTTTTCTTACATATTTTTTTACAAAGTGTATGTGCATTCATTAATAAAAATATGTAACTATCTGCACGTATCCAGCTCAACATTTTGTCCAGAAAAAAAGAGTTAAAACTAGTTATTTGCAATTTTATACAAGCAAAGACGTATCTCAGGCAGAAAAATATTCAGCTTTACCTGCTTCAATTTCATAGAATTCACACAGTAGATGCTCAACAATGTATTCTAAAATACATATGTAACTATAAAACAATACTGGCTACATTTTGTTAGACACAAAGTTGATTTTTAAAAAAAATTAAACATTTTCACTCTTAATTTTGTTTTGGAATACCCCATACAACATTTTGAAACAATATCTATAAAACGTCTTTTTATTGGCTTAGAAATATGACAACTACTACTGAACTAGATGAAAAGATCTGCAAAAAAATCCTCATTCTGAAGAAGCAAAAAAAGTGTATTTCGCAAAATATGCCAGATACGACCTTTTGACTCCCCATTGACGAAAAGCCACAACTATTTTGATAGGTTGATGTGTGTACAAAGTTTCATTCTAAAGAAGCAAAAAAGTGAATTTTGTAAAATATGCCAGATACGACCTTTTGACAAAAAGCCAAAAATACTATGATAGGTTGATGTGTGTACAAAGTTTCATGAATCCATCTTGAAGGGTTTATGAGATATAACTTATATATGCCCTTGAAATGTATTCTGACAGGACAAACAAAAAGATGGACAGATGGAGGTCATTGCCCCTCCGATTTCTTACACCAGCTTCACCACTGAATAATAAAAACATACATGTATACGGGCCCGTATCTACAGGGGGGCGCCCCCGCGTGAAATGCTCGAACCACTACCACTCACCCCCATCCCCGCTCAGAACCATTATAAACCATATTTTGTACTTATCTAGACTAGTTCACCCCCTACCGAAAGGTAATGCTCCCCCGCTTAATGGTGTCTAGATAGGAGCCTGCATGTATATAACAATAAACTATAAGACATACTTATGGAAGAACAATTACTGATTTATTAAGGCAATCTTTCGAAGAGTATTCCCTCAACGTTTTCAATCAAGTACAGTAACAAAAGTGTAGAGCAATTATATATAATAACAAGCAATGACAACAATTCAGAAACCATGCATGACAACAACAAGATCAATTGCATGGAAATAACATATATAACAGTTAAATATTTTTTGTGCAATAAAAGATTTTACACAAATGTATTAGAGTGCATTGGTTTTCAAGTCAGCCGGGGTGTTGGATGGCCGAATGGTAAGCATGTGCGTTTCTTATCATACGGCCTGTCATTGAGTCAACTGGCGTGGTTCCGAATCCCTGTTTGTACGTGACAAGGAGTAGGGTCGCCTGTCAGACCTTGTGGGTATTTTCCAGGTCCTCTAGTTTCCTCCAACTGCTAAAGACCACTTCGTGCAAACGAATTATTGAAACCCCATTTCTCTCTTAAAATCAGCCATATACATGAATTCTGGTCATGACATGTCTTAAAACCCATTGATCTGTCAATTACCACTCTGTAAAACTGGATGGTCTACTCCTGGGGGTTGGATGGCCGAAGGGTAAGCGCATAGAGGCAAATGGCATGGTTTCAATACCATGGTTGTACGTGACAAGGAATAGGGTCGCCTATCCAAGCTCACAGGTTTTCTCCATTAAACCTTGAGTTAGGCCTGAAATGACCTAGTTTGTGTCAAATTAATGTTAAACCCCATTTTTTTCTCTCTCTCTATTCGCAGCTTGATTTCAAATAGATATTTCATGTACATGTAAATGACCGTAAAATATTTAACCTGAAAAATGTGACATTGCTGGTCTTCGACCTTGTTACTTTTACTTTTTAATCTTTTGAAAGATTAGATAGGAAAATCAAATAAACTGATAGTGATAGTGATATGACGTAGTCTTCCTAACTTTTTTAACATGTATGTATATCAATTATCATGTCATTGACACTATTATAATATTGTGGGGGGAGGGTGGATGGCCGCATGGTTAGCACGCGCACGCTGTATTATAAAATCTGTCATTAAGTCAACAAACGTTGTCTTGACTCCACGCTTTTACGTGACAAGGAGATTAAGGGTCGCCTGTCCAGCCTTGTGGGTTTTCTCCAGGTCCTACGCTTTTGTCCCACTGCTAAAGACCCCTACACGCAAGCAAATTATTTAAATAAAATTAAACCATATATTAGTCCGGAAATGACCTAGTTGGTGTCGAGTGGACGTAAAACCCTATATTTCTCTCTAAAATCATATCATATTAACTTGAAATAGCTTTAAATAGTCTAAAATCATATTACCTTTATCTAAATCTTACATACATGTAACACATCTTTAAATAGGCTAAAATTATAACTAGACAGCAAGACCTTCTTATTAAACAGCAATTTAAATTTATTTGAATTTCGGAACTATTTGGATTGTTAATGACCCAAACTCAATTAAGTCCTAGCAATATGCTACATGTACATCATAACATGTATCATGAAAACTGTGGTCAAATATTTACAATTATATTTAAATTGTTACTGTTCAAAATGTTTATAACACCACGGGTCATACTTGATGGAAACCATTGTGTTGGTGATGTTGTGTCGGAATATTTAGAATCCGGATTACTCAAAACTTTTTTGGTTGAAGTAATCCAGAAATAAACTGGGACAAGAAAATTATGACGGATTTCACAAAATGCCATGGTATTCAGATGTCAGAGTTATCCTATGTGAGATCATTTGTCCAGTGTTAAGTTTCGGTACATTTTGGTAGGATCAGTTATCTGTGTTATGTTTAGGTACACTTTGTTGAGATCATTTGTCCTGTGTTACGTTTAGGTAGATTTTGGTAGGATCATTTGTCCTGTGTTAAGTTTAGGTAAAATTCTGTGAGATCAGTTGTCCTGTGTTACATTTAGGTAATGATCAGTTGTCATTTGTTACATTTAGGCACATGTACATATGTTGGCGTAATCGGGTGTAATGTTTAGAGTTTAGGTCATGGGTTCCATGTGGGCCGTATTTGCCGGTCAAGGCCTAGGGCTATGGAAAATGACTGTACCTAGATCTGACCTAACGGTCATTTTGCACGTCGGAAAGAGTTGTTTTTTTCCAAAACCGAATTTTCAAACATGGCTACGATCGACCTCCACTATGTAACTATACAATAATGCACACGTATGTACATGTACATGTTTGGTTCGATCAGATGTCATGTGTATCGTTTAGGTACCAGTACACATTATTGTGATGTCCTGTTTTAAGTTTAGGTACATGATGGAGATACTGTAAATGGTGACCTACATGTATGAGATTTACGTTGAGGTCACATTATTGTCATCATGAATAGTTGCTTTATATTAAGTTTAGGTACATGATGGAGATCCTGTAAATGTCCTGATTTAAGTTTAGGTACATGATGGAGACCCTGTAAATGTCCTGATTTAAGTTTATATACATGATGGAGATCCTGTAAATGGTGACCTACATGTATGAGATAAATCCTACTGATACATTTTTTAATATAACTGTTTTATACTTATCTAATCTCTGTATTGATTATCTAATCTCTGTGTCAATGATTTATATACCGATATATCAATACAAAAATATCCCTGTAAAAACAACTGAGGGGTTGAGATGGCGGCGTGGTCTGAAGTGCCACGCTTTGACCTCTAGTTGGCCATTCACCTCTGGCTTCCAGCTGTGGTTTTGTTCCCTTGTGTGAGCATATGTGGCTGTGAGATAGGGGAGCTTTCTCAACTTTGTGGGTTTACTCTAGGTTCCTTATTGCTAAGATAATAAAAATGAAAAAAAACTTGTCAGCGATATCCCCTTCGGGGGAATATGACGCCAACATTTAAGAACAGTTCAACAATTTCAGGAAAGCATAACTCGGCTACATGTGAATGATTTTTCCCAAACATTTCAAGGTTCCATTCTACACTGTACCTTCTCATCTATTTTGTATTACATGTATATAGTATTTAAAAACTAAATATGGATCATGCAGCTCTTGGGACATCATTAAATTACATATAAAGGTACATGTATTCTCATTTATGATATAAGATTTAATTGATCACCGTTTTACACAAGAATTTACAGTTTATACGAAGTGTTAGCCCAGAGCGTTATTCTGGATTTGTTAGCCTGCTTTTCCCTCATCAATGGTTCAGTATTGGGAGTCTGGCAAGGAAATGTGTCTAGTTATTCGTATGGGTTGTAAATCAAGGTCCTTTGGATGCCTATCTTCACATGCCTGATTGGGGATGGGAGGAGCTGCATGGATATCAGAAGCTGTACAGAACCTGAGCTTCCAACTGTAAGATGACACTAATAGCTTGTAAATAAACTTGTATTATATAATCACGTTTTAATGCTTTACATGCATACAGCAATTTTTAGATGTATCACAATCAAATAAGTTGCTTTCGTTCATTCATTCATTACTGGAGTTTTACATCCACTTCCGCAAGGGTGATGTCATAGACAAGTGTTACCTAAGAAACTTGCCAGTGGATGCCATAAAATAGGCTTGATCCAGATTTACGGTGAATTTCATCGGAAGGAAAAGCTTCAGATGAAAGATGCAAACCAAACATGTATAGTCTATTTACAGTGGGTTCCAAGGAACTGAAATGCTTAAAAAAATACTTTCATCGTCAATTACTAGGGAAGTGATATTTATTCATTTCAGTTGTTTGTTGTTGGAGCGTAATTAAGAATACTGTGTACCGGTACAATAATTGTGCATTTCTATACAGATGTTGCATATGATTCAATATTAATCACACCGTTATAAATCATGTTGACTGACAGCAGATGGTAGCTTTAATTAAATAAAGATTTCATAAAATTGCATAAATATACAACATGAAACTGACAAAAGTTGTTTTTTTTTAAAAAAAAACATGGATTATTTGATGTGATACATGTGATATTATATTATTATCTCATACAGTATGGTATTTCAATAAAATTTTAGTTAAACGAATATTTCATCTATACTATAATATAATATCAATTTAGGTCACTTTTGAAAAGTGTAACTTGAGGAAAATGAAATAAGGGAGGGTGAGTGAGGTGGATATTGAAATGTGCTTGTCTCTCCTTCCATCCTGGTTTTGTTTCTGGAACATATTTCATAAAGCATTTAAATTGTTTTTTTAGAAATCTGTGTACAGACATTCTGCATTATAAAACTTCGTACACATTAACATCATATTATACATATTTATAGGGGTGTTGGGTGGCCGAATGGTTAGAACATGCGTCATGCAATCTGTCTTTGAGTCAACTAGCGTGGTAAGGAGTAGTGTGTCGCCTGTCCAACCTTGCAGGTTTTCTCTGGGTCCACCGGTTTCTTCCCACTGCTAATGACCCCTACGTGCAAGCGAATTATTGAAATAAATTTTAACCTATTCTGTGTCTAGTGGACGTTAAACCCCATTTCGCATTCTCTCATTCTTGTCAGTGGCGCAGGAATTGAGTCTAGCAAGAGACAACATGTACATGTAGTTATTTGGATGGGGACGAAAAATTAGTGTCCCATGTGAGCATGATGAAGTTCCCTTGGCAGTTAGAATCCTATGTAATAGTAGGACAATAAACCCTATTTCATTTTCTAATTAAATGTATTCTGTCTATTTCCAGATTATCTCTTCAAATGAATGTTATAGGTGTAAAAAGTTTAATAGAATTATGTCATAAATTTAAGAAATTAAAAGTAAGTAACCATATGTTAGTCTCAAAATTGGCCAATTTACATCAACCTTGACTTTTTTTTATCTCATCTGGAAAAGATGGTCTTCTGATATCCAATATTTAAGACAAAATGAATTTTTTTTTAAAGTGGTACACGATTAAGCATGCCAGAATACTTGTAAGTGCCATTTGTAATGAAACGACTCAGGCTAAGCATACCAAATTATAATACTACAGATGTAGCCTGGAATGACCAGACACCAAAGACTGCCATTCAATTTGGAATCTTTGTGTGCCGGTACTTTTCAAAACATAACTGAATATAAATTACAGTAAAAACCAAAATGCTTGAATGTAAATCAGTTTATATGCATTCATATTAAATTATTAAATGGGTGTGGGGGGGGGTGGATGTCCAAACGGTTAGCAAATGTGCGCTGTTTAAATATATATTTTTTTTCAGGCTTTAATCCATGTATCAACTGCTTACGCAAACTGTGATAAAAATGTTATAGAAGAAAAAGTTTATGATCCACCATTAAACCCAAACCGACTTATTGATGCTGCAGAGTAAGATATTATTAAATATTATATCATGTTGTCCATAATCCTAAAACACCTCTTTAATAATAATAATAATAATAACACATGCTCAAAATGCTTTTTGTAATGGCTCTACTGGTAAAACTGCCGAAACCGGATGGATAGTCTTTAGTGCAGATTTAAATTGTTGATTCTTGATTCGTTGTGGAAGTTTGTTCCATAATCTACGACCAGCTGAACTGAAAGACCTGTACCCATTTGACTTTAAATTTATTAGGTAGTATGAGGCCTAGTCCCTTAAGCATGTATCATAGCAATGATCTCTGTGTTAAAATTATGTTTGAACAACTTTAACCACCCTTATCGACATTTAAAATCTTATTAAAGACATATTTATTTAAATGTTATGTTTATTACTGCCTTGGTATTAAACTTTTATTGTACAGAACTGAATCACAAGCGCTATGATATACACAGTGTGGACTGGCGCTATATAAATGACATTATCATTATTATTTATCGCATATGTGATAATGACTGACACCAATTAATATTGTCCTTTAATATAGAATTATCATGCAGATAATGAACAGTAAATAGCAGTAATCATATACTACCCCTATTAGCAAGAGTGAAGAGGAAATGTAATAACATTACAAATGTCAGCCATTGTTTGGTAGCAACCTTGTTGATATTTGTTTACGAAATATAGATAATATATCAACATTTAATGTAAACTCGGACAATGAATAATTATTGGTAAAGATAAGATAAAAAAAATCACATGGAGTTTGTCTTTGTAATAATCTCAAATATCAGGGGGGGGGGGGAATGGCCGAATGGTAAGCACGTGCGTGCTGTATCCCAAAGCCTGTCATTGAGTCAACTGGCGTGGTTTCTAATTCCCAGTTGTATGTGACAAGGAGAAGATCACCTGTCCAACCTCATTGGTTTTCTCTGGTTTCCTCCCACTCCTTAAGACCTCTACTAGCACTCGAATTATGGAAATAAAATTAAACCAATGTTATTACTGAAACGGCCTAGTTTGTGTCGAGTGGAGATTAAACCCCATTTCACTCTCTCTCTCTCTCTTTGTAATAATCTCAAATGTCTGTCTCCGATTTCCCTCATTTACTGATTTTGTTCTTACGTGAACTCTTCCGACTTAAAGTTTTACTCAAAATTGTTCGCCTTATTTTATGTATATATAGCTCTTTATAAAACTTTGGTTATTTTTATGTATCAAACACATTTTGTGTTTCTGGATTAAAGATATTTCTCATAAATAGTGATTGGAAGTTGAGTAAACTTAAGTCTGAGAAGAGAATGTTTTGTGAACTCGGGGCCATGAAATATTTTTTTATGTTCTTTAATGTGAATTTATGTTTTGTATTTTTGTATAGATGGATGGATAATGATGCGATGAATTCATTGACAGTTAAACTACTTGGTAACCGACCTAACACCTACACATATACAAAAGCCATGGCTGAATATCTCATCTTACAGGAATGTGGGGATCTACCTGTAGCTATTGTCAGACCTTCTATAGTTGGTTCTTCTTGGAAGGAACCGTTCCCTGTAAGTATTAACATGTTCTATTGTTTGTCCTTCTTGGAAGGAACCGTTCCCTGTTAAAGTATAAACTTGTTCTATAGTTGGTTCTCCTTGGAAGGAACTGTTCCCTGTAAGTATAAACTTGTTCTATTGTTCGTTCCTCGTGGAAGGAACCGTTCCTTGTAAGTATTAACATATTCTATTGTTTGTTCCTCTTGGAAGGAGCCGTTCCCTGTAAGTATTAAACATATTCTATTGTTCATTCCTCGTGGAAGGGACTGTTCCCTTTAAGTATAAACTTGTTCTATTGTTCGTTCTTCTTGGAAGGAACCGTTCTCTGTAAGTGTAAACAAGTTCCTTTGCTAGTTCTTCTTGAAAGGAATCCTTCCTCAAGTTTTTCAATGTGGTTCCCCTCTTGTCATTTGAGAACCTGACAAGTACATTGTAACAGATTGAGTCATTAAGATGGGATGTTAAACTAATTAAGGTACCTCAAACATGTCATGATGATAAGAGACCCCTTTACACACTTTGATTTAGATGAAGAGCAGACTATTAAAAATATCATTAGTATACCCAAAAAATTCTGCTACTAAGAGACTACTAATTTACCATATAAAAAGGTTTGTTAACTTATCATAATGAACCAATTGAATTGAAACTAGTAATTAATTAATTATAAATTAACTGTATGTATTTATGATTAATTGTTTTTATACGCCCACATTTTCATGTGGACGTATTATGTCGTCGCCCCTGTCCGTCCGTCCACAATTGTTTGTGGACTCTCTACAGGTCACAATTCTTGTCCGATTTTGACGAAACTTAAAATATAGGTTTATCCCCAAAATATCTCGGCTGCTTTCGATATTGGCATGTATCGGATCAAAACTTCATGGATTATGGCCCCTGATTGTACGAAAAATCACGTTTTTAGCTTGTGGACCCTATAGAGGTCACAATTTTGAACCGATTTTGATGAAACTTTATATGCATGTTTATAACCCAAAGATCTTGGTTCCTTTCGATATTTGCACCTATCGGAACGTAAATTCTTGAATTATGGCCCCTGATTGTCCGAAAATTCACCTATTTTAGCTCGTGGTACCTCTGGAGGTTACAATTATTATCCGATTTGAAAAACCGTTCGATTATGTCACCGTTACACCCTAAGGAAGGTTGAGTTCAAATTTCGGAAAAATCGGACCAAAATTACCATACAAAATGGCCACCGTTCGTACACGAATACTGTTAAAAAATGGTATATCAAGGTTGTGGACCCTGTAGAGGTCACAATTTTAATTCGATTTTGATGAAACTTAAAATGCATGGTTATTACCCAAAGATCTTGGTTCCTTTCGATATTTGCGCATATCGGATCGTAACTTTCTGAATTATGGCCCCTGATTATACGCAAAATCGTCTTGGTTTAGCTTGTGGTCCCTCTGGAGGTTACAATAATTAACCGATTTAAAAAATCGTTTGATTATATCACCGTTACACCCTAAGGAAGGTTGAGTTCAAATTTCGGAAAAATCGGACCAAAATTACCATACAAAATGGCCGCCGTTCGTACGCGAATACGTTAAAAAATGGTATATCAAGGTTGTGGACCCAGTTTAGGTCACAATTTTAATTCGATTTTGATGAAACTTGAAATGCATGTTTATAACCTAAAGATCTTGATTCTTTTCGATATTTGCGCATATCAAATTGTAATTTAATGAATTATAGCCTTTGATTGTAGGAAAAATCACTTTCGATTTTGCTTGTTCTCTAACCATCTCTCGAAAATGTGGGCGTATCCTGCCTGGCAGTGCCAGCTTACTATCTTTATATTTCAGGGTTGGGTTGATAATTACAATGGTCCAACAGGATTACTCGTAGCTGTTAGTATCAAATATAATTATCTATCAATTTATTTATTCTTCTATACATATAGATATAACTGGGATTGGGTGGCCAAATGGTTAGCATGTGCGCACTGTATCATAAGGTCTATCAATCAAGTCAAATGGCGTGGTGGCGATTCACCGGTTGTATGTGACAAGGATTAGGGTCACCTGTCACTGCTAAAGACCCCAACGCGCAAGCCAATTATTGAAAAACATTAAACCATATCTTAGTCCCAAAATGACCTAGTTGTGTTGAGTGGACGTTAAAATCCATTTCTCTCTCTCTCTCTCTCTCTTATTAGCCCAGTTTAGGAGCAGAACAGTAGGACGTTAAACCACATTTCATTTCATTTCTTTATCTCTCTTTTTACTTGAAATATTGTATAGAAATAATGACTGAATAACGTTTATAACATTTGTAAAACAATTTAAAGGAGTAAAAGTCAAGAACCATACAATGCTCCTATTAATTAAACAATTTGACGAGGGGTGGCTCCAATTCAATGAGAAAATATTAAATAAATTTTACATTTATTTTAATAACTTGTGTCTACTACTGCTTATGACATTCAAATATAGATAATTATGTTCCTTGGTGTTTTAGCTTTACTAAGATATATAACAATCTATATTTTATCAAGCAGTTTTTTTTACTCTTTTCCTCAACGGCATGGGTTGGCCATCCTGGATTATGGGAAATGGGCGTGGTCCAGGTTCCGAAATGCAAATTTTTCAAAAACTTGTGCGATAACGATAAAGTCTGAAAATTTCAGAGCATTAGCTTTAATAGTTGACAGTGCAATCTAAAAAACAAATATTTTCTCATTGAATTGGAGCCACCCCCCTTAAACCCACTTTCTATTCCGTCCAAGTAATTAGATAATTTGACAAGATAATAAACATCATTCTATTCCGTCCCATTAATGAGATGTGTATGTTTATTATTACAGATTGGTAAAGGTGTATTACGATGCATGATGGGTAATTTCAATGGTACTGCGGATATTTTACCTGTTGATATAGCAACTAACTTAATGATAACAGTTGGCTGGCATACAGCAGTAAATAAGTAAGTTCTTATATATGTTCGCATGTCCAACAACATCATGGTTTTCTCCGGGTCTCTGGTTTCCAGCCACTGCTAACGTAAAGACCTGTACACACAACCAAGTTATTGAATAAAACTGAACCATGTATTAGTTAAGTGGACGTTAAACCCCATTTCTTCTCTCTTCCTAATATTTGTTGTAATGATTTGGGAAGGATTGGTCGAGGGGTCTAACATGTGCATTTCAGATCATACAGTGTGTCACAGTCTAGTGCAATACAAGGTCTGTTATTGTGTCAACTGACGTGGTTTCGATTCCCTCATTGTATGTGACAAGAAGTAGAGTTGCATGTCCAGCCCTGTTTGTTTCCTTCAAGGTCCTCCAGTTTCCTCCCACTGCTAAAGACCCTACGTGCAAGTGAATTATTGAGTTAAAATTGAACCATATGTTAGTCTCAAAATGACCTAGTTTATGTTGAGTTACAGTTAAACTCTCTCTCGCTCTCCCTCTCTCTCTCTCTCTCTCTCTGGGAATGATGTGTGGAGGGGGTCTGTCATATAGTAAAGTGGAATGATTTCGATCCCAAACTTCTTCTTGACTGGAAGTGGGGTTGCCTGTCCAACCTCTTGTGTTTTTTCCTGGTCCTTGGTTTTACTTCAACTGCTAAATATATAATGTGGATTTTGTTATTTACAGACCAGAAAAATTAATGGTATATAACAATACAACCGGACAACTGAACAAATTTACCTGGGGACAAATGGGTAAGTAAATATATTATGTCATATTTTATTCAAAAAAACTCATCTCATCCATTGATTTTGACTTGATAACAATGTTAAATCAGGATTTTAAACCTCATTCTCATTTGTCATGTCTGTAGTGTCCACAAGGAAAGTAAGTGTGCCACCCATCACTAAGGACCAGGTGTCATTCAGATTTGAAACTGCGCTTACCATCTAGAATCTAACACAGGTATCCATTTAATAGATTGTCATCCAGAAAGTGTTCAATGCCGATTGCTAGCCCTAAAACCAGTTCCAATTTTATTGTCCACCAAAATTAATTGATAGGCCTATATTAAACTTGATTGAATCCAAGACATTATCTTTGGGATCACGGTGGCTAAGTGGGAAAGACGCTTACTTGCTGACTTGGAAGTCGGGTGTTTGATCATTGGCCGAGAAAGTTCATCCAGATTTTCTGTGATGCCGGATGGAGGGCCTGCTGACAAGGACATCTGTCTAGTTGTTTGGATGGTACAAAAAACCAAGGTCCTGTGTACATATTGCGTTCACGTAAAAGATCCCTTGATAGTCCAAGACATTATCCTCAGTTAATAATCAATCTCTGAGTACATATTTGCGAGAAATTTGATGTTATAGAGACAAATGCCAATGATGTATGATTACTTTTAAGATTTCATGAAGATGATATCTATTCTATTTTATTGTGTATTTTTCAGAACGATTTTCCTATGAATATTTTATGAAGAATCCTATTGATGAGATAGCGAGAGTACCTAATCCAAGATTTACCAAATATTTGTAAATATTATTTTTATATCTCCAAGACAATAACATTGTCATATTAGCGCCAAAAGTAGTAGAAACCATGTTAAAGAAATACAATAATTCAAGACTTCTTTTTGGTAGCAATGAAGTAGTTTTAGGGATTGGGTGGCCGTATGTATGTGACAACAAGTAGTGTAGCCTGTCCAACCTTGTGGGTTTTCTCTGATCAAGGAGTTTCCTAAAAAAACCTACACGAAAGCAAATTTTATAAAAAATTGAAACATATAACAGCTGTAGCGTCGCTGTTCAGGCAAAATTTCTCTCATAGCACACTGTACGGCGTTGGTCAGGCAAAATTTCTCTCATAGCACACTGTACGGCGTTGGTCCGCCTTCATTAACCCAGTCGGAGCAGAACAGTAGGACGTTAAAACCCCATTTCAATTTATTTCTATATTTCAGGTTATGGAAAGATTTGAATGTGATATTCGATCACCTGCTTCCAGCTTACGTCATGGACTTTTATCTTTGGGTTGTAGGACGTAAGCCAATGTAAGTTTATATAGTTTTCTCTACCAGCCAGACGTCAATATTTAATCATTTTTGGGGGGTTGGGATGACCTATTGGTCTAGAGTGCTGCGCTTCCACCTCTAGCTGGCCTGTCACCTGGCTTGCGGCTGTAGTTTCGAGCCCTAGTGTGGGCGTATGTGACATGGAGATAGGGGCACCTTCTCAACCTCGTGGGTTTCCTTCGGGCACTCCGGTTTCCTCTCAATGCTATAGACCCCTACATGCAAGCGAATTGAAAACCATGTTAGTCCTAAAAAGGCCTAGTTTGTGTCGAGTGGACGTTTAACCCCATTTCTCTCTCTCTCTTTAATCATTTGACACAATCTTTGTAATTTTCCTAATATTTCCTTCAAGTCGTTCGGCGTGCACGTTGTATTATAGGGTCTGTCTTGAGTCAACTTGCCTATTACAGTCAGTAGGGTCACCTGTTTACCCTCATGTGTTTTCTCTTGGTCCTTCAGTTTCCTCTCACTGCTAAAGACCCCTACAGACAAGCAAATTATTGAAAAAGAGTTGAACCATATGTTAGTCTGAATCGAGTGGACAGTATGCCCCATTTCTCTCTCTTTTTTATGCCCCCTGCACTTACTATTAGTTGCAAGAAAAGAAAAACATTTAAATTTTATAAGATGTATAAAACCATTGTGTTCTGTTGCTTGTAGCTTGGGGGGGGGGGGGCTTTTAGGGGGTGGATGGCCGAATGGTTAGCGCATGCTTTATCATAAGGCCTGTCATTGAGTCAACTAGTTTGACTCCCAGGTTGTACATGACAAGAGAAGTAGGGTCACCTGTCCAACCTTGTGGTTTTCTTCTGGTCCTCCGGCTTCCTCACACTGCTTAAGACCCCTACACGCAAGTGAATTACTGAAATAAAATGAAAACCATATGTTACTCCTGAAATGACGTAGTTTGTATCGAGTGGACGTTAAGCCCCATTTCTCTCTCTTTCTTTTAGCTTTGTGAAAATTCAGGATAAATTATGGAAGGCTGTGAAGAGTTTAGAATTTTTTACGTCCCATGAATGGAAATTTGCTAATGATAATATCATTATGTTAGCTGAACATATGACTGTTAAAGATAGAGAGGTAAGTTGCTTTAACCCAAAACTTAACGGAAATAATGTAGCTCGGTAATAAGTTGTAATTGTATTCCATAGAATGTGACCTGCCATTTAAACAATTTAACAGAAATAACATTCGCTAAAAAAGGACGTGCAGGAAATAATAAAATGGCTAAAAAGAATGAGTAGGTTTATTGACATACTTTAATGTCCCAGGGATGCAATGCGTCATTTCATGGGGTGCCACGAGGGCTAAGTAGGTAAGACGCTGTCTCGCTAGCCTTGAGGCCAAGTGTTCGATCCTTGCATTGGCTGAGAAAGTTCATCAGGATTTCCCAGCGTGGTTTCACCTTTACAGTTGCCTGACGAGGACAACTGTGTAGTTGTTTGAATGAAATAAAAAAACGAGGATCCGTATATATTTATACTTTTCTCTAGGCAAAAAATTAATCTTATCTGCGATGTGAGATATTTGGGTCATATAAGGAAGATATTATTGTCACTTTGTATAGGGAATCCTCTTCCTTGCTGGTAAAAGTTACCTTTGTTATATTCTGTGTTTGAATTGTTAGGGCATATTCAAGTTCTCTTTTGTCCCCAGGGGAATTGTCAGGACTTGGCCTAGAGCTAATCATTGTCCTTCGAGGAAAAAGTACAAATGTTTATTGTATGCCATTTCTTATAAGAAATCTTGCTCCCTGAAAAAAGAGTATTTTATCTGAGATGTGAGATATTTGGGTAATAGAAGGAAGATTTTATTGTCATTTTGTATATAGGGAATCTTCCTCCTCCCTGGTAAAAGTTACCCTTGTCGATGCATGGCTGTGGTATATAAGGAAGAGAACATCTCTCATGAAATAAATTTTAATGAAGTATAATTTTTTACAGATATTTGATTTTGATGTGAGGAAGATTAGATGGGGACAGTATATGGAGAATTATTGTCTGGGAACAAAACAATTCGTTCTCAAAGAGAATCCACAACATCTTCCTAAAGCTAGAAGAGCTCTTCAAAAGTAAGTGCAGTTACTTCCCCTTGTCATTGAATTTGTACCATTCAGACATTTATTTGAGTATTATCTATTTTTAAGATTTGGCAAACGTTAATTTTCAAATAAATGGTGGATTGGATAGTTAATAAGATCTGTAATTTGCATGGTTCGATTCCCAGCTTGTACATGACGAAGAGTAGGGTCGTCTGTCCAACCGCATGGGCTTTTCCCAGATCATACGGTTTCCTCCCATTGCTAAAGACCTCCTACGTGCAAGCAAACCATTGAAATAAAATTGTGTGTTTTCTCCAGGTTCTTCAGTTTCCTTCCACTGCTAAAGACCCCTACACGCTCACAAATTATTGAAATAAAAACTGAACCATATGTTAGTTCAAAGATGATCTAGTTTGTGTCGAGTGGACGTTAAACCACATCTCTCTCTCTCCATTAGCCTTTTCAATGATTTTATAAATTTGTAATAAATTTATTTTTTACTATTTACAGATTACAGAGAATGCATTTCTTGATGAATGCTGTTGTTTTTATGGTTGTGTGGAGATTATTAATCAACCGAGTGAAAGTTGCCAAATCTCTGTGGAATCTACTCATAGGATGGGCGCTTTTCATCTTTCAAAAAATACCCAAATTAGCAAGGTCAACATAGGTTGTGTCATCTATATTTTAATCAGTATTCACAAAACACTTATCTTCGAAACAAGATTAGACAATATTAAGGTTTTGTTTTCATCAGGATTTCCGAAATTCTGTTTAATTTTCAAACCACCTATAAGCTATATTTTTATTAATATTTTGTATTTAATTATTTTGAGATATTAAGCTTGATGCTTTATTGAAAAATTTTAATTATTCATTTAAATGACGTTATATTTTGAACGGACATATTCGTGTGACACATTATTGACGACATGACGTGAAGAGTAATTTTTTTAAAACTTATTATTGATGTTACATAATATTTTGAAACTTTTCATTATTTAGAATATTTGTAATCATCTGAGTTCGCAATTTTGTTTACATATTTGTTAAATAATAAGCTGTAGGAACAAAACTAATCGTATACATGTAAAGTCAAATCTTAGCTTAAAACTTTGATTTGGTTTTTTAAAAGGACAGATATGGAGCTATTCTGTAATTTATTAAAGATGCATTATGTTAGAGCTAAATCTGTCAACTACAGGGTATTATTTTGGTTTTAAATGATATATAAATTATTTTTCAAACATTTATTCACATGACGCGCCTATAGTCAACTCTCTAGAACATTGTATGGCACATATGTAAAGAGATTATAATGTGATCGCTATTTAACTTGAAAATACAGAAGGCAAGGTCTAGTCTTGATTAACATTGCTGCAATTTATAAACAATCTAAGTCAAACAGTGATAACATTGCTCAGAATAAAGTAATTTTGAAGTATCTATTTTGGAACTATTACAACAAGAACAACCAGATTTTTATCTAAATCTTACATAATGCATTTTTAAAGCTTACTGTAGCTCTTGTTTCGTATGCAGGCCTGGAAAGAATGACTAAATATTGAATATTAATAATCAAGTTGCATCATTATTTTGAGCTTAAATAATGATTTGAGTTGTACCTGACAAAATATTGAGTATTTGTCATTATTTTGAGCTTAATTAATGATTTGAGTAATACCTGACAAATATTGAGTACTAATAATTGAGTTGTAGACATTTTGAGCCTGTAGTGCTGGCCATATATTTAAAATATCGATAAATGCTTCTTTCCAGGTTGATCATATGATAAACATGTATTGATTAATCATTACTGAGTGCCAATTACATAAAAATATAAAAGATTATATGATTAATGAATAACATTGTGATATGTTTTTATAGTATATTCTAATTTTTTTATTGGATTTGCTAATATTTATATGTATATGTAGACTAGTTTTATAATAACTGTGTATTACTGATTAATACACCAGATATACAATGTTAATAATTGTGTATTGATATACACTTTTAATAACTGTGTATTACTGATTATAGATTTGTGGTATGCACTGTTAATAACTGTGTATAACTAATTATAGACTTGTGGTATACACTGTTAATAACTATGTATTACTGATTATAGACTAGTATTATACAATGTTAATAACTGTGTATTACTGGTTATAGACTGGTACTATACACTGTTAATACTGATTATAGACTAGTATTATACACTGTTAATAACTGTATTACTGATTATAGACTGGTATTATACACTTTTATCAACCATGTAACACTGATTATAGACTAGTAAACAACTGTTAATAACTGTGTATTACTGATTATAGACTAGTATTATACACTGTTAATACTGATTATAGACTAGTATTATACACTGTTAATAACTGTGTATTACTGATTATAGACTTGTGGTATACACTGTTAATAACTGTGTATTACTAATAATATTTGTCCTGCTGGGAAGGCCTAAATATGTCCTGCTGGGAAGGCCTAGTTGCCACACATGTGGCGTTTGTTACTTACTAGTATCTAGGTGTCATTTAAAAGTGTAAGCCACTGATTTTCATTTCCATTTTTGAGCCAATATCTTAATTTTTCATGGCCTCATTTATTTAATAAAGAAAATATATACAAAGGTCTATAATAAGAGATTTAGTAAACACTAATAAGTGGCAATACTGCACATCTTTATTCATACTGAAGGGAATAATACAATATTCAAAATGATTCATCAGACTAGTCAGTCCAATTGAAGTACAGATCAATAGTTTTTGAGATTTTTTTATACGTTCGAAGGCCTACACTACATTATGATCCAACCAATTATAGTGTAAGGTCACTTCAGAGGTCAAACGAGCAACTTTTGAACCTATTTGACAACAGACATGCATTGATTTTTCTAGTGGGTTACCCACAGCTCTGATAGTTGTTATGATAGTTGTAGTTTTTGTACATTTGTATCTTTGTATCAACTGTTTATAAAGATTAAATCATTACATTTGGTGATGTTCCACCATATTGAAACAAGCAGGGCTACATCCACTGTAACCCAGGTTTCATTTAATCTTGTGTAATTAGCATTAATTTCTTTTAACATTCATTCAATATCAAATCTTTGTTTGAAAATTTAAAAATATAATTTAAAATCACAAAAAATCATCTAAGATTAACAGATACCCAGGTTATAGAGTGATTATTTCGTTATTTATGAATCCAGAATTTGTAAATTGTGAACAGTGTTTTTCTTGTATTTTAAAATGTTTGCTGTGAAATGTAGTTTTTTCAAAGTCACTACTTATCATATCCATGCTTTTGTTCTCCACCATTTTGTGTGTTGTCATGGCAACAGGTAATTCATGGAAATTAAAAAATGTAGTTTATCCTCACTAACGAGAATATGAAATGAAATGGGGTTTAACGTCTTACTGTTCTGCTCCGACTGGGCTAATGAAGACAGGCATATGCCACATAGTGTGCTATGATGGCAATATTGCCTGGACAGTGGCACTACTGCCTACTCTTGTATTGAATTCCAACTGTCAAGGTATCTTTAATGTGCACACCAATCTGTACGCGTGAACACTAACCAGAAAATCCTGGGTTCTGTCCTGGTATTGTCAGAAAAGTTCTTCTGGATTTTCAATGTGATTTCCCTTAATCAGTTGCGCAGGACAGAAGGCCTGGCAAAGAACAGCATTTAGTCACTTGTAGCACACTGCAAGACTTATGCCAGTCTTCATTAGCCCAATTGGGGGTTGGATGGCCAAATGGAACGCCCAGTTGGTGAAAGAAATTAAACCTCATTTCATTTCCAATCACAGAACATCTTTATGTCAAATCTCATGATACACATTGAAAACAAGTATATTTTTAAATAAATATATATTTGACATTTGTTATTTTTAATGAAAACTACTTGTTTTCCTTGAACATCACTGAGAACAACTCTAATACCCTACAACTAGCCTCGGCTGTATGACGAATTCCTCCGAAGGAACTACTTTCAATAAAATAAAAACCAAGTACGAACAATCCAAACCATAAGACAGAATCCGAAGTCTTAAAAACGTTATAGGCAAAATAGTGTATTTAAGCAAAATAGTGTAATCAGCAAATGTATAGGTGTAGGAACATATCACTTATAATTACCATCATACAGTCAAGGCTAGATGTGGAGTACTGGAGGTTTGCCGAGTGCTCTAAACATCTCAAAATGTCCATGTATCATATTGTTTGGAAAGGGCTCTTCATGGAATAATATGTGTGGTTTAATGGTCGAGAGCGAGACATTAAGTAATACATTGAAACAACAGAGGCGATGTTAGTCTCGAGTTGTTGTTTCAATATATTTTGCGAGACCATTAAACAACTTGAAAATACAGACACTTGCACGTGCTTTGCAATGAAATACATTACGCGTTTCTAAAATTTTAACTAGTATAAAAAATGTAAGCTTGGCACATTAAATGGTACGCCAACATCAAAGGATGACGTCACATCTGTATTGTATATGTAAATAATGATTAGTATTGTTGATTTATAACACGTAGGGCCTGTGTGTGAGAGATATAATTACTGTTTATCTTTATTTTGTTAAAATGATTATTGTTTAAAAAATATATTTACATCTAACATCATCTACTGCTTTTAATTATCTTACATTCATTAGTTAAGAGCTAAATCTGTCTATTGTACGTCTTTCTTTAGGCTTCAGATGTTATAGAAATTATTTTTTAGACCTTTATGGACATGACAAACTCTAAATCAACTCTGTAGACCCACGGATGGCTCGGCTACAGCTTGGATTTAAACATTTGTCCATTTTATAATTAAATCAATAATTGGCTAACCAAGTAAACGTTCACAGTTAGTCACTGACATCACTATCATAGGTTTCAGTTGTTGTAGTTGCTTGAGTTATTTTGTTATACGGTCGACGCATGCGTTTATTGACTAGATTTTCATAATTGTGGGATCAGAAACATTCAATTAAATATCCCTTTAATTTGTAAGATAATTCAGTAAGGGAGATAACTCTCTGTTTAGATACAATTCAAGCTTCAGCTTGTAAGATAATAAAAAAATTATTAAAATAATGCAATAAATGAATGTGTATTTATTTGTACAGGTATTTAATCGTACTTGTTATTAAACAAAAAGTTGTAAATATTCCATTGAGGGGGGCATTCAGATTAATAGAGGCTGCATCCAGATTGAGAGCCTTCAGAGTAAACACTGTATTCAAATAATAAGTAGGCCTACCCTAAATCATTTATTTTAAAAAAAAAAGTGTTTGTCTTTAGGAGTTGAATTTGGATAACTCTTCCCGCATGCAAATCTTATAGGAGAACTCTGCTGTATAATATATAGGATAGACCTACTTGCTATAAGACAGGTTTTACCGTGGACCACAACAGTGTTGTAGGAGTGAATGAATGAAATGGGGTTTAACGTCCTACGCTTAAGCACCCAATCTGTGCTTATTGAAGACCGGCATACACCATACAGTGTGCTATGAGGGAAATTTAGCCCGGGCAGCAACTGATTTCCAACTGCCAAGGGTTCTTTTAAGTGCACCCCAATGTTTACAGGGACCTCGGTTTTTCGTTACTGACAAGGGGAAATCATGCCGGAAAATCGTGAAGAGCTTTCTCGGCCAATGCAGGGATTGAACATCCGACCTCCAGGCTAGCCTCATCCATTTAGCCACTGTGATCCCCGTGTTGTAGGAGAACCCTACTGCATAATATAGTGGACCACAACAACAGTGTTGCTTGCAGTATAGTAAACTCTGTATCACACAGTTTATAAATTGCAGGTGTGGGGGGGGGGGAGTGGTTCAAAAGTGATTAGGATATCTTGTATAGGGTGTTTTTATTTACTTGTCATTTTTCTTGATTGTGGAATTAAACCAATATAATGTTGGTGGTTTGTAAAACAAATTAAAAGCATGACTGCATTTTTGTCACTTTGTCTGAAGGTTTGATGTGCCATATGATTAATTAAACATATAATAAAATAACAATCACTAACGTATTGGGAGTATTTGCTACTCATTTCAATATATAATTGCCATTGGAACCCTAATGACCTGTTGACAAATTTTCAATTCATCAAACATGTATCATTGAAACATTTTCTCACTGATTCAGCTGTTAGAATATTGGGGGGAGTTGGATGGTCGAATGGTTAGCATGTGTGCGTTGTATCATAAAGCCTGTCATTGAGTCAACAGGCGTGGTTTCAAATCCACGGTTGTACAAGACAAGAAGTAGGGTTGCCTGTCGTGCCTCGTGGGTTTTCTTCAGGTCCTCCAGTTTCCTCCCACTGCTGAAAACTTCTACGCTCAAGCGAATTATTGAAATAATTTGTGTCGAGTGAACGTTAAACTCTCTCTCTCTCGTTAAAATATTGCAGTTTGTAAGGGTTTAACAATATATCATTTGATGTTCCGAGACTTGAATCAAAAATAGAATAACATTAATTGTTAGATTTATTTATTATGTTTTTCATATACATGTATATATATATACCGATATATGTATCTATGTATTGATAAGGTTTTTTATGATTTTTAAATATGAACAAATCAGTTGTTGTTCAATCTTCAGAACGCCGAGAGGAAAAGGCTGGAAAACTTGGGTTGAGTTCAGCCTGGGCCTATTTATTTATTTATTCTTGGCCTAGAAAACTCATTGTAACTGATTGAATTATTCAGTTGTTAGGTCATATATGCTAGCCATCTTTATTGTAACAAGATTGAATAAATCAGTTGTTACATCATGCTAGAAATATACTGTAATATAATTGAATTGTTACATCATGTTAGAAATGTATTGTAACAAGATTGAATAAATCAGTTATCACATCATGCTAGAAATATACTGTAATATATTTGAATTGTTACATCATGTTAGAAATGTATTGTAACAAGATTGAATAAATCAGTTTTTAAATGATACTAGCTAGCTATATATACTGTTACATCATTAAATTGCTCAATTGTTACATTATACATATGTATATATGTTACAGGAAACAAGCATAATCAGTTATGTATAATTACTAAAATTTTCAGGTATTATTGTTACCTGTAACATATATATATATGCTAGCCATGTATGTTTGTAACATGTTTGAATGGTTCTATTGTTAAATCATGCTAGCCATCTATGTATATTGTAACATGATTGAATTTATTGTAACACAATTGAATGAATCAGTTGTTACATCATGCTAGAATATACTGTGACATAATTGAATGATTCTACTGTTACATTATGTTAGAATGTATATTGTAACATGATTGAATTGTAACTTGATTTAATTGTTACATCATATATTATGCTTGCCATGTACACTGTATATTGTAACATAATTGAATAATTCTACTCTTACATCATGTTAGCATCTATTTTGTATTGTTCTAGTGTTACATCATGCTAGACAGCAATCTTTACTGTAACATGAATTCTATGTAATTAAAATGATTGTAGTATTTCTTTACATTCTTGTTAGTTCGGGTTTTTCTGTTATGGATACTAAAATACCAGTCAAGTTTGTAAATGCTAGACTGTATAAACACCCTTTTAAAAACTATAAAAGCCAAAGTGGCTCAGTGACAAATAGCGGGGTCGGGATGGCCTAGTGGACGCTTGCTGGATGGTCACCTCTGGCTTTCCGTCATTGTTTTGATCCATGGTGGGGGCGTATATCACATGGAGATAAGGGCGCCTTCTCAACCTTGTGGGTTTACTCTGGGTATTCTGGTTTCCTCCCACAGAAAAGACAACTTGTCTGCAATATCACCCATTTTGGAAGCAGAATTTAAGCTCTAAGAGCAACCACAAATATTTAAAGGTGACAAATTATTTGCTGAGAAATTCCTTAAGATTTTCCAGTCCTGTTAGTGTTGCAGGATTGAAGGCTTGGCAATGAAGAATAGATAGCTAGTTTTGTGGATGGAACAAAAACTGAGGCCCAATGTAGGCTATAGCCTATACCACTGAATGCATGTTAAAATCTAAATGTGTAAACCACGTCTAAGAGAAGTTTGTTATTTGACAAAATAGGGTAACCACAGCAAGTGGACTCGCTGAATGGGAGAAAATTTGATGGAGTTGACTATGAAAAGTTTGACAGACATTAAGGGTGATTCATGTTTCAACTAGAAACCAGAATCTGTCTGCTTTTCACATTGCTTATATATATATGGTGAAAATATGCCAAATGCAGTATGTGGATATCACAAGATGGAATATGCCACATTTTATGAATATGCCATGGGCATGTCACATCTTGATAATATGAAGTAAATGTAGTGTTTAACCATAGAGCTGTATGTGTTTAACACAAGTTAGCATGGTGTAACATTGGTACCACCTCTGAAATCTGAAGTGACATCTCCATGGTGTACATCTTGATTAAAATATTTCAAGTTTTGCATTTGAGATGGCTGGCGCCAAAATAGTTTGGCACCCCTAGTTGTAATGCCTCAAACTTAAAAATAAATTTAAACTCGAATTGAACAAGCTTATTATAGTGAACTTGAAAACGTGTTTGGTCCGAGGACAGCTTTTAGAGTATTGCAGTGGTGGTTGCATCCAAAATAATCATTTTTGAAACAACCCGATATCACGTGACACGTCACATGATATGAAAATGGCGCTGGATGTAAACAAAAAAATTTGTTTTATAACAGTCATTAAATGTTATATAAGTAGCGTCAAAGATTGACAGGTATTGATACATTGGTGGTAATTATGATTATATCTAAAGCCCTAGAGAATACAAAATTTAGATGTAGATCTTTTTGGTGTAAATGTCAAAGAAATGACATACAGTAGGCAGAAATTTCCCGAATAGCATCTTGCATGGGGTCTACTCATCTTCATTAAATCTGCTGTTACAGAAAAGTACATGCAGACAATTAAATCCCTTATCATTCATCTAAATAACAATTTCATTATAATTTTAAACCAAATCTAGAACAAAACATTTATAAAAATAATAGGCCTATGTCAAATTTTTTAATTATTTTTTTCATCACAATCATTATTGTTCTAAAATTGCAGAAAGAAATTAAAGTGTGATATAGACTATAATGTCAACTGCAAAAGGAAAAACTGTTCTAGCAGGAGGAGTGGAAATATGTCGGATACTGAATGGTATGTGGCAGGTATCTGGGGCTCATGGTCATGTTGATCCTCTCAAAGCAGGTAGGACCTTTATCAGCCTCTAGAGAGAGAAATGGAGTTTAACGTCCACTCAACACAACTAAGTCATTTCAAGACTAACATAATGGTTTTAATTTTATTTCAATAATTCGCTTGTGCGTAGGGGTCTTTAGTAGTGGGAGGAAACCCACGAGGTTGAGAAGGCGCCCCTTTCTCCATGCCACATATGCTCACACCAGGGCTCGAAACCACAGCTGCTAGAGGGTTTAATGTTAACTCGACAAACACTAGGTCATTCGGGACTTACAATGTAATAAAGACAGGCATACACTATGTGATGTGCGAGGAGGGCAATTTTGCCCAGATTGCAGCAACTGTCATGAGGTCTTTGACAAGACACAGACCTGGATATCTTAGGATTTTTTTTTGTCCCTTGCCAAGTTAACTGTCAAACAGCATTGAGAAAAGGAACTAAAACTGAATTTCCTACCGGCGCCAAGACCTCCTGCTTAGTGAATAAGCGACCATGGTTCTCTCTATATCTGTTAGTTTGTTCATATTTCTCTATGAATTATTTCAACTGATGATCCATATAGACTATCTGGTTTCCTCCCACTGTTAAAGACCCCTACGCGCAAGCGAGTAATTGAAATAAGAAAATAAAAACCATATGTTAGTCCTGAAATGACCTAGTTGTGGTGAGTGGACGTTAAACCCCATTTCTCTCTCTCTTATATAGACTTATATGATCTGTTGAATAGTTCTAGCTGATGATCCAATATAGACTAATATGATCTGTTGATATTGTTAGACGATGATCCATCTAATACATGTATAGTATGTTCTTCATATTTCAGCCGATGAAATGTTGCTTTACTACGACACTGGATTAACAACATTTGATATGGCTGATATATATGGTCCAGCGGAGGAAATATATGGTCTATTTATTAAAAAGGTAAAGAAAATATCAGTTTTTTTATCCACAAATTTAGTAATAGACCACCCACCTCCCAATTATCTATTTAATATGATCTGTTTAGTATCCCACCATGATCTACATGTATTTAGTATCCCACCATTGACTATTTAATATCTTAGTATCCCATCATTATGTGTTCAATTTCCCACCCTGATCTTATCAGTATCCCACCATGATCTATTTAATATCCCATTATCCCACTATGATCTATTTAGTATCAGACCTTTATCTATTTACAATATCACCATGATCTATTTAATATAAACTTATCCCACAAGTATTCAGTATGGCATATGTTGGATATCTCTATTCACACAGCCTGTAATCTATATATATGGGGTATTTTTTTTTATATTTGACAGTTGGCTAAAGAGAGAGGAGAAGAAGCAGTGAAGAAAGTTCAAGGCTTTACAAAATTTGTACCCAGACCAGGACCAATGACGAAACAGGTTAACATCAATATTCTACCTGCAAAAAATTGTTGAAATAAAATAGAGCCATATGTTAGTCCCAAGATAACCTAGACTCAGTTGACGTTAATCCTCACTCTATATAAAAAATCGACTAAATTGGAACAACTGACGTGGTTTCGATTCCCTATTTGTACCTGACAAGGAGTAGGTCCGCCTGTCCAGCTGTGTGAGTTTTCTGCATGTCTTCCGGTGGACCCTCTGGTTTTATACCTTAAATCAAATTCATGAAATAAAATAAAATTGAACCATATGTTAGTCCAAAAAAGACATAGTGTGCATTGAGTGGGTACTAAAACCTTTCTCTTTCTCCCCCCTCTCTCTCTCTCTCTCTCCCCCTCTCTCTCTCTCTCTCCCCCTCTCTCTCTCTCCCCATTTATCTCTCTCCCCTCTCTCCCCCCTCACCCCATTCTCTCTCCCTCTCCCTCCCCCCTTACCAACCCCTCCATTCTGCACCACTGACAAGGGGAAAATATGCAGGGGTCAAGTCACACACTTTTTAGATTCCTCACTTTGCATTGATAGGAAATGTTACACTCCATTTTTCTCTCTCTATATATATAGGTAGTGGTAGCAGCCATAAGAGAGTCGATGAAGAAAATGAATGTATCTAAGATTGACTGTGTTCAGTTTCATTGGTGGGATTATAGTGATAATAGATATTTAGATGCCATGGTACATTTAATGGATTTAAAATCACAGGGTTTGATAGGTCAGTACACATATAACTAAACATATTTTACAGAAATGTTCTTCCACGGTTCCACGAATTTCACATTCAGTAAGTTTGGGGTCAATCGTATTGTGCAGGGTTTGTGTGTCAATTATTCATAATTTTTCCTTTCCATTTCATTTTCCTATTGCATTACATTCCTTATCATTTCATGTGTTTATCTCACTGCTTTCCATTTTATTTCATTGCTTTCCCTTTTGTTGCTTTCCATTGTATTACTTTCCATTTTGTGGCTTCCATTTTATTACTTTCCATTTTATTACTTTCCATTTTATTACTTTCCATTTTATTACTTTCCATTTTATTACTTTCCATTTTATTACTTTCCATTTTATTACTTTCCATTTTATTATTTTCCATTTTATTGCTTTCCATTTCACTCCATCATTCATATCCGTTCCATTCCAGTGCATTCCTTCCCAGTGCATTCCTTCCCAGTGCATTCCTTCCCATTGCATTTCATTCCTTTCCATTTAATTTCATTCCTTACCATTGAATGCCAAGTCTTTCCATTCCATCCTATTTCGCCCCTTTCCTTTCCCACCCCACCCCGTTCGTCCCTTCCCTGTCCAAATCAAACGTAATCAACGCAAATTTTAAAACTTTATAAACTGTATTACTAGATTTCTATGTTATTATTTGACTAAAGGTGAGGTGTCATTGACTAATTTTGATACAACCAGAATGAAGGAGATGACAGATAAAGGTGTCGTCCTGTCCAGTAACCAGGTCCAGTATTCTCTCATTGATACCAGACCTTCTGTTAAAATGGCCGATTTCTGTTTAAAAAACAACATCAAACTTCTTACCTACGGAACACTGTGTAAGTTAAAGGAACCAAATCCCTATTCTTTGATACTTAAAAATGTAAACAAATGAATAGCAACGCATATAATACTATAATATGAATACATGTATATATAAACTGATTTACTTTCAATTGTTACTGTAATTTCTAATCAGTTATGTTCGGCAAAATTGGATGACAGCCATTGTCGTCTCAGTTACAACGGTACTATTCCCCGTCGTTTTTTTTAGCCTCGTTCATCGAGTGGCTTTATTACAAATGGCGCCCCAAAGTATTGGATTGGATAGAAGCTCATCTTTTTACAGCAAGATACCAACATTAAATATAACACTGGGATACTGACTTATAAAATTATGAATGAAAAATGTCCACGTTACTTTCAAAATTATTTATGTTTACAATCTTCTATGTCTACTACAACTCTCTGTCTACGTTCGGAAACAAAAAACTCATTACATCTTCCAAAATGTCGTATGGAGGCCATGAAAAGAACTTTTAAATACAAGGCTAGTTTACTCTGGAATTCATTACCTCAGGTACTCAAACAATATAACGATATATTGAGTTTTAAGACAGGACTGAAAAGGGAATTAAAATCTTAATATGCAATCCTTTTCCTATAGTTTTATACTCTCTTTTCATCTTCAATATACATATGTAAATATTAGCTTTAGTTCATTTTATTTTAATGTGTCAGTCACATCATTTTATATTCATGTTACGCTTTCATATATTGACTTACATCATAATATTCTTATTTTCATTTTCTTACATTATTATTTTGTAAATATGTTATTGTAGTTTTATGTAGACAGATCCCAGGGAAGATTGCCTTGTGCAACTGGGTCTCTAATAAAGTTATTATTATTATAACATTAATGTTGATTTGAACTGACCAATAAGTCGTTTTTGTATTGTTGAAGACTTAGCAACTTGCTTTTTTTAACACATCATTCGTATAAATCTTTTTGTAAGTCTTATATCGAGTACCTGTAAGACAGTGTGTTATGTGACTCTCACAGTCTGCCGTGTAGGCCTACCGTGTGCCACCGTGCGCGAAAATGTCTGCGGACGGTGGAGAACGGCCAGGGCACACGGTGGTTCGTTATCAAAGCGGGCAACACGTTAATAGGGCGTTGGCGCTTATTTACACCCGGTGGGACACGGCGAAAGTTTTGGGCATGTTCAAAACTTTGGCCGGCTGACACCGGCCACAAGTAAGCGGCAATGGGACGGTGTTGAACGGTATGAATACGTTATATAAACGGTCACACTGTATAAACACGTTCACAACACGCTCATACACAGTTACAAAACGGTGATGAACGGGCAAAAAAGAATCCACCGTCTTCAACGGGTTGTAAGCGGGTTGTGAACGTGTCATGAACGGGGACTCGCTCACAGAACGCCCCGAGCAATTAGGGGAAGCTAAGTGAATGGTAGGTGGCTGCTAGAAACGGCCAACATTTTCAACAAAAGTCAATCTCGGCGGTGAAGACTGTATGCGCCCGGTGAGAACGGCCAGAAGATGGCAACGAAACGGTGAAAAGATTATTTTTTTTTGCGGCCGGAGACAAGTTCGCTCAAAACCCAACGTTCTGGACTCTGTTCTATTTTTTCAATAGCCCGGCAGGTTGACGGTAGGCATACACGGCAGAGTGTGAGAGCTCCATTATGAATCCAAGCAACACCACTGGTATTGAATAGGACGCACTGTTCCTTTTTCTCATGTCTTTTTACATCACATTTCCATAAAGTATATTAATTGAAACTTTTAGAGTCTAGGCTACTTAACATTTAGACTTAGCATTTTGTCCCTTTTTAAAGGATCGTTAGCTGATAAAAATACAGATCCTATTTCGTTTCGTTTTTTATAGTTCAAAATTTCGTCTTACTTCTCTTCACAACACCAGTTATATAAGCCGCGTTCTGGTTATTGTGGGGATTGGTTAGCCAATAAAACGGTCTGTTTTCGGTGAGTTCTTGGCCTGCGATCACAGAACTGTAGTCAAACTGTAATCAATCTGACGTCATAGGATCAATAACCGCTCGTATGACCTCTCACAAACAACCGGTCAGATCTGCATCTAGTTTTGGCTTCTTCATGACAAGGTGCAGGTTGCTCGCGTTCATCCTCGTGGGTTTCCCCGGTACCCCCGGTTTCCTCAAGCGGATTATTGAAATAAAATTGAATCATATATAGTTTGTGTCGAGTTGATGTTAAACCGACTTTTCTCTGTCTCTACTTTGGTTTGAAATATTAAATAACACATATATTACAATGCTCATTAATTTTGTTTTATTTCATGTAGGTGGGGGTTTATTAAGCGAGAAATATTTAAATCAACCGGAACCACAATCTAGAAGTGAACTTAATACAGCGTCACTGAGCAAATACAAGAGAATGATAGGTTAGTCCATTAAAGCCCCAATACCACTCTTGTTGTAACTGAATAATATGTTCCAATCTTTATTCTGGTCAACAATTTGTACTATTTTACAATTTTCCAATTAATAAATGATACAAATTTCATCTTAACAAACCTAATTATAAAAATTGGAAAAATTCAACTACATGCCGTAACATGGTTTGAAAAGCCTTAAGTAAGCACTTTCAAATGCAATTTGGATTTAAACATATTTTCGAACCCTCTGGACAACTAAGATAGATGGTAATGGATAATTTACACAACAGGTAGGACACTTAAACATCTTGTAGTTAGAATAAGGCTATTTTTTTTCTGGACCTGTCAAGCCAGCAAGAGTGTTATTGTCCCTTTAAAGTGCAATATTGGTGTCAGTCATTATCACAAATGTGACAGAGCTGGTTAAACACAATCCAAATATAATTTTAACATAGAGATCATTGCTACGATATATGAGAAATAAAGGTTTCATGAATCGGAAGTGAAGAACGCAAGAGGAAAACACGAGTTATCCCTCTATGTAACAGACTAAAGTGACGATTGAAACCTTTATTACTCATCTATTGTAGCAATGATCTCTGTGTTAAAATTATATTTGGAAAGTGTTTAACCAGTTCTATCACATATGTGATAATGACTGCCACTTATATTGTCCTCTAAATTTGGTACTGCTTCTAGAAAATATTCCTCGTTTCGCTCGGCTATCAGACTTGACATTTATAAAATTGTAATGACGATCAAGTCGTTAATTTCCAAGCATCTTACCATTCCCCGCTAGGATTGAAACTTGACCATTCTTGCCGGGGGAGGTTGGGCTGGTAGTGGCTACGTGCGCGACTGCGCGTCTACTGTATTTTAGAAAGTCCAATGTGTCTTACATATTTGATTTTGATGTTAAGAGCCACATTTTCATGGCAAAATAACAACATCAATATGGATTGAATGGACCAATATTGAATTCTAATTTTGTGCTTTTAATTTCGAATATTATGGACAATACTGAGTTAGAGACTTAGCTCATTTAAACAACCGTTTTAGTAGAGTCTTGAATCCAACTGGGTACATTTAAACGTGACGTAAGCGGTGAAAATTTAGATAGTGTCAGTGGCTTTATTTTGTGAATTTTTTTTCAGATGCATGGGGAGGTTGGAGTCTTTTTCAAGAGCTTCTAAATACCTTAGATACCGTTGCCAAGGAACATCACGTTTCCATAGCAAACGTTGCTACTAGATACATATTGGATCAACCTGCAGTTGGCGGAGTTATCATTGGTTGTCGTTTTGGTGTGCCCGGTTGCCAGCATATAGACTCTAATCTAAAAACTTTTAATTTGAAACTGACAAACTCTGATATTGACAAGATAGAAGCTGTGATAAAAAGAGGGAAAAATTTAATGAGCATGATCGGGGATTGTGGGGACGAATATAGATAAAATACAGACTGTATTAGTGTGCGTTTTTACATACTAATGTCCAAAAGAAAGATTAAAAACATTTGATAAAAAAATTACTGAGTTTGTTTCTCGAACCCAAGTCAACATTTCAAAGCAAAAAAAGGAAAATAAATTGACATTGTACCCAAATACGGCATACAATGGGAAAGCGACTTCCGTTGATGCATCACGCAATGCACGGAGTATACTTCATTCCTGTTTCGGGGTTTCACCACATCCGGTTCGTGGCAATACCCTAGCAACGTAAAGTAAATCGCTATGCTGGGAGGGGGGGGGGAATAAATCTAATGGTTTCATGCAACTAATAAATTTTAATGTTTTTGTTTTCTTGAAACTAATAGTAAGCGTAGAGGAACATAAACAATTACACAAGACAAATCCGTGGACATACACACATTATACACAAGACATAGCCACTCGGCAAATCTCGACAGATTCAGGTACCCTACATCTAGACTCGGATGTATGACGGGATTCCGCCATTTTGGAACTATTTTAAAGGACCCGGATACAAAATGGGTGCCACCATGGAGATTATATCAACAACTGAAAAATGTCTGCCATTTTGGGACTTTTTGTAAAAGCGGAACGTTTTCCTGTTAAAGTAAATCGGTAGTCGACTAGCCGCATCGCAAATGTATGGTCGTAGGAGAACATATCAAGTGTCGACATGCAGTCGAAAGTCTCGATCTGTATAATATTGAATAACCTGAAAATATTGAATATAACCTTTTCTATTTTAGACCACATTCCATCCGTCGGTCCAAATGTCGACGCTCAAGAAATTAAAGTTAAAATTTATACATAGTGTTCAAAGTCATTTCAGATAAATACTGTCAGTCATGGACTTTGATCGAATTGAAAAATCTAGAGGCTAAAGTTAATATCCGAGTGACTTTCAATTTATCTACCGGGTCATGAGACGAGGCGAATTACGATGATGACTTTCCCTTGACCCTACCGATTTTATTGAGACTTTAAGATTTGGTCTGTAGTTGGTCCACCAATCTGAACCATAATTAACAAGTTTTCTTCTTGATATAATTGAAATATAGGGCAACTATGGCTAAAAGGGGTATGACTCTATTTTCTTGAACCTTTAAATAGACAAAAAAGGTTCTAATAGTACAATTTAATGTAATATGAATGTATGAAAAGTGATTTACATTCAATTTTTGAGAAACAAAATATTGTAATTTCTAATCAATTATGTTCGGTGAAATACGCGAAGAGTTCAAACCGAACGGCAGTCGTTTGCATCTTCTGAGTGAATCCTACACGTTTTTGAAATTCTTATTAAATTTGTCATTTGTAAATCAGCATTTACTTATTATCCACATTGGTTTTAGAATATGTTTTTCTTTGTCCATTACAAAATGAAATACGTGGAGAATTCAAACCGAACGGTGGTCGTTTGCGTCTGCTGAGTGTATCCTACACGTTTTTGAAATTCTTATTAAATTTGTTATTTGTGAAACAGACTTTAATTATTACTTCAACATCGTGTTGTAGGATGTTTTTATTTGTTCATTACAGGATGACACCCGGAACCATAGGATACACGACTCGTTTTCTGATTATAAATTAATTGTGTCTTAAATATTTATCCGCCAAGCTCCAGATAGAGATCTAGTGAATAACGAACTAGAATGCTTTCCAAACACGAGATTCACTTGACGCTGCAACTTTAGAATGATATAAAAAATAAAATTTAATGGATCTTCAATTTCCTTTTTTACTAAAAGGGAGAACTATCACGATTGTTTTATAACAGAGTTAACAGTTTCTTCGGAGTTCTATTATATAATTATTTTATTTTATTATGTTTTATGACAACCGCACGCGAGAAAACTATTTTTATCCACTTTTTAAATATATAACCTTGAGTACCGATATAGTACGTGTTTTAACAAAATGGTCTACCTCCATGACGTCATGGGTGACGATATTGTTTGTAGCACAACTGTCATGGCGTATTCTCACAATTCTATAAAAATTGTTTAAATTGACGTGATCGCCATTCCCACACAGCTTAATTGACCTTCTCTTATTTATAACTCCGGGACATATTTAAACAGAACTTCAAACAGCTCGGCCATTGATTATTCTTAATTAGACCAGAATATCCTGAAATCGATTAAACAGATTTGTATTGATATTTTATTAACGTGTGGCTAAATGAGTAGGCTAAGGCGCTGGGGATACGGTCCTGGGTTCCATCTCGGTGTTGGTCGAGAAAGTTTTCCCTTGTCAGTTGTGCAAGACGGGGGCATGGCCGCAAAGAGCGTTTAGTCCCACTGATTGAAGTTCCCGCGTACAAGTTGGGGGTGTACGTAAAAGATCTCATAGCGAACGTCTGGACAAAATTTCTCGTATTATATCCCTGTCTGATGTTATTGAAGAACGCTTGATCGGATACGGTCCTGCACATTTTGTCACGTCAATTGTGGGTTAGGCTTGGCCCAGGGTTAGGGTAAGGGCTAGCCCTGTCTAGATCGTGAGACTCTGACCCTTATCCTAACCCACAATCCACATATGGCGTCATAAAATGCGCTGGACCGTCTCCGATCTAGCGGTTTCACTTGGATGCCGAAGTTTGATTGACATTATACGACTTCAGAAAGAGTAGTCCTATTGTTATGTTACAAATAAGATAAACTACCAAAACGTCCAGAGGCGCAAAAACATATTTCCCCGAGGGTGGGGTGAAACCAATTATTACCCCCAGTAAGGTCGAAAGATACCGGTAGTTATTAACCCCAAGTATTGAATTTTGTAAATTTTAAATGACTTTGTTAAATAGGCCTCAAGTTGGTTTGAGTGGAGTGTGTAAGTAAGAGACACCGACAAACCGGTCACTAGGCACAAAAATCGCCCCATTAGACCAAATGGACTAAGCTCAGAGAGGTCCTACGGCACACCCAAAACACCCCTGTTGTGCGTCCTTGAGCACATATGGATATATTTTCATAAAAATAAACACACCTGTATGGTTACAACTTCTGAATTTATTAACATGCTACGTTTCAATACACATACAGGTATCGTTATCAAGCAAATATATATACAAGTGTGTTTATTTTTAGTGAAATCTATTTCTATATGTCTTATAACGATTATATTTTCATAAATTAAATATTAAGTACGCATGCTTTGCTTTAACTCTTTCCTTAGGAGTATTTTGACTTTGTTATTACCGGTATTAGGACTTCGTACATTGTTCTTTTTACATGGAAAAGACATAGTAGCAGAGCATTTAATATTGGCAGCGATACCCTTCCATACAGGCGACCCTACTTCTTGCCAATCTGGATTTGTATGGTATTCGAGTGAGTTCAATTATTAATAACAGTCGTATTCAAAGATCGCAAACAACTTGCGGTATTTTGATTTGTAATCATGTTTGTACCCCCTCGTCATTAGAAATGAAATGTAAGCGAATATTAATGATTGAATTGGCAGTTACTTGGTAGTTCTACCATCGTTCCACGCAAATAGATAGATAATTGTTATTGCTTCAGACCAGCAAGGGGTCAAAAGTTATCAGGAATGGTGGCGCACTTTCAGATTGATGTCGGCTAACGATTTCCGGTTTGTCGCTGACGCCATGTTGATGTGGTAATCCCCCGGCTTATGGTGATTACATTTTTTAGGAGAATATCTTCCAATAACTAACCGCGAATCGGAACTTGGCTAACTGCCGAGGAAATTAAAAGTGCCGATTTTCAGACTTTGATGCCCGAATCTCACGTCATACCGCTATATTGAATTGCAAAGTTCATTTCGAGAGCTGAGTTTCGGGTAAGAACAGAAATACCGGAGATATGTTTTCCATGTTTTAAAAACAGAAAATAAATGTGGTTTAATATCTAACTATTTTGTTCCAAACTGGGCCATTCAGTGTGGTGTGAGAACCTGAAAACGATACATCCGCCTAAAAACAAAGACAAGTTTTCCTTTCCAGCCCGGTCCACGCCCATTCTGTGTTATCTGGGGACACTTTTAGCCGGACAGCAACAATTCTGCCCAAATGGAGGGTGGGGGAAGGGGTGTATATATGGCCGAATGGTTAGCACATACACGCTGTATCATAAGGTCTGTCATTTGGTAAAGACTACAGAAGCCATGTTGAAATCTCAGCTCATCAGGGCAAGAACTTTATCGTTGTAAGTGATATGGATATTCAGTCACCCGTCCGATCAGGCATGTTTCCCCCGAGTTCTTCGGTGTCTTCCTGCAGTAATGATCGAAATCATTCGCACGATCTGTGCCAAGGGCCAAATTGGAAAAAGGCCTCAGGCCTAATTTGCTACCCTTGTAAAATGACGCGATTATTATTTTTATTATTATTAAACGTGGCCAAGTAATAAGCATTAACTGTAGTCCGTAGAATTGTGACCTGTATATTCCAGGTCAAAATTATGCCTTTTTGAATCCACGATCTACTACTTACAGATACGTTCTGATAGGTTTCGATACAACACGATTGTTACAACTGACCACAGTAAGATACCTGATAGGATCAACACAATTAGGCCTACTCCACGACTAAAACCACGATTTCAATCGCAGCACGAATCGTGATAGTGGGGACCTAACATTCCTTTCTGCCGGAAATTCCGGGCAACTTTCTTGGCCATCATCGGGATATAATCAAGTCTATACTTGACGTACACCATGCCACACCATTCTTTGTTTGCGAGGATGAGTAATCTGATAAAAAAAAATGGAGATTTACGACAAATCCGCCATTCATACTGCCACTAAAGGCGATCTTTATTAAGAGTCATAATTTAATATCGCGTTTCTAAACAGCTTGAAATGAAATACAACCGAATTCCAGATATATTATTAAAAATATCTAGAAGCTATAAATCAACAAAGTAACCGTCCGTGTGTTGGGCGAGGTTTCATTTGATTGTCTAGCATTTGTTTAGCGTTGAGAGAATAGTCAGGAACCGCCTCAAGTCGCGAAAAACCGAGATCCCATCGATACGTTTACGGGGACCTATAAATATTTTTGACACATGGAATTTGAAATCAGAGTAAGCCGTTGCGCAATTGTCTGGGCAAACTTGCCATATATATATTAAAGTAGATGAAGCACAAGTACGTCTTTCTTTACGGTAGATAAATGCATAAAAAAAAATAAAAAATACGCCCAGGTAAAAATTTCTCCACTTTACTTCATTCCGACATACATTAAGTCATATAAGCTAGCTGTCTGCCCTCTATAGGCGTCTTCAGATATTAATAATGTATATAAAATATTCAAATACGATACATATATATATATACATTCTTAGAATAATAGATTTCCTTGAAAATGGGTTATACATAATATTAAGTAACATACAACACAAGGTTAAAAGTATATTATACATAACATGACATTAATCTACATAGTCTTCCTTGGTATAGTCAATACAAGAATATATAGATCAAATGTTTATAGATCAATTATTAATTAAGTAATCTGGCTATAATAATTTACATATTCTTCCTGGTGTAATTTGACAATAGAACCATACAGAAGTGAAGAGATTAATTAGATGTCAATAGATCAATTATGTAATTTGGTTGTAAATAGAGAATCTCCTACGGGTGTTTTTTGATATCAAAAAATATCAACACAAGTTGATAAAGTAAAAAAACGAGGCTCTGTCGATTTTTTTTTTACTTTATCAACGAGTGTTGATATTATTTTGGTATCACAAAACACGAGTAAGAGATTTTACTTATCACCCAATCCTTTCTTACATGCAAAAATAAATAAATATAATTCTTTGGTATAGATTTCACTTTTACTGAACCTAATTACATTACAGCGTAGTGATACATCATTTTTTGACAGCAGTTTAGCTATTGTATAGTCCTATATACTGACCCAGTTTTTTCCTTCAAGGTCAATTAAAAAAAAAGCATTTTTAAAAAAAGCGGTTTCTTTAAAATAAAAGAAAGTAGTTCCTTTTTAATTGACCAATCAAATTTATGTAAAGCGATATCTCCACAGTAGATTATGTAATTTATCACACAAGCGATATCTACTGTCAAATGTATTATTGGGTGATAAATTAGTTTATATCCCCTTTATTCTCTAATAAACCGATTATAGAGAAATAAAGTAATATAGGGTTTAAAATACCCTTAATTGGTGATAGAAGTAAAAAGTGTAAAATTATATTTTAATATTTTATTTAGGCGTTCTTAATGCTTCAGTAGTTAGGCCCCTAGCTTGATCAATATCTACATTAATAACCCCAAGTGGTTAATCCTTTTTCAATAAATCGGATCTCAATTCATTAAGTCATGAAATTCTAAGATCTTCGTTTAAAATTATATCGCATAGTTTTCTAGCAAGAGAAAAGGGTATATTATTTTTAACATGACGGGGATGACAAGACTTATAAGATATATAGTTTTTAGTATCTGTTTCTTTGGAGTAAATATCTGTAATAATTTGAATATTAAATCTCTTAACGAGAACATCTAAAATCACTGCATTATGTATAGCCCTGTTGTCGCAGATCATTCTGAAATATTAACAATTGAAATTTGTATCAGAATCAGTACCGGGGGGGGAGGAGAGAAAAGGGTTTAATTTCCACTCGACACAAACTAGGTCATTTCGGGAAAAACGTATGATTAGATTTTATTTCAATAATTCGCTTGCGCGTAGGGGTCGTTAACAGTGGGAGGAAACTGGCCAGGCGGAGAAAAACCACAAGGTTGGACATTTGACCCCACTCCTTGCCACACCAACGGGGGATTCGAAACCTGTACGCCAGTTGACTCAATGACAGGCGTTATGATACAGCGCGCGCACGCTAACCATTCAGCTATCCAACCCACCGAATTAGTAAGGCACTGTTTCACTAACCAAAATGTCTCGTGATCGATCCCAGACGGTGGGCTTGTCACGGAATGCGCCTAGTCGTTCGTATGAGGCGACCAACCTAGATTCCGTGCACGCCTTGGTATATATACACGCAGACGAACCCTTGCCAGTTGGAGTGCCGTGAGTAGTAGGCAAGACTTACATAATAAAACACGGTAAGACGTAAGCCAATCTACACTGCCCATCTTGGTGCTAATTAAACGGTGTGATCTTAAGCCCTATTTCGGTGTGGCGCGCCAGGCAGAGTACGCTTACTCTTCCGGACACCTTTTACCACCGTTTGTCGTGTATTTTGTACATGGTGAACAGTCCATATGCTAATTACACTATTTTCCTTATTACACTATTTTGCCTATATCGTTTTTTAGGACTTCGAATTCTGTCTACTGGTTTGGATTGTTTGTACTTGGTTTTTTTTTATTCCAGTGTTTATTTTGTTTGTAGACCGTCTGCCGTCTTCAATTTGTAATAGCATAGGCTTATGGGTCTTAATTCTGGCGACTAACTCCCCTAATGTCTAGAAGGAAATTTTAGCCATGTTTGACAAAAATTTACTTTAGCACACATCAAGGGGTATGCCCGTCTACACTGCCAATATTGGTGCTAAATGTGGGACATTAAGCCCTATTTCATTTCAGTGTTTATTTTGTTCGTAGGCCTTCTTCAATGTGTGATATCATAGGCCTATGGATCTTAATCCCGGCAACCAACTTCCCTAACGTATAGAAAGTAGTTTTAACTTTGTTTGACAACGAACTTGACTTAAAGCTACAATTTTATTTTGGCAAAAATATGATTTTGAACTTCAAATTGAAACGTTTGAAGATAGCTATTTCATGGAAGGGGGGGGGCAAGGGAGGTAATTGTGTTATTATTTCCTGTGTCAACTATTTTAAAGTGTGGCAAAAAATGCCTATGATCGTATAATAGTGAGTTGATAACATATTGAGCAAAATGCATAGAGATAATTATGTTTTGACTTTCTTAGAAAATATGAAATTCTCGCTTTAAGTTTCCGGTGTTTTTCTGAGTTTTCTGTCTAGACCCAAACATTACCATAAATGTTTTTGTCTTACCAAGGTGTTACCAGATACGATAAAAACAGACTGTTTGTTTGTTTGGTTCCATTCAAGGTTTGGCAACGTATTAGTAAATTGGTAAATGACCAGACGCCCACATCTAAGACAATATAACCGACCCCTCCGACACCAATTTAATTACAGGAATTTGTAATATGATCAAATTATTTGTTTGAATGGTGAAAAATGGCGTAATGATATCCTCCACGTCGTGTACGAGAATTATCGAATTTAATAACCTTGTGGATTGCCATGTTGAAAGGGGTTGTAAAATATTACTATGTAAAACGTACGTCTTCTTATCTTTTGGCACGGAGCCACGGCGGTTCCGGGAAAATGGGTCTGACTCATTAACCAATAGGTTCGGTTTTTGATACCGATGTTCTCGGAGCAAGTTAAGTTTACCAGTCTTTAATAACCGAAAAGAAGGATGCTAAACCCCATTTTATATTATTATCCTTTATATTTGGCTTCAATTATCAATTAGCCCTGTTCAAAAAGTTATTTTGACATACTGGTTTTATCTTTGGTTTTAATTACGATTTCTCTTTGCATGAACCTAGTGAGGTGCTAAATGAGGACAAATTAATTAGTACATATTTTAATTGAAAAATACAACTCAATTAATTAGTAAAATGCTAATAAAAGAACACGATTTAGTAAATAAGGACATATAATTAAGTAAAAAAAATTAGTACAAACTAATTAGTACATATTTTAATTGAAAAATACAACTCAATTAATTAGTAAATGCTAATAAAAGAACACAATTTAGTAAATAAAGGACATATAATTAAGTAAAAAAAAGGAAATATAATTAGAAAAAATTCTTTAAAATGAAAAATTCTTAATAATAAAAAATGTTTCATATAAAGAAGAAAAAATATAAATTTGAATGTTTTACATAAAGAAAAAACAAACAAGATGACTAGTCATGCTTGGAAAAAACAAGGGAAAATAACTTGTTTATGCTATTGGTAATCAATATAAAAATTTACAAATTTCGCAAACAGTGTCACTTGTCCTAAAATTGTGGACCTGTTAAGCAGAGCATGTCGGGGTCGCACCATCAGTTGTGCCCAGAGTCTAAATCTTTAGACAAATCTCATATTGCGACAAATGGAATATCAATTCACAGAATTTCATACTCTGATAATAGTAGCTCGGCAAGGCAGAGAAACAAAATCGTACACCAAAAAGTTAGTCAAATTTATTTCCATGGAAACACAAAAAATAATTATAAATCCCAGAAATTCCTAAATAGCAAAAGGCACAACTACTGTAATGGGTTGATGTATGTACAAAGTTTCAAAAAGATATCTTGAACAGTTTATGAGATATGCTCCGGAAATAAAATTATACACCAAATGTCTGTCTTGTCCGCAGGTTTATCTTATAGATTTTTGTATTGCGTGTAGTGCAGTCCTCCTGCACTTACTAATAAAGTTCCCGATAACGATGCTTACCCGTGGGTCTATCATAGACCTGTAATTGTCTAAACATAACATTAAACAATCGCACAATGGACTATAAATAATCATTTTGGTAGTGAATATCGCAAGATGATGTGACGTCATTCAAAATTTTACGCCAGCTTGGTCGGCCATTAAATAACATTTGTCCTTTAAAGGTCAATTGACCTTAACAAATATTGACACAAGAGTAGGTCAGGTGGACTGAGGGTTTAATTAGCGAAAACATAAATCTGTCTGATACTTGTGCTGCTTGTGTTGCGTGGTTTCCAGGGTAATTCATTACCAAATAGTGTTAATCGTTTATTGACGGTCAACAGCATTTATCAATTCATCTCAACATACTTATTCAATTCCAGATTGTATTACAGCACCCCCAATTCTCCTCTTCCCACAAAAGAAATACCCCCAAAACACTAGGTTTGTGTTATGGCCTTTGTAACAAATCTCTCGTACAAACTCTGAAGCAAAGGTATGACCAGTCGTTGAACTGTCTGTCCGTTGTGAAAAGGGGGGTTGGGATGTCCTAGTGGTCTTGAGTTCCGCGCCTTGACCTCTAGCTGGCCGGCTACCTCTGGCTTGTGGCTGTGGTTTCGAGCCCTGGTATGAGTGTATGTGGCATGTAGATAGGGGCGCCTTCTCAACCTCGTGGGTTTCCTCCGGGCACTCCAGTTTCCTCCCACTGCTAAAGACCCCTACGCACATGCGAATTATTGAAATAAAATTAAAATGACCCTGTCGTGTTGAGTGGACGTTAAACCCCATATCTCTCTCTCTCTCTCTCTCTCTCTCTCTCCCGTTGTGAAAACGTTCAGCCCAACAAAGCAGTCTTCCCATAAAATGTATTTATCCACAAATTATTCAAATAGATCAAACTAATAATTGTCATTGTATTAAATTGCATGCCGCTATCTTCTTTTTTCTTAAATAATCAATCAGCCAATATCTTAACGATAATTTCATTTGTATCCACATCACACACCAAATCAAAAATGGCATCCAACCTGCGGGTTTTGTTAGATTACTATCTCAGAACGTTTTCAATCCTGTAGTCGTTGATATATTTAAACAAAGAAGATAGATAATAACCGTCAGATGCTTTGGGGCGTCAATTACTTTCAATTGTAGGCAAGTAAATAAAATTATCTGACGACAATCCAACCTCCATAAAGACATGCTATGTTAATAATTTGCGTTATAAATAAATGAACAACAAAAAATTTGTTGTTGTTTATATGACAAAGTGATGATAAGTGATGTCGACGTGTAACCGATGTTAAGTGATGTCGACGTATAACCTCTCGATAACTCCTGTGAAAACACGACTTTGATAAACTTCTAATTATTCAATTATTATTAATAAGCTACATATGGACAGTAGCTATAACTTCAAAGAGAATGTGTTGATCTATACCTTGACCCGACAGAGACATTTAGAGAAATATGTAGTGTAATTACAAACACCATAAATTAAGAATAAACAATACCATATGATTATCATCTCAGCTAATTGTTGAAGCTTTATAAGCAGGAGTTCACTGAAACTAATTCAGGCTTGAAATAGGGTTCCTAGCCGATGTATTTCTTATTTCATGTACTCAATAAAGGTCTTATATACACTTTGCCTTCTTGCTGCTTCTATCTGTAAGATACTGTTGCATTTATTACAGATTTAAAGATGCCTTCCCGGGTACAAACTTTGTGAATTGACGATATATGTGTACTAAAAACATATTCAAAGTAACCAATCTATCAAAAATTTGCTTTAATTCCCTTTCAAAACTTAGACGCAATATCTGCCAACTTAACTTCATTGTGGCAGGGTCCATTTTTCAGAATGTATCCTTTATACTTACTGTACATTTACCATACTCACTGAGGCCTAAGTAAATTCTTAGTTATTTCTGTCTACTTCTTTTTAGACCTTTTAATCACAGAGTCTTTTGTACGTTGACAACACTCAATGTCCCCCAAACCGCCTAACCATTTGAGCAAGAAATAACAACTGCTCCTAGACCTAAGCTGACAGACAATAAGCCAGCAAAGCCTGTTGGGTTGCTAGTTAGTGATTCCCTGACAATATTGCCCAGTGCTTGCCCCATGGGCGTTTTTCGCGTAATCCAGTATTTTTCTAGTAAGATTGGGTGTCTATACTTTCCATATGATAATATACTAAATTTGACATACTGTTATTGGAAATAACCACCCGATAAATACTTTGCTGGGAACCCAACTTTAACGTCCATTATATAATAATTGTTACATTAAGGAAAGGTTGATTTAATTGAATTATTTACATTTAAAAGGTTGAGAAATTGGTAAAAACGTGAAAATAAAAAAAACAATTATCCGACGACAATCCAACCTCCATAAAGACATGCTATGTTAATAATTTGCGTTATAAATGAATGAACAACAATAAATTTGTTGTTGTTTATTACAGATTTAACGTCCATTATATATAATAATTATGGTATCAAGGACAGGTTGATTAAATTAAATTATTTACATTTAAAAGGTTGAAAAATTGGTGAAAACAGGAAAATAAAAAGGAAATGCCATGTTAATAATTTGCGGAATACATAAGGAGTCTGAAATGTGTTGTGGTTGTTTATTACAGATTTAAACCCCATTATATAATAATTATGGTATCAATTATTTATACTAACGACTAGCCTCCGGATCCATTTACTTTTTTTTCTCTCTCTTTTTTTTGAATTGTTTGTTTTTTTGTTTGTTGTTTCTGAGTATGATGTCTTGTCAATAAAATATAATTTGTCTTTGTGTAAATCATGTGTGGTGCAATTCCCCTGTGCTTATTATTGAAGGGTTGAAGAATTGGTAAAAAACACGAAAAAAAAGTATTTGTATCAAAAAGTCACCTTAAAACAAACGTATAAAATCGTTGTCATGAGAAGGCAGTGTGTGTCATTTTCTCTCTTTTGTGAAACAAATTAAAATAGGATGTCGGTTGACTGATGTTTGGCGTCATCAGTAGTGCGGATTGAAAACAAACCCATGGGGAAAAAGAATCCGCTTGCTATATGTGGAAAAGCGAAGAGTTATGGAATTTGTTAAGAAATAGGAATTGTGAATGAAATCAGGTTTTTTTCCTAATAAAGAACATTATGAAGAGTTTTACAGAAATAGCTATGGAAATAAATAAATTTGATCGAAACGACATGTGAACGGTAATTTTAGTATGTTTCTTTTATGGATTGCCCTCTCTTCGATTGAAAGCCAAAACGAACTCTTCATTCGCCATTTTGCTAATTTTCAATTGTTTGAAGCAGAATGCCAAATAGTCGAGGTTCATTTCAATGCAATCTGATTAAAACACAGATCCTATTTCGTTTCGTTATTTACAGTTAAAAATTTCGTCTTACTTGTCTTTACTACACTAGGATCTGGAAAAATTATAATATTATCGACGTTCTGGATGAAGTGAGAGATTATAGCCAATGAAATGGTCTGTTGTGGCACGATCTTGGTGTGCGATGGCACGAAACTGTGGGTAAACTATCCGAAACGTCAACGCTGACCAATGTCTGACGTCATAGGGTCAGAAGCTCCTCGTACGACCCCTTGAGACAACCTTCCAGTACAACCGATCAGATCTGCATGCAGTGTAGGCCATCGACAGTATAAAAAACCGAATCAAAATTAGGATCTGTATTTTAATCAGATTGAGATCAATGGTGATTATTGATTGATTTGGGTTCGATTGTAAATCGTGACCGATCAATAGATCAATGAACTTGATGACCTTTCTGATTGACAGGATTGGACACTACATGAGTAATCCATCTTTAATGATATTGATAGCACCCCGAGTACGTACAATGACAAATCAACAAAAAAATGATAATTGACATCCGATATGATCAAAAGAATACCCTCTATCACCTGATGTCATCGTGAACGCATCTACCCACAATTAACCTAATTAAACAGTGTAACCACCGTAACGGAAGTGATAAGGGCTAAATACATCCAAGGGATTGGAATGGAGCTTTAATCAATCTTTTATGATTAACAATGTTTTAAAATGGAACTGTGACCTATTTGAAAGGTTTCATTTTAGCATAGTTTAGTTTAATCCCGTTACATTTGTGTTATTTGCGTATGTAGGCCATCTGATATGAGGCAGATTAATGTCTGCAATTTTGAGATTTTAGAACTGTCACTATAATAACATAGTAGGTGTGATATTCAGTGCCAGTATAGTACTTAACTGTTTATTGAAACCCCAACAACATGAATAAAATATACAGATACATTGTATTACATAACTTTAACCAATTTGGAGCCGCGGTGGCTCAATGATTAAGAGAGAAAAATAGGATTTATTGTCAACTCGACAAAAACTAGGTCATTTCGGGACAAGCATATGGTTTAATTTTTTATTTCAATAATTCGCTTGCGCGTGGGGGTCTTTAGCAGTGGGAGGAACCGGAGGTCCCGGAGACAACCCACGAGGTTGGATCAATGAGTAAGATACTGGCTCACTCCCGTATATGACCGAGCAAATTTCACGGGTTTTCCGGCGTGGTTTCCCATTGTTAGTGGTTCAGGACGGAGGGCCTGGCACGGACAGTGTCTAGTCGTTCGGAGGGACCAAACACACAGTTTGAATTCTATATAAACGGTTTATACATTCACGGGCAAAAATAGAACCCATTCGACATCATCACCCCAAAGATGAAAAAAAATGCCTTAAACTGTAGCCTCTATTCAGAAATCTCTAGTCAGGATGCTGGATCTACACATATCTGCAATAAATTTATCCTAGACCAATGACTAGAAAGAGAGTACCGCGACCATAGCTCGGGACTAACATTTGGTTTAATTTTATTTAAATAATTCCCTTGCGCGTAGGGGCCTTTAGCAGTAGGAGTAAACCGGAGGACCCAGAGAATACCCATGCACGAGGTTTACTATATATAACCAGTTTAATCGGGTTGCCATAACGGACTTTTTATTTTGATACCATAGCCCTTTGATTTATTATTTTTTTAACCAATTTGATCGAATTAGTGGCACGGACATTTTTGTTTTGATTCCATAGCCCTTTAAATATTTTTTTCTAACAAACTTAGTCGAATTGCTTGAACTCTACCAATCATACGGTCTGTCGTCGATTTAATTGCAGCTGCGTTTTTACATCCCACCAACGTCACGTGGGAAACCTGCTTAACGCTGTAGGGTTTTTCGCCGGCTTCCTTATACGTCACTGAATTATTAGCATGAACAGAAACACTATGTTCATCCCGCTATTTTAAATAATTCTTTCTAAAATCAGATTAACTCGATGACACTGTAACAAATGTATTTATTTCTACACGTCCGGAGGATCATTGTAGGCTCAATGCAAAGCTAAACATTTTAATTATTTTTTCCCTCCAATTTTCCCCTCCAGTGCCCTTTGCAAACAGCTTATTTGTCTGTAAATGATCCGGATGCTGTATGCGGTAGATTTCGCGCCATTTATCATCAAGATCAAGTCCTAACAACAGATAATTCAATTAATGCACATTTCGTCAATCTTCGCCAAACACAACCACAGGAGTCGGTGATAATGAACCATTTCTTTAGGCGTTTAATTTCCTGACCCGGATGACAAGATGAGTTTATAATTCATCAGTAATTAGACGAATGTTGTATCACTGCCAATTTATCTGCCATTAGCTTCTTGTTAAGCGGCCATTAAGACTAGAAGACCAATCTCGTCACGCCGAGGTTCCGATCAAAAACCCTCGATCATTCATGGACATTTTAAAACATGGCAGTTTATAAATGACATAAATCATGGTTTCAAAAGTTTGGTTTAAAGCCTCGCCAAAACCGGGAAATATTAATTTCTGTGGTTTTGATCAAAAACCCTCGATCATTCATGGACATTTTACAACATGGCAGTTTATAAAATGACATGAATAATGGTTTCAATGGTTTGGTTTAAAGTCTCACCAACTCCGGAAAAAATGATTTCTGAGACTAAAATGGATGGTGATGTCTAGGACCAATTCCCTGATTCTATGAACTAAGAGTCAAATACTGAAATATAGGGCCAAGTGCGAGGAAGGGAGGATATTTTAAAGTAGCTAATTCAATATCATCCACAGTCTTCTACACGAATTATATGTCAATTTAAATCAACATTGATGTTGTTATCTTACCAGGAAAAGATGAGCTTCTGATATCCAATATTTAAGACAAAATAACAATTTTACCATTGGTACATGAATCGTGTACCATAACGCGTTTCAGTGTCGTTTGTTATAAATAACAAGAGACTTAAAAAACGACGCCAGATATATACCACAAGTCATGTCAAACGGTGATGCCATATTCTTAGCGGAAGGGCATGTGCAATAAATAATGTAAATCAGTTTATATTAATTCATATTACATTATTTTATGCGTTGTGACCTATTTATGTCAATTTCCAGCTTCCAAAAATAATAAATTTAAATCATTTAAATATTTAAAAATAGATATAATGAACTTATAATTAAAATTAAATAGGGTAGCCTGTTTACAAAGTTAACGGTGATCATTTCAAATTTCAAAAAGCCTAATTCTAATTTTCGATTGGTTTCCCGCCCTAAAATGGATGTCTGGCTTTATTTTCCCGTTTGGTACAGAAATACAGAAATGTTGAACCTTATTTCATCCACGCAAATTAATGATGCAATAATCCGATTAAACGGAACGAAAATAACCTCAAAATTATTGCACGTCCTGTTTGTTATTTACGACCGCTTTTCAATACAAATTTGTATTTATAGTTGTGTAAAAGTTAATAATTAATTGACTGCGGGGTATTTTTAGACTTTTATGTTTGTAGTGTACCCGTACTTAGGCATATATACGCCGATTTATAAAAAAAATAGTGAACGAATGTGTACATACATCGCAAATGAAAAAAATAAATTGGTCAGTTATTTATAGTACCCTGTAATCGATGTATTTATGGCCATTGTTGTTCAAGAAAGTTTTTTTTTAATATTTATGTAAATGCCTTGCAGATATAAACGCTAAACGTAGGCTCGGATTTAATACTCTTTGTTCACGAATTATATTTGGCTTTATATCTTTGTGAGAAAATCGACTCTACACACTGCTGGTTAATCGGGACTTATGCTAGTCGCGATAATCCAGAGAACTTAAAAATCAGGTTAAACGTCTAACCTTTTGGCACCAACTTGACTAACGCAGTTAGTTAGGCGTACACCATCTATTCACAGTCATTGCGATGTGAAATAACAAAGAACTATTTCTCTCTAGAATCTCTTTATATTAAAGCGAGGATTTCATATTTTTAAAGAAAGTCAAAACAAAACATAATTATTTCTATGTCTTTTGCTCAATAGGTTGGTTGTCTACTCACTTTTATACGATCATTTCGCCTAATAGTTTAGATGCAGCTATGGCGGGTGTGGCGCCAGGCAGAGTAACCTTATTCTTCCGGACACCTGTTACCACTGCGTGTCGTGTATTTTGTACACGAGGAGAAGTCCATTTGCTGATTACACTATTTTGCTTTAGTACACTATTTTGCCTATAACTTTTTAAGGACTTCGAATTCTGTCTTATGGTTTGGATTGTTCGTACTCGGTTTTTATTTTATCTGACACTTACAAACTATTCACACCGGTAAAAAATAACACAATTACCTCCCAATTACCTCCCTTGTTTTTCCATCTCCCAATGGAATAGCTATCTTCAAACGTTTGAATTTGAAGTTGAAAATGATATTTTTGCCAATTTCTCAACTGGCAATAGAGAATTTATAGGATTAATTGGAATATTCTTTTAACAAGGAAGGACTGTTTATGGATACCATCTATTCTAAGGCTTTATTTTAATACATTTAAAAAACATGACTTAAAAATTTGAAATTATCGCTTTAAATGCTCAATACCTCTCTTGTTAAAACTAAACAATATGTCCCACTTTTTATTCTGGTAAACAAATTACACTAGTTTACAATATTCCAAATAATTGATGATATAAATTTTATCTTAACACACCTGTATCAGAAGGTCTGTCTTTGAGTTTACTGGCGTAGATTCGATTACCCGGTTGTTCGTGACAGGGAGTAGGGTCGCCTGTCCATCCTCGTGGGTTTTTTCTATGACCCTCCGATTTCCTCCCACACAAGCGAATTATTGAAATAAAATTGAATCATATCTTAGTTCCTGAAATGACCTAGTTTGTGTCAAGTGGACGTTAAACCCCATTTCTCTCAATCACGTTTGTTATTTATTGTTTGAGATATACGTGTATATTATTGTGTGTATTGTCCGTGGGTCTGTCTCGTGTAGGGGTTGGGATTGACTAGTGGTCTAGAGTTCCGCGCTTCGACCTCTAGTTGGCCGGCCACCTCTGGCTTGCGGCTCTGGTTTCGAGCCCTGGTGTGAGCGTATGTGGCATGAAGATAAGTGCGCCTTCTCAACCTCGTGCGTTTTCTCGGGGCACCCTGGTTTCCTCCCAAAATGACCTAGTTTGTGTCGAGTGGACGTTAAACCCCATTTCTCCCTCCCTCTCCCTTTGCGTGGTGCGGTCCTCCTGCATTCACTACTAGGTAGAACCTCCTTAGCAAATTAAATCAAATGGGGTTTAACGTCTTACTCTTCTGCCCCGACTAATCTAATGAAGATGGACCTACGCCATGCAGTGTATTATATGAGGGAAATTATGCCGGAACAGCAGCGCTACGGCCCAGTCTTTCGTCGAATTCCAACTGTCATAGTCTAGGTTACCTTTACGTGCACAGCAATATGTAATGGAGCCCCAGTTCTTCTTCACACCGTCACCTTTGTAATACAATTTCTTTCTCTTTTATGTACAAATCTCTTTATAGGGGGTGCGTTCTGCTTTTGATCAGCAAAGCTATCCATGTGACAATATAAAAGTTTTCTTCAAAGTCGTCTATTGACTCAGAAATGATATGCAATGAAATGGGTTTTAGCGTCCTGCTGTTCTGCTCTGACTGCGCTAATGAAGACGACATTTTTTGTCCGATTCTTAGAATTCAGGTACCAATTTAAAGAGGTTTTTATACTCTTTCATTTGACAACATTATCTCCATTTCTTCAATTTGACCCAGGTGTACTGTTTGGTACCGGTACTGGAGGGTCACATATATCTAATGCTAAATTCCCAATGTCATGCGATGAGTTAAGATAGAGTTGCCCCTATTTAGTCCACGATCTGCTAAGTGCAGATAGTTCGGATACGTTTCGATACGGTCAACATGATTACATACGACTGACTTCAATATATGATAAGACCTGATAGAATCACCACGGTAACTCCACGATTAAAACCACGACGGGGTTTAACGTCCACTCAACACAACTAGAACATTTCGGGACTAACATATGGTTTTAATTTTATTTTAATAATTCACTTGCGCGTAGGGGTCTTTAGCAGTGGAAGGAAACGGAAGTGCCCGGAGGAAACCCACCAGGTTGAGCAGGCGCCCCTAACTCTATGCCACATACGCTCACACCAGGGTTCGAAACCACAGCCGCAAGCCAGAGGTGGCCGGTCAGCTAGAGGCCGAAGCGCTGAACTCTAGACCACTAGGCCATCCCAACACCCAATTTCAATCGTAGGGCGAATCGTGATAGTCGGAACCTTGCATAAGCCGAGCCTATCAAACTTGGAAGACTTTAGTCTTAAGTAAAATGTGTCAATCTGTTTGTTGATTGATATGTAAAATCAAATTTTTTAACAAACATCGAATAAGGATAATTTAAAGAAATGTTAATTTGGTTGAAAGTTTCAAAATATTTATTCAGCTTTTAGTATCGAAGACACTAACTCAATATCTTCCAAAGTCTTCGACACGAATTATTTGTCAATTTCAGCGCCATTTGTAACACGGAGCTCGAAGAATAATGCGGAGAGTTCCACTCTTATCTGTTGGGTATACTGGTAAACAGACGCTAGAGATGTCATTTGATTGAGACTAATGGCGTATTTCGACGATCTTAACTGATTAGAATTTACAGTAAAAACAAAAACAATTGAATGTTAATCAGTTTATATACATTTCAAGGACCCAAATAATAGCGCTTCAGCTCGTTTAAATGACGGGTTTTTTTAGTGCTAAATTGCATTTGGATACCTGCTTGAAAATATATAAATACACAGTCTTTGCTCTAATAGCGCCCCTTCCAGAGATCGTGAAATTATTAAATTGATTGCTCAGAATGGAAGTGACAACATTAACTAGAGGTACTGTAGATATTTGTTTTGGAGGGGATGGGTAAGTGGAAATGGTCTGAAAGTGAGATTCTCTTTAAGTTGTCTAATATTAACTCATGACCGTAATACGCCTGTGGATTTTAGTTCAGTTACAATGAAGTTGCTTCAAATTTCATGCCATGCCGGAGAAACCAGAATTTTTTTTGCAGTTCTGGATAGCTATTCTTATATTTATTTGTTAAAGGGGCATTATGGCAACTGACAAAACAGTTAAAAACTAAATAATGTAAAGGGAATATGCTGGAAAATTTCAGTTAAATTGCCTCACTCTGAACCGAGATATTAGTATTTGAATTTTAGCCTTAGCTCGATCAAGATTACTAAAGTTGGTACGCTAGTCCCGTTTATTAATTTCTGGATTAAATCACCAATGACCGTTGACCAGCAAATTGGATTTAAATCCAATGAATATCCGACACATAAGATGGCATCGAGAGTTGATTAAGGTCTTTTCTTCTTAATAAACGCCTAATTAATAGTTCATATAACATTTCAGGCCCAACGAATGAATGAAATGAAATGAAGTTTAACGTCCTACTATTATGGGCTAATGGAAGACGGGCATACGCCATACAGTGTGCTATGAGGGAAATTTGTCTTTTCTTCTTAATAAACGCCTAATTAATAGTTCATATAACATTTCAGGCCCAAAGAATGAATGAAATGAAATGAAGTTTAACGTCCTACTATTATGGGCTAATGGAAGACGGGCATACGCCATACAGTGTGCTATGAGGGAAATTTGCCCGTGCAGCGGCGCTACGGCCGACTCTTATATCGAATTCCAACTGCCAAGGGGTCTTTTACGTGCACTCCAATGTGTACACAGGAGCTTGGTGTTATCGTCCCATCACACCGGAAAATCCAGATGAACTTTCTCGGCCGATGCAGGGATCGAACACCCAACCTCCAGGCTAGCGAACCAGCGCCTTATTCGCTTAGCCACCGTGATTCTAGGCCCAAAGAAACGCCCGCAACAGACAGATTTAGCTCTTGCACAATGTATGTTTAATAACGAATGTAATTGTCTACTTTTACAATCTGCAGATGGTAGCACTTTAAGAAAATCAATTGTCTCTCTAACTTGTTGTTGTGATAATGTAGTGTACAAAGCAATAAACTATACCAATATAATTGAATATCAGCACCAATGGTAATTGATAAACTAATAGCCTCGTTTCCGCTGCAGCAGGCGTTACCTAATATCCCTACGCGTGGGTAGTTTACCCAATCACGGGAAGACTTCACGTGGACCGGAAATAGTGGTGGAAGCTTGAAGGTTTAGAGTTGTCATTAGAAACAATTGGCGATAATTTGAAAGATTCGGTGGGAGATTGTTTTGTTTCACGTGGTTTTAAAAGCTTGAGGCTGGATCTAGAATTCATAAACGGAACGCGAGGCAGCGAGAAGGGACGTGAACGAAATAGTACTTGTAGATATAATTTACCCCTCATTTTCAGAAGCCATGATTGTTTTATCAAACTTTTTAGCAGTTGGACTTGTTTTCTTTTTAAATTTAGGTAAGTTTGAATTTTGTATATTTTATTTTGGTAATTGACTGCCAGTTCAGAAGACGTGGCTAGATGGTCCACAAAGATGTCAAGGATTCGATCCCTTGTTCATCGGTTGTTTCCAATCTTGTTTCCGTCTGGCAATGGTGCACGTCAGAAGGGCTGGAATGGATGAGAAAGGGGTTTAACGTCCACTCTGTAATTTCAGTACTAACATTAGATTCAATCTAATTTTATTTCAATATTTCGCTGTATTGAAGGGATATAACCAGAGGACACGGCGAAAACTCACGAAGTTGGGCTGGCGATCCTATTTCTTTTCACGTACAACTGGGTAATCGAAACCACGTCACTTACCTCAATGACAAACCTAATCATTCTCCTAGAAAGCATTAACTATTCAGCCACAAGACCCCTCCTGGAAAGGGAAAAGGAATGAAGTGAAATAAAATGGGGTTTAACGTATAAAGGAAAAAGGGCGAAAATGTGAGAGTGAGAGAAAGAGAGAGATAGAGAGATAGGTAGAAATGGGTTTAACGTCCACTCGACACCGTGCACAACTTCACGTGCTCGTAAACGAACCCAATGCGCAAACGCAGCTGACCGGATACCCCCCCCCCTCCTAAGCAAACCTCGTAGCGCATTACCTTCTTCATTGGTCCAGGACTTTATACGCCATTTCATTTGATTTCGCTGTGTGGGGTATTAAGTCCACAGTAATGTTTGTAGGTGCCAAAGAATGAAATGTATCCGCGGCTGCCATCGATCTTGAAGTATCCCAAGATTATTTTAGGACTATCCAACAGTTCTATTTAAATTTCTGTTGACAAGGACAACTGTCTAGTTATTCGGATGGGACGAACAAACGAGGACCATGTTGCATTGGTGTGCACATAAAAAGATCCCCTTGCAGTTGGAATTCGATATAAGAGTATGCCACAGTGCTGCTTCCCGGACAAAATTCCCGTCATTGCACACTGTATGGCGTACGCCCGTCTTCATTAGCCCAGTTGGAGCAGAACAGTAGGACGTTAAACCCCATTTCATTTTTTTTTATTTCAATTTCCTTTGCCGCTATATCTTTTAATCAGTTCCAAGTGTTCAGATTCTATGTTGTTAGTTTACTGTCCAGTTTTGTGAACTTTAACAGGATTATTATTCGTTTAAAGGTAAAACGATTAGCCTTTGTTTAATTGGGAAAATTCGTTTTGCTGAAATTTTCGACAATTGCATATTTCGTTCATGGATCGCCATCTTCCACCCACCCAGTAACATTTTAACAAACGATTGATTATTTAAAAATACCACCGACAATAAACAATAATTACCTTTGATAATGACTAACATTTATTGATTTTTAATTAGTCACACATTATGACAAAGTCTTGCGTGGGGGGACCGATGACTCCAAAGAAACCAAAAATCGACTGTTTAAACAATTGACACATCAAAAAGGACTGACACGCTCGGTTAGCCATGTTTCTCTGAAAATGAAACAAGAAAACTATCTCTTTAACAATATGTGATTTGCTAAAACACGCTATAAACATTTTGAAATTGTGTTTCGACTTTTCTGTTTGTTTCGCTTTGTGTTTGATGAGCTAGGTTCGATCTATTTATAAACAAAAGACAAACCATCTAAATAAAGATACATTATAAAACAATTTTCCTTCTGATGAGGGATTAGTTAAATATAACTAAATGATATCCAATGATCATTGATTTGTACGTCATTATTCGATAGATTGTTACAAGAAAAAAATATATGCCAATGACCGATCGTCAAAGGGGAGATGACGTGGATAAGTGAGTAAGACGCTGGCTCGCTATCATGGAGGTGGAGTGTTCGATCCCTGCATTTGCCGAGAAAGTTCATCTAGAGGATTCCCCTTGTCAGTGATGCAGGATGGAGGGCCTGACAAGGACAGCTGTCTAGTCGTGCGAATGGGACAGAAAACTGAGGTCCCGTGTACGTAAAATATCCCTTGGCAGTTATAATTCGGTATAAGAGTAGGCTGTAGCGCCGCTGCCCGGGGAAAAAAATACCCCATAGCACACTGTATGGCGTATGCCCGTCATCATAATCCCAGTTTAGGAACAAAACAGTAGGACGTTAAACCCCATTTCATTTCGTTTCCGATCGTCTTAAGGAAAAAAGAAATGAAATGAGGTGAAGTAAAATGAGATTGAACGTCCTACTGTTTTGATGTAATTTTTTATCGGACAACGGAGCTACGTGCCTACTCTTATTTCGAATTCCAACCGCCAATGGTCATTTCCATAAACCCATTTTATTCCATAAAGAACAGGAATCCGGAACACGCGAACCCTGTAAATATACCTCTGTTCTTAAGCACGGTGGTGGATGAGCAAATTGATAGCGCGTGCGTGTTGAGTCATAAGGTATGTCATTGAGCCACTGATGTGGTTTAGATTTCCCGGTTGTGTGTGACTAGGGGTAGGGTTGACTGTCCAACCACCTGTGTGTTCTCCGGTTGCCCCCCCCCCACTGCTAAGCGAATTATTGTTATAAAGTTGGAGCGCATGTTAGTCCCGAAAGGACCTAGTCTGTGTGTCGAGTGGACGTTAAACTAAATCTGAATAAATAACACTATCTGGTGTATAGTTTGTTTAATATATAGTTCAAACTCTTAATCTTCAATCAATCAATTTGTTTTTTTCTGTGGATTTGAACTTTAAAAAATGCAATGCAATGAATTGTGGTTTAACACCCTCCCTGAATAGACGAATTCCAACTGTCACGAGTACTTTTACGTGGACGCTTTCATGACCTCAGAGCGTCTAGACACTTTGCACATGCCAGACACCTTTTCTTCCTGCAGTATTGAGAAGGTCAACCAACGCTTGGAAGACCAACGGAACCTTCTGGACAAGCACTATAATTAATCCCGGGATCTGTTGGACTAGCGTCATACTCAACAAGTCGACCACGGATCGTCTTAATGAATTAATTGTATAATAACTAATTGATGACGCTACCAGGAAGTCTGTGTAATATCTGGTCAATGGCTCGTGTGAATCAGGACGTCGTTAACATGTCTGGCTAACAATGCACGTGTAAACACTGACCATTATATTTAATGACATTCGTTACACTTTGGATAGCAATCTGATATATTAGTCACCTTTGTCAATTAGCGATGTTTTAATTGTTTGGTGCCAAAATAGACTTATTAAACATGTGCACGATCGATTCCCACAGGATGCAGCATTCAAGCGACGATAGATTCTTACCGAAAGACAGTAATCAAGCTTCCATGTCGTCTTACCGGTAGACAGTATTTAAGCGACGATGGCTGCTTACCGGAAATATATATATTACATAATATGTTTATATGTTTGTCCACCTTCATGTCTGTTTTGTCAAATGTCTACGTAAATGTTTGTCCGCGTCCATGTCTGTCTTGTCATATGTTGTGCCTGTGACTGTCCCAACTTACACCTCATTAAATTCCGCACCTTATTATATCATGTTTTGTTTGTACATATATATATATATATATAAATTATCCTTATTACTCCACTTAACACACTGTAAATATTATCACCATATATGTATAAAATGTAATTGTCTGCGATATCACTTCGGTGGAAGCGGACGTAAAATAAAGCTATTTCACACACTTACCGGTAGATAGTACTGTATTCAAGCAACGATAGCTGCTTATCGGTAGACAGTACTGTATCAAGCTACGATATCGTCTTACCGTTAGAGTTAGACAGTATTCTAGCTACGATATCGTCTTACCGGTAGACAGTATTTAAGCTGCGATGACTGCTTACCAGTAGACAGTACTGTATTCAGCTACGATATCGTCTTACAGTTAGCGTTAGACAGTATTCTAGCTACGATAGCCTCTTACCGGTAGACAGTATTTAAGCAACGATGGCCTCTTACCGGGAGACAGTATTTAAGCTACTGTCTTACCGATAGACACTATTCTAGCTACGATAGCGTCTTACCGGTAGACAGTATTCAAACTGCGATAGCGTCTCACCGTTAGACAGTATTTAAACTACGATAGATATCGATAGTTCATTGGCCAATCACGCTATTTTACCGAGATTTCGCCTAATAGATTGGATGAAGCTATGTCGGGTATTTTGTACGCGGTGAACAGTCACATGCTGATTGCACTATTTCGCTAGATTACACTATTTTGCCCGATTACACTATTTTGCCTATACCATTGTTTGGAACTTTGAATTCTGTCTAATGGTTTGGATTGTTCGTACTTGGTTTTATTTTTTTCTTACCGTAGACAGTATTCTTACAGGTAGACAATATTACTTAAAGACAGATTCATGTGTCAAATGGCACTTTCGGTAGTTCGGTCAGTTGTTGGTTTTCATACCAGACGTTCTTATTTTTCGACTAACATGTAAAGGAATGAAAAGGGGATTTTAAGTTCTACTGTGCTGATGGTGATGGCAAAGTTGCCCGGATAGTGTCGCTACGGCTTACTGTTATCGGTTCTTTTCTGGACCTCGGCTATTCGTCTCATTCGAACAACAAGACTCTGTCATTACCAGTACCTCCACTCCAAACTACTAACAGGGAAAAATCTCCAAAGTAACGTTCTTGACCTACACGGTTAGTGAACATCTGGCTTGTTGTAATTGAGCGACCACAGCTCTTATAAAGTATATGAGACACCCCAGTGCGAGAAGCTTCAGTAGAAGCCCCCATCCCATCCCACCGACTTCACAAATCCACCCTGCACGGTTAGTGAACACCGATCCTCTTGTTAATGAGCGACCACAGCTCCGATAAAGTACAAAGAGGCGGAGTAAGATACACCACAGTATGGGATGCTTCAGTAGAAACCCCCCAAATCCATCTTTAACACGGTTAGATAGAAAATCGCAGTGTTCTTATGATTATGTCTAATCTAACTACCGAGGGATATTGCGTTTCATTGCTCTAGGAATATGGGGTTAGGAAAAAGTAAAAGAAACAGAAAATCTCCACGGAATCCCTTCAAAGCAAACGGTTAATTTGCTAACTCAGAAAACTAACTACCGAGACGAATGCGTTGCAACTAATTGGCTGAAAACAATAAAAGTAAATTCAAGTTTCAACCAATCATGTACAGCTTATATGTATGCTAGTCTGATTTCACTAAACCAACAGGAGAAAATGAAAATTGGTCAATGGTGCATCATGTACGATTTGAAGAGCTGGTCGTGTTTGCTATAATAGTTTCAACATAGATAATTCATAATTAATATATTGAATATTTCATTCAAATTACTTAATTCTGAGCGACGATATCCCTTTTGGAGGTTTTGTAATAGATTGTTTATTATAGTAGCAATGTTACATGTTAATCGAGAATAAGCCTAGCTTCTCCATTTTGAAATTAAATCATTAAATGACGAAAGTAATATATCCATTTACACCTGCACATGTGATGACCAAGAAAACATATTATAGGCTGTGGAGCCACGGTGGCTAAGTGGAGTAGGATGCTGACCTGCTAGTCTACGGGTAGCTTGCGCGATCCCTGCATAGGCTGAGAATGCTCATCGGGCTTGTAAGTGGTGCAGGACTGAGGGTCTGACAAGGACCGAGGTCCCGTGTGTACATTGTCGTGCACGTACAAGAACCATTCGCCGGGCAAAATACTCTTTATAGCACACAGTCGGAGCAGAACAGTAGGACGTTGAACCCCTTATCATTTTATGTATCTTTAATTTAATTCTCGTGTGTCGTTCTACCTGTGATCGACGAGGTGTCGAATATCGCCTATAAATAATTAAATCAGGACGTGTGTGGCGACCAGTCTATCTATTTTAGAACCTAACGAGTACGCTATAATTCTTCTCTATTCTGGTGAAAATTACTGCTTGTTTTACAATATCAACAAAGCAATATCATGGTGTATTTACACTTGTCTAGTGGGGGATTTATTAATCTCCATATCTAATCGTCTCGTAATTCACACAATATTCACATTCACGCGGAACAAAGCTGGAGCATTAATCAATCCGCCGATAGTATTCGGCGCTTTATTTACATGTACAAATTCACAACATTAAGTAGTCCGCGATTTGACGATCCCTCCTGGATTGACAATGATTTCTTTATTGTAAGTTCGTGCTATGATGAAAATCATCCATTTAAGTTGTGGCGCCTAGAGAATTCGCCAGGGTGTTAACTGTTCTAAAAGGTTTTTACTTTGTTGAAGAAAGTCGACAAGAACCAGTATTCAAGAACTCTAAAGAGTAATCGCCTGATTGAATAATATGTTCCATTACTGGACAATAATATGACCAAAAAACACCCAAATTGTTTCAAATCTGCCCATTGTAGGTCTTTCTTTAGGCCTGAAATGTTATATAAACTATATATTAGACATTCGCTAGCCTGCGATATTTGTTGGATTGTGATACGATTTGCTGCATTACTTTCCTTCTCGAGGCTAGGCAATGCGGAATTTTCGATCGCTTATTTCTCGATTCATAATGGATCAATTTTAAGTGAAATTTTTAGCGAATTGCTTTTACATTATCTACCTTTTAACTATAATATTGAGAAATGAAAACTCTTTATCTAATCTCCCATAATGTATATTTAAGCATTCTATGAAAACAAAAACGACCAGTCCGAATTATCGTCAGTCATTTATTATTTTTATTTTCTTAGATCAAGCTATAAATAACTTGTTTACTCGACCATATGCCCAAATATAGACATATGTTGTGTCATGTGATTCCATTTATCACAAGTAATTAATGGCTTCTTGTCCACTTCTACCAACCTGTTGCTAAAAACATTAATCGAACAACTTCAATAGTCCCGAAATGACCTAGTTTGTGTCGAGTGGACAATAAACCCCATATCTTTCTCCCTCTCAAACAACTTGAGATTATGTGCAAATATTTATTTAAGACCCTCAAACGATAAATCTGCATTCAATTAATGCAGTTGTTGGTGTCAATTAACACCAACTAGTGTAATAAAAATGAAATAAAACCAAGTGTGAACAATCCAAACCATTTGACAAAATTCGAAGTCCTAAAAAACGGTATAGGCAAAATAGTGTAATGAGCATATTGACTTAATGCATTTTTCCGTGTGAGAGTCTGGAGAAGATGTTGGCGTCATTAGGTAATTCTTTCACACATTTCAATGATCAATACAGTCTGTTTAAAACACAGATCCTATTTTCTTTACCCGTCTTCCATTTGCCAAGGTTATGAGCATAGCAGTAGGACGTTAAACCCCATTTCATTCATTCATTCCTGTTTTCTTTTGTTTTATATAGTTCAAAATTCCGTTTTACTTGTCTTTACTACACTATTTATATGAGGTGTTCTTATTGATGTGAGGCATTAGCCAATGAAACGGTCTATCACGGCGACTTCTTGGCCTTCTCTAAGCGGAACTGTGGTTAAACCCCTAAAAACGTCAACGCTGATTGATTAATCAATGTCTGACGCCATAGGGCCAAAAGCCGCTCGTTTAACCCTCTGACGTTAACCCTCGCTATAACTGGTCAGATCGTCATGTAGTGTTGGTCATCGAAAGTATAAAAAACAAAAGGAAATATATATCTGTATTTAAATTAGATCGTGGCCAAAGGAGAGAGAGAGAGAGAATGGGGTTTAACTTCACTCAACACAATAGGTCATTTCAGGACTAATATATGTGTTTTTCAATTTAATTCCAATAATTCCCTTGCGCGTAGGGGTCTTTAGCAGTGGGAGGAAAACGCAGTGCCCGGAGGAAACCCACGAGGTTGAGAAGGTGCCCCTATCTCCATGCCACATACGCTTACACCAGGGCTCGAAACCACAGCTGCAAGCTAGAGGTGACCGGCCAGATAGAGGTCGAAGCGCGGCACTCTAGACCAATTCCCCCCCCCCCCAGATTGTGGTCAACATAGGCAATTTGCCAGGTAGGGTCTGTTCTTAGCTACGTGCCGTGAATGATATAACATAATATAAAAAATATATAAATACCATGCATTACAAAAACTTTAACTAAAAAAATGGTCTAATGTCTAACCGAGGATTGCAATCAAATTAATAGTTATCGGTCACGTGATCCTATTTTCTGAACAAAACTATATCATAACCTTCTCCCTATCCTTATTTTTAAAAAAAATTTAAAGGGCAATTCCCAAATATATTTTGGAGAATTAAACTAGTTAAATTTGTGTTAAAATCCCTTAAAATCATCTGCCTGTGGGCTGAGCAAGTAACTCAATATTTATGTGATATGTTTTCAAACAGTGTCCCAAGCTGTATTGTCCGGCATCTGGATAAAACAAGACTTTTATTATAAAAAAAACCCCGTGTAAGTTGGCCCTTCACTAAACAGACCTCTAAAGGAACGGGAATCGATTATCAGGTCACCCAACGAAAAAGATTGACCCGAAATCTTAAAAGAGTTACGTGTCAGGATAAGCAGTTTTGAGGTTCACGTCCAAAGGACTCAATATTTTGAGCTGAAATTTTGCGTCAGTAAATACACCATTCCTCTATAGTTTGGCGCCTAAATTTTATACGTACCAGGACTTTTGTTTTTGAGACTCTGTTCAAATCGCGATAGGCCCTTTAAGTATTGACCTGCCCTGGGACCGGTTGCTCAAAACTGAGCTGTTTTAACGATCCGTTAAACTCGCACGGATCGTTATCTGACTAAGTTGTCGTTTGTTTACGGTCCGTTAAATTTCTGTTATTGGAAAATCAATTTCATTATCCGTTAACTGACAGGTATATTAAAGTTAATCCAAGAGAAAACTTGTTGTTCATTGGCTGAATTTTAAATTTTTAAATTCTACATGTATAACAACTTCATAGAAGTTAGTATTAAGTATTAACAAGAAGCTGAAGGCAGTGGGACAACTGCGCAGTCTGTTCATAAAACTTGATTAAAGACAAAAAGAGAAACTGTAGAATTTACTACAGAAAACACCATTGAATACTTTACGTTTTCCTTTAGAAATTTTAGCATAAATCTGTAGTTGAATATGATTGAAATGGTTTTTGCTGTTTATATATTTGGTACATTTAAGCACTTTATCAATTAACTTTCTCTTTTATTAATTTCAACATTTATTTTTGTTTATTTCTTCAGGTCTTTCCCGTGTTATTTGTGACAAATCTTCAAATAATGAACTTAGCAGAGTACGAAGAGGGGGATGGAGTATGTTACGTTTAGGTCGTGGCCTTCAAATGCTGAGGCTAGGAAAACGAACGCAGCCTATGACGTCTCAGGATGATGTACTAGATGCTCTGAAATCCGCTCTGTATGATCAGGAACGCAACTTCAATTCGCGCCAGGTTCCATTGCCAAGATACGGAAAAGATCTCGAATGGCAAAACTATTTGGATAAAAAAATTCTCGGAGATAAAGTAGGATATGAAGAGAAACGGGAATCTGCACTTCCGGTAGACTCCATTATCGCGGAAGCCGTAGATGGATACAGACGTCCTCGACCGGCACCCCGTGGAGGTCGCTTTAGGAGATCAGCCCACGTCCCGTACTACCCTGATGAACTTCGATCCAGTCCTCTAGAGCGAGCAGTTGCGTTACCACGATTCGGCCGATTGATCCAAAAGGGAATTAAAAATACGGAAAGCAAAGAACGTGCTGTCCCTGCACCGCGATTTGGACGAAGTACGTAAATTACTTGCAGTGTGTTAATACAATTTGTAGACTTTAAATTAAAAAACCAAAAAAACAATGAACACTTTAACCTCAGTACAAAATGGTGTACGCGGCTATCAAGAGAACAAAATAGGACTTCAAATACTGGAATATTGATCGCCATTTTTAATTATGTTTTCTGATAATCAAAACACACTTGGGAGTCTTTGATTGTGCGAATTCAATCGGTAAAAATTCTCACGATTTCATGTAGTTATATTGTTGTGTATTATATTATATGCTTTGAAATAAATTAACACAATTTACAAGATGAACATTATTGCTTTGTTTTTTCGTTTTGCTTGCGTGAATATCCACCAGTCTCACCTAGAAAATATTGGAAGCCCTTTCAAGGCTAATAATTTTGTTTACGAAGACTTGTTGAGCTAAATCTGCCTAATGCAGGTCTTTCTGTATGCAAGAAAACTTATCTAAATAAATTTATCCATATCATAATCAACCCTAGATTCCCAGGGCGGCGGAAGCAATTCTTGATTGGGGGGGGGGGGTTCTTCCATCCTGTGTCCCTGTAAGCGAGGGTCCAGGGGCCACAATAACCCGAAGAAAAGACTACTTGCGCCCCCCCCCCCCTACTCCACCGGGCCTGATGTCATCACTAGCCTGCGATTTTACTGGATTTTAGTACATTTTGTGATGGATGATTCAAAGACAAAATGGATGATCGAGACTTTGTGTTTTATCGTACCGACTTTAGTAATGATGGTCTAGGCTAGGCCTAGAATTTCAATCGCGAATATCTCGGTTCAGAGTGCAGCAAATTTTCAGCATGTTCTCTTTACGCTATCTTTTTTGGAACTATCATAACGAAAGCTGTCGGCTATTCATCTAATCTCCCATAATGTATCTTTAATAATAATGTATGTCCGGTTAGCAAATATTGAAAGTGGACGTCACAACTAACAATATTGAGACGTTTTAATCGGAGAAACAATGCCCGTATATCCAAGCCCAGATTACCGGAAGCCCACTCCAAAGCCACGGATCGCCAAGTACAGTTTCCACGATGTACCCAACTCCCCGCGCCAACCCCCATCTTCAATAGAAGGCTTGATCTCGCCTTAACTACGTACAGCCCTTCACTCAACACTCTACATTTGTCGGCACTAAATTTGATTGGGTACCGGCCCCAACCGTGATCCAATCAGATTCCTTCGTTAAATAAGTTACTAAAAATAAGACTACTTTCAATTTATTTTATTTATCCTTACCTAAAAAAATCGTAACGATTATCAAGTCTCGCTCTTCTAAATAAAATGTCTATGTGACAATCGAGATGCAAAGGTCAAGGTTCGATTAATGTCAAGGTCCTAAAACTGCTTCAATTGCCTTTTTTTGGTTTTCTGTGAGTTTCTCAATTGAAAAAAAACTTTCAACGGCTGTAAACTTGTCTCGTTCTTTTTCTGTGGGGGCTGCCATAATTGTTTACTACAGTCACGTGATACAATGTGAGTGTGTTATGTGCCACGACCTCTGATTGGACAATGATTTGAATGCTTTTTAGTCACGTGTAAACACAACCAGCGTAAAAGTTTAGGAATAGCCAAGTGTTGAAGCAAGGGTTAGATGTTGTTAAACTCGCGGTCGTTGCTTCAGGAAGATGGCCAACCCCTAACAAACCAAAACATATCATAAGTTAGATTATCCAACAGCTGTATCCAGGGGCGGACCCAGGAATTTTGGCAGGATTGGGTTTTCCAGCTCCTGTTAAGGGAATCTGTCATGATCGTTTTTAAATTACATACATACAAATTGAGCGTTTTAAAGAGAAATCATTTTTGTAATGATGTAGGATCACATTGTGATTTAATTTCATTGATGCGATGCATTCAGTTTTTTTGTTGTAAGTGAGCAGAGTGGGGTTGGGAATCCATTTTCTCTGGGTCCGCCCCTAGTAATTCAAGGAGGCTGACACGGATATCGTCTATAGAAATTACCATATGCTGCCAAATCCTTCGCATCTTTGTATATAAATGCTTTTAGGAATTGAACCAATTTTAGTTGGAGATTTTAGAGATTGTTCTTTCACAATATTAAAAATCTGCAAGAGATTCAAAAAGACCGAAAGCTTGATCAGCAGCTTGAAATTAAAAGTATCAAGGCCGCCTACAGTTTTCGTCAAGGTCACGAGATGTAAACAGGGCTAGGGCACGTGATTTTGCCGACGATTGTGGAGAGTTAGCGCCAGACCTGTTTACATCTCATGACCTTGACGAAATATACAGATGACTTTAATATTTAGGGCAACCCGTGTATTGTGGGGGTTGGGATGGCACGGAGATAGGGGCGCCTTCTCAACCTCATGTGTTTCCTCGGCGCAAGCGAATTATTGAAATAAATTTAAAAAACATATGTTAGTCCCGAAATGACCTAGTTGTGCTTAGTGGACGTTAAACTCTGTATTTTAAGTATTTCCTCGTGCCAGTGTACTTTGAACATCATTTGTTTTGTGTTTTTTTTAAAGAATTTCCCCACGGGTTATTATTGGATTAGAAAAATAAAACGCGCTTACTACCAATTATTTATTTATAACAAGACACACAAATAGTTTGGTTAATTGGACTCGGTCTACTGTTAGATTAAAGGCTCTTTGTAAAATTATTTTCATATGGACATAATCAATTGTGTTATTTTCATTTGAAGAGTCCGCGTGTATTTATCATTTATTTTCAAAATGGTATGGTTAGTTTCAATTTGATTAATTAAAATTTCGGTAGATTGGAACGTAGGTAACACAATGAGTATGTCACATCAGGTTTGGATTTTGTTTTAGGTGGAGATGCACTTGGAACAGATATTGTCTTTAGATTTTGATAGCCGCTTCTGCGTATATACATCCTTTTTTTTAGATTTGTTTTTATAAATCAACTGCAGTTTTAGAAAAAAAATAATCAAATACTCTTTACTCATTTTCACAATACATCCGATCATTTTTTAAATTTTCGTCCGATTATTTTTAAATTTTCATCAGATTATTTTTGAATTTTAAAATACATTAAATAATTTTTAAATTATTTTTAAATTATTTTTAAATTTTCAAAATATATCACATTATTTTCAAATTATTTTCAATTTTTTAATATATGTCACATTTTAAAATTAAAAAAAAAATATCAGATCATATTCAAATTTAAAAAATATATCATATCAATTTCTTAATTATATCAGATCATTTTTTAAAATATATCAGATCATTTTCAAAATATAATAGATCATTTTCAAAATATATCAGATCATTTTTTAAATATATCTGATTATTTAAAAAAATAAGTATAATTTTCAAACTACAACACATTTTTTTTTAAAATATTAGATCATTATCAATGAATATCGGACTGAATCGATAATCGATAACTATTCTTTTGATCTCTTTTAATAGAAAACCTGCGCATTCCATTTCGAGAAGACGAGGGTTTTAATTTATCAAAGAAACCAATAGTCACTATTTATACACGCACAGCGGCACATGTATTTCATTTTGTATTTCTAAACTGAAAAGGTAGAAATGACAATTCAAATTTTAAAAAAAAATGAAGTTTAACGGATTTTATAAAGTTATATTTTTTGGGTTAACCTAAAATGCTATTATTGTGACATTCAGTAACAGTACAATATCGATTACGTTTATTTTTGGTTCAGGATATTAAGCGTTTTGTTAACAATTTTTAGTTTGTTTTTCTTTTTGTTTGTTTAACGTCCTACTCTTCTGCACCTAACCTGGGCTAATTGAAGACGAAAATTAAGCAGAAAGGTTCTCGATTGAATTTAAATTGTTTCAATTTCATTTCATAATTACATGTATTTTATTTAACCCGGATGATTTAGTTTTATATAAGACATGCACTTTAGTAAAATTGACATATAAATTCAATTTAAATTGTTTCAATTTCTTTTTATAATTAAACTGCAGTAATACACAGAGTATATAGAATACAAATACTGCTTATAATTGAGCTACTGAAATGCTATTATCTATTCTTTTAAAAGGGAACTGGTTATTACTGAGCGCCGTTTCAAATTAGATCCTTGAAAGAAACCGTTTATTGTGCGACGTTTCCAATATGATCTATTCGTTTAAAAACAAATAATCATAACTGAGCGTCGTTTTAAATAGGATTATTAAAACAAAACAATTACTAAAATAAAAAATAAATAATTGCATATTACTGAGCGTAAATAGGATTCGTTAAAAAGGCGTAATTGTCACCGTCAGTTGTGTTTTTAATTTCGAGCTCATCAAGATATATGAATTCTACATAATTACTTAATTTTGGATTATTCAGTGATAGAACATCATCGAAATATCGATAAGTAAAATTAAAATGCCTGACTAATCGTTTATTTGATTTTACAAGTGCCTGTATGTAATCGGCTTCGTAGGGATAAAGAAACAAATCAGCAAGCAAAGGTTTACAGTTGGTACCCATGGGGATACATACCATAATTTGCTGATAAATTTCCTCTCCTAACCCAACAAAGATATTATCATTTAAAAAATCCAACATCTGAATTATCTTGTTGGCGGTAAATTTATTTTTTGGAATCACTATAGGTCTTAACAAAATATGTGGAATTGTAATATGATTATCTGTTCGTTTAAAAACAAATGCATATTACTGAACGACGTTTTAAATATCATTCTTTATACAAAAAAACAAAACAAATACTTTTTATTATTAAGCGACGTTTCCAATAGGGATAATATGTTGTTTAGAAGGGAATTATTTATTATTTGCGACGTTTTCAATTTTAAAAACAGTTGTATATTACTGAGCGATGTTTTAAATAGCATTGCATATTCTTTAAAAAGCAATTACTTTGTTTATTCTTTATTGATATGATTGATATGAATGGGCAGGCCCGGTGGAGAGGGGGCTAGGGGTGGTCCCCCCCCCCTGATAATTTGGCCGTACGTACACTTTCCTCCGGGTTAATGCGGCCCCTGGATCAAGAATTGCTTCTAGCCCTAAGCATCTCCTGAGTGTCAAGTCCCTGGCATGTGCCCCTTGGACTGTGTATATGTTTGATTTATAGCGACAAGGTAAAACTAGATCTAAAAAAATTAGTGATTTTTGCCCAGACAGCCGCGCTACGGCCTACTCTTATGTCGAATTCCAACTGGCAAGGGTTCTTTTACGTGCACGGGCCCTTGGTTTTGGGTAGCATTTGAACGACCAGAAAATGTTCATTCCTGAGACACAATTCTGCACTACTGAGAAGTTAAAACCACGTCTGAAGATTCCGCCGAACCTTCTCGGCCACCACCGGAACCAAACGTGCAGCCATCTTAATCACCAAATCAGTAAGTCAAATCCAGGAAGCATATGGGTCAAAATATAGTATTAAATGTGTCGATCAGATGTGTTATTTCCGATAGTGATCGAACAAGCTCTCTACGATTAAATTATGTATGTACAGACAGACCGGAAGCCAACATGTTAACTAATTGAAGTCCATATTTAGCAAACTGTGTTGACATTGGAACACCCAATCGTTTTATGGTACTATCTTTTGACGTTGCATTTACAAGATGACGGATCGTTCCCGAACACCAACATCAAAAATCTAATTAAATAAACAGGTTTTACTTTGAACCCCAATCAGAGTCTAGCCATTAAAACAAGACAAATTCGAATCCAATGTTTGAAATATTTATCCGCAGATCACGTCCTCAAATATCAAGATGACACTGGGAAGATCCTGCACTCTGATAACATTCACACGTGGGACATTTAATGGGCGTGGGCATGCTTTTAATTGGCATAATCAGGAGATAAGAAATGGTAAAATGTTTCGCATTTTCTCTATAAGCAGGGTATTTGTATTTACCAGGTGATGTCTATCAGCTTAACCATCAACACTGTCTCTTTCATGTCAATAATTACATACTATGACATTTAACTTGCGCTTAGATCAATCGACAAGGATGGTTGTTCAATTAAACGGCGGATTAGCATACTCTTTGTGGTTTTGCCGAAGTCTAGCGATCGTAGACTGCTAATGAAGGATAATTAACAGAACTAAATAAAAAGCATTTCCTGCGTATCTCTTCTTTCTGGATATTTACGATATCTATCTTCCTTTAATCGTAGCTCGTAAATTCATGGCCGCTATTTTTAGCTTTTCTCCTCCAGGCAAATAGTGACATCATCACGTACTGTGTATAACAACACGATATCGCGGTTTGTCCATGGAATATAGAATTTCTAAGTTCCACAGCACGCATCGCTATGCTTCCTCATTTTCTAATGAGTGGCGTGTAGATTACATCATCACAAATTATGTATTCTTTGATACTGCGTCACACTTGCAGCACTAGAACACGTTCCTTCCAGAATTAAAACGTTATAAAAAAAATGAATCAAAAAGGGTAATTCTGTAGTAGTATGTAACTTAACGTCAGAAAATCTACTTGATCATATAGGCTTAAGGGGGGATTACGTCGACCTTGCAACTGCATGCAACTGGCTTTTCTGCTACTGGGAGCAACTGAATGCAACTGAAAAAAGTCAACCTGAGCGCCTCTTACAATTAGTTGCAGCCAGTTGCACATGTTCAACTTTTTTCAACTGGCTGAAACTAGCCGCAACCAGTTGCAGTCGACATGTGTGTTCTTGCAGCTGGAGTCAACTCGTTTCCATGGAAATAACATCACGTGATTAGATAAATGTGTCATGTGACTTTATAAAAAAGAAAATGGAAGCAAACGAAGACACCAACTTTTCAAATGTTGATGATGTCGACAATACTATATTAAAATAATTGTAGCAAGACTGACCATGTCCTTGGGTTGCTACTTCTAAGTTATTTGCCATTTTTTTGATCACGTGATGGTGTTAAGAGTCTGGTGTTACTGAACTAGTTACAGTCAGTTGCAAAGTCGCCATAAGCCCCGCTTAAGTCTGTCGGGCGACGCCGACTAAAGCTAATCAAGGCAGAGAGAGGGAGGGAGGGAGTAAACCCACGAGGTTGGACAGGTGACCTTGCCCTTTGTACCGCACAAACGGGGAAGCGAAACCACGCCAGGTGACTCACTGACAGACCTTATTGGATGATTAAAACGGACATCGATTCCAAACATTTTCCTTTAATCTTCCTGATACATTCCGCTGCACGCTATGACACAATATCACACATCCCTCCCTCTCTCTCTCCCCACGGGAGTGGAAGAATACAATGGGCGAATAGATTTATCTATGAAACGTCTTTTAGATTTGATGGAAAGATCAAATTAATCCCACTCGCTAATTATATGGTGGGTAAAGGAAGCAGAAAAAATAGTAGTCGGTAGAAATATGCGGCGCGTTTTTCTGATTTCTTAGGCTACATGAATTAATATTTAATATTTAGGCTATACGGATTAATAATTGAGTATCAGCTGTAGCAAGTATTCAGGATTCTGGAATGATGGGTTGATAATTTTCACGAATTTGAGCAGATGGTGGTCATGTATGGACATAATGTCAAGTTTGGTGCAAGGTCTGGGGGATTACCAAATAATGTTATACAATCAGAAGCTGTGAGGCAATATGTCTGACATTGGTGCATACCTATATTGGATTAATGAATTAAATGGGGTTAAAATCCTGCGCTTAAGCACCTAACCTGGCAGTGTGCTACGAGGGAAATTTTGCCCGGGCAGCAACTGAATTCTAACTGCCAAGGGTTATTTTACGTGCACGCCAATGTGTACACGGGATCTCGGTTTTGTCCCATCCGAACGACTAGGCAGCTTTCCTTGTCAGGCCCTCCTTCTGCATCACTGACAAGGGGAAATCACGCCGAAAAATCGAGATGAACTTTCTTGGCCAATGCAGGGATCGAACACCCGACCTCCAGGCTAGCGAACCAGCGCCTTTTCCACTTAGCCACCGTGATTAGTGTGGAGTGGGCCAAAACGACAGCAATGCTTCGGCGTTATTGTGATACATCGAGTAGTGAATATGCCCAACGCGAGCAAGATAGGGAGAGGGAGGGGTACTTGCGTTGAGGGATCACGTGTTAACGCAAGATAAACAAAACCCTTCAGCTTGGCCATGTCAGATCCATTAAATCTGAAAATAGGATGGAGCGATGCTCGACCCGAACGTCAATCCTAACATTTATCATTCACCAGTAAGTAGGATAATGATATTTTAATTGTTCAACGAAAGACGAGTACAGCATCTAATAGGTACATCTATTAACGCCTGTAGCAAACGGAAATATGGGGTAACACCGGTTTCAGATTACAATGTAGCAGCACTTCTGGTAAGGAATGCAACAAGGTTTGAATAAAAATAGATATTTATTTTAAACAGATTCGAAATTTTATAAAAATGAAATGAAATGAGGGTTAAACATCATACTGTTATGCACCTAACCTGGGCTAATGGAAGACGGGCATACGCCATGCAGTGCGCTATGAGGGAAATTTTGCCCGGGCAGCGGCGCTACGGCCTACTCTTATATCGAATTCCAAATGCCAATGGATCTTTTACATAAACTCCAATGTGTACATGGGACCTCGGTTTTTCGTCCCACCTGAACGACTAGATAGCTGTCCTTGCCCGGCCCTCCATTATGCATCGCTGACAAGGGGAAACCGCGTCAAAAGACCAGTCAATGTTTAAACACACAATTCAAATTATGACTTATTATTGATACATTTCATAGTCTTGAAAACATACAATTATTGATAACTTGTACATTTCATATACACCTGAATACATTTATTGATGACTATATATATAGCTCCGAGTACATGCAATTATTGTGAACGCCCCATTCTATTTGCTTTTCGGCGGTATTCCGATCCCATATACAGTTACAGTTTCATCACAGTGTTTAACATTCACTCGACACAAACTATGCCATTTGTGGGTTAAGATGTGTGTGGACTATGGTACACATACAGAAGGCACTCGACATTAACACTATACGCAACACACAGGCAACGAAATTATGACTAAAGGACCGATACCAAAGGGGGGGGGGGCAGACTTCGAACGACTCTTCAATTTCTTTAGCCTGGTTCGCAAAATACATCAGGTCCAGTGTTGATAAACTTTACTATTAACATCAAAGTAAACCATTCACAGCGTTGGCACAGCGATTGACTGAAAATACATAGACTCGGTGTATATAACATGCATACAAAAATGTAGCATTTTAGACATGACAAACTTAATCCAAAGTGATTGAGATTTGAATGTGCAGACTAATTTGCTATACCGTTATACAAACCTCCCCTAATTGACAGCAATAAATGACCAACTGGATGTGTAATCAGATGTGTACAATACCTGAATTGAAATGCCACCATGCTGTCATCAAGCAAAATGCGACAAAACCCTAAACACTAAATAAAGTGACAACAATATTCCAATTCCATAACAGTTCAAATATAAACGATGACAGGTCTGCTGTCAATGATATTCTAATACATATAATTATGCAATAAAATAAATGACAAAACGATTTTCTACCGTACAAAACTCCAACCCACATTGACAAGCGATTACCCCGGCTGCACAGGGTCTCTTCCCAGCCTTCCTAGCAGGTAATCTTAGGGTTAAGACAAGTGATTATTCTGATAAATTTACAACATGGTTCACTTTTCTTCCGAGAATGCTGTCTGAGGGGGATTCTAGAACCCTATACCACCCTATTCCTGCAACTCTGTGCGGGCTTTAAAAATTGATTTAACTTCGTGACTTTGTGAGTATATCTTGCGTGTTTAGACCACCAATTCTTGGTCCACAGCTGAATAATCAGTATCCTTTTAGCTTAGTGTATCAACATCACGACTTGATAGTATTATCTCCCTTTAATTGGTTGTTCGAGAAAAGATACATCTGCGTTTAATCAATGGTTTGACTGATCAACTTCGCAATACAACCAGCTGATCAACTTAGAGAGGGACAAATGGCGTTTAACGTCCATTCAACACAAACCTGGTCATTCCGGGATTAACATATAGTTCAAATTTTTTTCAATAAGTCGCTTGCGCGTAGAGGTCTTTAGCCGTGCGAGGAAAACGGAGGACTCAAAGAAAGCCCAAGAGGATGGAAAGGCGACCTTACTCCTTGTTACGCACAACCGGGGAATCGAAACCACGCCAGTTGACTCAAGGACACACCTTATGATACAAAGCGCACGCGCCAACTATTTAGCTATCCAACCCCACTCACGGGGTGGGGTCTACATACTCAACTTATGCCATGTTGGCGTGTTTTAACGACCCTAGGTTGGAATTGGATACAAGTGTAGGTCGTAACCCCACTGACATCTTGAAGCGCATGCTTGACAAAGTGATGTTTACCTGCTGTTGACGTGTAAACTCTCGATAATTTCTGTGAAGGCACGATCTTAATAAACATCTAGTTTATTCAATGTGTTATTAATAAGCTTCACATGATCCGCCTGTAACACAAGACAGAACTTTAAAGAGAATGTAGTAGTAAGTGCATCATACCTTGACCTGACAATGACTTTCAAAGAAATATGCAGTGTTATTACAAACACTTTAATTGATAATAAACAATACCGTATATGATTATCATTCCTGTCCACCTCAGCTAATTGTTAGATCCTTTATAAACAGGCAAGTCAGACTTGGAATAGAGCTCCTAGACTTGGAATAGGGCCCCTGTCGATGTATGTCTATTTCATGTTCTCTATAAAGATCTTATATATTATGCTGATTTTCTCTTATCTGTAAGATAGTGTTAAACATGCCCGTCTTCATTAGCCTAGTCCATGCAGACAAGTAGGAGGTTAAGTTCGGGTTCGAGAGAGTTCTTTGGAATTTTTCAAATAGGACGATAACCCCATTTCATTTAATCGATATTATACAAATTTGTATTGCGGTGGATAATGCATAAAATAATTAATTATAGTTTCACGGACTTATAATAAACAATCCGCGAGCAATAACCCCATCCTTTTGATATCAAGTTAGCACCATCGTCTGCAAGCGTTCTTTATTTAGGTATTATTATCCATAATATAGAAATATAAGAGATTGTTTTTGTCTATATATATATATATCATGCACGATCTGAATGTCCATATCAGTTTCAAACTTAAAACGGCTTGCTATTTTAGTACCAGACTCACTTAACATTTTATTTAATTTCAGCGTTAAGACATTTTTAAAACGAAAATGCAAGGGCGTTTTAATAGTTCAATCGTGATCTATAACCTAGGGGATACTCGATTGAACGTTCCTGAATTGAATTACCACAATTATAAAATAAGTGACAATCGAGTGAAAATGGGGATTTCCGGCTACACCACATGTGCCAACTGTATAAGAAATTATTTCAACCAACCAGGGCAGTTGAAACAGACGCATTGTCTTTAATTTGTTATGATTCTACTCAGTTATATGGACCGACAGAACCGAGACAGGTCTGCCATTTTGTCAATTTAGTACGTCCCGAGCTGATAAGCGATCATCCTATCATCCCCTCAACTGCCCTCTCGTTAAGCCTTTGCACCACGACATCCATTACTAAGATACCAAATCTGAAAAAAAATATCGAAAACTAATTAATAAAATAAAACAAGTACGAACAATCCAAACCATCAGACAAAATTCGAAGTCCTAAAAAAACGGTATAGGCAAAATAGTGTAATATGGCAAAATAGTGTAATTAGCATATGGACTGTTCACTGTGTACAAAATACACGACAAACAGTGGTAACAGGTGTCCGGAAGAGTAAGCTTACCCTGCTGGCATGCCACACCCATCATAGCTGCATCCAATCTATTAAGCGAAATCTCGGTAAAATAGCGTGATTGGCCAATGAACTATCGGTATCCAAAATAAACGTGATGAACAGTGTTAATAACGTAGTAGACCTATATTATCAGGGATATAGTATACCCGTCAATAAAATAAGTCAAAAATAATAGTCGAAAGAGACATGTCATATTTACCAATCAAATCAATATGACGGCCATAAAACTTTTTAAAGGTTTTAATAAGTTTAGTTCGAAAGTATCCCTGTAGTTGAAGCTTAGATGACAAATGCCTCGATCTACTTAAAAAATCACAATAGAATGAACAAGCTCTCGTGTAACGAATTAGCTGAGACACAAACACTCCATAAGCTGGTGATATTGGAATGTTACTACTAATAAATTGAAAGTTAACAATAGGAAAGTCAAAGTCATGACGTTTATCGTCAGTTTAACACTAAGTTTATGGCAATTGTCAAAATCGAGACACAGATCCAAGTAGGAAGCGTTATTGTCACTGTCAGTAGTGTTTTTAAAGCATGTAGTTGATTATCGTCCATTACATAATTGATCCACAAACATAGATAATTATCGTCCATTAAATAATTAGTCAACAAACAGATGATTATCCGCTATTAAATAATTCATCAAATAATAATTGCATGCATTGACCTGACTGTTAAATACCGTCCTCCTTCATGATGAAAAAAATAACAACCTGTCTGCGATATCACGGGCGTTCAACACCGAGAACAGCAACATCAAATCCAGAAGATGACTTGTTCCTTAAACCTTGGAAAAACAAATTGACAAAAGAGAGTAGCGTTTAGTTTTTGGTAACGGTGGAGTCTTCTTTGACACCCTTGCTTGGAAATTGAGTAGCCTTGATTATCAAGTAATTCAATATGCTTTTTAATTGACAATCAATGGTCTTTTTGTATATTTTGAAACCCCGTCCTGCACAACTGGCAACTGACAGGGGGTGGGTATAGGCTGGAAACTCTCCAGGAACTTTGTTAGTCAAACCCTGGATCACATCTGAGGCTTTCTCAGTCAGTGACCCATCGTGGCACCAACATGGTTAGATCTGTTTGATAATGCCAAATTCAGTTTTGGTCAAAGTCACAAGAATTAAACAGGGTTAGCGCTAAATCCAAACCCTAAACTACAATATGTCCTAAACTTATTTACATCTCAACGACCTTGACGAAAATTGAGCTGCCCTTTACAAATAGATTTAGCCCTTCAGCATGCTGAATTAAAAACAGTGGAAGCTAGTAATGAATGGAGATTTGATGTAGTATTACATGTTCCGCAGCTGTTGAACTGTGTATGCATTCACATGTTCGTCTCTCAAAGCTGTTAACTCGCCCATCAACTTGACGTGTTTACACTCCTGTAACCACTATTATTCTTTCGTTCATTCATTTATTAATTCATGCAGCAATCCAACACCCCATTCATCAAAAACCGTAAAACCACGCCACCTACGCATGTTGACAATTCACATCAGCAATAGCCGCCATGTTGGTTTTGGCAACACTACAGAAATCACGCGTCATTAATTAATCTAATGAAAATAAGTGGACGCGGTGGAAATAAACGATTCCTGGTGGTTTTGATAATAAACGGAAATTACGCGTGTTGACGACCAATATCACATATCATTATTTAATTTATAGATGCGTCTACGGCTACGACACGATTACCTCCCCGAATCAATAGTAAAAAGACGGATTTAATACGAAAAATAAAACCAGAAAATCCCTTAATAACTTGGTAAAGAAAACGAGTCTTTCCCCGGGCTAACGAATTCTACAGGAAATATGAAGTCAGACACAATCAAGCAGAAGGGATCAAATTACAAATTTTGCCTTTAGTCTACGGTTTATAAATAAGCTTGTCCAATTTTGGAAATTGGAAATAATAAAATTAATTTAATTTTTCTAAATTTTAAGTAAACAATATCCGATTTATTGAAAGAATTAGCATAAAAACACGTCTGGAAATCCCTGTCTTTGTCTCCTTTATCAACCAGAGACGAATGATGTCAGATTGCTTTACAGTTAGAGCAACATTTGAAGATGTGTGATCGCGGATGTGTTTAATCTGCTAAAGGAATGGCACCCTTACTGCGCTACTGCGACCGTACGGCGACCTGAAGATGCAGAAGTTAGCTGGCAGACGTGAACACAACGCGCGAAAATGTCCCAAAAAATTAAAGTTTAGTCGCCGAACCTTTGCGTTTGTTTTAAACATGCTCAAAATAAACGCCTTGACTCGGCGGCCATGGTGACCACAGCACGATAGCTGGTGTTCCAGGGGTGGATCTAGGAATTTCGGAAAGGGGGGGGGGCGGCGAAATCAGGGTACGTCGCAGAGCATAGTGTTTGAAAAATCTTTTGCGAGCATAGCGAGCAAAAAAAAATTTGGAAGGGGGGGGCGTGGTCTTTTATGAAAATTCAATCCTTATTGGTGTATTCTTAGAGCATTTGCTGTCTTATTTGCTTCAGTGCAAATCAATTTCTATTCATATATTCAAATTTTTATAGGACCATTCTTAAAACGGTGTTTGTGTTTTATTTTAGTACAACGAATTATTACAACAGGTAGATATTGATAATTAAAACACGCTGTTTTGTTTGACTTTGGTCTCACAAATTATAATTCTATTACGGTGGAATGACAATCAGGTCAAACAGAAGTTAAGAAAGCTCCCATCATCCTCCTAGCCCTACTACCGGGCCGTAGCAAATCTATGATCAACACAGGCAAGAAATAAAATAAGAAACATTGACATTGTGGATAGTACCTTTGATCGTAAAACCGAACGTACGACACCATTAACGACATCTAAACCTTTAACATTGGAGTGCCGTAAATTTGGATGATAGGGTCTACTATGGCACACAAAAAAAAATGCCGTGGCAGACATGCTTTGTGTAGTCTTTTATCATGGCTTTGTCGTTTGCTGTGGTAAAGTTCGAGCGTCGAGTTTGTGTGCAGAGAAGGACGAATTCGAATGGGGTTTAAAACGGGCGGCTTTTTTCGATTTTTTCTTTGTGCTTGGTGGCAGAAAATAGTGCCGTCTGGCGTGGCTACATCCCTGTTCCTTGCATCTGTAGCAATTCCAAGAGCTATTTGGCTGATATTTTCGGACATATTTGGGTCTGAGAAAAGGCACTTTCAGAAGTAAAAAAGGGCACTGTCGAAAATTAGGGGGGGGGGGGTGCGCCCCTTGCGCCCCCCCCCCTTACATCCGCCTCTGTGTTCCATCACGTTTATGGCAATCTTAACGATGTAAAACTATTTTCCATCGCCGTAGCAGTGAAGTAAAGACGCCAACCCGGTCTGACCGGGGTATAAATGTTTTCGCCATAAGCCACCTACGCATTCTGTTGATTTTGGGTTTAACGTCCTACTGTTCTTCTCCGACTGGGCTAATGAATACGGGCATACGCCATACAGTAGGCTGGATGGGGACTACCGAGTGATCTTTTACGTGCACGCCAATGTAGACCCGGGCCTAGGTGTTTCGTGGCATCCGAACGACTAGACAGCTATCCCTGCCAGGCCCCCGTCCCGCAACACTAACAAGGAAAAACCTCGCAAGAAAATCTCGATGAATTTCCTCGGCCAATGCAGGTATCGAACACGCGACCTCCACGCTAAGGGAGCCAGCGTCCTAACCACTTAGCCACTGTGGCTATTTTCGGAGGCGCCGTGGCTCGTTAACAAATAGCTTTCGGAGTCGCTCTTGGGTTATACGGTGTGGTTTCACCTTGGCAGTGGTGCAGGACGGAGAATTTGCGGAGACTGTCTAGTCGTTCGCATGAGACAAAAGAAACTCTGTACTTGGTATGCCTGGCTAATACAGAAAATTTGTTCTAAGAAAATACCGTTAGCAATATTTCCTTTCTAGTTGATCTTTAATATACATTGCAAGTTATTTTGATATATGTGTGACGTGTCTAGCAGACGGCATGATGAAAGATGAATGTAGATTGAATCAGGAGACCAGTCTAATTATAGAATAACTAATTTGCTTATTACATGACCCCCATTCCGCCATTAAAACAGGAAGATACGCTCGCAATTTAATTAATTAAGGCCATAAACGATATCGCCCGATTTACCTTTTTATGTCCGCGTATTGATTCAGGCAACGTCTTGGGCCTCATTGTACATAAACGAATTAATTCTTATTGATAAATCGAAAATATTTCCTCTCTCGACAAATTTTCTTGGATATTGAGAAGGTGGACTTTGTGTTATCAGACTAGGTCATTAGTGATTGTTGGTATTGGTTTCAACTTGTGTCGGTGGCCGTAATGTTATAATTGATCTCTACATTACACGCGTCCGTTGCGACTTTTCCAGTAGGCGATACGGAACGTTTTGAGATGAGATCGGAAGTCAATAAATAGGGGTATTAACTGACACTCGTCTATGGATTGAGTTGAGTGCTTAATCAACCATAACAACTTTTTATATACCACTTTCATGACCCTTAAATTATACCATATTGTCTATATTCTATTATAATATTTCTAGGGAGTAGATAGCCGAATGGTTAGCATGTACGCGCTGTATCACAAAGCCTGTCATTGAGTCAACTGGCGTGATTTCGAATCCCCGGTTGTACTCCAGTTTCCTCCAACTGCTAAAGACCCCTACGCGCAAAACCAGTCGACGTTAAACCCCATCTCCCTCTCTCACTTCTCTCTCTCTCTATTTCTCGACAAATATTTCTATTTTTAAATATTATTTAAGAGCTAATGCTGTCTTTTGTAGTTCTTTCGTTGGGCCAGAAATGTTAAAAGAGCTAAATCGCGAATATTTGGGTTTTAGAAAAGGACATATTTAGGTCGAAACGCATATAATAATGTAATATATAAACTGATTTACATTCAGTCGTTTCCGCTTTTACTCTAATTTCAAATCCGTTATGTTCGGTGAAATATGGCAGAAGTCGCAATCGAATGACAATCTCTAGCATCTGGTTATTCCAGTCTACATCGATATTATTTATTGCGTATGCTGTCTAGATAAGAATAAAAGGCCACCGATTGATATGGGATATATCTAGCCTCGTTCTTCAGGTCCCTTGTTACAAATGACACCGAAACACATTAAATGGTACACGTTTCGTGTGCCAATGGTAAAAAAAAATTGTCTTGAAAATTGAATATCAGAAGCCAATATTTGTCCGATAAGATCACAACATCAGTGTTGATTTAAGTTGACAAATATATCATGTTTCAATTTTTTTAAAAACAATATTCTATTCAGAAAATTTTGGATTTGGGAACAGGCTTAGCCTATGGACACCCTCTCCACCAAAAAGTCAATATTTTATTCGGAAGATTTTGGATTGGGGAAAAGGCTTAGCCTTTTGGACCCGCTCCACCAAAAAGTCAACAAAAATCGCCATGCAAAAGGAGGAAAGGGAGAGAAAGACTAAAACCATTTTTCGCCCTTGTTTCGTGGTTGATGGCATAGAAATATTTGGTGATCTGTGTCCACAAGGCAAATAGGGTCTGTATCATTATATATGTGTAGCGGTTCAACTCAGTATCGCGTTTGGCTTGGTTCCATTTTCATTGGAATCTGGTTATCTCAGTTACGTATCCACTCGATTCCCTGCTTTCATATACAATAAACATTGATGCGCCGTGCTGCTTGAAATGTTATTTTTTGTGATACGTTTTGCTTTACCTACCATTACAGTTGCAAGAATCATATTTATATTTATCTGATATTTCGTTAAACCTCTAATCTTAGGATTTATATAAATGCACTCAAGAAAGAAAACAAAAGCCCACGAGAGGAAACTTATACTCGAGAAAGGAATCACAAACTCGGAAAAACGACCAAGGCCATCGACAAAAATCCCATAATGGTGTTTTTCTAACAATTTAAAGATTGCTCGTAAGATAGAAAAGATCCACGAGAATCGTAAAATACAAATTACCATTAATGTACTATAATATCTGTCCGATACAATAAAGATAAAAGTCGAGAGTAAACTCAATAATTGTGTTCAATGCAAACAATTTTCCGATTGTTTTTCCCATAACCGGTTCTCACAGCGTCTCCTCGCCACATTACTATCATTATTATGACAATTCTTGTATCCTGGTAGTTACTTTATTATCGCATGTAAATCTTGAATTTACGAGCGGACCAATATGTTAGTTTATTTGCTGTGTTCTCTAATAATGTCATTATAATATTATGTTACATTGTCCGATTCGTTTCGTTACTTGTTTATATAGACATTAATAAAATATAAACATTAACAGACAAAGCCCGTCCCTGTAATTATAATTAACAAGCTCAGTTTAAATGTTTACATAATTATTCACCCTACTGGGTTACGTGTTTCTTATGAGAGCAATAAACTTCCGGTTTTGAAATCCAAACAAAGGTAGGATCTGTCGTAAAGAGTATAATTGTTAAATGCGGGAATATTCGATCAATAATAAAAGCTGCATATACCCATGTTCCTGAAGCAACGACCGCGAGTTTTACAACATCTAACCGTTGCTTCAATACTCAGCAATTCCCGAACGCTTGCGCTCGTGTTTACACATGACTTATAAGCACTGTCCAACCAGAGGTCGTGGCACATTACACACTGTAAACAAATATGTCAGCCTCCACAGAAAAAGTAATAGACAAATTTAAAGCCGTTGCAAGTGGGTTTTTTTTCAATTGAGAAACTCACGGAAAACCCCCAAAGGCACGACCTCAAATGTCCATATCAGTTTCAAACTTAAAACGGCTAGCAATTTCAGTGCCAGACTTACTTAATGTTTGATTTGATTTCAGCGTTAAACATTTTTAAATCAAAAATGCAAGGGCGTTTTAGTAATTCAAGGGGATACTCGATTGAACGTTCCTGAATTGAATTAACACAATTATGAAATAAGTGACAATCGAGTGAAAATGAGGATTTCGGGCTACAACGCATGCGCCAACTGTATAAGAAATTATCTCAACAAACCATGACAGTTGAAACAGACGCGTTGTCTTTAATTTGTGACGATTCTATAGATTGGCTGAACTGAGACAGGTCTGCCATTTTGTCAATTTAGTACGTCCCGAGCTGATAAGCGATCATCCTATCATCATCCCAACTGCCCTGTCGTTGAGCCTTTGCACTCCAACATCCATTACTACGATACCAAATCTGAAAACAAAATATCGAAAACTAATTAAAGCACATAGATGATTACCCCCATTAAATAAAGAAACATAGATAATTACCCTCCATTAAATAATTGGTCAACAAACATAGATGAACTTCCAAATGTGTGACTGGTTTAATTTCGCTGTGCCCCCTAATCAACTGGTGTTATAGGCTAGTGGTGTGAAAACTTAAGTAAGCAAAGGATTATAGACTGTATCCTTATTAGTACTGTTCATCTAGTTAAGATTTAATTTTTTTAATGATTAAAATATATAAGTTAAGTTCACGTGTCATCGGTTAAAGAGTATCTTAAATATTATTTACCTACCTTCTATTCAGACAGTAATCATAAATCAATCAAGTATATATTTTAGAAACTCACTATTATATAAGGATAGTTGTCACCCCCAATTACATTATATCTTTTAAAATGGCTCAAGTTCACGTACGGTTTATTCCTAATTATCAGAGCGGTCAAAATTTAGTAAATTTCGGGTATAAGTACAGAGTAAAAAGTGCAATTGAATACACCGACGCCATATGCAACGACAGTTCAACAAGAAGCTGACAAATGATCGAAATTCAGTTCATTGTGATTATTTCTCAAAATAGGTATAAATACGTAAATATTCCCAAGACATTTCATATACATTTCTTTCTACGATGACTAATGCACAGTTACAATCTAAGTTTCTTCCTACAGCAAGAGGTGGTAGCTACCTATGTGTTTCTGGGTAATAAATATAGATAATTTATATGTGTCTTTCTTTTATTTGCAGATTGATGGCGCATGGATCCAAATAATGGCCAAGGTACCAGATAATGAGAAATTTCAACAACTGGCCGACTATATGGTTACCCAATGGTTAGACGGTCTATTCACTCAAGTACAATGGAACCACAACCAATCCACCAACAATTCTGTAGAGGGGTGGTACGGGCGTCTAGAAAAAGTTAATTGGAAAAGCTCATCCGAATATTTTTGAAGTGATGGCATTTTTGAAAAAAGACCAAAAGACGATCGAGATTCAGTTGTTGCAGTATTCGAGTGGCCAGCGACAACCAACATAAAAAGGAAAAAAATACACAGATATCAACAGAAAGATCCAAGATGCAAAATATAGATATGAAGAAGGAGGATTGAATTTGTCAGAATTTTTAGACTATGTTGGACACGTTATGCGTGCCAAAAGTTAAAATTATTTACATGTATAATCATATGTCTTAAAGGTTGTTATACATTTTTTAAAAAAATAAATGCTCCCAAAATTATCGGCTTAATTAGTTTTATCCCCCAGCTTGGGTCTATTGTTCTTGGCCAGTCGACCCTTAACACCGACCAAAATCGTCCCCCTAAAACTCGGTGAGTCGGCGTTATGGGAATAAACGGGAACATCTCACTGTGCCCCCTGCTATTGTTCTCATGGGGGGATTAATCAAGCTAGGGGATTATCGAATACAATGGTGTTAAAGGTATAGTCTATTTTTAAAAACTACTAGCATTAAACTAATTTACAACTTAATTTACAACTTAATTCACAATGAAAGTAACAACAAATAATGTAACAACAAAAACATGTATCAAACATATTTAATAACCCTACTAAATGGGATATGGCGTCGGTGTATTCAATTGCACTTTTTACTCTGTACTTATACCCCAAATTTACTAAATTTTGACCGCCTTGAGTATTAGGAATAAACCGTACGCGAACTTGAGCCATTTTAAAAGATATAATGTAATTGGGGGTGACAACTATCCTTATATAATGATAGTGAGTTTCTAAAATATATACTTGATTGATTTATGATTACTGTCTGAATAGAAGGTAGGTGAATAATATTTAAGATACTCGTTCACCGATGACACGTGAACTTAACTTATATATATTACTCATTAAAAAAAATTAAATCTTAACTAGATGAACAGTACTAATAAGGATACAGTCTATAATCCTTTGTTTACTTAAGTTTTCGCACCACTAGCCTATAACACCAGTTGATTAGGGGGCACAGTGAGATTAAACCGAATAAACACCATTAAAATCCAGGGCCGAGAAACATTAAGATTATTCACTTAAATATTCGTAGTCTTGAAAATAAAGTTAACAATCTCCAGATTGAATTTCAAGATGCTGACATCATCACACTATCAGAAACATGTCTTTGGGGTAAACACGAATATGGAAAATCTATCATTGCAAGGGTTTCATTCACCCAGTGTTCTAAACAGGGACGACGGTTGTGGTGGCGTCGCCATGTATCAACTGAGTTCTATCAACAAATCGATCGGGAAATCAATGAACACAATTTTACCGAAAAGAAATGGTGGAAACTGGTAAAAACAAATATTCTAAATTGTAAGCAGAATAAAAGTTGTATTCCCCCACTTGTAGATGAACAAGGTAAAATATTATATGATGCTATTGATAAAGCTAAATGCTCTGAACAATTATTTTACTACGCAATCCAATCTAGAAAGCTCAAACGAAGGCCCACCCTTTATTCCGGCAAATGACTTTGAATTGGAAACCCCGCGTTTCAAGGAATCTGAAATCCGAGATATGATTTCAACACTCAAAGTAGGTAAAGCTTCGGGGCCAGACTGTATTAATCACAAACACCTTAAATCATGTTGCACCAGTCTGGCAAACCCGCTCACAAATCTATTTAACTTCCTATTACAAAACTCAGTATTTCCAGATCAATGGAAAGATGCCCATGTTACACCTATATTAAAGAAGGGTACACAATCTTCAATCAGTAACTATCGTCCAATATCCATAGTAAGCTGCATTGGTAAAGTCTTCGAAAGATGTTTTTATAAATACATATATACATCTTTTTTCTTGATCACAACATATTAACACCACTCCAATCGGGTTTTTATTAAGAATGATTCCACAGTTTACCTACTTCTAGATCTATATGACCAAATCTGTAAAGCCCTTGATGATGGCAAAGAAGTGCGATCCGTATACTTCGGTATACGTAAAGCCTTTGAGAGGGTTAAGCATCGAGGTCTTCTATATAAGCTTCACGCTGTTGGGATCCGTGGAAATATTCACAGGCTTTTAGAAAGTTATTTATCAAATAGACAGCAGCGTGTAGTGATCGACGGAGTATCTTTAAATTCGTCAACGATTCATCCAAGAGTACCACAGGGATCAGTACTAGGCCCTCTACTTTTTGTTGCCTACATAAACGACCTAGTCAATGATATAACATAAAATATACGACTCTTTGCAGACGACACGTCACTCTATCTTGTCATTGAAGACCCCACTTCATCTCAACGAATTCTAAATGGGCTTCTACTTGGAAAGTCGCTTTTAACCCCAATAAAACCACCAGTACCACTTTCTCCAGAAAACAAAAACCTTCGTCCTTCCAACTAACATTCAACGACACTGCTCTAAGTCAAGTCTCTTCTCATTAACATTTGGGCGTCTATCTTCAAAAGAACTGCAATTGGACAGATCATGTAAATTACATAACATCCACAATCTCTAAAACTGTCGCCCATTTTCGAAGTTTTAAGTAAAGACTCTCACGGAATTCATCCGAGACAATATACAAGTCTTTTATTCTCCCCTTATTTGACTACGCAGATGTCCTATGGGATAATTGTACAGGTCAGGAGACTTTGAGAAACTTCAGCTTGATGCGCTGAGAACAGTCACCGGACTTATTCGAGGAACGTCACATAAAGTCATATATGAAGAATCTGGATTTATCCCATTAAAAGAGAGGCGGCACAGACACAAACTCGTTGTATTTTACAAGATGATACACAAACAAACTCCCAGCTACCTATCATTACTCGTTCCACCTAGAGTTGCTGCCACACGCTACACGTAACCAATCACATTACCCAGGCCCGTATCTAGCCCAAAAATGTTAGGGGGGCAAGGGCTGCTTGGGGCGCCGATGGTACTTCTGGGGGCGCCGGTGTACCTACAGTTGACGGTCCACGGAGAAGGGTATATTCCCCCCAGGCGCCCGAAAAGTTTAGAAAATATGGTTTGCACCCGAGGAACTATGAAATGTCAGAAATTTTAATTTGCGATATTGGCGTATTATGATCATTATAATGAATGAAATGAATGAAATGGGGTTTAACGTCCTACGCTTAAGCATGATCATTATAAAAATTTGAAGGAAGGAATACGACTTCAGCGTACCTTTATTAATTTATGAGAAAAACGAAATGTTTTGAATAGGGTTAGAGTGCGACTTGTTTGAATTTTGAAGATTATCACTCCTGGCGCGGGCTTGAATCAATCTCATCTTCATCGGGAATTTAACCTGAACATTTCCTACAATCTCCAGTTGGCTTTTTTATAGTGGATTTCTTCGGGCGTCGGTATGTGATCGTTTAGTCGCGTTTCCGTCATTGTAGATATCTGCCGCCACACTGCCCGACTTCTTTTTCGGGAGCATGTCTTAACACTGTTTAGTATCGCACGTTATACAATATCGATGCTGTATGTATCGGGAACCGTTATATACTTGACAGTAATAAAAAGTTTAATTCCTGCTACTTTACACTTAACGACAGATTCTGGGCAGAAAAAACAACGCGAATTCTAAAAATTCCCTAAAATACTGCGGAGAACGGGTAAGGACTCACTGGGTTCTAGTCTAAAGTAAGTTTTATAATATCTAAAATACTAATACGAAAGGGACGCTTCAAATCCGGAAAAGGGGGCGCGCTGAATCTATACTTGAAACAAGGCGCCCAGGTTTGCGGCAGTATCTGACACCCTTGACAAAGATCGAGCGCAACCCTGCAAGATCTATTGTCTAATGCGCTATAAACGGCATCAAGTACGGTGTGTACCTTAAACGAGCTCAATATCTAGAATAATTTTGGTAATGAATTCACTAATATACGAAGGATGCCAGTGAAATATTAATAACTGTTGAGATTCGCTAATAATTCGAGTGGCAGACCATTAACAGTCCCTGCTGACCTATGATACTAGCTGAGCAATACGAAGCGACTTCAAGTCTATAAACACAAGATAAAATGAATTGTTTCCCCATGATCATGCTGGGGGTGCGCTGTATAACGGGCGCATATAACACAAGCCCTTCAAGGGGCGCCCAATACAGCATGATTGGGTGCCCCATTGACTAAGTCGTGAGCGCCCAACCATTCTCGCTCGACATTATTTATTATGTGCGAATAGACAAACATACATTGTCATTATAATGCGCCCCACCAATCATGTCATTATTGGCGCCCCTCCGGGATAAGAAGCACCACAGCTCACACAGTTTTGGACGCCCCCTAAAGTTAGGTGTTAATCGTGAGATTCATTATGAGGCCCCTCATCATTTGGGAGGTGGGGCGCCTCACATAACGACATGAATAGAAGTGACATTGGTTAGGGGTCCCATCTATCTAGTAGTAGGCGCCTAACCAAAGTCACTCGGGTTAAAAGGGCGCCCATACTGAATATGGACTCGTTAGTCGCTGGCTTCGTATTGCGTCCAATAGAAAGGGCGCCCATTACATTTTTCTCGCAATGGATAGAGGCATTATGCATTATGTGCGGCCAAACAATCATATATTGTCATAATAGGGCGCCCAACCAATCATGTCATTATTGAAGGTCCTCTGGGATAAGGTGCACACAGACCACACCGTTTTGACGCCCCACCAAGTTGTGATGTTCAGCGTGTGAGTCATTGTGAGGCGCCCCACCATTTGAGGGGCGCCTCATATATAACGACATGATTGATGACGCACCCATAAAACCAAGTGACATTGGTTGGGCGCCCTGTCACTCGGCTTTACGGGGCGCCCATACTAATATGGGCATGTAAATCGATGGCCTCGTATTGTGTTCAATGGAAAGGGCGCCTTCGGCGCCCATTAGGGGCGCCTGCTTTTTCGAGGCGGGGCGCCGATTTTTCCCAGGGGGGGGGGGGGGCAGCTGCCCCCCTTGCCCCCCCCGCTAAATACGGGCCTGTTACCGAAACATATATGCATCAACAACTACATATAAACTGTCTTTTCTCCCTTCTACGATCTCATTCTGCAATAATCTCTCCGAAGATGTAAAGCAAAGTTCAACTTTGCAAGAGTTCAAAGGTCACCTAAACAAAAGCGACCAAACGACCACTAAACACTACTACCAAGGAGATCGAAGACTCCAAATTATTCACACTAGACTTAGATGTCAGAAAAGTAGTCTGAACAACCACAAGTTCTTAATGAATATTTCCGACAACCCATCGTGTACATGCGGTCACACTATGGAGGACAGCGAACATTATTTATTATACTGCTCAAACTTTATAAGACAAAGACGAGAAACTATATTACTATTACTGTATACACACCGTGAGATTAGAACGTTGTTATATAGAAACAACCTCTTGACGTCTTCAACAAATATAAAAATCTTTACTGCAGTTCAGTTATTCATAAACCGATCCAGCAGATTTAAGTAAAATTAAACAAAGTACTTACCGTCTACTGATTTTTGGTACTTACCGTTTCCAACTGTATTTGCTTACTGTTTCTTGGTTGATGATACTTATTACTTCAGACAGTTTCTACTTACCTCCCTTGATTGATGCTACTTATCGTATCCTGCTGATTCTACTAACTCCATCTTGCTCGAATGGTGATATTAAATATGTCCTTATGGTTATTCTACTTACCGCCTTTTGAATGATGATACTTACCGTTTACGCTTGGTTTTATCTACCGACTACTCTTGATTGCGGTGTCTCCCGTATGCTTTTCTTTTCTTTTTTTTTCTCGTTGGACTTCATAAATTTATCTCTCTCTCTCGCCCTCCTTCGTGATGTACGGCATGGCGTGCGGGGGTTATCAAATGCTATCGGAGTTGCGTGCCTTTGTCTGGACATTATTCGCTCTAAACTTGCCTTCTGACCGATTCCGGTTCCTTTTATACAAGACATCAAAGCCAGTTAGACAGACATCAACTTCATTGGGTGTTGGACTGTATGTGTTGGCCTAGTGGTCTAGAATGTCACGCCATAACCTCTGGCTTGCCGATCACCTCTTGCTTGCGTTCGGGACTTCGATCGTTTGTGTGAGTGTATGTGGCTTAGGGATTTGGTCGTCTTCTCAACCTTCGGTGTCCACCCAAGATAAACAAAATGTAAAAATAACAACCTGTCTGCGATATCACGGGCATTAAACACCGAGAACAGCAACATCAAATCCAGAAGATGACTTGTTTCTTAAACCTTGGAAAATCAAATTGAAAAAAAAAACCCGTGCAGCGTTCTGTTCTTGGTTACGGTCGGGTCTTCTTGAACACCCTTGCCTGGAAATTGAGTAGCCTTGATTGTCATTAATTCAATATGCTTTTTTAATTGACAATCAGTGATCTTTTTTTGTATATTTTGAAACCTGAACAACTGGTAACTGACAGGGGGTGGGTATTGAAATCTGTCCTGTACAACTGGCAACTGACAGGGGGTGGGTATTGAAACCCCGTCCTGTACAACTGGCAACTGACAGGCTATTGAAGCAGAAGGAAACACTTTGTTGATCAGCCATGATTTCCAACAACCTCGACATTGATCGAAGTTTGCAATCAAATTTAATATACAGAGTATTACGTGAAGGGCTTGAAAAGATGTACGTAGTAAAGGCGGAATCAAGCCACAATTGCCATAAACTTGGTGTTAAATTGTATGATGAACGTGATGACTTTGACTTTCCTATTGTTAACTTTCCATTATCATCGAATACAGAGTTTCCACTGCGGACCAGCTTATGGGGTGTTTGTGTCTCAGCTGATTCGTCACGCGACAGCTTGTTCATTTTGTTTTGATTTTTTAAGTAGATCGGGACGTTTGTCATCTAGCCTACAGGGATGCTTGCGAACTAAACTTATTAAAACCTTTAAAATGTTTTATGGTCTTCATATCTGCTATTATTCTAAACATATTTAATTGACGCGTATACTATCTCCCCATGGCTGTCTACTACATCGTTAACACTGTTCATCATGTGTATTTTGCATACCGATAGGCCTAACAGTTTAGATACAGCTATGGCGCGTGTGGCTTGATTCCACCTTAACAACGTTCATCTTTTCGAGCCCCTCACGTGATACACTGTAAATTTCGGCACTAAGTTTGATTGAGTATAAGCGAAGCTTGTGATCCGATGAGATTTCTTCGTTAAAAATATCGTTACGGTAATCAAGTCTTGCGCTTCTAGCTTAAATGTCTACATGTGACAATCGAGTTACAAAATTCGATCAATGTCAAGGTTGTTGGAAAGCATGGCTGATCAATAAAGGGTTTCCTTCTGCTTCAATAGCCTTTTGGGGTTTAAAAAACCCACTTGCAACGGCTGTGGAGGCCGACATATTTGTTTACAGTGTGTTATGTGCCACGACCTCTGATTGGACAGTGTTGATTAGTCACGTGTAACCACAAAAGTTCGGGAATTGCTGAGTATTGAAGCAGCGGTTAGATGTTGTAAAACTCGCGGCCGTTGCTTCAGGAACACGGGGATATGCAGCTTTAATTATTTATCGAATATTCCCGCATTTAACAATTATACTCTTTACCAGACCCGAACTTTGTTTGGATTTCAAAACCGGGCGTGTATTGCTCTTATAAGAAACACGTAGCCGAATAGGGTGAATAATTATGTAAACATTTAAACTGAGCTTCTTAATTATAATGACTGGGACGGGCTTTGTCTGTTAATGTTTATAGTTTCTATTAATGTCTATATAAACAAGTAACAATGTTCTGCTCCGACTGGGCTAATGCAGACGGGCATAAACCCAACTGTACAAGACAAGAACTGTAAATAAACACGATGACCAAGCTGCTAATGCTTATACCATTAATAATCATCTGGGAAATCTAAATATATAGGCTAAACATGGCTAGTATCCGCTAATTCGCCCTTGAAACACTAACATTGGCACTAACTAATCAGAACAAAACCTCACTTCCCAGCCCTTAGGTTTGATCAAATTCATATAAAAGACACCAATGCACATATCTGAACTCCGGCTACACAAATACCGAAATAATTAAATAAAATAAATTACCGCCCCCAAGCCGCCATACTTGTTTCCAATTTATGAAATGATAATGGCTGACATGGAGGCTTATGACCTGGAAAGGTTAGCCGATCTCACTTCCAGTTTGATTCTTGTCAGAAAGCTGTTAAGGTACTATTCCGATTTGAGAGGGAAATAGTGTATTTACCTTGTCTCAAAATTTCACTCATAATATTAAGTTGTTTTGGACGTGAACGTCAAAACCGCTCATTCGGAAACATAATTTGAGATTTCGGGTCAATGTTTTCGTTGGCTGACCTGATTGCTGTTCCTCTTGAGGTCTATAAAGTGCGTGCCTCAAGTAATGTACTTGATAACGAAAGGTTCATTTTACCTACACGTTATTTTTATAAAATAAAAGTCTGGATTTATCCAGACATTTTATAATACAGCTTAGGACACCGGTCTCCATTTCAAGATGAAGACTGACGGGTTTAAATTGTTTGAAAACGTATCACGTATATTGCGTTAGTTCCTAAGCCCTAAAGTAGAGGATTTTAAGGACTTTTAACACAAAATTAAGCAGTTTCATCATCCAAAATATAATCGAGAATGGCCCCTTTAATCCTTCAGACAAACTATAAATGTCATTCCTTTATAGATTCAAATATCAATAAAATAAAACAAGCAAGCTAATTAACTCCTTATAAGGTCAATCTAATATATACAAGCGGCAAACTTTATACACTTCCGTCTTTTACCTCATTTCGATTACTGTGATGTCATATGGTTTGGGCGACCCAATGATCATCTAACAAACTGACAATACCTACCATTAGGACGAGAAGAGACTAACACCTTCCCGATTTTATAAACTTAGGCCGTCCCATCCCAGACCACCATATGCCAGAACCGCCAATAAAACACATAATAACCCGATTAAAGTCAGACTGTTAGTATGATCAAGAGATTCCGTATATTATAACACTACACAGTACCTGTCAAAATTTCTTTCCCCATTAGGCAAGGGAGCTGCACCCTATATTATAGATTCTAAAAATTTCTGCGAACAACTTAGAGACCTTCCCAAAGACACACTAATTCTATCATACGATGTTATTTACCTCTTTACTAATATCCGACGTGATGAAGCCTTAGCAGCACTACGTTATAGACTCACATCAATGGATAAAATAAAATAAAAACCAAGTACGAACAATCCAAACCATAAGACAGAATTCGAAGTCCTAAAAACGTTATAGGCAAAATAGTGTATTAAAGCAAAAATGTGTAATCAGCAAATGGGCTGTTCACAAAATACCCGACAAGCAGTGGTAACAGGTGTCCGGAAGAGTAAGCTTACCCTGCCTGGCGCCACACCCCCCATCGCTGCATCCAAACTATTAGGCGAAATGTCAAATGTCGGTAAAATAGCGTGATTGGCCATTGAACTACCGGTATGTTAAATGCACGCGATGAACTATTTTAACGATACCAATTTCACCATAGAAGATATAGTAAACATAACTAAATCCTGAATAGATTCTACTTTTTTCTCTTCGGGGGGAACAAATACATGGTCTACCAATGGGCAGCTATCCCCAGTTCTAAGTGAGATCTATATTACCCATTTTGAAGAGAGGGCCCTCTCCACCTCACCAATGCAACCAAGTATTTGGCTCCGCAAAGTCGATGGTGTCTTTGTAATTCTTCGTCATAACGAAAATCCTACCGCCCTGCTCCATCACCTCAACAACTAAAAACTACAGAATCCAATTCACATTAAAAAACAGAAAACCAATGTCTCCCAATCCTGGATGTACTAGTTAAGAAAACAGACCGCAGGCTCACAACAAGTGTTTATAGAAAACCAACACATACTGATCAGAACATTAACTTCCATTCCCATCACCCACACAGTGTTAAGAAAGCAACTTTAGTAACTTTAGCCCGCCGTGCTGTCTACATCTGTGAGAAAGAACATCCCCGAAAAGAATTAGACCACATTGAAGAAGCTCTTAGAAATCTGAACAACTACCCTCGACAATTCGTTAAAAAGACCATTAAAACTACATTGACACCCCTATAGATCCAGGAAAAACAAAACCATACAAACCATCTATAATAATCACGATACCGTTTCAAGGGAAGCTTACTTACCACTTAAGGAGAATCCTTATCTCAATTGGTATCCGGGTCACCGTCTCCAAAGACAGAACCCTTTAAAAAGATATCATGAAAGCTAATGGAAAGCTCCTTCCGATTAAGCCCCCAACCCAGAAACAGTGTGTCTATAAATTTGCCTGCTCCTAGATAAAAGAATAAGCCAGCACAAGTCCAAGACGTCCATCACTAACTCAGCTGTTGCACAACATCTCCAGACCAACCCTGGACACCGAATCAAGTCATATGAAACCCTGGCATCGAATCTCCCAATAGAAAAGACACGGGAAATAATGGAGGCAATACAAATCAGAAGGAATAGCCCAGATCTTAACCGTGATACATGGATATTTTGCCTAACGCGTATGATTAATTAATTATATAATATCATACTTAAAACTCCCATTAAAAGTGTATATTCGTGCTGTGTTTCATCCTTTGACTATTTTTTCGTATTTTACTACCCTGCTAAATTCATCTTCTTCTTCTTCTTTTGGTGTTTAACGTCTGCTTCCACTTAAGTGATATCACAGACAAGACATAGGAGAGCCGAAGCTGCTTCCTGATTTTTAGAATATGATTTTGCAATCTTTCCATTTTGGCCTTAGGCCATGGATTAGGTTTTAGTGGGAAGTTCTTCCCTTTATTTAATAAAAACACATCGTTGGTAGATGATCTCTTTTGTTTCTGGATTGGTAGATGTCTTCTTTGTGGGATTTGTGTTTTTAGGTGCCAGACCTGTCTTCTCGTGGTCTCCCCTTACTCCACTATCCCACTGGTATTTGTTTTGGCAGAATAGTGTTTAGATGCAGAGCCCATCTGATCATGACTCCCTCTTACTCCACTATCCCGCCAGTTTAGTAGATGTTAGTAGTAAATTAAACTAATATAAAATTAAATAAATAAAGAGAGTATAATAAAGTTGTAGTCAAAATAAATTAAAGGTAATAAAATAAAGTAAATTAAAGTAAAAGTAAAGTAAAGATAAAGTAAAGATAAAGTAAAGATAAAGTAAAGATAAAGTAAAGATAAAGTAAAGATAAAGTAAAATGAATTAATTAAAATTTATTAGTTAATTAATTTAAAGGTAATAAATAAAAATTAAATTAAATAAAATAAAATAAAATAAATTAAAGTAAAGTAAAGTAAAGTAAAGATAAAGTAAAATGAATTAATTAAAATAAAGTTGTAGAGTGGTTGGGCTTCCTTCGAGAGGACGTTTTTACTTCCCCACCCTACGTCGTATAAAAAAAAATAAGTTGAGATAAAAAATAAGTAGAAAAAAAATAAAATAAATTGAAGGTAATAAATAAATATAAAATAAATTTAAGTAAAAGTAAAGTATAAAGATAAAGTAAAATGAATAAATTAAAATAAATGTATAGGATGGTTGGGCTTCCTTCGTGAGGACGTTTTTACTCAACCATCCTACGTTGTATGGAGAATTTATCTAGCCGTGACCCTTTCTTATTTCACTAATTTACTTAGTCCAACTGTGTCCATTAGGGTGTGGACTTCTTCGAAGATTTGTAGCTTCAGATCTGGTCTAGGGAAGAGTAGGTTCTTAGTGTTGAATGGTATGTTATTGGTCTCCATCATTCTCACTAAGTCCCGTCTCTCTTCCTTGTAAACCTCGCAGTCTACCAGGACATGGTTGGTGGTACACTCTTCTCCGCACTCACAGACGATGACTTGGTGTTTGTAGTCTCGCAGCCTCTCTTTCACCCTTAGTTTCGATATGAGTCTGCATATATCTCGTCTAGGGTGATTGGTTGCTGTCTTGGTATAGATCTCGTCATCCAGTCGGAATCTGTATGTGTCAAGTTCAACGAGATTTAATTCCCAGATTGAATTGACCTGTCTTTTGACCATACTGTAGATTTCCGTGGTGCTGTAGTCTATGAGGCGGCGTGTAGCTGTGTCCTTGAGACCCTCACTGGCGAGTCGATCTGCCTCCTCGTTTCCTTTAATGTTGACATGTGATGGAATCCACACGAGATCTAATTTGCTTCCCTTCTCTAGGACCCTCTGATATAGCTGCCTGATTTCCAAAATGACTTCTGGTCTTGATTCCGAGTTGTCATTTTGGATTGAAATCAGACTGCTCAGAGAATCGCTTGGAATGACGAACTTGCCGGTCTTTTGATGGGAGATCCATGAAATAGCGTCACGAATGGCAACAAGCTCTGCAGTGTACACCGAACAGTTATTGGGCAGTTTCCTGCTTATTCCCTGTTCCCCGTTTGGCAGGTATATTCCAAACGAGCTGGTGCCCCTTTCAGGATTGCGTGAGCCATCCGTGTACACATGGTCCCAGTCATCAGACGACCAGTTGTCTTCCAAATGTTCTAGAGAGTAAGCACGTGCAGCACTGGGGTTATTTTTCTTGTCGGTTTTCTGTAGTAGATCTAGATTGACCAGTGGTATAGGGAGCGTCCAGGGGGCGACAACTGGGGGGTCGTGTTTATTTATCACGAGCTCCCCCAGTCGTAGTTCCTTGATCGTTTCTCTGATACCCTGGCTGAAGGTTTTCTTTTTGGGATCTCTTACATATTTTGTCTTTTGTAGACTGAGAAATGTTGGGGATCTTTCACCTAGTTGTGATATCTTGACCCAATACCTTGTCGCCAGTTCTTTTCTTCTTAGGGATAGGGGCAACTCCCCGACTTCTTGTAGTAGTGCCTCTCGCCTAGTCCCGAGCCCTACGCCAGTCGCAATGCACAGAGCTTTGTATTGGATGGTGTCAAGCTTGCTTAAGAGTGTTGGCGCGCAGTTCATAAAGGCCAAAGAGCCGTAGTCTAATACAGAACGTATTAGAGCACGATATACCATCATTAGTGTAACTCTATTGGCGCCCCACGTACTGCCCGTTAATTTTCTCATTAAGTTTAGGATTTTGGGGCATCTATCAACAGTCCAGTCGATGTGCGGTTTCCAGGTCAACCGTCGGTCAAAGATTACGCCAAGGAACTTGGTTTGGTCTTTGAACTCGATGGTTTTCCCGTTCATACACAGAGTCATTCTGTTTATCCCTCTATCCCTGCTCACAAGCATGCCGACTGTTTTCTTCTCCGAGACTTTAAATCCCCAGTCGTTTGCCCATGTCATGAATTTGTCTAAGGCTCTTTGCATATTCTTTTGTAGGTCACATAAGCTCGTCCCATTTCTCCATATGGTACTGTCATCGGCAAATTTAGCCAAGTTAGTTTTAGAATCGAGGTAGGACGATTTGTGAATGTCATTGATCATGATGTTGAAGAGAGTGGGACTGATAACAGACCCCTGAGGCGTGCCATTTTCTAATGTTTGCTCGGCACTCAGGAATCTGCCAACATTCACCTGTATCCTTCTATCGCTCAGAAAGCTTTTAATCCACCGAAACATTATGCCCGTTATACCGATACGTCCCAACTTGAAGAGCAGCCCGTCTAACCAAACTAAATCGAAAGCCTTGGTCAGATCTACGAACACGGCACATAACAGGTTTCCCGAGAGAAGGGCCTGCGACATGACTTGCTGTAGTCTAACCAAGTGGTCCATTGTTGATCGTCCTTTCCTGAACCCACTTTGATTTTCGTCGATCAATCGGTTGCTCTCCAGATAGAACTGTAATCGGATATTAACCATTGTTTCCAATGTTTTGCATAGTGTGGATGTCAAACTTACTGGTCGATATGACTCTACCTTGTTCTTCTCTTTCCCAGCTTTCAGTAGAGGTATGACGTTTGCTTTTCGCCATTCTTTAGGTACCTCTCCTGACAGCCAGGATGTGTTGAAGAAGTTTAGTAGTATCGTCTTGGCGTTTCTTGGTCAGATGTTTGAGCATGGAGTACTTTACTTTGTCCTCACCAGCCGCACTATCCTTCTTGAGGGAAAGAGCCTTATTTAACTCTCCCTCAGAGAAGGGTAGGTTGATTGGTTCAGCCACTTCATTAGATTCAATTACTAATGAAGGGTGCTGCGAGTAAAAGATTTCCTTCCTCTTCAGAAACTCTGGTGATTGGTTTTCGTCTCTGCTTGCATCAGCAAAAGTTTTTGCTAGTAGATCTACCTTTTCCTTGCCGTTCGTAACATACTTATCTCCATCTTCAAGGTTTGGTATGTTGAATGATCTGCGTTTCCCGTTCATGGCGTTCAGCTTCTTCCAGACGGCACCCGTTTGCGTGTTTTTATTCAACGCATTACAGAATAAAATAAAACCAAGTACGAACAATCCAAACCATCAGACAAAATTTGAAGTCCTAAAAAACGGTATAGGCAAAATAGTGTAATATGGCAAAATAGTGTAATCAGCATATGGACTGTTCACCGTGTACAAAATACACGACAAACAGTGGAATGTCATCCAGTGCCCACTTTGTGCCCTTTTTATGGTGTCTCTTGCAGCGTATTTCAACTTAAGGTAATTTTGGTGGTTGGCTTCATTGTAGTGGCGTTTTCGTAGGCGGAGGGCCTTCCTTCTGTCGTTGACCGCCTTCTGACATTCCGGTGACCACCATGGTTTTCTAGTCCTTGGTTTTCCGCCAGAAGTCTTTGGAATGGAGTCGTTAGCAGCACCTATAATAGAGCTCGTAATGTTGGTAGCGTACACGTCGATGTTGGTATCGATGATATCTTCTTCCTTCCACTCAAGGCAGCCTACACGGAATTTAACCCAATCAGCTTGTTTCATAATCCAATTGGGTCTCCCGTTATAGACTTCCCTGGTTGCTTCGGCCTGAATGCAGAATTCTATCAGGAGATGGTCACTGCCAAGTGTTTCGTCTTCGTGTACTTGCCAGTCGCAGCGGTTTGCCAGACCAAGCGTACAGAACGTGAGATCTAGGTGCGAAGGTTGGGCATTTCCTCCAACAAAAGTAGGACTCTCATCGTTTGCTTCTATTATTGAGCATAGGCTAGTCCCCCGGCAGTCATTCCTCGGCGACCCCCACAGAACGTGTTTTGCGTTGAAATCCCCGCAAAACAATGATTCGCCCTGTGGAAGTTGATCGAGAAGTGACTGGAAGTCAACTGTTTTTTTCGTGACATCTGGGGGTACATAGACATTCACTATTGTCAAATTCGTATTATTGCTCAATGTGATGGCTATGCCCATTGCTTCTAGAGGTCCTTCTACGTCCAGTGAAACAGAAATATAATTTAGGTTATCACGGATATAGATGACAATGCCGCCGCCACGTGTCGTACTTCCTGGTCTGTCCCTTCTCTCACAAGTGTATCCGGGTATGTAGATGTCTTTCGAGGTTGGTAGTAACTTGGTTTCTTGGAGGCAAATTACATCCCTGGGGTTGCGTGTGATGTATTTTCTCAGCTCAGCACATCTGGGGGCCAGTCCATTAACATTAAGTTGTAGAACTTTAACCTGGCCCGCCATGATGACTGTCCGGATGGATGCCTCTATGTATTGTCTTTTTATTGTTCAATTGGCGTTTCACATTCCATAGGAGGTACCTCATTAGTGTTCGTCTTTGGTGTTAAAACCGGCAAGCAACTGGGCATATCTCCAGTGCTGTAGTGACGAACATGAGATATCCTTCTACGGAGTGCGAGGTTTGCCGTTTGATCACTTTTTGTGGTTTCTTCGTCGTCGTCTTCTTCTCTTGATCTTTTTTTTACTATGTTGATTGAGTTAATCATGACACACAGGACATCGGCGTTGACCATGTGTGTCCTTACTTTGCCGAGTAAGCTTTCCATCTTGGTAGTTTGGTCCTCATTGGATACGGCCACCCTGAGGAACTCGATCATGAAGTTCATGAAGCCACTTTCCGTTTTAAATTTAGGAATGAAGTGTTCTTCATGACTCTTCGTTTTGGGTTCCTCTTTTTTTTCTCTTGTGTGTCTTCTGTTTGACCTCTGCAGGTTTGGTTGATATGTTCTTCTCTTTCTTCTTCTTGTCTTTACCTTTAGGGGTGGGGGTTACATCGGATGTCAAGAGAGTCGGTGCTGGAGCTTGCTTTGGTTCCACCACCGGTTCTCTGACTACTTTTGCTTCCCTCTCCTTGTTTTTTACTTGTTGGGTTGCCTCCCTAAAGGTAAGTTTGTCTTTGCTTTGCAGGCGTAGAGCTGCTTTGGTCGCTAGAATTCTTGTGCATTGCGGGGAGTTGGCTGCGTGGCTGCCCTTGCAGTTTGAGCAGATAATTTTACTACCCACCCTACACTCAGCCACCGCGTGTTCTCCTCCGCATTGGGCGCATATGTCTTTTCCTTTACAGTACTTAACCGTATGTCCCAGTTTCTGGCATTTGGTACACTGTCTCACTCTCTGAACATAGGGGTGGGTACGGCGGTTGAGGTACACGATTTTAAGGGCCTCAGGTGCGGAACCTTTCTTGAAGGACAGGGCGACGCTTCCCTGATCCTTCCCCTGGGCCACATTAAACCGGTATACCTCGGTAGCTTGGTACCCCCTCTCTGTCAAATCTTCCAGAATTTCCTCCCCGGTATATTCGGCCGGTATCCCATGAACAACCACCTTATCAATAGACAAGGTGATCGGTTCGGACACCGTCACGGTCATACCGAGAAGTGCGTTCTGAGCTAGCGCCAGATCCATCTCAGACCTACTTTTTAAGGCAAGTCTAAGTTGTCCTGAAACAGTTATCTTTAAGTCGGGTATGCTAGTAATACCCCACTTACTCTTAAGTTCCTTCCCCACTGCCGTAAGTTTGGCTCCTTGAAAGGACTTGCCTTCCAGTGGCCTCACCAGTACGACGTGAGTCTGTTCCTCTCTCCTTTTTGCTGCAGGAAAGAACTTTGGTGCAGGGCTGCTGTTAAACGCGTCAGCCATGGACATTGGTGAGCTAGCCTCTGTCGCCATCGTTCTTATGCTGCCGAAATATATAATCGAAAACTAAAGGAGGGAATGAACAGTGTTGATTAAGGTTATATTAATTAATGACGTAAGTTGATATACCTGTTGTTACCCCTTTCCTCAAAGAACCGCTAGTCAATCAGTGTGATTAATACTAATTAACTATGCGTTCCTATTGCTTGTATGAGTGTACTTAACAGTTATCAGACTTATTAGTTATATAAATAAATTAGCTTGTTATTGTTTTAAGAAGCTTGTGGTGAGCTTAATCAGTTGGCTTGTACACTGAGCTTCTTTGTTAGTTGATGATAGAAAGAAAAGTAAAATGACCAAAAAATAAAAAAATAGAAATATAAAAATAAATAAAGATAGGAATGTGGTATATCCTATATAATATATAGCTGAAAAGGGGGTAAAAAGTATAATAAAAAAAAAAAAGATTATATTAGGGGTGAAAAATATGAGGATTTAAGAAAATAAGCTTTAATTAAAGTAAATTATTAAATTGAAGAAAATAAAATAAGATAGTTAATTAAAGTAAATAAAGTAAAATAAACAAAGGAAGTAAATAAAGTAAAAAAAAGGAAATAAAAAAAGTAAATAAAAAAGTAAATAAAGTAAAAAAAAAGTAAATAAAGTAAAAAAAAGTAAATAAAGTAAAAAAAAAAGTAAATAAAGTAAAAAAAACAAAGAAAATAAACAAAGAAAATAAACAAAGAAAATAAACAAAGAAAATAAACAAAGAAAATAAAGTAGAATAAAATAGTAAATTAAAGAAAATGAAAGACTGATGAAGAATGCAAAATATAAAGAAAGTAAACCTTATACCCTGTAAAGGTGTGAAGAAAAAGATAAAGACAACCTTAAATCCACTTTGGGACTAGATGATCTTTGTAGTATCTAGTAGTCTTTCTGGATTTGAGAAGTCTTTTGGAGTCTTAGCTAGGCTACTTTATCTAGGATAAATTTAGTCGATAGCTATGGAGCTCTGATGCTTTAGGTGTTGTCAGTACGAAGACTAATTAACCTCCGGCTAAATTCATGGTTATAAGCTGTTTTTGTTGTTTATTTAATCTATATTCTCTATTGCATAACCAATTACCCTTCTATCATAAATAAGTGGTAGTGTAACCAAATAACAGTTATAATTAATCTACCCTACATCATGTTAGTTTATCTGTTGTGTATATACTATTGCCTTATGTTATTGTCTTTAAACTATTTTAATCACCTTTGATCTAATTGTTGTTAGGTATGGCTTCAATTATAGTTGTTAAGACATCCTCACTGGCTATGGACTACAAGTTAATTAACTCTCTATCTGCTCATTGTATATTCTTAATAAGTGTTTGTGTAGGCCATTGTGTATTCTTAATAAGTGTTGGTGTAGGCCTTTGTTCATGTTGTTAAGTATGGCTTCGGTTATGTCGTTGTATTTTGTCTATACATGTATATATTTGCCTCATACCTGTTGTACTGTATTGGCTTGATAACACAAAGAGAATACTCTCCGAAACGTCACCTCAAATACACTAGCTGTTTTCCATAAGTATATGGTTTGTTGTTATTCTATCCAGTTACTAAATGCCATTTAAAGAACATATTTTATGTTAGTTTCACAGTGATTGGTCGCACAAAAATTAAATTGTCGCCCACATCAAAGGACCCCCATAACAAACTACTAATAGGTGGTTTGGTTCGAAATGTACCACTGCCATGGACGACTTCGTCAAGTATAGAAATATTTATAATAACCCACGGAATGCCAATAACAGAATTAAATTTGTGCACTCCAGAACAAACAATAATAATGTCATCCGATGTTAAAGATGATTTTCGCACTGAATCTTATTTACTATTTTCGATTATTTTACACTGACGTGGTCAAAGAAGACCAAAATTCTGTCTGTATTTCAATTTGGTTTTCAGCCAAAGAAAAGTACCACTTACTGTACATGTACTTTTTTAAGTTCTTGTTTTGAAGTCGTTGTCGAATGGTGAATTTATATTGTGCTTCCATAGACTACAGTAAGGCCTTCGAAAATGTCGAGAGAAACTTGTTATTCCAATAAAATTGAGTAAAAATGGTGTTGTGGAAAAGTCGTACGAGTTATTTAGTCAAAGCAATGTGCTACTCACAATGGCCAACATTCAGACTATTTCTATTCTAGGCGTGGTGTTAAACAAGGAGATAGCCTTTTCTTTTTGTATCTTGATGATTTTACTGATTTTATGAATGCTAACTCTGTTTCTATTCTAGACGTGATGTCAAACAGGGGGATACCCTCTCTCCGCAACTTCTCCTTTTTTATACTAATGATTTTGCTGATTTTATGAATGCTAACCACAATCATTTCGTGTTTCATGTATGCAGACGACACTACGCTATTATCTAGATCATCGCATAGTCTTCAGAATCACCTGAATAAGTTGTTTGAATATTTTTGTTTGGGGCCTAACTGTAAATGTCGACAAGACATAAATTGTTGTATTTGAAAAGGTAATCAGCACGCCTTATCTAATAACAACTTTGTATGTATAGGATATTAACCTACCCGAGGGTGCTATATTATATAACCCGCGGGCGCAGCCCAAGGATGATATACATATAGCAACTGAGGTATGATTGGTTAATATCTGACATATACAACGCCCACCCTTAAATTTAAATGGACTTTTCCATTAATATTCAACAATGATTGGATAACGGCTCGGTAGTTTCCGTCAAATAACGAAGATTACCGATTTAATCACGTGCAATTTACGAGATGGTATTTTTGTAAACACAGCGCCATTTTGAAGAATTGAATTTCATACAAAAACAAAATGGAAAGTAATACGAAGTCAGACGAATAATCAATTGGCGTGAATGCAACTATCGATGAGGATCTATCCAAAGCCTAAAGAACATTTGGATCAAAAGACATTCTTTCCCGATAATTCTGACAGTGAACTACGATTGAAGGCTTTTGCTTTGTTTTATAGACAGAAGGATTTGGCCGACTGTTTTATTTAAGTGCATGGACTGTACCCAAAAATAGTTTATAATGGAAATCTTGGGCGATAAATACTTTCAAGTCTAGAAGTGTGTGGACGGAAAGAAGATTCTGAAAGATATGGAAAACCGATTTAAATATGCTGATAAGTACGTCGTCTATTTCTGTCTTGAATGTTTCAAACTGTTCCATAATAATTTTTAATTGTCAAAATAATAAAAATTTATTTCTGTGTTTTTTGTATTATTTTAATCATCAGCGGTTGATATGAGTCGAATACATCGACCTGACATGACGTCATTAGCGGTTGATATGAAATATCAACCTGTCGTGACGTCATCAGCGGTTGATATGAAGAATATATCAACCTATTATCACGTCATGACAGGTTGTTATGAGATATAACTGCTATTCACATCAAAGAAAAAAACTACTACCAGTTGTATATATGATGATAGTGTTGTGGAATACGTATGCTGCTTCAAGTATTTAGGGGTCACATTCTCCTCTGATGGCAAATTCATCAATAATTAGTGACAAAAGCAGGGTCAAAAGCCCTTTATAGCCTTTATAATATTTTTATGAAGTTAATGTAAACGTCAGACAGCAGTTGTTTTTATATGACAGTTATGTAGGATCCATTACTTCGTATCCATCCGCAGTTTGGGGTCTTAATAGATCCCAAAATATCGAGAGATTACACTTGATATTCTGTAAACGAGTTCTTGCTCTTAGTAAATCTACACCTATTCTGGGTGTTTATGGTTAGCTGGGTAGGCCCCCATTAAAAGGTGCGTGGTCAACAGGAAATTATTAAATATTGGTGCCATGGCATTAAAGACCACGACTCGTTTGTTTATGAAGTATATTCTGATCTGTTCCGGATTTTCAACTAAACGCAAAAAAAGTGTAGAATGAGAGAGAGAAATGAGGTTTAACGTCCACTCGACTCAATCTAGGTCATTTAACGACAAACATATGATTTCATTTTATTTCAATATCTCACTAATCATTGCCACGTACGACCTATGATTCGAAACCACGCCAGTTGACTCAATGACAAGTTTTATGCTACAGCACGTTCGTGCTAACCATTCGGCCACCCAGCCCCCCAAAAATTCTGAAGATATTCTCCGCTCTGGTGCCCATTGTATTCAAATGCACGAAAACTCACAATACATATTTCAATCGTTTTTACAGAGTTAATGTGACAGTCGTCTTTTATTTCTGTCAAATATGACTGACCTTTATCAGGTCAGACCGCTATAGTTCTCCGGGTGACGTCACATCATAATGTTTATCATCAAATCAAGATGACGTTTAAAAACCGGTCGATTGAGTTTTAAAACACAATATGAAGAATCCTTAATCAATCATAAACGGTGTTCAGCACAACAGGAAATTAATCCAAATTTTTCAAAGGCATCAATGAGCCTTGAGCAGTAAATGGGATCAAATCCAGTAAATATCACAGACTAGCGATGAAATCGAGAGTTGATTATAGTCTGGATAAGTTAATTAATGCAACAGGCAGATCTAGCTCTTGTATAATGTGTGTTTAAGAAATACATTGATACAGCATTAGCACGCTATTAGCCTAGAGTTTGTTTCAATACAGTACAACTAAACTGTTGCTACTATTATTTGAATCCAACGTACTTTTGACACGTTGTCCGTACTATTACTGTTATTGGAATTAATGGCACACCAACATCAAAGGATGACGTCGCAGCTGTATTTTAACTTAGCTTTTAATACGTCGTCTCACTTTCTTCCTCTTCCAGGTCCACATCAATCATATCTAGTACTTTATCTATCACCCTAGCTTGATATCAATCATATCTAGTACTTTATCTACTGTCTGTTTGTATCCCCACCGTCTTCTTAACTAATACTCTACATAGCATTTTCCATTCGACTAAAGTAGAGGATCATGGTGTCTAAGTGAGTAAGACGCTGGTACGCTAGACTTGAAGTCGGGAGTTCAATCCCTGCATTGGCCTAAAAAGTTCATGCGCCCTCGCCCACCTTTTCAGTAGTGCAGGATGGAGGGTGTGCAAGAAAAAGATCACTTTTCAGTTGTAATTCAATGTAAGAGTAGGCCGTAGGAAAAATTTCCCCCATAAGACACTGTATGGTGTATGTCCGTCTTCATTTGCCCAGTTTCGAAGCAGAAAAATAGGAGGTTAAACCCCCTTTCATTTGGACTAAAGTAAACTGTGGGCAGTTCAGTTTATAATCGGTACGAACCGGAGGTTGGCAGAGAAAGTTTCTCGGGATTCCCGACGTAGTTTTGCCATTCTGGCTGAGCAACCCGTGTGGCCTCCCTCCACACAATAAAACAAATGCAGAAATAGGACAGTCGTAATAGATTAGTCAGCCTAACCTAGTGGATCCTTCCACTGCTAAATACCCTGAGATGCAAACGAACTGCTGAAGTAAAAATATATCATTTGGTTACAACTTTTATTCTAGCGGAGACAAACCATAATACTTAAGACGGTGCATATACAAAAGTAACATGTGGAAAAAGTACCGGTGCATACTGAATTATGACACCGATGAAAATGTCCGAACAAGATCTACACAATGTTAATCTCACAGATGGCATCAGATTTAAGTTATATTTTAAAATTTATTAAGTTTTATTTTTAAAATTTATTAAGTAATATTTTTAAAATTTATTAAGTAATATTTTTAAAATTTCTTGAGTGAAATTTTTAAAATTTCTTGAGTGAAATTTTTAAAATTTATAAAGTAATATTTTTTAAAATTTATTAGGTTCTATTTTTAAAATTTTTTAAGTTATATTTTTGAAATTTATTAAGTTATATTTTTGTAATTTATTAAGTAATATTTTTGAAATTTATTAAGTTATATTTTTAAGATTTATTAAGTTATATTTTAAATTTTTTTTAAAAAAAAGCCTTAATATAAATGGTTTCCATAAACAGTCATACCTTGTTAAAAAATGGTCCGACGAATCCTACAATTCACTATTGCCAGCTGAGAAATTGGCAAAAATAACATTTTCAACTTCAAATTCCAACGTGAAAACAAGGGAGGGAATTGTGTTGTTGTTTCCCGTGTCAGTGATTTTTAAGGGTGGGAAATAATGCCCATTATCGTATAATAGTGAATTGATCACCTATTGAGCAAAAGACATAGACAAAATTATGTTTTGACTTTCTGAGAAATTTTGAATTTCTCGATTTATGTTTTGCTGCTGATATTATACATTTATTTACTTACCCCAGTGGAATTCAGAATATAGTTTTCATCAGCCTAAACATTTTTTGATGACTGGAAATTAAACCTTAAAGGGACAATAACACTCTTGCTGGCTTGACAGGTCCAAATTTTTTTTTAGCCTTATTCTAACTACAAGATGTTTATGTATCCTGCCTGTTGTGTACATTATCCATTACAACCTATCTTACTTGTCCAGCGGGCTCGAAAATATGTTTAAATTCAAGTTGCATTTGAAAGTGCTTACGTAAGGCTTTTCAAACCATGTTACGGCATGTAGTTGGATTTTTCCAATTTTTAAAATTAGGTGTGTTAAGATGAAATTTGTATCATTTATTAATTGAAATATTGTAGAATAGCACAAATTGTTGACCAGAAAAAGATTGGGACATATTATTCAGTTACAACAAGAGTGGTATTGGGGCTTTAATACAAACAAATCTAAAATTATATAGTTAAAAAATAATTTCAAACTTGAAGTTGTACAGTTTTTCTGGGCATCAACATATGCATTAAATTGTCCTTTAAAAGTGCTAAATCTCTTTTCTTTGGCAACTAGGAAGGGAAACAAATGGGTCGCAACGCAGGTTATAATAAAATATGAATGTATATACACCGATTTACATTCAATCGTTGTTTTTTATAATGATAATAATAATAATAAATGATATTTATAGTAGCCGACAAAAAATAGTGTCACTGGTTGAATACAGTTTAAAGATCACACTAGGGAATTGCGAAATCTTCGTTAAAAAAAAAAGTTGTTAGTTTATTTTTGTTTTTGTTCATGTTTTTTTGCACTCAGCACTTTTAAAAATAAGTAGAATCTTATTCCACAGTGACGAAGTAGCCGCTTTGAAGCTTCGGAGACCATGATTAATTTTTACTTTTGGTACAATTAATAGATTATAGTTCTCTGAACGAAGGCTTCTGATTGGCTGCTGTTGTTTCTACTGTAATCAGTTATGTTCAGCGAAATACGCGAAGAGACCAAATAAAATGACAGTTTATGAAGTCTGGTTATTCCAGTCTACATCATTTTTTTACCCTCGTTTATCGAGTCGCTTCATTACAAATGACACTCGAAAGCATTCGTTCACGCAATTCTTATGCTTGTTTTAAATTTTTCATTTTGTCTTAAATGTTGGGTATCAGAAGCCCATCTTTTTCTTTACGGTAAGATAACAACATCAATGTTGATTTAAACTGACCAAAACGCCGTGCTGGCAATATCGATGACTGAGATGATATCGGGTTGCTACCTTTTAACAAACATTTTCGAACCTTCTAAACAAAGCTAAACGGGCAAGTTGTTTTAGTTTATTGATGCGTGCCATGGTTGAATGGCTGAATGGTTAGCGTGCGCGCGTTGAATCCTAAAGCCTATCAGTGAGTCAACTGGCGTGGTTTCGAATCCCCGGTTGTGCGTGACAAGGAGTAGTGTCGCCTATCCAACCTCGTGGGTTTTCTCGGGGTCCTCCGGTTTTTTTCTACTGCTAAAGACTCCAACGCGCAAGCGAATTATAGAAATAAAATTAAACCATATGTTAGTCCCGAAATGACATAGTTTGTGTCGAGTGTACGCTAAACCCCGCTTCTTTCTCTCCCTCTTGATGCATTAATAAAACTCTATGATGCAGTTGTGAAACCAATTAGTTTCTATGTGAGTGAGATATGGGGAAGTGAACTTGTACATTGCAAAACATTTAATGCGTTTCAATGGAGCAAAGGTGGGAAAATGCATGTAAATCTATATTATTACAACCTCCAAGAACCACTAATATAGGATGTCTTCCTAAAGTAGGCTTGTTCCCACTTCAGCTCAACGTCTTTAAAAGCATGCTGCTCTACTATCAATGATTTCTGACAATCCAAAACGCTATTAACACCACCCACCCGCTCCTCACTGCAACACTTAAGGCAAATGCCGAAATATTAACATCTATCCTGATTGGTTTACATTAATGTTTTCCGCCTCTGATACTTTTCTTAATTATCCGATATGAAGAACTTTTTCGCTCGTTAAAACGTTAATCGCTATCCCGATATTATTTTCCACTCATTTTTTCTAAATTATACCCTCCAACCTCCTGGGCTTTCTCGGGTCCTCAGGTTTCCTCCCACCGTTAAAGACTCCTACGCGCAAGCGAATTGTTAAAATAAAATTAAACCGTAATAGGAAAGTCCCGAAATGACCTAGTTTGTGTCGAGTGGACTTTAAACCCCATCTCTCTCTCTTTATCTCTCTCTCTCTCTCTCTCTCTCGGTTAGTTATCATTGCAAGATGCTCCACACACAAGCGTTTCTATGCAATAAATTGTATCTTATCTTATACCTTATATAATATTGCTAAGTCATGATGCACGATGCAAGTCACAAACACTCCCACACACAACATTAAACAATACAACAAAGACATGGGCATCAAATAGAAGAATCGACCCCCACTTCTTTCACTAATTAAAAAAACCAAATACGACTCTGCGATATTTAATCCTGTATGTCTAACAGTGAATGGGATCACTCGACCAAAAGAGGAGAGAGAGGGAGAGAGAGAGGGGGTAAATGGGGTTTAACACTCACTTGCGCTTAGGGGTCTTTAGCAGTGGGGGAAACCGGAGGGCCCGGAAAAACCCACGAGGTTAGACAAGCAAACCCTACTCCTTGTCCCGCACAACCGGGGATTTGAAACCGTATGATACAGCGCGCGCGTTCTAACCATTCGGCCATCCAACCCCCCACCGAAATAGGAATTGAAATCGAGACATCCTGGTCAGGGAACCGGCGTCTTCCTCACTTAACGCTAAAGTGATTTCTTTTCCTTTCCAATTTAATGACGTATTTCCAATTGAAAGCCAGTATTCGTAAACTAATAAAGCTTTTAAGAGACGGATAAACACGAACGCGGGTGGAAAGAAATGTGACAATTTTAAGTTCTTTCAGTTTTAATTGCTTCTGTTCTGGAATTCCTGCAGGTTGCAAGAAATCGGTTCCTGACAAATTGATAAAATATGAAGACGACAGTCGGCATATCCGCTTCTAGAGTTAGGATTGCCACTAGTGATACACCACACGTGGTCAAGTTACAACAACTTATCGATTTATCAAAATTAATGTGTACAATGGCTGGATTCTCTTCCACAATGTATGCAAGTCGTGAGTTCAATCCCATGTCCGTAGACGAGAGTTACAATAACTTATGAATTTATCAAATGTGTATAAATGGTCTATCCCAGTTCGGTCATGTAGGCAGTCGTTCGGTTAGGACGAAAAACAGAGATCCCGTGTTCACATTGGCGTGCACGTAAAAGATGCATTGACAGTTGGAATTTGATACAAGAGTAGGCAGTAGTGCAGTTGCCTGGGAAAATTTCCCTTATAGCACATGTATGGAGTATACCCATCTTCATTAGCTCAGTTTAGGAGCAGAACAGTAGGTTGTTAAACCCCATTTAATTTCACGTCATTTCTTTTATATTTGAGTCTCGCGAACACTGTTTTGTTTAAAGTTTAAAAAACGTCAAAATGTGTACTATTAACGTTTAAGTATGGCAAACAGTTTTTCTGGAAAAACAAAAATTCGAATTTGAGCGAACAGAAATGATTGACAGAAAGTGGTCATTGTTTAAGATATGAATATATACAAAAACCAACAGAAATAGGGTTTAACGTCCATTCTACACTAACCGGGTTATTCTTGGAATAACAAATTAATGGTATTTTTGTTAACATTTCGGGAATAACAGAGAATATATTTTGCTAACATTTCGGGTCTACCATTTAGCGTATTTGATGTTATCAATAATTTGAAAAAGGGGTCTTAAAAAGTAAGACGCACACACCCAAACACACAGACTCAGCAGATTGGGTAGCCGACTGCATTCCCTGTTACGTGCGAACACAGGTTTGAACCCGCAATTTCCCTGGAAAACACGTCTTATGATCCACAGCTTGGGTTCAACTAAACTCGTTCGTTCGTTTCTGGAGTTTGACGACCACTTCCACCTATGGTGATATCGAAGACAATAACCACTGTTGTCCAGTGGAATAACCTACCAATCTACCTTTTCAAAAACGACGGAAACAACAATGGGAAGTGATAAAACATATACAACACGATTTTATTTAATTTGATTATATAATTAAAATGAAACGGAGAGAGGGGGGGGGGGTCTTGGCCAAATCCTTCATCCTGCACCACTGAAGATAGTGAGAGAAAGAGAGGGGTGAGAGAGGGGGGCGAGAAAAAGGAAAGAGAGAGAGAGAGAGAAGGGGGGGGGGTTAACGTCCACTCGACATAAACTAGGTCTTTCGACACTAAAATATGCGATTTTACGAGTTGGAGGAAATCGGAGGACCTGGAGAAAACACACAATGTTTGACAGGCAACCTCTTCTTAACCAAATTTTAAATTTATCCCCCACACTTCTAAAGACCCCTACGCACAAGCGAATTATTAAAAAAAAAAAAAAACGCACGTAAATCCCGAAATTACCTGGTTGCGTCGAATGGACATTAAACGCCATCTCTCTCCCTCTCTCTCTATCTCTCTCTCTCTTAAATTCATCCTCGACAAGATTAGTCGCTGTCCTTGAGGAACAGATTGACGCAAGTTCATTTCACATGGATCAAGGTCACTGATGATACGACATTCAAGCCGAATGGAGGCTTGATTGGTTTTGTTGTTGAAAGTGACCGGTGTTGACCAGTGCTGTGGTCAGTCAAACATTTGGTTATAATTAAAGAACTGCATGTTAAAGTAAGATTGGTTAAGTTCAATCTCTCGTTTCGTTGGTTATATTGAAGTCAATCTGTTCTATTATAATTCCAATTGAAGAAGTTGGTTATCCCCAGTCATGTGTTTCTGGTAATAAACCATGCAGATAATGTACTATATTTATATTATTTGAATTATTGGGGGGGGGGGGGCAAATGGTAAGCCGCATGCGCGTTGTATCATGAGGTCTGTCATTGAGTCAAATGTCGTGGTTACGATTCCCCGGCTGTACGTTTGTTTGTTTTCTCCGGGTCCTAAGGATTCCTCCCTCTTCTAAAATCGATATGCGCAAGCCAATTATTGACATAAAATTGAACCATATGTTAGTCAAGGTTGGTTCGAGTGGATGTTAAACTCTCTATCTTGTTTTAATGTATGTATTCAGGGCTGATTTAAACTATTTGTTTCGGGGTGGGGGTAACTACGTGTATGTTGTAGTACTACTCAACCACAAACACTTTAAGGGAATAAAATAAAACTTCTCACTACTGCTTGGCTAAATACTACAAAAACATTAACAACAAATATACCAGCCGCCATATTGTTTTGACTCGCTGAAAACATTTCCTCTGCTATATCTTACAATACTCACCAGGACAAATATTTCCCGTCGTTTTTATTGCCAATGCGACTTTAGTTGATCATTATAAGCTTACAGGGTAATTAAATCGTTCATTTACAGCGTTATTAGTTACAATTCAAGCTGGAAACGCTATCACTTATTCGTAACTTCCTCGGACCAGAAGTAACACGAAATAAGGTCAATGACGTCGAGGCGTGTTACTCTAAAACTAAATTTCACTTTCATAGCTGATCGTGAATCTCAGAATGACAACATACGTAGGTAAATTTAAAGACCCCTGCGAGCAAGCTAGGTACTGAAATATAATTTAGTTGAAATGAAATGGGGTTTAACGTCCCAATGTTATGCTCTTAAACTGGGCTAATGGAGACGGGCATACGTCATCCAGTTTGCCATGACGGAAATTTTGCCCGGCCAGAGGTACTATCTCCTACTCTCATATCGAATTACAACGCGAATGTGTACATGGGCCTCGGTTTTTCGTCCCATCCGAACGACGAGACAGCTGTCCTTATCAGGCCCCCCGGTGCGGAAGAGTAGGGCATTAAACCTCATTTCATAATGGTGTCAATATCTTATGTCTAATTGGTAACCTGAATATTCAAATTTTTTGTATGGTAAAAGGTATTATTTAAAAATAACTAATTTACGACGGAGATATGATACGTCATTAATTTCCACGACAGATGACACACATTTTGTTGGAAGATGAGTGACACCGACGGAATTGATCTGTTAGATACGTGAAGTTTAGCACTTTAGAACACTGTACGTGTCATGATGTGTAAGGGGTTGAAATGACCCCTCCAGTCCAAGCCTACGTACACACGTTACGAAAGGTTCACTTTTTCGCTAGTAAATAGGAACTGATTGATCAAAGGTGTTGAATAACAAATTTACGAGGGAGATATGACACGTCGTTAATTTCCACGACAGATGACACACATTTTGTTTAACAAACAGCTCAACAAACAAGCAATAGACACTGTGCTAAAGCGATGCGAGTCATAATATTAGTTCACGTTTTCGTCCATGGTTATTTTTTTCCGATAGTTTTATAACAGTTCAGTGGGATTAAAGGGTTTTCACTTTTAGTGTAGCCAGGTTAAACTTTCCAATAGTGTAGCTAGGTAAGACGCGTCTTACTTTTTTATAGTTGAGCGAGGTAAAACGGTTTCCATTCTCTTTCAAATAGTGTTGCGATATTAAATGTGTTTCACTTTGCGATATTGAACGATTTTCCCTTTCCAAAAGTGTAGCGAGCTTAAACTGTTTGCACTTTTAATAGTTAAGCGAGGTTAAACGGTTTTCATTTTCTAATACAAAATGTGGTTTATAGCCAGGTCACACGGTTTAGAAAGATTAAAATGTTTTCACTTTCCAATAGTTTAGCGAAGTTAAACGCGAGATAAATTATAAAAGTTTAGTGAGGTTAAACGGGGGCGTATCGTTGTGTCGCCGTGCCGTTATGCCGCTGTCCCTTATTGTAAAGGGGTAGGGTACCCTAACCTAACCCTAACAGCGGCATAACGGATACCTCCCGGTTAAACGCGTCAGCGGCGTCACAATATCAAATAATTTAGTGAGGTAACGCGCCTCTCAATATTCAACAGCCAGATTAAACACAGCAATTTCCAATAGATTTAAAAAATTCGGAGAAGCCCAAATAATTAGTTTACTTTTGAGAATTAAATTCAGACTGAAGATTGGGTCGTATGCAAAGCCGGCTTACTCGCCACAGGCCACGAAGACGGACATACGCCATGCACATCGCTATGTGGACACAATGTCCGAGACTAGAGCGTGTACGCCTACTTTTCATCAAATTGCAACTGCCAAGGCTTAATAGTCCGGGAGCCCAGCAAGGTTTAATCAAAACATTGGGTCCAAAAGGTTTGAGGCCTACAACACATATTTTAACCCTATATCATTTTGGAAAGGCAAGTCTTAAGTTTTGTAACCTGTGCAATTACCTGGGAGCGCCCCTCCCAACCACCCCAATTTTAATTAGAGTTAAAATTAATTGTCCATCCACAATTTTCTTGCAGGCTTTTCATACTCAACCCTAAGAAACAGAATGCATGGCTTAAGAGTACAAAATGTTGTTCTAATGCTACTTAAGAGCTTAATTAATTAGCACTAATTAATGACTGTAATTAAAATTTAGAGTCCATAACTGAAACAAAGCCTAAAAGATAGCTGACAAAATCAGGAAACCAAAAATACCACTTAAGAGCGACAAAAGTTGAACAAACTTTGCTTAAGACAAGTTCAAAGGTGACAAAGGGGGGGGGGGGGTACACATAATGACGTTTAAGTGTTTTTCATAAAATTATCTTGTCCGAGATTATTTTCCTTTCTCATACCTTCACTTTGAGTTTCACTACACGAAATAACTGCTTAAGAGCATAAAATGTTGTGCTAAGCCTGCTTAAGAGTGTAATTAATTAGCACTAATTAGTGACTGTAATTAAAATTTACTGTCCATAACTGAAACAAAGCCTAAAATGTAGTTAACAAAGTCAGGAAACCAAAAATACCACTTAAGAGCGACAAAAATTGAACAAACTTTGCTTAAGACAAGTTCAAAGACGTTAAAGTGTTTTTCATAAAATTATCTTGTCCAAGATTATTTTCCTTTCTAATACCTTCACTATGAGTTTCACTGCACAAAATGACTGCTTAAGAGTATACAATTTTGTGCTAAGACTGCTTAAGAGTGTAATTATTTAGCACTAATTAGTGACTGTAATTAAAATCCAAAACACCACCAAGAGTGACAAAAATTGAACAAATTTTGTTTAAGACAAGTTCAAAGGGAGAGGGGGGGGGGCACCCATAATGATGTTTAAGTTGTTTTGCTAAAATTGTCTTATTCAGATTTATTTTCCATTCTATCACCTTTACTATGATTTTCACTGCATACATGACTTCTTAAGAGCATACAATGTTGTACTAATGCTACTTAAAAGCTTATTAATTAGCAGGGGGTTAATGGCCGATTGGTTAGTTCGTGCGGTTTGCATCATAAGGTCTATCATTGACTCAATGTACGTGATAAGCAGTAGGGTCGTCTGGCCAACCTCATGGGTTTATCCTTGGTCCTCTGGTTTCCACCCACTTCAAAAGACCACTATTGAATTGAACCGTGTTAGTCCAAAAATGACAGTTTGTGCCGAAAAGCTAGCTGACCAAGTCAGGAGGAAACCCGAAATATAACTTAAGAGCGACCAAAGTTTTCAACAAACTTTGCTTAAGACTGGTTCAAGGTTGACAAAGGTGTGTGAGTGTGTGGGGGGTCGGATGGCACATACAGTAGGCTTTCGATTCATTAGATCTGTCATTGAGTCAATTGGTGTGGTTTCAAGTCTGATTAATCAATCAGCGTTGACATTTCTTAGCGTTTCCCCACAGTTCTGCGCAAAGAAGTCACTGTAACAGATTGTTTCATTGGCTAATTCCTCACATAACAACTCTTCCAGATCCTAGGGTAAAGACAAGTAAAACAAAATTAAATTTTGAACTAAAAAAAATGGAACGAAACAGGATCTCTGTGTTTTAATGAGATTGCCGAAAAATGATTTAAACCATTTTTTATGAAATTTATAATGATGAAGGGTTTCTCTCATGCGCAGACAAAATGATAAACAGACTTGTGTGATAGTTAAAAAGTGTCAATTTTAGAATTATCGAATTGCATAATATGTTTATTGAATATGATTGGGAGGAATTTACATGACAAGTAGGACAATGTAATTTCTATCGGTGTCAGTCATTATAACATATGTGATAGAACTGGTTAAACGCGTTCCAAATATAATTTTAACAAGGATATCATTGATATGATAGATGAGTAATAAAGGTTTCAACAAACGAAAGTGACGAACACGAAAGGAAGATACGAGTTATCCTTCTGAAGTGACGAGTAATAACAGATACATGGGCGAATTTGTGTTCACTAATAATTCCTTCGAAGACCAAAAGTTGTTGTGTGAGACCGTGAGAGGATATCTGACAATTCATAAAAAGAATTGACTGCCACTAGATAAGAGAACACGAAAGAAAAACAGTAAAAAATATATGCATTACAATGATTTTATACGGTATAGAATGAATAAAAACAAGAGAATGTACCGACTAATTTTTTTTTCTCGTGTTCTCATGACATTCTCATGACATTCAATTACTTTATTGAATTGTCAGATATCCTCTTACGGTCCCAAATAACAACTTTTGTTCTTAGAAGGAATTATTAGTGAGCAGAAATTCAGCTTCGTATCTGTTATCACTCAGTTATATAGAGGGATAACTCGGGTTTCCTTTTGACGTTCGTCACTTCCCTTTTTAGAAACTTTTATTACTCATCTATCGTATAAATGATATCTGTGTTAAAATTATATTTGGAACGTGTTTAACCAGTTCTATCACACCTGTGATAATGACGGACACCAATATTGTCCTTAAAAGAATTTTTGTATTGAATTGCGATCCTCTAAATCAATTTTACATTTTATTGATACTTCCCTGTCCTAATTAAACACTCTTAAATTGTTTTTGTTTTTATTTTGATCTATACGTATATTGTGATATAACACTCCGCAAATCTCGACAGATTCCATTACCCTACATCTAGACTCGACTGTAGTATGACAGTATGTGATATGTACCTAAGACCATACATTTGCGATGCAGCTACCGATTTACTTCAAAAAGGAAAACGTGTCGCTTTAACAAAAAAGTCCCAATTTGCGTCTTTTGTAGAGTGTGTATACCTAAATAAGCAGAGATGTTGTTTCAAGGCTGCTGGTTTGATAAAATTCCCTGGTAATTCCCCAAACCAAATGCCAAACGTAACGTTTGTTGATATACTACACTCTCCATGGGGACAGCCATTTTCCATTCGGAACCCTTAAAATAGTTCGAATATGGCGGAAATGGTCATACATCCGAGATTAAGATGTGTAGAATCTGTCGAGGTTTGCCGAAAGGTGATATAAAAAAGTTTTATTTCTTCATAATTGACAAGACTAAAAATTCTCGCCATCAGAGACTCGTAAGATTCATGCGATTACATTACAAAAATTAACATGGATACTACAAAGTAAAACATGTACCCAAATCCATTGCTCTAAATTTAATATAAAGGCCAATAAAGTACATGATAAGCAGTAGGGTCGCATAATTATCATTTTTATTTATGACTCCAATAAAAATGCCAATTATGCGACCCTACTGCTTATCATGTACAACTGGGGAATCCAAACCCCGCCAGTTGACCCAATAACAGACCTTATGATGCAAACCGCACATGCTAACCATTCGTCCATTAACCCCCTGCTAATTAATAAGCTTTTAAGCAGCATTAGTACAACATGGTATGGTCTTAAGCAGTCATTTATGCATTGAAACTCAAAGTGAAGGTATTAGAATGGAAAATAATTCCGAATAAGACAATTTTAGCAAAACCACTTAAACATCGCTATGTGTGCCCCCCCCCCCTTTGTCACCTTTTAACTTGTCTTAAGCAAAGTTTGTTCAACTTTTGTCGCTCTTAAGTAGTATTTTCGGTTTCCTGACTTGGTTATCTACATTTGAGACTTTGTCTCAGTTATGGACTCTAAATTTTAATTAAAGTCACTAATTAGTGCTAATTAATTACACTCTTAAGCAGCCTTAGCACAACATTGTATGCTCTTAAGCAGTCATTTTGTGCAGTGAAACTCATAGTGAAGGTATTAGAAAGAAAAATAACTCCGGACAAGATAATTTTATGAAAAACACTTTAACATCATTATGTGTGGATTGTGTGCCCCCCCCCTCCTTTTGCCAGCTTTGAACTTGTCTTAAGCAAAGTTTGTTCAACTTTTGTCGCTCTTAAGTAGTATTTTCGGTTTCCTGACTTGGCTAGCTAACTTTTAGGCTTTGTTTCAGTTATGGACTCTAAATTTTAATTACAGTCATTAATTAGTGCTAATTAATTAAGCTGTTAAAGGAGCTAAGTCGCTAACATTTCGGACCTAAAAATTGACCTTAATGGGTCGCAACGCATATAATAATATAATCTGATTGTATATAAACTGATTTACATTAAATTGTTTCCGTTTTGACTCTAATTTCAAATCAGTTATGTCCAGCGAAATACGGCAGGAGTCTTAACCGAAGAGGAAATTATAGTGTCTGGTTATTCCAGTCTACTGCGCATGCCCACCAGATAAGATATGGCCTCATAGTTTAACAGGAGTTGTTGAATATGTCTAGCCTCGTTCTTTCTTGTCACTTGTTACAAGTGACGCTGAAACGCTCTGTGGTACACGATTCGTGTACCAATGGTAAACTGTTTATCTTGTTTTAAATATTGGATATCAGAGGCCTACCGTTTCCAGGTAAGATCTCAACATCAATGTTGATTTAAATTTACCAATAATTCGTGTTTTCAATGTCGAAGATTTTCGAGGATTTTGAGTTACGGACTTAGGTCCTTTAAGTAGCATTAGGACAACATTTTATGCTCTGAAGCCATGCATTCTGTTTCTTAGTGTTGAGTATGAAAAGCCTGCAAGAAAATTGTTGATGGACATTTAATTTTAACTATAATTAAAATTGAGGTGGTTGGGAGGGGCACCCCCAGGTAATTGCACAGGTTACAAAACTTAAGACTTGCCTTTCCAAAATGATATAGGTTTAAAATATGTGTTGTAGACCTCAAACCTTTTGGACCCAATATTTTGATTAAACCTCGCTGGGCTCCCGGGTTATAACTGATGTGTATGCCAGAACATTACGATTGAGCTCTTCTTGACCAAACCCCCCATCTTGCACCACTGACAAGAGAGAGAGAGAGAGAGAGAGAGAGAGAGAGAGGGGGGAGAGATCCTCTGGAGATTGTTACCTCCTTGTTGAAAAAAAAAGCAAATCTTGTGTCTTTTGGTGATAAAGCCTTTCAGTTGCTTCACCTAAACTATGGCATAAGCTTCCTTATATCATTCGCAGCGGTGTCCTTACGCATTTTTAAGAATCAGCTTAAAATAAAATGTGTTTAAGAAAGCTTTTAACTAGCTCATGATGCTGTCTGTTGTTATATATATACATGTATATATGTTTCAGATCAAATCTATTTTATATTCTATATTTAACAAATTTTTTACTTTGTCATTTCTATCTCTATATTTTAGATAACATTTATTTTATATTTTATATTTAATAGACTCTTAACTTTTGTGATTTCTATTTTTTTTTTAATTTTATCGCATCTTTGTATGTATTATATTGTTTGCTTAATTTGCTAACCTTGTAAAATGACGAGATTATTATTATTATTATTATAACACTGGTGTGGAAGTGGCGCTATAGAAATGTATGTATAAAAATGTACAATAATAAAGAGAGAGAGAGTTAAACGTCCACTCAAAATAAACTAGGTCATTTCGTGCAACGCGCACGCAGTAACCATTCAACTACCTAACCTCCGAATTCTCTACAATAACTAGGGTATACAGTATACATGTACCCATTTGTAGAATTTTATTTTATTTTTATAAAGAATGGCTAACATATTACAATTCCACATCAACTTAACTCTATGTAAAAACCATCTAACTTGTCAATTTAAAAAGACAAATGTGAGATTAGTGAATATTTCAACTTTTTTATCAACATGAAAAGAAGGTTTTAAAACATTTATAACAGACAGAGATTTCTTGTCAACTTTTTAAAAAATGAATTATCATTAATCTACAGAATCACAGGAAGTAGATATCTGTTTTCGTTTTGATTCTGAATCGTAATACAATAATCATTAGTGATTAAGCGTTTATTTAGAAGAGTCTATCTTATTTCTAAGATACAAATAAATGTTGTAACATATGCTTGTAAATAGTGACGTAAATAAAAGTGTTGGGGAAAAAAAGAATGATTTCGTTTTTCATAAAAAAATCTTAAGTTCGTGATAAAATATAGAACTCGGCGAAATGTCGGGTATATGTTCGACAGCACACTTTTATAATGACCAGGGGTCGGTTGCTCAAACCTAGGTTAGTTTAACGATCCGTTAAACTCTAACGGACATGTCTTTGTAACGTGTTGTTTGTTAACTTTCCGTTAAATTTACTACAGAAAACACTATAAAATTAGCATAAATCTGTGGGAAAATTGGCACCGCAGAATGTTCGGGGCCCCTATTTCCAGCAACAATCTTTCTCGGTTAAAGTTAACGGATCGTTAAAAGATAACGGAGCTTTGAGCAACCGACCCCAGATAAAATTAAATGAAATGGTGTTTACAGCTCTGTAGTACACACTGCCAATATTTCAGGGGCGGATCCAGAATTTTTTGCAGGGGGGGGGGGTTGCCAGGTTCCGGTTAGGGAAATCTGTCATCATTGTGTCTACATACATACAAATTGAGCTTTTTAAAAGAGGGAAATATCATTTTTGTTACAATATTGTATCCAAATTCATTGATGAAGGCACTCAATTGTTTTGTAGCTGAGCAGGGTGGGGTTTGCATTACCGACCCCGACATGGATTCGCCCCGGCCTTTTCGGTAAAAATTAGGAAACATCTCGACAACAATCCTGGGTAACCAAAATTTGTCGACAACATGCTGGGTAACTAATCACCATTGCTTGTAGCTGCCATCTTGTCTTCATCATGTGATTTATCTACCATTTCTGATTGGATAAAACTCGGCAACACCATTTGCATTTCAGCAACATAATTGATCTTGAATTTATCTCGGCAACATATAGACAACATGCTGCCGAATTTTTCCGAACTGTTCACCCTACAACTTTTTCACCGACATCGCACCTGGTCAACATATTATAGAACTTAATACCTAAGTGGGATGATAGAGATGAGAAAACGTCTTGCAGTATGCTATAATGAACATTTGAATGGGCATCGGTTGTATTTGCAAACCAAAACGAACACGGTACCAAGTCAGACCAGCTATCCTACCACACTGGGAAACCTTGCTGGATGAATATCGAAACCCCCAGACTACACAGAGAAGATGTATATAGACATCATTCCCCGATATACGAAAATTTACACAGCTCACAGCATGTTCACAGCCCTGACACATTAGTATGGATGAAGGATTGACTATACTGCATTCCCATAAAATTAATTAAAATGGCGCTCGCAATACAACTCCCCTAGGTATAGTCATCCTTTCTACAATGGCAGGAAAAACTTCAAAAAAAAAAGAAAATGAATATGTCTACCAAAAGAAACAAAAATAAATCGCCACCACATGATAGGTTGTAATAGAAATTATATCCACGGGCAAAAACCCAACAAGGCTGTCTAGGGTAGCGTCATAAGTGTACTGACAAAGTATATTGAATCGGTTAGGCCCTTTGTTCAAGAGAATCGTAAAGACAGCAATTATTGACATCATTTAAGAACTGAGGGAATTCAATATGCAGGATGTCATCTCTAAAGTTAAGGACGACGTGACAGTTGTTAAAAGCATAATACTTCAATTAGACAATAAAAAAGAAAACGCAATCATATGCTAGGTCAAAGAAATAATAATAATAACAACAACAGATTTTAATGCGCTTCCAATTAACAAACATATGAAAGAAATGATTGTTGAATATATTTTGAACTGGCGTTTTAATTGATCAACTTTGATAAACCATTCACAATTCTGTAAAACAAAAGATGTCTTTTAGCATCTAAGATAGTATGAGATCATGATTGAAGTTTTAGGACAACATTTTTGAGTTAGTGGTCAGAGACAGGCTGGAATTATTAAAGTGTCGCGTCAGATGTAGCTCTCTGTAGGATGGAAAGCTGTCGGACCAATTTGTAATCTTGGAGTTAATGCCATTCCTGATCTGTAGGATGTGATCAGTAAAATAATTGACATCAGTATCAGCTAGTTCTGTGGTTGATATGTCGTCAGGCACGATATTGTTGTATAGTTCTCGCTTTAAAAGACCATTTATTATATTGAAGACGTGTTGATGATCTGAACCGCAGTCGCACAGTTTTATTGTAATATTTAATGTTAATGGCCTGAATTAAAGATGAATTCCCAGCAAAGTAATTATCGGGTAGTTATTTCCAACAAAAGTATTGCAAATTTGGTTTATATGGAAAGTATAGACACCTAATCTTACTAGAAAAATACTGGATTTCGCGAAAAACGCCCATGGGGCAAGCACTGGACAATATTGTCAGGGAATCACTAACTGTCAACCCCACAGGTTTTGCTGGCTTATTGTCTGCTAGGTTAGATTAGGGAGCAGTTGTTATTTCTTGCTCAAATGGCTAGGCGGTTTGGGGAACATTGAGGATTGTCAACGTACAAATGACTCTGCAATTAAACGTTGGAAAAAGAAGTTGACATAATTAATTAAGAATATACCCAGGCCTCAATGAGTATGGTAAATGTACAGTAAGTAAAGATAAATACATTCTGTAAAATGGACCCTCCCACAATGAAGCTAAGTTGGCAGACATTGCGCCTAACAACAGCTTAACTGTAGCTATAGGTATTTACGGGGAAAACAATGTTTTGAAAGGGAATTGAAGCAAAGTTTTGATAGATTGGCTACTTTAAATATGTTTTTAGTCCAAATCACATATAATCAAATCACAAAGTTTGTACCCGGGGATGCATCTTTAAACATACATTATGCAAGAGCAAAATATGCCTATTGTAGGTCTTTCTTTAGGTCTGAAATCTTATCTAAATTATTAATTAGATTCCTATATGCTGCTATGGCTCATTGATAATAAAATCAAAACAGTGGACAATCGTGACTATGCTTTTTAACGTACTATTCTTAGTAATAATGAACGAGGCTAGTCGGAAATGCCCAAAGCTGATATCTCTGCTGTGTCGACCCCCATCTCTTGTCTGCCTTTTCTTCTTGTTTTATGGGCATTTCTTACTGTATCGCTGAGACGGGGTATTATTGTGTTTAATTTGCAACGATCAAAGAAGCGTGTTTTTGAATTATTAAGGAAATCTCTCCCTATTATAAAGATCAACTAGCTCAGATGTGGATAGACAAGGAAGTGAACAGACTGTAATAGATCCACCTACCCGGTCCTTAAGAAAATGCTTTCTGTCGTGGTGTTGGTCAACTCAGTATTAACAGCGATATAACATCAAGACTATCATAAAACTCATAAATAGAAAATAACAAAGAAGTGAATGTCATCATGAACACACCCACAAAGACTCAATGTCTGTCGCATTATCTTCAGTAATTATAATACTGTAGGCTGTAGTGAGGGCTTAGTTCGATCCGGATGTTGTTCGAGACAGATCCTGGATATATGACAGCACGGTCCCTCCTGGCCAGTAGTGCAGGGTGGAATGTCTGGCAAGGAGCATCGCCTAGTTGGTCGGGACGGAAGATAGACCAGTGTTCCGTGTACACGTCGACCTGTACACGTGAGATCCATTGAGTTCAATAAAGATAGGCGTCCCACTACCCAATACACTGCGTTGTATATGTCCACAATGGGGCGATTCATTTTCTTAACTTTGACTGTATATGTATGGGGTATGATAACAGCAAAGAACCATTGCCGATTATTGTCTTAGGTCAAGAGATTTAAATAGGGTTAGGGAACGTGATTGTTGACGAGATCGTGGTTTAGGGTTAGCCCGACCCAATTCTTATCCTAACCCCAACACTATTCACATCTTGTGACCTATGAAAAAATCTGAAATGGTTCTTGGCTTTTAGCCCTAACAATATATGTACACCACAATGTTTATTAGTTCCTGAGAATAATAGTTTAGCTTGATCCATTCATATTCCACACCTAGACTTATCTTATTTTCCCGCAAGGAACACCCCTCATGCACCCCCCCCCCCCTACACCTGTATATCTCTACACGCATATTCCACCAAACCTCCTCCATGCCAAACACTTGTATAGTCTTTCTAACATGGAGTCGCCACACTGAATGTGTGGCTCTTTGGAAAGGGCGTCTGCATATTTTTTTTTGGTTAAAGAGCGTCGGCTCTATGCACTAAGATACATTATCGAATTCATCGTTGCTCTTCCGTATTAGTGAACTGCCTAGCCACTTCCTTAATCAATGACCGATGCATATCTCATTTCTTCCGGTGTTTCATTTCTCTCATCTGATATCTTTGCATGCTCGTATAATATCTACAGGGTCTAAAGAAGCTGTTTGGTGATATCGGCATGCAAGTAGGTATTCCATCAAGTGTATACATGTAATCGGGTTGGGGGCGTTACAGCATCCAAATGGCATGATTAAGAGTCATGACCTCCCATCTCGACCAGCCAGTGACCTGACATTAGATCAACAGGAATGTATTCGGGTGGTGCTCTTAATAATCCACTCGGCTATCTAAACGAGAGTTTTCCCGTTTGTGAAAGCTGCATTTGTCATATCCGAAGGATGTCGTGCATGCCCAGAATATTTGCAGGGTATGCACGCAATACATTTCTTATAATACTTTCCTTGGAGTTGCGCCTAGCTCTTTACTCGGCTCTATACTTTTAAATCGGGTTTGGCAGCAAAGGGAGATTATCGTGGACTTCTGTCAATTTGACTAGCCTACACCCTTATGGAAGATTCGAAAGCCAACGAATAACCATATATAAATGCCCAATTAGTTTTGGCACCTCTCCAAATATGGCGGCTCGGAGGCAGAATAATCGCCAGCTACATAGTAAAAACTGCCTTCATATTCATTACAATAAAGTTCTATTCTTATTTAATGAAAGCGATATAATAATGGTATATTTGTGGTTTATAATGGCTAGTTTGTGATTAGTGTGGAATTAGCGCCATTTTTATAGCAATATTACAAAGGTTACTTACAACAAAAGATGACGTCTTTGGAATTAACTACATACTTAAAAACTAATTAAATCTCATTTTAAAGACGGAAAATGTATTCGGGTTATTTCTAAAGTCATAAATCTTTCAGTTTATTTTTTAATCAAGGAGCTACTTCAATTACCAACCCCTGTGGCTAAATTGTACAATTAAATCCACTATCTATATTTTCAGTTCAATTCAGAATTGATTATCGCGATAATATTCATCAAGAATGACACTATGGTTGGTGACCAATGGTGTGAGTTTCGTATTTAATGATGAATTTCAAAAGATTTTAAAATCTAAACCTATTGAATTTCATGGAAAGTTTTTCTCCTTTATCTCTTCTGTTGTATTAGACAATAAAATAGCCCTATTAAAATATTGTGATACATTTTTTTTATCACTTTTATAGTTACATCGTTTATTTTCAGTCTGTGATATATTTGTGTACTGTTTTATTTTTATGACATCTACTGTATTTGAACGTATGTATCTGTTTTTTTTTAAAAAAACAAAAAGACGTTGTCTTGCCAAGCTTTATATCCGTGTTCCAACCTCGCTTTGGCGAAGAATGTGCATTGGGATTATCCGAACTGGTTCCTCCTAGTCAGTAAAAAACAGCTTTAAAAGCGTCGTGCCTTGAATGAAACGGTTAAGGCAACGTTTATGGTTTCAACTCCCAAGGACGACACAGGTAGCATTCTGTAGTGTCATCTTCAAGCATCCACGGCAATAAATTTAACCGTTTGTTTTCTTAAGATATTTGGTGGGCCTACTAGTTTTTGAAAAAATAATTCTACATAGTTTAAAAATGAGACCACGACTTAATAAATCCACACATAATGTAATACGTTTGCTGCAGTAACATGCGCTTTAGATCGTAAGGTCTGGTCATATGTTAGTACCCAAATGTGTTGAGTGATCGTTTCGTGCATTTTTAAGATTTTATCCTACAGCAAAAATAATAACTCCTAGAATCGGCTTACATACACTTTCCCCTTATAGAACACTGTATGGTGTATGCCCGTGTTATTGGCCTGGTTCGGAGAACAACAGTAGGACGTTGAACTCCATTTAATTTCGCACCTTTCAACACCTTACAGCAATGTATCTAATCGGATTGGGTACTATATTTGATTTGGTACGTGTCATCGCTCTTTCCTAGCATCTTTCTTATGATGTTTTTAATTACTACCATCATTGTTGAGTATAACCCTGGGCCCTGTTTCATGAAATCTTAACTAAAGATAATATCCAAATTTAAGTAGATACTTCAATTGTGATTGGCAAAGCACTCAAATCAATCTAATAATATCCAATCAAATTATTCTAAATTTGGATTTTTATCTTAGTTAAAAATGTGTGAAACAAGCCCCAGAACTCGATTTAGGTGATACACACTCTCGAGGTGAGGGGGGTTGGGATGGCCTAGTAGTCTAGAGAGCCGCGCTTCGACCTCTAGCTGTGGTTTCGACCTTGGTGTGAGCATATGTGACATGGAGATAGGGGCACCTTCTCAACCTCGTGGGTTTCCTCCGGGTACCCCGGTTTCCTCCCACTGCTAAAGACCCCTACGCGCAAGCGAGTTATTGAAATAATATTAAACCATATGTTAGTCCCAATATGACCTAGTTGTGTTGAGTGGTCGTTAAACCCCATTTCTTTTATATATATATTATTATGTGTTAATCCGGCAATAACCTAGTTTGTGTTGAGTGGACGTTAAACCCCATTTCTCTCTCTCTCTCTCTTTCGAGGTGAGAGGGGTGTTATTGTGCAATGGACTTATCCGATGTGGGTAAAGACAGTGGTTATGTATTGCACGCTTCTCAAGTAACTTTACGATAATAAGTTAAAGGCGCTAAATAGCTATTCTTTGACACCTAGAAATGGGCAAAAATGTGCCGAAACGCATATAATAATGTAATATGAAAACTGATTTACGTCATATGGATTCTGTTTTACTGTAATTTCTAATCAGTTATAATCGACGAAATGTGCGAAGTGTCCAAATTGAATTGCAGTTTTTGGTGTCTGGTTATTCCAGTCTACACTGATAGTATTCTCCTGTGGGATATGTTTAGCCTCGTTCATTACATGTGGCTTTAGGAAGCATTCTGGTACTCGATTCATGCGCCAAGTTTCAAATTTTCATTGTGTCTGAACTGTTAGATGTCAGAAGCCAATCTTTTCACGGTAAGATAACAACAACGTCGAAAACTGTATGACATAGAGTTATTATACATGCCTCCTTGGACAGTTATGACACAGTGTCAGGGGGGAGCGTTCGTGGTCTGACCATAATCATCATGTGTGTGATGAATTGTTCATAAATGATTGTTTTATTTATAATAAACCCGTTGTCTTTGCACCTTCAGGGCTAACGAAGACAGCCATACGCTACGAGAGAGATTTTGCTTAGGAATGTGGCGTTTCCGGCATTTACCAGGCCCGTCGGAAGCGGGGGGGGGGGGGCTGGGTGCGGCTTGTTTATATCACGAGCAATGAACAGCTCCCCCCCCCCCAATATCCGACGGCCTGTTTACTATTTCCCGCCGTCTTCATCAGCCAAGTCGAAGCAGAACAGTAGGAAGTTAAACCCAATTTAATTCCATTTAACTGCCGGGTACTATACGGCGATTGCCAAGGGACAGTGTGTACATCCAAACGACCAGACGCTGCTCTTGGTCAGATGCCCGCCCTGCATCACTATCAAGTAGACCCCCCCCCCTCAACTGGATAAATCCTCAGAGTCATCCTGCTTGGTGTACCGGCACCATACTCTCTGAGCCAGCTTGGCTTCCCCAGTCTGTCTTCGAAACAAGGGCTCCGAGCCAGGAACAACCTGGCTGGGGAGCCAGCGCCACACTCTGTTGGCCAACGTGAATCGCCGAGTCAGTCAAATTCACGGCACATGTTCAGCCATACTAAACTTAAGCTAGCGGACCGACATTTTAAGTCCTAAAACGACGATTTTAGTCGAAAACACTAAGTTTTCATTCTGCTTCTATTTAATAAAATTTAACAAGTTTATTTAGTCTTCGTGTCTCTGAAGGGTGTGACACGGAGTAGAACCGCAAAACAAAACATTATACTTATGTTTGAATATGGCGGATATTTAGGGCAGAGATCTATTCTCGAAGTGTGCAGAATGGTGTTAAACATACATGTAAGAATAAACAAAACGAGCCAAACAGCCTAATGTCAACCATTATTTTAAAGGGACTGTCCCGAATTAAACAGAGCATCAAAAATAAAAGTCCGAGTACGTATGAAATTTAAACGCCAAAATATAGAAGAATGGTGTATATGCCCCGACTCAAAATTTCAGCTCAAAATATTGAGTTGTTTGGACGTGAGCGTTAAAACAGCTTATCCGGACACGTAACCCTTTTAAGATTTCAGGTCAATTCTTTCGTTGGGTGACCCAATAATCGATTCCCGTTCATTTAGAGGTCTACACAGTGAATGGTCCATGTGCTGTACTTGATAACAAAAGGTAAATTTAACCAACACATTATTTTTATAAAAAAAAAAATCTTGTTTTATCAAATCACCGCATAATACAGCTTGGGACACCGGACTCAATTTCAAGATGAAGACTGGTGGGTTGAAGTTGTTTGAAAACGCATCACATATATTGAGTTAGTTGCTCAACCCTAAGGTAGGGGATTTGAAGGGATTTTAACACAAAATTAAGCAGTTTTATACTCAAAAACATTATCGGGATTGACCCTTTAAAACAACTGTTGGTACCTCTTCATATGTATCACCAAATGAATGTTCGCGTCTATAATAGTAAGTACAGGAGGACTGCACTACACGCAAAACAAAAATATACAAGATAAACCCTCTTTAGAGTTGAAGTTTCGACAATCAAATACATTCGGTTCTTTTGAAAACTAACCAACCAATTATTAGATTGATTTTCTTATTTTAATGTGAACAGAAAATCATCGCCACGCCCACATTAATACCACGATATAATTACAGCGCTGATTTTCTTTTGTGCTTTTCCTCGCTTATTATTTCTACCTTCTATAATTATACATTAATCATTTTCTTCTAGATATTGCTGTGGCAATTTACCATCGTTCTATCGTTTATTTTATTTAATGAACCTTTACATAATTATTCTTCACAAACTGGGTTCTGAAACTAGGGAAGAAGGCAACATGATATATCGCCAAGGGTTATTATTTTACGGCCTTTCAGCCGGAGTTAATCAACCTCAGGCGCTTAGTATCATACCATTTAAATATATATAGAGAGATATATATAGAGAAATATGCGGTTTTAAGAACGAAAAAAAAAACTAATTTCATCTCAGCTAGCGCGTTAACCCACTACGGGGAACATCAGGCATTTAATAAGTGTTTCTTTCTTTTATTTTTTTTATATATAGCAGAATCTTTTATTTATTCTATAGCTATATATCTATTTAAAATGTGACGTTATCCTTTGATGTTGGCGTAACAATATTTCAAACAATGTACGGGCAACATGCCAAACGTACATTACATTGCCATAACGTTTTTCGCTGCAAACGCACGTGCGGGGTGTCTGTATTTTAAGTAGTTGAATCGTCTCGAGCTTAGAGATTTCGTAATATATTGTAAAAATACTCGGACCTCACAATATGTTACAATATATTACTTAATGTCTCGCTCTCGACCATTAAACCACACACAAATGTAGTTTTATTTTTATTTTGCCATCTTTAATTTCAATTATATATATATATATATATAAAATAAATAAAAGATTCTGCTCTCAGGTAAAAATATAGATTCTGCTCTCGTGTAAATATATATATATACATATATATCAAAAATTATTAGCACAACCGCAAAGTTGCACTACTTTGTTTCACGGTAAATGATGAATAGATGAAAAGGTATGCCGACACAAACTGATTTCAACACTGGTTTAATAACATTTTAAAATATATATCCTTGATTTACTTCTTTTTTCTTTATAAGGGTATTCTATCTATTTCGTTATGACTTTTTCTAAATTAAAATTTTTATTGCGTATACTATTTCGTTATGAAATTATCTAAATTAAAACTTTTATTGCGTATTCTATTTCGTTATGAATTTTTCTAAATTGAAACTTTTATTGCGTATTCTATTTCATTATGAATTTTTCTAAATTAAAACTTTTATTGCGTATTCTATTTCGTTATGAATTTTTCTAAATTAAAACTTTTATTGCGTATTTTATTTCGTTATGAAATTTTCTAAATTAAAGTTCAACAAATCAGATAAACTTATAACGTTAAATCTCTTTGATATTTGGGTTATATTCTATGCCCGGAAAACTTGCAGCCCAAATTTATTGAGAGAAATTTGAGGTTATTGTTCTGAAAGTTTTTCTTTAAACCTGTATCAGGTTATTCATCCAGGGAGGGTCTTTTTTCCCATAAAAAAATATGATATAATAGTAAGTGCAGGGGGACTGCACCACACATGGTTTACACAAAAGACAAATATATGGACAATACATTGTACATCATACTCAGAAACAACAAACAAACAAACAATCCAAAAAGAGTGAATGGATCCGGGGGCTAGCCGTAAGCGTCCTCTGCGCTGTATAGTCCCGGGCCTGTAGTGACATAGACTTCACTCAAAATTGATAATGATCAGGAATACAACCCGAAAAAGAAAACATTATGTGATGTCAGCATGAGTCCTGGTCTGCCATATGCTACAAGAAATACGAATGCAAGCAAACTGTAGTAAAAATTCCAACTATACAAGCAGGTTTTTCTTACTGGAATTATGTGGTATTCTCATTTTACATACACAAACATAGCCGGTTTATAAGCAAAATAATAAATATAATAATAATAATCTATGTATAAACCCTGAATATCCAACAAACTAGTTGCTCAAGAGCGCTATCTTCATATGATATCTTTAAAAGATGAAAAAAAACTAAGACAAAATAAACATTTAAACACGTTAAATGTCCGAACTGGTAAAAGTACCAAAAACCTAAACACTATGACCCGAGTGCTCAGTTTTGGAGCTTCTGTAGTTAATTGATTTGCAAAGCAGGTAAATTGAACAGAAGAGAGTAACAAAAATCCAAGTTCGATAAAACAAAGGCATTAACCAAAATTTTAGTAATGTCGATGTCAAAAAACTGACGTAGTTTTCAAATATTATATAAAAGGAAGTTTATTTTCTTACATGTCAAGTTAATATGAGTGTTGAATAGAAAGTTACTGACAATTAAGACTCCTAAATTCTTTACAGATTCAGTTGTTTTTACTTTAACATTACCAATAGAAATATGATTAAGGTGGAAGGACTCCAAAAGTATATTGTTGTCTATGTGTATGACTTCTGTTTTGTCGTCATTCAATTTAAAAAATTTTTTTCATGCAATGACGTATATTCACCTCACATGACTCCATTCTTTCAATTTCAGTAAGCACGTTGGATTTGTTTAATGCCAAATACAGTTGTGTGTCATCGGCGTATAATTAATAATTAGTATTATTTCTACGAATTATATCCCCGATAGGTGCAGTATAGAGAGTGAATAAAACAGGTCCAAGAACAGAACCCTCTGGCACTCCATATTTTAGCAAAGTTTGAGATGGTCGACATTCATTTATTTTAACTGATTGTGTACAGCCTAATAGGTAGGATCTAAACCACTTGAGAGCAGAGCAATACCTTAGATACCAAACGGTTAATCACAAGGGACTGGTATCGAACACCGCACTTCGATCGAGGAGTATTAAAACTGTCGACTGTTTATTATCTATATTGGTGAGAATGTCGTTGTGGACAGAGGGCAATGCTGCCTCTGTGCCATGAAAGGCTTTATATGGGGATTGGAATTTTCATCTAAATCATTTATTGAAAGGTGTTCTTTTAGGCGGGCAGCAACCACTTTTTAAATGATCTTAGAGAAAAATTATAGGTTAGACACAGGTCTAAAAATATTTCAACACATTCCGATCAAGATTTGACATTTTTAGGAGGGGTTGACTAACGCAGACTTTAAGATGGATGACCCATCACCAAGTTTAAGATATGCTGATTACACTATTTTGCGATATTACACTATTTTGCCTATACCGTTTTTAGGACTTCGAATTTTGTCTAAAGGTTTGGATTGTTCGTACATGGTTTTATTTTATGTATTAACAAAATAGGCGACCAAGGCACAAGCTCGTTGATACATTGTTTAATTAACCAGGTCGGAATTGGATCGAGGTCACAGGATTTTGATGAGGATTTTAGAATCAGACTTTTAATTTATTCATATGATGATGGGGGGGGGGGTTCAGTTAGAGTAGTGCCGTCAAAGAGGTCCTCGTCCGCATGGTTATTTGTTCTGTTCCTAGGAAGCTCAGATCGAATGTGTTCTATCTTATTGAAGATATCTGAAAACCGTTCGGTATTTGACAGTCGATTTGGCAGATTTTCATCCGCGATAAAGTTGTAGGACAATTGGTTATTTTTTTAAGATTTCACGAGGGTTGTTCCTGTTTTCAAGCAGGCATGTTTTATAGTAATTACGCATATTGTTTCTAATAAGATTATTAGTCTTATTTCTAACGCACTTGTACATCTGCCGATGGATCTCAAGCTTTGATTTGCACCATTGTTTTTCAGCTGTCCGTCGATCCTGTTTAGCTTCACGGATTTCATTATTGAACCACTTCTTGTTAGGTCAAATGATGATATTTCTAGGATACATGTCAGTGTTTCATTGAAGATCTTAATTTGATTATGTAGATTTTGTGTGTTTTTAATCTGCTGTAATAAGCTTGATTGGTGTATTTGATCTGGCGGTGCGAGGAAAGTCCGAAGGTGTTGACGAGGTGGGAACGGAGGGTTTTTTTGGTCATCCCCGCAGAATACTCAAATATTCACGATGATATATGCGATGTGGAGTATTTCTTAGATCTCAACGTCCATGAACTGTTATGAACAGCCCCGGTACCGTGAGCAGTATAATGTTAGGTGGCCTGCTGAGGGACATCTTGATTTATTATATTGGTAAAGATGGCAGTCGAAACCAGGGGGATGTAGCAAAGCATGATCAGGGCATGGGGACGAGGGGGGGGGGGGGCTGCTCCGTTGTGATTGAACGCAACTTGAATTTTTGAAGTCCATTTCCTTGCACCGTTGGCTATTTCTCAGCCATAAGTGATCCCTACTGAACAGGGTTCTCACCTAGGCAGTATTGATAGTAGTAGTTGTAGTAGTAATAGCTGGGGATTTAACGTCCGCTTCCACATAGTGATTTGGCAGATAAACACATCGTAGTTGAAAGAGTAACGGTATGATATTGTGACATTACGAATTATAAATCAGCTGAATGGCCTTTCTGTTTATATGAGCTGTTTAGCCAGGGATCGTTGGTAATACAACCAGAAGCTGTTAATAAAAGACGAGGTGTACTATAAACTATAGTAAAAACTATAAATATTCCTAATAACTTAAACTCATCTTACAACTGCTTTCAGAACATGTTATTAATATAGCACTGAATGTAGTGAGATAACCCCCACTTTACTTAATCCAGAAATACAAACAGCGTCATAAATCTTACAATATTAATTCTTAGGCCAGGCTATAAATCTCCGACAGACATGTACATAAAGGTTGACCAGAACCCTTTCGTATTCCAATGCCAGTCCGTTATCTTTGTACCATTCTTGTACTATCTGTCACTGTCATTCGTTGCGGTTTTGGTTGACCCCCGTTACTATTATCAGTTCAGGGCCGTATGTAGGATTTTAAAAGTGGTGGTCAAGCAGAGTGGTGGGACGCCAAAATGATGCCCAAGTTACCTACTAGCGTGTGGGCGCCCTTAAAACAGATCGACTGATCAGTGCCCTAAGATCATAACTGTGTGATCATAATAAAATGTATTTTTTTATTGGGGGGGTGGGGCATATTTTTCTTAGGGTGCTATGCGGTAAAGTTTGCCCGGAGATCGGCACTACGGCCTATCTTTATATCTTATGTCGACTAGCTACAGCTCTAAGCGCGACAATTTAAACCACTTGGCCATTCTAACTCCCCGAACTATGTTCTATCGGGCGCCCAGTGTCACAGCCTGTATTTTGTGGCGCCCTAGACCCCCACCCCTCCCCCCATCCACATCCTCTAGGTCCGCTAGAGGGTCTAACGCTAACATTTTAAATTACATTTCGCTCATCCAGGAGCTCGTCAGAATGCTATTGAGTTGATCTATTTGTATGTGTACGGTATCGTTTCAAACACAAATTTACATGACTTAACGAGATTCGTGTACAATGGTGACACATATTTGTTGATGGTATATTTGAAGACTTGACCTTTACAACTGACAATATATAATCGACGTGCTTTTTGCCACGTCAACATATCACTACTGCCTTTAATTATGTACTTCCGGTCACTGTCATGTCGGAATGTCTGAAACCCCAATCACGTGGTGTTTGAATAATGGTGGACATTAAGTACCTTCATTAAAAGCTATGCTGTAACTAAAAGCCAACACGGGAGGAATAATGGCTTATGTTTGCGGACTAACAATGACCGAGACAATTAAAACACAGCCCATCTGAGAATTTCACATGGCGGATATCGTAAGCTACAATAAGTAGGAAGGAATGGAATGGTATTTTCGATGGTGTCTGGATACATTGGTCAATAAATTGCAGGAGGTCGCGTACCAACGTCTGGCATAGATCCGTAAATACAAGTTTGGGACTCTTGGACACAACGGAGGGCGCTTTAGGTGAAACGCCGACGTCTAGAATAAATATTTTTGTAGTGGATGTCGAGGACGTCCATGACATGAAATCAAATGGGGTTTAACATCCTACTGTTCTGCTCCTATACGGGGATAATCAAGACGGACATACGCCATACAGTGAGGCACTGTGGCCTATTGTTATATCGAATTCCAACTGCCAAGGGATCTTATAAGTGCACGCCAATGTATACACGTAGCTTTGTGTTTTTGTACCATCCGAATGACTAGACACCTGTCCTTGTCAAGCCCTACGTCCTGGGCTATTGACAAGGGAAACCACGTCGAAAAGTCCCGATAAACTTCCACGGTCAATGCAACGGGGGTCGAACACTCGACCTCCAGACTAGCGAGCATCTTCTTACACACTTTGGCTCCGCGGACGTATATGAGAAAGCGACTTTACACCCATAACCATCCCAACATTGCCAATACGACACGTTAGTCGTTGTATGGGTTTTATATATCTTATTTATTCTACTCGTCTAATTTCATGTCTGTCCCCGCCATTTGTTTTGACGTAACGCATATCAAAACCGACGAGTCTTAATTTGACAAAACATAATCTGTAGTCGAGTGAATACGACCATTTAAATATAACCTTTAGTTCTGTGTATGATGCCATCTAAATATAACCTGTATCCCTGTGTATGATACCATCTAAATAGAACCTATGGCCCTGTGTATGATACCATCTAAATATAATCTGTAGTCATGTGTATGATGTCATCTAAATATAATCTGCAGTCCCTGTGTATGATACCATCTAAATATAATCTGTAGCCATGTGTATGATGCCATCTAAATATAATCTGTAGTCATGTGTATGATGCCATCTAAATATAATCTGTATCCCTGTGTATGATGCCATCTAAATATAATCTGTAGCCCTGTGTATGATGCCATCTAAATAGAACCTGTAGTCATGTGTATGATGCCATCTAAATATAATCTGTAGCCCTGTGTATGATGCCATCTAAATAGAACCTGTAGCCATTTGAATGATACCATCTAAATAAAACCTATAGTCATTCGTATGATACCATCTATACATAATCTGTAGCCTTGTGTATGATGCCATCTAAATAGAATCTGTAGTCCTGTGTATGATACCATCTAAAAATAATCTGCAGTCCCTATGGCCCTGTGTATGATAGTATCTAAATATTATCTATAACCCTGTGTATACCATCTACATGTAAATTGAATCTGTAGTCCCATGTATGATACCATCTAAATAGAATCTGTAGCCATGTGTATAATACCATCTAAATGGAATTTATAGTCCCGTGAACGCGTCTATCTCTGTGTTTCTCGTGTTTTTGCGTGCACGTAAACAAACGTTAAACCCCACTGCGTTCATTTATTTCAATAATTAGCTTGCACGTAGGGGTCTTTAGCAGTGGGAAAAACCGGAGTGCCCGGAGGAAACCCACGAGGTTGAGCACCCAGACACAGCAACGCAAATTGGCAGAAAGTAATTGGAATTTAAATGGCGGCCATAACTTACAGAAATGGCTTCCGGCATCCGTCTTTTAACTGCAAACTACTTTGTATATGACTATCAAACCAACATGTTTCGTTTTATTTTAAAAGTTATTGTAAATTAAGCATAATAGAATATACATCGAAAGAAACAAAGTTAGACAACTGAAGAAAATAGCCATCCTTAAGTTGAAGGTGGAATAGGTGGCCAAGTTGTTTGACGAGAGAGAGAGAGAGAGAGAGAGAGAGAGTAAATATAATTCAGCATTATAATTCCCCGATTCTGATTGATAGCACCCTCTTTAAACACATGAGTATTTTATAAAAAGGGGGAGATAGAGGGGGGGGGGGGGGGAAATGGGGTTTAACGTCCACTCGACAAAAACTCGAGGAAACCGGGGGACCTGTAGAATACCCACGGTGCTGGGCAGGCGACTCTACTCCTTGCCACGTACAACCGGGGATTCGACACCACGACACTTGATCCATGACAGGCTTTGTGATACAGCGCGCATGTGCTAACCATTCGGCCAGCCAATCCCCCCCACGTTTTGTCTCACTGCTCTTACGGGCGAGTTTATTATCGCACCGTGTGTTACCCCCGAAATAAACTAGTTCGTGCTGAATAGACGTTAACTCTCTCTCTCTCTTCTATCTCCCCCTCTGTCTCTCTCTCATTGTCTCTCCCTCTCTCTCTCAGACAGAGTAAACATTCATCAGTGATTCAAAAACAGTAAAGAAGTTGTTTTTGGCGGTGATATTTTCTAGATCATCAAAACAGTTTTGATGAAGTAAATCTCCAATTATATTCAAAGATCAAAAGTAGTCTCCTGGTTTGAAAGCAATGGTGCCATTCTGTGGCTGGGATTTGTGTTAAGAAAGCACGTACTGGCGCGATTTATAATTATTGTTTGGAGAAAAATCCTACAGAGAAATTGAAACCGTTAGCTTATTTGCTTCGAGTCGTTATTACGTTAAGTAGTCCTAGATACAGTCTATCGAATGTATTTCGTGCTAATCAACAACGTATGTGATTTTTCCATGCTCTGGTGTCCGGGAGCTATCCATTTCATCTAATCCTGCAATCTCCCAGAAAGTAACTGGCTGATTCTAAACTGCAATCCTATTTAACCAAGACAGACTTTAGCGGAAAACAGGTTTAATATTAAAGTATATATTATTCTGAGAGAGACACCTGGAGAAGGGGAGGGAGAGAGATTGAGGGAAATAGAGAGAGGTGGTTTTTCTTCCACTCGACACAAACTAGGCCATTTCGGAACTAACATGTTGCATTAAGCAGTAAGGGGAAACTGTGGGACTCTAGAACTACTCTGTCACGTACAAACGGGGAATTGAAACCACGCAGGTTGGCTCAATAACAGACCTAATGATGCAACGCGTGCCCCCCCCCCCCGATGAATGTATGAAAAGCTTAAACTAAACGTATTGTAAAGGTTTCTATATCTGTTATAAACTTTGTGTTGTTTTTTATTAACGTACATGATCTTCAACTGAGAATATTTTGTTGGACCAGAAGCGAGAGCGAGAGAGCGAGAAATGGGGCTTAACGTCCGCTCGACACAAACTACGTCATTTCGGGTTTAATTTTGTTTTAATAATTCGTTTGCGCGTAGGGGTCTTTAGCAGTGGGAGGAAACCGGAGGACCCAGAGAGTACCCAAGAGGTTGGACAGGCGACCATACTCCTTGTCACGTACAACCGGGGATTCGACACCACACCAGTTGACTCAATGACAGGCTTTATGATATAGCACGCACTTGCTAACCATTCGACCACACTCCCCCTGGTCTATAAGCGCTGTTCATCTTGTTCATACTAGTGCCAACGTTGTTTTTTTAAGAAAAAAGTGCCAACATCTTCAATGATAAATTGTTCCAATGACATTTAGTAACTGAACTGGAGTAAACAGACCAGAATTATATGGAATACATTTACTGCTTATAATTAACTGGTTTCGAAAGAGTGAGAAATGGGGTTTAACGTCCACTCAACACAACTAGGTCATTTCGGGACTAACATATTGTTTAATTTTATTTCAACAATTCGTAGGGGTCTTTAGCAGTGTGAAACAGGAGTGACCGGAGGAAACCAACGAGGTCGAGAAGGCGCCCTATCTCTATGCAACATACGCTCACACCAGGGCTTGAAACCACAGCCGCAAGCCAGAGTGAGTGACCTCTAACATGTTTGGTGAACGTTTTGAACAAAAGTATGACCGTGTAAAATGGTCTTACGACTCAACCAATTCAACTGCGATAAAATTGTATGACCGTGTAAAATGCCGTCACTAATTCAAGTACACCATGCAGTGTGCTATGACGGAAATTGTATCTTTTACGTGCACGCCAATTTGTACACGGGACCTCTGATTTTCATCCCATCCGAACGACAAGACAGCTGTTTTTTTCAGGACATCCGAACGACAAGACGCTGATCGTCGTAACTAACTCGTCCTGAGGATCTTCGTAGGGAGATGTTAATTGTAGGCCGGTTGGGAAGGTTTTGGAAATTTCCGTTTTTTAGAAGACTGAACCTGGATCCAATTTACCTTTATACCCATGTAAAAGGGTTGGGGTAGTAGTCCCCAAAATACTCATTACGTAAGGCGGCCATTAATGGGTCAATTCAAGTCCTGGGTTAAGGTGGTGTAGTGTTTAACACCAGTTAGATCAGTGTAGCACTTGTGTAGCCTTGTGCTAACTCAACCTGAGACCCCCTCTGTATTTGAAATCTTTCTGAGTTAAGGTCTGTGGTGTTGATGCTGTGTTAATCATGGGTATATTTACACAACATGAACACTAGTGTCGTATCTGTGTTACCCGAACACTAACTTATACCCCAGCCCCTCAGTTTGTCTATGTTTTCAATATCAATTTTCCGATTTCCAAAAATAAATTTATAAGAAAAAATGATCGGGCAATGACCTTTGTTCAATATTATTCCAAATTACATAAACACATGTTTGATAAGAATAGCTTGGTAAAAGATATTATCTTGTTAAAATTAACTCTAACACTATCCCCTAGGGGTTAAATAAAATATGAGTTAAAGTGACTTATTTCGACACTGGTGTGAAACAGACGACGACAAAAGTGGATTATTTTAAGGCTTTTTGTTTTTACCTGGCCAAAACGCAATGCAAAGAAATGTTGAACGCAGACCTGCTGATTTACAAGAAATTCCAAAAAGGAAATATCGACTGAATAATGATCAAATAGATGAACTTTCTACTAAATATAATACATGGAGACAACAGAAATTCAACATAGATCCCAGTTACCCAAGTCTTTCTCAATTACCTTTCGTTTGGTGGTTATAAAAGTCAGCCAACCCATGCGTTTGGGATTGCAAGGAGTACTTGTAATTTATTTACATTTGATGTGGCGGGTTTTTTGTTTGACATTTCCGACAGATTTATAACATTTTCTCAACCAGTCGACCTTGCCAACCTTAGAAATCCAATCCAATTGGCCGATGGCAGATCTATGTATGCGGTTTTGAACGTTGATTGTATGATTGTTAAAATACAACGCCCATAGCCTTCTGGTGAAACTTTCTCTTGTGGCTGACGTGGTAAATCATGTGATGCCCTGAATGTCAAATATTTTGTGGATCCGGCAAAGATGAGGTGAGACACGTCGTAAGCGATACCCCTGGTGCTACACATGACAAAAGAATCAGAAAAGAATTGACAGGAGACAAAAATGAAACTAGAACATACTAGTTATTTCCAGTGTTTAAACTGGTATTAAACTAGTGTAGACACTGATGTAAACACTTGTGTTAAATTGAGAGGCTCAGGTTAAGATATAAAAAAGAACACCAGTTATACACCACTATAAAGCCCAGCGTATGTAGCCCTTACGACGCGATAAAACTATCGGCGACTGGAAATCGGCGACTGGTCTACGATCAAGTGGATACAATCAGTCGTAACTACTTGGGCGACATAAGCGCTCTTACGACTGGTGTGAGTCGGACGCAAGCCAGTCGCCGTCCAATTGTCTCCAGTTTCTCCGAGTCGCACATGTTCTATTCCCACGACTGGATACAACTAGTTGTCTCTAGTCGCAAGCGACATAAGCGCACTTACGACTGGCGCCAAGCCGACGCAGCCAACAGGATTCGGTTATTGAGTCACGTGGTACCCAGGGGGCGGTAACAACCATTTAATGAGGTCATTTTAAAGCTCATCACGTGTCAGTCATGAGGTCAGTTTTGGCTCCAAATCTTCAACTGATGCCGGACGATATAAGCGCTCTTACGAATGCGATCAACTGGTTTCTCGTGGCTGCTGCCAGTCGTGGATAAATTCAGTCGTAGTGACATAAGCTGTCAGTTCCCGCTAGTCGACGACAGTTTTATCGCGTCGTAGGGCGACATAAGTGGGGCTTAACACAACCTTAACACAAGCTTTGAATTGACCCATTGTAGACTCCGAAAATTTCCGAACCAGCCTACAATTACGATCTCTCAACTTTATCAAGAGTAAAAACTGCCTCGTAGATTGTTTTGTGGGAGAAGGCTAGAATGGAGACGATCCTGCGCATTTTATGACATCATATGTGGGTTAGGATAAGGTTTAGGCTTGGTCCAGGGTTAGTGTTAGGGCTAGCGTTGTCTACATCTCGAGACTCTGACGAAATCTGCAGGTCCTAGTCCTCGCCCTTATGCTAACACACAATCCACATATAACGTCATAAATGCACAGGATCGTATCCGATCAAGCGTTCTCCAGTTTTGTGATAATATAATTTAATTTTTCAGAAAAGATGTTTTTAAATTCTATGGTGTCAGTTCCAGCATAGCCCATTCCACGTTATAATGTTAAACATGTGCTATTCCTATATTTCTACACCGAGTAGGAGTTAATTCCCTTGGCCCTGTACGACGAGATAAACTACATTACATCACAGTTTCGCAGCCATAATTCGCACGTGCTACAGTAAGTCGACATTTTACACCATAAATCTGTTAAGAACAATTATAAACTCACCACATTGAATCCTGCGCGTGGGGAAAAGGCGCGCGGTTTGATTAAGCAGACGATGAAATACGTCTTCATAGATTATAATTCATCATATAGTTTTCTCATACAGAGCGAGTGCTTTTGGTTTTGAAATTTTGCTGACATAAAATTTTATGAAGACATTCATGTTAACGGGTCCGTAGCCAACTCTTAAAATTTGGTGGGGTAACGGAATTTTTTGGAGGGGCCGAGGATGTGGCCGACTAAGAACGCTTCTAAGAAATCATTGTATTGGCGAAATATTTGGTGGGGGGTCTACTCCCCCACCCACCGTGGCTACGGGCCCGCCGGTTAAACAATAAAGTTGCTAAAATCAGTGTTTTGAAATGAAGCAATTATACTTGCCTTTTATATAATGTGGCACACTCTTTGTTCAAACGCATTAATAAACTGATCCAAACTGTTCTAAATCAAAGTAAAAATACGTGGTTAGGCCGTTTCATAAGACTTTTTGTCAAGGCATAATTGTGAAATGTTAAAACTTACAATGGATTAAAAAAAATTCCGAACCGAAACGAACATACAGGCCAAAGCTCCTTCGCAGGTTCTTTGGATATGTGTAGTAACATTTAAAACGGATCAAAACAATTTCTAAAACGAAACGAAATTGATAGCTTGTGCATTTCAAAGAGTTGACCTTAGTCTTATGTCTACATGTATTTAAAATGCAAATCTCTGAATGTATATATCTATGTGCCTATGCAGTTTCTCGTAGACTTTTGTGTGCCATGTGTGAAGTTAAACTTAAAAAAGGACCGCCCAATATTCTCAAACGAAACAAATATACTTGCGTAGGAGTTCTCGGAAATATTTTTGTAAGGCATACGGCAAGTCAAAACTTTTAAAAACTAAATAAATATACGTACTTATGCAATCTTGCATTTTTTATATGCCGGCATATTAAAATTTAAAAAAAAAATCAAAAACCTTTCTCAAACGAAACGAACATACTTGCCAATGTATTTTCTGTGAAGGCAAATTGTGAACGTTCCTTTGTTTAAACTGTGTTTAATTACATGTCGATCGAATGACGATTGGGACTCGATTTAATTTTCTTTATAGGCTGCACCATTGATCAAACGTCTGACGGGAAACACGAGGATTGTGAGGTATTTAATATTAAATGTAAACACACAGATTGGTTGTCTGTCTTAAAACAAATTTAAGTAATTTTGTCATGTTACATGCCCTCTTGTAAATTACAGACTCCGTCATCGGGTATACGCCCTGGGGAAATACGGACAATTAAAACATTCATAAGAAATTCTTGTGGTTGAGAATTGAGAACCAAATCCTACCTACGCAATCTCTTCCAGAATAGACACACACAAGCTTTGACAGACAATATTGATCAGACCAATGGGAGGGATTAATATATTATGTTTTGTAACTTCATCTAACCGACAACCTCATTGGTCAACGTGTCTTAACCGACAGCTCGTGCGTGGTGATATTGAACAAGAAGACCGTGTATAAATTCCACAATATTAAATAAAAGGATTTGGGTAGAGTGGTTGAGAATAAACGTACACATAAAATATTGAATATTTTGTAATCAAGACCAAGACATAAGGAAAAACTGCACGCGCCTTTCGATTGACTCAAGATATTAACTTTATCCCTACCAAAACCCCAACTACACGTTGTTATCAAGCTCCGACAAACTTTTTACGACAAGCGGAAATTGGAGTTTAAAGAACTTTAATTATGATTTCAGTGAATTTACATCTTTTGGCTTTAGCACTTCTGTGTATCACCCAAATAGGTAAGTAATCATTGGTTTTCTTTTTTTTAATTAATTGAATTGTATTCATTAGTCTAAGAACTGGAATGGTATTCGCCAAGAACTTATCGCAAGGGTGAAAAAATCTCCATACTTTCTAGCAGTGAAACATATGAATTGCCGTTTGTGAGAACTTTCTTTTATGTTCAGTTACCAATCAAATTCGGCCCGGATTTTATGAGCGGACCAAGGCAATCGTCATCTTAAGGAAGTTCCTTAGACTTAAGGAACTAATGCCCATATTTTACGCACGAATGAGATTTCAGTTCAACGAGAAGTTAACCTATCATAAGATTTAAGCTTCCTGAAGTTTCTGAAATATCATGGAACCCCAGGTTTACTCCGGCATCACAATTTTTGCATAATACAATGGCATCGTTTATATATTTACCTATTATTTTTATGCATGTAGCTAAAAAGATCATAAAATAAATGTAACGCGAATCTTTCATGACAATTCTACAAAGATTATATTATGCTAGAAATGCCGGGTGCAATAATCATGGTAGTGTCCTTTTTTTAGTTCCTAATATACGTTGAATGCAATTTAAGTTAAACTGCTTTAGAACTAGATAAAAGCTAAGCTCAATTTTGCTGCTGCTACATAGCCTACAGATGGCGCTCAAATTCAAAGTACAGAACTAGAGTCCGGGCAATGTGTACATTTGAAAGACAACGGAAACATTTTAATAAAATAATCTACTTTTAAAAACAGTTTCTCTCGTTCCAGCACCCCGTAGAAGGATTAAATGAAATTTTGGTAACATGAAACACTGGACAATCGAATTAAACTGGTAAAATTAGATGAAATTATAACAAAAAGGCGTAATTATGGAAGCGTATAGGGGCTAAAATCGCGATAGATTCTGTATTTTGAAGTTGGTAACAAGTATATTGTGATTCTTCTGATGAGTTTATCTCTGAAAAGACAATAACAAAGTAATTATTTTAAATACTATCTCCATTTGTTAAGGTTCAACTTCTTTTCAATAAATATTGCAAATGATGTACCTGGGGATTGGGACAATTTATAAAATTTATGAACCTCCTCCGCGGCGTAAGTAAATTTGCCTTCTAAGCTGTAACTTCAGGGATACTTACAAAAATTTAAAAAAAAAATAATAGCCGTCATAATGACTTGATTAGTAAATATAACATGTCTCTTTCGGCTTTTATTCTAGACATTTTTAATTGACGGGTAGGGCCTATGCTTTCTACTACATCTGTTAACACTGTTCATTACGCACATTTTCGCATTCGGAAAATCCATTGGCCAATTACGCTATTTCACTGAGATTTTGTCTAATGCAGCTATGGCGCCAGACAGGGTAAACTTATTCTTCTGGACACCTGTTATCAATGTTTGTAGTGTACTTTGAATACAGTGAACTCTCCATTTGCTGATTACACTATTTTGTGTATACCGTTCTCTTTGGGACTTCAATTTTGTCTAATGGTTTGGAGTGTTCGTGCCTGGTTTGATTTTATTTATACAGTTTCTCTTTCATATCCAGTACGAAAAACATACTGCGAAAATCAACGGGCAGGCGAGGAAAAAATGCGATTTGAATTTAATTCAACGTGTCGATTACTTATGTATTATTATTATCACTTTGAAAATCATAATCTTTATTGTCAATCTGTTGTGAACTTCTCAAGTACAAAGAAAATTAGGAATTCCGTAAAACGCCGAAGAAAAGCCTTTACTGATTTAAAACGCTTTCCACTCTCAACACTAAACCAAATATAATAAACAGTTTAGACTGGCCCAAATCTACCGATCGTAATTCAACGCATTATGTATGAAAGTCCATTGCACGCGCTGAAACCCGCTACAAGCTGAAGGATAGGTGGCCAAATGGTTAGCACGTGCACGCTGTATCATAAAGCCTGTCATTGAATCAACTGGCGTGGTTTCGAATCCCAAGGTCCTCCGGTTTCCCCCACTGCTAAAGACCTCAAGGCGCAAGCGAATTATTGAAATTATTCCCGAAATGACCTAGTTTGTGTCGAGTTAAACCCCAGATTTCTCTCTCTCTCTCTCTCTTTCTCTCCGCAACTTAACAAATCTGTGTATCCAAGCCTACTTCCTACTTTCAACATTCTTGGTCTCCGAAGCTTCAATGTGGCTGCTCCGAAACTATCATGGAATGAGCTTCCACTTGAATTGAAAAGTGTAGACAACATAAACATTTTTAAAAATAAACTTAAAACTCATCTTTTAACGAAGCCTTCGTGATTCCCCGGTGCGATTTTTAAACTTTTTTCCACGCCATTATGAATATTGTAACAGCGCACCAGAGCAGCTAATCTAGCTGGATGTTGGCGCTCAATAAATGTCCATTCTTATTATTATTTCTACAGAATCCTTTTAAAACCGTTATTTTAAGAACGACTCTTAAATCTATATTTCAACAGAATAGTCTCTAAAATATAATTTAAACGATCCAGATGTAAGTTACAGTATAGGCACTTTAAGATCCAAACTGAACGGAACCAACCTAAAATACATTTATAATGTCTTATATTATTTATTTTGTTTGATTTCTGGGATAAATCTTAATTTCCATGCCAACTGCTCTCTTGATTTCTTCAAAACATTTGAGACATTTCACATTTGGTTTGACGGAGTAGATTTTACTTATGACAGATAACTCTCTTCTGTTTTCTATGGAAGCGTATAGGGGTCAATAGCGCGAGAGATTCCGCAATATTAAGTTAGTAATATTTCACCATTGTGATTGTTCTGATGATTTTATTGAATAGCTCGCTATGGTGTATGTCGTCATTTCGTTTTAAATGCACATCGTCATAGCGCACGACGATATTTCGCGAACATGTCGACATATACTACGGCGAAATGGAATATATCGACAAAGCTTCGGAACAGCAATATCGTAAAGCTACAATTTCATATTTTTGATTTATATTTATGATTTATATTTTAAAATTATATTTTTAAAATTTATTAAAATAAAACCTTAAAATAGATGGTATCCATACACAGTCCTACCTTGCCAGCTGAGAAATTGGTAAATATAGAATTTTCAACTACAAATTCCAACGTTTGAATGTAGCTTATACATGGAGTGAATGGGAAGACAAGGGAGGCACTTGTGTTATTATTTCCTGTGTCAATGATTTTTAAAGGTGGGATATAATGCCCATGGTCGTATAATAGTTAGTTGATCACCTATTGGGTAAAAGACATAGAAATAATTATGTTTTGAATTTCTTAGAAAATATGTAATTCTCGCTTAAACGCAAATGTGCTTATTTAGGACGAAATGGGAACATATAACACGGAGCGTTGACTCAATTAAATCGGCAAAATTTGTCTTTTAAGAGATAAAATCATCGGAACAATCACAATATTATGTTGACTGACCTAAAATTGCGGAATCTATCGCGCTATTGACACCTATACGTTTCTGTAGTTTTCTTTATTTATAAATGTTACATCTATTTTTTGCGGTAACTGATGTTGGGTTTTTATTTCTCCATCATCTGTCGACATGATAAATGTCAGTTGCAAAATAATACATTCGTATCATTAATCTCTTTGTCTAATTAAACAAATTACGTCTTAAAATACCAAATCAATAGTATTCGCTAATTTTGGATTCGTGGCTGATCTAAATCGGTAGTTTTAAGACTGATAATCGTCTTCCTACAAGCTATCTTATCGTGTGTATTGTTTATCTAGAAACAACTAATGGTGTAGATCTTCTACTTGTCTGTCTCGTGTTGACATTTCCAAATCGGCGATTTGTGTCTTTAAAGTGATTCTAGATTTGATAGATGGCCTTTCGCAATGCTCTGACTTCAACTGGGAGAGAGAGAGGGGGGAGTTTAAAGTCCCGACACAAACTATGTCATTTTGGAACTAACATAGGGTTCAATTTTATGTCAATAATTCGCTTGCGCGTATGAGTCTTTACCAGTGGGGGAAAACCGCGGGACCCAGAGAAAACCAAAACGGCGACCCAGCTCCTTGTCATTTACAACCGGAGAATCGAAACCACACTAGTTAACTCAGTGACAGACCTTATGATTCACACACACACGTCTACAATCAGCCAATCTACACACAAGTGGACACTTTACTTGACTGCCTCTTTAGCCATTACTCCCTCAAAAATCATAACGCTTGTTTAAAATGCTCAAATCACTTCTTGACCACTCGACCACTACCATATATAGATCCATACATATATATATATCACTGATCCTAGTTGTAAACTTGGTTTTAAATATATTGGCAATTGTGTATTTGTTTATTATTGTATCCAATATTTCGAAATCTCCTACAAATATAGAATTTCTAGATATTATAATGACGCAGATATGAAGGTTGTGGTGCCAGGCGGGGTAAGCTTACTATTCCGGGCACATGTTACCACTGTTCGTCGTGTATTATGTACACGGTGAACAGTCTATTTGCTGATTAAACTATTTTGCCTGGTTACACTATTTTGCCTATACCGTTTTTATAGAACTTGTCTAATGGTTTGGATTGTTCGTACTTGGTTTTATTTTTTTTCAGAAGTCAGGGTAATCCTTGAAACACAACCTTTGCATGTCGACACTGGAATTAATCATCAATTCAAATAATCCTTGAAACCTAACCTACTGTTACAACTTAGAATGCATGTCGAGATTGGAAATAAGCACCAATTCAACATAACATTTTTTTTAAAAATCAAATTTAATTAAAAAGAGAAAAAAAAACGGTCGTCGAGTTTGAATCCCTTAAGGAATTCGGTCCAAATATAGTTCAAAGTTCACTTTCGTTTAATGTTCTCAAAAATATGAAGGGTTGAGGATGCTACCAAGTTCCTTTAAGTAGGAGAACGCTAGATCAGAGATGGTCCTGCGCATTTTATGATGTAATATGTGGATTATGGGTTAGGGTAAGGGTGGGTTAGGCTTGGCCCAGGGTTCGGGTTAGGGCTAGTCCCGTCTACATCTCGAGATTGACGAAATCTGCAGGTCCTAGCCCTTAACATAACCCACAATCTACATATGACGTCATAAAATGCGCAGGGTCGTCTCCGATCTAGCGTTCTCCCTTTAAGTAACGTCGGTCGAAAAAGAGTTGAGAGTTCACTTTCGTTGAGTATTTACGAAGATATGAAGGATTGAACGTGCTATTAATCAGCGATACCTGTAATTGTTTGGTTAAATCTGTTATTGATCCTCGTTTTAAATATTGAAATTTACCACGGCCGTTTAAAGTGTAAACGGGGCTTTTGCCTGGAGATTATCAACACTTGGGTAGTATTTTCCATTTAAAAAGTGAAAAGTTACATATCCGAAATATTGTGAAGACATTCTAGCTACGTCTACACTAGCAGCATTCACCGTCTACACTAGCCTTTTAAATGCCGGTTTTTTCCTAAAACCCTGCTTTTTCAATTTTTCAATCGTAAAAGCCGGCTTTTTAAAATCCGGCAATAATTGAGGGTTTTTTCAGAATCAAAAAGCCGGCTTTTTCAAAAAAACGTCAATTTTATGTGTGTAGACGGTAAAACCCGGGTTTTATCGGGTACCCGGATGTCATCCTTCCCGAACTTCCGTACATTCATAACATTGGCATTGCGTCCGGTTCTAAGATCATAGCCACGAAGGATGTTAGTCGAAAGTGTCTTCGGCGAATATACGACCGTAATCTTCTTGCACGTCGTTTTCTCGCCCTCTTCCGTAAGTCTGTCAGCTATCTGCTCTATTCCATAAGCTGGATATATAACTGAACCAAAGTAACCAAAGTAATCATTATTATTATATTATCTCTGCAAAATTGACTGAAGCCAATGACGTAATAAATAAACCGGAAGTTCCACAAATAACGAAGATCGGTGTTCATCGTGTTTTACCGTTACAAAACTTCAGTCAGTGTAGACGCTACACTTGAAAAAGCCGCGTTTTGAAAAAGCCGGCTTTTTAAAAAGCCGGCTTTTACTAGCCTAGTGTGGACGAAGCTTTATCTGCCTGTTGCATGTTTTTTGTTAGGCCTCAAATGTTTCATAAATTATGAATTAGGCATTTATTAAAATGAAAATACCAAACTTACCTATCGATGTTATCTGATAGCTTCGTTTTTAAGTAGTTTAAAACGGCCATTTAACGATTTAATTTTAAAATGAAGTAACCAACACCATGACCATCAATGTACACATCTTGTCAAAACTACAAACATTGATAACTTCGCTCCGAATAAAGTAATCGAATTAAATTTTCAAGTTGGATCTGCTATAGCAATAACGGCCTGGGGTCGGTTGCTCAAAACTAAGTTATCTTTTAATAATCCGTTAACTTTAGCGGAGAGAAAGGTTGTTGCTTGAAATAAAGGCCCCGAACATTCTGTAGTGCAAATTTTTACCTACAGATTTATGCTAATATTTTTTTCAAAAGGAAAAAATAAAGTATTCTATAGTGTTTTCCGTAGTAAATTTACCAGATATATCCGTTGCCAAGATATGTCTGTTAGAGTTTAACGGATCGTTAAAATAACTTAGTTTTGAGCAACCGATCCCTGTTCTTTAACTATATCTTATGCATAACGTATTTTTAAAATGTCCGAAAAATGTAACAGACGAACACCGGTCTTCAATCGATTACTTTCACTAGTCAACAAATGCAACAGTGATAGAAATCTTGTAACGAATCGTCTTGGGGATTGATTGTACAAATTCAAACAAATCTGTAACGCTTCATGCAGCGACGTAAAATCTTTATTGCGTTCCCTGTACGATCCAAGATCTGACGTGAAAGCGTGGGCGAATATAAATAGACCAAATGCAGCTCATATTTCGAATAGACTTTAATAATGTTATATTAAATTATTGGTCCTTCGTGAAAAGGGGCTAATCAGTGCATTTTACATGAAGCCAATAAATCTACACAAGAGGACCCATTAAGATAGTTGATGTATGTTTCTGATTAAGCGAATTAAAATAGAACAAACGTTCATCATGTTGTAATAGATGTTTCTTTAAAAGAAATCGAAGATTAGCAATTTATGTGTCTCTTAAGCATGTTTTCCATGCCGCGTAGATTCTTAACTTTAATATAGAACGGAATTCTCGTGGGAGAAGCAACTTGCTGTTTCAGATTAGACTTAATTCTGTTTTAACAAGGTTGAGTCAAAAACAATTTCAACTCTTGAATTGAACCGCAGAGAAGTCTCTTATGGAAGCCATCCGGTATTGTACTTTTCTAATCAGATTGTTTGGGTTTTTTTAATTTTTAATAAGAGACAAATTTGACGGGGGAAAATAGTATTGACTTCTTTGGCGTCAATCTACTCATTTTAATGACAATACCAGTTGTGATTATCTTTTATTAATATGCAAAAAGAAAAAGCAAAAAAAGATTGATAACAGTTTGTCAACACTGAGAGAGGTGCGTGAATTGTGTCCATTTAAATGCTTTTGAGGTTTTATTAATGAAGATTCATTTCTACACATTTTCCCCAATGATTCGACAAATTTTTATTTATTTGACTTTCTTGTCAGTTACACAAACAGGAATATTTCGATTTTTCGCTTTGATTGGTTTTCTTTTTCTTTTATCTGACTCGCTGGTAATTTTAATCTCTTTATCTATAAAACATTTTGTTTGTGGGGCTTATGCGTTTTCAGCGCGGATGTATCGCTGAGAAATATTTCGTGGAAAATGAGGTTCACTTGGGATGTTTTTGATACTGGCATACGATAAAAGTGTATATATATTTCTGACGATTCGTTTAATAACAATGAAACTACTAGCCAAACTTTTATTTTTCAGTGTTTTTTCTCTAATATTTTAATTCTATATATATATCACCGTGGCTAATTCTTTATATCAATATCCACCCACCACCTAAACCATGAATATTTAGAAAATGACAGTTTAAACCCTTGTCTTCCATTCTAGACCAACAATTCAACAAAACTGGTCATACTAAAGCGGGCAAAAGACAGAGAAAACTATTAATAGAAGGGAATTTATTCCGGAAATTAAATGCGGTTTAACGTTACTATTCCACGCTCTATATAGACATTTTGCCCCGACACAGGCTTTACCGCCAACTGTTCGGTGAACGACTGTCAAAGCGTTATCTTACGTGGTCGTAAAATGTGTACAGGACTTCGTGGTTTCGTGCCATTCGAACAATTAATTAGTTGGATGCAATTTCCGGACAGACATATGGTTCCATTTTATTTCAATAATTCCCTCCTTGCGCGTGTGGGTCTTTAGCAGTGTAAGGAAACTGAAGCACCCGGGGGAAATCCATGTCACGTCCCCCCACCCTCACCCAAGTTAGATCAATCGTTTGAAGTATCCGAAGGGTTATTGTTGTAAAAAACATTGGATGACCTGAGACAGAAAACGGCACCAATATTCATCGAGAATAAGCTGAAACTGGATGGTCAAGTCAACTGTACCCCCGACAGTTATCTGTTTATCCATTTCTGTCCATTAATGTCGTGTCTGTCAGATACAGAAACTATCCTTTTAAACATCAAACAACGCGACACACCGCGTTAATGGCAGCATGACGAGATCTCGGGTCAAGCTCAATTTGTAAACCCTCTAATTATTCTTAATTAGTATTTTTATTATAGAAATAACACAGAGAGAGAGAGAGAGAGAGAGAGAGAGAGAGAGGGGGGGGAGAGAGGTGTCATTTCGGAACTTACATATGGTTTAATTTTATAACAATAATTCGCTTGCGCGTAGGGGTCTTTAGCAGTGGGAGGAAACCGGAGGACCCGGAGAAAACCCACGAGGTTGGATAGGCGACCCTACTCCTTGTCATGTACAACCCGGGATTCGAAACCACGCAGTTAACTCAATGACAGACTTTATGCTAACTATTCAGCGCCCCCCCCCCACAACATCACAGATAAGCATGGCGGATTTTAAACTAAAACAAAATCAATTCATTGTTGACTAAATAAGCGTTTCAAACTGGGAAACACATCAACGTCTGGGTTTTTTTAAAAATCTGAATCAAATCATTGATGGATGAACAAAAGTTTCAAACTGTGGAACGCACCACAGTCTGTAGATTTGATTACAAACCTATTACGTTTAGTCGTATGGTTTACTCCAATTGCATTTCTAGATGTTATTGGTGTGGCTTATTGCTTATCGAATTGGAAGAAATTTGATTAAAACGAAATATTATCTTAGTTCGTTTTCCGCTTTATTTAACAAAAAAAGGGCATCATGGTGATTTTATGATGATACATGAAATGATGTTAACGTCTTACTGTTCTGCCCCGGCCTGCATCACTGACAAGGGGAAAACTACGCCTGAAAATCTGGATAGAACACCCGACCTCCAGGCTAGCGAGCCAGCGTCTCACCCAATTAACTACGTGATGAGACGTGTATGCAACTTGGCTAAGTGCACGTCTTTCAGTACATCGTACAGTCCATCGTTCAAAGACACGTCCGTATTCATTATACTAAATGGAGCAGAAAAATAGATCTAGTTCATTCACTCCAGTGCCAGGATTAGCCTCCGGTCAACAAAATTATCATTACCGGACTAAAATATTGTAATAATGCATTCATGTCAATGAATGTCGTGCTGCAGGAAACCGGAGATCCAGGCCTCTTGTAACAAACGAAAACAATCTGATAAATGTTGACAATTGAAAGAGAAAAAAAGAAAACATTAAACGAACGCATCTGTGGTTCGCCATGACCCAGATGATTGATGTCGGCGCACAGTTTCCCGGTATAAAACGTGATGTAAGCATGGAAGTAGACTACTTATAGTTCTCTTTTAGTATAGATTTTTCCATGAATGGTGCACTTGTCTTGTAATGAGATAACGCCCATCAATTTTACTTAACATTTACGTTGACAATTTGTCTGAAGGAAACCTATACTATAATATTACGATGATTAAATCAAAATGGAATGAAATAAAATGGGGTTTAACGCCATGGCGTGTACTATGACGGCCATCTTTTTCTTAGGACAGTTGTCCTAATATCCACTCTAGTTAGAAATCTAACCCTGAAGGTTTCTTTGACATGTTTGTCAACGAATAACAGCCGAGAAAAGAGAGAGATAAATGGGGTTTAACGTCCACTCAACACAACTAGGTCATTTCGGGAGTAACATATGGTTTAATTTTATTTCAATAATTTCTAAGGAAAAAATAAGTAGCACTACTCTTAATAGTAGGATATCTTAATCGAGTTTTAATTTAATTTTAACTGCCAAGGGATCGTCAATTCGAACCCGCTAATAGCACATAACTGCCTAATGATCACTGGCTAGACTATTCCCCAGATTGCATACACGTGTAGCGAATTAAAATGAACACCCATGACAATCTGGAAAGAAATGGGGTTTAACGTCCACCCGACGCAAACTAGATTATTTCGGGACTAACACATGGTTTAATTTTATTTCAATAATTCGCTTTTCCGTAGCGGTATTTAGCAGTGGGAGGAAACTGAAGGACCCGGAGAAAGAAAACCGGCGACGTTGGACAGGCGTTCCTAGTCCTTGTCACGTACAACCGGAAAATCGAAACCACGCCAGCGAATTATTGAAAGGAAATTGAACAATATTTTAATCCAGCAATAACCTAGTTTGTGTCGAGAAGACGTTAAACCCCATTTCTCTCTCTCTCACCTAAAATGTCAACGCTTGTTTGTAAACATAAAATAGCCCAAAGTAGCGGCCATGTTTTCTCGCTCACCCTTTCTTTATTCTGGTTCACCGTTGTTGAGCTTACTAATATACATTATAATGACAGAGGTTTTTTTTAAAGCTTTATTTCCTCGGGTTTAATTATGTCATTTTGTGTCACGCTAACTCGTATTTTAAAGTGAAGATATATATGACATTCTTTATGACCGAGGAAAAAGATTATCCAATGGACTCAACACCTAAACAGGCATTATACAAGAGCTAAATTGACCCTAGATGTTTTATAAATTATCAATTAGACATTCATTAGCTAACCAAGACCATTATCAACTCTCGATGCCATGGTGAAGTCTAGATTTTCTATAGATTTACGTACGTTTTGCGGTTGCTGCGGTTATTGTAAAAATGGATTATCGAGAATTATCAATTAGACATTCATTACCTAACCAAGACCATAATCAACTCTCGATGCCATGATGAAGTCTAGATTTTCTATTTACATACGTTTTGCGGTTGCTTTGGTTATTGTTCAAATTGATTATAGAGAATTTGTTTATTATCGTAACAACGGTAGCAATGGCGATCGAGGTTACGCTGTTCTAACGACGATAACGATGAAGTAATTTGACTGGCATCTTTAACACATTCCCTTTTCAATATCTATATCTGTAACTATTATAGTGAGAACTATCAGTTCTTTATCTAATCTTACTGTATATTTCATGTGTGTACTTTCCATTCGGGGGGGGGGGGATGGTTAACACGTACGCGCTGTATCTTAAATCCTGTCATTGAGGCAGCTGGCGTGGATTTGAAACCCCGACTGTACGTGACAAGGAGTAGGGTCGCCTGTCCAGCCTCGTTAGTTTTCTCCACGACCTCCGGCTTCCTCCCACTGCTAAAGACCCATACGAGCAAGCGATATGTTGAAATAAAATTAAAACCATATGTTAGTCCCGAAATGATATAGTTTGCGTCAAGTGGACGTTAAAACCCATTTCTCTCTATCTCTCTCTCTCTCTCTCTCTCTCTCAAACACACACACGCACACACACACTTTCAATTCGATGGCAGCCATATTCTAAGCGAATCATTGAAATAAAATTAAACCATACGTTAGTTCCGAAATGACATAGTTTGTGCCGAGTTGACGTTAAACGCCATCTCTCCCTCCCTCTCTCTCTCTCTCTCTCACTCACACACACCCATACACACACTTTCCCTAGTCGTTCGGATGGGACGAAAACCGAGGTTCCGTGTGCAAATTGGAGTGCACGTAAAATATCCTTTGGCAGTTGGAATTCGATATAAGAGTGGGCCGTAGCGCCGCTGCCCGGGCAAAACTTCCCTTATAGAACATTGTATGACGTATGCCCGTCTTCCATTAGCCCAGGTTAGGTGCATAATAGTAGGACGTTAAACCCCATTTCATTCATTCCATTCGATGGCAGCAATATTCAAGCTCTGTTAGCCAGCAAATAAAGTTTATCTGAGATAATTTCTTGAACAGGAGAGGTTCAAACGTCCTTGGCCGTCTTACAAAACAAGTCTATGTGGTCACCAATCTTATTACGAATCAGCATCCCGCTGTTCTGAGTGACGCGAGTTGTCTTTTCTTTGATTACTGACTGGACAGAGTTGTAATTGACTTCAGTCACTGCTGTAGTTTATTAAAGCGATATTATCGGCCAATGACATGAAATGAGGTTTAACGTCCTACTGTTCTGATCCAATTGGGTTAATGAAGAAGGGAGTACACCGTACATTGCGCTATGTGGGAAATTGTGCCCGGACACAGGCGCTAGGGCCTACTTATATATCGGATTCCAACTGCCAAGGGATCTTTACATACATGTCAGTGTGTACATGTGACCTGTTTCATCGTCTCACCCGAACGACTAAATAGCTGTTCTTGTTAAGCCCTCCGTCCTGCACACCCGACAAGAGAAACCCACGCAGAAACAAGGGAAGTAACTTTAAGAGGACGCCAACGAGCACGAATCTCCGATCTTTTACAATTTAAACAGCTAGACGCTTTACGTTATACCACCCCACCCTACCACACCCCCGCACATGAAAAAGGCAGGATTGACAATCTCGTTGAACTCCACGTGCCAGTGGTGCTATACTCTCCGAGACAATAGGTAGGCCTACATCTTGTTTCTCATAAATCGCATGTCTGCATGTCGCTTATGGACATCTTGGCATTTTGCAAATCTAACACACTCGTTAATTTGCACCAGCCGTCGAATCAAATTTCATTAAATCGAAAAAGTTGGTCGCCGAAAGCATAGAACCTCTTCCAGGCACGAAATAAAATATTTATTAGAGACAAGAATGGCCCACATATCGAATCCAATAAACAAAAGCCTACACAATTATTCCTTCTTGACTATAGTTGTAGTCCTGCTACTCTTGATTTTCATGGCAGATAACGAACAAACCTCTCGAATCATAACAAACACGTTTATCAACGTAATTGTTTTGATGTTTTGTATTGACGGAAGATGGTGAGGTTTTCTTTCTTTTTATATAAAATTAAATCAACATGGCATTACAAATATCGTTAGTTGTTCTCAAGTTTGTGATTTATTTCGTAATGAATATTTCTTCAAACAACAACATGGCTATTTAAAGCAAATGATTTTTTGCGAGCAGCTAGGATTATGTCGCAATAGAATAACATCTGGGCAACCTTCGGGTGCGCTGGTATGGTCACGATTATACGGCCGAGTATAATTCATTACACCCGAACGGAAGCTAGTTCGACCATAGTCGTCAAAATGGACGCCGCTCTCTTCAATGAACTGCTACAAAACCTTATTCTTAACGAAAACGCATGTTTGCTAAATGAAAACTTTGATATGCCCACATCATTCTTTGGAGACAAATTACCGGGACGTTTGCCAAATGTTTATGAGTATGCTGAAAAAGCTATACTAGACGTAGAATATGATAACGACGATTTCAAGAATTATACTCACAGTTGAGTTAGTGACCGAGTTATCCCCATACATTAAAATAAACAAACCAACCAAAATATCCAGAGTTTTTTTTACAGTTCAATAATTTATATTTACAATGTATATCAAACTGATATTATTTAATGAAGAAAAGCGTTTGTTTGTGTTCAAATATGACAACGACGATTTCAAGAAATATATTCACAGTTGAGTAAGTGACCTAGTTATGCCAAGACAATAAAAAAAAGCAAACGAACCAAATATCCAAAGTTTATTTACAGTTACATAATTTATATTTAATGAACAAAATTGTTTGTTTGTGTAACTGTTTTTTCCAAATAAAATTCACAAATGGATAAAAAAAATTTACTATAATACTGTCACTTTCACAATTTCAGTCGGACATCTGCCTTGGTGGTATTGATTGACACAACATGCTTATCCACTCTATATTTTATAATCTGGAAACAACTAAAATATGTAATATTAATTTAGATAAGTCTCAGGTTCTGGGCAAACATTGGTCTTTAAATAAAAATTTCAACACAACATTATGTTTTGCCGCGGGCAGCCATTTTGAATCTAACTTGACCAGCCTCAACCGACCTCGAAAGGTGGGTTAACCATGGTCGCGACTATAGTCTAACCATTTCAGTTCGGGTGAGCATGCATATTCTCTGGGTCCTCCGGTGTCCTCCCACTGCTAAAGTTAAAGGCCCCTACGCACAAGCGAATTATTGAAATAAAATTAAACCGTATGTTAGTCCCGAAATGACCTAGTTGTGTTGAGCGGGCGTTAAACCCCATTTCTCTCTCTTTTCCAAAATTTGATTGTTTTGATAAAGGATTGGGAGGTTATTAGACAGTGGTTATCACTGGTGTAAACTTCTCACTCTAATTATTGTTACTGGTGAACACATCCCACCATCAGTACATTGGGCAAATTGGTGAAATCAGTTTACTAAAAAATTTACATTGTGAACTGGTTTGATGTAATAATTAATTTGAAATAAAACAAAATTAACTACTGATAAGTTGATCTATAGCTTCTCTGAATCACAAATCGCCATTTCAAAATGGAGAACTTTAGATACATTGCTAATAATAAAGGTAGTTAGAATTTAATGCTAGATGGTTTTAAATAAGGAGTAGGGTCGCCTGTCCAACCTCGTGAGTTTTCTCCAGGTCCTGCTAAATACCCCTGCGCGCAAGCGAATTATTGAAATAAAATGAAACCATGTGTTAGTCCCGAAATTACCTAGTTAGTGTCGAGTGGACGTTAAACCCCATTCATCTCTCCCTCTCTCCCTCTCTCTCTTCTCTCCCCCCTCTCTCTCTCTCTCTCTCTCGTGTAGTTGAAGTGGCGTGTTTGGTCAGAGATTGTCAAACCTATCAGGAAAGTTTGCAATAATAAAATCAAGAAGTGAAAAAGGCTTTAACATGACTCTGGTCTATTATCGCCTATTATCGCTATCCGTCATGTCTTCGTAAACCAGATAAACTTGTAAAGAAGTTACAGTGTTAGCATCATGGTGAATTAGATTCTAGCTCGAGGCGGTGTTAATATCACCAACCCAATGTTATTAATATAGAGAAAAATTCTCAGTTTATGATGTCGCGAAACACGCTCTTTAGGTCACTGTCACGCTAAACAAAGACCGGTACTTTACGGCTCGGTACAAAAAAAGGTAGTTTTCAGTTGTATGTCGGTGTGTACCCAAAACCGCGAATTGTCTTTCCTTCATCTTCCTACAATGATATGTGGATGGCATGCTGTAAAATCTAAAGAGAATTTCTCGGACGACACAGGGACGCTAAACCACAACATAAAACCTAAATAAATAAGGACGTTAAACCCCAAAATTGGGGACATTTCGATCTGTGACGTGTTTTCTATTACTGATTGCTCGTTACAAGGAATAGGGTAGCCTGTCCAACCTCATAGGTTTTTCCGGGTCCCCCGGTTTCCTCCCATTGCTAAAGACACCTACACGCATGCGAAATATTGAAGCAGAACTCAACCATATGTTTGTCCTGAAATTACCTAGTTTGTGTCGAGTGGGTGTAGTCTTTCGTATGGGCGTTAGATCTTAAAGTCTATAATTGAGCCAGGTGACATAGTTTCAATCTCGAGCCCTCTCTCTCTCTCTCTCTCTCTCTCCGTGGAAACAGTTCACGTGTGTATGTGTTTATGAATGAGCGACTGTTGCTTTAAAGCTGGTAAGACTGTTGCTTTAAAGTTGGTCAGACTGTTGCTTTAGAGTTGGTCAGACTGTTCGTGACTGGTGTTAATCGTCCAACTGTATCTGAGATTAATGGTGTGTCCTGTTTTGATCTCTTGGTATTATCCAGCATCTTCTCAATATAACGTGCATACCATCACACTCACGACAGTGTCTATTTCTAAGTGCTAGGGAATAGAGCTTTAGCGCCTTTAAAGGGACAATAACACTCTTGCTGGCTTGACAGGTCCAGAAAAATAGCCTCATTCTATCTACAAGATGTTTGAGTGTCCTACCTGTTGTGTAAATTATCCATTACAACCTATTTTACTTGTCCAGAGAGTTCGAAAATATGTTTAAATCCAAGTTGCATTTGAAAATGTTTACGTAAAGATTTTTAAACCATGTTACGGCGTGTAGTTAAATTTTTCCAATTTTTAAAATTAGGTGTGTAAAGATGAAATTTCTTTCATTTATTAATTGAAATATTGTATAATAGTACAAATTGTTGACCAGAAAAAAGATTGGGACATATTATTCAGTTACAAAAAGAGTGGTATTGGGGCTTTAAGGAAATTATCGCAAACTATTATTATATTATGAAAACTATTAAAACGGGCTTTTAGTGTGTCTGGATCACATTCTCCTGGGGGAGAGAGAGGGGGTGGGATGTGGGGTTCAACATCCATTCGACACAAACTAGGCCATTTCGGGACTAACATAATATGATTCAATTTTTTTTCAAATAAAACACTTGCGCGTAGTGGCCTTTAGCAGTGGCAGGAAACCAGGGGACCCGGGGAAACCCCACGAGATTAGACAGGCGATCCTACCTCTTGTGATTTACAACTGGGGAATCGAAACCATGTCACTTATGTCAGTTGACCAAAATGACAGCCCTTATGATACAGAGCGCAAGTGCTAACAATTCGACCCCCCCCCCCCCCAGTCTCGTGATAAGAGGTGTCTATCTCCTTATTAACATAGAGTGACATCAGAGGACCAAGAGAAAACCCACAAGGTTGGACAGGCGACCCTACCCCCTGTCACGTACTACCAAGTCAGTTGACTAAATGACAGCCCATATGATACAACAAGGACGTGCTTACCATTCAGCCCTTATTTACACATGGCGACATCAGTCTAATGTCTAATAAACTGACATTTGAAGCATCAATAGCGATACTCTAACCTTTACAATAATGTCACGTGTTTTGTAACATGTTTATACACAATCTTATCACATTATTGAATACGAAACAATCACAACACGTCGCGTCTACAAGACGCACTTCCGGTATTAGGAAGGTTAATTGTAGTTTTCAGGTGCCTCCCAAGTTATGCGATTCATATATAGTCATCTTTTTAAAACAGCGCAAAAACCTCAGCAGGGAGACTCATAATCAAAATGGCAACACGTGTGTCTTTGTGAGCCTTCCGTAAACGAGGTCATTCCACAATGCTTCAACTATTGTAATTATGCCTCTTTGTTAGGAATATAATGCCACAAAGCATTTCACGATGGCGCCAAGAATTAATTCTTGAGCTAGGATGTAGGAAGACCAGCTGCCAACTATGATGGGAAATCTGAATCAACAAATTTTATATTATATGATCAAATGATTTGCTCTTTCCTTAATATATGGATTATTCACACTAACACTCTTTATTTTATAATGGGGTTTAACTTCCACTCGATACAAACTAGGTTATTTTGGGACTAACATTGTTTAATTTTATTTCAATAATTCGCTTGTGCGCAGGGGTCTTTTAGAATTGGGGGAACCGGAGGACCCGGAAAAAACCCACGAGTTGGACACATGACCCTACTCCTTGTAACGTACAACCGTGGATTCTAATCTACGCCTGGTGACGCGATCAGTCAACTTGCGTGGGTCCAAAATCCCCGGTTGTACGTGACAAGGAGTAGGGTCGCCTGTCCAATTTCGTGGGTTTTCTCCAGGTCCTGTGGTTTCCTCCTACTGCTAAAGACCGCTCCGCCTTAACGAGTTATTGAAATAAAAGTAAACCATATGTTAGTCTCGAAATGACCTAGTTTGTGTCGAATGGACGTTAAACCCGATTTCTCTTTCCCTCTCTTTCCACTAGGCGAATTATTTTGTGCGAAGCGAATTTTTTTCGAGTATAAGCATGCGCAGTATAATTTCAGGCGACGGCACACTTTTCGCTGGCTCTTTTTTCTACTTTCCAGCAGCGAAAAAAGGAGCAAACCAATCAGAATTACGTAAACTCTCACCAGGTAAGATACAACTCAAGGCCACCCCATTCTCGTCGCAGTAAATGGCGCGAAAGTTTTTATTCCTGTACTTCCACAATAGCTGTTGCTTTTAATCTGAGATATTTTTTCTCTTGTAAAGGTAAGATTGAGTAAAATGTTAACGAATCTTACCATTAACAAGAGTCAATATCTCAGATTAAAAGCAGCAGCCATCGTGTAAGTTCAGGAAGGAAACCTTTCGCGCCAATTTTGCTATGAGAAAAAGAATGATCGAAACAATCGCTAGTGAAGTGGAAAATACAAGCGCACTGACTCGAAATCTTTTGCGGCGAAAAAAATCGCCTAGTGGAAAACCGGCTTTAGACCATATTTAATTCTCGTTAACACTTTTCTTAAATTGTGTTGACTGAAGACTGAAATATTTCGTTCTTTATAAACTTTAAATTAGGAAGCTGTCGGACTTCTTGAAACTTTCAAAATGTCAATAAAGTAAGTAGACCTAACAGATGATACTCTCTACTGAAAGCTTGTCTGTCTCACCGCCGTATAAAGTAGAAAAAAATCATTTAGAGAATTAAAACAATTTCGTCTGCCAGATTTATCAGCGTTTATTTCTTTTTCAAGGCAGACAGTGGTCCGTGTGGGCTGTGAATTAATACTTACACGGTATATGCTTCATTCAAATATTTTCATTCTAAATACAGTAGAACTTGTATTAAGCAAGCACACACGGGACATTTCAAAATGCTTGCTTAATTGAGGTGCTCTTTGAATAGAGGTATGCAATATTGCCCCAACCCCTACCACAAAAAAATTCAGATATAGACTACATATATTTGTTTATTCATGTAAAAATTCCTAATACTTCGTCTGTTGTAACATAAAACACTCTTTTTTAAATAAGAATTAGTGAGAAAGAGAAATGGGGTTTAACGTCATTTTGGGACTAAAATAAGGATTAGTAAAGTGGTCCTTAAAAGCTGATTTGATAGGGGTGCCTATACGAACTAAATCAATCCCATGGAATGGCTTGAAGTCTATTCGCTTATCCATTTCCGATCCCTCGTGATTTCAAAAGAGAGCGATAGAGAGAGGGAATGGGGTATAACGTCAACTCGACAAAAACTAGGTAATTTCGGTACTAACATCTGGTTTAATCTTTTTTCAATAATTTGTTTAAGCATAGGGGTCTTTGCAGGGGAGGACCCGGAGAAACCCCAAGAGGTTGGACAGGCGACCATACTCCTTGTCACAATCAACCGGTGAATCAAAACCATGTCAGTTGACTTAATGACAGACCTTATGATACAGCGCGCACGGGTTAACCATTCCGCCATCCAACCATCTTATTTAAAATGAAATGCTGAATTAGAAGTTAAGACAGTGTTCGTCGGTCAGTATTTGCATTTTTCGAAAAAATATCTGATTTCCTACAACATAGCACGCGCTAAATGTACTCCGATTGATTATTTAAAATTTAATTGATAGACAATCTCACTACTTAGATTCAATCGCAGTAAAAGGAGACCCATCAAAAGACTTTAACCGAGATATTTTTATCCTTTGTTGTTTTTTTGTTTAAAGAAAGAAACTATTTGAAGGAAAGTGGATGATGACATTGTTGACCCCATCGTAGATCAAAGGCACCATAGAGAATGTTGATTTTAAAGCATTTGATATTATGTATTTCATGTTGTTAAAGTACGTAACATCAATTTATATATTTCCTGGTCATTGTTCTAGTAGGAGAGAGAGGGAGAGAGAGAGAGAGAGAGAAAGAGAGAGAGGGTGGGGTTTAACGTCCACTCAACACAAATAGGTCATTTCGGGACATTTGCTTGCGCGTAGGGCTCTGGGGGGAAACCGGGGTGCCCGAAGGAAACCCACCAGGTTGAGAAGGTGCCCTATCTCCACCATGGCTCGAAACCATGGTTCGACGAAACCATGGTTCGAAACCACAGCCGCAAGCCAGAGGTTCGCCGGCACCTTAGACCACTAGGCCATCCCAACCCCCCAGTTCTAATAGGAAGTGAAGCCTATAATGAAATGAAATGAGATTTTAGGTCCTGCATCAACTGCGCTAATTTGGGCTGAACACAAATGGGTCGTAACGCATAAATAATGTAATATGAATTCATATTGTTTCTGTTATTGTAATTTTTATGTCTGGTGAAATACGTTAAGAGTACATATTTAATTGGCAGTATTCGGTGTCTGGGTATTCCAGTATACATTTCTTCAGCTGCTCCAATCTTTATTCCTCCCGTCAACTCCTCCAGTCTGTATACCTTGTGTCAACTGCTCCAGTCCATATACCATCCGTCATTTGCACCTAAACTTTTACCGCCCGTCAACTGCCCAAGTCATCATAGGCGTACGAGCCCAGAGGTGGGCCAAGGGGAAAAAATATCATTCATCTTGTTGGCAAAAAGGTGCCCGAAATATAATAAAACACTAATTTTACTTTTCTTTAATTGAATACCGTGAATTTGTACTGAACTGACCATGGATAAAAACATTTTGCCTGGAGCCACTCTACTTTGTGGGAATTTTTTCGGGCATCGATTATTATTGAAATTTGAGTCCGCCATCTATATAACAATGTCCCTACACTTACACCTTCCGCCGACTGCCCTACCTTCCGTCAACTGCTCCTACCCTTACACATCGATTATAAAAGCCCCCGAGAATCGTTCGATTGTCCGCCTGCCAATTTACATGGCCTTTGTTATGTATTGATTGTAGATCCTTCTCGTACCTGTAGGATTAAGGTAAAACAAGTTGTAGTCGGGACTGAGGTAAATTTAGCCCGACAGTTCGATTTATTTAAGTCTAGAATAAAAACGTGTTTTGAAACCAGCTTGGTGTTATATTAAACCCCACTCCCAATACACAATAGCCTTCATATGCCTCGTTATCTGTTCCGGGTCGTCCTGGGGGATCTTCAGATGAGAATAGATGTCAATCACATAAATGTGGTTAAAGTCGTCTGTTACTTCACCGAATTGAATAATGAAGACGACCGTCCGCCATGCTGTGTGCTTTGGGAGACAATTTGTCCGGACAGCGGCGCTACGGTCTACTCGTATATCGAATTCGTAATTCAAACTGTTAAAAGTCATTTTTATGGTGTATGCCAACATGTACAGGGGACGTCGCGTATTCGTTGCATCCGAAATATAACGGCCTTGTTCAACCCCTCCGTCCCGGGATCCCCTGGCTAGCGAGAGAGAGAGAGAGAGAGAGAGGAGGGTAGGGGGGGTGAAGGGGAGAGAGGGAAACTAACACATCGTTCAATTTTTATTTCAATAATTCACTTGAGCGTAGGGGTCTCTAGCATTAGGGGTAACCGAAGGATCTGAAAAAAAAAACACGAGGTTAGACTGGCGATCCTACTCATTGTCATATGCATACCAGTTTACTCAATGTCAGACCTTATGATACAATGCGCACGTGCTAACCATTCCGTGGCTCCCCTTAGTGTATTACTTCCTGAGGAACCCGGTTGACCTCATTTCCCTAATTCCATAAGCGGTAATTAAGGAACTTCCTGCGATTTCTGAGAAGTTATATAACCGTTTAAGCTTGACTTTTCCGTTCCAGACACAGTTCACAACCTTTAAAGACCACAAACGAAAATGAACACGATTAATTAAAAGGCGGCGTGGGTAGCTAAAGATTGATGTTAAAATATTTTTATCCAATCCATTAGTCTGCCCCATTACGTATTATGATGGACACAAAAAGTCTACTATATATTCGACTTCCGGTCGATCGTAATGGCTATTGAGTTATTCTATTTCATACATTTATTTTCGGATGTCCTGATAATTGGGGCTTGTCTTATATTTTACCTAATATATCTAGCTTGAGAATTTGTATAGACCATAAATGAGTAAAAGTACACATTGGTCACTTGGTTAGATGGGTAACGATACTGGGAGATAACTTGTTTAGGAGTGTAACAATATTGGGTGTTGTTTAGGTAGAAGTTTAAAGAAACCAGGAGTTGTTTAGGTAGGAGAGTAACGATTGAGAGTTGTTTAGAATCCTAACGATATTACGAGATAACTTGTTTAGGAATGTAACGATATAGGGAGTTGTTTATATAATTAGGAGGGCAGCGATATGTAGAGATAACTTGTTTGGAAGGGTAACTTTTTTGGGAGATTACTTATTTGGTTGTCTTGCTTAGGAACGTTACGGTATTGGAAGTTGTTTAGAAGGGTAACGGTATGGAGATAACTTGTTTAGGAGGGTAACGATATGGAGATAACTTGTTTAGGAGGGTAACTATTTAGGGAAATAACTTCTTTAGGAGCGTAACTATTTAGGGAGATAACTTGTTTAGGAGCGTAATGATATGGAGATAACTTGTTGAGGAGAGTAACGACATAGATATAACTTGTTCAGGAGAAGGTAGCGATATGGAGAGATAATTTTTTTAGTACGGTAACTATATGGGGAGATAACTTGTTTAGATAACTATATAGGGAGATAACTTAATTGGGGGTAACGATAAGGAGAAATAATGTTCGATTGTATATTTGTATTTTAATAGGCAACATGGGCCGTCATATTATCGAGTTATATTTTTCATATCTATCAAGAATCTTGATCATCGACGTTGTCTTAGTTTTAGACCATCGCCATAATTGTTTTTGTTTCCGGCTTATGAATTAACGACTTTGACATCACAGCAGTGGTCATAATTGGACAATTTTATTTGTTTCCTCTGCAGTCATTTGTTCTATCAGTTGGCAATAATTAATAGACCAAGCTTTTGATGTGGACCCCACGTACACTACCGTTATAGACAAACGTGATAGGGCAGCAAATAAAGAATGTGCGTAAATCGTAAAAATGAACGCTTTTCCTGGGATCCCGCTATTACGATTCGCGCTATGATTGAATCGTGGTTTTAATCTTGGGGAGTAACGTGGTGATCTTAGCAGGTATTATCATATAATGAGATCGGTCGCAGCACTCGTGCTAAGGTCGCATGGCAAAAATGTACTTGCTGTTCCCAAAACAAAACTAAAACAATTTGGTGATAAAAGTTTCAGTGCTGCTGCACCTTGCCTTTGGAATCAGTTACCAGAAAACATTAAAGAATCTCAGACTTTCACAATCTAAGACTCATTTGTTTAAACTCTATTAACCAGATTAGAAACAGATTGTTTATGTGTGTTGTTAATATGTTGCGCTTTGAGCATGCTTATATGGATGGATTATTAAGCGCATTACAAATATACATTATTATTATTATTATCGAAACGTATTCTTAGCTTTCTGCAAGTACCAGGGACCTGTTTATCGAAATCTTAACCAAAGATAAAAATTCGAAATTTAGATTTTATCTTGGTTAAAATTTCGTGAAACAGGCCCCAGATCTTGGCCTCAATAGGGACAATCCTACGGTAACGAATTATGATAGTAAGAACCTAACATTAACCGTAAAGATTTCAACGTTTTCAGTAATAATAGGCTTCTTCACGCATTGTAAGATTTTTTTTAACTTTTTTTAATATATATATACACCGTATTTTGTAACAATACAACATTATATATGACAAATGAAGGATGGTGTGGGGTTTTATTTTTGTATCTTTCTGCTTCGCCTGGACTAAGGACGATCCGCGGTACTGTACTTTCTTGGCCAACTCAGGGATCGACCACAAGGGACTTCCAGATTAGCGAGCCAGCTTCCCAGTATAAAATAGCGGTTAGTGCATGAGTGAAAAAATGAATGAATAAAATCTGATTTAACGTCCTACCTTTCTGCTTCGACCGGGCTAGGCAGGATGGATGTAGCCATGCCATGTGCAACGTGCCAAATTCTACCAAGATAGCGGGAATGGGCTACGGGATGAACATATGGCCATTCAGCGTCTTCCGACCGGAATTTTCACCGGGCAGAGGCGCTACAGCCTACTCTTAAATCTAATTCCAACTGCTAATCGTTAACGTGCACGACATTGTGTACACGGGGCCATACTGACAAGGGGAAACAACGTCGGAAAATCCCGATGAAATTTCGCACTTCTTTGTTCTGTACAATCTGGAATGCATTCTATGGTTTTGCATGACTTATATTTAGGAAAGGAAATGAAATGCAGTTTAACGTCCCTCTGTTCCGCTACAATGAAGACGGACTTTATTTAGGGGCTAACACCCTCGTACAATTATTATATTAACTGATTTTAAGGACTTCCGAACTTCTTTGTTCCGTCCAGAATGCCTGACAGGGACAGCTGTCTAGTCGTTTGGATGGGAGAAAAATCTCTTGACAATTGGAATTCGATAAAAGCGTAGGCCATAACGCCGCGGTCCCGGCCAAATTTCCATTATAGCACTATGTCTTCGATAGCCCAGTCGGAACAGAACAGTAGGGAGTTAAACCCCATCATTCCATTTAGGTTCTTTGTGGCTAAATACTGTTTACGTCAATCGTCAAGAGACTTTTTTATATTGTTTTTTTTTAAACACGTCAATTTGCAGAATTTATAACGATTCCCCCGCGATTCTCCTGGTGAAAATCGTGCTAAGATAAACTCTAATGGGTTTGCTAACAGGCCAAATTACTGTTCAGCATAACAAGGGCGGAAATGCGCGGCCATGATTACTTAAAGCGTTTCAGTTTCCAGCGCGCCCCCTACTGCTTTATAACTTCTTATAGATATATTATTTTCGTACTTCATCTCATTGTGACTTCATATGGAGATAATATTTTCGTATTGTTTAGTATTAATGGAGATAATATTTGGTTTCCAGTTTTGTTTCCGTTGTTCGGTGGCAGACGGAATAAGAAACAGCGTTTAGCTGTTGACAGTTGGAACTCACCGAGTTGTAGGCCGCAACACACCTGTCCAGACATCCATCATTTCCCTCATGCTGCAGTTAATGTCCGGTTGGTGCAGAACAGGAGAGAGAGAGGGGGGGGGGCGAGAGAGAGAGAGGGGAGGATACAAAGTATGTCAAGTTAGGATTAATAAAAGGTTCAATTTTATTTCACTAATTCACTACCGCCTTTGGGGACTGTGGTAGTGGGAGGAAACCAGCGGACCCGGAGAAAACCGATGATGTTCAACAGGTGACTCTACGCCTTTTTACGTACATACATGTAATCGAAAACACGCCACTTGACTCGATGACAGACCTTACGATCCAACTTTCACGCATTAAACCTTTCGGCTACACACACACCTAACCACCCAGAACAATAGAACGTTCAACTCAATATCATTTATTTCATGTCGAAGTTAACCTCATGCCACAGGCTGCCATTTAGACGTTTGAACAGTTTAAACCCACGGAAATCATAAAATCTGATTGTATATATGTACAGAAGGCCATAATAAGTACATAGCTATAAAACCATTCCTTGTAATAGGAACACGCGTCTTTATAGTTAACAGACGCCATATGTAAACCCAATAAACACTATAGAAATGGTTGTGAATACCACGATTACCAACACCATTAGTGTCTTTTGAAAAACCTTATATAATCGACTAATCTAATCAATCAGAATCTTATTTCAACCCTAACCCGATTTGAGCAGACTAAAAGAATACCGCGATTTTGTTACGTTTCAAATTGAATTAGCAATCTTCTCTAGACTTCTAATCTAATAAGTGCATTTGTATGCATAAATGTCTCTCAAAGAAATATAAAAACGATCTCTCAAAGTCTCACAATTGTCAAAAGAATATTAATTTATTTATAAAAACATGGTAATTTGCAAATGACAGCAAAAAGGGGTGTAACAAGGTTAACGGCCCGTTATAATTGACACGCAAAACAACATCAGAAAGAAAAGTAATAACGTTATGTATTTATTTCGCATGTATAATGGTTACGCTAGACAAAACTTCGGACCACAGAATGAATATAAGTTCTCTTCACACTGACAAGGGTACCCACGGTATAAGAGAGAGAGAGAGAGAGAGCGAGAGAGAGAGAGAGAGAGATGGGGTTTAACGTCCACTTAACACAACTAGGTCATTTCGGGACTAACATATGGTTTTTAATTGTATTTCAATAATTCGCTTGCGCGTAGGTATTCTTTAGCAGTAGGGGGAAGCCGGAGTGCCCGGAGGAAACCCACGAGGTTTGAGAAGGCGCACCTATCTCCATGCCACATCCGCTCACATCAGGGCTCGAAACCACAGCCGCAAGCTAGAGGTAGCCGGCCAGCTAGAGGTCGACGCGCGGCACTCTAGACCACTAGAGATCTCAATAGTGTGACCCATCCGTACTTATATCCAAAATCTCGTCCACTCGCAAAGTTCCATATGGCTATTTGATAATAAAAAGTAAGGTTTATTCTGGTAAACTTGACTTCTAGTTCTTACCCATTACACAATCAGGTCTCTGTCTGGCATCGCTGCCTGTACCGACCATTATCTTCGATTGATTTAACTTAATAAATTGCTCGATTTGTCAGTCGAACAAGCGAATAAACGGGTCTGGTAGCATTTACGTGTTTCCCTTACGGTCTATTAAACAATTCTGTCGCCATATTGACACGATCAACCAATTATTGACATTGTTACTTCCTGTCTAATTAAACCCCTCTACAAAACGAAATCAATTATTTGTAACAATCAATATAATTGGTTGATGGAATCTATTTTCTGTGCAGCAGCGAATTGAGAGCGGTTTTGCCACTCGACAATATAAAAGTGGGTATATATGCAGTCAAACATAAATCTTTTTACACCACGTAAAATAGGTTCAGGATTCATCTAGAGTGGCATCGCTTGGAAGCCTAAAAGCTTTTACGGTATGTTTTTACTTCGCGTATTGTCCGTTGTTATTTATTATTCTTTAGGAAAAGAAATGCTTTTAATGTGATTATGAAGAGTAGGTAGAGCATATCACAACGTGTTATAAAATTAATATTCAAACTGTCGTGCAATGATATCAAATTATTTCATTTAAAACGGATGCATCTTCTTGAACGGAAGAAGCTCAATCACGCTGCTTAATAGAACCATCGTTTTTGTATGCCTCCCACACAAATCTCACCCATATGATTCCCGATTGACGTGACAAGGCGTGGGGTCGCCTGTCCAATCTCGTGGGTCTTCTCCGGTTTCACCCCACTGCTAAAAAACCCTACGCGCAATCGAATTATTGAAATAAAATTAAACCATATGTTTGTCCGAAAATGAGCTAGTTTGTATCGAATGGACATCAAACCCCATTTCTTTATTAGCTCAGTTTAGGAGCAGAACAGTAGGACATTAATTAAACCCTTCTAAACGAAATAAACCTGACTAGGAAAATCACATATAAAGACATATAATCATACCGAGTTCGCTAAGACAACATCTGTTGGATAAGAACATGTCTCCTTCCAGACAATATATATTGTGTTTTGTCAAAGACCAAACTTGAAAGACGTTTCTATTAAGCACATGCTGAGGGTTTATTCCGGCTCTTTCACTACAGAAGTTCAATGACTTGTCAGCACTTATTCTGTGATCTTTAAATAGCGTTATAGTTTTAAATGTATCTTAACAAATTAATACTTTGCGATCTATGACATATTCTACAGTAGTGGGCAATGGTGGCCCAGTGACTAAGATTATATCTCAAACACAACAATCTTCGTTATTGGCCGAGTAAGCTCCTCGGAAATGTCCCCTAGCTTGAGAACCGCAACGTCAAATATTTCCGGAATACCTACTGCTGGTGGACCTGTGGATGCCAACTATAGACTTTTCCCATTTCACTTCCTAACAAGTACAAGAACACATATCCTTTCAAATGTGACTGGCTTTCCCTATACCTACTGTCCTATTTAAAGTGTTGTATTCTCTAGAGTAGCCCACACTACACTCGATACTTAATATCACACTCCATACTTAATACTCTAGAGCAGCCCCACACACCACACTTGTATTGCAACACCACCAAAACATCTTAAAAATTACTCTACAGCAGCCCCCACAACACTTATACTCTAGGGCACACCACAGTTAATACTCTAGTGTAGCCCAACACACCATATCCTACTCTACAGCAGCCCACACCACACTTAATACTCTAGAACACACTCCACTTTATACTCTAAAGCAGCCCACATCACACTAAAATTCTACAGCACCTCAAGGCCATACTATACTAAAGGATACGTCATACTTAATACTCTAGAGCAGCTCACATCACACCAATATTCTAGAGAATTCCAAGCCCCAACTATACTAAAGGGTTGACTGCACATAATACTCTATAGTAGCCCACATCACACCAATATTCTAGAGCACCCCGTGCGCACTGATATTAAAGAGTCGCAGCTATACTCTAGAGCAGCTCACACTCTAAGGCGACCCAAGGCTCGTTAATAATAATCTAGAACAACCCCACTCTGCACTGATATAAAAGAGCAACCCACACCACATTTATACTCTAAGAGCACACCACTTAATATTCTAATACCTTAGAGCACTCACAATTGCATATATACTCCAGACTAAAGCAAAGCACGCCACAATTTTATTATAGACGCACCCAAGCCACACACGTACATTATTTTTAGTTATGACATGTCTACCAGTGTGATAGGTGAATTAGATTAGGATAAAAATAGGAGTGGGTAATTGTCGACAAAATATTTTGACATCCCATGTAACGAGTGTTTTCTAAGGCGATTTTTGCTGCTGAATTTTAACATATTGGACAACTAGTTCCAATATTTTCTTGCTTTTATGAGAAAAAAAGTCATTTTTTGGTAGCCATTTTGAAAACCAATGAACCAACCTAAAATGACGTCACAGAAAAAAAATCTCATCGGATTCGGATTCAGCGGCCAAAATTGCATTAGAAACGCTCGTCACCAAAATTAGACCTCCATTTGCCCACCTTTCATAAGAACATAAAACAGTTTTTCTATAAAAAAAAATTAATCAAATCGATGTCCGGATCTTGAACTTTTCGTGAAATTACAATTATTTAATTTAACAGATGGATTATCCGCTAATATGACCAGATAAAATGTGATATTAAGAGAAAAAAATGATTGATATTCTGTTATGTCAACTTCGATGACTTGTTTGTCAGTTTTTTTAATGTGATTTCGTTCTATTAGAAGATTCAAGTTGACAGTATAATACTAAGTCAGCAATCCGTGAAACAGTTATTATGTTGTCGGTCTTGCTTCTGACGTCCACGATACACACCGTGTTTTTAGATTAAAGGGATAATAACACACTTGCTGGCTTGACAGGTCCAGAAAAAAAAGTATTTATTCTAACTACTAGATGTTTGAGTGCCCTAAATAGTTGTGTAATATATCCATTACATCCTATAATACTTGTCCAGAGAGTTGGAAAATATTTTTAAAACCAAGTCACATTTGAAAAGGTTTATGTTAGGCTTTTCAGATCATGTAGTTGAATTTTTAAAATGTTAAAAATTAGGTGTGTTAAGATGAAATTTGTATCATCAGTTAATAGGAATATTGTAAATTAGTACAATTTGTTGACCAGAATAAAGATTTAGACATATTATTTAATTACAACAATGATGGTATTGGGCCTTTAAACCCGACTCCATGGGCATACTCGATTGAACGTTGTGGAATTGAATTCTTTTAATTCCGAAAATAGTGTCAATATGTTGAGAAGGAGAATTTCGGAGTATCACGCATGGGCCGACTGCATAACAAATATCTCAACCAATCACGACATTTTTATTACTTAAAATACGTCACAATTCTACTAACACCACTTCAGCTGCCGGGACCGACAGAACTGTGACAGGACTGAATCCCGCGTCACTCGATTGCAATTCTTTCAATTCGGGACGTTCTGGACTTTGAATCGAGCATCCCCCATGTCATACTGGACGGAATACGATGACGAGTGATACACCCGGATACATGATATCTTGTTTAGTGAGCAGCCAGTCCTTGAATTGGACATGGACGTTGATTGACAAACAGATTGGTATTGCACATCAGATGACCTTGTAAACATTGATGATTCTACGTGGAATGGCAGTCTTGAAGGATTCAATCAGTTGATTTAATTAATTACTTTTATTTCCATGGCATCAGAATCGGCGACTTTGTGTTCGTGAAAATGACATCAGTCAAAGTCATATGATATCTATTCTGCATGTACAAACGTTAATTCTTAACAATCGTAAGTTTGAAATGTTATTCATAAGACAATGAAGAATGGCCTCGCCTAAACGAATCCCGCCCCCATGCCCTAGGGTTAAAGTCCATCATTGAGGACTGGATATAATAAAACGTCACATTGTTTACGGGGTTTTGTTAGCTACACACAAATTAAATTATTGAGCTATTGAAATATATTTGAATTATTAATTTGCTTGTTTATTTACTCTATTGAACACAATAATTAATAGTTTAATTAAAGCGACGTTTTGTTGAGGCTTCTCTCGACGTTTTTAAACAACTTATAATAAAAATAATGTACCGGTGTATATACCACAGCTAGTAACCATTAATAAATCGGAAAAACATTTAATTATATAAAGTAAAACCACCGATCAAAAGAATAAAATCTTGCTTTATAATAATAATAATAATATCAGTATTTGTATAGCGCATAAACACTGCTTCCACAGTTTCTAATGCGTTTTGAGTTCACTAGATTTGTTTTCAATTTCTATAACACAAAGGACTTTCGAAATGGAAAGTTTTGAGTTTGATCTTAAAAACAGATAGAGATGACTCTTGGCGTATTTGTAATGGGAGCTGATTCCATAGAAATGGCGCTGCGTATGAAAATGCACGTTTTCCACTCTCAAGTGTTACACAGGGGATCTTTAATAAGTTTTTATCAGATGAACGTAAATTTCGGCTTGTAGTGTAAGGAACTATCATATCTTGGATGTATGTAGGCGATTGTGAATTTAGAGCTTTAAAGGTTAATAATCAAAATAGTATATTTTATTCTGATTTTCTTGTACAGACCCATAATTTGGTATAATTTGTTCCTATCACAGATGGATAATACCAACGTCATAAAGATTATGCAAGATATTGTCTTAGACATTGTTCTGTCTTCTGGCCTGTCAATGCCAGTTCGCGGATTGACGCCACGCTTAGAAAACAGGAGGAGAAGGGATTAGTCGAATTACAAGTCTTAATGTAGACAAGGGGTTTATCATGTCCATATATATGATAGTCATACCGTAATCAATTCATACGTCGATATGCAAATGATGCAATAGCAGACGGAATGAGTTTAACTTCTGTATTCGAGATGTTCCAGGTTGCCAGCAGGTCATTGCATGATTTAAGGTTTATTTTCGTCTACTCTGGCCCCGATTTCACAAAGCATTCCTAAGCTTAAGTTAAGAATTTACTCAACTTCCAATCACTGTTTATAAGAAATATCTTTGATCTAGAAACACAAAAGTTTTTACATAGTTTCTCAGTGATGTATTTGATACATTAAAACCGCAAGTTTAAAAATGGCTATATGTTAGTGAAAATAAGGCTAACACACTTAAGTAAATTCTTAACTTAAGTCGGAGAATGCTTTGTGAACTAGGGGCCTAATAATGCCTTATAAAATAAGAAAGGTTGTTTCATAAACACTGCCTAAAATTTCTCGATTTTTCAGTAAACAAATAGATCATTATTTTGCGAGAGAGAGAGAAATGGGGTTTAACATCCAATCAACACAACTAGGTCATTTCGGGACTAACATATGATTAAATTTTATTTCAATGATTCGCTTGCGTGTAGGGTTCATTAGCAGTGATGAAAACTGAAGTGCCCGGAGGAAACTCACGAGGTTGGGAAGGCGCCCCTATCTCTATGCCACATACGCTCACACCAGGGCTCGAAACCACTACCGCAAGCCAGAGGTGGCCGGCCAGCTAAAGGTCCAAGCGCCACCCCAACCCCCCATCAGTATTAGCCGACTGGAGGTTGTAGATTCTCTAACACTGTTGTTCTTACATAGCTTTATTTTAAAGGACAACTCATCCAGTTATAAACCGACGTCCTCCCACTGCTAAAGACCCCTAGGCGCAAGCGAATTATTGAAATAAAATTAAACCATATGTTAGTCCCGAGATGACCTAGTTTGTGTCGAATGCACGTTAAAACCCATGTTATTCTTTCTAACCTAACACTGCTTCTGTTTACTACGAGATGTTCCAACATGCCACCTGGGCACCTAATCTTATTTTGTTGTTCCTACAAATTTTTAGGCACGCGGCATCAAGTATTAAACGAACAAACTATTTTCTAGGGGACGATAGTTGTAAGTGGGTTAAAATAACAATACGAAATAGATTATCAACAATTGGCTGTTACGCATATTATTTTACTTAAGATATTTTGCAGATTGTAGACAGCCATAAGATTATGTTTTGACTCTATGGGAAGACTTGTCATGGTTAGCTTTAATAAGATGACTAGTTGTTGACCCCGCGTAGCACGGATATTTCAGTAAACCGGAAGTAGCATAACTCAGAAACCGGAAGTAGTGGCTTATTTCCACGAGACCTATGCTACTCTCCAGTCCGAACTACCCCACATTCCAGCTTCGGAACAGTCCTGGTGTAACCGCCAACCCAGAACAATAGGGGGTGTGGGGTAACATAGGCTAAGCCTGTCCCCTCCCCCTCGAAGCCCATTCAAATGTTCTGGATAAATGAATTGTTTTTAATTAAAATCAAAAAAAAAAACAGCGTTGCGACTTTAACGATCTTCCTGTACTTTATTTCCACACTGGTTTAAATGACCTTCCTGTAGCCTACTTTATTTCCACACTGGTTTAAGTGACATGACATCATGTAATAACCTATATTTAACAAAGGTCGTTTCTTACATCTGTTTTTCACATTCTCTTGCATCACTGACAAGTGGAAACCACTTCCGATACGTTAAGATATATTGTACCATTATATTATTGACATACAATATAAGGAATGGCATTTAGTGAAGAGTATTATACGACACTACTTCTCATTTGTACTATATATTATGTATGTATTCTCATTTAAAATGACGTAGTCAACTAACTCAAGTTTAAAATGGACAATATGAAGGATGTTTAATGAGAAATGAATTCATATATCTCTTTTATGACCCTTGAGGACTGCGCTATATGTCATTAATTATCTAATATTACATACGGGATATTATACAAAGTAGAAATTAATGATCTCCTTCCCCGTATAAAACATTTATTTTCATCAAGTTGATAATTATTATGCGATTAATTGAAATTATTTTGATTTAAAAAAAACTGACACGAGGGAGTTGAGAACGTTCTTGATATCGTTTTGTCGTTGGTGCAGGACGGAGAGACGTTTAGAATTCTGTACACAGAGAAATAAAAGAAATGGAGTTTAACGTCCTACTGTTCCGCTCCGAACCGGGCTAATGAAGACGGAAACACTCCATACAGTGTGCTATGAGGGAAAATTTTCCCGGACAGCCACTACGCCCAACTCTTGTATCGAATTGCAACTGTCAAGGGGTATTTTACGTGCTCGCGAAATGAGTACACGGGACCTCGGTTTTTCGTCCCATTCAAAAGACTAGAAGTTAAGGTGGAATAACGCCGGAAAATCTGGATGAACTTTTTCGGTCGCTGCCGGGATTGACCACCCGATCTCCAGGCTAGCGAGCAGGAAAATCTGGATGAACTTTCTCGGTCAATGCAGGGATTGACCAACAGATCGTCAGGCTAGCGAGCAAGTGCCCCCCCCCCACCCTACATCACAGAGAACAATCTACTTGACATAATATTCTATTTTGCAAAGCGGCTCTATTTCGGTTTCACATCTATTATACACACAATAAACATCTTCAAAATTGGAATTCGATAAGAAGTGTGTAGACTTGCTTCTTTTCGTCACCTGACCAATGTTATTCCCGCAAAATGCGTGATGTTTCCCATCTTCATTAACGTAATTAGTGCAAACACGTACGCCGTTAAACACCTTTTTATGAATGAATGGATGAAATGTTGTTTTATGGCACGCCAGCTCCAACCGGACTATATTGGGCCAATTAAATATATGGTGATGTTTTAGAGACAAGCTAAATTATATGTTTGAAAAGGGGGCAACAACAGTTTAACGAGAGAGAGAGAGAAATGTCTCATTGGATGCAGTTTAATGCAGGTTTCTTGTCCATCACCGATTTTAAGCTCTTCCTTACGCCCCCGTCAGACCTCGGTGACGGCCGTATTTGGTCTATCTGCCACATTTCATAAACAGATGGAATTTGATGGATATTTTGATAATCTTCGATGAATGATAACGTGAGGAATATGCATATTACCCTAAGTGTCTCGGAACTTTCTTAAAATATCATGTGACTTTCTCAATCTATTTACGTGAAAACATAACGAAAACTTGACGGAGCGTGTTGTTTTCGTTAAAAACAGGGTTATGACATGGCGCCGTTTCTTCAGACTTTAAACTGATGAAGACAATATCCAGGAACCATAATATTCCTGGCGTATTGATTCGATTTATTTTTTATATGATAACACGCGAAAGGTTGTCGGTATCTGAATCTACCTGACCCTTTATTTATTTAAGGCGTGTTGGAGGACGTCGAATCTTGAGCAAGATATGGAAATATGATTAATAACTGAACTAGTTCCCAAGATCTACGCGTCTCGAACAGAGCGTGCATCATTGTCGACATTACCTGCATGCTAGCAAATGTTCTGCTCCGACTGGGCTAATTAAGGCCGACCAACTGCCAAGGGTTCTTATACGTACATGCCAATGTATATACGGGGACTCGGTTTTTCGTCCCATTCGAACGACTAGACAGCTGTCTTTGCCAAGGGTTCTTATACGTGCATGCCAATGTATATACGGGGACTCGGTTTTTCGTCCAATCCGAACGACTAAACAGCTGTCTTTGTCAGGCCCTCTGTCCTGCACGGCACGTGAAATATAGAACATCTGAACTGTTAAATCTGACGTGTCTTCCAGATTGCTAAAATAAACATCTGGAGAGAAGGTTTCCATATTGAAGAGATTCGCACGAGTAGTGGCTTCTTTATATTTTTCCATTACTGATACTGAACAAGATAACTATAGCACGGGACTCCTCGACACGTTTATATGGATTCCGGCTTGAATTTGAAGAGTTGTTGTTACACGAAAGATTATGGTTTCGCTTCTCCACTGATCTTGACATTGTTTCAGCTGAAACAATAATTAACTTAGACAATACATTATTGCGTTAGGAGCCGAGCCTCTGAGCTATTTATAACTGTGTATGTTAAACTGCCCTTGTCTCGTGAATATCGCATGTGTGAGTAAAAACTTTCACCGACATGGAATAGTTTAGCGTCCCGTAAATACGGTAATATTTATTTCGTTTTGTTACTAGGGAGCAAATGGACTCAGTGAATATACCTTCCTTTAAAGCCCCAATACCACTCTTGTTGTAACTGAATAATATGTTTCAATCTTTATTCTGGTCAACAATTTGTACTATTTTACAATATTGCAATTAAAAAATGTTACAAATTTCATCTTAACACACCTAATTTTAAAAATTGGAAAAATTCAACTACATGCCGTAACATGGTTTGAAAAGCCTTACGTAAGCACTTTCAAATGCAACTTGGATTTAAACATATTTTCGAACCCTCTGGACAAGTAAGATAGGTTGTAATGGATAATTTACACAACAGGTAGGACACTTAAACATCTTGTAGTTAGAATAAGGCTATTTTTTTCTGGACCTGTCAAGCCAGCAAGAGTGTTATTATCCCTTTAATCTGTCAACGAAAACACGGTTTACTGGTCAGGGGGTGTGGGTATGTTTTACTGTGTACAGGAGGATGGAAGGGTAGGTGGGTGTGTGGTTGTATAAGGGGGAGGTAATTTCGTTTTTTATGCTTTCGATGGCCTCTACTACATGAAAATCTGACCGGCTGTAGTGGAAGTTCGCGTCAGAGGTAATTTGATTTCACCAGTCAGCGTTGATGTTTCGACTGGGTTACCAAGTTCCGTGTAACTCACGCCAAGAATTCCCCAAATCAGACCGTTTCATTGGCTAACCCCTCACACAATCCAGAACGCAGGTTATATAACAAACCGTCCAGACCCTAGTGTAGTAAAGAGTAAAACGCAGTTTTGAACTATAAAAGAAACGAAACGAAATAGGATCTGTGTTTTAATCAGAGTGTGTTAAATGTTAATCTATGTAGGTCGTATCATTTAAAAACACACCGGAAGCAGTTAGGATTGCACTAACGACTTCCGATATCCAATTTCGACTAAATGTCGTAATTTAAGATGTTTCATTGGAATATGAGATAAGGAAATGAAAGTGAGTCTATAGGCCAGGAGCCATAGCGCCTGGTTAGCTACCAATCATCGAGCCTTCTCCAAAAACAAATACAGCATAAGTTATAGTTCTGGTCAAATTAGGTATACCCCCATATTCTTCCTCGTTAAAATGTTTGCACTTAAATGTCACTAAAGTCCTTAACAGCAACAAGAAGATTAATATTAAATTGTCAATGGTTAATGTGTTCTGCACATACTTCCCGGATTCCAAGATAAATATGAGTTATGACTTTAATGTAATTGTTATATGATTTATGACTTAGATGACATTATAGGTTAGAAATGCACTATAAAACATAATGGAAAAACAACCACTCGACCAAAGATCTCAACAACCCGTCGCGCACATTATTGTTAAAGATACATTGTCCTGAGCGTATTTTTCGGGTGGTTATTTCCAATACAGGTATTGCAAATTTGGATATATAGAGAGTAGAGACACCTAATATTACTGGAAAAATATTTGGATTACCCGTAAAAACACCCATGGATCAAGTACTGGTCACAAATGTCAAGGTATTACTTACTGGCAATTCGACTGCTGTCTCCCAGCTTATTATGTACTAACTTGACTTGGGGATCAAATGGTTAGGCGGTTTTAATACATGTTTTGGTTACACACCGCGCGGACTACACAATGATTACACATCATTCCGATTACACAATGGTTACATACCAGGCTATTTGGTGAGATTTTGATTCGGTCGGATTTATTCATTTAGTTTGTTTTTAATGTGACCATTAACCAAGTCTCGCATGTTCAAGGAATTCTTAAGGAAAGATGACTTATTTTGGCGTGCTGGTGTAACATCAATTTCCGCTGTTGGCGGAACGGTGAATGACAGATGTGGGAAGCATGGCGTTAAGCACGGGGAGAAGCCTGATAAACCTTTCCATAACGTTATCGTTTGATATAATGAGTCGTTCGATCTGCTAATTTGTGTTTACTGACCCTGAAATTGTCTATTGGGTAAAGTGAAGCTAACGAGACTGTTTTTTCTAACAACATAACTTGAAGAACTTTAGTGCAAGCGATAGTCCATTGTATATGGAGATTTTTAATGACCGGTTTTTGTCACCGATGATAATACAGCAAACACCATTGACGTATTCCCGGGACCCCACCATCAGTTATACCGTGAGTTAGAATATAACAAAACTCCATTGACGTATTTCATCCCATTCATAGACTGTTCGCTCGTGTTTTCATTAGTACTTAACAAATCTGTTTTTAATATCCGATGAACGTTGTATCTATCAAGGATTTCTAGACGCGAGAGGGGGTGTAGCAATCTAAACGACAGATTAACCCTACCTGCAGAGAAGTGACTCTTAACACAGCGAATAGTCATGAAGTAGCTTGTCGAAAAATTATGTATTCGAAGGTCAAGGTCGAGTAGCAGGCTTAACTCCCACAATGGGTGACACACAGTCGTACAGGTATCATTACGTATTGCACAATTATGAGATGGATGGATGTTTTTATCTTCTTCTCGAGAGAGTTGTAATTACGTAACGATTATCCGAGTTATCGTATTTTATAATTATATAATTATCCGTGTTGTTAATGACGTAGAAATGTCAGTGACAGTGACACGTCTCTGGTGACTTTATTATGGCCAATTAGCGTCCACAAGCGCATCTTTTATTCTGTCATCAATGTTTTTTATAGCTCATAAAATTCGTTCTGCTGGTCATTGCTGCACTAGGACCTTGAAAAATTGTTATATAACCCGCGTTCTGGATGTTATGAGGGATTAGCCAATGAAACGGTCTGTGAGATTTTCGCGTGAGGTGTACGAAACTCTGGGTTACACACTAGAAACATCAACGGTGATTGGTTAATCAAATGTCGGATGCGACCTTCAACTACAACTGGTCAGATCTTCATGTAGTGTAGACCATCGAAAGTATAAACAAACAAAACGAAACATAGATCTGTATTTTAATCCGATTGGGATCCGAAATGAATTGATCTGACCATGAAACAATTTGCAGGACGTCACGGCAGAATATGGAGTAAGGTGCTGGTAGAGTGGTTTGCCCTTGTCAGTGATGTAAGGTGGAATAGCGTCACACAACCAACCAGTTAAATATGTTTAACGTGTATTAACCCTTGACGGACGCTGTACGAAAATAACTTGTCGCATCTTAACCAACGCAGTTGTACGGCAATCATAGGTCAAGGCCAGAGGCCAGAGGGTGTAGTACTGTACAGGGTGATTGGCTCGAACGGCCTACATAAGAAAAGCATTGGTTGGGTGGCCGAATGGTTAGAACGTGAGCGCTGCGTTCTAAGATCTGTCATTCAGTGGTTTCAATTTTCCGGTTGTACGTGACAAGGAATATGGTCGCCTGTCCAACCTCCTGGGTTTTCTCCGGGTCCTCCGGTTATCCCCCACTCCTAAAAACCCATAGGCCCAAGCGAATTATTGAAATAAAACTGAACTATTCTGTTCCCGAGCTGACCTGGTGTCGAGTGGACGTGAAACCCCATCTCTCTCTCTGTGTCTCTCTCTCCCTCTCTCTGTCTCTCTCTCCCTCTCTTTCGCGGCCTAGAAAAGAAAGGCATTAAAGACGGATTTCAATTTACATTAGAACAAATTATCCATCACATCTTTAGGTAGAAAACACACACTTTACGTCGTTCCAGACCAAAAGTTCTTTTATCGATTTCATTGTAACACTTTTAGCGTGTAGCGTTGAGGGTTTATGGATAATAAAATGTTTCAATGGTTGAGTCTGCTCATCGAATCAAAAATATAAAATCTATTGTAACCCGAGCTCGCTAAATGTTGCTCTAGACGGGTGTAATGGAGCATGGCTTCTAAAGAACTTTACAAGAACTCGCGTAAAATTTGATCAGCAACTTCACGGATTTCATTTTATGTAATTCTTTGGTGAATAGGTTAATTTGGTCTAGGAGTAATATTGCGTATAAGTTGTTGTCTTGTAGTACCATGTTTACTGTCGTGTCAACTGTGATCACCTTCCTCGTTATGAATAGAACTGATTAGCTCAAAGAAGAATTGCTGGTGGGTTGCACAACGAGTAATGGTCGGAATCTCGAAATCCCAGACATTTCACTCGGTTATGGACTGTGGGTTGACGCCCGATTTTGCGACACAAACTAGGTCATTTCGGGACTAACATATAGTTTAATTTTATTTCAATAATTCACTTGCACGTAGGGGTCTTTAGCAATGGGGACAAACCGGAGGACCCGGAGACAACCCACGAGGCTGGATAGGCGACCCATTATCCATGTCACAAACAACCGGGGATTCGAAACCACGACAGTTGACTCAATGACAAGCTTTATGATACAGCGCGCACGTGCTTGTCACAATTCGAAGATGGCGAGAAGCTAACAGTATTATTGTACTTGTTTGGTTTGACGTGTCGAAACAGCGATAGCAACACAATTGACGTAATAATTTAAACAAGGACAGCTTCCCCTTCCACAAAGCAAATCCAGAGAAAGAATCTAAAATCAATGAGTAGGTGGCATTTAACAAAACAGGATAGAGAAAAAATATCCTAATTAATTTTTTAAAAAGTGTACTTCATTAATGAGTTAAAACTGCTATTCATAAAACATCATTGTTTCCTATTTTGGTAAATAATTCGTTCCGGGCTTCTAATTAAATTTTAAAATTACATTGTTAATATCCAATAGAAGGATTGGAATAAATATACATTGTGCTCGTAATTGTGCACTTCCTTCAATTTGTTTAAAACTTTGTAGCAGCTAGAAGCATCAGAAGAGGTCCTTTGAAGGTGATTTGAAAAGGGCGTTGGTAGAAACAAAGACTTGATGTTGTTATAGAAAAATACCGGAAAAGATATAATAAATGAATGAAGAACCTCTGTTTTCTTTCAATCACACTATAAGCCAATGTTAATAACCTTCCAAGTTTCTGCCATGTTAAAGATGTTTATTTCATTTAAAAAAACAATTTCAATTTGCGAACTGAATTCGAATTTAAATCATTATAGATTTGCACAATCGGCCAACATGCTTGACAAATCAAACCAGGAATGTGTATTGAATTTCAAATATTCATGTTGTAACCGTTAGTATATTCATTAAATCTATTGAAAGTGTTAAATAGTAACTTTTGAAAATACTAAAATGTCATTTGAACAGAAATGAAATGAAATGGGTTTAGCGTCCTACTGTTCTGCTCCTAAACTGGGCTAATAAAGACGGGCATACGCCATACAGTATGACATGAGGACATTTTGCCCGGGCACTGGTGCTACGGCCTACTCTTATATCGAATTTCAACTGCCAATGGATCTTTTACGCACACGCCAGTGTTTCCACGGGACCTCGGTTTTCAGTCGCATCCGAACGACTGAACAGCGGTCCTTGTCAGTTCCTCCGTCCCGTGTTTCCACGCCAATGCAGGGATTGAACACCCGACCTTCAGACTAGCGAGCCAGCGTATTACCCACTTAGCCACCGTGAACAACTGCTGGTAAGTCAAAGTGATCCCGTCTACATGTAAAGAAAATTCAACGAGGGGTAGGCGTAACAGTAGACATTTGAACACGTGTTTGTAAGTCAGGGTACAACCGTCATTCCGTCTACGCCCACAATTGACATTCAATGAAGAGCAGGTGCCCGTCTTAGTTATCTGGGTCAGTAGGAAAATAAGGCGAATTCCATTTTATCTATAAGAATTATATAACTTTAAATGGCTAACCCAGACATGTATTCCCTTTTGGTAAATTCAAACTCCCAATATATTTTTTTTTTCTGAACAATGTTTATTCACAGAAACGGGATTGGAGAACAGGCAGAAGCCTATAGACCCCCACCCCAATATAATGACGTCATTATCGGCGGAAATGTCATCTGTAATCAGTTGGGGTTTAATATGTGTATGGGGAGCGATCTACAAATTTGACTAGGCATCAGGGTGGACTCATTTTCTTGTACATTGGATTCGCGGGAAATCGTATTAGATATCTATCAGTTTGGTTCCATGATTGTGTTCCAATGCCCCGGGGTCCAGATGTTGCCATTGGTGATAGTGCACCGTTAACATTACGGGTCATGTAATTGACAAAAGGTCAACTCTTGACATATCTGTGTAAACATTGTAAATTGTGTAAGGGTTTGAGTTGGTACAATTGTAACAATATGGCTTTAGTGATAAACAGAGGATGTTACAACACTTCAACAGACCTTAACGACTACAAGTAGCCATTTTATCGATTCCATCACACTGAATGGACAACAGAGTGTCAACTTTGTGACATTATGACACACGCGGTTTGATTTGGACCGGAAACGATTGGTATAGTTCTCTAAGACAATTATTGTGTACTCGTAACAAACTGCCATATTGTAAATCGTGTAGGTTTTCACTACGGCCCACGCCTCGATGTAAAACCAGATAGTTTACCCTTGCTTCTGGAGTCGATGCAAGATTTTATTGAAAAGCGATATTAGGTGTTTACTTTAGTTGTTTGAACGACACCGGACTAATTAGTTCTATTTGTGTGCCGCTCTTCGATGGCTCCGGTGATTATAGTTGACAAGATGTTTATTAAGTTGATGGTAATTAAAAAAAACAATAAGATATAAATTAGACAATTTCGTATTGATTAGTGAGCTTATTACGATACGATAGGTTATTACGATTGGGTTAAAGTAGCTATATAAGTCTCTTACTCGATATCATCCAAAACACGAATTATTTTTCAAGTTAAATCACCTTTGATGTTGCGATCTTAGCTGGAAAAGATGGGTTTCTGATATCCAATATTTAAGACAAAAATTTTTTTTTACCATTGGTAAACGAATCGTGTACCGTAATGCGTTTCGGTGCCCTTTCTAACAAGGGACTCGAAGAACGAGTATAGCCATTTTCCACAAGTCATGTCAAACGGTGACTCATATTTTTGGGGGGTCAGCATGCGCAATAAATACTATCTGTGTAGACTTGAATAACCAAGCGCTAGAGATTGCCATTCGATTGAGACCACTGACTTATTTCGCTGAAAATGATTGAATGCGAATCGGTTTATACACATTCATATTACATTATCATATGCGTTTTGACCCATTTGTGTAAATCTCTAGGTTACAAATATTAGCAATTTAGCTCCTTTAAACCAGAATCAATTCGAGCCTAAACAAAGATCGATTTTCAAAAATATAAAGAACAAAAGATAAGGTCTCCAGGAGACTAGATCGATTCCACACAGATTGTAATTTTAACAGATTGTGATATCCCTTTGCACACTTATCTGCACACATTGTGTCGACTACATATTTTTATCGATGGGTTCCATCCATTTTTAATCGCTTTTCTGTTGCATTGTCGCGACAATAAGAGCAATAATGTTCCAATTCACCTCCGCTAGGTGACTAGAACAAATACATAAATGTCAGCCGCTTTCAAGAGTTAAATGGACTGATTGTTTAGTCATGCAACAACGCGCAAGCGAATACCTGACTTAACAGATCCAATTTGAAGATTCAATCATAACAATAACCCACTTAAAGAGACCTTCCCGCGTTCAAACTGTGTGATTTGATTGAGGATATATTTGGACTAAAAACATATTCAAACTAAATAATCTATTAAATAACAATACATGTGTCAGTCATTATCACATAAGTGATAGGACTGGTTAAACACGTTCCAAATATAATTTTAACACAGAGATCATTGCTACGATAGATGAGTAATGCAGGTTCCATGAATCGGAAGTGACGAACGCCAAGGATAACACGAGTTGCCCCTCTATATGACCGACTTAATTGACGAGTGATAACAGATACACCGCCGAATTTCTGCTTTGGATGGTCGAATAGTTAGCGCGTGTGCGTTGTATTGGGTTAACTGGTGTGGTTTCGGTTCCCTTGTTATAGGTGACAAGGAGTCCTCCAACTGGTAAAGGACCCTACGCTTAAGCGAATTACTTAAAAAAAAATGATTTATATATTAGTTACAAGATGACCCCTCTCTCCCATTTCTTTTTCCCGTTTAATGGCAGGGTCTTTCGTTGAGAGACCTCATTGTTCCTGACACTGACTAACCATATGACCCCCAAAGTATCAAAGACTCCTTCAGTCAAGCTATCACACATTAAACTGACAAACAACAGTCGGGTTGCCAGTTAGTGATACCCTGACATTTTTTCCTAGTGCTTGCTCCGTGGGTGCTTTTCGGGTAATCCAATTATTTTTCCAGTAAGATTAGGTGTCTCTACTCTCTATATATATCAAATTTGCCACTCTCTATTGGAAATAACCACCCGATTAATACTTTCAGGACAATGTATCTTTAACAATAATGTGCGCGACGGGTCGTTTAAATCTTTGGTCGAGTGGTTGTTTTTCCATTATGTTTTATAGTGAATTTCAAATCTATACTGTCATCTAAGTCATACATCATATAACCAGTACATTAAGCCATAATTCATATTAACTATGGAATCCGGGAAGTATGTGCAGAACACATTAATCATTTATTTAATATTTTTTCTCCTTGTTGTAAAGGACTTTGGTGATATTTAAGTGTAAAATTATTTACGGGGAAGAATATAGGAAGTATACCTACTTTAACCATAACTATAACTTACGTTGTATTTGTTTTTGGAGAAGGCTCGGTAATTGAGGTGCTTGGTCGCCCTCGCTATTGGCCTAGAGACCCACGTTAATTTCCTTATCTCGTATTGTAATTAAACATCTTAAATTACAAGATTTAGTGGAAATTGGATATCGGAAGTCGTTAGTGCGATCGTAAGTGCTTCCGGTGGGATTAAAACAACAACAGTCTTATATTGGACAAATTCTTAGTTTAAAAAAGGGTGAAATTTTGAGTTAATTCTTTGTAAACTCGGAGCTAGGATTATGTTCCAAGATCGGGATGTGTTGCATTGTATTGTTAAGCAGTAATTAGTATAATAAAATGCTATATCCTTCTGATTAAATAATAGAACCCGTTTCTCCGTAAGTGATGGAATTTTGTCCCATTTCAGTTTTATGCTCCTTATTAATATCGATTTAGCCTAATAGTTTAGGTGGAGCTATGGTGAGTGTGGCGCCAGGCAGGGTAAGCTTAAACTTCCGGACACCTGTTACCACTGTATTTTGAACACGGTGAACAGTCCATATGCTGATTTCACTACATGTATTTTGCCTCATTACACTATTTTGCCTATACCTTTTTTTAGGATTTCGAATGTAGTCTCATGGTTTGGATTGTTCATACTTTGTTTTATTTTTTTTTTTAAATAAATTGTTTACTTTATTGTCTTAATGAAATTGGTTACGACATATTGAAACCTACTAGTGTAACTAATGACATGAACATATAATTGTACGCAGTTTGTTTTTCTAACAAAGTTAATATAAAATCGTCTTTACTTATATTTCAGTAATAATATTTATATCAACTCTCAAACGATTCTGATAAATTGGATTGGCTGCTTATACTTAACAAATTAATATTTATATCAACTCTCAAACAATTCTGATAAATTGGATTTGCTGCTTTTACTTGACAAATTAATGTAAGATAACTTCAAGGACATCCTGTCAAAACATATCGTTCATAATATGGATGTATTATGCTGTCGTCCCTGTGTGGGTGTCTGTGTATCGCCGACATGCCACAATTCTTAACAGATCATCTTGCAACGGGTCATACTTATTCCTGATACCCTAATGGGGATCTCAATTGTTTTTGGTGTATGCCTGACCCCCATGAGCAGCGCCACACCCTGTCTATAGCCCACATTTTTTAATAGATCGTCTTGTAACTTGTTATATGTATTGCTTGTAGCCTATTGATTCTTGTGCACGACCCGACCCCAGGGGCAGAGCAACGCCCAATTTTCTGTTTATCGTATACAGGCCGTAATTTTGAATGGACTATCTTTAAAATTGACATGTGCATTCCTCATAGCATAAGGATGGCAACTATTGATTTTAGTGTATTTCCCGACGCTCAGGGGCAGAACCACCGCCTTGTGGTGTTTTGTCTGCAGGCTGGAATCCAGAATGGACCCTGTTGGAACTTGGCACATTTATTCCTTATACCGTAAGAAACTATTTATTTTTGTGCATGCCCCGACCCACAGGAGTGGTGGCACACACACTTTTAAAGAAAAAATAGTCAAACAAACCAGACGCCTAAATCTGTTTGCCTCTAGTAGTCGATGCAACCATTTCATTATCTTCATTAAAAAAAAGTGCAATATCAATCAAAGCAGGAATAAGACGTATTATTAGCGATAGCGATAACTCTTCTTGTGTACTGACAGAAACTATATTTTAAACGAAGTTGTTGTTTTTTTTAATTCATTTTTTAATGTTACACCGATATATCAGAATTAAACAAATGAACGGGAGCTGAGTGGTAATATATGAGGTAAATGGAGGATTTAATTATCAAGCATTCCCCGGTAGACATATTGATAATTTGATACGGCTTTTTAACTCTTGTTGGTTTCTTTAATTGAAGACAGAAGGTCTTACAAGGACACCTGTCTAGTCGTTCGGGTTGGACGAAGATCCCTTGGCAGTTGGAATTTGATATAAGAGTAGGCCGTAGCGCCTGATACCACACTGTGTGGCGAATGCCCGTCTTCATAAGCCCGGGTTAGGGGCAGAACAGTAGGACGTTAAACCCCATTTCATTTCATTTCTTCAATTGAAATATTGTTTAACGCGCCCTACTTTGCTGAACAAACCACGCTAAAAACATGACGGGTGTACGCCATTATGCAATTTTCGTCCCATCCCAACGACCAGATGCTGTGCGCGGTGCACAATAAGATTTGTAATCAAGTGAACGATGCATCTCTAATAGCATTATCATTACAAAAAGTGGTCCAATGCCGACCAATACCTACAAACACATGTGAAATTGAAATTTCATCGACCCATGTACTAAATCAACCGACATTTTTGTTTGGTTTTGAAAATATATTAATACACTTGTTTTTAGATCCATTAGAGTCCAATCCGAGATATTTTCTATGCTTGGTATTTTGATTTTGTTTTCTTCATTAAATATTAAATAATCAATTACTTATTAGCGTGGATTAAGCCGAGAGAAATTCGATATTTTAGCGAAAAATGCAAATGGTACGTCGTTACTTGCTTGAAGGCGCATAACGTAGCAAGGGAATGGTTTTTTTTAGGAAGCAGGACAAAATTGACAATTCTCATTCTTACATTAAAGGAGCTAACTCGCTAACATTTGGGACCTAGAAATCGACAAAGGTGGGTCGCAACGCATATAATGCTGTAATATGAATGCATGTAAACTGATTTACATTCATTGGTTTCCGTTTTTACTCTTAATTTCAAATCAGTCGAGTTCGGTGAAATAAGCCAGCAGTCTCAATCGAGTGCACGTTTGATTTGGTGCAATGGGTCTAATAGCCTCGTCCCTGGAATCTCTTGTAACAATTGGGGCTGAAGCGCATTATGGTACATGATTCGTGTACCAATGGTAAAGTGTTTATTTTGTCTTAAATATTGGATATTAAAAGCCGATCTTTTTCGTTAAGATCACAACACGACTATTGATTTAATTTGACAAATAATTCGTTTTTTCATTGTCGAAGATTTTGGATGATATTGAGTAAGAGAATTGGCTACTTTAAGCAGACAGTATGAACATGACAAGCCTGACGAAATTGCTTGAAAATGTAATAATAATATTTATTTATGATGTCAGATTGGGGCTATATTAAAACACATACCAGTGGAACGATATTAATACACGCAGCGATATTACACAAAAACTACAACCAAGCTTTTATATCAATAGTTTGATAAATAAATATATGAAATAACCTCGTTTTGTTTTCCTCTGTTTTTTTTTAATTGTAAACCGAGAAAAGAAAGACCAGGCACCGAGTACACAAAACATTCTCAGACTTTGTACACTTTCAATCACTGTTATGCGAAATATCTTTGATCAAGAAATACAAAACTTTGCACATATTTTCTTTTAAATGTTTCTGGAACATTAAAACAAAAAAAGTTTTATAAGGGGCTATATTTTAGTTTAAATAAGATGAACAAGTTTAAGTATTTTTTAACTTAATTCTGAGAGAGAATGCTTTGTGAACTCGGGGCCTGATAGGCGATTTCATACTTGATGGCAGTGATGGTAATGTTGTAAATATTCTAGAATAAAAATATTTGGAATTGGTTGATTAATTTATAGTGTATTTATTTTCAGTCTTCTATCGCTGTTTGAGTAATACTAGTTGTAAGGTATTGGGTAATAAATAATTAGTTGTGCCATATTAGGTAAAGGAGGAGTTGTATCATATTAGGTAAAGGGGGGGGGGTGTCCATATTAGGTAAAAAAGGAGTTGTACCATATTGGGTAATGAATGAGTTGTACCATATTGGGTAAAGAATGAGTTGCACCATATTGGACAATGAATGAGTTGCACCATATTGGGTAAAGAATGAGTTGCACCATATTGGGTAAAGAATGAGTTGCACCATATTGGACAATGAATGAGTTGCACCATATTGGGTAATCTAGGGGTTGTGCCATATTAAAGAGCCACTGTCACATAGACAACCCATCTTATAATGAATGAGTTGTACCATATAGGTAATAAATGAGTTTGTACCATGTAAGGTAAAAAAGGAGTTGTACCATATTGGACAATGAATGTGTTGTACCATATTGGACAATGAATGTGTTGTACCATATTAAAGAGGCACTGACACATAGAAAACCCATCTAATAATGAATAAGTTGTACCATATTAGGTAATAAAGAAGTTGTACCATATAAAAGGTAATGAATGACTTGGGCCATATAAGGTAATAAAGGAGTTGTACCATTTTGTACCATACAACCTATCATTAAATACCACCAACTTTAGAAGTTCATTTAAGGGAGATGAGTGTAATTTTTCTAAAAAAAAATACTCGAGTGGCTTAATTGTAGTCTTATGACATGGCCACATAAACTAACATCATCATCTATTGTAAATATATTTCAAAAAATATGAACGGGTTTTGGCTTTTTAGTTAGCCGTCGGGAATCTGTAATATTAGTCTTTTCGTTTCTGCGAGTAATTAAAGATCGCAGTTGGTTTCTTATGTCTGTAATATCAAACGGAACGAAAAAGTATCAAGATCTATTTTATCCCTGCGGAGTCACATCTTCAATATAGTGTGTGTGATTTAACAGCTTCACACGATTAACTCCGTAGCATGTCTCCATTGTTATCAACAGATGCACGATTTTATCATCCATTACTGGCAGGGCCGTGTGTTAGATTCTAAAAGTGGGGGTGCAGTTACTGATATTGGTCATAACGAAGTGTATCATTTTATAATTGAAAGACTGTTAATTTTTTTGTAAGGGGTGAGGGTTGCCATTTCTTGAGGCGCCTTTGTTTTTCTGTACCCCCTGCACCCCCCGCTAGCTACGGCCTGATTACTGGTGATGTAACGAATTTGTTATATCGCGGTTTTGTATTTAGCAAGCTATTGCATCATCAAATAGTATTTTAATATATAATCCACCTTTTCGTTTTTTAATTACAACAAATTTAGTTTGAGCTACGGTGGCCCGGTTTGAAAGGCGGTCCGAGTTTATATCCCGATTGTGGCCGCAAAAGTACTTTCGATGTATTTTAGCGTGGTTGTCCATTGTCACTGGTGCAGCAGGAGTGTAGTCTCCGAAACAGTGTCTAGTCGTTCGAATAGGACAAAAAGCGGAATTTGGTTGGAGCTACCGGGGCTCGGTGTGAAAGGCGGTTCAAGTTTCGATCCCAATGTTGGCCACAAAAGTACGCCGGAATGTTTTTAACCTCGGTTGTCCGTTGTTACTGGAACAAGAAAGTCTCCAGGGAACAATGTCTAGTCTTTCGGGTAGGACAAAAAGCCTATGTCTCGTGTTAAGCCCGTTGACAGAAGTTACTTCATAACAAACTACATAGTAAATACAATTTTCCATTAGCCAAGTTGGTGCACAAAAGTAGGGAATTAAACGCCATTTTATTTTAGTTTCGCTTGATATTCACGAAGTAGAACCTCGGGCTGTTGACTTTTGATCTGACAAGATGTACCATATTGGTATGACGTCGTATAGCATAGCAGATGGCAAAGAAACAATTCGACTGACGTAACTTGTAACGTTCAACATACGTGCGGATTATTACAATTTTTTAATATCACCATGGTTTGCACACGGCAAAGTAAATACATATAGTTGAACGTCTCATAAACAAATTGGTGCCACGGTGCATAAGTTTTCCTGGAACACCTGTTTCACCTATACTATGTTACCGAAACACCTATTTAACCTTTGTTACCGAAACACTGTTTTTGCTGAAACAGCCATTTCACCTACGTTACCGAAACACCTATTTAATTAATATATGTTACCGAAACACCTATTTAATTAATATATGTTACCGAAACACCTATTTAACATCTGTTAAAGAAACTCCGGTTTCACCCATGTTACCAAAACACCTATTTAACCTAGTAGAGACCTCAGATCAGATGTGTTCATTTAAATCAGACACATGAGGTTTTTAAAAATCAATTCTTTATATGCACCTGGTTCCTAGACAAATGTTCCAGTTCAACTTGCAAATAACCAATTGCTTCATGGAGACCCTTGGCAATGCTTGTTGTAGTAGTTTAAATAGGGATAGCCTCAGATCTATTGTGTATTTTGTTAACTTACGATCGATGTCGGTTCGTGTTAAGATTGACTCTATCGACTGTGAATCTACTATGATGATATTAGAAGCGGTAAATTGGACGGGGATATCATAGCAAACACTAGCACGTACATGAGTTGTAACAGGCTGAATTAAACACTTGACGATGATAAACGAAGTCAATAACATATGTTTCACGCGTGTAGTTATATTAAAGTCCCAATTAGGTCTAGTCGTTCGGATTGGACGGGAACAAGAGAGAGAGAGAGATGGGGTTTAACGTCAATTCGACACAAACTAGGTAATTTCGGGATTAACATGCGCGTAGGGGTCTTTAGCAGTGGGTGGAAACCTGAGTGGACGGGAACAAAACAGGTGCTGTATGTACACGGAAGAACTCCCGCAAACCGGAATTTATTACGCAGAAACGACGCGGTCCAGGCAATATTCCTCATTTACCTTAGACCACGCCAGTTGGTTCTAAACCGTATGACCTTTAACCAAGCGCCATGCCAATGTCCGTAAACAATACATATAATGGAACTCCGGGGTCCATATATTCTAATCGTTAATCTAAAAATACGTGACGTGTTTCAGTAAACAAAATTAAACCTTGCGACATGTCAGGTGCCTTTACGCATACCTGTCATTCGGGTTCTCTCGTGAAGATGGACATCATATTGTTCATGTCGTATTGATTACACCATTAGTGGTTGTAATTAGCCCGGGCACTGCAGAAAAGAACGAACGTCTAACAGGCTAACAATGAATAAAGAAATATCATCCTAAAGACTTTTCGCATGTTTGTCATTCGGGTTACATCGTATAAAGTGGGAGACCATCACGGTAGTTATCTCCGGCGCTGCAGAAAAGTGGCAACGCCTAACATGCCAACTTTAAGACTTTGGGCATGTTTGTCATTCGGATTCCTTCGTTAAAGTTGGAGACCATCACCGCAATTATCCCCGTGGCGTTGCTGCAAAAACGTGGGAACGCCTGAAATATCAACCTTAAGACTTCGTGCATGTTTGTTAAAGTGGGAGACCATCACTGCAATTATCTCCGGCGCTGCAAAAAAAGTGGGAACGCCTAACATACCCACCTTTTTAAGACTTCGTACGTGTTTGTCATTCGGGTTCCATCGTTAAAGTGGGAGACCATCTCCGCAATTATCTGACGACTTCGTGCTTGTTTGTCATTCGGGTTCCGTCGTTAAAGTCGTATTGTTTATTATGGTGTATTGATCTGAACAGCACTGTTTGTAATTAGGGCTAAGTGACTTGTTTACCGTAATCTTCATTAATTAATACAAGTTTCATTACACCTGTCTACCACTGAAGGATTTTTCAATTAAGTATGGCAGGTGTCTGTCAACATGGCTCGTCTTATCGGATAAATCCCCACTCTTAATGAGTTAATATCTTTGTAAAGAATCATTGTTTATCTCCAGCTTGTCACATGGTAGTCAATGAGACATTTATCTGAAAAGCCGTTTGGCGGCCATGATGAACTGAAGTAAAATAAAATGGGGTTTAATGACTTACGTATCTGCTCCAATTGGGCAAATAAGAGAGAGATAGAGAGAGAGGACGAGAGAGAGAGAGAGAAAATGGGGTTAACAAACTAGTAACGCAAACCAAAAGAAGAGTTCTAGGGCGTTCTAGAAGGAGTAAACATATCCTGTTTGTCTGGATTTTGTCTTTGGTATCGTTTTCAATCCTGAACAATTACAGAATTCCTAGTCAGGAAATCAAACGAAAACAAAACTAATTTTGAACATGACTTTTCATTTCCGTTTGGCGCGGTCATCTATAATTTCCAATCAATGATTAATTCTACTTAAGTCTAGTTAGCCATGATTGTACGCCTTCTATTTATTGTTTCTTTCTCTCGTATCCCTGTTTTTGCATTAACCGACGAAATTGGCTTATAATATCCCTATTTTACATGGGGGGTTGGGATGACCTAATGGTCTAGAGTGCCGCGCTTCGACCTGTAGCTGGCCGGTCACCTCTGGCTGTGGTTTCAAGCCCTAGTGTGAGCGTATGTGACATGGAAATAGGGGCGCCTTCTCAATCTCGTGGGTTTTCTCCGGGCAATCCGTTTTTCTCCTACGCGCATGCGAATTATTGAAATAGAAATTGAAAACCATACGTTAGTCCCAAGATGACCTAGCTTGTGCCGAGTGGACGTTAAACCCCATTTCTCCCCCCCCCCCTGTTTTACATGAACCGTCGATAATGGCTTACTTTTATATTTTCGTTTAAGTTTAAGGGGATCTTTGGGATTTTCAGACGGAAGGAGTCCTAAAGAAGGTTGGTTACGTTGCCTGTTCACCATATGTTTGAGGGGGTGGACGGCAGAATGGTTAGCCCGGGCGCGTTGTATCATAAGTTAAAGTGAACTATGTTAGTCCCGAAATGACCTAGTTCTTATCCATTTTACTAGTAGGCTACTTTCAGTTTGTCTTTCTGAACCTTTCCACTGTCGACCGCATACATAATTTTAAAGCAAGAAGTTGCCACATGTTGCTGCCTCTGTGGTAGGAAGCATGAAGTCACACAGCAAATTGAGAAAATGTTAGAGGCCGTCAAAAAGACGAGAATTTACATTAAATGGGGAAAATCAATGAAAATGTCGTTATCTCGAAAATACAAAGATGTGCCCCGACATGCTCGATACCCAGACGCACCACTTCATGCCAGATAGGGGGGTTGAGATGGACTAGGGGTCTAGAGTGCCGCGCTTTGACCTCTAGCTGGCCGGCCACCTCTGGCTTGCGGCTGTGGTTTCGAGCCCTGGTGTGAGCGTATGTGGCATGGAGATAGGGGCGCCTTTTCAACCTCGTGGGTTTCCTCCGGGTACTCTGGTTTCCTCCCACTGCTAAAGACCCCTACGCACAAGCGAATTATTTAAATAAAATGAAACCATATGTCAGTCCCGAAATGACCTAGTTGTGTTGAGTGGACGTTAAACCCCATTTCTCTCTCTCTCTCTCTCATGCCGGATAAGAATTGAACCCTAATTGGAGGTTCTAATTTTTGATATCTCGTTTAATGTTGATATAAGTAATTCATGAAGAAGGAGATTATTTTTACTTTAGTTTGTAATTTGTTTAATAAAGTAAGAGTTTTGGAATTGGTAAATAATTAGTCAGAATTGAACTACAGACTAATCATGTTGCGCCTTGTCTGTGATACTACTACCATTACGTTGAGTGGCATATACAACTGAGCCGCGAAAATGGGGTTTAACGTCATACTGTTCTGCTCAGACCGGGTTCGTGAAGACGGGCAAACGTCATACAGTTTGCTATGAGAGAAAGTTTGCTCGAGCAGTGGCACAATGACCTACTCTTGCATCGAATTCCAACTGGCAAAGGGTTCTTTACGTGTCCGCCAATGTATATACGGGACCTGTCATTGTCAGGCCCTCCTTCTTGAACCACTCACAAGGGCAAGCCACATCGGTAAAATCCCGATGAACCTTTTCAGCCAATGCAGGGCTCAACTCAAGGAAAGGTTAATTGCCGTATGAACACTGGTTAACTATTTCATTCTCTATCATCACTCCGAAATTTAATTAGAGATCGTTTTCGAAATATGTATTAACAGATATCAGAAATGTACACCGGAAGTGACATAATGATTTATTAGACAGTAATCCAACTTCCAGTATTTCACAACACCTCGTTTTATTGTTTGTAGAGCTTTATTTTCGATCTAGGTACACATGAGAAGAGTTTTCCTGATATATTGTCATGACAACGAGAAAAATGTTCAGGCGCATTTATAATTAGCGTAGGGGAAAAATAAGAGGGAAATGGCGAATGCTATTGTAATTAACTCATAGTAAATCTAATCAGACGTCAATAATAGAGATAGTGGTCTGATACCATTAAAACCTAAATACCATCGAGGGAGGCCCATATAATACGGCATAGCTGCAGGCTAAACGACCTGCGATATCACCTGTACTACAAGCAGCCATTAAACATCGTTTCAGCCATCTTGGTCGATGTCATTCGGCAAACCTCGACAGATTCCGGTACACCCAGTAACCCTACATCTAGACTCGGATGTACATGTATGACAGTAAGTGATATGTACCTACGACCTTACATTTGCGATGCGGCTAGTCGATTACCGATTTACTTTAACAGGAAATCGTGCAGCTTTTACTATAATCGCCATGGGGGCAGCCATTTTTACCCGGGTCCTTTAAAATAGTTCAAAATGGCGGGATTCGTCATACATCCGAGTCTAGATGTTGGGTCCCGGAATCTGCCGAGATTTGCCGAATGGGTCGATGGGTAATATAAATTTGGCAGGTTCTAATTGAATTTGGGGGTTTGGGTGGCCGAATGAAAATGTCTGTCATTGAGCCAACTCGCGTGGTTTCGATTCGCCGGTTGTGGGTGACAAGGGGTATGGTCGCCTGTCCAACCTCGTGGGTTTTCTCACCCCCCCCCCCCCTCCGAATTGTTGAATTAAAATTAAACCATGTTGAGGTTAAACAAGGGATCTTTCGTGCACTCAAATGTGTACCCGGGACCTCGTTGTTTTGTCATATCCGAATAATTAGGCAGCCCCTGTCAATCCCCCGCCCTACACCACTAACAAGGAAAACTACGCCGGAAAATTTCGATTTTTTTTCTCGACCAGCACTGGGAGCGAACCCGTGACCCAATAACCCAACTAAAATTATTAAAAAATTTACAGACAGTGAAAAAGATGAGAATTAACATTAAAACTAGTGACATCCACAGTAACGAACAACACAATATACACTTATGTGTATTAAAGATGCATTATGCAAGAGCTAAGTCTTATCTAAATTATTAACTTATCAAGATTCTAATTAACTCTCGATGTCAAGGCTAGCCTTCGATATCAACTGGATTAGAATCATATATGCTGCTAACGCTCATTAAATCAAAAAAATGGATAATCGAGAGTATGCTTTTTAACGTACTAACTAACGTTAGTAATAATGAACGAGGCTAGGCGGAAATTTTCAAAGCTGATAAGTGGATCAACTTGACTGAAATTTTCAACAAATTGCTTTTACATTACCCAGTTTGTAACTATTATAGCGAGAACTGCCAGCTCTTTATCTAATCTCACACAATGTGTCTTAAATAAAATACAGTACATCGCGTGTAGCTCTGAGCTGACCTCGTAAAAACCTTTCGTCGATCAATTCACAAATCCGTGAATCAATTCACCTTTTATTCGAACAAATCGGCCACCTCCGGGGGTGCGTGACTTAACTTTTGTTTCCGGTCAAGGCAACTGTCAGCCCGATTCCGTGCTGCCCAGTCACGGTTGCTCGGTAATCACGCGAATAGTGTCATGGTGTCAGCAATGTTGGGACAGAATATGTCAAACTTGGATTTAATAACCGACATTAAAACTTCTGTCTACGCTACCAGAAGTAGTTCCAGTCATTCAAACTAGGGGGGAAAATGGCTAATTATGGGTTTAAATGTTGGCTTAAAGCTGTAAACTATTTCAAGTAGGGTCTTCTGTCCTTGAATAACAAAAGGTCGCATCTGTGATGGGAGGAAATATTATATTCACCTACTTACAATTTCCGATTTACCAGGTGAACACCCTCGCAATCTATACCTCGGGTACCAAATCACCTGTTTGGCCTCTATTAATCCGATTGAACGTTCGAGATTTATGTACGAGTCGGAGTCCGAAACAGCTTAAAACCATTTATACGGTCAGAAAGTGTAAAAGATTTTATTGGAGTAGGTCAAACACTATTAACCCAATAATAATTTGTCATTTTCAACAGTATGATTTATTATATCATCTCAAGCTGTTTTCTGTCGTTTGTGAATTGGACATTTTTAATTTCGTTCACATTGTCTTCTTGGATAGGTATTTGTTTGGTCATTGCAAATGGCACCCGAAGTTAAAATAAAACACGAAGCGTGTAGTGATTTAAAGATGTCCATCATGTCTAAAATATTGGATATTTGCATCCCATATTGTCACGGCACGATAACTACGTCAAAATTGAAATGGGCCAATTTTAATTTTTGTGTTTGTAATTTCGAAATGTATGGAAAATATTTAGTTAGAGATATAGCTTCTTTAAGATCGTAGCCGATAAAGTTCATCGGAAATTCCCAACGTGGTCACTTCTTGACAGTTGTGCAGGGCAAAGGGCCTGGCAAGGGACAACATATATTCGGATGGGATGCAAAATCGAGGTCCCATGTAGACATTGTGATGCACGTAAAATATCCATTGGCGGCTGGAATTCAATGTATTAGTAAACCGTAGCGCACTATTTGGCGCACGCGCGTCTTCATACGCCCAGAAGGATCAACATACTTCCGGCTTGAACGCTTCCCTCCAAAGATTGAGAAACCCAAAAGCATACTGGGAAATACGCCACTATATGTCGTTCAATACAATCAACCGTTTACCTCTACTAACCTTCCACTTCAAAACTATAATTGTTTCCCCCAAGGCCTGGCAGATTTTGGGTGTTCGTGATACGCTCCCATAACACCCGATACAACTTCTCGTTGGAATCTCAATGTACTGATGTTGAATCTAAAATGGATCCTAAATATAATATGCAGCGTTTCAATTGGGATACTCTTATCATTATCAAGCAATGATATAATCATACACGTTGCAACTGATTTAAAACAATAACAGATGAAAGCCATTCAAACACAGGGGTATGGGAAATGATTGTTTCAATTCCCTGCTTGTTTTTGACAAGGGATAGGGTCACTGCCACTGCAAAAGAACCCTACGCACAAACGAATTATTGAAATAATATTGAACTATATGTTATTACAACGAATTGACCCAGTTTTTGTCGATTGGGGCCAAATCTCCCTCTCCCCCCCTCTCTCTCTCTCTCTCTCTCTCTCTCGTCTGTGTTTGTATTCTACCGATAGAGGAATCTAATAAATCCGATAACTGTCAATTTACCAGTGGAATTGAAATCTAGGCAGGGTATATTTTAACAATCAAAGCAGATTAACTATAGATTCTTTTCAATTCGTTCAAGTATCAGAATGATTGGCACCGGAACCTTGTTACCGGGGGGCCAGACAATCCGTACCACCGTCAAAAGATTATAATTCGGCATTAAATGGGTCTGAGAGGAGATCTGAGACGAAGAATTGCACGAACCGCTGATTAACAGACTGTGGTATTTGTCCTTTCTCGCGTCACCATCTTTCCCACAATTCACCGGAGACTGATCCAGCTCGTTTAATTACACGGAGCCGATCAGAAGAAAAACTGCTGGAGGTATCACTCGCTTGTAGATCTCTTTGTCCCGATCAGGTAATTAAAAGTTGGCATTATTGGACCGCGAGCAAAGCTTGTCTCCAAGACGCGTACATAATGTTAGATAAATACACAGCACAAAAAGCGAAGACGTCGAATCATCGCCCTCGGCCAGGCTTTACTGCTGGACAGAAACAATAAAATAACGTCAACTCTCGTGAGAATTCATAACCACCCACCGTTAAAGCTTTACTGGGGACGATCCAAGTGACGCTTCAATCTGGCAGATTGAAGTCAGGTTTAGTAAGCAGTAATTAAGTGTTATTTTAGAGTACTGAAGCCGTTTGTTTGTGTACCAGTCAATATAAAGGAAGAATTACAACTGTAAAGACAGTTGAGATATTGCCCGTCATGTCAATAGACCGATAAAATGAAAGTAGATGAATGACCCGCAGACATCTTTTATTATTAATACATCAGAAGATTTTGTAAGATGTCATGCGCCGTATTGAGGGTGTGTGGGAAGGGGAGGGTACCAGAGGTAAACCGCGGATTCTTTTATTATTAATACATCAGACGTTTATGTTAGATGCCGCGTGTGTGGGTAGGGTGGGGGTGTACCAGAGGTATACTGCGGATTTATTTTAATAGTATACATCAGAAGATTATGTAAGATGTCATGCGCCGTATGTGTGGGTGTGGGTAAGGGTGGGTACCGGGGGTAAACATTGAAGCATTAATTGGTCGCCTTTGAGGCAAACGTTAATTAACTGCGTAGAAATATAAAAAAAAGTAATTAGTGGCGCAAGCAATAAGAGTGGGGGAGGAATCCGGAGGACCCGGAGAAATCCCACGAGGTTGGACAGGCGACCCTACTCCAGCTCTAATAGAAGAAGATATATCCCAACGACCCTGCTCGGTTAGACTCCAGACACGGGCAAGATATAACCCGGGTTTTCTGCTTACAATAGAAACATCTCGAATATTTCTCAAAGCCTCTGAAATTCCTTTTTGCCTGCCAGCAAATCACAATCGTTATGGATAATAAAACTGCAACAATTTGAAAAAGTTAGAATGTGATTTGTTTTTTTTCCAGTCTGCTAATTTTATGAGAAATTGGCAAACAAAACTGATTGGAATCGTCTATATGCCTGGATTTGTTCTTCCTTCCGACGATTAGGGCTTCTCCAAAACTCATGGGTATTGTCAGAACAGAATATCTTCTTGTATGACGACGTTGATCTTTCAAATCATATACACTCACAAACCTCCTGTGAATTAGGTAATAATGCCAGACAACTCTGTTTCATGTAAAATCCGGCCATTAACATATTGTTGTCTGACGCAACGAAAACGCCGGTAAATAAATTCATTATAAACTAGCGCGCTACGCCCATTGCTTCTGCTCTGCAGATTTTGGAATTCGGACGATATCGCATGACAAGGGAGGTGGCGTTTGTAATATACACCCAGTCAATGCAGATTGATAGCCAACTCCCAGGCCGTGTTTTATTTTTCTTAAAAACGCGTGTACTCGTTGATAATACACTAGTTTTTTGGATGGGACGAAAACCTTAGACTAACCTGTGTACTGGTTGTTAATACACTAGTCGTTCGTATGGGACGAAAAACTTAGACTAGCCTGTGTACTCATTGGTATACACTAGTCGCTCGGATGGGACGAGAAACTTAGACTAACCTGTGCACTCGTTGTTAATACACCAGTCGTTCGTATGGGACGAAAAACTTAGACTAACCTGTATACTGGTTGATATACACGTAAAAGAATCCGTAACAATTGGAATTCGATGAATTCCCTTCATTAACTCAGGTGGTGCAGAAAAAAGGACGCTAGCACAGTTTTATTCTATGACGGTATCTTGTAAGATATCAATTCCTGGAATACGTAGTAATATTGATGGATTCCCTCCCAAGCGATATTTATAAGTTTTAGTGGTCAACTAGAATAGTATAAAATATTGTGTTTCTGGAAAGAGGTCGATAGTTATAAGTGCTAGTTTTTAACTAGACTAGTATAAATATCCAGTTTCTGGCAAGATGTATATTCGTGGAATCTAACAGTCCATAGAAATATACTTAGGATGTAGGGTATCGATGGGGATTAAAGATTTATTGATTAATGACAAATCTTCTATTAGTTTTAAATAAAATCCTAATAAATACTGTCTTAGATTACCCAGTAACCTTGTAGAGATATATTTCATCACCCGCTACTTGTGCACTATTTTTACACGATGATCCGTTGATCTATATGGTTTAAAGCTTTACTTAAATATTGGAGCTTCGGCCTAAATAACGCGGATAGGTTAATACGGCTTCGAGAAACCAAAGGTTCAATCGGTCTAAGGAACATGCGGGGGGGGGGGGGCAGAGGGAGAGAGAGTGGGGAGGGGTAATGGAGTTTAACACCCACTCGTCACAGACTAGGTCGTTTCGGGACTAACAAGCATATGATTAAATTTTATTTCAATAATTCGCTTGCGCGTAGGGGTAAAAAATAATGGGTTTAACGTCCACTCGACACAAACTAGGTCATTTCGGTACTAACATATGGTTTAATTTTATTTCAAAAATTCGCTTGAACAACATACCTTGGTTTTGTTGTATCTTCCATCCATTTAACAGTGGTACGGGGCAGAGAGTCTGACAAGGAATGGGTTTAGTCGTTCGGATGGGAAGAGAACCGATAAATTGGGTTTAACGTCCACTTGACACAAACTAGGTAATTTTTTGATTAACATAGTTCAATTTTTATTTCAAAATTACGCTCGCACGTAGAGGTCTTTAGCAGTGTGAGTAAACCAGAGGACCCGGTAAAAACTCACGAAGTTAGACAGGCGACCCTTCTCCTTGCCCCCCACATGAAACTGTATACTTAAATAGCCCATGGAACATAGATATCCCCCGCCCCACACTTTTCTAGGAACTCTTGAAATTTACAGCTGCGATGTCACTTACAGCACTCTTCAACAAACAAATAAACATTTTATTCATAGCTATAAGGAAACCGACTATACACATACGATAAATCAGGCCCGAATTCAAAAAGCATTCTCAGACTTTAACTTAAGATTTTACTTAAATTGTTCGACTTATTTTAACTAAAACATTGTCCTTTAAAAAACATTAATTGTTGTTTAAATGTATCAAATACATGACGTAAGAAACTAAGTGCAAAGTTTTGTGTTTCTGGATCAAATATATTTCTCATAAACGGTGATTGAAAGTTGAGTCATCTTTTAATTCTGAGAACGCTTTGTGAACTCGGGGTCTGAAAGAGGATGCTTAAAGTAATATCAAACGTTCATATTTAGTTCCTTTCTATTTGATGATTCTTTTTGATTTTGTGCACAGTAAAAGGTTGACCTGATGAGTTAATTGGATTCACGATGGGACGGCCAGCTTTGTACAATTGTCAAGTCATTCGGGAAGAGTAGGCGGAAGTAGATGGGGAGGGGACACCTGTAGTATAGATATGGCGAATAAATAAAACAAAGACTTCCACCAACTTAAAACAAACATTGACTTCTCAAAACAAAGACGTCCATCTCGGAAACCAACGCAACCATGAGATTTGTGACGGCATTCCATTGTTTTAATAATGACTGGTTTGCTCTCATTTCAGCTGCGGTCTAAAGACATTTGACTTTTACCGCGACCTTTCCGAGAAGGCAGCAGGTTGTCCGTTTGGTTAGAGACATCCTTCATGTTTAAAATACGTGGGAACATCTAAGCGGGAGACGTAACTGGCACGGAAGCCATCGCGTCGGATGAAATTATAGAAAACAATTGTCACCAGAATAAATCATGGCATCTCTGTTAAAGGCCCAATAACACTCTTGTTGTAACTGAATAATATGTCCCAACCATTATTCTCGTCAACAAATTGTACTATTTTACAATATTCCAATTAATTGATGATACCAATTTCTTCATTATTCTCGTCAACAAATTGTACTATTTTACAATATTCCAATTAATTGATGATACCAATTTCACCTTAACACACCGAATTTTAAAATAATGGAAAAAATTCAACTAAATGGTTTGAAAAGCTTTGCGAAAAACCTATCAAATGTAACTTGGATTTAAAAATGTTTTCGAACCCTTTGGACAAGTAAAATAGGATGTAATGGATAATTTACACAACAGGTAGGAGGACACTTAAACATCTAATAGTTAGAATAAGGCTATTTTTCTTGACCTTTCAAGCCAGTAAGAGTGTTATTGTCCCTTTAATAGATGTTAGATATAATATGACGTAAAGAAACTCGCCTAAACCTATATTCTATTTTTAGAGATCTATGTTTAATGGTTGATAAATCAATGGGGGAGAGACAGAAGCTGGGGTATAAATGTGCTAATGCCCTTTCTGTAAATAAACTGGGAGTAATGATTGTCTTTAATTCGATCAGCATGTGGATGGTATCTATATTTACTGGGTGGTTATTACTTTGCCTTCGGGTTGTGGTGGCTAAGTGGTTAAGACGCCGTCTCGCTAATCTGGAAGTCGGGTGTTCGATCCATGCATTGGCCGAGAAAGTTCATCCAGATTTCCTGGCGTGAAACACCCTTATCGATGATGCTGGGGTATGGGTAGTATGACAAGGACAGCTGTCTGGTCGTCCAGATGGGACGAAAAACCGAAGTCGTATACGTAAAAGATCCATTGACAGTTTGAATTCGATATAAAAGTAGGCCGTAGCCAACATTTCCCTCATAGCACACTGTATGACGTATGCCCGTCTTCATTAGCCCAATTCGGAGCGGAACAGCAGGACGTTAAACTACATTTCATTTCATTCCATTTTTAACTTTACCATGAAACACGTATTGGTGGCATCTTTGAGGCTTACATCCGGCCGCAGGATCGGCACAGGTGGGTGATTATAGAAGCCGAAAGCGTTAAAGCGTGCAAGTGACGTCGTTTCGATTTACAACTTGTACGTGACAAGGAGTAGAGTCGACTGCGGGGTTCTTCCGACTGCAAAAAAGTAAATCATTGAATTAATATACATGTGTTCCCCAATGGGTGGACAAGCTCTCCTTCATTTTTATAGGAGTCTCCCAGAGAAAACCCCAAACTTCCGTCATGCGTACAACAACCGTTTCTACTCACAACTAGAAAAGGCTGTAGACAATGTAATGTGGAAGTAACTAAGACACTGGCAAGCTAAACAGGATCCTGTCTAGTTGTTTGGAAAAAATGCGAGGTCCACTTGTCAACCGAGGAACAGTAGGCGGCAAACCGCATGACGTATGTCAGTCTATAAGATTATCCAGGCGTTAAACCGCGCTTTATATTTCATTTATTCGTGCTTAGACCACGGTGGTTCGCCTGGAGATCTCGGGCTATCTTCTGGTGTTGTCTGAGAAAGCTCATCGGCATATTACTGCATGGTTTCCCTTGTCAGTGATGCAGTACGGAGTGTCTGACAAAAACGTGTGTCTAGGCATTCGGATGGGGCGAAAAACCAGGTCTCGTGTACACATTGGCGTGCACGTAAACGATCCCTTGCCAGTTGGTATTTGATATAAGATTAGGCCGTGGTGCCGCTGTCCGGGCAACATTTTCCTCATAGCACACTGTATGGCGTATGCCCGTCTTTATTAGCCCACTCGCAGCAGAGCAGTGGGATGTTAAAACACATTTAATTTCATTTCCATTCGCGCTTTATCTTTGATTTAATTGTTAATTTGTTTGTGGTGTCTGTGTGGAGTTATACAGTTTCCGTATTACATAAACTATTCCATCGACATTAGTCTCTAGCGTAATAAATGAATCCTTCAAAGAGATCGATGCGAGTTAAGCCACGGGCATTAAACGGACAATAAAGACAGACATACAATTTGTGTTTGCAATAAATTTAAGACTTCCGGAACCTCTGAGAAAAGACTCTTTATTGAATAAAAGCAGAGCAAAATGTTGCCAGCAATGCGATCTACTCTAGTACACCTTCTAAATCAGCTGTGGCTAAGTGATTATTGCACTGACTCACTAATAAGAGTTTGGGGTTCGAATCCGGTGTACAAATTTTTACTGAAAGTTTGATTTGTGTCTATTTAAATCTCTGTTTCACATTTAATAATATTATTTAGTATTATTATTTATAAACGTTTATATAGCGCCATTTCCACAAAAGTGCTCAATGACGCTTTACAATAAAGATAATATGATATTAAAAAGTTGACAAAACAAATATTAAAGTTACATAAGTTAAGAGCTAAATCTGATTACTGCAAGTCTCAATTTAGGCTTCAGATGTTATAGAAATTATAAATTAGACATTAACTAACTTATTCGGACCATAATCAGCTCTCGGTGGTAAGGTTAGACTGCGATATTTGTTGGATTGTTGTCCGATTTGCAAGATAACTTTTCTTCGTGATTAACCAAATAAATGGATAATCGAGACTATTAGAGTCGCCTTACCGATTTCAGTAATGACGATCGAGGCTCAGCGGATCTTTCATTCGAATGGTTCACGGTTCATAGTGTATCAATTTGCCAGACATTTTCAGCAAATTGCCTTTACATTATAAAGTGTTTAACTATTATAGTGAGAAATGCCAACTCGTTATCTCATCTCCCATAATATATCTTAAAGAATCATAAAAAAGTGAATAACATACATAAAAGTTTGGTAAATGGAAATAATGCATTTACATACATAATGTTTGTGATACATATTTTTATTTTATATTCATTCTGATATTTGTTTTTATTTATGTACATATATAGATGTATTGTGATTATTTGTTTCACATTTGTCTGGTGTAACATCATCATATAGTTGGAAATGAAATTGGGTTTAACGTCCTGCTGTTCTGCTCCTAAACTGGGCTAATGAAGACGGGCATACGCCATACGGCGTGCTATTTTTCCCGGGCAGCGGCGCTTCGGCCTACTCTTATATCTAACTAAAACTGCCAAGGGATCTTTTACGTGCACGTCAATGTCTTAACAACTTAGCCACCGTGACTCCTCTCATATGTTTGGCGCAATATATCAGGTTGCCATTAAACAATAGTTCCCTCATTCATTCAATGCCGGTGTTGATCAAGAACCTTCCTGTAGATTTTCAAGCCTGTTCTCGCTTGACCGTCGTGCATAAAATGCGTCTAGTCCTTCGGGTTGGACTAGAACCTGTGGCAACTGGTAAAGTTGGACGTTTAATTACATTCCGCGTCAATCTAATTGTGCTCATTTGCGGCACATGAGTATTTTGGGCTAAGAAAAGCACCATATTTATTTCTGACACTGATGTAAATAATCTAATTGCTGTAACAGAAATCGAAATAAATAAAACATTTCAGATCAACACAAACCAGTTCCAAACTTCATGATGACATAAACTTAAACATCTTTAGCCATTCTAAATCATAAACCACAGACTGATTTAATAATAAATAGGCCTATCCACTACTAATCTGAGTAAAATGTTTGCCGTTAGAGAACAAACCAGACGACGATACACTGTCGGTTGTAACACAAAATATCGTAATCTACTTCCACATCGCCATTGAGTTTTGATTACATGCTCAAATGACAGTTTAATAGGGTGTTGAGTTGATGTATGGAGATTTTATGTGGAGTAAAATACCCATTCCTGTCATCAGCCTCCCCTCATTGTCACTCCTAAGACGACAATTAACTACTGTGATGTAAACCAATCAATACACGAGTACAGATTTCTCGCGGGAAATATCACGAGGGATTTCCCGCCGTAATATACACATCAGTGCTATAATTTGGTTAAAGGATATTTATTTGGTTAGGAGCTATTTTAGTGGAGATTGAAATGACGGGGACTAATGACATGCTTGTAAGATGTAATAATAGAGGTCAAAGGTCGCCATATAACATATTTCCCTTCCTTTGAACGGCACGATATCAGATTTATATCATGTTTGATCTTCTGTGTTTACACGTCTGCTTCCAAAGTGGTGGCGCATTTTCTGATTGTCTCGGACAATTGGTGTAAATCTTCGTAAATGATAGATAGATAGGACCGATATTGGTCACCTTTCATCAATCTGGTAAGAAGCGGACGTCATACGATGTTACAGATACGCTTATGTACGGTTGGCTATTTTGGGTATTTGAATAATTATAGATCGTAACGGGAGATTACTCATTAACCAGGTGTGTGTGTGGGGGGGGGGGGGTGAATGGCCGAATGGTTAGCGCGTGCGCATTGCTTAATAAGGTATGTCATTGAGACAACTGGTGTAGTTCCAATTCCCAGCTGTACGTAGGAGTAGGGTCGCCTGTCCAACCCCGTGCGTTTTCTCTGGGTCCTCCGGTTCCTCCCACTGCAAAAGATCCCTCTGTGCAAGCGAATTATTGAAATGAAATTGACCTAGTTAAACCTCATTTTTTTCTCTCTCTCTCTCTCTCTCTCTCTCTTTCTCTTTTTGATTGGTACAAAAAAAGTGAACCGTTAAACCAATTTCATTACATTTTGCCCTAAAACTGTAACATCACGAACGTGTAATTAGAGGGTGTTTTAGTAAATTAAAGACATCACACAAACAAGTATCACGATAGTCATATTATTGGATTAAAAATAGAGGATAACATACGATTATTAACAGATTCTAATCTTTTTACATTATTATTAAAAGGACAATCCGTCCATATGCTGTATTAGCTTATTAAGAACTCTGGTACCTTTCAAATCTGCTACCCGAATTGACGTTTTTACAATATTTTTTCTACGAGTGATTATTGTGTCATGTAATCTTGCATTTCCCTATGTCGGGGTATGGTAGGGACAGGGTTCAGTGGTTCTGATGGACTTCAAAAATAGCTAACGATTCGTTTGTGTTTTTTAAGGATTTGGTACACATGGACGTGTACTTGAAAGACTAGCATGACATATGGTCAAAACGCTTCTCGAGGGAAAGTCCCTTAAATGACACTTCCTATATATGCCGTGACCAATATAAAATACCTTTTATCAGCTAACACAAATATAGATAAAAGGTGTTTTTAGCTTTAACTACTCAATTAACCAACTTTACATTACTTTAATTGTTGTCAATATAAGGTTAGTGAAGTATGGCAACTGTGTCGACAGTAAGCGTAGTATTTAGCGACGACATGCGGAGATTTATCGCGTTATAAATGAACTTAAGATTTAGGAATTGTACTGATATTAAGCGTAGTATTGACGACGCCATGCGGAGTTTTGTCGTGTAATAAATAAACATTAAATATAAGAATTGTACTGCTATTAAACGTACTATTTTGCCCAGAAAGCGCCATTTTCGCCAACACAGCATCGAATTCCAACAACCAATGGTTCCTTTTGCGTTTTGTTTTGTTGTGTTTTTTCGCAGCGCTATCTCAGTATATCAATCGTGCCAGGAGATTGCCTTTATCAGACCTACATACAACAGAGTAAACATGGCGATACTAGTACTCAGATCTTTCCTTATAAAGTTAATATCCGCCATTTATAATTACGACCGGATAATCTGATATCACAAACGACGAGACAGAATAATGATAATAATTAGCCGATCTCTTTCCTATTCACTTCTAACCTGATTATGTAACGGCTAATGGTTGTCGTAAAACGCCCATATCCGGTTGTTTATCAGGCGGTATTGATAGAGAAATTAACGTTGTAGACTCTTATCGTACAAACTAACAGCGTCTGTCGTTATTCTTCAAAACGGCTTGTTTTATTGTACAGGCTGGACAGTCAGCTCGTGAGGACGGATAACTCTCTTAATTCATTGTAATACCCGGGGAATGGGTGGTCATCTAGTGGTCCACCGTGTGTCAATGTCCATTAAATGTTATCAAGATGCGTATTGATTAAACAAATAATTCTCATTTATGTTTTTTTAGAATTGTTTCTTTATCTGGTTGCTATTGTATTTTATTAATTAGCTGCATGTTTTCATTAAAGTAAATTAGGGAGCAACGGTGGCTAAGTGGGTAAGACGCTGTGTCGTTAGCCTGGAGGTCGGGTGTTCAACCCCTGCGTTGACCGAGAAAGTTCATCGAGATTTCCGACGTGGTTTCACCTTGTCCGTGGTGCAGAGCGGATGGCCTGACAATGGGACGAAGACCGAGGTCTCGTGCCGGTAAAAAAATCTCATGGCAGTTGATTCGATATAAGAGTGAGCTATAGTGCCGCAAAATTTTCCTCTTCATTTGCCTAGTTGAGGAGCTGAAACAGTAGGACGCAAAATCCCATTTGATTCATGTAAAGTAGGCCTACAACATAAGATTTGCAATAAGATTAACAACATATCCTATTCGACATAATTATCTACTCCACCTCTGGGAATGGTTTGGAACAAGCTTATTTGGTGTCATGCTAATAATAAAGAAAACGACTCGGGAAGGTAACATGGAAACACTGCCTCGGGACAAACTGCATGATTAGCGTGTTGGTGTTGCAAAGCCACGAATAATTTTTTTTTTAATAACGACAATCGTAAGTTGTGGGGATATTATCTTACCTCCATACCCCAGAATTAAAGGAAATCCTTTGTAATGGCCGCGCACGCTGGGGGCTTTTTTAAATGTGAGTTTATAAGCCTCCTGTTTTTTTCTTTAAACAATATTTTATTCAGAAATTGAAAGGGATTGAGAGAGAGGGGGATAAATAGAGATAGGAGAGAGAGGGGGAGAGAGAGAGAGAGAGGGTTTAATGTTCAGTCGACACAAACTAAGCGAGAAAATGGGGAAGGAGAAAACCTATGAGGCTGGACGAAGAGGCGACCCTACTTCCTTTCACGTACAACCTAGGAATCGAAATCACGACAGTTGACTCAGTGACAAACCATGTGTTACAATCCGTGCAAAAGACCCTTACATGCAAGCAAACTATTGAAATACAATTGAACTATATTAGTAAGTGCAGGAGGACCGCACCACGCGCAAAAAATACAAGATAAACCTTGCGGACAAGACAGAAAATAGACATTGCAAAGAATAAAATAAACAATTATCAAATTAAGTTATTGCCGAAATGAACTCTCTCTCTCTCTCTCTCTCTCTCTCTCTCTCTCCCTCTCTCTCTCTCTCTCTCTCTCTCTCTCATCAACAATAATTATGTTTTAAGTATATTAATCAAAATTAACAAAAGACTAATTAACAAAGCCGCACTCTCCCATGTATGATATAAAAGCACACCGGAAATTAGTCAGTTATCAGTTAGTATTCGATTAATCGAATCGACCAATATTATGGTACTTGTAACCGGTTACAAGTGACGTTTACGTGTATTTAATCCAGAATAAATAGACATATTTATTTACGTGAAATATTTTATAGCCCAACAATAATTAACAAGTGGTAATTATAAATCAAATTGTCATGTTAGGAAATAACCGATCAATCGATAAGAACAATATTGGGATAACCGGTTACAATGAAGTTGATTACTATAACCACAGATAGAAACGGGTACGAGTATTGTTGGCGATATATTAACTGCTTGAGAAACTGTCATATGGTTGTCATTCGTTAAGTAAGAAGTCTACATATCGTGTGTTTTGTTAAGTGTGTGTTAATGTCTTCTTCGTCTAAACGATTTATATCGTGTTTGCTAAAATACTAAAGAACATGTTATAGTAAAATGTTATCGTTAGTAAGTTCAAATATTATTTATATTTATTTTTATCTCTGTTACTTACATGATTTTTAATTATTATCTTCGATGTAGATGTTTTAACAAGCTTGTTGTGTCTCGTAGGCCTTAAAGGCCGGACATTGTACACTTATAGTTTGTTCCCTTAAATTATGTTTGTATTGCTATTGTACAATGTGTGACACATTAATAAAACAATTCTTCTTCTTCTTCTTCTTCTTCTTCTGTTAAAATAAGACGACAAATAAACATTTCTATCATGCTGGGGGGATTGGATGGCCGAATGGATAGCACGTGCGTGCTGTATCATAAAGCCTGTCATTGTTGAGTCAACTGGGGTGGTTTCGAATCCCCGGTTGTATGTGACAAGGAATAGGGTCGCCTGTCCATCCTCATGGATTTTCGCCGGGTCCTCCAGTTTCGCCCCTTACCCGCAAGCGAATTATTGAAATAAAATTAAACCATATGTTAGTCCCAAAATGACCTAGTTTGTGTCGAGTGGACGTTAAACCCCATTTCTCTCTTTATCTCTCCCTCTCTCTCTCTCTGTGTCTCTCAGGCTGTTATGACTGACTTATAAACCCGTCAATGATAATACCATTCATTCTGGAGTAGAAACATTTACCGGTCTATAGTCGTTTCGCTCTTGTACGTGGTTTTATGTTTGTACGTGGTTTCGTTCTTTAAGTGTTTTCGCGCTTGTACGTGGTTTCGCTTTTTACTTGGTTTGGTGCATGTGCAGGGTTTCGGTTTTTATGTGGTTTGATGCTTGTATGCTGTTTTATTCTTGTGCGTGGTTACATTCTTGTACGTGGATGAACTTTTGTACATGGCCGCATGCACGACGTGGTTTGATGCGTTTAGGTAGTTTTACTCATGTACGTGGTTTCACTCCTGTACGTGGTTTGACTTTTGTACATGGCCTTATTCGGTTACGTGGTTTCAATCTCGTACGTGTTTGCACTCTTGTACGTGGTTTTATTCGTGTACGCGGTTTCACTCTTGTGCGTGGTTTTATTCGTGTACGCGGTTTCACTCTTGTACGTGGTTAACCCGTGTACGTGGTCTCACTCGGTATTAATACATATCCACACTTCTACATCAATACCAACCAACTAGAAGCCTTCGCTCAGAGAACCAGAACCTATTAGTTGTACCAAAAGTAAAAAGTAATCTTGCTCTCCGAAGCTTCAAAGTGGCTGCTCCTAAACTATGGAATGAGCTTCCACTTGAATTGAAAAGTGTAGATAACATAAACATTTTCAAAAAGAAACTAAAAACTCATTTTTTTAATGAAGCCTTCGTGATTTCCCGTTGCGATTTTAAAACTTTTTTTCCACGCCGTTATGAATATTGTAACAGCGCACCAGAGCAGCAAATCTAGCTGGATGTTAGCGCCCTATAAATGTCCATTATTATTATTATTTACTCGGTATATTGCAGCACCTAACAAAACAGGACACACTGGCGCGTTTAGATTTTAGCACCTGCCTCTCAAATGGAAAAACGAGTGATGAACATTGCCCGAGTCAATCTGTTTCAAACAGAATTACGAAAATAATATTTCTGTTAAATATGACCGCCTTGAACACGTGTCGCCACAGCACGCGGCGTGCATTGTTTAATGCTTCGGGCAGAATGGCCTTTTTATCATTTTAATACCCATTTACACTAAAAAGGAAATAATCTTTACCTACAAATACTTCAAACGTCTTTACTTATTTTTCTAATTTATTAAAAAAATATTTTAGAATTTAATTTGTTGGTGTGAAAAAGTTAATATTTGAGACTCATTAAGTCGCATATGTCATCCTTATCAGTGATTGTAGCGGCTTAGCGAATATTCACTGTGGATCAGTGTCTGCCAGAGTTACTAGTATAGTATTGATTGTGCCTTTCTATCACCACATGATAGGGGCGAGGGTGATGACTATGTTCCACGTGGACGGTTCATGGCGGGGACTCATGACCTATTTATTCCACAACCGATCTAGTCCTAACAGCCGATCAAATCTCAGCTTCAACAGGCCTAATCTCCCAAACAACCGGTACAATCTCATCTCAAACCAGACTTATCTCCCAACAACCGGTCGAATCTAATATAGAAACTGTCTGGTCTCCCAAGAACTGGTCAAATCATCTACAACCGATCTAGTCTCTCTCTAACAGCCGGTCAAATCTCTTCTATAACCGGCCTGACTCCCCCACCAACTGGTCAAATATCATCTATAACCGGTCTTTCTATACTCCCCTCCAGTCATCCCCATCTCCCTAACCGACCTGGTCCCCCAACACCCGGTCAAGTATCGTCTATGACCGGTCTGACTCCACCCAACCCACACTCTCCAGTCAGCCTCATCTCCATAACCGACCTGGTCCCCCAACACCCGGCCAAGTATCGTCTATAACCGGTCCTACCCACCCTCCTCCTGTGATCCCCATCTCCCTAACCGACCTGGTCCCCCAACACCCGGTCAAATATCATCTATGACCGGTCTGACACCACCCCACCCACACTCTCTAGTCAGCCTCATCACCCTAACCGACCTGGTCCCCCAACACCCGGTCAAATTTAATCTATGACCGGTCTGACTCCACCCCACCCACACTCTCTAGTCAGCCTCATCTCCCTAACCGGCATAAGATTAGATGACGCCTTATGTTTTCTTTGAGAAGAAAGATGGCCACTGTAGCTGAAACAGAATATGAAATTACCGGTGATTACACGGCCGTAAAGTAATTAATATATCCATTAAATACACGCACCATGGTTGGTTAATCATCAGATATAATTATATTTCATTACTTCGTGTCGTTTAATCTAGAAATAATCATAATTTGATCGATTCCTGAAATTGGAGGAAACCGCTTGACGTTAGTTTAAGGGTGCACCAATGAAGTAATGGAAATGCATTTTCTATGATAAATGTCATCCCTTCTTAATAAGAAGATTGAAGTTATGACAAAGGGAGACGATGATTAATGATATTACGTAATATATTTTTAACGAGAATGTTTATCAGTGCCCTCTCATTTAACCGCAATAATAAAATGGATTAAAAACCGCAATATTAAAATGGGTTAAAAACTTACGAACAATAACCCATTATTCTTTTCTTTTAAAAAAAATGGCAAGATCTTGGGTTATTTTTATTATTATTTTTTGTCATAGCTCTCTGCCTTTGATGAGTTGAGTAAGTTCAACATGGAGTGAAATACAATATTCCATTACGTAAGCTCGTCTTATAAGATATTCACAGGGTATGTATATCAGGACCCATAATTGACAGCTATGTCAAAACCTCATACTAGAAAGGGACTGAGTCAACTGTCGTGGTTTCGATTCCCCCGTTGTCCGTGACAGGGAGTAGGATCGCCGGTCCAACCTTGTGGGTTTTCTCCCGGACCTCCGGTTTTCTCCCACTGCTAAAGATCCTAGGGTTATTAGGGAATTATTTAAATAAAATTGAACATTATGTTAGTCCCGAAATGGCCTACTTTGTACCGAGTGGACATTAAACCCCCTCTCTCTATTATCTCTCTCTCTCTCTCTCTCCATCTCCCTTTCTCTCTCCCATAATAAAATCGGATAGAATAATTTTTGTCAACAAACCCATCGGAGAGTTGTGTCTTTACACACAGAATAACCGCCATAACGGAAATCAAAATCAAAGTTTTACGGTGCAATTTGTTTTGGATTTTGTGAGCTAATTTTACTAGCCCGTGTGTATGTCAATATTATGTCACTGTACAAACTGCATAATATGTCATCAGTTCAAAATACTTATTTTAGTTTTACAGTTTGCAATTTCTATTGCTCTTCAAGACCATTGTCACAGTTTTAAGATACAGAATACACTTTTCAATAATACAAAATACAGTATGATGCCTTATTTGCACATTACACTTCTCCATTTTGCATTTTGCGTAATAGATAAATGCATAATAGAACTTAGTAAATTAGAATAATATCAGATCTACGACGAAACTCATTTGCATATTTTGAACGGCTGACATGTATTTTGCACCGTGAACATTGAAATAATGTTGGCAGCATTATTCTTCCATATATGGGATGAACAAACGATGTCATTTGTACACGTATGCGTGCACCTTAAAGACACATCCCACATAGCACACCTAATAATAATAATAATAATCGCGTCATTTTACAAGGGTAGCAAATTAGGCCTGAGGCCTTTTTCCAATTTGGCCCTTGACACAGATCGTGCGAATGAGTTTGATCATTACTGCGGGAAGAAATCGAAGAACTCGGGGGAAACCTGCCTGATCGGACGGGAGACCGAATATCCCTCTCACTTACAACGATAAAGTTCTTGCCCTGAGCTGGGATTGAACCCTCGTTGCATTGGTGAGAAGCCGCCTCTCTATCGCCACGGCTGTCCGACCTAAATTGAGAAAGCCCGGCTTTAGCTAAAACGGGGGGGGGGGGCTCAATGGCTAGCGTGCGCGCGCTGTTTCATATAGCCTGTCACTCGACACCAACTAGGTCATTTCGGGACTAACAGATGGTGCAGTTTGTTTTCAATAATTCGCTTGCTCGTAGGGGGTAGTTGGCAAAGGAGGGGGGGGGGACCTGCGCACCCGGAGAAAACCCACGAGGTTGGACAGGCGAGTTTTTATTGGCACCGTAGGTGCAGGGCAGCAAGACGTTAAGCCACATTTTATTTGACTTAACTTCATATTATTTCATTTTGGAACAAAAAGAATTAATATTGCATGCGGTTTCTGAATTCCACGTCCAAAACAGGTGTCGTACACTGCAACACATAGCTACATAGCTACTTTGTTTTGTGATATTTCGCTAGCTTCAAAAGATGTTAAATTGTTGCTTTAAAACATTCCAGTACAATAAAAGCGTACTTAACCGGTAAAGTGTTTTTTAGAAGATTTCGCGATAAATAAATCAAGTTCCATTAAATACAAATGGGAGCCACAAAAACGTTTGTTTACATTCTCTATTAATATCGCATTTAAAAGCCCTTAAATTATACTTAATTTTATAAAAGATAAAAATAATATGTTGAATTATCAATGACAAATCGTACAAAAAAAATGAATAACAATGGATTTTCGATCCAGGCGTAATTACTCCAAATCAGCTTCTGGGGTAATTGTCCTTGCGGCCTGCTTGAGGAAACACACTAATATGAATGTAGGAAATTACGGTATCAGAGGTCACTAAAAACGTGTCCAAAATGGAAGCGATTCTATTCACAAATATAGCCACAGGAAATTAAGACATTTTCAAAGTAAGAATTAATAGCTCTTTTAGTTTTTCTACATTTCCTTCTAAAGCCTACAAGATATGAAATAGGTTTAGAGGATCAGAACTGTGGGTTGTTGAAAACTCCTACCATGTAAATGATTGTTGATTTTTTCGGACTTAAAAATCTTGACTTTCACAAAATATAAAAAGAAACGAAATTGTAGAGCCTGACAATTAAATGTAATTATGTTTATATGGATATAGAGAGATAGGGGGTCATTGGGTTTACTGTCCACTTGGTTAATTTTAAATCATTAATTCGCTTGCGCGTAGGGATCTATAGAAGTGGGAGGAATTCTGTTTACATGGATTACCACATGAAATGAAATGGGGTTTAACGTCCTACTGTCATGCACCTATGGAATACCACAAACGATATAATGAAGATGTGTTACTGATATATTGAAAATGATTTATTAACGATTTTACTGAAGTTATATTAACGATATGTCGAAGATATATTTACAATATATAGAAGATGTGTTACTGATATATCGAAGATTTAACGATATATTGACCTTTAACGATATATTGAATTTATATAAGCCATATATAGATGTGTTGCTGATATATCGAAGATGATATATTGGAGTTAACGATATATTGAAGATTTTGTTACTGATATACTGAAGTTATATTAACGATATATTGACGATTTATTACTAATATGTCGAAGATAAATGTTAACGACATATTGAAGTTTATCAAGTTTAACGATTGAAGTAATATTATCGATATACTGAAGGTATATGAACTATATTTTGAAATTATTTGAATGATATATTTATAACGATATATTGAGGATATGAGCGATATATTGAAGATATATGAACGATATATTGAAGATATTTGAACGATATATTCATGACGATATATTGAGGATATGAACGATATATTGAAGATATATGAACGATATATTGAAGATATATGAACGATATATTGAAGATATATGAACGATATATTGAAGATATATGAACGATATATTGAAGATATATGAACGATATATTGTGAATTGTTTCGATTGTTATAAGAACACTTTCGAACTAATTCCAATAAGTGCCTCGTGCGTGACATTATGTACTTAACGTGCCGATGAAAATGTCCGTTCGATAAGACCGCTTGACAAGCATGTTGTATTCGCCTTGTAATTTTCAAATTTCAACCCCGTCCAAGATTCCTGTAACATTCCGACCACACAACATTTGACTCGAATCTAGCTCCCAGTAAAATATCTCAAGGAATAACGTATAGAAAATTTGCAAGGGCTCGGCCATTAAGCTTTTGTATAAAGAATGGGTATTATATTTCTGTTATGAGACGATTCTAACAGATCAGCCATAAAAATATATCATAATTTGGTTTACAAGAATTCTGAATTCGAATTAGTCCTAAGCTGTGCTACGACCACAGAAAACTACGGCTTGGCTAATTCCCATAAAACGTATAAACAAAATATTACTATATTAAAAAAAAACACTTTTAATGAATAACAATTACTATTGTTTATTTCACTGCGACGTTTCAACAAGATTTCACAAGTTGTTATCAAGCATATACAAAAATAAATAAAAAATGAGAAAAATATGAATATATATACTGAGCGCCATAGAAAACGCATGTGTCGTACTTTTGGTTTTGACCTCTCTGACTTTGTACCGCTGATTTCAGACTAAACATCCATAAGCGTACACATGTGTTGTTATGATGTGTTCCCATTTGAATATTGTTCACAATAAGAGGCAAAATAAATAAGATATGTTTACAGGATCATTTTGTTATACAAAAAACTAAGTGATGCGTTTTCAATGGCGCTCAGTATATACAAACTTCAGTTCCAATTACTAAATGCCATTCAAAGATTATATTACAATATTAATAACAACTGAGTTATTATCAGATGTTGTTGTCAATATCCCGATCTTTCAATCCACTGATTTTCATCTGTATTGTTCCAAAAATATCCACGCGAAAATAAGCTCAGACTAATTATAAAAATAAAGTATCAACGGCAGATCATCTCTCGCCTTGGGTGCAATCGGATTAACAAGAGTAAAAGTAATAATAATAGTAGAAAATATATATACTTATGATGATATTAAATTGTCTCGACTATTATGCTATTTCTAAATCTCTCGCGTAAACAGTAAAGAAATAAACTTTTAAATAAAAAAAAAGGGGGAAAAAAGATAAAGCATAGATACAGGAATATTGTGAAAATTTCAGTTAAATTATTTCAATCTGCCCATCTTCATTAGCCCAGTCGGGAAGAACAGTAGGACGTTAAAATCCATTTCATTGTATTACACTTCAATCTGGCCGAGTTAACGCCGTTAGAAAAACAGTTTAGACTCGATTGTCTTTGTCATAGTGACTAAGATAAACTCTCGATTATCCATTTTTAAATTCAATCATTAACTGTCAATCGCACATTTAAATATGTTAAAAAGGGGCAAATATTTACTAGTTAAAGATAAAATGGAGTTTAACATCCTACTGTTCCATACAAACTGGGCTAACGAATACAGAAATAAAAGATACGCTGTTACAACAAAGTGGATAGCTCAGACTTTAACGGTTAAAATGTTATTCCGTCAAAAATATAATTCGTCAATAGGAAGATTAGTCTTATTTTCAAGGAGGATGCTAATTGTAGGCCGGTTGGGGAATACTAACCCGAGTCCTAGCCCTAACCCTTTTAAGAGGGGTAAAAAGTAAATTAGACCCAGGTTCAGTCTTAAAAGGGGTAAGGGTTAGGGTTAGTATTCCCCAAAATTCTCATTTATATTAAGCGGCCATTTTGGACTCCAGAAACACCCGAACCTCCCCAACCGGCCTACAATTAGCATCTCCCAATATTAAAGGCGCATTAATTTGTATACTATTTTGCTTCCTCCTACACATTGATAGGTCAGTGTTTGAAAATAGACATCTATAAAAATTGTCGGAATGTTTCGATTTTTTTACAAAAAGCCAATATTATCCGAGAGATATAACTATGTAATTAAGTAATATCGAGTAAATGACCTATCTAATCTATCGACATTACACCGCTCCGTGATCACAGATTTACTCATTTAATTAAAATGCGTCAATTCCTTTTGAAGTCTGTTTGTACGATCAAGCGGCCATTTTGTATCGCTTCTTTACCCTAGTCTTAACAGTACGTGATAGTGCAATGTTTCATCTAATATACTTATTAGAGGAATATTAATCAAATATTAATATAAAAAAAATGCGTCAATTCCTTTTGAAGTCTGTTTATAGGATCAAGCGGCCATTTTGTACCGCTTCTTCACCCTAGTCGGAACAGTACGTGATAGTGTAATGTTTCATCTAATATACTTAATATAGGAATATTAATCAAATTTTTTTCTCATGCCCCTCTCTTGTCGTGATTTATATCATATGTGTTAAGCGAGATAATTGGAATTGTTCGTTTCGTTAAATGATACCAGCTAGCGTAGTTTTTCGTGGTTAATCTAAAATTGAGATTATAAACGGAAGGAAATAAGTGGCAAGATGGATGTTTGGAAGGTTTTATACTACATATATCAAATAAACGAGTAAAATGATTATTATTCATCCTACGGTTCCGGGAGATCTTAAGTGGTGCTGCGCTGCATGCATTACAAAGATCGTTGATTTTGATAATTTAAATTTGTATGTTATCTCCAGCAAAATGAAACGTTTTTTTTTTTTTTTATAAAATTCCAAAATTACTCAATCTCACTTTTTTACTGAAGTTTTACTTTCTAATTTGGTTTCAATAGAACGAAATATTAGTTTAAACAATATTTTATTCAATAAGATGAATTGGGTTGAGCAACAGGCAAAGGCCTATATAAGTTCTCTCCAGAAATTTACTCGTCAATGTGTGTGCTTTATGTTTCTGGATACAGACAAAACGATGCGCATCTGTGTACAAATTGGCGTACACAGAATAACCCTTAATATGAAGAGTATACGAAAAGGACGCATTGCATCTTCACGTCTTCATTTGCCATGTTCAAACAGAACATGTACAACTTTAAACCCTATTTCACTTGCTTTAACTAGTTTCACACGTCTCTAATTCTAATATATTTTCATTTTTTGTATTTTTCAGTTCACTCTAAAGAAGAAACAACAGAACAGAAGTCAGAGGATGAGTCGTTATCGAGGATGAAGCGAGGTGGTCTAAACATGCTGAGGTTAGGTCGTGGGCTCCAGATGTTGCGCTTAGGAAAACGGACAAATTTCCCCATGTTCAGAATGGGTCGTTCGCAGCCCGAGTCTGAAGATAGTGATGAACAACTTAAAGAACTTATTTTAGAAATTTTATTGCAACAGCAGGACGAAAAGGCCGCACTTGAAGATTATAGCTACCCACATCCTCCCTCATACCCCCGGTTTAAAAGATCTCTCCCCGATTATCCCGAAGCCCCAAAAGAAGTTGAAATCCCAGATTTAGGCAAATTACACGAAGGTGGTTTTGAAGATAAAAATGATGACGTTAAGGTCGATGAATATTATCCAGTTAGTTATCCAGAGTTGGAAAATGATGTGGACTATGAAAAACGAGCATTGGGAATGTTACGCCTTGGTCGCTCCGGTACCGATGATGAAATAACAGAAGAACAAAAGCGTCGTATGAGCATGTTAAGAATGGGCAAACGACCAATGAGCATGCTTAGAATGGGAAAACGACCAATGAGTATGCTTAGAATGGGAAAACGGCCAATGAGTATGTTACGAATGGGCAAACGACCAATGAGCATGCTTAGAATGGGAAAACGGCCAATGAGTATGTTACGAATGGGCAAACGACCAATGAGCATGCTAAGAATGGGGAAACGACCAATGAGCATGCTTAGAATGGGAAAACGACCAATGAGTATGTTACGAATGGGCAAAAAATCCGATGATGAACATTCCGTGGAAACAAGGGGGCTGTCCATGCTCAGGCTAGGGAGAAGTACATAAACACTTCCGGTTTCCGGTGCTGTTTCTCATTGAAAATAGAAGCGAAATTATCATTTATAAACAAGAAAACAACCTTTCAAATTGTGCAATAATAACCCCTCCCACGACTCTTGACTGTGTATCCGAAAATCTCTTCCCCCCTGTTTTGTGAGTAATTTTTTTTTGTTACTTTCTCTTAAACGTGAACAAGTTGACAGGATTTTAAATTCGTACCCCGGCTATATATGAAATTGTTAATTATATGAAAGTGGTATGAGATGTTCTAGAAATAGTACGCATGTCCGTTCTCGTACAATGTTGTTCTTCGGATGACAGATTGGAACTAGATTGACCGATGGACAAACCACAGCTGAAGAATCCAGTAATACTACCGACCTTTCACATTCAGCGCCCGACACCATTTCTCACATTTCCATATTTTTAATTACTCCCGAATCATTTAAACCGAAATTGTAAAACTTTCGTCAATAGTTCCGCTACCACCAGTTTGATCTTGTGCTTTTTGAAGTCCTTTTTTGCTGTGAACGTACGGGATTTGTGACCAATCCGGCATCAGCAAGACTTTATCGAACGATTTTTAATCGTTAGAAGAGGGTAAGATCAAAGATAAGTTTAAAACGGAAAGAAATTATTTAACGCTTATTACACTGAAGGTACGTTAACATGAATAACACCAATCGAAACGAAACGAAACTGTCATGTTTTATTGTCTTGACGTTAAATTCTCGAAACACTAAACCTAACCCACACCCACACAATCATGGCTTAAATTAGGAACTAAAAACAAAAATTCCAGTGGGTCAGTTGTAATCAATTGAGAGTGCACCTTTAAGACGAAAGAAGTGGTATCGAGTGGTAGAAGAAGGGTAAGCACACCCTGGCTATATCACGATAATGTCCTCTACCTAATATTCAGAAAACACAAACCTCCTTTGTGATTTTATTTCGTTTTGTAACGGAATACCTTAAAACATTCCATTTATTGTTTTTGTTTAGCGTGGGTAACTCATGCCCCCTTCCACCATATCTTTCCCCTTAGAAGCTCTGACGTTTCCTCTTGTATTAATAAGTAATATATTATATATATCTATTTATTTAGCGGTGTACGCTAATAATTAAAATGTATGCCAACATGTGTATGTTTAATTGATATGTTGCCTTTTCGGTGGCTGTTAAAACAATAACAATAATAATAATAATTCGTTTTTTGTAAAATATTTGAAATAAGAAATAAACAATTCTAATTTTTACAGAAAACGCCCTTCAGTTTCGTTTCAGTTGTAAATTTGTAATGTTTGTTTTTCATCCAACCACAATAAAAATGAAAGGTTTTGACATGACGTCACTAGTAGTTTTTGCACCAGGGCTGTTTTCCATCAGGAGTTTGATGACAGTACTGGTATCACAGATTGGGACGAAGAAAATACTACAGCGTCATAAAGTCCCCTTTAAAGCTGATTTGTAAGATCGTAGCAAGGGCGTGATTGGTGTATGACACAAACTAAGTCATTTGGGGAATAACATATGGTTCAAATTATATTACATTAATTCGCTTGCGCGCAGGGGTCGTTAGCAGAGGTAGGAGTCCGGAGAAACCCCACGAATTTGGGCAGGCGACCCTACTCCACGTCACGTACAACCGCGTGATTAAAATCACGGCACTTGACTCAATCACAGACCTTATAGTGCAAAACGATCGTGTTTAAACACCATTCGCCCCCTTCCCCATACCCAACCCGCGTGAAAGAAAGGCATTAAAACCAGTATAGGGCCTATTATTATGTTTATTTTCCCGTAGTCTCTTTGACAATGTTGTCGGGCACGTTACCTTCCCGATGACATCAGATTGTGGAATTGGTGGAACTGAATTGAAAGGGGCGTCGGCGTGGGGTGGGGTGGAGTAATCCCCTACCATTCTCCACCAACTAGACTACTGAAAATGATACCAATATTTACAAAAAGCATATATTAAGCTTATAATGGGGAAGAGGGTCGGGATGGCCTAGTGGTCTAGGATGCCGCGCTTCGACCTCTAGCTGGCCGGTCACCTCTAGTGTGAGCGTAATTATGTGACATGGAGATAGGGGCGCCTTTTAAACATCGTGGGTTTCCTTCGGGAACTCCGGTTTCCTCCCACTGCTAAAGACTCCTAAGCGCCAGCGAATTATTGAAATAAAAATTGAAAACCATACGTTAGTCCCAAAATGACCTAGTTTGTGTCCAGTGGACGTTAAACCCCACTCTCTCTCTCTGTCTCTCTCTCTCTCTCTCTCCCTCTCTCTCTCTCACTCTATAATGGGGAAATATCAAAAAAACAAGAAAGAAAAATAAGGCAAATAAACCTATATTCATGGGACAGCCGTAATAAACATGGGTTAAAAGATATGACATTTTTTTTAAATAAAACATGCAGACTAATGTTACACAGTTTGGGGTAGTGAATTCCTGGATAAAGAGTTCAAGAAGATGGCTAAAGAGGGAACGATATATACTTCTCCAGGAAATTCAGGGTTTGATTATCAGAGATAAGATCGCTATTGGTTTAATGAATTACATGTATTGACATTACATCGTGGTACTGATGATGCACTTGGTGAGAGACAGAGAGTGAGTGAGAAATGGGGTTTAACGTCCACTCGACACAAAATTGGTAATTTTGGGACTAACATATGTTTTAATTTTATTTCATTAATTCGCGCGTAGGGGTCTTTAGCAGTGGGAGGAAATCGGATGACTCTGAGAAAACCCACGAGGTTGGCCAGATAATCCTACTCTTGGTCACGTACAACCGGGGATTCGAAACCACGCCCGTTGACTGAATGACAGGCCCTATGATACAGTGCGCACGTGCTAATAATTCGGCCACCCAACCCCGATTGCTCTGGTCGTATATTGGGGGTCGTATACTGTCGCGCTTTGACCTCTAGCTGGCCTATCACCTCTGGCTTGCGGCTGTGGTTTCGAGCCCTGGTGTGAGCGTATCTGGCATGGAAATAGGGGCGCCTTCTCAACCTCTTGGGTTTCCCTCGGGCACCCCAGTTTCCTCCCACATACTCCAGTTCTCTCTCTCTCTCTCTCTCTCTCTCTTTCTCTCTCTCTCTCTCTCTCTGGTCGTGTAACCCTTCAAGGTTGGCGTACTAATGACATTCTATCCTTACAGAGAAAATAAGTTACCAGTGAATTAGTAGGTTATGTTCTTCTACGCGTGAAACTTGACAGATCACTGGACTAAATAAGTTAATCACCTTATCCAAAATCCAGATCATACAAAATTACAGCAAATATCATTTTATCAACGTTCAAACAACAGACTGTCGCTGAAGTCGAGGGGTCAGAGACGGAGAATTGTGGTTAAACGTCACAGATTATATAATTTTGGGACTAACATACGGTTCAATTCTTTTTCAATAATTCTCTTGTCCGTATGGATCATAAGCAGTTTGGGACGGGAGGGTAGGAAGAACCCCCATGAGGTTGGACAGGCGATTCTACTCCCTTTTCCGATCGGTCAGAGTACAGCAGCATCAGACTCATGTCTAGAATATCATGTGCATTTTGCACACAGAGAACTATCTACTCTTTTTTAAGAATAGATCTCTGCCTTAAATGACCGCCATATATTCAAATATTAGTTCTACTACATTTCACATCTGACTTACGCACACAGATTAAAATAAACATTTTAATTTAATCAGACGAAAGCGGAATGAATACTTCTCAAAATTCTTAAGCAATATACTTGATGTTTTCCACTAAAATCGTTGATTTAGGGATTAAAGAGTCGGTCAACTAGCTTAGTGAATGAACAGAAGATGGCCGCGGAAGTCTACCAGCAATACCCGTCAGACGGGGGTGGCGTACTTACAGAGCTGCGGTGACTAGAAAATGCACATGGTCGCTGTCAAGCGTGAACACAACTCGAGAAATGTCCCCAACAATAACAAACTTGAAAAAAGTCGTATTCTCAAAGCTTTCCAGTTTAGATCGAAGAACCTTGGTGTTTGTTTTGAAAATGCCGAAAATAAACGCCGTGACTCGGCGATCATTAGCAACCATGGTGACGACAGCACGATAGCTGGCGTTTTCACCTCGCTTATGGCGATCTTAACGCGCTCTAAAACCATTTTAAATCGCCGTAGCAGCGAAGTAAGGACGCCACTCGGTCTGACCGTGGTATTAGAGTGGCACTAGGATCTGAGTTGAGTTCGAACCTGGTCGTCGGCCTAGTCGAAACTTCAGGAAATTTTAAGCCCGATCTTTACTCGGCAGGGGTGGTCGTTTATGGGTATTCGTTTGGAAATGACGACAATACCAAGTTCATTAGACGGAAACGCTAAAGGTTGGGCACATACCCACAGGGAGAGGGGTGTAATATAGGCTATGCCTGTTCCCCAATCCCTATTCAGATACAAATATGAATAAAAATATTGCTTATAAAAAAATAATCATAGATTATCCTGTATCTGGTGCATTAATTATATTCCTCAAAATTATATTGTTCTACTCTAGACAAAATGATGATATTATCCGGGGAATAAAATACGTGTGCGGTGTTGGAGAGGAGGATTTTGCCAGACCAGCTGCGTTTCCGTGTACCCTTACTATTCACCAATTACAAATTTACTCTTCATATTATTATATTAATCGAAGGGCTGGGTGAGAAAATTCATTGTTAATTGACTTCGTGGTTCCCCCTTGTCAGTAGTGCATTACAGGGGGCCTGATAAGAACAGCTTTCTAGTTGTTCGGGCGGAACGACAAACCAAGGACCCGTGTACACGTAAATGATCCCTTGGCAGTTTGGTCTAGGCACCATTTATTTTCAGCCATTACTGACCCAGAATTTAAAAAAAACCCACAAAGTTCCATTTTCAAGACATTTGGAATCAAGCTTAAAATAAAAATTATTCAATCGATCTATTTGTGAGTGGTTTAAATTCTTGTTGATTAATGCATTCAAACATTCAAGTAGAAACTTATAAAAACAATGAACGATAAAGTAGCCTATTGGATTATCTATAGATGTACTTACCACGGTCAAGTACCCAATTGGCATATAGACAGTCATTTAACGATTTCTAAACAATCTATGCTAGTGTATCATGTTTCAATCTATACTAAAAGGGGACGCAGGACGGAGGGTCTTACAAGTACAGCTGTCTAGTCGTTCGGATGGGACGGAAAACCGAGGTCCCGAATACACGTAAACGACCCCTTGACAGTGAGAATTCGATATAAGAGGCGTCCGTAGTACCACTGTCTACGCAAAATTCGCCTCATTGCACACTGTATGGTGTATGCCCGTCTTTATAGCCCAGGGAGCAGAGCGGTAGAACGTTAAACCACATTTATTTCAATTAAAGGGTGAGGCTAATAATGCCTGTATGATAAGGTATATCATTCAGTCAACTGGCCTGGTTTCGATTCCCTGGTTGTACGTGACACGCGGTAGAGACGCCTATCTAACCCCGTGGGTTTTCTTCGGGGTCCACCGATTTCCCCCCACTGCTAAAGTGTGGGGGTGGGGTGGGATGGCCTAGTAGTCTATGGGATAAATTCCAGTCTGCATACCGAGTAGCACACAGCACAGAAACTGCTCTCAACTGTGTATTGGAATCAGCTAAGCGATCTGTTGACAATGGTGACGTGTCAATATTGGTGCTACTTGATTTATCAGCAGCCTTTGACACAATTGATCACAGGAAGCTTCTGCATCGTCTTGAGGGTGATTATAGAAACAGTTCAGTTGCCTTAAATTGGTTCTCGTCATATTTGTCTGGAAGGTCACAAGCTGTAGCAATCGGAAAAGCTGTCTCAAACTCAGTGACTTTAACATGTGGTGTGCCTCAAGAGTCCGTTCTTGGACCAATACTGTCTCTACACTAAACCCCTCGTGGAGCATCTGGTTTCTCATCACTGCTATGCTGACGAAACCCAGCTCATCGACATCTTCTCCCCATCATATACATTACATATGGCAACTTTCGGCGTGTCATAAAATGGAAGAGTGTATCCAAGATATACAGCTATGGATGGATCAAAATATGCTGAAATTAAACGCCGAAAAGACAGAGGCTATCCGGTGTGCACCTCCTGCCCGACTCCAGAAATGTGCAATTACTTCCCTTAATGTTAACGATACAACTATCCCTTTCTCTTCATCTGTAAAAATCCTTGGTATTCATCTGGACTCGTCTCTTACAATGGAAACCCACATCAGCTATTTATGCAAGGTTTCACACTATCACCTGCGAAACATAGGATCGATAAGGCACCTCATAACTAGGGATGCAGCCGTCACCCTTGTACGCTGTATTATCATGTCAAGGCTCGATTATGGAAATAGTTTGTTAGAAGGCATTTCGAAAGAACAGCTATATCGGCTTCAACAAATTCAGAATCGCTGTGCCAGAATCGTCACGCGGACTAAGCTGCGGTCTCACATATCTCCAGCTCTAAATGCCCTACACTGGCTTAGAATTCAGGAACGGATAGAATTTAAAGTGCTCTCCTTAGCATTTCAAACAGTGTCAAAAATGGCTCCACCATACCTACAGGATATTGTTCATCCATATGTTCCATCCAGGTCTCTTCGCTCGAACGATAAATGAATACTTGAGACGCCTAAATTCAAATTGAAAATATTTGGTGCCAGATCTTTTTCATATATCTCTGCAACGCTTTGGAATTCATTGCCCCTAAAACTAAATTCTGCTGAAACATTAACTACATTTAAATCAAACTTAAAGACACATCTTTTCAAACGTTATATTTAAAATAGGACATTATCATGTGCGTTTAGTGTTGTAGTGTGCTTGGTGTGTGGTCAGCGCTTAGAGCATTTCCCTATTGTGATGTGGATTTTAGCGCATTATAAGACTCCTTATTATTATTATTAGTCTAGAGTGCCGCGCTTCGACCTCTAACTGACCGTTCACCTCTGGCTTGCGGCTGTGGTTTTGAGCACAAGTGTGAGCGTATGTGACATGGAGATAGGGGCGCCTTCTCAACCTTGTGGGTTTCCCCCGGGCACTCCGGTTTCCTCCCACTGCTAAAGACCCCTACGCGCAAGCGAATTATTGAAATACAAATTGAAAACCATACGTTAGTCCTAAAATGACCTAGTTTGTGTCGAGTGTCGAGTGGGCGTTAAAACCCAATTTCTATCTCCCTTTCTCTCTCTCTCTCACTGCTAAAGACACCTAAAATAAAATAGAACCATGTGTCAGTTCAAAAATGACCTAGCCTGTGTCGAGTGAACGTTTATTCCCCCCCCCCCGCACACACACACACACACACACAAACACACACACATACAGGCATATCACAGTTTTGAAGGACCATCGTATTTCACGCCATTTCGGGGACCAGTACTAGCGCTATTGCTATTGAGCTATAAATTGTTCTCGGGCACGCGTTTAACCGAACTTTACTCAGTCAGAATAATCTAGAATGGCTATCGCCAATACCTTTGAAGATATCTCAGATGGTTTATCTTGTGGTTTTTGAGGTCTGCTTGGGATTTTGGGGATTTAGAGGTCCCTTCTAAAAATATAACTGTGTGTTTATGACTAGTGTAAAGATTATGAGGACCCCCGTCAGATGAATAAGATACTAAGTGCTAATTTATAACAAATAAACCATGCGGCCAATGGAGCTTTTTATGATTTACTTCATCTATTTATATTGTTTTCGAGGGGGTGGGGGATGAAACGATGTGGTTTACATTCATTGTCAAAGGGTAATTTAGCAACAACAGGAAAACCATATAAAATCCCATTGGGAATGGGAAATAAAACAACCACAGGACAATGATTGGATAAATTGACACTGGGACAGTTTTTGGGACCCGAAGCGTTTACAGAGATAGTTGCTTAAACATACATTATACAAGAGATTAATCTGCCTGTAGCAGGTCTTTCTTTAAGGCCTGAAATGTTATATAAACTATTGAGGCTGCAATGGTTTTTATCAATAAAAACTGAGCTGTCGTCTAATTTAATGCTGACTGCATATTATTGTAATTTGTAGTTCCCCGTGGCTTTCAGAGATCCATATAATAGTGTGTATATTAATTGTGGTTAAAAGTGTGAAACTAACAAAAAATTTATTTATTTTAATACATATTGATCACAAATTAAAATAAGGTCAATGAGAAAAATGATAGGTCCTCTGATCATTGCGCTGTATCTTAAACACTGTGTAAAAAATAAACTCATGCTGTTAACACTCTGAAATATTGCAACTGAAAGAGGACCGAAAGGAAGAATCTTTTCATCACTGGTTAATTTTTAAAGGAAACAAGGACACTTTATTTATGGTAGAAAAGTAAAAAAGGCCATAACACCAACATCCGCTTTATTCACTTCTGGTGTATCGCTTAGGAAAGCAATGTGAAATGAAATTGTTTTGTTTTTTTGTCAAAACTTCACTTCGACACGACTCAGGTATCAAATCTATCGAAAACAATACTTAAATAATTGCTATTTCCATGCGCACACTACCCTTATTACTGGGTGTTGCTAAAGGGGCCGGGGATATTAATTATAAGTAGTAACTACAGGGTGTAATAGGACAGCAGGGTCTTGAAACTAAAGATTGATTTCCTTACTAAGCTGTGGGTGGCCCAAAAGTTAACCGCATGTTGGATCAAGTCAGTCATTGAATCAAGGAGCGTGGTTTCGATTCCTCCCACATACACGCCTGTCCAATCTTATTGGTTTTCTCCAGGTTCTCCGGTTTCCTCCCACTGTTAAAGACCCCTACGCATAAACAAATTATTTATTGAAATAAAATTGAACCATATGTTAGTCAGGAAATGACCTAGTTTTTGTCGAGTAGACATTAAACCACATTTCTCTCTCCATTACGAAGCTGCCAAATTCTAGGGCATACAGTCTGTTGCAAAGACAACTGCCTCTATTGATATCAAAACATGATCCAGGTAGATACTATTACATGTATCTACAGTGCTATTGGTCAAGGTTGTTAACTTTTAGTTTGGAGCAGTTATGCTTAGTCAACTTATAACAAGGAAATAGTAACACAGTTTCATATAAGGCACTCTTCTTGTATTAATAATTACATTTTACACCAAACAATGACACTGTTATGAACTTTCAAAAAAAAAATGGCATTGTTATGACTTTTACATTTTTCACCAAAAAATGGCACTGTTATGACTTTTACATTTTTCACCAAAAAATTTAACTGTTATGACTTTACATTTTGCAACAAAAATGGCACTGTTATGACTTTTACATTTTACACCAAAAAATGGCAGTGCTATGACTTTTACATTTTCACCAAAAAATGGCACTTTTATGACTTTTACATTTTTCACCCAAAAATTTCACTGTTATGACTTCTACATTTTGCACAAAAAAATGGCACTGTTATGGCTTTTTTACATTTTACACCAAAAAATGTCAGTGTTATGACTTTACATTTTGCAACAAGAATGACAATGGCAATGTTATGACTTTTACATTTTACAACAAAAATTGCACCAAGATACATAGAGCTGAACAATAATGGAACAATTTAAAACATAAATGAAAAAATAGTTGCCAGGCAACGAAACATACGCCCACACAGCAGCTAAATCGTCCGAGCAGTCAACAATAGTTGTCGCATATTAAGTTATTATTAGAAAATCGTTAGAATTTGTTTGGTTTTTATTAAGTTCTGCCCCATGCTAAATTACCATGCAACAGTGATATAATCAAACGTTTTTTAAAATCGGATAATAATTTTGACGTCCAGAGGGACCACAAGCTAAAAAGGGCGATTTTTCGGACAATCAGTGGCCATAATTCAGGAAGTTACTATCCGATGGGTGCAAATATCGAAAGGAACCAAGATCTTTGGGTTATTAATATACATGTCCAGTTTTATCATAATCGGTTCAAAATTGTGACCTATATAAGGTCCACAAGCTGAAAACGTGATTTTTCGTACAATCAGGGGCCATAATCCACGAAGTTTCGATCCGATACATGCCAATATCAAAAGCAGCCGAGATCTTGTGGGGATAAACCTATATTTCAAGTTTCGTCAAAATTGATAAGATTTGTGACCTGTAGAGAGTCCACAAACATATTGTAGACGGACGGACGGACGGACGGACAGGGACAACGACAATAAACGTCCACATGAAAATGTGGGCGTATAAAAAAATAATATTATTCAGGAAATTAAGCACTGCTTGTGCTCACATTTTGTTTTAAACCAGGTTACATAGGTACAGATTGATATCGCACTGCCCCGGCCAAAAAACATATAACGCCTGCAAAATTTTCTATTTTCTCTTCTTTTTGTTGACAATGTTTTTCACGCAACTTTTAACCTGTAGCCAGGTCCGAGATACCAGAATACCGTTGCTGGTTTTAATAGCATTTTCACATTGTCTTTTCCCAACACCAGATATTTTTTGCTGTTCTATGTTATCAGCAAAAAATGTTTCAACAAAGTGTTTTTCTGCCACTGACCATGGTTTATGTATACATTTCTTTCCACATTTTGCAACAAAAATGGCAATGTTATGACTTTTACATTTTACAACAAAAATTGCACCGAGATACACAGAGCTGAACAATAATGGAACAATTTAAAACATAAATGAAAAAATAAGTTGCCAGGCAACGAAACATACGTCCACACAGCAGCTAAGTCGTCCGAGCAGTCAACAAGAGTTGTCGCATATTAAGTTATTATTAGAAAATCGTTAGAATTTGTTTGGTTTTCATTAAGTTCTGCCCCATGCTAAATTACCATGCAGCAGTGATATAATCAGACGTTTTTTTAAATCGGATAATAATTTTGACGTCCAGAGGGACCACAAGCTAAAAAGGGTGATTTTTCGGACAATCAGGGGCCATAATTTAGGAAGTTACGATCCGATGGACGCAAATATCCAGAGGAACCAAGATCTTTGGGTTATTAATATATGAGATTAACAGAAAATTCATAAGTTGAATTTAGTACCTGTATTAACAGTATCACTGGTAGTAGAAGTAACCTGTGTTTCTTCAAGCTTGTCAGAATAACTGGTACTTGATTTGTCAGAATAAGTGGTACTTGGCTTGTCAGAATAAGTGGTACTTGGCTTGTCAAAATAACTGGTACTTGGCTTATTCCTGTGATTAATTTCTGAATGAATAAAAAAGTTACAAATTCATGTACATTCTTCAATCAAAATAGAACTTGTTTTATTAATCCCCTAAAAATTTGGGGTAATCTAATGCCTTTTTACAGATCTTCAAGATGTAAACACTCCAGAAGGATTTTGCGGTAACAACTGAGACAGTTATTACAGCAACCTGGGAAAACAAGTTTGTAAAACTTGGATTTCTGATACCCTTGTCGAAGAATAAATTCTAATCCATTTAGCCATTGATCTTTGCTATAAATAACTGAAAAGCCACAGATTATAAGCCACCATAACCACCCTAGCGCGCCGAGCCGTCAACATCTGCGATGATCAATCTATAACTACAGAACTAGACCACATAGAAACTACTCTCACTAACTTCAACAACTACCCCCAGCAATTAGTTAAGAAAATCATCAAGACAACCACCAAGCCTTCCACAGATGTTAGTAAACCGAAACCTGATACACCAGCAGTAAGAATTACTATACCATTCCAAGGAAAACTGTCATACCACCTTAGAAGACTCCTCACTCCAACAGGCATCCAAGTGACGTTCACAAAAGGAAGGACCCTTAAAGACATACTCAAAGCCAATGGTAAACTTCCCCCAACCATACAACCGACTCCCAAAGAATGCGTCTATGAAGTCGTCTGCAGCTGTGACAGCAAGTACATTGGAGAAACGAGACAACCCCTTGACAAAAGAATCAGCCAGCACAAATCCAAGTCTTCTACCACCAACTCGGCCGTAGCCCAACACTTACAATCTAATCAAGGACACAGAATTAAAACTTATACTACTCTTGCAGCAAACCTTCCTGTAGAAAAGACCCGAAAACTGATTGAGGCGATACACATCAAAAGAAACAGTCCAGACCTCAACCGCGACGCAGGGATATTTCTACCAAGTGCTTATGATAGTTTAATTAAATAACTTTATTGTGTTCATTAAATAACTATATTGTGTTCGTTATCAACCCTAACTATTTGTTAGCATGTGAAATAGAAGGCCGTACTAGAAACTCTTTTAAATCATTATGAATTTTTTCACCTCTCTCAATTATGTGTCCTAGTATAATTATACCAACATCAATATTTTTATATATTTTTTATATTTGTTACATTATAGGTTTTCTTAAGTATTAAATTGAATATATATTTAAAAGTTAATTAGTGTATCTAGGCATTCTGTTGATGGTCTTATACTTATCATTATAGCTACTTAATTGCTTTATCTAACTAAGCTTCACTTCACCCTAGTTAATTAAGTCTTTGTAGAATACCACCTCCCTTGATCATGTTGTTGTCTTGTGTGGCTTCAGGAATTTGTTGTTATAGTTTTTCTGTATAAATTGACCTCACATTTTTGTATTACTGTATTAGCTTGATAACGTTGAGAGAATACTCTTCGAAACGTCGCTCAAATAAATAAGTAGCTGTTATTCCATAAGTATGTGTTAGTTTTATTGTTTTGATATCATTCTCTGTTGAGCACTTACTAAGCAAACTTCACATGGTCAATGTTCCTAAATCGCAATAACTTTCCCTTTAATTGTCAGACAGGTACTAAATTTGAAAGAAACCTATTAATAAATGCAAATAGCAATAAAAGAAAACTATCTGGTATGGGTATAATATCACTTTCCATAGAATCATCACTCTCTTCTGACGGTGGGACAAAGTCGCCCTCATTATCATCGCTGTACAGTTCATCATCAGAAGCATTTTCAAGTGTAGTAATAGTATGGGTACCATCTTTATTTGTAGTATGTGTTCTATATTTAACAGCAGTATGGGTATCATTTTCCGGTGGCATGACAAAGTCGCTCTCATCGGAAAACAGATCATCAGAATAATTCCAACCCTCAGTAGCATAAGCATCACCTTGATCTATAGTAGTTTGGGTATAGTCTTTATCGGAAGTGGTATGGGTATCCATTTGATTAGTAGTATGGGTATCTATTTGATCAGTAGTAGTTTGGGTATTGTATTTATCATTGGCAGTATTGGTATCGTCTTTATCGGTAGAAATATCAGTACTGAAGCGATCAGTAGTAGTTTTGGTATCGTTTGTGATATCAGTATCATCTTTATTGGTAGTGGTATCAGTATCATCTTTATCAGTAGTAGTATCAGTATCGTCTTTATCAGTAGTAGTATCAGTATGGTCTTTATCAGTAGTAGTATCAGTATCGTCTTTATCAGTAGTAGTATCAGTATCGTCTATATCAGTAGTAGTATCAGTATGGTCTTTATCAGTAGTAGTATCAGTATGGTCTTTATCAGTAGTAGTATCAGTATGGTCTTTATCGGTAGTAGTACAAGAATAGTCTTCATTGGTAGCATAGGTGTCCTCATTGATGGTAGTGTGGGTACCGTGTTTAATGGTAGTAGTACGGGTATCATCTTTATCAATAGTAGTATCTTTATTGTCTTTATTGGCAGTGCATGTATTATGGATATTGTCTTCATTGGTAGTAGTATGGTTGCTTTCTTTATTGGTAGAAGTATGGGTATCATTTTTATCAGTAGAAGTATGAGTATCATCTTTATCGGTAGTAGTATCCATACCATCTTTTTTGGTAGTAGTATGGGTACCGTCTTAATCTGTAGAAGTATGGGTACTGTCTGTATTCGTAGTGGTATCCATATCATCTTTATCGGGAGTAGTGTGGGTACTATCTATATCGATAGTACTGTGGGTACCGTCTTTATCGGTAGAAGTATGGGTACTGTCTTTATTCGTAGCAGTATGAGTATCAGCTTTAACGTTAGTGGTATTGTCTTCATTGGTAGTAGTATGAGTACTTTCTTTATCGGTAGAAGTATGGGTATCATTTTCATCAGTAGAGGTATGAGTATCATCTTTATCGGTAATAGTACGAGTATCAGCTTTATCGGTAGAAGTATGGGTATCATTTTTATCGGTAGAAGTATGGGTACCATCTTTATTAGCAGTAGTATCCATACTATCTTTATCGGTAGTAGTGTGGTTACCGTCTTTATTGGCAGAAGTATGGGTATCGTCTTTATCTGTAGAAGTATGGGTACTGTCTTTATTCGTAGTAGTATCCATACCATCTTTATCGGTAGTAGTGTGGGTACTATCTTTATCCGTAGTAGTATGGGTACAGTCTTTATCAGCGGAAGTATGGGTACCGTCTTTATTCGTAGTAGTATGGGTACAGTCTTTATCAGCGGAAGTATGGGTACCGTCTTTATTCGTAGTAGTATGGGTATCAGCTTTATTGTTAGTAGTATGGGCGTCGTCTTTATTGGTAGTAGTATGGGTACTTTCTTTATCGGTAGAAGTATGGGTATGGGTATCATTTTTATCAGAAGTATGTGTATCATCTTTGTGAGTAGAAGTATGAGTACTGTCTTTATTGGCAGTAGTGTGGGTACCATATTTATCGGTCGTAGTATGGGTACCATCTTTATTGGTAGTGGTATTGGTACCATCCTTATTGCTAGTAAATTGAGTATCAAATTTAATGATAGCAGTTTTCAAATCTCTTTCATACTTTTTTAACAAACATTTTTTGGTTTTGAGTTTTTCGGAAATGAAATGAAAATGAAATGGGGTTTAACGTCCTATTGTTCTTCTATTCTCTGAACTGGGCTAATGAAGACGGGCATTTAAATAACCAAAGTGATAATTATATTTCTAGCCAACAGGGAAAAAACAACAGCTTATTTACATGTAATTGATAGGACTATTCACATATATTTGAACAATGAGAATTTTATTGAATACGCTAGATAATACATGTATAGCAGAGACTGAAAATTTATGTTGACATACTCCTGAATGCTGAATGAATAGGTATTATAGGCAAAATAGTGTATTCAAGCAAAATAGTGTAATATTCTTGATGGAAAATAAAATCTAATGATTGAAATGGTAACAAATTCCACGTAGATCACAAGTCTTATTCGCTTCCGTTTTCGCAAAAAACCGTTCCTTGTAAAAAATTTACGAAAAAATGTGGAATGCATTTCATCCGAAGTAAACGTTATGTGTTTGCGGATGGAATGAACTGTTTTAGTGTAAAAATAACACGAAAATGATTCCCGAATACAGAATAGATCGGTATAAGACATACTTTATGACTAATTCTACCAAATTTTACCAATGTGAGGGCACTTATTGTAATATATCTACGCTTAGACACTTTACAAAATGTCGAGCGTTACGTTGTCATCTCGAGTTGAAATGTAAAAAAATCGTACAAAACTGAAGAAAAAAAAAGAGAAAGAGAGTGAAATGGGGTTTAACGCCCACTTAACACAACTAGGTCATTTCGTGACTAACATATGTGTTTTTTTAAAATTTTATTTCAATAATCCGCTGGTGCGTAGGGGTCTTTAGCCGTGGGAGGAAACCGGAGTGCCCGGAGGAAACCCACGAGGTTGAGAAGGCGCCCATATATCCATGCCACATACGCTCACACCAGGACTCGAAACCACAGTCGCAAGCCAGAGGTGACCGGCCAGCTAGAGGTCTAAGCGCAACACTCTAGACCACTAAGCCATCCCAACCCCCAAACTGAAGGAAAGATATTGTTATTTTTACAGTGGCTAGAGACCGTGGTGTTGTCCTAATTCAGACCTTAATCATTATAAAACACTTTTATCACTAATATTTTGTTTGGAATTTGGAGCCTTACCCAATAGGTACCAATTTTCAGGAGTTTGGCTCCATCCAAACTATGAGGGTTTCAATTTGTTTTGTTTTTAACAATATGTAATTTTCATGTAGGTATATTATATTGTATTTTCTGTCTCACATGACTTACATCAATAAGGAACGATAACAAAATAATAACTAATATAAATATATTTTTATTTTCAACATGTCCAAGCTTATTGCTATATTTTGTCTATACAAAACTAATATTATGACTATAGAATAACGAATGAAAATGTTTTGTATCTTTGCAATCAGACGATGTTTATAAAGTGTGTTGATGTTGAAACACGGTGACTGGCATCTGTGAAGGAATAGGGCGCTATCGTCGTGTTGATGACAGTTTGTTTTGTTTACAAATAATCCGTCAAAGTTGTCTCCCCCTGTTTCTGTAAATAATCATACAGCGAATATCTGACAGCACATTCATCAACCCACATAATTATATCAGTAAACGGAAGGGAATGAAGTTTATCGTCTCAGAGAAAGAGAGAGAGAGAGGGGGAGAGAGAGAGAGATGGGGTTTAACGTCCACTCGACACAGCTGAGTCATTTCGGGACTAACATATAATTTAATTTGATTTCAATAATTCGCTTGCGCATAGGGGTATTTAGCAGTGGGGGGGGGGGCGGAGGACCCTGAGAACACCAACGAGGTTGGACAGGCGACCCTACTCCTTGCCACGTACAACCTTGGATTCGAAACCACGTCAGTTGACTCAATGACAGACTTTACGACACAGCGCCCGCACGCCGACAATTCAGCCAGCCAACCTCCCGTTTATCGTCTCATTACCACAATATCCCCATCATTTTGCGACTAACATATGAACTTTCTTATTCTACCACGTGGATCAAGTGGTTAAGTGGGTACGACGCTGGCTCACTGGAGGCCGCGTGTTCGATCCCTGCATTAGCCGAGTTAGTTCATCCAGATTTTTCGGTGTGCCCCCCCCCCCCCGTTGTCAGTGATGCAGGACGGGGGGGGGGGGGGGCTGACAAGGACAGCTGTCTAGTTGATTAACTTTTTCGGCAAAGATCGGGATCGACCCCATTCCCCTAGGTTAGTGACACGACGTCGATGTCCTGGTCTTTTAAAAACAAATCGGTTGCTATATCTGTCTTGTGACGGCTTCATAATTATTTTTAAAAATCGTTTCTTTTTTTTTCCTTATGAGTTTACAAAATATTTAGAAAGCCATTTGTTATAATTACTAAAAGAATCCTTCGGTTTTATTTAATTCTATTTGGAGTATTTCATAAACGGATGTTTGTTGTCGATATGATGTTGATAGCCGGAGATACATTATTTAAAATGAAAGTGTGATTGTGTTCTGTAATATGACTACTAAGTATAAACTTTTATTTTCTAAATGCTTCACAAACAATATTCTAAACATATATTTCTAAACACTCATCATGTCATATTTAAGGCTGGAAATAGATTTTATGGCTATATAAAATCAGAAGTACTTTTATTTTAAATAAATGTGTTATAAACAATATAATACTGTAAAAATATATATTTTTAAAGATCCACTATCTCACATTAAGAGCTGAAAATAGATCTAATGGCAATACTGTTATTTTAAATATATAGCAAGTGCAGGAGAACCGTACAACACACAAAACAAAAATCTACAAGATAAACCTGTGGACAAGACAGAAGACAGACATTGCAAAAAATAAATAATTATATCAAATCGAGTGAATGGGTCTGGGGGTCAGCCTTAAGCGTCCACTGTGCTGTACAGTTCCAGGCCTGTTATGGTACAGGCTTCACTGAAATTATTTACAAAAAAAACGTAACAGAAATGTCGCGACCAATCGTGACGGTGGCCGTCTCTTCAATGACGATAGTCTGCCAGTTGACGTCAGGTGTTAGAACGGGGATTCTCGATTCACAGTCCAGAACGTCCCGAATTGACAGAATTGAGGTGGTGTGAGTAGAATCGTGACGTATTTTAAGTAACAAATAATGTTTCAGCTGCCATGATTGGTTTAGATATTTTTATCCAGTCGACGCATGGCATGCGTTGTAGCCCGAAATTCTCCTTTTTACTCGATTGGCACTATTTTCGAAATAATTAAATTCAGGAACGTTCAATCGAGTACGCCCAACAACAAGGGCGATAATCCGGATAGAAGACGTTAAAATAATAGGTGTAGTGAGCAAACAGGAGCAAAGTCCGACAACGAGAACATTCTGCTAAAGCTCTAATCTAATAGTAAGTACAGGAGGACCACACTACCCGCAAAAGATAAACCTGTTACAAACAATATTCTAATTAAATTTTTTTAAAGACCCATCATTCCATATTAAGGACTGAATTCAGAGGTTAACGCCATATATACAGTCTGAAGTACTTTTATTTTAAATAAATGTGTTGGTCCTAAAACTATTCAGATCAGTCAATGTTAAGTTTTAACATTAGAATGACATTTAGAGTTTAAGTTGGGTTTTCAATGATTCCAAATAGGATATCATACCATCATCTTTAGGTACTGTAGATATATAAAATAAAATAATAATAATTCTCCTTTCCTTTTTATAATCAGTCAGCTCACGTTTGGAAAAGTTATTTTTACATTGTGGTTTCTTTTACATTAAAGAGGACAACGGTGGATCAGTGAGTAGGACGTTCCATGTTCGATTCATGCTCAGGCCGGGAAAGCCCAACGAGATTCACCAGCGTGGTTTCCTCCTTGTCAGTGATGCAGGGCGTAAACGACCCATTACCAGCCAGTTAGAATTCGATATAACAGCACCTCGTAACGCCGCTGTCCGGGCAAAATTTCACTTATAGCACACGGCATACCATAAACCCGTGTTCATTAGCCCAGTCGGAGCGGACCAGTAAAGCCCAACCCATTTTAAATTATTGATGATTGGACCACGAGGTCAATGAGACTGCTCCCACTGATAACGCCCTCTACGAGCTAAGGAACTGTTGTAATCAAAATACCCTATTACCGAAACGAACAAGCCAACAGTGAGGCTGATGTCCCCCGCCGAAATCCCAAAATAATAAGATGACACATATTAATTAATTGAACATTATTTTTTTCAAAATATTAGCTTTAGCTCAAAATATTAATTATTGACTTAGTTAAGACATTCGCCTAATGAGTTATGTTCCAAAGTCTTGACCAATAAAAGTGCTTATCGCTCCTTAGCCAAAGCAGAAAATTTGCAACATTGAACTTAGTCAAGGACTCAAGGTAATGATAAAATGAATCTATACTCTGAGTTCTGAGTTACATTGCCATCACTTCATTACAACTAAAGTTATCGTGCCCCAAAGCATCAACCAATCAGATTTCTTATCGTTCTGCTTACCCTCAGCAGAAAAAGTTGATTAACGAACTTGGTCAATATATCGGTGTAATAAAGCTAAAGCTATACACCAAGTGTCCTCACTCTCACTTAATCAGAACTTAATAAGCATCAACCAATCAAATTGCCTATCTCTGCTTACCCTAAGCAGAAAATGCTCACCTTCGAACCCCATCAATGTATTCACCTAATAGACACCTATGCCAAGTGTGAACATTCTAACTCAATTAGAACGAGAGTTATTGTGTTCCAAAATCTCGACCAATCAAATTGCTTATCATCTTACCAAGAGCAGAACATGTTCATTATCAAACTCAGTCAAGGTATTGATGTAATGAAACTACACACCAATTTCTTTATTTCACCTAATTAGAATTAAAGTTATCGTGCCCCAAAGCATCAACCAATCAAATTGCTTGCCTCTGCTTAAACTAAGCAAAAAATGCTCATCTTCAAATTCCATCAAGACATTGACCCAATAAAAACTCACACTAAGTTTGAACATTCTAACTCAATTAGAATGAGAGTTATTCAGTTCCAAAGTCTCGACCAATCAAATTGCTTATCGCTTTGCTTACCCTGAGCAGAAAATGCTCATTATCGAACTTAGTCAAGATATTGATGTAATGAAACTATACACCAAGTTTCATCACTCTCACTTTATTAGAACTAAAGTTATCGTGTCCCAAAGCATCAACCAATCAAATTGCTTATCTCTGCTTACCCTAAGCGGAAAATGCTCATCTTCGAACTCCATCAAGGTATTGCCATAATAAACACCTACACGAAGTTTGAACATTCTAGCTCAATTAGAACGAGAGTTATTGTGTCCCAAAAAGTGTGACAGACGGACAGACAGACGGACAGACGGACGGACGGACGGACGGACGGACGAACCCATTTTAGTAGTCCCCTGCTTTCTTCGAAAGGCGGGGGACAACTAGTATGATCCCGTCTCCACCCAGCCCTCCCACAACCCCAACTAGACCCCTACCGATATAAATATTGTGCCTTTGTGATCCAACGGGAAGTTGCGCGTGTAATTTCTTCCACACCAGAAACATTTTAGACAAGGAAACTGCCGCGTCTGGAAATGCAAACCTACAATTTCGACTTAAGATAAAAAGTTCTCGTTCGGCAAACCTCGACAGATTCCGGTGCCCTACATCTAGACTCGGCCGTATGATGAAGTCCACCATTTTGGAACTATTTTAAAGGACCCGGATAAACATGGTTGCCCCCAGGAGATGGGTGCCAGTCAAGTCGTCCACAAGCGAAGTCGTCCACAACCGTTGGTGGAGTCATCCACAAGGCATTGGTGATGTCGTCAACAACTATTAGTGATGTCGTCCACAACTAAATTTGTTTATGAATTTGTTAATGAATTTGTTATTTATGGAATAAAACGATTTGCTTTGTTGTTTATTTGCCGGGAGAAAGGGTGACCACGCAGAAAAAAAACTATACTAATTAAAAATACATCGTGTGGACGACTCCAAAAAACGTATTACAATATCCAAAAATTATTTACTTTGTTGTTTATTTACCGAGAGAAAGGGTGACCACGCAGAAAAACTATACTATTTACAAATACATTATGTGTCCAGAAATTATACTAAGTCGTGTGGACGACTCCACCAACGGGTGTGGACAGCTTAACCAGATTTTGGGACTTTTTTGTAAAAGCGGAACGTTTTCCTGTTAAGAGTAAATCGGTAGTCGATAACCGCATCGCAAATGTATGGTCGTAGGTACATATCAATGACTATCATACATCCGAGTCCTGAGATCATTAGGACCCAAGACGCGTAGCGTCGCGGGTTCTAATGTAAAATCTCAGGACATGTCTATTGGACAATATCACCCCTCTAAATGCAAAACATGAAGTGTTTATCGACATTGTAACATGCTATTTACGATTTTAAAAGAAAATACTAAAACAGAGGGGTGTTATTGTCCAATAGATGGTGTCTAATTGACCAATCAAAATGCGAGGTTCACTCTTAGCATGTTACAATGATGGACAGACATAGCCTTTTTGACCTAAACACCTCAATTACTAGTCGTTTCCTATTTTGGAATCTGTTTAAGGGGGCAGAAGTTTATTATGTTGTATACGGTAAGTTGCGTTTCATTGTTCCAACAGCAATAGGGCTGATTGGTTATCGCATACGCGCAGTATCATAAAGTCTGTCATTGAGTCAACTGGCGTGATTTCAATTGCCCGGTTGTACGTTATGTGTGGCTGGTTAACATCGATTCGGCACAAACTATGTCATATCGGGACTAACATTTTTCAATTGTATTTCAATAATCCGCTTGTGCATAGGGGTCTTTAGTAATGGGGGGAAACGGGAGGAACCTGAGAAAAGCCATGAGGTTAGACATGTGATCCTGCTCCTTATCAAAACCACGCCACTTGTCTCACAGATCATCTGGTCAAACGCACACTCCGTTAACCATTCATCCAGCCACCACCTCATTTGATGCAGATTATATAGGGTACTGTGAAACAATCCTGTAAACTGATTTGCACGCCCCCTCCCCCCGCACCATTAATCCAGAACAGTGGGAAGCTAAATACCATATCAGAAAAAGCAACAAGACTGGGTTGCGAGGATGCTAATATGTCCATACTTCAAGACCACAATAAAAATCTCAATGGTCACATAAAGAGAGCTTGGCGATAATGCCATTAAGCCACAGCTTTCAATGACAACATGGACAACCATTACAATTTCTCAATATCGAGAATTATATTCATACGCACGTTTTCACGTCTGCGATGAGAGGCACTACACTTTGATTGAAGTGATATGACCTTTCACCCTTTTGACTTATTGCAGTCAGAGTTTGACAAATAATGGCCGTCCTCTTTGGTCTTAATGACATTGAGAACTTACCGTAAATATTTACCAGTCAGCCAATATTGCAATCTTCAAATCACGCAAATTAAACCGCAGTTTCGTATCTAAAATGATACTAAAATCAATGCGTGTCGGAAATCAGACTATAAGCCTTGCAAGTTACGAAATGACCGTATGTAGGATTTTAAAAGTGGGGTACAGCAGAGTGGTGGGACGTCAATATAATGCTCAAGTTACTGATATTGATCATTATCAAGGGTGTCACTTTATGACTGTCATTTTTGTGGAGGTGGGGGTCGTCATTTCTCGGGGTGCCTTATTTTTCTGGGGGAGCAATATACCCCCCGCACCCCCGCTAGATAAGGCCCTGTAAACACATAATTTGTATAAACACGTTCAAGACAATTCTTTTTGCCGCTTAAAATCCGGATCCGGAATAAGAACACATCCAGGACTAACAAAGCGCGTGATTACGGTAAAGAAAAGACAGGCATTCAATTATATAGCGTCAAGAGACTTTCTAAAAACCGAGAACAGGGAAACAAGAAAAAAAAACGTCATTTCAATTCCATCAATTGAAAAAAAGAAGCCATCACATCACGTTAATCAGTTGTCGAAGCGGGGATAAATCATCCGCCATGAATCACGAGGGGGGGGGGCGGCTAAAGGGTACTATTTTAGACTTTTGAACTTAACGCCGCACTTTCGTACACTACGAAACTGATACTCATATAAAAGCATTCAATCACAATGTGTAGAAATATATCGTAATGTCAGATATCTAGGAATGTATTGATTTATGATAAAAACGAGATTGAGTAACGAGAGTTCTCCAACCCTCGGTCAACAAAGATAATTTAATTCTACCAAACTCTTATCAATTTCGTCTGTGTTTACGGAATTCCAACATGATTCAACTGAAAAGTGGAATTCTGTGATTAATTTAGAGTAACTTTGAAAGGTTAATGTGCGCCATGTTGAATAAGCAACGATTATAAAAAATCTAGAGAAAACGATTAGTTTAAAAAAGATAAATTAAACATTCGACTGGATTACGTTACAGATAAAAATGGGTGCCATTTTACGTCTGTGCTCCTCTGTCCATGAAATCAAATAAAAACGAGGTTATTCATAAGTTCAAGAGCTTCTTCATCTCCCACGCTTTTCCATTCAACATTTGTCCACCCCATCATCTTTACACACGTTTTTTCTTTTAGGGGAGGGGAGGGTAGGAACTCTTTGCTTACCACCAATCTTGGGGTGACGCTCTTGGAAAAAGGCCTGTCTAACCTCGTGGGATCTCTCCGGGTTCTCGCGTTTTTTTGTGGGGGTTGGAGGCAGGAACTGTTTACTAACCACTATTTATTTTGTTCTTCTTTGAGTGACGCTCAATTCAAATCCTATCGACATGACATTTGGCATGCGTCTTCTTGAATTAGTTATTTGAATTACATGTCCCATATTACGATCGTACCTATTTAAGAGATGTTTTGTTGACTTTAACTGAATGGGAGATCGGGGAACCCATCCAATGTCAGACATTTACCCTTATAATGTTTCTTTGTAGACATTTTCGGAGTGGAATGGCAGAATGTTTTGGTTTGAAATCCAGTTTGGCTTGGTTAACTGTTTTGGCTGGTTACCAGCTTTTATTCGGTACCTGGTTTGGCTTGGTTATCCGATTTGACTCGGTACTCGACCCGAGCCGGTTTGATTCGGTCCCCGATGTGCTTCGGTACTCCGTTCAGCTTGGTGATCGAATTGGGTCGGTTCTCGGTTTGGTTCTCGGTTCTTGGTTTCTCTTGATTATACGATTTTATTCCATACTCGGATTGATTTTGGACACGGTTTGATTCGTCGGTACTCTGGTTGGTTTGGCTACCGGAGTTGAGAACTAGTAATAATTTAAGATCAAATTGAAGACAGGCATACGCCATACAGTGAGCTTTCAGGAAAATTTTTGCCCGGGCAGCGGCGCTACGACCTACTCTTATATCGAATTCCAACTGCCAATGGATCTTTTACGTTAACGACAATGTGTACACGAGACCTCGGTTTTCCGTCCCATCCGAACGGCTAAGTAAACCGAAAGACTTGGGCTTTGGAAAAACTCTCGAAAACCTTTTCACAAAGACAATGGAATAAGTGAAACAACATGGTTACTAAATTTTCCGCTGGAATAAAAAAGGGCTTTTTATCAAACCGCAGAATCAAATAGGTATGTTACTAGAACTCTATGAAATAGGTTATGTATTAAACTGGGGAATGAAATAGATCTGTTACTAGTACTCAACTGTTATAAAATTTAATAGGTTCCGTATTGAACTTGGGAATGAAATAGATTGTGACCACTAAAGGGCCGTTATAAAATAAGTTCCGTGGTAGCCGGTTGTTATAAAATAGCTTCCGTAATAAACCGTAGAATCAAATAGCCCTGCTACTACACTCATTGGGCTGTTATAAAACAGGCATCGTATTAAAATAGGGGATCACATGGATATGTTGCTGTGCGGATTAACACTTGTCATATCTTCAAAGAACCAAACCAAACCTGGCACCGAGTGAAACCACCACTCGTTTGTTTTACACGTTTAGAATGGTTTCTCCACGACTGTATTAAAATAGGGGATCACATGGATGTTGAATAATGTTGCTGTTCGGGTGTAACACTCGTCATATCTTCAAAGAACCAAACCAAACCAAACCTGGCACTGAGTGAAACCGCGACTCGTTTTTTTTACCACTACCGTATTAAAATAGGGGATCACATGGATTTATTACTGTTCGGGTTTAACGCAGGTCATATCTCAAAAGAACCAAACCAAATCTGGCACCGAGTAAAACCGCCACTTGTTTGTTTTACACGTTTAGAACGGTTTCTTCTCCACGACTGTATTTGATCTAATCCCCGCCTGTAAACTAAGCCATAAGAATTTATCATAGAACAGATTGACTGTGTCTATTCCAATTGTTTTTACGATTTATTTATTGCCCTGTGTATTGGTTTAGCATGCCTCACAAACAACATAAATTGCTTCTTAGAAAGATTTGTCGAATTAATTGGTAAACGAGTATTGATTTTTTGATGGGACTAGAGTAAGAAATTTATCAACTAGAAAAAGAAATATCAAGTTCCTCGTCGTGTTATTTTATGATTTATTAAGTGAAACAGTCTTGTTTTATTCATTTATTTATAAGATTTGAAAGTAGATTAGTTAACCAAATCAACTTCACATCCGTGGAAAATGAAAGCCAGCAAATATATCGGTAATAAAATATAGCAATGACATATATAGAGAGAAAGGATGGGAGAGAGGGGGGGATTGGGATTAACGTCCACGCGACACAAACTAGATCATTTCGGGACTGAAATTTGGTTTAATTTTATTTCAGCAATTCGTTTGCTCGTATGGTTCTTTAACTAAGGGGGGGTCGTCACTTCGGGACTTAAACTAGGTCACTTCGGGACCAACACATGGTTCAAGTTTATTTCAATAGTTCGTTTGCGCTCAGGGTTCTTTGCAGTGGGGGGAACCGGAGGAACCACGCAAGTTGTCTCAATGACAGGCTTTATGATACAGCGTGCACGTGCTAACCGAGCGGAAATAATTCTGGTTAAACTCCTCCAGCATTTTTTTTCGATACAAATAAGGTAGAAGGGGGTATCGGTTACTGGGCCTTAATTCGTCACTATTGATAAGGCGGGCCCAGATCGACCTTGCGACGCGACTCAACTGTCGGCGACTATCGTAGATTGCACTCAGATCGAATTCAGAAATGATCGCCGACCAGTTGCTTTCGGTCGTACGATTGAACGCGAGCGCGCTCACATCGACACCGATACACCGACTTGTGGCGTCCTCACGAATACATCATGTGACTCGTTCAAAATGGCGCCACGCAGAATGCAGGTACGCGCACACAAATTTTCCCCATAAAAATACAAAATATGCCTAATTATTCCATAATCTCTCCATCTAATTAGCGAAACTATTTTGAGAAAGTAATTTAATGAACTCGAGGGATTCAAAATTTTTTTTATGATTCTATTTGATATGATTTATATTCCTAAATTTTAGATTTATCAACAAAGGCTTTATGTCAATATATTACAAAAACGTCGTAGACAGGTAGCTACAGCAGTCGCGTTAGCCGTTTCTCTGGGCTTAGAAGAGAAGCAAAAAAAAAAAAAACGAATTTGGATTCAGGCTTTCTTCTTCTACAGTTGTCCACGAGGTCGCCATTTTGATTTTTCATTCGCCGCTCTGATTGGCTAAAATTTATAGCGCAGTCGGCAACCGATCGTAGAAACGCACGCATCGACGACGATCGTTCCGTCGCGTCGTAGAAGTAGAACATGTTCAACTCCTGCGACTCAGTCGCCGATCGTGAAAAACTGTCGCACGACGGTCGTAGCTAGACTCAGATCGACTAGAATCGGCGACGGAAATCGTGCGACGATCGGCTGCAGTCGCCGGAAAACCAGTCGGCGACCAGTCGCGTCGTAGGGTCCAATATCAATTTTGTTTTATTTGTCACAGGTGAATTGGGTGGGGGAGGGTGCAAGGGTGGCTTTTAAGTGTTGAGCGGTGAATACCATGCGGTCAAAGGTCAAAACGCATATTAGTTTATATTCGTCCCTGGTTTCGCAGTATTGAAGTTAAAGCCTATCTAATCGACTTCACAGGGATTATGAAGAAAATCGACTTTGTAGTTGGTAGCTGGCACTTCTCTCTTCTTCAGTGGGTAAGAATGAATGAATGAAATTGGGTTTAACGTCCTACTATTATGCATCTAACCTGGGTTAATGGAAGACGGGCATACGCCATGCAGTGTGCTATGAGGGTAATTTTGCCCGGGTAGCGGTGCTACGGCCTACTCTTATATCGAATTCCTACTGCCAATGCATCTTTTACGTGCACTCCAATGTGTACACGGGCCCTCGGCTTTTCGTCCCATCCGAACGACTAGGCAGCTGTGCTTGTGTCAGGACCTTCTTCTGCATCACTGACAAGGGGAAATCACGCCGGAAAATCGAGATGAACTTTTCCGCAAATGCAGGGATCGAACACAGATATTTATATTTATTATTCTTACAGCGATACTGTTGGGGGGGGGGGGTAAGGAACAATGTGTAGTCGTTCAGATGGGACGAAAAAGCAAACTACACGTACAAGAACCCTTGAAAGTTGACGTTCAATGAAAAGTAAGCGGAAACGCCGCTGTCAAACCTAGCACACACTGTATGACGTATGCCAGTCTTAGTTTTTTCCGGTTGGTGCAGAGCAGTAGGACGCTTAACCATATTTCATGTCATTTAAATTCGTTCTCAGTCCAGTGGGTAAGACGCTGGCTTCCTAACTTGGAGGTCGGATGTTCGATCCTTGCATTGGCCAAGAAAGTTCATCCAGATTTTCCGACGTGAGCAGGACGTAAGCCCGACAAGGATCCGTGAACACATTAGCGTCCACCTCAAAAAATCCCCTGACAGGAATTGGGCGGACGAAATTTCCCTATTAGTACACTGTATGGTGTATGCCCCTCTTCATTAGCCTTAGTTCGGAGCAGAACAGTAGGATGTTAAACTCTATTTCATTTCGTTCACAGTCCACCCTCGGTTACCCAGTGTACTCATTCCGTTCTACTCCACTTTACCCTGGGTTAATCTATGGGGGAGACACGTTTTCAAGTTATCCACTATTGATGCTTGTGCTATTTTTATCGACCAATCCCATAAACTGTTATTTGAAAAGGAAATTGCCCAAAGGGAAGTTACTCTCTTCTGACAGTGTTAGGAGTTAGCCTATTCTAAAAGCGTAATTATATGTTTTATTATTGAAGACCAAACGTTCATTTTATCATGTAGAGTCATTAGTTTTATTGAGAATTGTGTGTTCGTTCCGAGAATTTTATGTACACGTGATATCGTAGGTATGATATTGGGAATTAAATTACCGAGTATACGTTCATTAATAATAAACATAACGAAAACGACATATTATTATTATTATTTCAAACAAAGAACGAATAGTAATAATGATAACAAAAGTAAAACATATAGATGTTATGCACATTTGAAATCAACAACACATACTACAGATTTTGATAATACAATTGAATATAATTAAATTATTAATATATACATTACTTACATAAATCAAACAGTAAATGGACATGGATATGGTTATCTACCCTTATAAAAACGAAGGCGGAACGATTGGTTTGTAAACTGTTTTCTGATTGGCTAGTACAGTATAGCTACATTCTAGCAATTTGAAATCGTAGAAGCACTATAGATTAACCTAGGGTATAGTGGAGTGGAACGGAATGAATGTACTGGGTAACCGAGGATGTTCACAGTCATGCGACAACTACGTATAGAAATATAAGAAAACACGCAACTGTAATAACTTAAAAATGAAAACCAAGTTTTATATAAATAATTTGACATTATGAGGAAAATCCGGCCATATTTCTACATAATACCATTCTTAACAGCTCCTTGTCCATTATCACGCTTATATATATATGGTTTATACCACTAATCTTTAGATGGTAATATAATCCATATTTAGTTTATATAATGGATTAATGTATTCTTAATAAACACTTAACTAACAACCTTAAGTTGTGGGTTCAATACATCTTGTTCATGTTTGCGACATTATGATTGAATCTAGCTATAGTTAATGCCTGGATAAAACAGCAATAACTGTCATTTGGGTGTAGTCAATATTTCTGATTATTTTTAAGCCGCTTTGATGTCGAGGCGACATGACATAACTATCGGAAAATGTAGAAGGTGGTGACGTATGTCTGTCTACCAAAACATGACAAGAGTATTGGAAACAGGTAGAAACTTAACGTAGCTTATGTCGGATAGAAACTGCTAGCGTGTCTCGTCTTGGACCAGAGTAACATGTAGAAACTACAAGCGTGTGTTACCTACAATCAGAGTTACAGGTTGAAACTGTTCTGCTCCGACTGGGCTGATGAAGTTGGGCGTGCTATGAGGAAATTTTGCCCGGATAATTCCAACTGCCAAGGGATATTTAACGCGCACGCCAATATGTACACGGGAACTCGGTTTTCGTCCCATCCGAACGACTAGACAACTGTTCTTATCAGACCCTCCGTCTTGCATCACTGACAAGGAGAAACCACACATCCGACCTCTAGACTAGCGAGCCACGTGATCCCCCAATTTAGGGGCGGAGATCAAGTTACTAGTTCCCTAATCCTAGAATCATTTTAGGGTGCGGTTCCGTATTTAAAGTTCTTGTCTGGTATATTAGTATGTCACCAATATATCCCGGTCTAAGCTGGCGTTCAATTAAACGCCATTTCATTTGCTAATTCCGACCCTTAGACTGTCTCCAACGCTGGTTTATCAAAACTAGCATACTAACCACCAACCTAAGAGTTCATCGTTAGTGTGGCGTTAAACTGCAACCCGCTCTATGGCATTTCGTAATATTTTAATCCCCATTAGTGGATTTTGATGATAGAGTGATGTCTAATAATTAGCTTGTAAGCGACGGAATGATCACATGTCTAACCTCGTGGGATTTCTCTAGTTTCTTACATGTCCATGTGTTGAAATAGAAATATATAGCCAATCTCGCTCTCTCTCTCTCCCTCCCTCTCTCTCTCTCTCTCTCTCTCTCTCGTGGATGACTGGCGTTCATACTTAAACCTTCTATACCCGTAACAATTAGAGAGGAATATACATAATTTATATGGACAAATACCATACTGAAAAAAATATTTGACTAAACAAAGTACTGCACTGTCCTCGGTTATGGTGGTCTCTACACGTGTCTCGAAATCCATCAACACATTCGGAGGATACATGAATTAAGAGTTAAAATGTCTCTCCTAGGGATTCAGTCAAGTCTGCCAAGTATTTTGTTTGCGAACATGCCAAAGTGTACATGGGATAATAACGTTTGGTTGTGCCACCGATAGCTCCAGGAACAGGCCGAGAAAGTTCATCGTTTCGAATCACACAGCAAACGAATGAATGAAATGGGGTTTAACGTCCTACTGTTGTGCACTTAACCTTAGCTAATTGAAGACTGTTAATCACACAGCAAATCAAACCCAAGGTATTCTTGTAGACATGCCAGTCTCCGTATTACGCCGAAAACTGATAATGACCCATTCACGTTACCGTAGTGCAACACGCGATATTCCTTTATTAACCGTACTGAAAACCCATAGTTTCAACATAGTTCATTGGTTTCCAACCTGTTCAACCAGAGCAGCTCAAGAAAATAAAACCTACCTCTTGCCCACGAGATACCATACTCACGCATTTCCTGTTGAATATCTTAGATACTATTTTGCCAGTTCTGACAAAGATTGTCAATAAAAGTCTTCAATCAGGAATGGTACCACTTAGTTTCAAAACGGCAGTCGTTAAGCCTTTAATCAAGAAGTCCTTCCTTGACCCAAAACTGTTGAAAAACTACCGCCCTCTATCTAATCTAGAGAAGATTTTCAAGCAGCAACAGATTCGCTACCTAGACCAGTTCGGGCTCTTAGACGAGTTTCATTTCCAGTCAGCCTATCGCCCCGCACACAACACTGAAACATCAGTGTGTTAACTAGCCCATTTTAGATTTGTCGGCTGCTTTCGACACAATCGACCATATAGCTACCTGCTTGACCGACTGAAGGCTGACTACGGAATACCTGGATCTTCTCTACAGTGGTTCAGCTCTTATCTAACTAGTCGATATCAATATGTTGACATTAATAACTCTTCATCAAAGCAAGTGCAATTATTTTGTGGGGTGCCTCAAGGTTCAGTGTTGGGCCCCCTTTTTTACACTCTATACAAAATCCCTTGGAAACCTCATCGATAGTTATGACATTAGCACCACTGTTATGCTGATGACTCACAGCTAATCGATAAATTTGACCTCAACACTGTCAGCCAGCTCTCCACAATTGGAAATTTGGAAAGTTGCCTAAACGGTATTAAGAACTGGATGTCCATCAATATGTTAAAGCTTAACGACGACAAACACTGAGCTTCTCCTTATTGGACCTGATCACAGACTTAATATCTGCACTGTGAAATCTCTCAAATTAGGCAATTCAGATATTCCGATATCAAATGTTGTAAAAAAAATCTTGGCGTGTTCTTAGATTCAAACCTCAGTTTTAACTCCTACATAAACAATTAATTTCATCTTGGAAGAATAGGATTAGTCCGTCATCTTATACCTGAAATTTAAGCTGCTGCACTGGCTCGATCGTTCGTGCTGTCCAGAATTGACTACATCAGGGCCGTACTTTCTGGAGTAACTGATCAACAAATTTCCAAGTTACAAAGGATCCAAAATCATGCTGCACGAATTGTGACTAAAGCTAGATCAAAATCACACATCACTCCTATCTTAAACAATCTTCACTGGCTCTGAGTGCGCGAGAGAATTAACTTTATAATTTTACCTCTAACAAAAGTTCACTGATATCCGAGAATAAATTATTGTTAGATGTTTATAAGATGCAGACCCGTCTTCTATTAGCCCAGGTTAGGTGCAGAGGCGTAGGACGTTAAACCTCATTTCATTCATTCATTATAAGATGAAGAAATTTGGTTCAAGGAATTTCCAGTATAACACATCAGTTCTATGGAATTCTCTACCACTTTCCATTCGAAAATGTGAAACAAACACTGTCTGTTTAGGCGCTATAATCTTCCATTTGTCTGACATTTGATCGGTTCCCCGATCTCCCATTCAGTTAAATTAAACAAAACATCTCTTAAATAGTTACGGTCGTAATATGGATCATGGAAGTCAAAAAACTAATTCACAAAACCAATGCAGAATTGTTCAAAGAAGACGCACGACAATTGCCATATCGATCGGCCTTAGGCTTTCTCGAAGAGCGTCACTCAAAGAAGAACAAGTTGAGCAGTGGTTAGCAAAATGTTCCTACCCCCCCCCCCACACACACACACACACACACCCACCCCAACACACACACACTCCTCTAAAAGAAAAACGTGTGTAAAGATGATTGGGGTGGACAAATGTTGAATGGAAAAGAGTGGGAGACGAAGAAGCTCTTGAACTTATCAGTAACCTCGATTTTATTTGTTTTCAAGGACAAAGCAGTCCAGACGTAAAATGGCGCTCATTTAATCTGTAACATAATTCAGTCAAATTTTTCGTTTTTTTTCTTTTTTAAACTAATCGTTTTCTCTAATTTCATTTAATCGTTGCTTATTCAACATGGCGCACATTAACCTTTCAAAGTTACTCTAAATTAATCACGGAATTCCTCTCTTCATTTGGATCATGTTGGAATTCCGCAAACACAGACGAAATTGATAAGAGTTTGGTAGAATTAAATTATCTTTGTTGACCGAGGGTTGGAGAACTCTCGTTACTCAATCTCGTTTTTATTCCTAAATATCTGACATTACGATATATTTCTACACATTGTGATTGAATGCTTTTATATGAGTATTAGTTTCGTAGAATACGAAAGTGCGGCGTGAAGTTCAAAAGTCTAAAATATTATCCTTCAGCCCCCGCCACCCTCGTGATTCATGGCGGATGATTTATCCCCTCGTCGACAACTGATTAACGTGATGGTTTCATGCATTTTACTTCTTGTTTTTTTTTTCATTTGATGGAATTGAAATGACGTTTCTTTTTTCGTGTTTCCCTGTTCTCGATTTTTAGAAAGTCTCTCGACGCTATATAATTGAATGCCTGTCTTTTCTTCACCGTAATCACGCGCGTTTGTAGTCCTTGCTGTGTTCCTATTCCGGATCCTGCTTTTTTTATGCACCAAAAAGGAATTGTCTTGAACGGACGTTTACTGGCGTCCTGCAATTAGATGTATTTCTTTTTTCTTGAACGTGTTTACACAAATTATGTGGTTATCATTTCGTAACTTTCAAGGCTTATGTTCTGATTTCTCCGACACGCATTGATTTTAGTATCATTTTATAGACGAAACTGCGGTTTAATTTGCGTGATTTAAAGATTGCAATATTGGCTGACTGGTAAATATTTACGGTAAGTTCTCAATGTCATTAAGACCAAAGAGGACGGCCATTATTTGTCAAACTCTGACTGCAATAAGTCAAAAGGGTGAAAGGTCATATCACTTCAATCAAAGTGTAGTGCCTCTTATCGCAGACGTGAAAACGTGCGTATGAATATAATTCTCGATATTGAGAAATTGTAATGGCTGTCCATGTTGTCATTGAAAGCTGTGGCTTAATGGCATCATCGACAAGCTCTCTTTATGTGGCCATTGAGGGTTTTTTTGTGGTCTTAAGTATGGACATATAAACATCTTCGCAATCCAGTCTTGTTCTCATTCCTGATATGTGCTTAAAGGGACAATCCCGAATTATACAGAGACTCAAAAATAAAAGTCTGAGAATGTATGAAAATAAAACGCCAAAATATAGGGGAATAGTGTATATACCTTGTCTCAAAATTTCAACTAAAAAAAATATTGAGTCATTTGGACGTGAACGCCAAAACTGCTTATCCGGACACGTAACCCTATTAAGATTTCGGGTCATTTTTTTCATTTAGTGACCTGATAATCGAATTATGTTTCTTGAGAGGTCTATACAGTGAACGACTCATGTACTGTACTTCATAAAAAAAAGGTAAAATTTACCTACATATTTTTTTTATAGAGAAAAGTCTGGTTTTATCCAGATACTGTATGATACAAAGGTCTCCATTTCCAGATGCAGACTGTCAGGTTTTAGTTATTTACAAGCGTATCACAAAAATCGGGTTAATTGATCGGCCTTAGATAGTGGGTTTTAAATGATTTTAACACAATATAAAGCAGTTTTATTCCCCAAAAAGTTATCGAGATTGGCCCTTTAAACCTCCTACTGTCCTGCTCCGGCTGGGTTAATGAAGACGATTTGGTGGCGGAGGGGGGGGGGGGGTGGTAGGCGTGTACATGAATTTACAGGATAGTTTCACAGTACCCTCTATAATCTGCATCAAATGAGGTGATGGCTGGATGAATGGTTAACGGAGTGTGCGTTGGACCAGATGATCTGTGAGACAAGTGGCGTGGTTTCGATAAGGAGCAGGGTCACTTGTCTAACCTCATGTCTTTTCTCAGGTTCCTTCCGTTTCCCCCCATTACTAAAGAATCCTATGCACAAGCGGATTATTTAAATAAAATTAAACAATGTTGGTCCCGTTTGTGCCGAATCGAAGTAAACCATCCCCACATCACGCACAACCGGGCAATTGAAATCACGCCAGTTGACTCAATGACATACGCTAACCAATCAACCATATTGTTAGTATTGCCGCTTGAACAATGAAACACAACTTAACGAATTTAACATAACAAACTTCCGCGTCCTTAAACAGATTCCAAAATAGAAAACGACTAGTAAATTGGGTGTTTGGGTCAAATAGGCTATGCCTGTTCCTCAATCAATTTCAGCAGTGGGGGTGGGGCGAATGGTTAACGCGTGCTTGCATTGTATCTCAAGGTCATTCATAGGTCTCTCTCTCTCTCTCTCTCTCTCTTTCTCTCTCTCTCTCTCTCTCTTTCTCTCTCCCTGCATCAAATGTGCTGATTTATGACGATGACTATATGATAAAAGTCTGTATTACTCTGATGTCATTAACTCATGTTGTTGAATGATTCAGATTTTGGTGGTTATCAAGGAGACAATTACACACATTACCGTTTCTATATTTACCCTAGATTATCAAGTCTCTAGTTGGGTTACATTTAAATTTTTTTATCTCGAAGTCGAAATTGTAGGTTTGCATTTCCAGACGCGGCAGTTTCCTTGTCTAAAATGTTTTTGGTTTGGAAGAAATTATACAACCTCTGAATTTATATTAGGAAAAACTTCCCGTTGGGGCACAAAGGCACAATATTTATATCGGTGGGGTTTTAGTTGGGGTTGTTAGAGGGCGTTATCGGTGGGAGGAGTCTCGTTGACCTCGTGTGCCAATCATCAAAAATTTGATGACCATGTGATCAATACTTTGTAATTGCTGATATATGTTTGGCAAACTTCTGAACTAATGGCTACTCGAACAGTAGCGTCCAATCAGAGGTTGTGGCATAGCAACCTCGTCGGAAACCTTGACATTAACCTTGAACTTTGCAACTCGATTATCACAGGTAGACATTTTAGCTGGAAAGCGCGAGCCTTGGTATTCGCTACGATCGTGGAATTGGAAAGGGTCACAAGCTTGCCTTGTACCCAAATCGAAATTAGTGCCGAAATATATATAGGTGAGGGCCTTGATATTAAGTCTTCTATTCAAGATGCAGAAATTTATGCCATTTACAAAACTAGCATGCTACCCACCATCCTAAGAATTCATCGTTAGTGTGGCAATAAACTGCAACCTGCTCTACGACATTTTGTACTATTTTAATTCCCAATAGTGGATTTTGATGATAGAGTGATGTTTAATAATTAGCTTATAAGCGACGGAATGGTCACATGTCTAACCTCGTGGGCTTTCTCTAGTTTCTTATACTTCCATGTGTTGAAATATAAATATATAACCCATCTCTCTCTAGTGATTATGTTGAATTCATATCTTGATAACTTCGAAATTAAAAAACAGTACTGACAGTGACAGTTACGCATCTTACTTGGATGCAGCAATGGTGGGTGTGGCGCCAGACAGGGTAAGCTTACTCTTCCAGACACCTGTTACCACTGTTTGTCGTGTATTTTGTACACAGTGAACAGTCCATATATGCTGATTACACTTTTTTCCTGATTACACTATTTTGCCTATAAGGTTTTTTTTATTATGTTGAATTTTGTCTAATGGTTTGTATTGTTCGTACTTGGTTTTAATTTATCTCTACCTCTCTTTCTGTCTCTCTTTCTCTCTCTGTCTCTCTCAAAATCATCATGGGTGGCGTTCATAATTATACCTTCTATACCCATAAATATAATTTATTTGGATAAATATCATATTGAAAACAATATTTGACTAAACAAATTATTGTACTGTCCTCGGTTATGGTGGTCTCTTCATATGTTGAAATCCATTAACAACACGTTCGAAGAATACTGTAAATGAATTAAAAGTTAAATGTCTCTCCTAGAGATTGACCGTCTACTCTGCCAAGAATTTTGTTTACGATCATGCCAATGCGTACATGGGATAATTACCTCTATTTTGGACACCGTTCGCTTCCGGTACAGGCCGATAAAGTTTATCGGAATTTTCCGGTGTGGGTTCCCTTGTCAGTACAGGACAGCTAGCTAGTCGTTCGAATGGGACGAACAGCAGAGGTACAGTTGGAATTCGTTATAAAAGTGGGTCGTACATTTTCTCTCTTAGCACATAGTATGTGGCGTTTACCCGTCTTCCTAAGCCTTATCGGGACAGGACAGTACGACGTTAAACCCCATTTCATTTCAGTTTTGGACATACCCACAGGATAAGGTACCCGTGGGCGCCAACCCTTCAAATCCCGAAAACACTCGTTTCGAATCACACAGGAATTCAAACCCAATATATTCTAGTAGACAGGCCAGTCTACGTATCCCGTCGAAACTGATAATACCCGATTCACGTTACAGTAGTGCAACACGCGATAATCCAGTCAAGTCCTTTCCCACTTAACCACTGCTGCAACCACCACTACACTCGACCCTACAACCACCCCTTTAACCACCCCTTCAACCACCTCTTCAACCACCTCTACAACCCCCGCCGCATCCCACCAACGTAAGGCAATGACGGTGATATCTGTCAAAATAACCCACGGGTTAAGTTACGCTTCCATCCAAGTATTTTATCACCGACAAATATTTCCCAAAGACACTTGCGAGAAGAGTTAGTTGTAGGATTTTTCGATGTCTCCGTAGTTAAAGGCTGAACCCTGTCATTGGGTGTCTGATGTCTAATAAGAAATAACGTAAGCTAATCAGGGCTGCTGGGGTGGATGCAGGCAGGCCCTGATTGATCCCTGTCGCCACCAGCGCTGGGATGGTGGTAGACATCTTTTTGACTGACTCACGTTGCCACCTATGCCGGGACTGTGGCAGACTTGAAAAATTCTGACTTACTCGCGTACCCATACACGCCAGAGAAGGGCGCATATGCCTAAATATTTAATGATAAAAAGTCAGAGTTATTGAAGTAAGGGAGCCACGGTGGCTAAGTGGGTAAGATGCTGGCTCGCCTAGTCTGGAGGTCGGGTGTTCGACCGTTGCATTCGCCGAGAAGGTTCATCGGGATTTTCCGACGTGGTTTCCCCTTGTCAGTGGTGCAGGATGGAGGAACTGACAAGGACAGTTGTCTGGTCGTTCGGGTGGAAAGAAAACCCGAGGTCCCGTGTACACATTGGCGTGAACGTAAAAGAATCCTTGGCTGTTGGAATTCTATTTAAGAGCGAGCCATAGTGCCGCTGCCCTCACAGCACACTGTATGGCGTCGGAGCAGAACAGTAGGACGTTGAACCCCATTTCATTTTATTTTCGTACGGAAGTAATATGAATTATGAGATATTGGTTGTATGCCATTCTGTCAAGAGCGAGCCATAGTGCCGCTGCCCTCATAGCACACTGTATGGCGTCGGAGCAGAACAGTAGGACGTTGAACCCCATTTCATTTTATTTTCGTACTGAAGTAATATGAATTATGAGATATTGGTTGTATGTCATTCTGTCAAGAGCGAGCCATAGTGCCGCTGCCCTCATAGCACACTGTATGGCGTCGGAGCAGAACAGTAGGACGTTGAACCCCATTTCATTTTATTTTCGTACTGAAGTAATATGAATTATGAGATATTGGTTGTATGTCATTCTGTCAACTGTGTTATTGAAAGATATGAAAACTAAATATTGAATAACTAGCTTGTCTTAATTGAGACCGATCGTTCATTAAACAGTATTGTCACTTCCCGTTGTTCGCCCAGTGTTTGTTTACAGGGGAGTTCTTAATGGCTGTTGATTCAATCTTTTATACAATCCACGCTACACTCTACCTATTAACCGCATGGTCCATATTTACGAACATTCGTCGATTAAAGATAATAAATTGTCATTTTGTGATTGATGGCTAGTCGTAATTTAGTTCATTAATTGATTTTTTTATTTATCATTAAAATTTCGTTTGGGTTTATGTGGTATAAGTGTGGTCAGCCATATAATGAAAAACATTATTATTGACATTATGCGATGAAAATATATTTCGTTTCGTGTAATGATTTTATAACAGGCTGCTGTGACGCATTTAATAGTCATTAGAGAATTCTTTTTATTTATTGAAGAAAATAGATATTCGCCTAGTGAAGAGAGAATAATGATGTCGTACTTAAGTCAGGGGGTCATTGTATATAAAACAGAGGTCATTGCATACATAAAAAGTAACGGTACTAATTAGTGTTTGAACCAGGTATATCATCATATCATCTAGGCGATGGAATGAATATTGACCAGGACTACTTTGGAATAAATGAATAAGTTTGGAATGAGTTTGAGAAGGTTCATCCAGATTTTCCGGCGTGGTTGCCACTTGTCAGTGATGTAGGACGTAATATATCCATTGAAAGTTGGAATTCGATATATGTTAGGGAAAAATATCCCTCATAGCACACTGTATGGTGTATGCCCGTTTTCATTACCCCAGTTCGGAGCAGAACAGTAGGACGTTATACCCCATTTCACTTCATTTCATTTTGGGGGAATGAGATGGAATGAGAGAGAGGGGTAGGTGGGTAGAGGGGGGACTCAGTGGTATATTTTAGCTGTAGGAGCAAAACGGAGGACAAGGAGAAACCCCACATGATTAGGCTGACGACCCTACTCCTTGTCACATGCGGGTTCAAAACCACGCGACTCAATGACAGACCTTGCGGACCGACCAACTCCGTCAAGCTTTTTTATGCCATCCGAATAGCTATACACATTTTCCGTGTCCGCCCCTGACAAACGATAACAGGGTTCGAAATATCTCGATAGGTCTGCTCAGCGATTGCCGGGATTCGAATCCGAGGCATTTTGGCGCACTGGGTTGACGCACTGGCCTCCGATTTTGCACACAACATATATTGCAGATCGAATAGTATTTTCTCATTATATATAGACCACCAAATTCGCTTATTTATCTTTAACGAGGGGTTAGATGGCCAAATGGTTATCACGTGCGAGCTGTTTCACAAGGTATATCATTGAGTTAACTGGCGTGTTTTCGATTCTCCGCTTGTACGTGACAAGGAGTAGGGTCAACTCTCCGGACCCTCCGGTTTCCTCCCACTGCTAAATAGGAATAAAATTGAACCATGTGTTAGTCCCGAAATGACGATGTTTGTGTCGAGTGGACATTAAACCCCATTTCTCTCTATCTCTCTTTCACTGATCAAAATAAATTGGTGGTCGAATAAATCGAGTCGGTAATATTCCCCCCTCTGTGGATTAACATTTAAATATTAATAAGACATAAAATATCGGCTTACCGACGACATCTTCCTGTGTTTTTAAAAAATCAGGTGTGTTGCAATATCTTTGTTATTAAACCTAACTGTACTCTTAATTATTCTTAAAGAGAGTGAGAGAGAGGGGGGGGCGGTTAACGTCCACTTGACACAATCTAGGTAATTACGGGACTAACATATGGTTCAATTTAATTGCAATAATTTGCTTGCGCGTAGAGGTCTAGGGGTGTGTAGAGGGGTGGAATACCCGGAGAAAACCCACGAGGTTGCACAGGTAATCCTACTCATTGTCACGTACAACCGGGAAATCGAAACTACACCAGTTGACACAATGACATACCTTATGATACAGCGCTCACACTCTTACCATATTTTTAAAGAAAGAGCCACCGACTCAGCAACTAAAAGGAAATGAAATGGGGTTTAACGTTCTATTGTTCTGCCCCGGCTTATGAATACGGGCATATATTATGACTTACAGTTTGCTATGAGGGAAATTTTGCCCGGATGACCTACTCTTATATCGAATTTCAACTGCCAAGGGTTCTTTTACGTGCACGCCAAGTGGTGTACACGTGCTTTGGGGTTTCTAACTTTTGAACGACTAGACAGCTGTACTTGTGAGGCCCCCTTACTGCACCACAACAAGGGGAGAGCACTCTGGAAAGTCCCGAAAGCACCTTACTTACTTGGTCACCATGATTCGCAAAACTATAAAGATCACTATCAACATTAAAATTTACCGTATGTTAGTCCCGAAAAACCAGGTTAGCTTCGTGGTGGCTCAAATAGTAAGGCAGGGGTCTGACGGGTTGTGGGTGGGGGAGGGTGTGGTTGATGGATGAATGGTCAGTGCGTGCGCGTTATATCATCATAGGGTCTGTCATTGAGTCAGCTCGCATATGGTTTCGATTCCCTGGTTGTACGTGACAAGAGTAGGAACGCGTGAGAATTCTCCGGGTCGTCCGGTTTACTTCCACTGCTAAAGACCCCTACACGCAAGCGAATCATTGAAATAAAATTGAACCATAGGTTAGCCCTGAAATGACCTAGTTTGTGTTGAGTGGATGTAAACTCCATTTCTCTTTTTCTTTCTCTTGTAGACATTTAAAGTTAGATTTAACAGTTCACTAATCTATCAAATGGGCGCCATCTCAACCTCGTGGGTTTCCTCCGGGCACTCCGGTTTCCTCCTACTGCTAAAAGACCCCTACGCGCAAGCGAATTATTGAAATAAAATTAAACCATATGTTAGTCTCGCAATGACCTAGTTGTATTGAGTGGACGTTAAACCCCTTCTCTCTCTCTCTTATCAAGTTCTTTAACTGATATTTTACGTAATAATAGTTCTATGTACATAAGCATTTACTGTAAACTAATAAAGTAATTTTAATTTATGTTTTATTTGTACATTCTTCATAAACAAAACAAATTATACTCGGATTACATAATTATTTAGGCTTACCAATGTTATGTGTCTCAGAGAAATCTGACTTGTTTAGAGCAAGAACATGATGCCATAGCTGATATGACGTCATAATTTATGACATCACAGCCACATTTCTATGGAAACAGATTGAAGGTGATTAAAATATAGGCCCTACAGTTTTTATGTTTACTTTAATTCAATAAATTAATCGGGTGAATATTAAATTTAAGTTCAGAGCAAAAACATTGTAAGTGAGTGAATATTGAATTTAACTTAGAGCAAAAACATCGTATAAGTGATATTTTGGACAGAATGGGCGTAAATGACTGTAATTCCAAAATTGCACTAAAACATTTCAGTTACCCTTAATATCATAAGTCAACTGGAGAAATGTGAAATAATATGTTGTAAAAAAAGATTGCACTAAATTAATCGAGTGAATATTGAATTTAACTTAGAGCAAAAACATCGTAAGTGATATTTTGGACAGAATTGGCGTAAATTACTGTAATTTCAAAATTGCACTAAAATGATTCAGTTCCCCTTAATATCATAGTCAACTGGAGAAATGTGAAATACATGTATATTGCAAATAAAATGGATTTACCAGAAGGTTTCAACCTTTAACGTCGTTTTTCTCCACAATTAAAAAATGTCACTTACGATGTTTTTGCTCTTACCCAATGATATAATAACATGAGAATAGCGAGCCAGTCCTTGTTTTATATGCTAGGATTACGTAATCACATAATATCATTAGAATAGCGAGCCAGCACTCTACTCGCTGAGCCATCGTGGCTCTCCGTTTATAAGTCCAATTTATTCGAATTACATTAGGAAAGAATAGCCCTACCAAATTCTGATTTCCGAGTATTTTCATATTCGAAGTAGCCTACACTAGTAGGCTACATAACGCATCTCTGTTTTTTGAGTATTTTGTGTGTGTTGTGCGTTTAATGAGTCAATCAAAGATCAAAATTCACAATTGTTTAAAAGGAGGGATGTAGAAAATCAGCATCCGTATTTTCATACACATAATTGGGAAATTGTACATAATTAAAGTATTGGTACATTTTTGTCTTGTTTCGTTTCGGAAGAAAAATCCATTACACAGTTTTTTATTTGCCCACTTTCGTTTGCACATCCGGTATAAATAGAATTCTGACATGATACTACTTGAGGAGTTTTGACAGAAATATTGAATGGACGGAGAAAAGCTTACGAGTAAAACAGATTCAGAAGACTTGAAGACAAAATTACAGTCCTGCATAGACTCTTTAACAACCGAGGCAAATGGTAAATTCCGTATAAGATACGACGTTCAAAGAACGGTTATTTTGTTAGATTATCAGTCTGAAAGAAATAAGTCGAAATGTTTTCAAATGCTTATGCTACATAGTTTGTATCAATTTCTAGATTACATTGTTTTCATAAAGATACATAATTTTACATTTTTCGTCTATTTTCTCTTCTTTTTTTGTTATAGGCTAATATCAATAATGATTCTAAATAAAAATCTAAACATTAATTATTATTAACCTTTGCTTTTCTGTTTGTAGAGTTATACCTGGATCAGACGGTGCCTGTGCTAGATTCCCCACCCACACCTCTCCAGTTCTATAGAGAATTCATTTCCACTAATAAACCCGTTGTCATCAGGAATCTTATAAAACACTGGTCAGCCCTGCAAAAGTGGGGGCCATTATATTTCAGGTCAGTCCTCGCGATGTCTATGATTAAAGGGAGATAACTCCATTTATTGCAATTTCTTCGGGCGAACTTTTTACACTGATGTTCAGAAATCAAATTAATGTGAGGTAGATAATCGCCCGGCTCGGATTCAAAATTTGATCAAAGGATTTCACTATTCTAAGTCATTATGGTCTTAGCAAATTTATAAATGTATCATTAATAATTTGTATAACATTTTAGACCTAAATAAGAGAGACTTGCAACAGACAAATTTAGCTTCCAAGAGTTGATTATTGTCTTAGCAAGTTAATAAATTTGCTTCAATCCCCTTTCAAAACTTTGCTTTCGTCGTGGATACCCATAGCTATAAGTAAGCTGTTTTTAGACGCAATGTCTGCCAACTTAACTTCATTGTGGGAGGGTCCATTTTTCAGAATGTATCCTTTATACTTACTGTACATTTACCATACTTACTGAGGCCTAAGTAAATTCTAAGTTATTTCTGTCTACTTCTTTTTAGACCTTTTAATCGCAGAGTCTTTTGTACGTTGACAACACTCAATGTCCCTCAAACCACCTAACCATTTGAGCAAGAAATAACAACTGCTTGGGTTGCTAGTTAGTGATTCCCTGACAATATTGCCCAGTGCTTGCCCCATGGGCGTTTCTCGCGTAATCCAGTATTTTTCTAGTAAGATTGGGTGTCTATACTTTCCATATAATATACCAAATTTGACATACTTTTATTGGAAATAACCACCCGATAAATACTTTGCTGGGAATCCAACTTTAAACCCCATTTCATTTCATTTATCATACACACAGAGACACATTAGGAAGTCTACAAGTGACAGCCACAGTAACACCAAATGGCTATGCAGACGCTATTCATGATGGGAAATTTGTTATGCCAGAAGAACGTTTGATGTCAATGTCAAGCTTCCTGGACATCCTCGACACACCAGGGAAAGAAGTCTTTTATATCCAGAAACAGAATTCTAATCTAACGGACGAGTTTACAGAGATACTGAAAGATGTAGATTATAATTTAAAACTAGGAGAGGAAGCTTTTGGTAATAATACTTATACTAGTAAAGATAGGCCGTTATACCCCAATCGGATTAAAATACAGTATACCCCAATCGGGTTAAAATACAGATTTATATTTCGTTTCGTTTTTTATGCTTTCGATTGTCTACACTTCATGTAGTGAAGAGAGTCATGGCGTTGATATCCCGCGTGGGTAACCAAGAGTTAATTGCACCTCACGCTAAAAAAAACCCCGACCGTACCAGACAGTTTCATTGGCTAATCCCTCAATTCATCCTAGAACACAGGTTATATAACAAATCTTCCAGATCCTAGCGTAATAAAGACAAGTAAAACGAAGTTTTGAACTATAAAAAGCGAAGCGAAATAAGATCTGTAAATTTGTGTACATGTATATATGCCTGATAACGACTTGTTAATTCTTGTTGAAACGTCACAGTGAAATAACCCATAGTAATTTGTAGTCCATAAAGGTGTGTTATTGATATTATAAGGTAATTGGTGTTATATGTTTATGATGTAACTATTTCTAGGTAAACAACCAGATGCTGTTAACTTCTGGATGGGAGACGGTCGTGCTGTAACATCTAGTAAGTTGTCTTTTTTTATTTTTTAAACAATATTTTACTCAAGTTTTCTGAATGGGATTGGGGAACAGGCTTAGCCTATGTAAAACCCCTCTCCCTAAGTTAGTTGTCTTGTAAATCTTATTTACATGTTTTATATACATCTCATTATTTAATTACTTTAATATTATTTCTTTGTGCAACGTCGTATTTTAGATTTTAAATTTCATTACATCTACAGTGATAGTAGTTTGGGGATATGGAGTCTAATAAACTCAGTAAACATCATTTTGACTAGTTGGGTACAATGTAATTAAAACACAGATCCTATTTCATTTCGTTTACCTGTCTATAGTACACTAAGATCGGGAAGAGTTGTTATATAACCCGCATTCTTGGTGATGTGAGGGATTGGCAAATAAAGGTCTGTTACGACGAATTTATGGCGTAAAGCGCACGGAACTGTGGGTAACCCACTAGAAACAACAACGTTGATTGGTCAATCAAATGACTGATGGCACAGGGTCAAAAGCTGCTAGTATGACCTCCAATGCGACCGTCCACTACAACTGGTCAGATCTTCATGTAGTGTAGGCCATCAAAAGTATAATAAAACGAAACGAAATATTGATCGGTATTTTTAATACAGTTGCATATTACTGGTGTAGATTAATGACTATGATTTTATCTGTTAGGTGACAAAAACGACCAACTGTAACTGTCACGTGAGAGCTGCAACAAACGATATGTTTGAGAGAAAGCCGTCAAACTAAAATGTGTCTTATTCGTTTCATTTCTGTTTACATTTCAGTGCATCGGGATCATTATGAAAATCTATATTGCGTCATATCCGGTTGGAAGAAATTTATCCTGATACCGCCTACTGATTTACCGTATATACCATATGGTAGGTTTTTACCATCCTCTGATTTACCGGAAATATCATATGGTAGGTTTTTACCATACTCATATATACCGTATTAAACCATATGGTAGGTTTTTACCATCCCTTGATTTACCGTATATACCATATTGTAAGTTTTTACCATCCTCTGATTTACCATATATACCACGTGGTAAGTTTTTATCATCCTCTGATTTACCGTATATACCTTGTGGTAAGTTTTTACCCTCCTCTGATTTACCAGAAATATCATGTGGTAGGTTTAAACCATCCTCTGATTTACCGTATATACCATATGGTAGGCTCTGGAAAATAACTTATATAGGCTGTGTTCGTTGTTCAATCCTTATCAAATGAAAAAAATACTGTTGAAATTATATGGTAGATGTTTACCATCATCTGATTTAAAGTATATACCATTAGGTAAGTTTTACCACCCTCCGATTTACCGTATATACCATCATGGTACGTTCTGGAAAAGATCTTATATACGTTTTGCCTGTTCTTCAATCCATTTCAAATGAAAAACATATTGTTTAAACTATATGGTATGTTTATGCCATCCTCTGATTTACAGTATATACCATGTTGTAAGTTTTTATCATCCTCTGATTTACAGTATATTACGTGGTATGCTTTTATCATCCTCTGATTTACAGTATATTACGTGGTATGCTTTTATCATCCTCTGATTTACAGTATATTACGTGGTATGCTTTTATCATCCTCTGATTTACAGTATATTACGTGGTATTTTTTTTATTTTTACCACCCTCCGATTTACCGTATATTATACCATATGGCAAGTTTTTACCACCCTCCGATTTACCGTATATACCATGTGGTTGGTTTTTCTTTGAAATTGCCGTATATACCCTGTGGTAGGTTTTTACCATCCTCTGTTTTACCGTATACACCATGTGGTAGGTTAAACCCAATTCAATTATCGTTTCTCACAACAATTTATTTTATGTAATTTTTAGAAGATTACCAAACTGGAATATTCAAACAAGTAGATGGAACATGGTCTGTAGTTGATGATCCAAATACAACACAGGTACCACTTTAAATACATTTCGTCGTTCGGATAGGACGAAAGCCCGACGTCTAGTGTACACATTGGCGTGAACTAAAAGATCCCTTGACAGTGGAATTCGATATAAGAGTGGTCCGTAGAGCCGCTATCCGGGCAAATTGTCCCCTATAGCACAGTAGTTAGGGCGTCTGTCTGACTACGCTCGTGCGTGCATGCGCAGACGCATGCACGTGCATGCACATGACCTTGCACGTGTTTGACCTTGATGACCCCTTGCACGTGTGTGACCCCTTGCACGTGTTTGACCCCTTGATGACCCCTTGCACGTGACCTTGCACGTGCATGACCCAGAAAGAGAGGGCGCGCGCGCGCGGAAGAAAGAGAGAGAGAGAAGAGAGAGAGAGAGAGAGAGAGAGAGAGGGAAGAAGGAGAAGAGGGGAGAAGGGGGAAGAACTCTTTTCCATTGATTAAGTTGGCCCTGAAAAGGGCCGTTTGGTCAGACTAGAATGCGAGGGTTAGCAGGAGCATTTCGGCTTTTCTGCCAAATACCTTGGCCGCTTCTGGCATTTGAGATGATGTTTAGATCTCCTATGGCATGTGTTAGACACATCTACCCCACACCAGAAGCAGACAAGGTAATCGGCATCCGGCCGATTACCCTTAAACAAAGGGTGATATCCCCCACAAGTTGTACAGACTCTCTTATCGTTAGAATCCATTTTGTTTGTGACTTCTTTTGGCTTCGACACTCGTATTTATCGCTCGGGAAGGGGCGAGTCGAACGCCTTTTCCGCCAAATACCTTAGCCACTTCTAGCATTTGAGCTGATGTTTCGACATCCTATGATAGGTGTTGGACACATCTACTCCACACCAGAAGCAGACAAAGTAATCTCGACGCTGCCATTTATTGCCCGGGACGGGGCGAGTCTAATGTGTTGGGACGATACCATTTTCCACCAATCAGACTAGCATGTCGTCACAAAAAACCCACCTAATCTGGTGACGACATTTTATTGAGCAAAACTTTTTACCAAAGAAATCAATGAAACGAACAAACAAAAAACACATGGGTGATCACGGCAAGAGTATTACCCTTGGGATACACCAGGGTATCCGATGGGAGCACCGTCACCCATTGTGATACCGAGAGATGAATGTTGTATCGTTTTATAATCGTCAGAACGAATCCATTTGAGGGTTATGACGTCACATACGGACCCGTTCATTGAAGAACGGGCGTATGATGTCGCATGTAAATCACAGTGCTTAGGTTGGACGTTGGGAACTAAACATAAACGTGATGCAGCGTTAGGCAACGTATGGTGTACGTTGAAGACTGAATATAGACGTGATGCAACATTATACAACGTATGTGCAACGTTATACCACGTGAGGTGTACGATACCAAACGTTTGATGACGTCACGACATAAGGGGGATAAACGAGGCGCGTCGCGAAAGGTTTGGTCAGTTTTACGCCACCTCCGCACAAAGCCTGTACAAATACAGAAGACAAAATCTGAAACTAAAATATAATCTAATAACCTATTATAACACGGATGGTGTATAGAAATTAAACACTGCTGTTTTATATAACATTTACACGAATAACGCGGATGGTGTACATAAATTAAGATAGATAAAAGTTGGGTAGAATTACAGAATATGATGTGAAGTCAATTCTTTTAAATATGTGTATTACTATTGAACTTCAACTCTTAGCAACATACTACAATAAACTATTAAATGAAAAAAAGCTTTTAAAATAGCAAAATATAAAGAAGTAAATATGCTGTATATAACCATAATCATTTTAAATCCAAAGTGAAAAGTAGTTATTTAGACACTATCATTAAGATTCCCTAGCACCTAATGCATTCCTTGCGGATTGATTGGTTGCGCGATACAAATATTATCATTATTATTATTAAAGTTACACCGTGTATACGGAGCGGTAACGGTACAGGATCGTTGTTTTGGGGGTTTGCTCATTTGTCATAATTGGAACGCGATCATCATCTCGAAGTGCAATTGGTACATCGTTAGGCAATGCCCGAAAACACTCCTCATTGGTTACATTCAGTTTCACCTTGACATTGTTTCTCCGAACGTCCAATTATTCCTTCCACAGTCATCATATGAACAATGACGTCAAGTATAGACGTCATTGCATGTGACCTTTACAAGTTAGAGTCCAATCTTCCAAACCGAGTTGTTTCCCCTTGCAGTTCACGTTAACCTCTGCTAACGAATCATTTGACAATATCACCAAGATTCTTTGTATCGATGGATAATGATAAACAACACAATTGAAACCAAATAAATGCTACATATATATTACTATTCTAAACTAGAAATGGGTTCATACTTATCGTAAAATAATAAAGTATTTACAATTATACAGGGAACTGTTTCGCGAAAGATTACGGGGTTAAAGGGTCGTTAAAGTTAATATGAACTGCGCATGTGTTAATTTTAGAATATAAACACGTAGATCTGTTAACCTCTATAACGCGATTCTAAGGCCTAATACATTTACACACGACGATACGTGCAAATTAAGACTTATTTTTTGGACGGGTAGTAATTGATGATATTTCCCCTAAAACTCATTAAATGTTTATATCGCCATTTTCATCATGCAGTTTAATCACGTGACCAATGACCTCTGGGTCAACCGATGTAGTGCGCGAGTCGAATGCTGGATAGCGAGATTTGTTTGGAGAATGGTCAAGTTCGTACTCGTACACGGATAACCAATTGGACTATAACAGGCATGCGCTGATTTATCATATCCATGGTTACTGAAAGAGAAATAAGATCTAAAGTGTGATTCTATAATCCGATTCGGTAATGAAATATCATTTATGTTACGATCCTGATTTGGCCGATATCGGAATTTTCAGTCACAATTTCGTAAACAAACAAAACACAAAAGGAGGATTTAATCGGTATTGTTTGGGTTTCCAGATATCACATTGCCAGATTGTTGTCTTTTCTATGAATGTACAAAACACTTTTATTGTTGAAGCAATTATAAATATAAATTTGATTTCATTATCGCTAATTTCTATATCTCGCCAAATATGTCAAAATTAAAGACGACACATATACTTTACAACTCGTCCATTATTTAATGCATTGAACCAAAATTTAAAATGTGTCCGCTATCACTCAGCCTTAGCGTTGGCGAATCTATGATTAAAGGGTGTACAGATTTAACTGAATACGTTACACACGAATTATTAGTCCGTTCCAATCAATAGTGATCATGTTACGCCCACAGAATATACACATATTAACCAGGGTGGATTCTGGTCACGTGACCCCCATTGACGTAAAGTTATGTTGGTGGTCGTCCCTAAAGACCCGTCGCCATGTTTCAACTAGGAAAGAATGAACGCTATGTAAGGACAAACCCATTAAAATTGCCTTACTTCAACAATGTCAACCAAAAAAATTGGTGATTGAAAGGTTTTACTAAAAACAAAATCGTTTTGGTATCTTTTGGGGGTTTTAATATTTAGAATAACATATAATGACGGTGGTGCATATGATTTAGGGTAGAACTGATGAAATCATGGTTATTTTATTTATAATCGAGCAAAGTGATAGCCCTCGAAAATGTTCCATAAATTTTGAAACATGGCTCCTCGTAGTTCACATAAAACTTTATTTTGGATAGATCAATTTGTTGGACGATTTGAAAGGACTACTTGATTGACAACTATAACGTCACCCTGATGATAAATAAACAAATAAATATAATTTTAAACATAAATAAATAATCTGCCTCTGTCATCCACCAATAGAGTATTATTGGATGGGAATAAAATAAAATTACTTATGCATATCTGCAGTCTCGTTTTGATTTTTTCCGTGAGTGACGTCAGACGTTGGGAATGTCTTTATAGGCTATTACAACTGAGCACTGCACCCCGTAATTTTGACTTACTGGAAGCATAACATGGTCAATTAGGTTGCGTGGGGATGTACTAATATCACCAACAATGAATCAGGAAGCACGTGTCAACGCGGCGGAAGGATCGGTCTCTATCAAAACACTTTTCTCGTTGTATGGAGACCAGTGAAATTTGAATAATATAGAAAGATGTTGCAGTTATATTATCTTTCTCATACTGCACACAGCGACCACCTACGTCATACGAGAATTGTTCTCAGTCGGAGCTAGCTGTAGACAGGCAGTCTAAATTTGGGATGTATCTTTCTATGTTAAATATGTACATAGTTCTATGGTATAGGTCTATGTCAATGATTTTGCAGTTGATCATAGATGGTCCTAGACGCTAGAAGTCAGTAAAATTTAACTGGGTAAATGAGTAATCGAAATGTTTTTCAGCGATAGGCCTATACGTCACCTTCGTTCAATTGTTGCACAAAGAAAGTAGGCTAGGGCATATAATCCCGTATTACCCTACGGCTAGGGTAAACTTGTTGAAATTAATCTCTGATACATTTTTGCCGATGAAAAAAACAACCACGCAACAAGAAATATCTTATTATAATACTTATATCTATATAGTATAAGTCTTCAACCTTTTTGAGGTACGGTAAATAAAGCTGTTCTAAGCCTATTCATCATTTGCCATCAATAAAATAGGCTAGGTCCACTATTCAATCAACATGACTGTTTTCCCTTTAATTTGTTATTCATCAACACGATTGGAATTCGACGTAAACGAATAATACAATTTGAATAAGAGTTACAAACAATCAACGGTAAAATTATATTCTCTGTAGGCCTATATTTTTATAATAATAAGCAGCCTGCAGCGATCGTTCTTCTGCGCTAGAAATGATACAATGTTCCGAACTAACATTGTCACCGTTGTTTCCATATTCCTGAAGTGTGTCTATTCTTCTCGTTCAACCAAATCTATCACTTACGTACAGTAACATGACAGTCCTTCGTTTAATCTTGGGTCTTCCCTAAATCTTTAGACAAAGATTTAAGGTATTAAAAACGGTGAAAGTATGTTCGTTTCTATACAGAAGTGTTTACTTGACGTCAATGCCGATAGCCTCGTTTGTCACGCAATAAGTTTTAGTGCAATATCCTGCTATGCGCTGGTTAATTTAGCATAAAAAGTTTGCAGTCATGACGTAACGTTGAGTAAACACAGTTGGTCAAATAAGACGCCCTGTTATAAAGGTAATACCTTTGTAACGAAGTCAGTGATTGGTTGTTAATGGGACCACTGACCAGTCGCAATTAGCGACAATAATACCCACTCAGTCAAGCAGTGAGTAGTGGGATTAGCTCTAATCAAACGGAATACTGCGTGGAGTATGCGTAATTGCTCGCTTTTTTAATTGACTCGTACAATCTCGTGGCTTTTCTCCGTGTCCACCGATTTCCTCCCACTGCCAAAACCCATAGGCGCAAGTGAATTATTGAAATTGAACCATGCTAGTCTTGAAGTGCCCCAAGTGGACTTTAAACCCCGATCGTTCTATCTCTTGGCTCGTACTGATAGGGAAGAACATTCGGGCAAAATCAATGTCTGACAAGTTGTCACTTTCTACCGATGCCATACTGAAGTATAGATTGACTGCTTCGTACACGTGTGTCGCCTTTTCTTACGTCATGTCACGTGATTTAGCTGTAGCTCATTAATATTCGGGTGTTTCCGTTATTGCGGATATCGGAAAGTGTTTTTAACGTTAGTTGCTATTATAATTCAACCCCCCAAAAAACCCCTCCCGGTTACGCATGGGTAATGGAACTTTTCATCAAATATTGACAACGGTCCCAGACCCATTCCCATGTTCCTGAAGCAACGACTGTGAATTTAACAACATCTGGCTATTGCTGGGTTACTTCAAAATTCCCAAACTTATAGCTACATCAACCGCAGACACGTCAACAGTAGCATCAAATCAGAGGTTGTGACATCGTGACCTCCACGACAACCTTGAAATTCGTCGAACTTTGAACTTAGGCCCGAAATATGCAGAGTGTTACGTGAAGGGCTTAAAGTTGGGTTCCCAGCAAAGTATTTATCGGGTGGTTATTTCCAATAAAAGTATGTCAAATTTGGTATATATGGAAAGTATAGACACCCAATCTTACTAGAAAAGTATTGGATTACGCGAAAAACGCCCATGGGGTAAGCACTGGGCAATATTGTCAGGGAATCACTAACTAGTAACCCAACAGGTTTTGCTGGCTTATTGTCTGCCAGCTTAGGTCGGGGAGCAGTTGTTATTTCTTGCTCAAATGGTTAGGCGGTTTGGGGGAGATCGAGTGTTGTCAACGTACAAAAGACTCTGCGATTAAAAGGTCCAAAAATAAGTAGACAGAAATAACTAAGAATTTACTTAGGCCTCAGTAAGTATGGTAAATGTACAGTAAGTATAAAGGATACATTCTGAAAAATGGACCCTCCCACAATGAAGTTAAGTTGGCAGACATTGCGTCTAACAACAGCTTCCTTATAGCTATGGGTAACCACGACGAAAGCAAAGTTTTGAAAGGGAATTGAAGCAATTTTTTGATAGATTGGTCACTTTGAATATGTTTTTAGTCCACATATATCGTCAATTCACAAAGTTTGTACCCGGGAAGGCATCTTTAATAAGGTGTACGTAGTTAAAGCGAGACCAAGCCTTCTATTGAAGATGAGACACTCCGTACGTTGAAGACTAGGGGATTCTGGGTGAACGAGACTAAATGAGTGAATAATTGTACATGTGCTGTTCCGGTTACCACTCTTGAAGATTTCGTTCAGATATTTGGCATCTTTACTCGAATACAGTTTATAAATAGCATAGAATGTCCCAAAACCAGGTATGACAAAAATTAACATTGAGATCAATGATAAAATAATTACTCCAAATACTAGTTTGGTGAGATGGGGTTAATCCCCTTGTTTGTGGGGGGGTCTTTTTTTGAAAGAGCTATAATAATACATTTATATACCGCTAGATGGTAAAGTAAGACTATAAAGATCCAGTTTCATTGACAATCAGTGGAGTTTACTCCGGTAGGCCCTATCTTAAAAAATGAAGCCTTCCTGCGAACAAATTGTATAGTATGTGTTTTGATCATAGGCCTATGTTTTGGACAAAAACATATTCAAAATAATTTATCAACCAAACGTTTGCTTCAAATCACTAACAAAATATCTTTATGGAAAGAAAACTACCGCACGCCACAAGAATCAGTTTTTAAGTATCCTTGTTTGTCACGTGACTTGATCTAAAGAGAATCTATTTTCAGCCTAAGATAATGTCTGGCTTATTTGCAACAACTCCATTTCGAAATGCAGAGGCCATTCAAAGTTTAAGTCTGGATGGTTTTGTTTTAAGAACCGCTTGGCATTCGATCAACACTTCGAAGCTGTGATTACGTCACTCGAGCAGAAGTTAGCATAATATCAATTTTGCTTGAATACACTATTTTGCCTGTAACGTTTTTAGGACTTCGAATTCTGTCATATGATTTGGATTGTTCGTACTTGGTTTTTATTTTATCAATGTTTCGGAAATCGAATATTGTTGTTGAACATCTTCTCAAAAAAGACCACGTCATTAAATTTATCAGGAAAGAAAACACAACCAATCTCACGAGAAAAGTACCGGTTTCCGTGAAAAATACCAATGTGGCGCGTAAGGGAAAGGTGTCACTAACTAATAGAGGTGTATATAATTTTACAACCGTCTACGTCGCCATATAATATGATAAAATACCAATATGACTGAGAGTAGTTGTTGTTTTGGTCATTTCAATGTCAGACAAAACAAAGGGGAGTGGATTATCATTTCATAAGTAAGATATATACCCCTAAAAAATTATGTATTAAAGTGAAAGTTTCTTGCAATAATATAAGCTTATGCTTCCTTCATTTTCTTTTCTCTAGATTCCCGCTTTAAAACTCAGAGCTAGTTACAAAACATGGTTAATTTAGATAAGGATTAAAAAACTTCATTAGTTCATTTCCAGTTGCATTTTGTAAAATAAATAAGGCCTCATATTTTATTTATTCGATGCTACTTCTAATATCTCGTAACGTTAATCTTATTTTCTTGTAAAATTGAATATCGCTCCGTAGTTTTTAATCAAAGACACCATGAAATTGAAAAAAAACATGGCATATAGGCCTAAGGCCTCGTTCGCTATGTTTATGTGCTCAGTTGTAATAGCCTATAAAGACATTCCCAACGTCTGACGTCACTCACGGAAAAAATCAAAACGAGACTGCAGATATGCATAAGTAATTTTATTTTATTCCCATCCAATAATACTCTATTGGTGGATGACAGAGGCAGATTATTTATTTATGTTTAAAATTATATTTATTTGTTTATTTATCATCAGGGTGACGTTATAGTTGTCAATCAAGTAGTCCTTTCAAATCGTCCAACAAATTGATCTATCCAAAATAAAGTTTTATGTGAACTACGAGGAGCCATGTTTCAAAATTTATGGAACATTTTCGAGGGCTATCACTTTGCTCGATTATAAATAAAATAACCATGATTTCATCAGTTCTACCCTAAATCATATGCACCACCGTCATTATATGTTATTCTAAATATTAAAACCCCCAAAAGATACCAAAACGATTTTGTTTTTAGTAAAACCTTTCAATCACCAATTTTTTTGGTTGACATTGTTGAAGTAAGGCAATTTTAATGGGTTTGTCCTTACATAGCGTTCATTCTTTCCTAGTTGAAACATGGCGACGGGTCTTTAGGGACGACCACCAACATAACTTTACGTCAATGGGGGTCACGTGACCAGAATCCACCCTGGTTAATATGTGTATATTCTGTGGGCGTAACATGATCACTATTGATTGGAACGGACTAATAATTCGTGTGTAACGTATTCAGTTAAATCTGTACACCCTTTAATCATAGATTCGCCAACGCTAAGGCTGAGTGATAGCGGACACATTTTAAATTTTGGTTCAATGCATTAAATAATGGACGAGTTGTAAAGTATATGTGTCGTCTTTAATTTTGACATATTTGGCGAGATATAGAAATTAGCGATAATGAAATCAAATTTATATTTATAATTGCTTCAACAATAAAAGTGTTTTGTACATTCATAGAAAAGACAACAATCTGGCAATGTGATATCTGGAAACCCAAACAATACCGATTAAATCCTCCTTTTGTGTTTTGTTTGTTTACGAAATTGTGACTGAAAATTCCGATATCGGCCAAATCAGGATCGTAACATAAATGATATTTCATTACCGAATCGGATTATAGAATCACACTTTAGATCTTATTTCTCTTTCAGTAACCATGGATATGATAAATCAGCGCATGCCTGTTATAGTCCAATTGGTTATCCGTGTACGAGTACGAACTTGACCATTCTCCAAACAAATCTCGCTATCCAGCATTCGACTCGCGCACTACATCGGTTGACCCAGAGGTCATTGGTCACGTGATTAAACTGCATGATGAAAATGGCGATATAAACATTTAATGAGTTTTAGGGGAAATATCATCAATTACTACCCGTCCAAAAAATAAGTCTTAATTTGCACGTATCGTCGTGTGTAAATGTATTAGGCCTTAGAATCGCGTTATAGAGGTTAACAGATCTACGTGTTTATATTCTAAAATTAACACATGCGCAGTTCATATTAACTTTAACGACCCTTTAACCCCGTAATCTTTCGCGAAACAGTTCCCTGTATAATTGTAAATACTTTATTATTTTACGATAAGTATGAACCCATTTCTAGTTTAGAATAGTAATATATATGTAGCATTTATTTGGTTTCAATTGTGTTGTTTATCATTATCCATCGATACAAAGAATCTTGGTGATATTGTCAAATGATTCGTTAGCAGAGGTTAACGTGAACTGCAAGGGGAAACAACTCGGTTTGGAAGATTGGACTCTAACTTGTAAAGGTCACATGCAATGACGTCTATACTTGACGTCATTGTTCATATGATGACTGTGGAAGGAATAATTGGACGTTCGGAGAAACAATGTCAAGGTGAAACTGAATGTAACCAATGAGGAGTGTTTTCGGGCATTGCCTAACGATGTACCAATTGCACTTCGAGATGATGATCGCGTTCCAATTATGACAAATGAGCAAACCCCCAAAACAACGATCCTGTACCGTTACCGCTCCGTATACACGGTGTAACTTTAATAATAATAATGATAATATTTGTATCGCGCAACCAATCAATCCGCAAGGAATGCATTAGGTGCTAGGGAATCTTAATGATAGTGTCTAAATAACTACTTTTCACTTTGGATTTAAAATGATTATGGTTATATACAGCATATTTACTTCTTTATATTTTGCTATTTTAAAAGCTTTTTTTCATTTAATAGTTTATTGTAGTATGTTGCTAAGAGTTGAAGTTCAATAGTAATACACATATTTAAAAGAATTGACTTCACATCATATTCTGTAATTCTACCCAACTTTTATCTATCTTAATTTATGTACACCATCCGCGTTATTCGTGTAAATGTTATATAAAACAGCAGTGTTTAATTTCTATACACCATCCGTGTTATAATAGGTTATTAGATTATATTTTAGTTTCAGATTTTGTCTTCTGTATTTGTACAGGCTTTGTGCGGAGGTGGCGTAAAACTGACCAAACCTTTCGCGACGCGCCTCGTTTATCCCCCTTATGTCGTGACGTCATCAAACGTTTGGTATCGTACACCTCACGTGGTATAACGTTGCACATACGTTGTATAATGTTGCATCACGTCTATATTCAGTCTTCAACGTACACCATACGTTGCCTAACGCTGCATCACGTTTATGTTTAGTTCCCAACGTCCAACCTAAGCACTGTGATTTACATGCGACATCATACGCCCGTTCTTCAATGAACGGGTCCGTATGTGACGTCATAACCCTCAAATGGATTCGTTCTGACGATTATAAAACGATACAACATTCATCTCTCGGTATCACAATGGGTGACGGTGCTCCCATCGGATACCCTGGTGTATCCCAAGGGTAATACTCTTGCCGTGATCACCCATGTGTTTTTTGTTTGTTCGTTTCATTGATTTCTTTGGTAAAAAGTTTTGCTCAATAAAATGTCGTCACCAGATTAGGTGGGTTTTTTGTGACGACATGCTAGTCTGATTGGTGGAAAATGGTATCGTCCCAACACATTAGACTCGCCCCGTCCCGGGCAATAAATGGCAGCGTCGAGATTACTTTGTCTGCTTCTGGTGTGGAGTAGATGTGTCCAACACCTATCATAGGATGTCGAAACATCAGCTCAAATGCTAGAAGTGGCTAAGGTATTTGGCGGAAAAGGCGTTCGACTCGCCCCTTCCCGAGCGATAAATACGAGTGTCGAAGCCAAAAGAAGTCACAAACAAAATGGATTCTAACGATAAGAGAGTCTGTACAACTTGTGGGGGATATCACCCTTTGTTTAAGGGTAATCGGCCGGATGCCGATTACCTTGTCTGCTTCTGGTGTGGGGTAGATGTGTCTAACACATGCCATAGGAGATCTAAACATCATCTCAAATGCCAGAAGCGGCCAAGGTATTTGGCAGAAAAGCCGAAATGCTCCTGCTAACCCTCGCATTCTAGTCTGACCAAACGGCCCTTTTCAGGGCCAACTTAATCAATGGAAAAGAGTTCTTCCCCCTTCTCCCCTCTTCTCCTTCTTCCCTCTCTCTCTCTCTCTCTCTCTCTCTCTCTCTTCTCTCTCTCTCTTTCTTCCGCGCGCGCGCGCCCTCTCTTTCTGGGTCATGCACGTGCAAGGTCACGTGCAAGGGGTCATCAAGGGGTCAAACACGTGCAAGGGGTCACACACGTGCAAGGGGTCATCAAGGTCAAACACGTGCAAGGTCATGTGCATGCACGTGCATGCGTCTGCGCATGCACGCACGAGCGTAGTCAGACAGACGCCCTAACTACTAGCACACTGTATTGGTATGTCTGTCTTCATTAGCCCAGTTTAGAGTAGAATAGTAGGACGTTAAACCCGATTTCATTTCCTTTTATTATATTTCAAGTTCGATCCCTGCATTGGCCAAGTAAGTTCGTCGTGATATTCAGAAGTTGTTTCCACTTGTCAATGGTGCAGATCGGAGGGCCTGGCGAGGACAGCCGTCTTTTCGTACGGATGATACAAAAAACCGAGGCCCCGTGTATACATTGGCATGTACGTAAAAGATCCTTTGGCAGTAGTCCATACTGCTGCTGCCCGGGTAAAATGTCCCTAAAAGCACACTGTATGGCGCATGCCCGTCTTCATTAGCCCAGACAGAGCAGCACAGTATAAACGTTAAACCCCATTTCATTTTATTCATTTGTTAACTTCATATGGCTAAATATCTTCGTAACTGCTGGTTCAATTAATATATAATTTTACAATTATTTCATACCTTTTAAGGTTCCGTGGATCGCCATTGATGCATTGCAACCAGATACAACATCTTATCCACAGTATGAGAAGGCAACACCAAGGGAGGTAACTGTGAGAGCCGGTGAAACTCTGTATCTACCGTCGCTATGGTTTCACCACGTTCAACAGTCACACGGGTGTATTGCTGGTAAGTATATGAGTTATTCCCCCTGTAGCGTGTTCCTTCTCGAGAAAAAGAGGCTTAAAGTTGGTGTTACCTTTTGCGGCTTAACTTGCTAAACTAACTCTTAGACGCTAATCTGTAAGACGCTGACTCTCTAGTTTGGGGGTCGCGTGTTCGATCCCTGCATTTACCGAAAAAATTCATCCAGATTTTCCGACGTGGACAGCTGTCTAGTCATTCAGGTGGGACGAAAAACCGAGGTCATGTGTACACATTGGATCTGAAAATATCCCTTGACAGAATTCGAATTAAGGTTAGGCCGTAGTGCACTGCACTGTCAGGGTAAAATTTCCCTCATAGCACACTGTATCTGTATGACCTTGTCCGTATTTATGACCATGCCCGTTTGCATTAGCCAAGTTTAGGAGCAGAACAGTGGGACGTTAAACCACATTTCATTTCATTGCGAGCTCCCCGTGTTCACTCACAGCACCCTACATGGCGTGTGCACATGCTTGTCTCCATGACCCCCCAGCAAAGTAGGAACTTAATCCCCATTTAAAGTGGAATATAAATAATATAATATATTGTAATTTATTTCTCGTTTCAGTAAATTATTGGTACGATATGGAATATGACATTAAATATAATTATTATAAATTTCTAGAGAAATTAACCTCGGTTATAAAATAACTTATCAACATAGATAGATGAACGGTATTATGATTTTAACTTAAAATATAGAAATCAACAGTTATAACAGAGATAGGCAATTGAAAAAATTGTCAACAGCTATAACAAAGATAGGCACGTGGATTCTCAACAGTTATGAATATCATTCATGACAAAGATAGGCAATTGGTAGAATTGTCAACATTTATGAATGTTGTTAATGACAGAGATAGGCAATTGGAATAATGGTCAACATATGCAATGACTTTGTATATTTTGATGCCAAGAATGGTGGCCTTATAATCATCGACAAGAGAGAGTTTATCATTAGTACCTAACGTATTGGAAAACGTGACCCACAAGGAAAGGTGTGTTATGGATATATGGATAAAAATAACAGATAATTAATAATTTCATAAAATAACGTAATTCTGACAAGAAGGAAATGTGAATTCTTTTATATTTTTCATTCTTTTCATTCCATTGTATAAGCCGAATCACATCGTCTCCTTCCTACCTGTTCATTGAAAAATAGGCAGATAAAAATCCTGTATTTTATAATAAATTAGAATGAATGTCTGATGTTTCTTCGACCTTCCTAAATGTCCATAAATTATAATTCATGTCTAATGTGTCTTCGTCCTTTTAGTAAATGTTTTACTGAACCTTGAATTGTTTGTAGTAATTATTTTCTCTAAGAACCTGGTGACTAGAATAACCCACGTTCGAATCTCGAAATTTTGAAACAAGGCTAAACTTACGATATTAGCTTTGCTTGTGAAAAGACCACAAAATAGTTAGCTGATATGTTAAGTCATAAATTCTAGTCGAAATCACTAAGTATATTTCGATAAGTATATATTCTGTTTTCATTTAATAAAATTAATTAGTATTTTTGTGCATTATAGATGAGAACCGGAGTAGGACCGCACTACGGGGGTCACGGTGGCTAAGTGTAAGACGTTGGCGCGCTAGCCTGGGGGTTGGGTGTTCGATCCTTTCATTGGCCGAGAAAGTTCATCAAGGTTGTCTTTCGAGCCCTCGTGGGTTTCCTCCGGGCACTCCGGTTTCCTCCCACTGCCAGAGACCCCTACGCGCAAGCGAATTTTTGAAATGAACTTAAAAACCATATGTTAGTCCCGAAATCACCTAGTTGTGTTAAGTAGACGTTAAACCCCATTTCTTTCGCTCTCTGTTCCCTCTTGTCAGTGATGCAGGTGGGAGGGCCTGGCCAGAACAGCTGTTGGGATGGGACGAAAAACCGAGGTCCCACCTACACATTGGCCTGCACGTAAAAGATTCCTTGACAGTTCGAATTCGATATAAGAGTAGGCCGTAGTGCCGCTGTCCGGGCAAAATTTCCCTCATAGCACACTGTATGGCGTATTCTTCATTAGCCCAGTTCGGGGCAGAACCGTAGGACGTTAAACCCCATTTTATTTCAGGACGGCATTACAAATAAGTATACTAATTGTTGGATATGGTGGCCATTTAGGGCGGAGACCTATTCTTGGCGTAGAGTAGATAGTTCGCGCTGTGTGCAGAATGGGGTGAAGCTTTGATGGTGGGAGGGGATGGGGGTTTGACAAGGAAAGTGTGGTTCTCATCTGTTAACTTGGCCCAGTAACGTGTTTTGACTTCTCACAGAAACGAACATGACAGAAATTCAGAATCGTGCATCATCAGTTAGTATTCGCAAAGTTATATTGCCTGTCATCAGAAGGGGGGTTGGGATGGCCTAGTGGTCTAGAGTGCCGCGCTTCGACCTCTAGCTGGTCGGTCACCTCTGGCTTGCGGCTGTGGTTTCGAGTCCAAGTGTGAGCGTGTGTGACATGGCGATAGGAGCGCCTTCTCGACCTTGTGGGTTTCCTCCGGGCACTCCGGTTTCCTCCCACTGCTAAAGACCCCGACGCGCAAGCGAATTGTTGAAACAAAATTAAAACCATATGTTAGTCCCGAAATGACCTAGTTGTGTTGAGTGGACGTTAAACCCCACTTCTCTCTCTCTCTTTATGATACGCACGTGCTAACCATTCGGCCATCCACCCCACCCCCCCTGTGCGTAAATGAATCCGTGACAGTTGGAATTCAATAGAAACTACGATGGCAAAAGACACGTAACCGTCTTGATTCAAAAAGTAGGTAGGTAAAACCCAGCCCTTACGGTGGAACTTATGGGTGATCCCTATGACGTGTGACCTTCTACGATATGCTATAGGCCAACTAGCTGCTCCTTCAACACCTAATATTTAAACAGAATTACCTTGTATTAACATACAGCCACTAAACATAACACGATAGGCCAAACTGTTAATACGGAGTTAATGTTTAACGGTTATAACATTAAGACGGGCACCTGTCTGTGGAACTGGAGATGTGAATCGCCTGGTAGAAACTAGTCCATTAATACCTTCAACCTCTCATATAGACTATAGGTCAGTAGGGATTATCCACGGTGAAAATATATAATCCCTAAACATGCATTATTTAATGTTTTATAGATTATCAATTAGACATTAAAGATGAATTCCCGGGTACAAACTTTGTGCTTTGACGATATATTTGAACTAAACACATATTTAAAGTAACCAATCTATCAAAAATTTGCTTCAATTCCCTTTCAAAAATCTGTTTTCGCCGGGGATACCTATAGCTGTAAGTAAGCGGTTGTTAAACGCAATGTCTGCCAACTTAACTCCATTGTGGGAGGGTCCATATTTCAAAATGTAATATCATTACTTACTTTACATTTACCATATTATTGAGGCCTGAATAAATTCTTAATTATTTCTGTCAACTTCTTTTTACACCTCTTAATTGCAGAGTACGTTGACAACACGCAATGTTCCCAAAACCGCCTAACCATTTGAGCAAGATATAACAACTGCTCCCTGACCTAAGCTAACAGACAATAAGCCAGCAAATCCTGTCGGGTTGACAGTTAGTGATTCCCTGACAATATTGCCCAGTCCTTGCCCCATGGGCGATTTTCGCGTAATCTAGTATTTTTCTAGTAAGATTGGGTGTCTCTACTTTTCATAAATACCAAATTTGCCATACTTTTATTGGAAAAAACCAGCCGATAAATACTTTGCTGGGAACCCATCTTTAATTAACTTACCAAGACCATAATCAACTAACTTTCAATGCCATCGTGTAGTCTAGATTTTCTTTAGTAATAATAGTGAAGATATGAATTAAGAGGTTCATTTGAATTAAAATCTTCAAATAACGAATGAATTATGCACCTAACCTGGACTAATGGAAGACGGGCATGAGGGAAATTTTGCCCGGGCAGCGGCGTTACGTTCTACTCTTATATCGAATTCGAGCTACCAAGGGATCTTTTACGTGCACTCCAATGTGAACACGGGACCTCAGTTTTTCGTACTATCCGAACGACTAGGCAGTTGTCCTTGTCAGGCTCTCCTTCTGCATCACTGCTGCAAATGACTGTTGTTATTCCCATGTATAATCGTCTTTTGGTGGGCTTGGTAGAGTATCTAGATTTGTTTTCAGATCTGGGTTATTAGAATGACCAAATCAATATCATCAATAAGAAAGACTCCAAATACACGGTTTGCACCGAACGCAGAACAGATTAGGTACTTGTAAACAGCAAAATGTTTAAAAGTGAGGTATGGGGGGGGGGGAGTTTGGGCGGTGCGTTCCACAAAGACCCCTAGTTTCTTATCAAATGATGAATGTTGCCACTGCCTCGCGCCCATTCTACTTGCAGGATTATCCTCGGCGTTAAGTAGCTAACAATGTATAAAATTCTTGCTAGACAATTACGAAACAGTTCCCCACAAATGTTAGATAGGGGAATTGGGGTTTAAAGTCGACTCGACATAAGCCAGGTCATTTCGGGACTAACATATGGTTCATTTTTATTTCAATAATTCGCTTGTGCGTAGAGGTGTTTAGCAGTAGAAGGAAACCGGAGGATTCGGCGAAAACCCACGAGCTTTGACATGCGACCCTACTCCTTGTCACGTACAATCGGGGAATCGAAACCACGCCAGTTTACTTAATGACTGACATTATAGGATACCCCTTGTATTAATAATATTTCTTTGTTACCTTTTTAAGCATAAACAAGAGATGGGAAATTTGATACAAAATAATCAATAGATATAAATAATACATGTACATAATACATGGATATATAGAGAATCTCCTACTCGTCAATTTAGATATCAAAAAATATCAACAGTTTATAATGTAAAAAAACGAGGCTCTGCCGAGTTTTTTTTTACTTTATCAACGAGTGTTGATATTTTTTGATATCAAAAAAGACGAGTAGGAGATTTTATTTACCACCCAATCCCATGCAGAAACAATTAAATATAATTCTTTTAGCTATAAATTTGCTATGAATACATTATGGCGTAGTGATACATCAATTTTTTAGACAGCAATTCAACCAATGCAAAGTCCTTTATTTTGACCCAGTGTTCCCATCAAGGTCAATTAAATAAAAATAGCTGCTTTTTAATAAGAAAGAAGCTACTTTTTAAAAAAAAATGAGCTGTTCTTTGAAAATGATAAAAAATAGTTCCTTTTTGATTGACCAATCAAATTCATTGAAAAGCGATATCTCCTAAGGAATGCATTATTGGGTGATAAATGTTAACAAATCACAGCCTATTGCTTGATTTAGTATACATATGCTGTGTAGGATGCATGCTTTGAGGATATTCGAACAAGTGTTAAGTATGTGAGCAGCTAAACATCACCCATAGTCCTGGTCAAAACGTGCTCAGATTATCCATATCTCCTACATAGGTAGCTAGCAATACCACACATATATCCTTCCAGTACGACATTTCTCAAATTAAAAACACGTTGACCTTTCCATAGCATATTTATAGATCTTCTCGCCTGTATAAATCCTCGGCATTTACTTTCGTTTACACTGGATTCCTGCTTTCCTGTCGACTGGAGTTGGACAGTTTCTACTTAACGGTAAGTCAATTGTATTAAAGCGAGAATTTTGAATTTTCTAAGAAAGTCAAAACATAATTATTTCTATGTCTTTTGCTCAATAGGTTATCAACTCAATAATATACGATCGTGGACATTATTTTCCACCCTTAAAAATTTATGACACAGGAAATAACACAATTACCTCCCCTGTTTTGCTATTGACAACATGGGGCAGAGATTTTCCAACGTTGGAATTTTTGCCAATTTCTCAGCTGGCAATAGTGAATTTAAGAGGGTTCGTCTTAAACGAGGTAGACCTGTGAATGGATAGAATATATTGTTAGGCTTTATTTTAATGCATTTTAAAAATTATGAAATTGCAACTTTAAGAATAGAATTGTTGGAATTGGGGTTTTAAGGTATCGTGAAAATAATATTAACCTCATTTGTATGGATATTCATGTATGTGTAATGCGACAGGTAGAATTTTGCCTGGGCAGTGGTGTTTGTGCCGCATGCTTCTTTGAATTCCAACTGCAAGTTGTTTGTTGTTCGAAGGGGGTCTCAGAGGGGTTTTTATATTTTTTGCCAGCAACTTCCGTCATACGCCATTGATCGAAACCGGGGCCTCCTAGTTAGTTAGGTGGGTTGGATGGTCGAATAGTTAACGCGTGCGCGTTTGATCGTACGGTTTGCCCAGAAGTACTTCGTGCCAAGACGTAGGGTCGTGTGCCCAACCGGTTTCTGCGTTTTTTGCCACTGCTAACCCCTATACGTAAGCAAAATGTTGAAATAAAATTGAACCATATGTTAGTCTCGAAATGACTTTCTCAAAATTATCATGTAAATGTTACACAGAAAGAAATATAATCCCCCCTCTCACTTTCTCTCTCTCTCTCTCTCTCTCTCTCTCTCAGATTATTTTTAAGATCTGCGAAACCTGTGTTATGTTTAAGAATTACAGCAACGATCGATCATGGACCTAAATTGTCAAATGCATTCTTCATTTTTTACTTTTTAATAGTTTCCACCAATCTAAACTAATAAAATGAAGACAGATCTGGCTGTTTTTGCTGTTTTGGCTGTTATAGCACTAGGTAAGAAATATCATTCTAATTGTTGGTAATTGTGGTCGAGTTGTTGAGGCAAACTTTAATTGGTTTGAGATATTACTTCGAGTTGTCGGCAAGGTATAAATAGGGTATATTTTTTTCGCATCCGGGAATTGTTAAAAGAAATGATCGTATAGATCTCTTGATATAACTACTGTTTTGCTCTGAACATCCCATGTCTTCCGACTGCGACATGAACATCCCATGTCTCCCGATTGCGACAAAAATATTGAGCGTGTTTCATGAGCTAGCCTTGTATAAATAAAACTTTGTTACTGGCTCACCATGGATAATAGACCGGGAGCCCAGGTGGTAAACCCAGCTGAAAAGTGTACCAATTTTCTCCTATATGTTATCAATGCATGTATATTTGGTATCATCAAAATGTAAGTCTGCCCAGTTTCTGATGGTGGGTGTGGTATTCCACACTTAAAATGCCATGCCCCCCCAGGTAGTCTAGATTAGCCCAAAAGTGTACCACGTGAAATTCGCACAGCAGTGTACAATACATCTTCAGGTATCACAAAAACACTCTGACAGACATTTTCAGTGGTGGGCTACACCTTACAGAGCTATGTAATTACCAGAAATTGTACTGGTTGAGTATATCTTACAAGAGTTACCTATTTTCCAGTCAACAGCTAGGCTAGATTAGCTGAAATCTGTACCACCTAAAACAGCTTTTAAATTGTTCAGTATCACCACGGGAATCAGGAATGACCACTGCCCAAAGTGTCGCGGACCCCAACTAGAATAGATTAGCCGGAACTGTTACCATGTTCTAAAAAAAAATTTTTTTTAGCCAGGATGCGTAGAATACTAATACCTAGCGTGTATGGAAGAGGTGGTAAACTGTGGTTACAAGAAATTGATTTTTTGGGCAAAAAACGTTTATTGGGGCTAAAAATGCGTTTTTGAACAAAAAATTTGCTTCTGCAACCGCACTTTATCGCATTTTCCATACGTGCTAGGTATTAGTATTCTACGCATCCTTGCACAATTGTTAATTGTTTTCAACATGGGAACAGTTTCGGCTTATCTATTCTAGTTGGGGTCCGTGTCTGTTAGGGTAACCCACCGCACAAACTGTCTGGCAGTGGTCATTCCTGATTCCCGTGGTGGTACTGAACAACTCAAAATCTGTTTGAGGTAGTACAGATTTCAGATAATCTAGCCTAGCTGTTGACTGGAAATTAGGTAACTCTTGTCAGAGATACTCAACCACTACAAATGTCTGGTAATTACATAGCTCTGTCAGGGGTAACTCACCACTAGAAATGTCTGTCAGGGTGTTTTGGGGATACCTGAAGATGTACGGTACACTGCTGTGCAAAATTCATGTGGTACACTTTTAAGCTAATCTAGACTAGTTAGGGGGCATGGCATTTTGGGCGTGGAATACCACACCCACCACCAGAAATTCGGCAGACTTACATTTTGATGATACTAAATATACATGCTTTGATACTATAACAGAGAAAATTGGTACACTTTTTAGCTAGGTTAACCCCCTGGGCTCCGGCTCTCTAAAGCCCTGTATAAGCCATTTCCATTTTTTTATATTTTTGGTGTACTTTTTATACCTCCCTCACAACTCACCAATTGTAAGTCATGTATTTTTATTTATTTATTTATTTATTTATTTATTTATTTATTTATTTATTTATTTATTTGCTGATTTAAAAAGAAAACTATGTAAACACTATTTTGTTAATCTTCAGTATTGCCTGAAAATATTATTTTTGTACGTATTTAGCTCAATTTCCTACAATGTCATAAAACTTAAACTTACACTATCAGGTAATGTTGAACCAAACCCAGGCCCCCCTGCCAATCGTCTGTCGGTCGTGCATCTGAATGTTAGAAGTCTACGTAAAAAACTTGACCTTATTGAAGCAGAGCTCTCTTCGTTTGATATAATTACTTTAAGTGAAACATGGCTTGACAATAACATACCAAACGAATCACTTCTTCTTCCGTCTTACTATGCACCAATCAGAAAGGATAGGACTGGCTCTATTGGGGTGGGGTAATTATCTATGTTCGTAATTCTATAGCATTCGTTCGTCGCTTAGATTTGGAAGACAGTAAAACAGAATCAATTTGGCTTGAAATTAACTCTTGCAATAATAAATTTCTTCTCGGAACTTTTTATAGACCCCCGCAAACTTCTCGTGAAAACGACACACGCACTTTTGAAGCTCTTCACTCTGCCGCAAATGACAATATTAGCAAGTGTCTGGTCTTGGGTGATTTTAACATAGACATGCTGCGTAAATCGGGTACTTTTGTACATGACGCTATAAACCTTTTTGATTTCAACAACTAATCACAAAACCAACACGGTATCAACAAAACGGAAATAATTCACTGATAGATTTAATTTTAACAAATTTTCCAAATTTCGTAAACAATATCACCGTTTCTGATAACTTTTGTAGTGATCACTGTCCTGTTTCGTGTACACTCTCGTTTAATACTCCCAAATCAAAGTGTTTCAGACGAATGATATGGGATTACCAAAACATAGATAATGAAAAACTAAAACATGACGTCATTTCCACAAACTGGTACTATCTGATACAAGATGACGACATTGATGACTCGAGTAGGAAATTTACAAGTGAATTAATCAATTTAGCTAAAAGAAATATCCCAAATAGAGTAGTAACTATTAGACCTAACGACAAACCTTGGATGACAAGCGAAATTCGGAAAATTAGAAGGAAAAAGAATAAAATTCATAAACGTGCCACTAGCACAAATCATGACAACCATTGGCAATCTTTTAGGAACATTCGGAACCAATATATAAATTTGATTAGACAAGCAAAGCAAGCATATTATGAAACCTTAGATGAAAAGATAAATGATAAATCGCAGTTTGGCAATAAAAGATGGTGGAAAATTGTTAATTCATTTGTAAACACACAAGGCTGCACTAAACAAGACACACCACCCTTAATTGTAAACAACAGCACTTTATTCACACCGCAAGACAAGGCAAACGCACTGAATAACTTTTTTGTTGAACAATCTAAACTTAATGATATTAATAAATCTTTACCCTCCATTGACAGAAATGCTAACTCATTAGAACAGATCGTACCAACCCCTCAAAAAGTTAAAGACATTATTGACAGTTTAGACACCTCAAAAGCCTCCGGTCCGGACGACATAAGTGCCAAATTACTAAAGACAATATCCACCGAAATTTCATCTCCACTATGCTCTTTGTTTGAACTGTCATTAAAAGTAAGTAAAGTACCCAGTATATGGAAATTTGCAAATGTCACGGCTATTTTCAAAAAAGGATCCTCAAACGATTGTGGTAACTATAGGCCAGTCTCTCTTCTGAGTATCATTATAAAAGTATTTGAAAAGGTTATATACAAACATGTCTTTAATTTTTTGAGAGGGAACAAAATACTAACGTCTTTTCAAAGTGGTTTTCTTCGAGGTGACTCCGCCTTATTTCAACTAATAGAACTAACACATATGTTTTGTCAAGCCATTGATCAACATTCTTCTACTCGAGTTGTTTTTTGTGACATCAGCAAAGCGTTCGACAAAGTTTGGCACGCCGGACTTTGTTGGAAGCTGGATGGAGCTGGGATCAGGGGTAGCCTCTTAGAATGGTTTAAAAATTATCTTTGTAATAGACAACAATCAGTTGTTTTAGAAGGCTTATCCTCTGATCAAGGAACCATCCATGCTGGTGTACCACAAGGATCTGTTTTGGGACCTCTATTGTTTTTAATTTACATTAATGATATTGTGAACAACCTTGACCCCAATGTTAGACTATTCGTAGACGACACATTTATAAAAATGGATGACCCTAGTACAAGTTCGGATATTCTGAATAATGATTTAAAGAAAATAAATGACTGGGCAGACTTGTGGTTGGTAACCTTTAACCCTCTAAAAACAGAAACAATGACCATAAGCACAAAATCACTAACAACAAATCCACCTTTGTTCTTTGGCACAACTCAGATTAAAGAGGTCTCCTATCACAAACATCTTGGTTTAGTTTTTCAAAGTAACGGAAAATTGAATGTCCATGTTGAGAATTTATGTAAGAAAATTTCAAAACTGACAAATTGTCTAAAATCGCTTAAATACAGACTAAAACGGAAAACTCTACAAACAATATACACTTCCTTTATTTTGCCTCATTTTGACTACGCGGATATTATTTGGGACGGTTGTCCAAATGTACTAGCTGATAAATTAGAAAGCCTTCAACTTGATGCACGGGGCGGTTAAAGGAACCAATCACGAATCACTGTACAGGGAAACTGGTTTCATTCCTTTGATGGAGAGACGGAAGCGTCACAAATTGCACCTTATGTACAAAGTCTTCAATAATATTGTTCCCAAATACCTTTTAAATCTTTTTGAAAAATCTCCAACATTACCATATTCATTAAGGAACCAGAATGATTTTACGGAATTTAAATCCCGAACACATCTCTTCTCTAATACATTTATACCGTCCTCCATCAGGGAATGGAACCAGTTAGACACCTCGTATCGTAGAACATCATCACTTTCTGGCTTTAAACAAAAACTTTCCAAACATGACACAAAGATTCCGACATATTATTTTTGGGGTTCGCGAAAATATGAAATTATTCATTCAAAATTTCGACTCCGATGTAGCGATCTTAAAGGCCACATGTTCTTGAGACATATATCAGATGATCCAGCTTGTACTTGTGGTCATCAATTTGAAGATATTGAACATTTTCTTTTCATATGTACAAACCACTCAGATGCACGCCGCAGAACGATAAACACTTTGCCTCTCGAATACAGAAATAGCAACCATCTATTATTTGGATCAAATAAACTTTCCGTTGATAAAAATATTAACATTTTTAAGACCTTACATGAGTTTTTTAACCTTACTCAACGATTCTGAAAATTATTATTTTCAATTTTTATTAAAATTCCCTAATTTGATATATCATATAAGTTTTTCATTTTTTATCTAATATAATTACATGTACTGTAAATATCTTGTATATATGTAAATACTTTATTATTGTAAATTATATTGTATACAGGGAGAGGGTTTTCACATAGGCTATGCCTGTTACCCAATCCTATTCATGTTGTTTGAATAAAATATGTTTATACAAAAAAAAAGGATAGCGCACATATTCAGTTATGTCTATTGTTCGAATATGTAGCGTGCGCCTGTAGTTGTGTGTGGCCTTCTAGTATTTAGCGCACACCTTCAGTTGGGTGTATGATTTTCGTATGCGCACACTTTTAGTATTCTAGTATGCAGTGTGCGCCTTCAGTTATGTGCATTATTCTAGTATGTAAGGCACATCTCAAGTTATGTGTAGTATTTAGCGCACATCCTCAGTTGTGTGAATTATTTTCGTAAGTAGCACACACTTTTAGTTGTGTGTAAGATGCTAGTATGCAGTGTGCGCCTTCAGTTGTGGGCATTATTCTTGTATGTAAGGCGCATCCCCAGATATTGTATAATTCTAGTATTACGCGCACTCCTTCAGTTGTGTGTATTATTTAGCACACACCTTCAGTTGTGTGTATTATTCTAGTATTTAGCACACACCTTCAGGTGTGTGTATTATTCTAGTACTTAGCACACACCCTCAGTTCTGTCCATTGTTTTAGTTTTTAGCACACACCTCCAGTTTTGTCTATTATTCTAATAATTAGCACACACCTTTAGTTATGTTTGCTATTCTAGTATTTAGCACACACCTTCAGTTATGTTTATTATTCTAGTATTTAGCGCACATATTCTAGTATTCAGCACACATCTTCAGTTATGTCTATTATTCTAGTTTTTAGCACACATCTTCGACTGTGTGTGTTTTGAGATTATCTTACAAATAACTCATTTTTATTTCAGCGATTGTTCCCTGGACGGCAGGCCAGGACTTCCAGTGTCCCCAGGCGAGAGGACATTACCAAGATCCCAGGAATCAGTCCAGATTTTACGCCTGTGTCGGATACATACCAACAAATTTAGTATGTGCCGAGGGCAGTGTATTCGATCCTAACATAAGGAGATGTAATCTATTAACTTATGTGAATTCAGTCACTGGTTTCCGTTGCGACCAAGGCGATGGTACGTTTCCCGTACAGGGAGATTGCAGTCAATATTTAGTATGTTCGAATAATCTCCCCTTTATCATGAGTTGCCCCGACGGTTTACTTTTCAACAGAACGCATAATTATTGTGACCGAGTGGTTCAGTGTTAAACGATGGTATATACATGTAGTTAATAGCTTAGCGAAATAAAAATTTAATCCGTTTTTAGATGAATATGTTTCTCAACCTGAACCAACTCCTCGGGGCTATCATATCATTAGGTATCCCATTCTACATCAATACTTTATTCAAACAAATAATTTAAAAGCACACAATATCTTTGAAAGCAAAGATCCTGTCTTGTTAAAGCCATATTTTTTATTTGGAAAACCAGAAAAGGCTCCGGTCCCTCGATCATCTCGAGTTTGTAGTTTGCATAATGGATGTTCGAAGACAGATATTGAGTCAATCTCATTAAAAATACAGATCTATAATTTGTTTCGTTTTTTTTATACTTTCGATGGCCTACACTACATGAAGATCTGACAAGTTATAGTGGAGGTTCATTTCAGGGGTCAAACGAGCGGCTTTTAATTCTATGAAGTCCGACATTAATTAATCAACCAGCGTTGCCGTTTCTAGTGGTATACACACAGTTCCGTGCACCAAAAGGCCAAAATCTCGCCGTAACTGACCGTTTCATTTGCTTATTCCTCATATCAAAAAGAACGCCTATTATATAGCAAGAACACGCAATTTTGGACTACAAAAACGAAACGAAATAGGATCTATGTTTTAATCAGATTGCTATTGAGTGGGCGTCTTGTTTTACTTTGAGGGGATCCGAGTGACATGGGGGGGGGGGCATTTCTAAAAAGAAAGTTGATGGAGCTTTTAGTTACGTTTGCTATCATAACGTTACGTTCGCGATGACAAATGTGTCTTGCCGTTATGTTGAATTCGTGATGACAAACGTTTCTTTCCGTTACGTTACGTTCGCGATGACAAACGTTTCTTACCATTACGTCACGATCGCAATGACGAAACGTTTCTTTCCGTTGTGTTGAATTCGTGATGACAAACGTCTCTTTCCGTTACGTTACGTTCGCGATGACAAACGTTTCTTGTTAAGTTAAATTTGTGATGACAAACGTTTCTTTCCATTACGTTAAGTTCGCGATGACGAACATTTCATACCGTTACGTTACGATCGGAATGACGAAATTTCTTAGCGTTACGTTACGTTCGCGATGACAAACGTTTCTTACAGTTACGCTATGTTCTCCATGACAAACATTACTGCACGTAGGAGTAACAACAGACCATAATATTACAGGCTTTTTCTGGCTTTCAAAATAAGAGAGTAACTGGTGTTGGCAAGTCTAATCTGTTTCATCAAATGTAAAAGATTTTTGTCCTCAAAATAAGAGAAAAACTGGTATATAACAAACTTTGCACAAGGGGGACACTACTCACAACATCGGCCATGGTGAATTGACGAAATCTCACGTTCATAACCGAGATGATGGTTTATTTTTAGCGCCATTAATTTTATACCACACACCATTTCCTTTAACATATTTCTGCTCTGTTGTTATTAAAACTGAACTTTTATTAAAAAAACACTATGGAAAGCATGTTAATGGCGATTGGTCAATTAACTTGTAATCTCATTATTTAAAAGATTTATATTTTTTTTTATGAACCTATTTTATTCATGGGCCTATTTTATTATTACATGTCTTCCCGTTCTAATTGTAACTACCAATACATATCCGATGTCTCATAATATTTTTACTGTGGTAGGGGGTTATATTATCAAATAAAAAAATTCATTGTAAAATAAATATATATCGTGCCTTATTATTAAATCTAAGTTGGCACGACTGGCTGTACTGTCATTACCCCCCCCCTCCTTCTTTCCTATCCCGTTCTATAATAATAATAATAATAATAATCGCGTCATTTTACAAGGGTATCAAATTCTATTAACTGAAATGAATGAAATTTGGTTTTACTTCCTACTTTTCTGCCCAATCAGATAAATGACGACTTCGTGAAGTCTTCTTTGGGAAACATTTTGCCCAAACAACAGCGTTTCCGTCCCATGAAGTGTGCTATAGCAACATATTGAGCGGACAGTGGCGTTTCTGCCCCATGCACTATGGTATGGGAAACGTTTGGACCGGACATCGGTGTTTGGCAACATTTTGACCGGGCAGTGGCGTTTCTGCCCCATGCAATATGGTATGGGAAACGTTCGGACCTTACACTGGCGTTTCTGACTAATGCAGTGTGCTATGGAAACATTTTACCTGGACATCGTGGTTTCCGTCCCATGCAATGTGCTATGAAAATCATTCCCAGACTGCGGCGTTTTTCGTATCTGTGTGCTGTCCGGACAGCGGCGTTTTTGCTCTTTGCAGTGTGCTATGGGTAATATTTTGCCCGGACAGCGGCGTTTTTGCTCTATGCAGTGTGCTATGGGGAACATTTTGCCCGGACAGCGGCGTTTTTGCTCTATGCAGTGTGCTATGGGGAAAATGTTGACCGCACAGCGGCGATTTTACATAAGCAGCAATGCTTGTTATTGTATCCATATATAGTATGCTGTATATATCTGACTCACTAATAAAATAAAATATTGTTTAAACGTTTCCGTCTCATGTAGTGTGCTTTAGGGAACCTTTTGCCCGGATAGCGGCTTTTCCGTCCAATGCGGTGTGCTTCGGGTTCTTTTCGCCCGGACAGCGGCGTTTTCGTCCCATGCAGTGTGCTATGGATAACATTTTGTCTGGACAGCGGCGTTTCCGTCCCATGCAGTGTGCTATTGGGTAGATTATTATGTTCAAGCAAGGTTTCTGTAATTTCAAGTGAAGCCGTGGCTGCGACAATTGTCGGTTCAGTAACCATGACTACAAGCAAACTATTTGTGATATGAATCTCTAGTTTGGCATTACATATCTGAGCTTTTCGTTACATTATTATGGGGGGGGGGTCCTTGTGGTCTAGAGTGCCGCGCTTCGACCTCTAGCTGGCCGGTCACCTCTTTCTTGCGGTTGTGGTTTCGAGCCCTAGTGTGAGCGTATGTGACATGGAGATAGAAGCGCCTTCTCAACCTTGTGGGTTTCCTCCGGGCACTCTGGTTTCCACCCACTGCTAAAGACCCTTACGCGCAAGCGAATCATTGAAATAAAAATTGAAAACCATACGTTAGTCCCAAAATGACCTAGTTTCTGTCGAGTGGACGTTAAACCCCATTTTTCTTTATATATGTCAGATCCGGTCACGTGGATCGGTGGAACATGGGGGGGGGGGCTATGTATACCAATGAATAAAATGAAAACTTACATTGTCAATCCGGGTTAAGGAAGATTGGGAGGTGGCGGAAGGGTAACGTCCACTCGGCAAAAACTAGGTCATTTTTGGACTAACATATTATGGTTCAATTTATTATTAGGGGTCTTTAGGAGTGGTAGGAAAACGGGGGATAGGGGGGAAACCCACGGAGTAGATATGAAGGAACCTTTACCAACACACGTCTGCTCCTGTTGTATATGTACACCAACGAACATACGAGCATCGGACTGGAGTACTATGCGAACGAATACAGACCTTGCCTTATGAGGCCGTCCTGCCTGCATCACTGACAAGGGGAATCATTAAGATATAAACAACACCGGAAAGTCCGAATATTGGGATCGAAACCCACAATACCATTAACGAGGGAAAGGCACAGCCTTTTTTAAAGATCCGCTTGTATAAGGCGCTGGTGTGAAACCACGCCGGAAATCTCAAGGTATTTTTCTGGGCCGATATAGGTATCGACACCCAGACCTTACTCAATGAGACAACGCAAAACTGACCTCATAGACAGTAAACCCCATTTCTTGTCATTACCACTGCAAACTGAGTGAAAAATCGAGGTTCACATTTGTACTCCTAAGAGAACTCTTGGAAATTCGATGAAAGCTAACCTTTTCGCACAACATTTGCCTGATGGCACACTGTCTGTCTCTTTTTTAGTCCGGATGGTGCAACAAAGTAGGACGTAAACCCCATTTTTTAAATTTCAAGTCGTAACATTCGGTTTCTATTACATATATTGACCTTTACGACACGAATAATTATAAAGTAACCAAGAGGGGTGCTTGGAGCGAATTGAAAATTAAAAAAAACAAAAGATGCGATCCTTTAATTAACTTACAGTTTTTCACAAATGCGCACAAATTTTGAAGAAAGGCATGCCTTAGATAACAAAAGGTAGAGTTATTTTAACAAGTTGCCCTTTAAAAGTTGTTGACATAGTAAAAGGCTATGAATGAAAGGGTATGCGTGGGCCCGGTGTTTATGTATAAATGATATTTAACAGTTGCAATGTACAAGACGTTTACTGAGGAGATTACAACAGGTAGGTGCTAAATTTTCACTACTTATTTATGGAATCAGACCACTGGCTATATTTACTGGAATTTGACCACTGACTATTTTTGGTATAATACCACTGATTACATTACTATTCCTGGCATCAGACAACTGGCTATATTTACTGGAATCAGACCACTGGCTATATTTACTGGAATCAGACCACTGACTATCATTGCTATTTCTGGTATAACACCACTGACTACGTTACTATTTCTGGAATCAGACCACTGATTATACGTCTTTAGTAATTTACAAATGGATTCGAGTGTTTTTATTTAATCTTGTGTGTAGTATTTCTTAAAGGGGTTCGATATTCAGAAGAACAGGGTTTATCTATTTCGTCGACAGGTTCGATTGTGGTTTTGTATTGGAAAATCACCCCATGTTTACAAAACATGGAAATCTCGTGTACAAAGTTCTTGTATTCCTATATTCTCATATAAAGGCTAATTATATATGCTTGTTGAGTGTTTAGTTCTAATCTGGACATTTATTTATGTGAACTTTCATTTCCAATGGGGGTTGGGGCGAATTGTTAGCGCGTGTGCGTTTTTTGTTAATGTTTGCTAATTAAGACCCCTACGCGCACAGAACCATGTGTTAGACGCTCTCTCCACCTCCCTCTCCCCCGTCCCCCTGTCTCTCTCTCTCTCTCTCTCTCTCTCATATTCCCCTAATTCTTATTGTATCCGAAGCAAAACTCTTGGGTTGGAGTTTGGAAATAGAATTAAAAAACTGAAGCAACTGATGGATAGCCTGCATCAGCAAATGGTGATGTAATGCTAGATACAAATTTATATCAAGTAGATATATTTATCAAAAGAGCCGGCATTGTTTTTCAAATTGTCTTTTATTTCTTGGCAGAGGCGGATTGCTTATAATTGTCATGATGGGAAACCTACGAGGAACATTGTGTGCAGTATTCTGTCTTACAGGTAATTATAAATACTAATTTTTTTCACTTAAAGGGACAGTCCCAGATATTACAATGGAATTAAAAGTATACGACACATTTGCCTTATATTAATGAAATCTCAAATTAAAATACTGAATCGTGTAAAAATGAACACTATATTTGCTGTTTAATGTTAATCCCATTCCCTTTCCTGACAGAATGGTTAGAGCGTGTATCATTAGATATGCCATTCATTTCATTCAACTGGCATGGTTTCGATTCCAGGGTTGTACGTGACAAGTAGTAGGGTCGTCTGTCCAACCTGGTGGGTTTTCTCTGGGTCCTCCGATTTCCTCCCACTGCTAAAGAGAATTACTGAAATAAATTGAACCATATGCTAGTCCTGAAATGACCTAGTTTGTGTCGAGTGCACGTTAAACCTTATTTCTCTCTCAATCCCTTTCATGGCAGGGTATGGGTTATTTTCCACTGAAACCGGAGGTGATATCGCAGACGAATTCAGGGTATTATCATCTTGTAACATCGTTAATCTGTTTGGTTAATCTTTTTCAAATGCATTTAACGCTTGGTATTATTGTACGTTCCAAGATATAACTCAAAGTCATGTGGGTATGGGTCTTTCAGCTGTTCCTAGATTATGGGGGGATCACGGTGGCTAAGTGGATAAATCACTGGTTCGCTAGTCTGGAGGTCGGGTGTTGGATCCCTGCATTGGCCGAGAGATTTCATCTCGATTTTCCGGCGTGATTTCCCCTTGTCAGTGATACAAAAGGAGGGCCTGGCAAGGACAGCTTCCTAGCCGTTCGGATTGACGAAGAACCCAGGTCCCGTGTACACATTGGAGTGCACGTAAAAGATCCCTTGCAGTTGGAATTCGATACAAGAGTTGGCCGTAGCGCCGCTGCCCGGGCAAAATTCCCCTTAAAGCTCACTGTATGACGTATGCCCGTCTTCCATTAGCGCATTATAGTTGGACGTTCATTCATTCATTCCTAGATTATGGGATGAACTTCCACAACAGACTTTTAATCAATTTAAAGCCGCACTTAAGATTTTCCTGTTTCGACAGTTTTACCAGTAGAGCCATTAGTAAAAGCTTTTTGAGCATGTGTCAACACGGAGAAGGCGCTATATAAAACCTAATTATTATTATTACATATATTTACTTACAGGACTGATAGCACATACCAATGGCCAGGATCCAAACTGTCCAGAGGAGTATGGTTTTTTCCCCGACCCATCCAACACAGCTGCCTTCTTCCAGTGTGATCGGGGTATTGCCGCCTGGGTCGAGTGTGCTGACGGAACCTTGTTCGATTCCACCGTGGGAAACTGTATACCGAGAGAATACCACGTTTTAACTCATGGAATCGTGTGTCCAGAACCCGATGGCTTGTTTCAGTTGAGTGGTGACTGTTCCCGGTTTTTAGCCTGTGTCAATAATGTGGCCTATGTTATGGACTGTCCCGAAGGAACCCTTTACAACCGAATCCGACAATGGTGTGGTGAACCTGAAAACTCATCGTGCTGAATATCAACTTCCGGTAACTGACCTTGAACTTGGTTCGCGAAAACTTACAATAAAACATTTCAAGAGTAAACTCTAAAGTTTTACTGGATGATATCGAAATTTCTAAGTTTACTGAGTGTTGGTTTTAACCGATGAAAAGGCTTTATTTTTTATCATATTTTAGTTTAAACGTTCTTGCATAGCACACCTTCATTCGGATACAGAGCAAGCAGACAATCGTCTGCTGTGACATGTCGTGGAACTAACAACAACAATGTAGTCATGAAAATTATATTTTAGATAAAAAAAAAAAAATCTTTGCCAGATTGGTTATTTGTCGAAGTATTTAGATATAATTATTGTCACGTTGTAAGATTTATAATTGCATCCCAGATCGTTCACATATTGTCTTTCTTTTGACCTCAATTCGTTTAAACGAAATATTAATTCGTTTAAACGAAATATTAATTCCTTTAAACGAAATATTAATTCGTTTAAACGAAATATTAATTCGTTTAAACGAAATATTAATTCCTTTAAACGAAATATTAATTCCTTTAAACGAATTATTAATTCCTTTAAACGAAATATTAATACCTTTAAACGAGATATTAATTCCTTTACACGAAATATTAATTCCTTTAAACGAAAAATTAATCTCTTTAAACGAATTATTAATTCCTTTAAACGAAATATTAATACCTTTAAACGAGATATTAATTACTTTAAACGAAATATTAATTTCTTTAAACGAAATAGTAATTCCTTTAAACGAAATATTTATACGTTTAAACGAAATATTTATACGTTTAAACGAAATATTTATACGTTTAAACGAAATATTTATACGTTTAAACGAAATATTTATACGTTTAAACGAAATATTAATTTCTTTAAACGAAATACTAATTCTTTTAAACGAAATATTAATTCCTTTAAACGAAATATTAATTCCTTTAAACGAAATATTATTAATTCGTTTAAACGTAATATTAATTCCTTTAAACGAAATATTAATCCCTATAAACGAAATATTAAATCCTTTAAACGAAATATTAATTCCTTTAAACGAAATATTAATTCCTGTAAACGAAATATTAATTCGTTTATTTCAGTTTGTTTATCTCGCCATACCAATTAGGGCATCGCTGTGTGAAGTAGCTGTATCCAATGCCCACTTCCATAGACGTGACAGCGCCGACCTCATCTCTACAGGCTTGGACATGGACGTAGATTTAGAGACTGATGAGGGAGATATGAAATGATAGGTCAATAATAGTATTGGGACTCCGTGAAATCATAAGTTAGTAACAAATAACACGAAGACAGAAAACAAAACGTAAAGACCAATTATCTCCCTTTAAACGGTACAGAGAGCGAAAGAGAGAGAGTGAGGGAGAGAGAGAGAGAGAGAGAGAGAGAGAGAGATGGTTGTACATAGTGCACGATTCCACTCTGTTATGATTAATTCGTTTAAACGAAACAGTTAGTTATATTAATTATATCCTTAGAACGAATTAATATTTCGTCTAAACGAATTAATATTGCCTTTAAGCGGATTTCGTGTAATATTTATGTTTAAATGATTATACTATAAACATGCAGGTCATTATTAAACATTACCAGGGTACCTACAGATAGTCTATTATACATTGGCGTGCGCGTAAAAGAACCCCTGACAGTTGGATTTCGATATAAGACTAGGGCAAATTTTCCATCATAGCACACTCCATGGCGTGTGTCCGTCTTCATTAGCTGAGTTAGAACAGTATGACGTTATACCATGGAATCACGGTGGCTAAGTGGGTAAGGCATTATGCATTGGCCGCGAAAGTTAATCGGGATTTTCCGACGTGGTTTCTAGTTGTCAGTAGTGCAGGACGGAGGGCCTGACAAGGACAGCTGTATAGGCGTTCGGATGGGACGAAAAACCGAGGTCCCGTTTATACATTTGCATGCAAGTAAAAGCCACCTTGGCAAGTAGATCATAGCGCTACTGTACGGGCAAAATTCCCCGCCACAGCATACTGCATGACGAATTCACGTCTTCATTAGCCCAGTAAAAGAAGAATAGTAGGATTTGATCCTTATTTCTAGGTACTATCACCATAACACGACATCAGTGTTATCTCATGTTTCCATAAGAGTTGCTGACAAGAAAAATGTAGCTAGTCGTGCGGGTGAGAGGAAAAACATTCGCGCAGTCCAGAAGTATCACTAGCGGGCGAGGGGGGAGTTGTACGATGGTCGCTGGTTTCGTACCATGGGACACCCGATTTGCTCAAGGGAAGGCAACTGAACCTCTTCCCCACCCCCCGCTAGCTACGGACCTGTACCCAGACACACACGCAGTAACCATTCAAATGAAAATTAGCCACAAAGTCCTGTGAGAACACTTTAAAACCCTTTCCATTTCTTAAATGTTAACTGTCTCGTTTGTGGTACTCGCCGTTTAGCGCAATCTGAGTAAAATACAGGTCTATATTTCGTTTCGGGTTCTTTTTTATTCTTTCGATGGCCTACACCACATGGATATCTTGCCAGTTGAAGTGGAAGGTCGCTTCAGAGGTTATACAAGCGGCTTTTGACGTCATACATCTGATTAACGAATCAGCCGTGATGTTTCTAGTGGGTTACCCACATTCCGAGCACATCACGCCAAAAACTCGAGGTAATACCTCACATCCATAGAAATATATATTTCTATGCTCACACCATGCAGAATGCGGGTTAAAACTTAAAACAAAATTTAGAAGAAAAAAAACGAAATAAGATCTATGTTTTAATCTGATTGCGTTTAGCGTATACAACCACAATACCTCATTAATCGAATCCGGTAAAGGACAATTACACTAAGGAGTGACCAAGTTCAAAACCATAAAAAATTATCAGGATAACACAATGACTAAACGAAAAATATTTTCCATGCGGTGCAAAACCACGGGATACTTAAAACGTATTTCAGTGTTTTCTTCTGATAAAAAGATAACGATGTACACATGCGGTAATAAGACGACGTTCTTCTATCAGTGTCTTAAACGATGGACGTGAGAAAATGTAACAATGACACGATAGGGTAAGAAAATAATATAAATGTGGTTACATAACCTACTTTAATAAGATGACAACTCCCAAACAACATTGGTGTCCATTTTCCTGTATGGACGGTTGTCGTATATCGTTCAATGTCCTATATCAACCGTTTTCCTATAGCAACCATTACCATATAAATAAACTAAATTAAAGAAAGACAAATGCCAACATTCCTTCTTCCCAAGATCGGTAAGATACTGGAACGGACTCCCATCACAAGAAACGGAGAGTTGGGATGGCCTAGTGGTCTAGAGTGCCGCGCTTCGACCTCCAGCTGGCCGACCATCTCTGGCTTGCGGCTGTGGTTTTGAGCTCTGGTGTGAGCGTATGTGGCATGGAGATAGGAGCACCTTCTCAACCTCGTGAGTTTCCTCCGGGCACTCCGGTTTCCCCCACTGTTAAAGACCCCTACACGCTAGCGAGTTATTGAAATAAAATTAAAACAATATGTTAGTCCCGAAATGACCTAGTTGTGTTGTGTGGACGTTAAACCCCATTTCTGTCTCTCTCCCCATCACAAGTAACGGAGACTGGATCCTTGGGAGAAGTTAGGGCCGGGATGTGTACCATCACCTGGAACTCTACACAGCACAAACCATGATAGACCACATTCAAAACTGTATATTATATTGTTAATAATGGCGCCTTCTCAACCTCGTGGGTTTCCTCAGGGCACTCCGGTTTCCCCCCACTGCTAAAGACCCCTACACGATAGTGAGTTATTGAAATAAAATTAAAACCATATGTTAGTCCCGAAATGACCTAGTTGTGTTGTGTGGACGTTAAAACCCCATTTCTCTCTCTCCCCCCATCACAAGTAACGGAGGCGGATTATTGGAAGAAGTTAGGGCCAGGGTGTGTACCATCCTTTAGAACTCTACACAATACAAACCATGATAGACCACATCTAAACCTGTATATTATATTGTTAATAATTGTTAATATTTGTACATACTATCCACCTTTGGGCTTGTAAAGCTTGTGGATTAGTTTCCTATACGTTTGCGCATGTACCCGAATCAATTACACTCCAACAGAGGCCGACTCGTTAATGGGAAGTAGAAGAAGAAGAAGAAGAAGACGTCAAAATACTAATTTCACGACTAGCACTTTCTGTTCGTACTGAAGAAGAAGAAGAAGAAGAATGAATGAATGAAATGGGGTTTAACGTCCTACGCTTAAGCACCTAACCTGGGCTAATTGAAGACGGGCATACGCCACAGTGTGCAATGAGGGAAATTTTGCCCGGGCAGCGGCGCTACGGCCTACTCTTATATCGAATTCCAACTGCCAAGGGATCTTTTACGTGCACTCCAATTTGTACACGGGACCTCGGTTTTTCGTCCCATCCGAACGACTAGGCAGCTGTCCTTGTCAGGCCCTCCTTCTGCATCACTGACAAGGGGAAATCACGCCGGAAAATCGAGATGAACTTTCTCGGCCAATGCAGGGATCGAACACTCAACCTCCAGGCTAGCGAATCAGCGCCTTATCCACTTAGCCACCGTGATCCCCAGAAGAAGAAGAAGAAGAATACACCAAAATACCAATTTCACGACTAGCGTTTTCTGTTCGTACTGAACATTTTCAGGCCATTTTTATTTATGAAGAATTCCGTAGAACATAGACGCTACGCCATGCCCACCTCCAAACCACAATCCTGTGTAGCTTAGGCGTCTAATTAAGCAAATATAGCAATGAAATTGTCGGTTATAATTAGGGAAAAGCCTAATATGAGAGAGGGCCAAAGGGGTTTTAACATCCACTCGACACAAACTAGGTCATTTTGGGACTAACATATTGTTCAATTTTATTTCAATAATTCGCATGCGCGAGGGGGTCTTTAGCGGTGAGAGGAGGAAACCGGGTTGGAAAACCGTAATATGTCGTGCCTGCCAGAGAGAGGGTTTCTGATTAACATGTTCGCAATCTAATTAAAATAGAGATCTATATTTAGGGTGTGTTTTTTTACTTTAAATGGCCTACACTACATGAAGATCTGACAAGTTATAGTGGGAGTTCGCGTCAGGGGTCAAACGAGCGACCTTTGGCCATATGACGTCAGACATTGATTAATCAAACAGCGTTGAAGTTTCTAGGGGTTTACCCACAGTTCCGCGCAGAGAACGCCAAGAACCCGCGGGTAACATACCGTTGCATTGGCTTATTCCTCATATCAATAAGAATCCATATTATATAACAACTCTTCCAGATCATAGTGTAGTAAAGACAACTAAAACGAAATTTTGAACTATAAAAAACGAAACGAAATGTGTTCTATATTTAATTTCAATTTTTTTTGCTTTTTACATACATGGTCGTTATCAGTTTTACGTCGCATATTTTTATTGAATGTTCAGTTGTTGTCCAGTGCAAACCAATCAGGAAAACTTAATACAAATACATAAATAAATAAAATATACGTCCAGGTAAAAAACAAATCAAAATTTTACTTCATTCTTACATACATTATACCACATAAGCTAGGGGGTTTGGATGGCCTGGTGGTCTAGAGTGCCGCGCTTCGACCTCTAGCTGGCCGGCCACTTCTGGCTTGCGTCTGTGGTTTCGAGCCGTGGTGTAAGCGTATGTGGCATGGAGATAGAGGTGCCTTCTCAACCTCGTGGGTTTCCTTCGGGCACTCCGGTTTCCTCCCACTGCTAAAGACCCCTACGCGCAAGCGAATTTTTGAAATAAAATTAAACCATATGTTAGTCCCGAAATGACCTAGTTCTGTTAAGTGGACGTTAACCCCCCCCCCAACCCCCTCTCTCTCTCTCTCTCTCTCTCTCTCATATAAGCCAGCTGTTGGCGGTTTCCGGTGTTAATAAAGGTATACAAATAATTAAAATTTATACTGTATTATAAATCATGGTGCATGACGTCATATAATATATATCCACTATAGCTCAAGGGGTTAAAAAATACCAACATAAAAAATACATAAAACTGGTTTTTGACAACAAATAGCCTAGAGGTTGGGGATATATTACGGAAGGTGCTAAATCGTTAAATATTTGGGAATTAGAATTTGACACAAATAGGTTGCAATAATGTAATATGAATGTATAAAAATGATTTACATTCAAACGTTTCTGTTTTTACTCTAATTTCAAATCAGTTATATTCGGCGAAATACGCAAGAAGTCTCAATCGAATGGCAATCTCTGGCGTCTGGTTTTTCCAGTCTACACACATAGTATTTGTTGTACATTCTGTACAGGTAAGAATATGGCGTCATCGTTTGACATGACTTCTGAAATAAGTCTAACCTCGTTCTTCGAGTCCCTTGTTGCAAATGGCGTTGAAACACACTATGGTACACGATTCGTATACCGATGTTAAAATGTTTATATTGTCTTAAATATTGGATAGAGAGAGAGAGAGAGGGGAGAGAGAGAAATTGGGTTTAACGTCCACTTGACACAAACTAGGTCATTTTTAATTTTATTTAAATAATTCGGTTGCGCGTAGGGATCTTTAGCAGTGGGAGGAAACCGGAGGACCCAGAGGAAACCCACGAGGTTGGAAAGGCGACCCTACTCCTTGTCACGTACAACCCAATATTGGATATCAGAAGCCCATTGTTTTCCGGTAAGATCACAACATCAATGTTGAGAGAGAGAGAGAGAGAGAGAGAGAGAGAAATGGGGTTTAAAGTCCACTCAACACAACTAGGTCATTTCGGGACTAACATTTTATTTCAAAAATTCGCTTGCTCGTAGGGGTCTTTAGCAGTGGGAGGAAACTGGAGTGCCCGGGGGAAACCCACGAGGTCCTGAATAATGCATCTTTAAACTATCGGTTATATTTCAATATTGGTTTATAAATGGACACAACATGTTGAATGAAAACAGTTTATCACATTAATGAAATTCAAAAAAATTAACAATTATGTTCCTTAGCCATAACATGACACTATAAACATTACGTTTACATAGTTTAAACACGTACTTATGGTATACGAGTGACACACATCGAATTATCACCTCAAGTCGGCAACCGTCCACTTTAAGAGGCACTCCTTTAAACGTGGTACGAGCTAAATACAAACCGTTCGCTTAGAAATGAAATTTAATGGGGTTTAGCGTCCTACAGTTCAGATAAGACTAGGCTAAAGAAGATGGACATATGCCATAAATTTTGACCGGACAACGGCACTACGGCCTACTCTTATATCGAATTACAACTGCCAATTGATCGTTTATGTGCAACCCATATGTACACGGGACCGCGGTGCATCGTCCCATACGAACGACTAGACAGCTGTTCTTACCAGGCCCTCCGTGCTGCACCGCTGATAAGAGGAACTAGGCCGGAAATCCGATAAACGTCGGGACCTCCAGGCTAGCGATCTAGCGTCTTACTCACTTAACCACCGTGGCTCCCCTGACCTCTCGTCTATTAGAGAATGGAAAGAAATTAAATTAAATGGATGAGGTTTAACGTCCTACTTTCTCTGCACCGACTGGGCTAATGGAAGATATTTATGAGCCGCTGTCGGGACAAAATTTCTCTAATATCACACTACATGGCAAAATGTGCGTCTTCGTAAGCCAAGCCGGAGCTGAACACCAGGACGTTAACCCCAATTTCAGTTCATTTCATTTTCGAATTTTCAAATAAAGCAGACATTTGCCGAGGTGTAAATTCTCCTCGCCCCCTCTCCCCTCTTCCCCAATGACAATATGAGTGATGTTTACTATTGAAACCCTACAAATTCCAAACCCAATTTGCAGATGTTTGTGAAAATGTCAAAACATCAACTCTACAAAGGAGTAGGGTCGAGACCAGTGACAAAAACAAAGGACACAAAACCCAAATATAAGTGTCACACAAAACAAACATGTGAAATAATTTCAATGGCTAGTAACAGTTTCTTAACAACTATCTAAGAAATTTGATTTAACACATAAAAAAATTATAAGACATTGTTATTAAGTTTTGACACGTCCGTTAAACTAAGTCTCGTTTCTTGATCATATATCACGTCCTTCTTTACATCATATTGGGCGGATTCAAAATTTCGTCTCTTAAACGGGTGCGGAGCAGTGTTCACTCTGGGTTTCATTTTTTTCCGCCAAGTATTCATTTTAATTTATTAGCCATATATTTTTTTCCGCCAAAAAAGAACAAAAATCTTTTTTTTTTTTGAGTAATTTTTATGCAAATTATATCACAGTTTCCAAAATTATTTACTGCGGAGGTTTTGGGTGGCCGAGTAGTATAATGCACACCTGCAATCATAAGATATGTCATCTATGCAAGACATGAAAATGAAATGAAATGGGGTTTAACTTCCTACTCTTCTGTTCCTAGCCTGGGTTATGATACGCCATACAGTGTGAAATTTTTCCCGGGCAGCGGCGCTACTGCCTACTCTTTTATCGAGTTCCAACTTAAATGGGATATTTTACGTGCACGCCAATGTGTACACGGGATATCGGTTTTTCGTCCCATCACTGACAAGTGGAAGCCATGTCGGAAAATCTGGATGAACTGTCTCTGCATATGCAGGGATCGAACACCCGATCTTTGGGGAGAGGAGAACACCAGGAGCTCTGACATGAATAACCCCGTTCTTAGAAATGAAAAAACGCAGATCCTATTTCGTTTAACATGAAATCCAATAGGATAAGGGTTCGGCTAAGGGATATGACCTGTAGATTTCGTCAGTCTCGAGACGTAGACAGGGTTAGCCCTAACTCTAACCCTGGGCCAAGCCTAACCCTTACCCTAGTCCAAATGGATGTCGGAGAACTTTATCCAATTGAATGATGATAAAACCGAATTTGTTATTCCGTTCAAGACATCAATTAAGTAAATTTGCACATCATACCCCCCCCCCCAGTTGTAATTGGTAATTGTGATATATTTTCATCTTATTCTGCTCGTAATATTGGTAGTTTTACGCTTATGGGAGCTCAAGTTAATAATATTTATAAATTGTGCTATTGTAATATCAGAAATATAGATTAAATACGTAAATTTGTAACTGTAGAGGCCACTAAGACCCTTGTAATTCTCTTTTCACTTCCCGATTAGATAACTTTAATTCACTTTTAGTTGGTTTACAAATAGTACAGAATGAATGAAATGGGGTTTAACGTCCTACGCTTAAGCACCTAACCTGGGCCAATTGAAGACGGGCATACGCCATACAGTGTGCTATGAGGGATATTTTTGCCCGGGCAGCGGCGCTACGGCCTACTCTTATATCGAATTCCAACTGCCAAGGGATATTTTACGTGCACTCCAATTTGTACGCGGGACCTCGGTTTTTCGTCCCATCCAAACGAATAGGCAGCTGTCCTTGTCAGGCCCTCCTGCTGCATCACTGACAAGGGGAAATAACACCGGAAAATCGAGATGAACCTCTCGGCCAATGCAGGGATCGAACACTCAACCTCCAGGCTAGCGAACCAGCGCCTTGTCCACTTAGCCACCGTGATCCCCGCAATGGCTCTAAGCTTATAGATAAATTACAAAAAGTACAGAATACTGCAATTAGACGTGGTACTTTAACTAAGAAATGTGACCACATAACTCATGTTCTATATAATTTACACTGGTCATCTGTTAAATATCGAATTGATTTTAAGATTTTATTACTCACTTTTAAATGTTTAAATAATTTAGCTCCTGTTTACCTCTCAGATCTTTAAGAACTTTAAACACCTGGCCGAACATTACGTACATCAGATAAACTACTCTTAAAGCCCAAAACTGTTCAACTAGTCGTGTATGGTCAGCGCTCTTTAAGTTATCAAGCACCTGTTCTATGGAATAATCTACCATTTAGTATAAGATGTTGTACATCTCTATATTCTTTTAAAGCGAGTATTTCATATTTTCTAAGAAAGTCAAAACATAATTATTTTGTATGTCTATATCTCAATAGGTTATCAACTCAGTATTATACGATCATAGGTGTCATTCTCACATGTAAAACTCGTTCACATCGGAAATAATAACACAATTACCTCATTTGTTTTTTCTATTCTCCACCATGTAATAGATATCTTCAAACGTTTGAATTTTAAGTTAAAAATGGAATTTTGCAAATTTCTCAACTGACAATAGTGAATTATTCTTTTACAAGGTAGGACTATTTATAGATACCATCTATTTTAAGATTTTATTCTATTAAATTTTGAAAATATAACTTAAAAATATGAAATTGTAACAGCTACAATTTCATATTTTTAAGCTATATTTTTAAAATTTATTAAAATAAAGCCTTAAAATAGATGGTATCTATAAACATTCCTACATTGTTAAAGAATAATCCTATAATTCATTATTGCCAGCTGAGAAATTGGCAAAAATACAATTTTCAACTTCAAATTTCAACGTTTGAATGAAGCTAATGCATGGAGGCAATGGGACGTAATTGTGTTATTATTTCCTGTGTCATTATTTTTAAGGGTGGAAAATAACCTCCATGTTCGTATAATCATGAGTTGATAACCTATTGAGCAAAAGACATAGAAATAATTATGTTTTGACTTTCTAAATAAAATATGAAATTCTCGCTTTAAAACACATTTTTTTAATCAGGCTTTTAACTGACTCTGTATACAATCGTTAACATGTTCATAATCTTGTTGTTTATTTATGTTTACATTGTCACTTTGTAAAGTGCCCCTGGGCATGTTATATGAAAGGGCGCACTATAAATATTTTGTAAGAATAATAATTTGTAATAATAATAATCCACATATTATGGAATCATATAATGATAATGCTATGGATAGTCTTCGATCTAGCGTTCTCGGTAGTGTACGCCATCGAAAGTATAAAAAAACGAAATGAAATATAGATAACAATAATAATTTGTAATAATAATAATAATCCACGTATGAAATCATATAATGATAAAGCTAAGGATAGTCTTCGATTTAGCGTTCTTCGTAGTGTAGGTCATCGAAAGTATAAAAAACGAAACAAAATATAGATCTGTATTTTAATTAGATTTTAATGAATGGAATGGAATGCTAAGCATAGTCTTCGATTTAGTGTTCTTCGTAGTGTAGGCCATCGAAAGTATAAAAAACGAAACGAAATATAGATCTGTATTTTAATAAGATTTTAATGAATGGAATGGAATGCTAAGGACAGTCTTCGATTTAGTGTTCTCCGTAGAGTAGGCCTTCGAAAGTATAAAAAACTAAACGAAATATAGATCTGTATTTTAATTAGATTTTAATGAATGGAATACGAGATTTATTTTCTAATTCATCTTGCGTGACATATACGTTCATTTAACATACGTGATGTAACTATCACATGCAATCCGGTTAGAGTGGTGTGACAAGGTCTAACTTTTTTAACAGGTAATCCATTTACAGAAGATGAATTAAAAGTTGCTCCATAAAGATATGAACCTGGGAGACTAATTGGGTCATCTAACTAATATTTTAAAGGAGAGAGAGAGACAGAGAGAGAGAGAGAGGGAGAGAGAGAGAGAGAGATGGGGAATTAACACAACTAGGTCATTTCGGGACTAACATATAGTTCAATTTTATTTCAATCAATCGCTTGCGCGTAGGGGTCTTTAGCAATTGGAAGAAACCGGGGTGCCCAGAGGAAACCCACGAGATTGAGAAGGCGCCCCTATCTCCATGCCACATACGCTCACACCAGGGCTCGAAACAACAGCCGCAATCCAGAGGTGGCCGGCCAGCTAGAGGTCGAAGCGCGGCACTCTAGACCACTAGGCCATCCCCAACCCCATATTTTAAAGGTGCATTATGTATCTGTAGATCCAAAATTAATATATTGAGAATCGCATTCAATTTGTTTTATTCTGAGCGACGTTGTCCCCCTGTTTAAAGTTTTGTCATAGATTGTTTATTATCGTAGCAACATTATTTGTTAAAAGACTCTAGTCGTCCGGATGGGACAAAGGAACTCTGGACAGTTGGAATTCAAAATAATAGCAAGTCGTGGCGGTGCTTTCCGTACAAAATCGCGTATGCCCGTCTTCATAAACCTAATCGGTAAAGAACGGTAGGACGTTAAACCCCATTTTATTTCATTCTAATTCTTTTTAATCGGTTGTCCAAGAAACGAAAGTATCAAACAGTAGGACGTTAAACCCCATTTCATTAATTCCATTCCATTCTCTGAGATCGATAGGTTTGTATGTAGCGCCTAACACGTTTGAGGGAATACATCTTTAAACAGTACAGAAATGTATCTCAATTATGCATTTAAACTGAAACAGTAATCGACCCTGACTTACAGTCAGCGTTTCACTAGATACAGTTCTTGCTTTTGTTATAATGAAAATTTCTTTGGTGGATTAAACTAGGCCTTGTGTCTCAACAGTGGATTTACCAGGCCTTGTCTATCGACAGTAAAAGTCTGGATCCGCCTCTTTTCCATATCACAGTCAGTGATCGTCTGCTAGAAGAAGTATTTACAACAGCGGCCATGTTTGTTTTTTCTTATATATATGATTTAGTTTCGTAGCATTTGTTTACACGCGATGAGTATGATTTACTGTGTGTATCCAGGAAAGAAAGTTTTCTTTTGATCTCGTGTGTGTGTGTGCGCGCGAGTAATTTAGAAGGAAGGCGGTCTCGACTATAACAAACCAGTGTCAATATGAGTGGTAGCTCATTTCGTTACCTCAGATACATATCGATGACAATCATGACAAGTTCGTCCATCTGCACTGACGCCATTTCTATATTTCTTGTGTCGTCTGCTGCGGCTTTCCATTTAGCAGGGATACTTATTCCGGGCTGGTGGAACGTTCCAGGAACACCCACGGCTAATCTCACCACCAAATATGGAGTCTGGAGCACGTTGACGTGTATGGAAGGCGAGTGCATGGAGATAGAAACCGATACGTCTGGAAAAAATGGTAAAACTTATATTTTTCAATTTTTTTTCTGCTCGTTCAAACTTCGCCGTCTGTTTATTAAATGAACCAAATAACTAGAATGTTCACATTCTCGCTAGGTCGTCAATTAATGTCAAATAATTTTATCAAATTAAGTTTAAGTCATTCGTTCTGATGTCATAGTTTCGGCCAAATATTCATTTAGTTGCGTTTGAATAAGACCGTCGCCAAATGCCCACCAACAGTCAAGTTCTTTGTCGTTGCAAATGATTGAATAAACAATAAGTGGCGTTAACTCTTGTGGTAAGGAGCCGGTTTTGGCCGAGAACGTTCTGTCTGGATTTTCCAGCTTTGTTGCCCTTGTTAGTGGTGCTGAACGGAGAGCCTGACGAGAAGAAGTAGCTAGTCTATCGGATGGTACGACAACCCGGGGTCCTGTATACGCATTGACAATATACATGTACATAGTAAAATTTGATGAAGCCCGTTTGGTGCAGACAAGTAGGACGTTAAACCCCATTTCATTTGATTTGATTTGATTTCAATCCGTTGGTAATATAAATATAGTAGAATAGTTTATATGTCGTTCGATTGGAACTGCATTCGTTACTGTGCGCACAATTTACTGTTTTAAAATAAAGTTTGGATTGCCTCACAAAGGGTTCTTCTTTAATACCTTAAATTGTGGTGTCAAAACAACTACCGATGTGACGAATACGGCCTGAAAGATGAATCAATCGATAATTTGGAAACGTGTAATAACCGTAAAATACGACATGATTTTAAGACCATACACAAACTTTCAAACCTCTTTATACCGTAGGGGAGTTGGGGTGGCCTAGTGGTCTATAGTGCCGCGCTTCGACCTCTAGTTGGCCGGCCACCTCTGGCTTGTGGCTGTGGTTTAGAGCCCTGGTGTGAGCGTATGTGACATGGAGATAGGAGCGACTTCTCAACCTCGTGGGTTTCCTCCGGGCACTCCGGTTTCCTCCCACTGCTAAAGACCCTACGCGCAAGCGAATTATTGAAATAAAAAATTGAAAACCATACGTTAGTCCCAAAGTTTGTGTCGAGTGGACGTTTTTTTTAAACAATATTTATTCACAGAAACTGGATTGGAGAACAGGCAGAAGCCTATAGACCCCCTCTCCATAAAAGTACAAACATAAATATATATTAAAAAGTGAAGTAAAGTAAAGTAGAGGAACAATTAAATTATAAGATGGCTATTTACACTATATACACAATATATACAAACCACAATCTCTCCGTAGCCAGATATGTACTAACCCTTTCTAGCTGTGTTGTTTTAAATTCTCGAGTCGTGGGTTAACTATGATTCATTCACAAATTATTAAAACAATGTGGCGGATTTCACCATATTATTGTAAATAAATCTCAATGAAAGTGAGGTTTACTTTGTTTCGTTTTTTAAAGTAGTTTCTTTTCAGCATTCCGATATTAATTTATCTGAACGATTGGATGTAATATTTTAATATTTGGATATAATATTTCTATGTAATAAGTTAGCTATTATTTCTGTAATATTTTATCTAAACGATTGGATATAATATTTTAATATAATATTTTTATGTAATAAGTTAACTATTATTTCTGTAATATTTTATTTAAACGATCGGATATAATATTTTGATATAAGTTAGCTGTTATAATCTTTTATCTGAACGATCGACGGTTGGTTAGATGGTTAAATGGTTAGCACGTGTGCGCTGTATCATATGGTTTGTCATTGAATCAACTGGCGTGGGTTCGATTCCCCGGTTGTACATGACAGGATAGGGTCGTCTGTCCAAACTCGTGTGTTTGCCTTGGGTCTTCTAGTTGCCCCCAGTGCTAACAACCCCTCCTACGCACAAGCAAATTATTGAAATAAAGTTAAATTATGTGTTAATGCCAAAAATACCTAGTTTGTATGGAGTCGACGTTAAATTCTCTCTCTTTCTCTCTCTCCTCTCTCTCTTTCTCTCAACTTTGTTGATGAGTCATTGAGTCAATTGGCAGGGTTTCGATTATTCGGTTGTACGTGACAAGGAGTAGGGCTCACCTGTCCAACCTTATGGGTTTTCACTGGGTCCTCCGGTTTCCTCCCACTGCTAAAGACTCCTACGCGCAAAAGAAATATTGATATAAAATTGAACTATGTTTGTCATGAAATAACCCTCTCCCTCTTTCTCCCTCTCTCTCTCACCCTCTCTCTCTTCCTCCCCCCTCTCTCTCTTCCTCTCCCCCCCCCCTTTCTCTCTAAGGAAATAATTAATATAACTAATTACTGCTTCGTTTAAACGAATTAATCATAACAGAGTGGAATCGTGCACTATATATAACCATCTCTCTCTCTCTCTCTCTCACACACACACACACACACTCACTCTCATTTCATTTGAGATATACGTAGACCACCCAATTGCTGCAAGTTTATTATTGGAATTTCTCTGTTAGACTGTCGTCACTTTCAGGAGGTTCTTAGGTTAATTGCCTATTGTTCTAATGTAAATGATGTGTAGATTTTATAAAGTGTTCTAATCCTATATCAATCTGCACTTGAGTGATTGAATTTGTTTTCATTGATTCCTACGTTTGCAGTTTCATTCGTTGTTCGGCCAATACTTGCTGACATATAGCTGCCATGGTAACAGGGGTAGGGGTACTGACTCCGAGCTCACAAAACATTCTCAGGCTTAAGTTAAGAAATTACTCAAAATTGTTCGCCTCAATTCAGCTAAAATAGCCCTTCATCAAATATCAATATGTGTAAAGTTTTGTGTTTTTAAACGGTGATTAAAAGTTGAGTAAATTCTTAACTTAAAGGAGCTAAATCGCTTATATTTAGGACCTAGGAGTTGACCCTAATGGGTCGCAACGCATATAATAATGTAATCTGAATGTATATAAACTGATTTACATTCAATCATTTCCGTTTTTATTCTAATTTCAAATCAGTTATGTCCAGCGAAATACGACATGAGTCTCAATCGAATTTCAATTTCTAGCGTCTGGTAATTCCAGTCTACTGCGCATGCCCACAAGATAAGATGTTTCTTTACCGTTTGACAGGAGTTGTGTTATATGTCTAGCCTTGTTCTTTCGAGTCCCTTGTTACAAATGACGCCGAAACGCACTACGGTACACGATTCGTGTACAAATGGTAAAATGTCTATTTTATCTTTAACATTGGATATCAGAGGCACAACTTTTCCCGGTAAGATCATAACATCGATGTTGATTTAAATTGACAAAAAAAAATCGTGTTTTCAACGTGTAGGACTTTGGATGCTATTGAGTTGGAGACTTGGCTATACTTTAAGTCTGAGAATGCTTTGTGAATTCGGGGTCTGGACGCTGGACGTTTGAATCCGACACTTGTGTGTCTGGTCAATGGTCATTCAAATTAGACAACAATACGGGGCTCATCCGTGACTGCTTGAAACCGAACAAGTGTAAACGAAAACCCCGCTTCCTGGACAAAATTCTCCTAGAAAAACCATTACCGTATGTTAATTCTCCAAATGACCAAAGTATTGTCTGGTCTGAACGTGACAAGAAGTAGGGTCCGGTTTCCCACAATAACCTTGTTTGTGTCGTGTGGACGTAAAGTGTCGATTTTCAGGAATTAGGTGTCCTGTCCCAACTCGTGGATTTTGTCGGGTCTTCCGGTTTCCCGCAATGACCTAGTTTGGGTTGAGTGGACGTAAGAGAGACTGAAGAAACTAACCAGCCCAAGCAAAAGAAAAACCGAGGCAGGTAGGCCGATGTTTTTCTGTCGAGGGCTTTTTTCTGAAGTCTTCCTCCGCAGCATGACATTATCTTGCTAATAAACCGTCTATGTTTACATGTACGCCAAATGAGAGTATCCCAGTATTCCCATAAGAAAACCTTTTATCATGTTTTCTTATGAACTTTCCAACCCTAGAAGAATAACCCGTTACAGGTCTAAAAAAAACTTTGGTGTATAATATACCTCAAATAATTATAGGTTTATAATATTTATATTATTATACATTTATATCGCGCCACAATAAAGATATAAAAAGGCAAATATGAAAATAGAAAAATATAAATACAAAAGCGATATTTAGGTAACGTACAACGTATAATATGAAAGGCGTGTACATTTCAAACACAAAAAAGATCACCATATAGACGATTAAATAAATAAAAAAAATAAAATAAAAGTAAGATAGATTATTAAAACACAACAATGATAACGCATATAAGATAAATATATCCTCTATAAGTTATATTGTAACATCATTTGGTGTGTATATACAATAAGATTATTGAAATGCTTCGATAATAAATAGGGGGGGGGGGGGGTTTGGGGGGCTGAATGGTTATCATAAGATCTGTCGGTTGTATGTGACAAGGACTAGGGTCGCCTGTCCAATCTCGTGGGTTTTCTCAGGGTCCTCCCACTGCTAAAGAACCCTACGCACATGCGAATTATTTAAATAAAATAGTCCCGAAAATGACCTAGTTTGTGTCGAGTAGACGTTAAACCCCATTTCTCTCTGGCTCTCTGTCTCTTTGTATCTTTCTCTCTCTCGCTCTCTCGCTTCGAAACTACGATGCGTTTTCAGACGTGTTTTAAAAGTAGGGAAGGTGAATTAAAGGCAATTATTCCACAAGTAAGGACCCTGAACGACAAAAGAACGCTCACCATAGCTCACGGGTAGATCATGTCTTTTAATTAAGAGGTTACCAAAGGATGACCGCAAAGTACGGATAGGCGTATATAATTCTAATAGTAGGTTGCTCAAATAAGAAGGTGACATGTGATTAAGACATTTTTAAGTTAATAAAAGTACTTTAAAACGAATAAGTAGCCAGTGTAAATGGTATGAAACCGGAGTCAGGTGGCTGCACTATTCTGCAACTTTCGAAGTTGATCTATCAATCTGCTGGGAAGATCAATTCAAAGAGATGTACAGTGGCCATGTGACAATTGAAGAAATAAAAATCTTCGTAGCTTCCTCGGAAATATTTTTCCGTATATACGACTAATGTTACCATTTTTTTTTTCTAATCGCTCGGAAGGGACCAGAAAACTGACGTCCCGGGTATACATTGGCAGCTGGAATTCGAAATATCAGTGGATCATCTCGGATAAATTTTCCTCATAGCACACTGCATGGTTTTAATAACCCAGTCGGTGCAGAAAAATCGAACGTTATGCCCATTTCAACTCAGTCTAAGATCCATATCCAAAATGTCACTAGAATTACTTGTTATAGACGTTAGTTGCAGTGTTCTCAGCTTCAACCTAGGGCTGGATTAACCATTAAACAAAATAATAGGGACGTGCTTAGGGCACCAACTGAAGGGGGCACCACATACATTTTCATAGCCGAATTTTCAATGGTGTCTCAGTGTTTAATGAAATACATTTTTGTTTATTTTTCTTTCTCAAGTATCATCTTAAACCTCTCTATAAATGTTTTTAGGTATGATAATTATTCCCCCCCCCCCAAAAAAAAATGATGTAAATTAATCATAACTTGACCCTCAATTTTATATTTTGAATGACACATATATAGGGTACCAATGTCTTAAGTGCTTTGGGCGACTAAAAGGCATGATCCGACCCTGTTTCAACCCATATATTTAAAAGCCCCCACACCTCTCCCCCAGAGTATTTATTATAGCTCTTGTAAACAGTCTTTGATGTGAAGTATAACTTGTTGACAATACTCGATATGCTATTAAATTCTCCAGGCAGATCAACTTGTACGGTTTAATATCGATTTACGAACTGTTTATATATAATAAAAAATCTCACTGGTGTTGATTCCTCGGGTTATAAATTAAAATAATTTGAATCCAAGCTCTATTATGTTTTAAGTAGCATATTAGTGGATTTATTACACACACCAGTAAATCATTTTAACCGTGGCCATTTTAGAAAATGGAAATTAAAGTACAAAATATAGAATTATAAATGAAAGTTTAAAATTGTAAATTAATTTACAAAATTAAAAAATAATCATAAAATATTGGAAATTAATTAAAAATTAAAAACAGAAATAAGAATAATATATTTTTTTCAAAATCGAATAAAACAAAAATAGTCCGTATTTGAAACTCCGTAATAAATATAAAAAAATATAAATAATTATAAATGAAAGTTTAAAATTGTGAATTAATTTACAAAATTAAAAAATAATCCTAAAATATTGGAAATTATTAAAAAACAGAAATTAGAAACCACTTTTTTTCAAAATCGAAAAAATAGTTTGTATAAATATAAATAAATATAAATTAATATAAATATAAATAAATAAATAAATAAATAAATAAATAAATAAATAAATAAATAAATAAATAAATAAATAAATAAATATATAAATAAATATAAATAGATATAAATAAATAAATATAAATAGATATAAATAAATATAAATAAAAATAAAGACACGCATATATAAATAAATAGGAAAATAAATAAGAAAATAGGCCTATTTTAATTAATAAAAGTGGCCTGATATTAGATATATATTTGCTGTAGATTTTATTATATGCATATAACTATTTTTAACTGTGCTCTTAACCTGTGTCAGTAAGTGTCTCCAACAGCTTATCAGATTTTTGGTTTGTTTGTTTTTAAATATCATTGCTATTAAGTTAGTGTCAGTTTTGTTGTCGGACAACATTCATCTTAGAAAACATGCGCTATGAGTGACAAGTTAGATAAATAAATAAACGTTTATGTCTGATAATATAATTACAAGGTCTTATAGGTTTATTAAGGAAAACTTTTAAACCAATACAACGCTATAATGGCTTGTTTTCTTCAAAAAAAAAATCATAAAATCTTAAGAGGGTTTTAATTTAAATATCGGTGGACTTAATTGTGTGTGTGTGAGAGACGGAGAGAGAGAGAGAGAGAGAGAGAGAGTGATTGAGAGAAATGGGGTTTAACGTACACTCAACACAACTAGGTCCTTTCGGGACTTAATATATGGTTTAATTTTATTTCAATAATTCGCTTGCGCGTAGGGGTCTTTAGCAGTGGGAGGAAACCCACGAGGATGAGAAGGCATCCCTATCTCCATGCCACATACGCTCACACCATGACTCGAAACCACAGCCGCAAGCCAGAGGTGGCCGGTTAGCTAGAGGTCGAAGCGCGACACTCTAGACCACTAGGCCATCCCAACGCCCCATGTTACAATATAACTAATAGAGGATATATGTATCTTATATGTAACTCAATTGTATGTAAATCGTGTGCAGGGATTGAGGATTAGTCGGAATGCGGTTTTATGTCCCACACTCCTACACTGCGTGGGTAATGAAGCCGTAAAGACTGGGCAGAAGGTTATATGACGTATGTCGACCCCTCTATATGTACATACACGTGTATGTCATATAATAAACTAATTATAAAGGCCTATATATAGAGGGGAGGGGGCGAATAGTTCTGTCATAAAAACAACTGGCGTGGATTCCATTCCCCATACGGGACAAGGAATAGGGTCGCCTCTCCAACCTCGTGGATTTTCTCCGCATTCCATGTTTTTTCCCACTACGCGCAAACGAATTATTGAAAAAAATTGAACCATGAATTGGTTACGATTATCTAGTTGGTGTCGAGTGAGCGTTACCCCCCCCCCCTCTCTATCTCTCTCCCTCTTTCTCTCTGTCTCTCTCCCTCTCTCTCCCTCTCTCTCTTTCCCTCTCTCTCCAACACAAAAACTATCTCCTAAACATCTACTAAACAATAAAAAAGATTTATTGTTGCATTTTGATAATTATTACTGTTTATTATTCAGCATGGTTACAAGTTACCCAAGTGTTCGAGACTGCAGGTGTAGTCTTGTGTTTTGTGGCGCTTTTACTCTACATATCCACAACATTATTACGTGAGAAATGGAGTTACATCTTGAAACGGCTGTTTGTGTGTATTATAGCAGGGGCCGGTTAGTATTCGATAATTTATAAATTTCAAGAGTGGCTTCGGTTTCCGCGCGGAAGATTAAATACAAGTTGTGATTGGGTCGTTACCCCACGCACACATCATACACCGCTCAGGCATAGGAGACAACCTGTGTACATAGAATCGCTCGGGGATCGGGAGGAGGAGGGGTATTAATATCTATTTAAATTATTTTACGTCGGTATGGTCTGTATTCTCGAATAATTGAATACTAATACTGTTCATATTTAAAGCTTCTTGGTCTGGTGAGAAACAATCTCTGGTCGGTTGCGTGCACGAAAAAGAACCCTTGGCAGCTCGAATTCGATATAGGAGTAGGCGGTAGCGCCGCAGTCCGGGGAAATTTTTTCTTAATAACACACTGCATATGCCTGTCTTCATTAGCCATGTCGGAGCAGAACAGTATGCATTTAAACCCCATTCCATTTTAATTACACATAACATTATTTTATTTTTTATTTTTGTCTTTTTGCAGGTGTGGCTATTATTATTGGTGTGGCTGTTTTCGTTAAAAAGTCCGCCGGATTAACGCGTTTTAAGGGTCGAGGTGGTCACGTGGAATGGCCGATTGGGTTGTCTATATTTAGTGCTATATTGTGTATTGCGGACTCAGTTTTTGTTGGACTGTCGTTGAGAACACCCAAAATACCCGGACATAATATGTTCCTGTAGATAGATCATTACCACCGCTATACATTGAAGATACATTATTTAAAAATTAGATAAAGAGCTGACAGTTCAGCTATAATAGTGCGAAAATAGGTAATAAGAAATTAATATAATAAAAATCTTACTAAAATTACTTCGTTCTTGTATGATTGAAGTTTTAAACAAAAATGGCGAAAAAAGTCTCGATTGTCCAGTACCATTGCTAACGATGATAAACGAAGACATGTTCTAATTCACGTAATAGCTCATCCATACGATGGGCTAGTGACACGATTATGGACTTTTCATTTGAATAAATGTCTAAATAATAATTTTTATACTATTTAAAACCAGAAAAAAGGACTGCTATAGGCAGATATAGCTATTTTATAATGCATATTTAATATTATTATCGTTTTATTCTCTGTTATGATGAATTGTGCTCGAGCGTTACTGTGTTATGAAAGGGACAATAAACAACGACATAAAGTTGTGAATTTTAAAACATAAAATGTCAGAGCAATCTGTCATGGCTTGTCTGTGGGTGGACCGGTTCGCTTCTGTGTGTTTTCTATTTTTACATCTACGAATTCTTCATATATTTCGTTTTCCGTAAATTAAAATCGTAATTTGTTTCAACCACAAGTTAAACTTCACTTATTTCGTCCTCATGTATCCGTCTTCATTTCTGGCAGATATGCAGGATGTGTTTGATACCAATTAATATCCGTAAAATATATCTTATGGAGACAAATAGAGAGAAATTTGAGTTTAACGTCCACTCGACACAACTATACATTTCGGGTTATGTTTTATTTCAATAATTCGCTAGCGCATAGGTGTCTTTAGAAGTGAGAGAAAAACGGACTACCGAAGAAAACCAACGAGGTTGGACAGACGACCATACTACTTGTCACGTAAAAGAGAGGAATCGAAACCACGTCACTTGACTCAACGACAGATCTTATGATTTCGCGCGCATCGCAACCCATCCCCGAAATATATTACATGTTAATGACTTCACTATATTAATGTTGGCTCCTTCTGATTATTCTGTGTACAGTATTTTATAGGATTGGTTATTTATATTATGTTATACGTTATGATTTGTGAAATGTTTGTTTTGTTTAAAAATGTATTACTGAAGAACTATTGTAGTTAATAAATAAATATACGTTTCATACAAACTTGTACATGTGTTATCTATTTTAATATTTACTTAAACTATCCGGGAGGTTGGATGGCCGAATGGTTAGCAGGTGCGTGCTGTATCATAAAGCCTGTCATTGAGTCAACTGGCGTGGTTTCGAATCCCCAGTTGTACGTGACAAGGACTAGGGTCGCCAACTGCTAAAGACCCAAACGCGAATTATTGAATTCCCGATATGGCCTAGTTTGTCTCGAGTGGACGTTAAACACCCTCTCTCTCTCTCTCTCTCACTCTCTCTCACTCTCTCTCACTTAAACTATCCGCTATGCAACTGGGAAAACACAAAGTCTTATGGAAGAGTGGTCGGTGGTCGAGTGCTCTAACTTGTGTGTTTTAGACCATAAGATCTGTCGGGGATGGAGAAGGGGGGCTTTTGCAACAATTGAGTTCCCAAATACATTGTATTTCCGTCATTCCGAGTAGAACTCGCTCGGATAATTAGATCACTTATTGATAACTCTCAACCTAGCTCTCTCTCTCCCTCTCCCTCTCTTTCTCTCTCTCTCTCTCTCTCTAATAATAATAATAATTATCTTTATTCATGAAAACCATCAGGTTACAAGAATTCATTAAACTTCATTTTACATTTCATTATATTCACAATTCATTTCACATCAAACTATAAACACAATTTAAATTTAACATTAATCAATAGTAAACTTATAGATACATTTTATTAAACATCATGCTATTTCTTAACAGTTTTTACATTTGTGGGACCGAGAAAAATGACAATATATTTTCAATGAATTTACATAATTTTAAAAGTTCATTATCCTTAACTCATTCATTTTACGTGTAGATGGAAATTGGAAATAATAACGCTTTACATATTGACACCTGTATTCTGCAAAAAATGGACATTCTAACAAATAGTGGAATTCGTCTCCTATATTTAGTTAATAGATGACATTGTCTTTCATGTATTGGTATATTGTTATATAAAGTCTCAATAGGCAATCTATGGCTTCTACATCGTAATTTGATAGACACTTACGATATTTCGGGGGAAGATTTAACATGTAGTCTTCTAATTCAAATTGTTCCTTAAAATTTTATAATTGATACATTTACTACTTTTAACATGTAGTCTTCTAATTCAAATTGTTCCTTAAAATTCTATAATTGATACATTTACTACTTTTGATATTTTTATACTCCAGTTCTGCACAAACTCATCTTTAAGCTTTTCTAATAACGTTTGCTTCAACCATTTGATATTAGCATTTTGACCCTGTTGGTGCCATAAGAAAGACCAGCATTATCTAGGATCGATTTAACGTTATTAATCCAACCAAAATTATCATATGCAGTACTAATAAACAACATAATGCTATATGTAAACTTGTTAGGGTTTCCAGTGATAATTTTATGCCAGTATAAAACCATTTTACATTTTATGAAAATATCAATCGGAAAGACCCCAAGTTCGCCATATACCATTACATTAGGAGTAGAGTTTTTTACGCCTGATAATATTTTACAAAATTTCAGTTGTAATCTCTGTAATAAAGTTATATCTCCATTACCCCATACCTCGCTTCCGTATAATAATATTGGGGTTATTAATTTATCAAATAGCTGGAGTTGTGTATCAACATCTAAATGTAATATATTTGCTTTCTTTAACAGTGGAAACATGGCACTACTAGCTTTTGCATGAATTGACTTGATCGCTTTGCCGAACTTTCCGTTATAATTAAATTTAATGCCAAGGTAATTATAATCATCAACCACATCTAATATCGAATTACCATATTTTATGATGGGCCTTTACCTTATTTTACCCCTTGAAAACACCATAACCTTTGTCTTAGAGGGATTATTAACTTAAAGATTCCACTTGGAACAATAATCGTACATGGCATTCGCAGCATCTTGAAGCTCCTCCTCAAACTCAGCAAGAATTATGTTGTCGTCTGCATAAAGAAGTACAAACAAATCTACAAATACATTAAAGTCGTTAACATTGTGTAAATTATCAATTATTTCTTGTTTTAAAAAGCTTAATCCAGTATAGTTTCTGGACAGAGACGATTCTAAATCTTGGGGGTATATCGAAAATAGCAGAGGGGATAAAATGTTTACCTTGACGAACACCTACCATACACTTAAAGGTTTCAGACAATTTGTTTTTTTTCCTAACACTGGATTTAGCATATTATAAATCAAAATAAATAGTTTACCATTGAGTTTACAGTCTAGAACTTTATTCCATAAATGTAATCTAGGAACCATATCAAAAGCGCGCCGATAGACAAAGTAAATTGCATAAAGCCTGCGTTTCTTGAGCAAGTATATATCAACTATGTGTTTAAGGGTGAACATGTGATCAGTAGTGGAAAATTCTTTTCGAAAGCCTGCTTGCTATGTACCAACTATGCGATTTGATTCAACAAAGTTTGACAATCTCCCATTTATTACTGATGAAAATAATTTGCTCAGGCAGCTTAGCAATGTTATTCCCCTATAATTATTCACATCTTGCTTATCTCCCTTATTTTTGTAAATTGGGCTAATAATCCCCGTCACCCATTCAGTTGGTATAATTCCTGTATCTAATATTAAATTAAATAACTTAACATACACACTAATAAAAGAGGTTTCGGTATATTTGATGTATTCACTTATGATAAAGTCAACACCGTGTGCCTTATTGTTTTTCAATTTATGTATGCATGTTTTTATTTCATTTTCTGTAAATGGCACATCCAAAGCACAGTCAGAATCCAGAAGAGCTTTTTCGAGTATCTCATCATTCGTCTTATCGGGGATTGTATCGCCACTGTTCAATGCGGCGAAAAGTCGGAGAGTTCCAAGGGATTATCATTTTTTTTATGATATTCAAGATCCTGGTTTAAGATTCTCCAATATTCCTTAGTGTCAGTACGCTCTAATGTTTTCAAATGATGATTAAAAATTTTCAAATATAGACTGTACTCATATTTCAATTGTCTTTTATATGCTTTACTTGCTTCGCTTAATTTCACTTTATTTGCTTCGGATTGATACTTTTGGAAGTTTTTCTTTCGCTTAAAAAATAATTCTAGCTTAACCGCACATTGCTCAGTAAACCATGGTTTTGATTTAGATTTTCCATTACTGGCCGTGGACTTATTTCTTATTATAATATTTTTACTTATTTGTGATTCAATAGCACTATTACGGAACACATTTTCAATCTTCGTAACTATGTGGTTTATGCACGATTGCTTGGCCTCACCTATATTTATATTTTCAATACTTTTCTCAATGTCACTAAGTTTGTTCAGGTATATATTGCCGCAGAATTCATGTTGGAGATCATCTTTCCATCTGATTTTGGTGACATTTGTTACGGTCTCTTCAACTGCTCTAGTTAACTGTTGTTTATGTTCCCGTTTACGGATTTCAAAGCATACCGCATTGTGTTTATCTGATAATAAAGAATAAAAGTCATTTATATAAAAGTCTTTAATACATGGCAACACTTTGGGGGAACATATACAGTAATCTACAACAGAAGTTTCGTCGCATGTGCATTTGCCAAGGTTTATGTCCTGTCCGCTTCTTCCATTTAAATAATATAGTCCTACATTACTACAAAGTTCATTTAATCTTTCGCCATCCCTGTTTAATATCTTGTCTTCAGACCGCCTGCCAGCTGTACAGTTTCGGCTCCCCGACACAGGTTAAACTTTGTTTTAATTGAGTTGATAGACTTTATACTGGCACTGCATAGACCTACCACCAAATGCGAAACTTATATTATCCCGAGGCAGGTTAAACATTGCTTCAGCCGATTTGATAGATTTTTTCTGCCACAGTAAAAGCTTATCATCAATGTGTAATTTATATTCCCTATGTAGCCCTAGTAGGTGGAACCAGCTCGATTACGGGTATCGGGGTAAAACCCGCCTCGCCATGTAAAATTCCATGTGCCTAAATAGACGGCGCATTGATACCTCCAGTCTCATTTGTATTAAACACATCAACTCTAGGCTTTCCGTGTGGCCATCAACATGTAAGAATTACGTTTACTAATATATTGGTGCAGGAGGAAAACACTACCTACAAACAAAACAAATTAGATAAACCTGCTGACAATCGTATACATTAAGAGAATGAATCAAGGTAAGTGGAGGGTGGGGTCGAGGGGGAGGGGGTAATATTTCGTCTTTATTACATAAAAGTACCACAGATAATTCCGTCCTAATTTGTCGGTGATTCTACAATTTATATCCGGAGAAAAAATAAATTATAACCGAACTTAGAAAGTTAAGATACACTGGATGATCTGCTGGAAAGAATAGGAGGCAAGCCACCATTGAATTCATTTAAAAAAAAAAGCTTCATACAAACTTTGGAGCAAAGAAATAGCCAATTGCTGCTCCATTTGTCGTACCCAGCGTTCGGTCCATCTAAAGTAGGGAAAAGGTTGAGCCGCCGCGGTCACGTTAATAGTGGTCCGTAACCAAATATAGTTGTCTCCCTTTAACTATGTGTTGATATCATCATGGGCAACCGAGTGTCATTGATCGGATGACTTTATGGTCGGGACTATTATGGGGGTGTCGTGTGCAAAAGAAACTAGAGTGGTTAGAGACTGTACGATTTAAAGGCGCCACCACCTGGACGAAGACAAGCGACAGAGACTCGACGACTGTTTGAATCTCCGACTGCATCCGACCTTTTACACATTTCGGTAAGTTATCACTCATTCCTCACTGACAGATAATTTGGCGCCATTTATGACTGTTCGATCGTCTGCTACTGTCGTGTAAAAATGCCTTAAAAATTCGAAGCGTAACGATTGAATGACGAATTCTTTTCATTTCGTTTGTCCGCGAGTGTATATATATATAAATGAATAACATCGCGTACCGTTACTATAAATACATGAGTGAATATGACTTTATAATGTTAGGTTTTATATTAAATAAAAATTGAGGTCGTGTTTATTTAAATTTAAATATATTTTGACTTTTAAACATTAAGTGTTAATGTCGAGATATGTCAAGGGAGTCACCATGTCAAAGAGTTAAGGTCTATACTTTTAAGTCCACTATATTATATAACGTGTGTTTAGTTTCTCAACTCAGCGGAAATGTGAACAATACAAAACCACAGGCGGTTGGTATTCATTGTTTCCGGGGATTTTTCCCGGTCTACTTGTAGTAGCCTACTTAATGTTGTAATGTTATATAGCACTGCGTCAGTACTATTCTGAAAAGTGTAACCGTACCCCTGGGTGTTAATTCTGACTGGCCATACAGACACGCACAATAGTGTGCTATGAAGGTAATTTTGCCCGGACAGCGGCGCAAAGGCCTACTCTTAGTTCGAATCCCAACTGTCAAGGGTTCTTTTATACGCACACCAATGTTTAAATAATGATCGTTAAACCCCATTTCATTCATTCATTCTCGTTTTTTTCGTCCTATCTGAACAACTAGACACTGTCTTGTCAGATCGGTCGGGAGTGGGAGGTGTGTGTGAACGGTTAGTGCGTACGCGTTGCATCAGAAGGCTTGTCATTAAGTCAATACCGGCGTGTTCTATCTCGCTTCCCCTGTTGTACGTGACAGGGAGTAAGATCGCCTGTAAAACCTCCGATTACTTCCCACTGCTAAAGACCCCACAAGCGCTAGCGTATTATTAGAATTAAAATGAACCATATTATGTTAGTCCCGAAATGACCTAGTTTGTATCGAGTGGACGTTAAACCCAATCTCTCCCACGCCTCCGTTTTAGTCAAATGTGAATAACTATACACTATTCCTTGCCATGTCCTTTGTCTGGCAACATTCATTCAAGGGGGTAACGACACAGGAAAATCGTTATTAATGACATACGGTTAATACGATATTCTTTGTACCGTAGTTTGACAATTCTAGGTCACCGAGTTTCTATTATTTTGACTGGGTCTGATTTCACCCCCCATAGGGTCCTATTAATCTATCTTATAAATAGAATAAAATACAATTATTAGAACAACAAACAAATCTATTAGTCATGTCATGTAGTAACTCAGTAAATGATAAGTGTGATGAGGTGTTCTAGAAACCTCTTTTAAAACACCGAATGCACTATTCTCCGTCTATCATCTCTCTCTCTCTCTCTTTGACTTTTTCCAAGTAAAAACTCGTGAAACTGCACATTTCCGATTTCTGAAAATACATAATTAAATTACGAATAAAATCACAGATAGGAAATATTTAGTATAATTAATATCTTTTTGTTATTTTGAGGACTGCAAACTGATGATTGCGATGTGGCAAGTTAAAAGTTTATGTGGAAATACCAAGAACTTGAAACATTCCTCAAAAATCATATAAAAATATGAAACGAAAATCATAAGATAACCCTGACCAAGTTATATCATATCTTTAGGAATTCAGTTTGTTTACATAATTACGTTCATGCTAAAATTGTTTAAGCTGCATTAAGTAACTGAATTACCCCGTCTTCAATTAGCTCTGGTTAAGTGCATAACAGTAGGACGTTAAACCCCATTTCATTCATTCATTTCAGTAACTGAATGAGAATAACACTAACACATGACTGCACAGTTATATGAAATACACGTTACTTGATGAGTTTATTTCAGCGACGTTTCGACGAGGGTTCTTCCGTCTTTATCAAGTAAAAATAAAGACGGAAGAACCCTCGTCGAAACGTCGGCAGTAATAAATCTTTTAAATAACTTGTATTCCATATAATAATTATGTTTAGTGTTACGTTCATGGATATTGATTACCATTTCCCAGACGTTGCATTGCAATCCTTCGTTTTACAGGGTGGGATGTTGGACGGCCGAATTGTTAGTGCATACGCGTTGTATCATAAGGTATGCATTGAGTCAACTAGCCTGGTTTCTATTCCCGGACTGTACGTGTGTTTTCTGCGCGTCCACTGGTTTTCTCACACTGCTAAAAACCCCTATACGTGCAAGCGATTTATTGGAATAAAATTGAATAGTATGTAAGTACCGAAATGAAATAGTTTGTGTCGAGTGGACGTTAAACTCCATTTTTCTCCCTTTGTCTTATAAAATAATACCCGGTGTTCTTTATTGAACAATCATTTCCAGTTTTTGACCCCCCCCCCCTCCCGGTTCGGGGCCTGGGATAAAAGTTTCCGTTGCAGACCAGGCAGAAATGCCGCTATACCTGTCAAATTTCCATTATAGCACACGGTTGAATTTATACCCGTCTTTATAATAGGACGTTAAACCCGATTTTCGTTTCATTTTATTGTTGTTCACATTGACTCCCGATCTCTGCGATGTTGTATATATACCTATAGTCTATAGTCTATAGTCTATGACATATACACGCCTTCTTATCAACAATCTCCCTTTTAATGGGTCCTGACCGTGATTAAAGATGTGTGAAATATATTAATGGTCTGAAAGGTGCGATAAGTCACATTAATCGAGAATTATTAGTCGTATTATCGCCATCATTGTTAACCATGTAACTGCATTGCCCTGCAGGTGAGATTATTGTCTCCAGCAGTGTTCTGTATACATCCTGGCAATCGATGATAACAATTGAAGTTGGGTAACGATTGACATTGCATAATTAACTTATTCTTTACTCGGCTATTTAGATGCTAAATAGGCTGGCCCCAAGGAATAGCTCTGAAAATTCCAAAGTTAAAACTTTTACCAGTACAGTGACATAAATCCAAGATCCTGGGGTTTTTTTTGGACGCTGGGGTGCTGGGTTTCGAAACAGTTAAAGGGACAATAACACTCTGGCTGGCTTGACAGGTCCAGAAAATAATAGCCATAAGCTAGACTGACACTTGCACGATTCCGAGGCACGCATTGGCACGACTCGAGTCGTGCCAGTGAGCAAACTAGTCGTAAACTGGCGTGAAGTGTGCGTTAACCCGTCGTGACTGCGTGCCATGCCTGGACGAGAATTTTGAAATGTTCAAAATTTTTGTCACGACAAAATCATCAAACGGGTCGTACACTATGCGCAAACTGTTCGGGAACTCGTCGTGAACTCGTCGGGGCGATGCGGGAGGATGCGTGCCAGTGCGTAGCAGTGCACGCCATGCCACGACTGTCACGAACTGCCACGAATAGTTCACGACTAGTTCACGGATAGTGCGTGTCCAAGTCGGCACGACACCGTCGAAATTGCGCAAACTCGTCGGGCCAATGCGGAAAGTGTGTAAACAATGCGCAAACTATGCGTGAATTCGTCGGCCCAGTTCGTGTCAATGTTGACACTGGTGGGCACGCATACGTGAACTCGTCGTAAACTATGCGTGAACTAGTCGTGAACAGTGCGGGAGCCTCCCAGTTCGTGACCAAAAATGGCACGACGTGCCACGACAAAATCGTGGCCAAAAGTCGTGCAAGTGTCAGCCTGGCTTTATTCTAACTACAAGATGTTTAAGTGTCCTACCTGTTGTGTAAATTATCCATTACAACCTATCTTACTTGTCCAGAGGGTTCGAAAATATGTTTAAATCCAAGTTGCATTTGAAAGCGCTTACGTAAGGCTTTTCAAACCATGTTACGGCATGTAGTTGAATTTTTCCAATTTTTAAAATTAGGTGTGTTAAGATGAAATTTGTATCATTTTTTAATTGAAATATTGTAAAATAGTACAAATTGTTGAACATATTATTCAGTTACAACAAGAGTGGTATTGGGGCTTTAAACAGTTAATTTTCAAAAGACCTGACGTAAATAGGTTAGACATGTCAGACGTCAATTTATTAAAAACATGCATTATGCAGGTCTTTCTTTAGGCCTGAAATGTTAGTCATGAATTAACTTATCCAGATCACAATCAACTCTTGACTCTCGATTTCCTCGCTATTTATTGAATTTGAATACATTTTGTGATGGGTGATTTAACGTCAAAATGGATAACCAAAACTTTGTTTTCTATCGTACCGACTTTAATAATGATGATGGAGACAGCTTCAAATTCAATTGCTCTATTATTATGTCTGTTCAGGATGAAGCAATGTTGAATGTGACTAAACACCATTCAATAAACCACGTGTTTATTTCCCTCCAAGAGCAGATAACTCACACATAGTAGAAACATTAATAAGTCTCTTTATAAATGAAAGGCAAAGACAGTGAAAGGGAAGTAACTCTTCCCAGTTTTACTAATGATCAGACCACAACTATTACTTGTGTTAGACTTATCACTGTATAACGCTGCTCCCCCGCACGCCTATACTGAACAGAATAGTGATAAAAGATACATTCCCACGAACCTATACATATCGTAAGTATTTTGGAATACGGAACGCAGAGAATCCTAATTTTACAAGAAAATATACTGGAGTTTCTGAAAAACACCAATCGAGTGCACGCAAGATAAACATGTGGGGTATATCCCTAAAAGACTGACTTTCTCCCCGAATAACGTAAGCAGCGCTTAAATACGACTAATACACTAGATAATCGCAGCATGAGATAGTTTTTGAGAAGGATGTGAAGCAAACATTTGGGGCTATATCCTTTAAAGATAGACCCGTAAGACATACTGTCTGCTCTAATAACTTTAATAATACACTAGATTATCGAAGTATAGGTTAGTTATTGAGAAGGATGTGAAGCAAACATTTGGTATATAGATTAGTTTCTTTTAGTCCAAATATATCATTAAATCTCGAGGGTTGCATGTTTTGTGGGAAGGCATGTTTAAAGGAGGCAATAATTAGCAATACTTTATTGGTCAATTTCAAAAAACATTGATGGTCTTCTGATATCCAATGTTTAAGATACAATGAAAGTTTCAAAAATGGCACAGGAATCGTGTGCTAGAATTCTTTCGGGCGTCATTTGTAATGAACTTACTCGATGAACGAGGCTGAACATACCCCACAGGAGAGTAATACATGTGTAGACTGGAATGACCAGACACCAAAGGCTACCATTCAAGTTGGGTCGTTCGCGTATTTCGACGAACACACCTGATTTGAAATTAGAGTACATGCAGAAACGATAAGAGGTAAAGCGACCCATTTGTGCCCATTTCTAGGTGCTTAAAATGGAGATTTAACTCCTTTCACGTTGTTGTAAAGGCATAAGTATTGGTCATTCAACAGGATTTATTCATGCTATGCTAACTAATGTTTGCTGTGTCGAATTGTATTACAAAACGGGGGATTGGATAGCAGAATGGTTAGCGGGTATGGGCTGCATCATGAGGTCGGTCATTGAGTCACTGGCGAGGTTTCGATTCCTTGGTTGTACGTGACAAGGAGTACTGTCGCCCGTGCAACATCCTTGGTTTTCTCCGGTTTTCTTCCACTGCTAAAGAGTCCTACGAGAATGGGATATTGGAATTGAACCATGTATTGGTCCCGAAAAGACGTTAAAACCCACCTCATCTCTCTCTCTCTCTCTCTCTCTCTCTCTCTCTCTCTCTCTCTCTCTCTCTCTCTCTCTCTCTCTCTCTCCCTCTCTTTCTCTCCCTCTCTCTCTCTGAATGACAAAACTGTATTTTTTCAGAATAAACTGCAACGAGAGTGTCTTGGATTCGATTCTGTTGCTGGGCAAGAAAGTTCCTTGTGATTTGTATGTCTGTTTTCCCTTTATAAGTCTAAAGAATAGCTTCTATAGTCGTTCGATTGATCCGATCTATGTTTTATCCAAACATGGTTGACTAGAGATGTTTCCAATGATTAATGTATATATATCAGTTGTTTAAATGTCATCTACCTGTATGTATGTACATGTATATATATATATACTATTGTATACGTGATTTATTATTTATAAGGTTGTAATGAAATACAATATCTTTGTAATCTAGTGCAGGTGGATTGTCTATTCAGGTGTGAATTCTACATTTCGATTTAATTAATCAAAATGCGGAAAAAATAACATTAAATTGCAATGACGTGCAAGTAGCAGAGTATGCTTCATCGTCGTAGATCCAGTATAACTGGTATGCTTCTTCTTCCTAGCCCCAGTATCACTCGTATTGTTCATCTTCGTAGACCCAGTATCATAAAACTGGTATACTTCATCTTTGTAGACCCAGTATCATAATACTGGTATGCTTCATCTTCGTAGATCCAGTATAACTGGTATGCTTTATCTTCGTAGACCAAGTATAACTGGTATTCGTTATCTTCGTAGAACCAGCACAATATGCTTCATCTTGGTAGACGAAGTATCACTGGTATGCTTCATCTTAGTAGGCCCATAGTTACTGGTATGCTTCATCTTCGTGGACTCAATATCACTGGTATGCTTTAATTTCGTATGAATTATTCCTGCAGACATCAGTATAACGTTGAGATTACGAGATGTCATCAAAACATCCAATGTGAACACTCGTATCACAAGCTTTTGGTGAGACATACCCCATAATGGTGATCTCCGGGAATCTCAGTCGCGGGATCAATCTGGTTAGTGTTATTATGAGGCTAAATTGATTTATTGACTTACAGTAGTTCTATTGTGTGCGACAACCGGATTGTAAAGGTGGGAAAACACAATGCTGTGTACCACCGATTCCTTTTGCAAGGCCCCCCTTGTTTGCACTTCGCCGGATAATGGAGGGGGTGTTTCTACGCCAACAACGGTATCGAAACCCGAACTTCCTGTAGCGAACCTGTGCCCAATACAATGAGATACCTAGACTGGTCCAGTCTCTTCTATTTATTTTACATTTCGATTTATATAAAAGTATTAATATTTAGTAAACCAACACTTTCGTGTCCATTTGTATGAAAAAAAATTTGAGTAAACCTGTAAACCAGCACCAGAGACTGGACAATTTGCGAACTTCACAATAAAATGGGCGTTCTTGCCATATTTTCGTCCTACCTTATTTGGAATGATTGACAGTTATCAAGCACGCCCCGAGTCACGTGACATGAATCATGGGTCTCGACTGGAGTGCAAAGCAGTCATGCTGAGACCGTCTGAGGGTTGATGTCACGTTGTTGTTAGATATGTCGTGATCACGTGCACGACGTCACACGACCTACATAATGCAGATCGACCTACTAGATGAGATTGAAGCTCTATTTGCACAGTCTCTAGAGATTACGGGGTTTTTTTTTCGGGTTTTCTTTTTGGAGAGGACTGGCCAATTTTTGGTGTGTGGAGAAGACTGGCCACCAGTCTATGAGATACCGTGTCCATATAATATTACAAGTTCATAGAGATTGTCCGGTGTGGTTTCCTATTGTCATTGATGCTGAACAGAAGGCCTGACAGAAATCTGAGGTCCCGTGTACACGTTGTCGTGCACGTAAAATATCCCTGTTCAGTTGAAATTCGATATAAGGGTAGGCCATAGAGCCGCTGTCCGGGCAAAATTTTACCCAGAACACACTGAATGGCGTACATCCGTCTTCATCAGTCCAGCTGGTGCAGATCAGTAGGACGTTAAACCTCATTTCATTCAATTTGATTTCACATCTGATAATTACCAATAACTATACAACTTTATATAACTAACCTTGGGTTTAGAAACCACTTAACGATCGATAATAGTACAATTTATTCAACTTAATATTAAATATTAACATAATATTTATGTTTATATTGAATAATTTTACACGTATAGTTGCACACTTCAGTTGGGTGGGTGGCCGAATTGTTAGCACGTGCGTGCTGTATCATAAAGCCTGCTATTGAGTCAACCGGCGTGGTTTCGAATCCCCGGTCGTAGGTGTCCAACCTCGTCGGTTTTCTCCGGGTCCTCTGGTTTCCTCCCACTGCTAAAGACTCCTACGAAGCGAATTAATGAAATAAAATTAAACCATATTATGTCAGTCCCGAAATGACCTAGTTTGTGTCGAATGGACGTTAAACCCCATTTCTCTCTCTCTCTCTCTCTCCCTCCCTCTCTCTCTTTTTCTCTAAGATATCTCAAGGGTAAATTGAAAGACATGCCTTGTAAATTGTAAGTTAAAATTTTCATTTTAAGATAACGGGATATAAATTTGCGAAACGTGACTTGTAAAATCGTCAAGTGATTTATGTTTAGAAAATGTTGAAATATTTTAGATAAGATATTTTATTATTTCCTTTAAAATCAGGTTTGTGAGTTTTCTACTGGTTTGAACGTTTTGGTTTATTTAAATTTTTAAAAGATAACAAAATGTCCCGAGGCAATTACATATATTACATGGTGTTTTACTCAGGTTATTGGGAGGGAGCCGCTGTGACCCAATGAGTAAGACACTGGCGTCTCGGGTTCGCTTACTTCACTCTCCATGTCGATCGAGTAACTTCCTCGAGTCTCGCTTCACTCTCCATGTCGATCGAGTAACTTCCTCGAATCTCCCCTTGTCAGTAGTACAGGACGGAATACATAGAAAAAATCGTGTGCAGTTGTAATTCGAAAAAAGAGTAGGGTATAATGCCGCTTTGCCTATGCCCGTCTGCACTAGCCCAGTTGGAGCAGAACAGTTGGACGTTAAATCTCATTTAGTTTCATTTCGGTTTTGTATTTAGCGCGTAACCCGTTTAAAGGACTGCATCTTAAGTGGGCGACTGCCGACTTGGGGTGATAATTCGATGTTTGTCACTAGTGTACCATAAATACGTTTGGTTGTATTTTACTTCGACCGTTTAGCGAGATATAATAATATATTCTGTGTTACAGTGGCAACATTTGATAAAGAAACTGTACATATACTTATATATTTATTTTTTTGTGTCAAATGTCTTAAATTGAAATGGCAATTTATCAATCATGCTCTAAATCCCTCTAATGAATAATTCAGATTTTAAAAGTGCAAGCTGCATTGGCTATTTACGTTTGACATCTTATTTTTCTGTACCGAGAGTGAGAGAGAGAGGGAGTTTACGATCCACTGGACACCCACTGGGTCACCTCGGGACTAACATAGTCTTCAGTTTTATTTCAATAATTCGCTTGTCCGTAGGGGTCTTTAGCAGTGGGAGGAAACCGGAGGAAAAGAAGGACTTTTTTATTTGTGTAGAATTAAAACAACCTGCATGTCATAAAGAATAACATGGAAAAGGAGGACTTTTTATTTGTATATAATTAAAGTTGGGTTCCCAGCAAAGTATTTATCGGGTTTTTATTGTCAATAAAAGTATGTCAAATTTGGTATATATGGAAAGTATAGACACCCAATCTTACTAGAAAAATACTTGATTACGCGAAAAACGCCCATGGGGCAAGCACTGGGCAATATTGTCAGGGAATCACTAAATAGCAACCCAACAGGTTTTGCTGGCTTATTGTCTGCCAGCTTAGGTCGGGGAACAGTTGTTATTTCTTGCTCAAATGGTTAGGCGGTTTGGGGGACATTGAGTGTTGTCAGCGTACAAAAGATTAAAGGGTTCAAAAAGAAGTAGACAGAAATAACTAAGAATTTACATAGGCCTCAATAAGTATGGTAAATGTACAGTAAGTATAAAGGATACATTCTGTAAAATGGACCCTCCCACAATGAAGTTAAGTTGGCAGACATTGCATCTAACAACAGCTTACTTATAGCTATGGGTATCAACGACAAAAGCAAAGTTTGAAAGGGAATTGAAGCAAATTTTTGATAGATTGCTTACTTTGAATATGTTTTTAGTCCACGTATATCGTCTATTCACAAAGTTTGTACCTGGGAAGGCATCTTTAAATCAACCTGCATGTCGTCCATAATACCATATTTATTGTATTGAATGGTAAATCTGTAATAAACAACAGCAACATGGAAATGTAATTAACGGGAGGAAGTGACACTGTATACTGTATATCGATTGGTGCAGTCATTCTCAGACAGGTTAGACCCTGCTGTATTTCTTCTTAGCAGATACACTATGCCGGAGCGTGTTCCTTTTATAATGATTTCTCTGTGTGTTTTAAATCTACTCTGCATTTAGAAACTTGTCGCCCAAATTACCACACTATGTCGGTGTAATGTTCCAAATATAAGATTTTTTGTGTTTCAAATTAACTCAGCATTTAGATAGTTGTCGCCATCTCGATACTGTTGCATATTATAGGTTGCTACAAGCCCCTCTCTCTGTATCGCAGTTGCGTTGGAGGAGGGGCAAGTTACTCTCTCTCTCTCTTTCTCTCTCTCTCTCTCTTTCTCTCCCTCTCTCCCTCTCTCTCTCTTTGACTTTTCTAAGTAAAAACCCGTCAAACTCATCACGTTTCCGTTTTCTAAAAAATTCATAATTACATTAATGATAAAATCGCAGATAGGAAATATTTAATATAATTAATATCCTAGTGTAATTTTGGGGACTGAAAACTGTTCATCATGCAACTGTTTATGTGGAAATACCAAGAGCTATACATTCCTCAAAAATCATATAAGATATGAAACGAACATCGTATAATAACCATTGACCAAGTTATATATATACAGTCGTTTGCAGCATGTTTTGGGGAATTCGGTTTGTTTACAAAGTTACGTTCATGGATAAATTGTTTAAGTGGCATTTAGTAACTGTTTTGTCTCTGTTTTGATACATATCTAACCGGATATCGTGGTAATCGTTCCATCAATGAAGACTATAGAATACGTTGTTTGTGTAAATGTCAATACCATCATTATAGAATCGTTATAAACTGAGATAATCATCATGAATCTCATCTAATAATTAGTGAAACACGATAGGCTACCTACATGGTTTTAAAACTACAAAGCAAATAAATCTCATTTAATAATTGGTACAACACGACACCTGCACAGAATGATTTTAACGACACAAAGATATGGAAGCGCGTAGGTGTCAATAGCAAGATGTTAAAGTAGCTAAGTCTCTAACTCCAAAGTCTTACACGTTGAAAACAGGGATTGTTTGTCAATTCAAATCAACATCGCTGTTGTGATCTTACCTGGAAAGGGTAGGCCTCTGATATCCAATATTTAAAACAAAGTAACATTTTACCATCGTGTACCATAGAGTGTTTCAGCGTCACGTGTAACAAGTGACCAGAAAGAACAAGGCTAGACATATTCCACAACTCCTGGCAAACGGTAACGCCATATCTTATCTGGTGGACATGCGCAGTAGACGGGAATAACCAGACACTAGACATTTCTATTCGGTTGAGACTCATGCCGTATTTCGCTGGACATAACTGATTTGTAATTAGAGTCAAAACGGAAACCATTGAATGTAAATCAGTTTATATACATTCAGGGTCAATTTCAAGGTCTTAAATATTAGCGATTTAGCTCCTTTAAGTTGGTAATATGTCAACATATTGTGATTGTTCTGATGATTTTATCTCTTAAGAGACAATTGTTGCCGAGTTACGCTTCCATACAAAGAAGATAAATTTCATTTATTATTTGGTGAACGACGACGCCTACACATAACAGAAAGCAAATAAATCGTAAATGTTGTCTTAACCTTTAAAATGACAAACTGAATACATTTCAAAACCACTTAGTGATTGAGATATTTTAAAACGATCTACCGTAAATTAATGATAAGTGCAATATGTTACCAACACGGTAAAGCAAATAAAAGGTAAAGGATGTTACACGGCATGCCAGTTGGAAACTATTTCGTGGTCGTAATATATGACTGTTCCAAACAACGATTCGCCCTTCAACATAAGAGGGGGGTAATGACATTCTTTTAACCGCGTTGAAATTAAATATTTCTAGAAGACAGACGAACCGCGTTGTTCAATGCTTAGGGGTTCCCGGGTTACATATCGGTGTTGACCGATCTCGGGACTTACCGGCCTGGAATCGCCTTGTCATTGAACTAGAACGGGGGTCATGGTAAGAACAGGCGGCCAGTTCTTCGGGTGTGAAGAAAACCCGAGGTCCACCCGGTATTCGTTCGCATACCCCTAACAGAGCCATTGACAGCTTGAACACGATACAAATTATGCGAAAACGAGGTTTTCTTGCATAGTATTGGCTCGAGTGGGACAGAATCAATCGTTAGACGTTAAACCCAATTTATTTCATTTTGTCAGCAGTGGTTATGTTTCGTGCTCCAGATGATATTCAGTGTATCCAACACCAACTGCCATTTATAGTAAGAGAGAGAGGGGGGGGGGGCACAGAGAGAGGGAGAAAGAGAGAGAGAGAGAGACGTGGTTTAACGTCAGTAAATCATCAGGGTTTTTTAGCAGTTGGACAAAACCCGGGAAAACCACGCCAGTTGACTCAACGACATACTTTATGATACAACGCACGTGTTAACCATTCGGCCATTCAAACCCTCGTTATAGTTATAAACTAGATGTACAATTTGTTAGCCTGTATCCCAGATGTTATTCATGGTTTCAAACTAACTAACTAGAGATATAACATGTTATTTTCTATCGATCTTTTTAATTAGATCAAATACCACACTGTTAATCATGGATGTTATGGATTTGCGTGTTTTTTGTCGATGGTGTTATTACATTCTTGTGTGCGCAGGATACATATATATCCAATTGATTTTCTACCCAGGTTATTGGTGAGTATATGTTTCACATCAACACGAATTTATACAGTATACTATTTTCGTTAAGTTACCCCTCATCCCTTCAAATGATTTAAACAACGTTGAATATTGTAATTACAATAGATCTGTCGAGCCGAGTATTGTAGTGATCATAGATCTGTCGTGTTAGGTATTGTAATTACCATAGTTGAGTGGTGTAATTACAATATATGAGTATTGTAATTCCCATAGATCTGTCGAGTTGGGTATTGTAATTCCAATAAACCTGTCGAGTTAGGTATTGTAACTCCCATATATTTGTCGAGTTAGGTATTCTAATTCCCATATATTTGTCGAGTTGAGTATTGTATTGTAATGATCATAGATCTGCCCAGTTGGGTATTGTAATAACAATAGATCTGACAAATTGGGTATTGTAATTACCATACATCTATCGAGTTAGGTATTGTTGTAAAGACCGTTGATCTATCGAGTTGGGTATTCTAATTACTATAGATCTGTCGAGTTGGGTATTGTAATTACCACAGATCTGTCGAGTTGGGTATTATAATTACTATAGATCTGTCGAGTTGGATATTGTAATTACTATAGATCTGTCGAGTTGGATATTGTAATTACTATAGATCTGTCGAGTTGGGTATTATAATTACTATAGATCTGTCGAGTTGGGTATTATAATTACTATAGATCTGTCGAGTTGGGTATTATAATTACTATAGATCTGTCGAGTTGGGTATTATAATTACCATAGATCTGTCGAGTTGGGTATTATAATTACTATAGATCTGTCGAGTTGGGTATTATAATTACTATAGATCTGTCGAGTTGGGTATTATAATTACTATAGATCTGTCGAGTTTGGTATTATAATTACCATATATCTGTCGAGTTGGGTATTGTAATTACCATATATCTGTCGAGTTGGGTATTGTAATTACCATATATCTGTCGAGTTGGGTATTGTAATTACCATAGATCTGTCGAGTTGGGTATTGTAATTACCATAGATCTGTCGAGTTGGATATTGTAATTACTATATATCTGTCGAGTTGGGTATTGTAATTACCATAGATCTGACGAGTTGGGTATTGTAATTACCATATATCTGTCGAGTTGAGTGATATAATGACCATTGATCTTTCGAGTTGGGTACGGTATAACCTTAGGTCTTCCGAGTTGGATATTGTAATTACCATTGTTGAGTGATATAATGACCATTTATCTGTCGGGTTGGTTATTGTAATGATCATACATCCTCCCAGTTGGGTATTGTAATTTCAGCCTACATGTCTTCAACCACATCGCGATGAATATCCGGACGTCTTTTTTCCTATGAATTCTAAACGTAATACGAGTTTTAATTGACACGTGTTTTATGTCTTGTAGACGTTTAAGTGATAGCTAGACAGGTTTAATAGCTCGGCTGTACGTATAAATATAGAAGAGGTTATCCGACATGTAAACTATAAGAGAGAGAGGGGGGGAGAGAGAGAGAGAGGGAGGTGCGGTTTAACGTCCACTCAACACAACTAGGTCATTTCGGGACTAACACATGGTTTAACTTTATTTCAATAAACGCTTGCGCGTAGGGGTCTTTAGCTCACACTAGGGCTCGAACCCACAGACGCAAGCCAGAGGTGGCCGGCCAGCTAGAGGTCGAAGCGCGGCACTCTAGACCACTAGGCCATCCCAACCCCCATGTAAACTATATAACAGATATACCCACGTCTACATTTGAACAAGTAAGTATAGATGTCCACACGACTGACTATTGTAGATTCACTAAAGGCATGTTTCTAGAAAATGTCTACCTATAAATTCCTTTTATTGAATTAATATTTATAATTAGATCCACATAAAATTAATAACTTTGTTGATTAGTCAACTGGCGTGGTTTCGATCCCTCGGCTGCACGTGACAATGAATAGGGCTCGTCTGTTCAACCTTGTGGGTTTTCTCCTGGTCCTCCGGTTTTCTCGCACAGCTAAAGACCCCTGCGCGCAAGCGAATTATTGAAAAAAAATTGAACCATATGTAAGTTATGAAATGACTTGGTTTCTGTCGAGTGGACGTTAACCTTCAGTTCTCTCTCTCTCTCTCTCTCTCTCTCTCTATTTCTCTCTCTTTCTCTCTCTTGCCAGATGTATTGAGTTGATATAAATTACAATCACTCACATTTTTAAAATGACTGGCCCTGTTACTAGATTAAAAACAAATATACAGCACAATCAACCCTTTATACACAAAGTAACAAGTTAGTGTAGTAATTCCCCGTGTGTATCAGTGGGACAAACCGAAATAACATTCTAAATATAGTTTGTAGTAATAGAAATACGTTATTTTATTTCTAGGCAGAGCAATTATCAGAATTATTTGGAGAATGTGATATGACGAGTGTAGATCAAATGTTTATATTTGCGTACGAAATGAAATGGGGTTTAATTTCCTATTCTTTTGCACCGACGTGGATAATTAATCTGAATCATTAAGAGGGAGAGAGAGAGAGAGAGAGAGAGAGAGAGAGAGAATTGGGCTTAACCTCCACTCGACTCAAACTAGGTAATTTCGGGACTAACTTTGGGTCCAATTTCTTTAAATGATACACTTGCGCTTAGGGTTCTTTAACAGTGGTGGGGGGGGGGCGGATGACCGGAGAAACCCCGACTTTCTGACAGGCGATGCTCATTCTTGTCACGTTCAAGTTAAACCACTACCAACACTCCACCAACCCCGCCCCTCCTGGTAAAGTAAATGATTAGGTAGCCAGCCTCTTTTGTTCAGAGTGATGTATAAATATTATTAATCTGATTCGGGACACAAGCCTATTATACAGGACACTCTTGTCCATCCCGTCATTTAATTCAAACTTTGACCTTTTCATCTCATAAAGTAACATTTCCTTGCTGGATCGTTCGTGGGTGTTTGGAGAAACAACAAATAAGTGATTTAGACCTACTGACATTTACTGTTTTGTTGTGAAGATTAAAGGGCCTATTGCTTTATTTTGGGGGGACCATAAATGGGTCTAAAGGAACACATTCATTAATGTGATGTAAGTGTATATAAAGTTATTTGTATTTAATTTTTAAGAAGAAATTTTAATTTCTAATCAATTATGTTCGGCGAAATACGTTAACAGTGTAAACTGAACGACAGTCGTTTAGGCTGCTTCGTCCATTCTAAACTGGGTCCATTCATTTTATGAATGCGCAATGACTATTAACTGTCGCATTGTAATTTAGGATATGTTTTACTTTGTTCATTGATTTTAAGCCCGAAACGATATGGTACACGACTCGTGTACAATATTTTAAAACGTTCATTGTTACTTTAATATTTGATATTAGGATCTAACATTTTCACAGCAACATAATAACATCGACATGGATTAAAATGGACCTATGGAAAATATTGAGTTAGAGACTTAGCCCCTTTAATGTGTTAAAAGTAATGTTTTTATCTGGAAAAGTAGGAATACGTCTATTTGTACGTGCCGGAGAACCACACCACACACTAACAAGTAGGACCTACACGCGACACACCCACGCACACAGCACGCGATATACCCAGACATAGATCAAGTGATAATTATTTTTGACGGTCATATAGGCCATTCTTACGCGCACTATAGTCTTAAACATACCTGTACGTCATTATACTCGGTTTTACGCAATTGATTGTTTTTAAACACACTTTCTTCTTTCTCTACTCTTGGGGGATGCTGATTGGAAGGATCTTTGGATGGGAGAACGCTAAATCGGAGAAGGTCCTGTGCATTTTATGACGTCATACGTGGATTGTGATATAGGATAAGGGTTAGGGTAAGGGCTAGAACCTGTAGATTTCGTCAGAGTCTCGAGATGTAGACAGAGCTAGTCCTTACACTAACCCTGGGCCAAGCCTAACCTTTACCTTAACCCATAATCTACATATGACGTCATCAAATGCACAGGACCGTCTCCAATCTAGCGTTCTCCCCTTGGAAGTGGAATAACCTAATAGGACCGCTCTTCACATAAATCCAGCACTGCTTCTGATCTGCATTATAATATAGTCACACATGACGTCAAACAATTGTTTTTTTAATTTTCAGCTTGAAAACAGGGCCATCAATTTATTCTCAACATGTCATGGGGTGGAGCTGAAAAATGTCCACGGTGCAGTAAATCAGTTTATTTTGCGGAAGAAGTTCGAGCACTGGGGAAGAAATGGCACAAAATGTGTCTGAAATGTAGTAAGTATCCATTTGTTTAGATTATTGACCAATAAATTGAATGAAATGGGGTTTATCATCCTACTATTTTGCTCCGACTTGACTAATGAAGACGCATTCGGTCAACCTCGACAGATTCCGGTGCCCTACATCTAGACTCGGCTGTATGATGAAGTACGCCATTTTGGAACTATTTTAAAGGACCCGGATAAACAATGGCTGCTCCCATGGCCATGGAGATTATATCAACAAACTAAAAAAAATGGCTGCCCCCATAGAGATTATATCTAGAAAAGACGCCATTTTGGGACTATTTTGTGAAATCGGCACGTTTTCCTGTTGAAGTAAATCGGTAGTTGACTAGCCGCATCGCAAATGTATGGTCGTAGGTACATATCAATTACTATCATACATCCGAGTCTAGATGTAGGTTACGGAGAGTACCGGAAACTGTCGAGGTTTGCCGAATGATGAAGACGGGCATGCGCCATACATTGTGCTTTGAGGTAAATTTTGTCCTGACAGAAAGCGCTACGGTCTACTCTTATTTCGCATTCCAACTGCCAAGGGTTCTTTTGTGTACACACTAACGTGTTTACTGACAAGAGCTAGACCAGCAATCCAAGCAGCGTATTTCATACACCATATTCATCGTCAGTCCATCCGTTGTCTTGGTTAACTTTGAACTTAGTCGACTTCAGGATAAGACGATTGATTTCAAGTATGTCGTTCAGATGGTGTGCATTCATATTAGTTGGTCCACTCCATGGATCGGGGTACGTGGATTAGTTGGTCCAACTCATGGATCGGGACACGTTGGTTATTTGGTCCACCTCCTGGATCGGGACACATACATTAGTTGTTCTATCCTATAGATGGCGGTATGTGGATCAGTGGCGCCGCTCCATACCACAGGGACACGTGGATTACTTTTTCAAATTCCATTCCATGTTGCTGTTGTTGTTGTATTTGTAGGTAACTGTAATAAAATGTTGTTGTATTTGTAGGTAGCTTTAATAAAATGTTGTTGTATTTGTAGGTAGCTGTAATAAAATGTTGTTGTATTTGTAGGTAGCTTTAATAAAATGTTGTTGTATTTGTAGGTAGCTGTAATAAAATGTGGTTGTATTTGTAGGTAGCTGTAATAAAATGTGGTTGTATTTGTAGGTAGCTTTAATAAAATGTTGTTGTATTTGTAGGTAGCTGTAATAAAATGTTGTTGTATTTGTAGGTAGCTGTAATAAAATGTTGTTGTATTTGTAGGTAGCTTTAATAAAATGTTGTTGTATTTGTAGGTAGCTGTAATAAAATGTTGTTGTATTTGTAGGTAGCTTTAATAAAATGTTGTTGTATTTCTAGGTAGCTGTAATAAAATGTTGTTGTATTTGTAGGTAGCTGTAATAAAATGTTGCTGTATTTGTAGGTAACTGTAATAAAATGTTGTTGTATTTGTAGGTAGCTGTAATAAAATGTTGTATTTGTAGGTAACTGTAATAAAATGATGTTGTATTTGTAGGTAGCTGTAATAAAATGTTAGACAGTACAAACTGTAATGATCATGATGATGATATCTTCTGTACAGCATGTCACAGAAAACATTTCGGTCCTAAAGGTTACGGTTTTGCTGGAGGTTCATCAGGGCTGTCAATGGATACCGGTAAAAGAAACGAAATAACCAGAGAGTAAGTTATTGAAACTTTACTGGCCGGTTGGGGATTAGATCACTTAGATCAGGCCGGTCGGTGATTACTTCATTTAGATCGAGTGGGTTCGGGATTAGACCAGTTAGTGCGGGTCGGTTGGGGTTAAGATCCATTAGATAAGGCCGGTTGGGGTTTAGAGCAAAACACGCCAAAAGCTCGCTAAACATACCGTTTCATTAGCTATAATACCTCACGCCATTTAAAACAAGTCAATGATAACAACTCGTCCAGATCCTAGTGTAGTAAATACAACTAAAACGAAATTTTGAACTATAAAAACGAAACGAATTAGGATCTGTGTTTTACTCAGATTGTGAAATAACTGCACATAATATAATATTATTGTATTGGACGTTTAAACAACAGCATGAGTGAAGGTGCCCACTGCGTCATTACGGGTGCACAAATGCGACGTGGCGCGATGGCTTGTCAAGATTGCTATGTAATGCGATGGTTTGCGACCAAAAAACTTTTATCTGCTTTTGGTTCATTAGCTAAATTACATCCCCTGTGTCACTGTAACCTCATATATGATTTAGTTTACGGGACAACATTAATAATGCAAGGTATCTGAATGTTTTAAATGATCGCTGATCTGTAAGATAATATCCGACTCTTTACCTGGATTATCTCCATAGTAACGGAGTTTCAAAATCAATAATATTGGCAAGTTGTTCATTAAAATAAGGATATATCGTAGTATTAACAAACTGGGAACCATGTCGATATTACCAGAAGTATATTAGTGTGTTATATTTGTAAGCCCACGCCATGTTAAGAAATCAGAGGACGCCTCTGTCTGTCACAATAAACCTGTCTTTGTTGATTTTGGAGGGGAAATTTATCAGCAAGTGGTAGGTATCCCCATGGGTACCAACTGTGCACCTTTGCTTGCTGATTTGTTTTTCTATTCCTACGAAGCCGAGTACATGCAGGCACTCGTAAAATCCAATAAACGTTTAGTTAGACATTTTAATTTCACTTGTCGATATATCGATGATGTTCTATCACTGAATAATCCAAAATTCAGTGATTATATAGAATTCATATATCCTGATGAGCTCGAAATTAAAAATACTACTGACGGTGACAATTGCGCTTCCTACTTGGATCTGCGTCTCGATTTTGACAATTGCCATAAACTAAGTGTTAAATTGTACGATAAACGTGATGACTTTGACTTTCCGATTGTTAACTTTCCATTTATTAGTAGTAACATTCCAATATCACCAGCTTATGGAGTGTTTGTGTCTCAGCTAAATCGTTACGCGAGAGCTTGTTCATTCTATTCTGATTTTTTGAGTAGATCGAGGCATTTGTCATAGAAGCTTCAACTACAGGGATACTTGCGAACTAGACTTATTAAAGCCTTTAAAAAGTTTTATGGTCGTCATATTGACTTGATCGGAAAATATAACATGTCTCTCTCGACTATTATTCTAGACATATTTAATCGACGGGTATACTATCTCCCTGATAATATATGTGTACTACATCGTTAGCACTGTTCATCACGTGCATTTTGCATACCGATAGTTCATTGGTCTATCACGCTATTTTACCGAGATTTCGCCTAATAGATTGGATGCAGCTATGGCGGGTGTGGCGCGCCAGGCAGGGTAAGCTTACGCTTCCACGGACACCTGTTACCACTGTTCGTCGTGTATTTTGTACACGGTGAACACTGAACAGTCCATATGCAGATTACACTATTTTGTTACACATTTTGCCTATACCGTTTTTAGGACTTCTAATTTTGTCTAATGGTTTGGATTGTTCGTACTTGGTTTTATTTTAATTCAGCTATAATGTCCAACCCTGGAGCATGTGTTTATTAGGTCTATGTCCAGGCGCTTCTGTTGCATTTATTGAAATAACGTCGGACAAACAAACAAGTGCAGTATTATGGTGGTGACCCCCCCCCCCCCGTCCCTCCTACTGGATACACACGCGTCTATCATAAATCATTATAATTTATTTCACTAGTATAACAAAAATAGTAACGTATTATTGCATAATTTATTACAGTAATGTATAGTAATATATTATTACATAATGTATAACAGTAATATAAAAATAATGTATTATATCAGTATAACAATAATAGAAACGTATTATTGCATAATTTATTACAGTAATGTATTTTTGCGTAATTTATTACAGTAATGTATAGCTAAAATTAATAGTAATATATTATTACATAATGTATCACATTAGTATAATAATAATAATAATATAATGTATTATGTAATAATTTATTACACTAGTATAATGATAATAGAAATGTATTATTACATAATGTATTACATTAGTATAACAATAATAGAAATGTATTATAATAGTTGTGTATTATAACATAATGTATTACATAATAGAAAGGTATTATTACATAATTTATTACACTAGCAGAACAATGATAGCAATGTTTTACTCCATAATGTATTACAATGGTAGTAATGTATTACAATGGTAGTAATGTATTATTACATAATGTATTACAGTAATGTATCATCTTACGATCAAGCCCAGTCTGGTGTAGCTATTGGTAGAAGTACGAGTAATGGTAATGGTTTCGGTGGTGCTGATCTATGTCCAAGATGTGGACGGGCTGTTTATATGGCGGAGAAAGTGATAGGGGCTGGACAAGTAAGTGGCACGCTGTTTCATGATTAGTCTGAGATGCAACTGTGGGCGTGGTATTCTTTGCCTGAAAATATGCCATGTTCCAAAGAAAGACTGAAAAAGGGGAACTGTTGAAAACAACTGTAATAGATTTATAAACAATGTTTATGTTCGTTATGCGAAAAGAAAAAGCTTTCGATATCTCGAAGTTGTTTATGTCTATCATGAAAAAAATTTCGCTATGACGAACTGGACGCCTTTGACCGTGAAGCTGTAGTGGCTCACTGGTAACGGCGATGGGTCTCTAACCGGGAGTTACGGGGTTCGACCCCGATGTTCAACGACAATGTCGGTGCTAGAAAAAAGGTCTGACAAGGAGAGGGTCTAGTCGAAAAGCCGATGTTCCGTGTTTACATTGGTCTGGACATGACAGAATCATTGACTCTTGGAATTCAATATAAGAATAGTTCATAGCGCCCCTTTTCCGACAAACAGACCTTTGTAGTACATTGTATCGCGTATGCCCGTCTTCATTAGTCCAGTCGGAGCAGAACAGTGGGACGTTAGACCCCATTTCATTTCATGCTTTTGAATAGTTTAGGTGTTTTGTAAATCTTGTCATTACCTATAAAGAAACACCATACGTATCTCCGTTGTCGGCCAACCCTCTTTCTGTCACCGTTATGTTAATCTTAGTCCCATTCTTTATCTAGGTATTTTGAGTGGCCGTTAAACCCTGTGTCTCTCTGTGTTTATTCTAGTCATATCACAAGGTGTGTTTCCGGTGTGGTAAATGTAAGAAAGGTTTAGATTCTACAACATTAGCTGTACACGAAGGAGAAGTATACTGCAGAGGTAAGAGCATTGGAAGATGCTAATTGTAGGCCGGTTGGGGAGGTTCGGGTGTTTTTGGAGTCCAAAATGGCCGCTTTATATAATTGAGAATTTGGTGGAATACTAACCCTAATCCTAACCTTAATCCTAACCCTAACCCTTTTTAGAAGACTGAACTTGGATCTGATTTCCTTTTTACACCTCCGAAAAGGGTTAGGGTTGGGGGTACGGGTTAGTATTCCACAAAATACTCATTTATATAAAGCGGCCATTTAAGACTCCGGAAATTTCCGAACCTCCCCAACCAGCCTTCAATTAGCATCTCCCAAGAGCATTATACTTCAAGGTCTATAGTTGCAAATCGACGTACAAAATGGGTCGTAGCATAGTTGTAAACCGACGTAAGAATATGTCGTAGCATCACTATCCCTTAGAGCAGGCTGCATGGTCTACGGTTGTTAATTAACATACGAGTAGACCGTAGCATCACTCACTGCCCCACAGTCGTAGCATAGTTGTAAACCGACGTAAGAATATGTCGTAGCATCACTATCCCTTAGAGCACGCTGCATGGTCTACGGTTGTTAATTGACATAAGAGTAGACCGTAGCACCACTGCCCCACAGCCGTAGCGCCACTGTCCTTCAGAGCACAATGCATGTTCTACAGTTGTAAAACGACATAAGAGTAGACCTTAGCACCACTGTCCACTCTGCCGTAGCGCCACTATCCCTCAGTCGTAGTGCCACTGTCCTTTAGAGCACACTGCATGGTCTACGGTTGTAAATCTACACAAGAATAGACCGTAGCACCGATGTTCGTCAATTGTAGCGCCGCTGTCCCTCAAAACGCATTATAAGTTCTGTAGCTTTAAATCTACATAATAGTAGGCCGTAGCACACTGCATGATACGTGGGAATACCGTTATCCAATCTATAATTCCCTCATAGCACACTCCATGGGTATATAATATGTCTTTATTCTCTCAGTCGGTACAAAAAATGTAGGACGTCCTATCAGAAGCTTTAACGATCCATGCAGATCGGATTTACGCGTAGTCTATAGGGTTGCGCTGTTTATGTGTTGTTTTTTACCATTGTTTGTTTAATCTAAGGATTAAGCCCGACATGGCAGTTAAGACTCTCAATGGCACTTGACATGCCTCTGGATTCCTGCACACCCGGGCCCTATCTTATGAGTTTGCAAGCCACGAACCCTTCATACCTCTCCCTCTCGACACGCGCTTTCAGTGACAGGATCAGCAGGGTTGGGACTTCAGTTCGACCTTGGCCCAGTTTCTCGAAATTTTAACTAAAGATAAAATCCAAACTTAGTAGATACTTCAATTTTAATTGGCTAAGCACTAAAATCAATCTAATATTATCCAATCAAATTACCAAAATTTGGATTTTTATCTTAGTTAAAATTACGTGAAACAGGCCCAGTCTTGAAATGGTTGGTTTGAGTGTCACTATGACAAGCATGGTTCTATATTGGTAGCATGTTATGGGAAGAATTTTGGACCTAAAGGTTATGGTTTTGCTGGTGGAGCGGCAGGATTATCTATGGATACAGGAAAACCTTATGAAATAACACGAGAGTAAGTTGCTCGCTCGTTTTAAATAGTATACAATTCAATTATATGTATCTGATATTGCTGATCCTAACATGTGCTAGCGCTATATTAATAACACGTATTAACACAAGAGTAAGTTGATCATTTTAAATAGTGTGTCTCATATTGTTGTTGCAACATGGAAGTAAAAATTAAATGTGCTAGCACTATATTTATATCAATCTGTTTAAAACACAGATCCTGTTTCGTTTCGACTTTTATAGTTCAAAATTTAATTGTCTTCAGACCATCCAAACTATAAGAAAACGAAACGAAATATAGATATGTATTTTAATCAGGCCCGTAGCCAGGAAGTTGGGTTTTTTTTTGGGGGGGGGGGGGGGCAAAGATGTTTTCGGGAGGGCCAACTAGCATGGGCATCTGCATGAATTTTGCGGTAAAGGCCAATTTTCTCGTTATATTGGGGGGGCAAGACTCAGTATTGGAAGGGCAGTTGCCCCCCCCCCCCCGTGCCACCCCCTGGCTACGGGCCTGATTTTAATCAGATTGCAGCGACATCCTTATTAAGTAAACAAAAACAAAATACCAACGATAGATATCCCCCCAGTTTGGATTCAACCAGAATAAAAAGAGACCCATCACAATTTGTCTACTCACCGTTTATATGTGGCACTGACATGTTTATAACGTATGTACAGGGTGCTACGTTTTCAATTCATTACATCTTTGTAAGTATTGAATGGAATTGGACCATTTTGGGACTGATATTCCTTTTAAAGATCCACCTTTTGCAATATGGAAAGGGATTCAGCATCTTTGTTTTGTCCAGAAATAGGTTTACAGTTTGTAGACATAACGCTATTAACTATTTTCAGTAATGTATCCCATCTTGCCCAAGCTCAGATGGCACCAATATTCGATTCAGCACCATACCAGTCTGGCGGGGACAAGTGTCATCAATGTGGTACCAACGTGTATATGGCAGAAAAAGAATTAGCATCAGGAAAGGTTGGTCAACGATTCTTATATTCCTTAGAATAATTTCTACAAATCGGTTTCACTGAAATGCGAAAGGCTCTTTTAGATCCGGGTATTTTTAGTACGTGTATGAGAATCGCATCACAGACAATCAATGAAAACCAGTAAGAAAATAGCGAGGACAAATGAAAGGGACAGAAAGACAGACAACCCTATTCCTTGTCACATACAAGCGGGGAGTCGAGACCACGTCTCCTAACTTAATGACAGACCTTGTATCTTTACCCCCCCCCCCCCCCCCGCCTGTCCAACCTGGTGGGTTTTCTCTTGGTCCACCGGTTTCCTCCCACTGCTAAACCCGTACGCGCAACCATTATGTTAGTGCTGAAATGACTTAGTTTGTATCTAGTGGACGTTAAACCCCCATCTCTCTCTCTGTCTCTTTCTCTCTCTTGATCTCGACCCCCCCCCCCCCCCCAAAATTTACAAGGGAGACAATCCACGCGAAACCAGATAAGACTTCCTAAGCGTTGTCGTGGTGGGCTGTGTAATTATCAGCACACGGAAAAGACTGTTTAGGATTTCGGATCTGGTCCCATCCTTATGACAGTCCGTCAATGTGATCACGGAACATCATTAATTTTGTAGCGGATTCATGCAGGGGGTTACGGGATTCGTACAAGGGTTACTGGATACGAACAAGATTTACGGGGCACGTACTTGAAATGAAATGAAATGGGGTTTAACTTCCTACTCTTTTATTCCGTTGGACTAATGAAGACCAATATAGACCATACAGTGTGCTATGCGGGCAATTTGGCCCGGGCAACCCCAACTATGATCTACTTATATCAAATTCCACATTCCAAGGGTTTTTTAAACACACGCCATTGTATACACGGGACTTCGGTTTTCTGTACTATCCGAACGACTAGACCGTCTTTGAATATCTCGCCCATGTTATTGATTAGATATGTATAGTAATAACCACACAAACCTAATAAATTGACTTTTAGTTTACTCGACTTCCAGGCGAGCGAGCCAACCTCTAAGCTCGCAGGTATGTGTTATAACTGTGCCTATGTTAACTGTGTTATAGTATTGGTCGTGCATGAGACAGTGTATGCTTGCTATTACTAGAGCATTTCACACCACTTCTCATTAATTCGGAGAGTTTGCCTGGTTAAATAGTGTTCATTGCTTATACTACAGATATTCCACAAGAGTTGCTTTAAATGTGCATTTTGTAACAAGAAGTTAGATTCTACAACACTATGTGAACACGAAGATTTAATCTTCTGTAAAGGTTAGTTGTCGGTTACATTTCATTATATTCTTTAACCTGACTCTACACGACTAGTAAGCGTCGCTGTAGACCTTGGGTCCCGTTTCACAACGCGTAGAAAAAGAAATGAAATGGGGTTAAACGTCATACTGTTTTGCACCTACTGAGCTAATGACGTACTCGGATTCCCAATCCCAATTTTACGTGCACATGTCAAAGAGTACACAGGACCTCTGTTTTTTGTCCCATCCGGACGACTAGACACTATTCTTGCCACACGTAATAATTGGTCTTGAAGGAATTATAAGTGAGCAGATATTTGGCTGTGTATCTGTTATCACTCGTCACGTCAGTCAGTTATATTTTCCTTTGGCGTTCGTCACTTCCGATTCAGAAAACTTGTATTACTCAGCTATCGTAGCAATGATTTCTGCGTTAACATTATATTTGGAATGTGTATAACCAACTCTATCACATATGTGATAATGACTGACACCAATATTGTCATAAGACTCATCGATATAATATTTAGCGATCTGATAAAATACTGTATCCTACAGGTTGCTATGGTAAAAATTTTGGACCAAAGGGATTTGGATACGGAACAGCGCTACAGCACACAGAATGAACCAACCAGTCATGAATGTAGGAGTTCAACACAGTCATCATAGAAGAAACATAATGTTATTGTTTTAAAATTTGTCAATATATTATATATAACTACTTTGTATACAGCAAAAACAAAACTAATCAGAGTGATAGAATCTCAACGAAAGAAATAATTAACGGTTTATGTCGTGCCTGTTTCAAGAATGTTTCGTTGTTTTGTTAAGTCTATTCTTCTTGGGGTCTTTACAAATTTTGTATCGGGTCTATTGGAGAGTTTCGTAATATTACTATAGGTGGATATGTCTATTCGTGAGTTTCGCGAAACGTGGATAGGTTTGTTTCTGGTCTGTTTGTGAGTATCGTGATATTACTATTCGTATTTGTAAGTTTCGCGACATGTGGATATGTTTGTATCTGGTCTGTTTGTGAGTTTCGTGATATTACTACGTGTGGATAGGTTTATAACTGGTCTGTTTGTGAGTTTCGTGATATTACTATACGTGGATATGTTTGTATCTGGTTTCTTCGAGGTCTGGTTCTTTTTCTATGATAAGGTTGTATCTGGTCTATTCGTTCGAGATTACTTACACTGATATTGCTAGGAATTGAGTTTAATGTCTCAGCTCCGTCATTTTGAGACATTTAGTTATTGTTTGCGATGACCTCGTGTGTAATGAAAAATTCCAACGCAGAGACATTGTGATGGCGATCAGATAGGGGGTGTTGCTGATTGGCTTGGGTATGGTTTCGATCCCCTCGCTTATACGTGACAAGAAAGGGCCACAGCTAAAGACCCCTACCTGCCAGCGAATTATTGAAATAAAATTGAAGTTATGACCTAGAGTGGGTCGAGTGGATGTAAATCTCCACCCACCCACCCCCTTCATCTCTTTTTTTCGAGTCCATACCACTGGACAACCACGGCCTCCCGCTGACAATAGAAATATTTGAAGTATTCGCTTGTCTTCAGTATAATCATAATAACAAAGTCTTATGCTTTTAATATTGACACTGATCTTCAAGACAAACGATATATAATAATATTGAAAGCGTAATCGGCTTATATGGCTACGGTAATTCTTATTGAACTGCGGTACAGATGATTGACGTCCTTTTAATGGGGTTGTATAAAATTCAGGATAATAAACGGAACGTAATCGGAATTAGCCGCTTGTTGTCTATGATATCAACCTCGGTGAAAACCGACGTTTACTCCAGGAACAAATTAACCGAAACGAAATTTATATTGGGGACATGTGTCAGTTTATTTCACCCTCGGTTGAAGCGTACGTTAAACCCCATAGACAAACGAAACGATATTTATATTAGATTAGCGGCATATGTTAACCTCGGTGGAAGCCAGCCTTTACCCCAAGAACGAATTAATCGAAACGAAACTTACATTGGCGGTATTTGTCAATTGGTATAACCCCCGGTTGAAGCGTAGGTTAAATCCCATAAACAAACGAAATGAAACGAAATTTATATTAAATTAGCGGCATATATTAATAATTGCTGTCTGCGATATCACCCAAGCTGGAAGCGGGCGGTAACCGCCAACAACGAATAAACCGAAACGATATGTGAAATAGATAAGAGGAATTTGTTGATTGTTGAACGTTTCTGAGACGATTGTCATTACATTTTTATCTGTTATTGTTTTGTTTACCTCACCAAGAATTTGTCGATTTTTTGTCGGATTACTTGTTATTATCGTTGATTATTCGCCGGACAAAAAGGATCATTGATGACACGGGCTTTTAAACCAAGTATAGATGTATGAGTATTGTGGTGATTTGAATTATGTTAAACAACAATTGTATGATCTGTGTTATGTTAAACAACAATTGTATAATTTGAGTTATGTTAAACAACAATTGTATAATCTAAGTTATTTTAATCACCAATTTTATTATCTTAGTTATATTAAACAACAATTTTTTCATCTTAGTTTTATTAAACAACAAATGTATGATCTGAGTTATATTAAACAACAATTTTATTATCTTAGTTATATTAAACAACAATTGTATGATCTGAATTATGTTAAACAACAGTTGTATAATCTATGTTATGTTAAACAACAATTGTATGATCTGAACTGTGTTAAACAACAGTTGTATAATCTATGTTATGTTAAACAACAATTTTATGATCTTAGTGATGTTAAACAATAATTGCTGTATCATCTGAGTTATGTTAAACTACAATTGCTGTATGATCTGAGTTATGTTAAACAACAATTTTTGTATGATCTTAGTTATGTTAAACAACAATTGTATGATCCGAGTTAGTTGAAACAACAATTGTATCATGATTGTGAGTTATGTTAAACAACAATTGTATGATATGAATTATATTAAACAACAATTGTATGATTTGAGTTATGTTAAACAACAATTGTATGATATGAATTATGTTGAACAACAATTTTTTTATCTTAGTTTTATTATACAACAATTGTATCATCTGAGTTATGTTAAACAACACTTGCTGTATGATCTGAGTTCTGATAAACAATAATTGCTGTATGATCTTAGTTATGTTAAACAATTGTTGTAAGAGTTATTTTAAACAACAATTGAGTGATGTTAATCAAAAATGGTTTGATCTTTAAACAGCAATTTCTTTATGTTATGTTGAACAACAATTGTTTTTATGATCTTTGTTATGTTAAACAACAATTGTATGATCTTAGTTATGTTAAACAACAATTGTTTCTATGATCTTAGTTATTTTAAACAACAATTTCTGTATGATCTGAGTTATGTTAAACAACAAATTATGATATGAATTATGTTAAACAACAATTGTTTTTATAATCTGATCTGAGTTTTTTGTAAATATTTTTATTATTGATGTATAAAATGCATAAAAGTAAAATATTCGGTTGTGACAGTGGATTGCTTTTAGTCAATGTAAAGTTAAAGTGTTGTGTCAAAGGAGAACTCAGCCCGTTTCTATGATTCTATATTTTATTCATGTTAAATTTTCATCCATCTCAATATTTTACTCAATATCTGATTTCAACACAGTTTCAACATTACACATATTGAGCTACAGATTTGTATCGATTTTAATTAAGGATGCATTATATGAGAATTATAAATGAAATGATAATTAGATAAAGGGGTGGTATATTCTCATTATAAACCCCGTACTTCCTAGTACGACGAACAATTGTAACATGCTAAGAGTGAACCTCGCATTTTGATTGGTCAATTAGACACCATCTATTGGACAATAACACCCCTCTGTTTTAGTATTTTCTTTTAAAATCGTAAATAGCATGTTACAATGTCGATAAACACTTCATGTTTTGCATTTAGAGGGGTGTTATTGGACAATAACACCCCTCTAAATGCAAAACATGAAGTGTTTATCTCCTAAATAACATAACACAATAATGGCATTGTGGCGACACTAGCAACCAGCTGTATTTACAAAAATCGAATACAATTACAATATATATACATATATATATATAATATATATATCAAAGAGAACATATACAATATACAAATTTCAACTAAACAATTTACAAATTTCAACTAAACAATTTACGTTAATTTTATTAAAAATAAGTGTTGGCGTGTCAACCAGTGTCGCCTGAAGTGACTAACACAGCTCAATGCACATGCATTACACGTAATCTACGGAAGCCCATACACAACAACATGTATGGAAACACTCTTGCAACAATATGAAAATAATTTCCCTCTAATTCCTACGTCAAACGAGAGAAATGATATTAGTTCTTACTATAACATATTTTAAAAAGATAATGAATAAAAAAAATATTGAAAATGGCAGTCCAATTACTTTATTCTGTGTGAACGTATAAGTGTTTGAATTTTTGAAAAAGTGTTGCATAGATTGTAGCGGAGATTGTTTATTATCGTAGCAACGGTACTTGACAACCGAGTCTAAGTCTTAGTTTTATATTTTATCTTTAAACTTAAAATTTATCGCGGTTTTCTACGGACGCGTCCGATGGCCCAGTGCATTGATAATGGGCTTGTCATGTTAATAAAATTTGGAGTATTGAGTATTGATTTACATTATTATATATCACTTGACGCCAAAATAGATACCTGAAATAGGAAATAGGTAAAATTAGATCTTGCATAAATGATAATGCATCTTTATTACACACAAATAATCAATAAAAAAATATGAATACACTGGCGCGAGATAATGTGTAATGGATGTAGTCATAGAAACCAGCTGCCACCCTAAACTAATGGAACGTAATATTAGAATCTTGAAACGGTGGGAGATTTTAATAAGTATAATATAATAAAACATTGAATAAGGTTTAGAAATAGTGGTATAATAACATTCATAATAATATAACTTTATGGATTAACAACATATTGTGTATAACATACAACTGTTCGGTACTCTTACAGGTATCTTTATCAAGTAGTATATCCATAAAGTAGTGTTATTATGAAGTATATTATGTTTAATTGTATTTGACCGATATGGAACTTAATTAATATGCTGTAATTTTTAATTAAATCTGACTGACATACATATTAATATGCTGAGTATTATATTTAATTGGGTTTGACCAATATAAAACTTAATACTTATGCTGTAATTTTTAATTGTATTTGATTGACATACATATTAATAAGCTTTAATATTTAATTGCATTTGTCAAATCTAATTAAAATGCAGATATCTATATTTCGTTTCGTTTTTTATACTTTCGATTGCCTACACTACCTACTGTAGTAAGGACAAGTAAAACTAAATTTTGAACTATAAAAACAAAACGAAATAGGATCTGTGTTTTAATCAGAGTGGAATTTGACCAATATGAAACTTACATTATGTTGTAATATGGTATGTTCGTTTTTGTCAAAATTTCAATTATTCATAATTTTGTCTTTTTTTTATGAAATATAAATAATATACAATACGCATATCTAAAACATATTCTTCTTATCGGTCACTTTTTGCAATTAATTTCTGGCTAAGGGCAAAAGAAACTTTATATTTTCGTCATTTTTTTTATGAATTCATTTAAATTTATGCATATCTATAACATATCTTCTCTTGTCTGCCACGGATTTAGACGCTAACAACAACAAAAAAAACACATGTCCTGTGTCGGTGATGAGCATGTCAGATTTTGTCAAAATTTCAATTATTCATAGTTTTGTCAATATTTTATGAAAGGATATAATTGTGTGATATGGTGTGTACAACATGCATATCGAAAACATATTCTCCTTATCGGTCACTTCTTGCAATTAATTTTTGGCTAACGGCAAAAGAAACATCTACATGTATAATTTCATCAGTTTTTTATGAATTCATTTAAATTTATGATAAAATGTTTCGAATATGCATATCTATAACATATCTTTCCTCGTCTGTTACGTTTTTCGACGCTAATGACAAAAGAAACGCCGGTCGGTCCTGTGTCGGTGACAAAAAGGTCCGGGTTTGTCAAAATTCCAATTACTCATAGTTTTGTCTATTTTTCTGAATTTTTATGAAATAGTATAATTTTATGATATGTCTATCTATAACATGTTCTCCTCTTCGGTCACATTTTGCAATTAATTTGGCGCTAACGACAAAAGAAACGCTCATCAATGGAATCGACATTCTTTGCATAATATATTTGCTTGTAGATATATAGAATACATTGTAGGATTAGATGCTTGGATTATAGCTTTATTTTCTTACTCCATTTTGATACTTTAGCTGCACTTTACTCCGTCCCTACTTACTTACATATACACACAGTCCAACATTCTGTATAAACTTGATAACGACGTGGTCAAAAATGAGTAGTAACTCATATAGGCTCGTCAGACTTTTTGATATATCGATTTTAGCCTAGCCATTTTGTGTTAAACATTACATTCATATAAATTAAATGAAATGGGCCCGTGTACATATTAGTTTAGCATTGAAATGAAAAAGAAAACTTTTATTTTATATAATCTTACAATATTTTGTTAAAGGGGCGTTATGCGAGATTAGATCTGGCAGTTCTTGCTATAATAGTTACAAAAAGTCGATGAGGTAAATAGAATATGCTGAAAATTTCAGTGAATAATCTCGACTAAAGTAGGTACGATCAAAACAAAGTCTCGGTTATCCATTTTTACGTTTAATTATTTTTTTTAATGTTTATTCCAATCCGCTAAATATCACAGGATAGCGGTAGCATCGAGGGTTGTTTATGGTCTTAATTAATAATTTCGATAACATTTCAGGCTAAAGAAATACCTGCAATAGACAGATTTAGCTCTTGCATAATGTATGTTAAAGGATATCTGAATAGGATTGGGCAACAAACTCAGCCCTTTTCTCGGCAACTACGTCTGAGGTTAAATTATGTGAGATTTAACATGACGTAGCTTTGGTTTTAAATGTATTGAAGTGTATTTGCTGTTTGTGCTAGTCGTCATATTAATCTTATTTCATATATATATACATACACGTAACACATATATATATTTGTATTACAGCATCATGTCATACTGTGAGTTATTGCCCTTGATTAAACTTATTAATCTTGTCAAGGTACCTGGTACCAATGATGTTATGATGAAGGTTCGGTTAAAATTCACATGTAAAATACTATTACGTATATACATACATTTAAACTATGGGGTATTCACAGCATCAGACCAACAGCCCATGTATACATGTATGTATTAAACAACCCATATATATATATTATATATATATATATATACGTATCAGCCCATATTATATTAAATGGCATGTATATGATATGTATATGTATCAGTCGAATTTAAATGTAACTAGTATTATATATTTAAACTAAAACTATATGAATAATTAATTAGCTTCTATCATAATAAGTCCATGTCATTTAATATATGTATATACATTGTAAAGTTAAATACAAGTAGAGTGTTATACGTGGGCGATGATTAATTCTGCTGAGTAATCGAAATGAAGGCACAATCTACAAAGAACGGTAGATTATCGGCATAAAAGGATTATTAATAGAACCGCCCACAAATCGTCACCAATTTAATATATATAGTATTGAATAATTATCTAATACGTGGAAAAAATATTGTTTGTGTTAATTCCTCCTAGAGTTACCGCCCTTTATCACATTGTTGAAACTTGTGGGGGCTCTAGCGAAAGCCAGCATATTATTTACTTTCCATTTATGTTCTGTATTTCAATTATTGTGAAGAACGACGAATTCTGATAAAACACATAGAGCTACGTCCCTTGATTATACTTTTAAATCATATCAACGTATAAAGTATAATGTTTCGCTTTTTATTTGTATAAAATTGACAAGAATGTCTTGGCTACAATGGCCATATTTCGTTGCCTGGCAACCTATCCTTTATTAAGTTACATCATATTGATTTGAAAAGGTTTTTTAAGCATCCCCGGATCTGTTGATATTCGATAATAATATATCGTTACAATCATTAGTTGAATTTTTATAGTTTGTTATCATGGCAACCATTATTTGGGACCAATGGAAATCGTGTCTGATTTGATTTTGACATAAAATGTTGAATGTTGTGAAATGATTATATATATATATGTGTGTGTGTATTAATAACACAACAAGGGCTATATTCTTGCATTTAATTATTGTTGGGTTCCCTTGATCTTGTCCTCGCTTGGCTGCCCATGATAAGGATTGTCGTTCCAATATTATATGATCTGGATACTCGCGACTAAGCGCCATGGCAATAGATCCGCATAACAATGTACTAAGACCACCTGCAGGTGAGTGAAGACGGGCATGTGGACACTATAATAATAATCTCGTCATTTTACAAGGGTAGCAAATTAAGCCTGGGGCTTGTTTTCAATTCGGCCCTTGGCACAGATCGTGCGAATGATTTCGATCATACTGCAGGAAGAAAACGAAGAACTCGGGGGAAACCTGCCTGATTGGACGGAAGACCGAATATCCCTCTCACTTACAACGATAAAGTTCTTGCCCTGAGCTGGGATTGAACCTTCGATGCATTGGTGAGAAGCCACTATCGATGGACTAAATCGTTACTCAACACTAGGTTTAAACCATTCTGCAGACAGACAGACAACTATCTATTTCGAGAATAGATCTCCGCCCTATTGGCCGCCATATCAAAAATCAATCGACTGTTTTGTACTGTGATTCTAAACCGTTCATATCTACCCTACACACATATTATATTACATACATGATATTGAATTAAAGCGGAATCAATATGTCTCAAAATTAACAAGTATATTTTTTTTAACTAAAATCGACGGTTAAGGAATTAAAATGTCTGTCAACTAGCTTAGTGTCTGTTCTCAAGCGGAGCTAATTGTAGACAGCGTTAGTTTAGTATGGGATTGTACCCGGGGCGTCTGGCCGAGGAGAAGATCAAGCTGAATATTTTATTTCCTCTCTCTCTCTCTCTCTGTTTGTTTATTTGTTATGATTATATTGGTAAATTACTTATCTGGTTTTATACACGTTCTATTCAGCTTATTACTGAAATAAATTTATATATCACATCATCATTGTGTTAATTCTTTCTCTCCACCTTTATCATTAGTAGGGGGCACGGTGACTAAGTGGGTAAGGCGCTGGCTCGCTAGCCTGGAGGTCGAGTGTTCGATCTCTGCATTGGCCGAGAAAGTTCATCCTGATTTTTCCCGGCCTGGTTCCCTCTTTTGGGTGATGCAAGGCGGAGGGCCTGACAAGGAAAGCTGTCTAGTCGTTCATGCTTTAATAACCACTAAATTTGATTATCATAATGCTCTACTGTACGGACTTCCCAAATCACAAATTCAACGTCTGCAACATGTTCAGAATTCGGCTGCGCGTTTACTTACTGGAACTCGGAAAATGGCCCATATCACCAAAATACTGAAAACCCTTCACTGGCTTCCTGTGCATCAAAGAATAATATTTAAAATACTCTTGCTGACCTACAAAGCTATTAGCAACTCTGCTCCATCCTACATCAAAAATCTCATCCTCACATATATTCCAGGAAAATGTCTACGATCTTCTTCCAAACACCTCTTAATAGTACCATTCACGAGCTTAGAAATGACCAAACGTTCACTCCAGTACTCTTCAGCTCTTTTGTGAAATTCACTACCCCTTCATATAAAAACATCGAAGTCCGTCTGCATTTTTAAAACAAGACTGAAAACGCACCTGTTCATACAACACTAAGGATTAAATGGAACCAAATTGTCGAACTTTGCGAGCGTATTTGAAACTCTTAATACGAGTATTTATTGCGCTATATAAATTTGGATGTTATGTTATGTTATGTTCGATTAGGAAAAAAAACTGAGGTCCCGTTTGTACATATTGGTGTGCACGTAAAAGATCCCTTGGAAGTTTGAATTCGATATAAGAGAACGCCATAGTAGCGCTGCCCGGGCAGAAATTGCTTCATAGCAAATTGCGTCCCCTACAACATAACAGTTACCTGGGTCATATTCAAGCATCTTTCTAGCACTCGACTCGGGTATGGTAACATTTTACAAAAGGGCACTGCCCATTTACTTCCCAATCGGCTCTACCTTGTTTCCAAATTATAGTTGGATTGGGCGCCGTCTAACACAAATGAAACAACATGTGACAGCGTCTTGTTCAAGAGTATGTATGAACTTCTATTAGATTCGTTACTTACTTATACCTTGCAACTATACCCCCACCCCATCCACCCACCACCAACTTCTTAACTTCTAACCGTGTTTCTTCGATTCTACACCCAAAGATCATCATGCAAAGGGTCGAGAAAGACTTTATAAATAGAGATTACATAACATAGTAATTTATTTTGTCCTGTGTCTATATGATATGGTTTTATTATATACTAGCGGATGAACCACGGTGCACGAGTCAAAAGTAACATAACTCCGAAAGCGGAAACTGTAGACCAACACCACGGTATCTATCCAGACCACTCGGCAAATCTCGACAGATTTCGGTCCTATACATCTAGACTCGGATGTATGGCGAATTCCGCCATTTTGGAACTATTTTTAAGGACCAGGATAAAAAATGGCTGCCCCCATGGAGATTATATCAACAAACTAAAAAATGGCTGCCATTTGGGGACTTTTTAGTAAAAGCGGCACGTTTTCCTGTTAAAGTAAATCTGTAGTCGACTAGCCGCATCGCAAATGTATGGTCGTAGGTAAATATAACTTACTGTCATACATCCGGGTCTAGATGTAGGGTTACGGAGGGTACCGGAATCTGTCTAGGTTTGCCGAATGCTATCCAGACCAGGCCTCTGTTACTCCTCAGTACGAGCTACCCCTATACAAATATTTCAGCATTGGGACAACCCCACAGTGTAGACACCAACCCGGAACAGACAAACAAACGACAGTTACAAATATTTTTCTTTTTTATAAACTATTTTGTACACATAAACTTGTTTAATAAGATGTCCATTATAATTAGTCCTCCCTCGAATATATATACACGTCGCCTAGCAACATGTCGCGGCCATTTCTCACGTGCAGCAATCGGAACACATTCTGTTTTTTGAGGGTGATGTCTTTAATATGGTATTATTGATGATAACTTTTTTACATTTTGCTGCAAAATAAATATTTAAATATTATATTAAAATAAATATTTAAGCGAGTTGAACATCAATATACAATAAAAAATTTGCATATCACAAATATTTACACAGCATGTGACGTTGATTTGTTTTCATCGTCTGGAGTGCAGGATGTTTCTGTGTAAATACTGAATAGAATTGAACAATTTGTGGACCGATGTTCCCTTCAGTATGGTGGCTAATTGGTGTCATCTCCAGATGTCGATGTCACAACCCGACAACTCTATATCACGACATTTTAACTCGACTTTAAGAAATTATACCCGACAGCAAGACATTAAAATGTCGCATAAAAAGTCGTATTGCAGGGTTAAAATGTCGTGATGTCGGGTTGTCGCCTTATGATGGTCGACATCACAATATGACACCAATCAGCCCCAAACTTTAGAAATTCAACGTTACTATAATATAGTTTTTTGCAGGCAACAATTTGCCAATCAATATCCGTGACTGTAAAACTATTTGTTTTAAATCACATTTAAAAACTTACATGTTTAAACTATCATATCCTGATTAAATTCATTGATGTGTTTTACTCCTTTTTAAAAGCGCTTTGAGCATGCTTATGGATGGATTTGGCGCTCTAGAAATCGACATTATTATTAAAAGACGGTCGCCAACATTATAGCAGCTAAATTTCTATTCTTTAGCACCTAGGAATGGACAATTACCAGTTTCACTCGAAATAATGGGTTTGGCCACCGCTTTAAATCACTTGTGTCCTGCGAAACACACGAAGAGTACGATTTGAATGGCAATCTTTGGTGCCTGTTGTTCAAGCATACACGGTAGTAAAGATAATATTGGGTTAAAGATCAAGGCCCTGTTCTCGAAATCATAACTAAATAGTAATCCAAATTTTAGTAGACACTACAATGTTGATGGGCTATGCACTAAAATCAATCGAACATTATCCAATCTAATTACTAAAATCCAACGGCGTTGTTTTTGTTTATCAATAGAAGTATATGTACTTACTACACCTATATATCGTATCATCTTCTTCATCTAAGGATTTACCCACAGTTAGAGCTATATTTGACCCACTTCCATTTCTACAAAAGAAAACACGTCATTCATTAACTCGTCCCATATAAAACATGTCATTCATAAACTCGTCCCTCATAAAATATTTCATTCGTTAACTCGAGCCACATAAAACAAGTCATTCATTAACTCGGCACACGTAAAATATTTCTTTCATTAACTCGAACCACATTAAACACGTCACTCATTAACTCGTTCAACAAAAAAAAAGGCATTCATTAACTCGGCCCACATCAAACATGTCATTCATTAACTCGTCCCACGTAAAACACGTCATTCATTAACTTGTCCAACGAACTCGTCCGACATAAAACATGACAATCATTAACTCGTCCCACATAAAACCCACCATTCATTAACTTGGCCCACATAATTCACGTCATTCATTAACTCGTCCCACATAAATCACTTCATTCATTAACTCGTCCCACGTAAAACACGTCATTCATTAACTCGTCCCACATCAAACATGTCATTGTATTTCCTTCCATTACTACTTCAAACGTTGTAAGCGACTATTAATGTTCTGTGTGGTGAATATTTAATAATCTTTCGAGAGAGAGATAGAGAAAGAGAGAGAAAGAGAGAGAGAAAGAGAGAGAGAGCGAGAGAGAGAGAGAGAAAGAAAGAAATGGGGTTTAACGTTCACATGACACAAATTAGGTCATTTCAGGACAAACTAACATATGGTTCAATTTAATTCAATAATTCACTTGCGCGTGGGGGTCTTTAGCAGTGGGAGGAAATCGGAGGACCCGGAAAAAACCCACGGCAGTTGACCTGGGAATCGAAACCACGTCAGTTTACTCAATGACAGACCTTATGGTACAACGCGAATACGCTAATCATTCGGCTACCCCCTCGCCCAATTAAACTTTTTGAATACTTACGTTAATGTATTTCCGGAACACTGTGAACAACATATGACGTCATTAGATTCTATCGTGTAAGCAGCACCATTGTTACTGTATCCTGTCTGATCTATAGCTTTCTTACATTTACCTGAAATAAAGTTAAAATATCTCATCTAAAGTTGTCTCCCCTTTAATTTTCCATCTTTTTGACCCAAGGGTCAACAAAGGCTTTCTGTCTTCCTTTGACCACCTGGGCGACCTTCGGTTGCAGTGATTTTCGTACTATAGTCGAACCATCTGCATCCGAATGGCATTTAGTTCAACCAGTGGTCGTGACCAGACGTACCATGTAATAGAGCACGGTCGGGATAGTTCAAAGATGGCTGACAAAACTGACACTTGAGAAGATTTTCTTAAAAATATAATAAAATTTCCGATTGCCGTTGCGTTATTTACAGCTTAGTCGGTATTATAGGGTCCATTTTAACACCAGAAATTTAGTGAATGGGTATTTGAGTATAGATGTTAAGTTTAATTTTTTGTTCATCTTTTTTTGATGAATTTGACAGATTAGGAATATTAGCATCTTCTTATTCGAATATATATAGCCATAGGCCCACGACAAAAAAACTGTACGCGTAAAATGATCTTGGTTAGGTGACATAAATCCAATGAAAATTATTCTGATATTGACTAATCCTATTTGTAACCCTTTTTAATCTTGCTTTCACATCGCAGGATGAAAAATTAACCAGTTTTTACAAATACATGAATAAACATAGCAGGCGGAACAACTGACATTGTCGCCACCATATTGAATAGTTAAAGGCTAGGGCCATTTGCGTTCGGATGCTGGTTCAGACTATAGTCGCGACCATAGTCTGCATCCGAAGGTCGCCCTGCCTGCCGGTCCAATTAGAGACCAGGTGATAAAATTGATAGTCCTATCCTTAGAGTTGTTGTGGACTTTAGTATACATCACTGGGGGGGGGGGGGCTTTCATGTGTGATTTTGCTTCCGCTTCCGTTTATTACCAGGTATAATTTGAATTAGGATTTGGTACTTGTGTCTTATAAATCAAAGTATATTTAAATGGTTCTAGTTTCGCATACAACCTAAGGTCCAAACACTGGGTCATTAAGGGAGTAACGTATGGTTCTGTTTATTTGGTATAATTCGCATTCGTGTAGAGGTTTTAACAGTGAGATGAACCAGAAAATTTAAACCTGAACACTTGACTAAATGGCAGACCTTATCGGCTATTGGTCTTGCCCCCCCCCCCCACATACACACCGAAACCCACCCAATCTTTGAAATTCTGCAGAGCACAAGTCCTCAGATCAGTGAATCCAAGAAAAAGTTATACTCACTGCATGTAAAACAGTCAAGATGCCATTTCTTTCCCATAGCAAGAAGTTCCTCCGCAAAAAACACATGTTTGTGACATCGTGGACAGTTGTCAGCTTGACTGAACGATAACATGGCTGAAAAATACAAAATGATAAAAAAAATGAATTATCATGAGTCTTTATTAGAGCGCTTGACGTGTTTTTAACAAATTTAAAATACTCAGAAATTTAAAAAAAAAATATTGACATATCTTTTAAAACAAATATAAAATATTCACAGATACTGTAAAACTAATACAAAATATTCAAAGATCTTTTAAAACCGTATACTAATATTCGTAGATCTTTAAAAACAAATACAAAAGATTCACAGATCTTTTAAAACCACAATACAAAATATTCAAAGATCTTTTTTTTAAATCTAATAAAACATATTCACAGATCTTTGAAAAAAAACAAAAACATGTTCGCAGATATTTTAAAACAAATACAAAATATTTACAGATCTTAAACGGAGAGCTTTGACAATTAAGAACAAATACAAACTATTCATTGGTATTAGCCAAGTAATAGATCATTCACAGCAAATACAAAATATTGAAACATCTTGAAAGACTAAGCCTACTCTGTCTCTTCTACGACAACCGGACTAACTCATATCTAATAGCCCAAGCCAGCCGCGATAAAACAAACATCCAAAATACATAACTGTGATCCTTAATACAAGTTGGTTTATTGGAGTCTGTAGGGTTTTAAACTACATGCAGATCATAATTACGACTGCTGTGAAACATGGCCCAAGGCACTTCATCAAATCTTCATTGTACGACCAACGGCTGTAGTTGATTACTGTCCAGATGTCGTCAGTGCCATTGTTGACAACATATTGTTTGTATTTCTATGTTCTTATCCGAGTTATCCTCACAAATAGAAGATTTAAAAAAGGATGAAACACAATATCCCTGTCCCCTTTTGACCCCTAACAACATGTTCAAACACTAGAACAATGATGCACAGATAATCAATGATCATTCGTCCGAGCCTTTCTGCGTCCTAGGAGGAAATTGAAGTGATCGGTCAATAAACGTGTGTGTCGTCGTCTCATTGAAAGATCCCTATTTCGGAACCATCATTCGATTTTGTCTTCCGGGCAGTATTCTGCAGTTAGTAAAACATATCTTATGGCCACGTGTTTATTTATCAGTCTATATAATGAAACATAATAGACTTCCAGGCAATTAAACAAATGCCCGTAAGCCAAGACGTTTTCAGGGCTTTTTCAATCTTTGAAAAGAATTTCTTCAAGATGTTACCAGAGTTTGAAGGTTTTGTTTGCATGGTTTGCTTTGGTGGTTTTAAAGGATTGTGTGTTTTTTTAGGGGGAGGGGGTAAAGGATTTATCTATATGGCTTTGGTTTTTAAAGCTTTTTAATGGACGTGTTTTTTCGATTTAGGTTTTAAGGGGGGGGGGGTAAAGATTTTTTAATAGGATTTACTTTGTTTAGGGTGTTGGGGGATTGGTTTATACGGTTTCATATTTTAGGGTTTAAAGGATTTGTTTACAAGGCTTTGATGACGACACGTGTGTTCCAATATGGTGGTTTTAATCAAATGTTTTGAAAGATAGTATTCAATATGAGCAGGACATTAGAAACTGTGTAATAAATTAGGGATTGGTTATGGTTAGCATGCGGTTGCCATGCAAAAAGATTCGCGAACATTTTTTTTTAAACAAAATGGACGGGAAACAGGGAAAATCAATAGGAAATGAAATTAAATGGAGTGTAACGTCCTACTGTTCTGCCCCAACTGGGATACTGAGGCAAGCATTCATACACAGGTTGTGGTCAGGTTCTTGAATGAGAAAAAGAGAGAAACGAGGTTTAACGTCCCCTCTACACAGACTAAGTCATTTCGAGACTAACATAAATGGCTCATTATTTTCAATAATTCGCGTGTGCGTATGGGTCTTTAGCTGTGGGAGGAAACAGGGGGCTGTCACATACAACCAAGGAATCGAAACCACGCCCGTTGACTCAATGACAGACCATATGATTCACCCATTCGCGACCCCCTCCCCCATTCTAGAATGGCTTCCACTTGATTTAACTAAAGGGGGGGGGGGGGGGAATGGTCAACGCGCGCTGTATCATAAAGCGCTGTATCATAAAGCCTGTCTATTGAGTCAATTGGTATGATTTCAAATCCCCGGTTGTACGTGGCAAGCTGTAGGCTCGTCTGTCCAACCTCGTGGGTTTTCCCCCGGTTCCCCAGTTTTCCCTCGCTGCTAAAGACCCCTACGCACAGGCGAATTATTGAAATAATATAAAACCATATTTTAGTCCCAAAATGACCTAGTTTATGTCGAGTGGACGTTAAACCCCATTTATCCCCCCCACCCATTCTAAATGTCTTCCACACTTGATTTAACTGACAGTAAATATGTACCGTGTATTATAATAAGCCAGGGTGGATTGTACCTGTGTACAACCAACTCCACTTCTAAGATTAACGTTTAATCTACCTTAATCCCTTAATACAACCCTTTAACACCTTGAACACATATTAATTGGTTATACAAGTCTACAGTGAATGACTGTCAGATTATGATGGATGACGTCTCAAGCCTTATAAAGAGTCATTAAATTTACCTTCGTAAAGGAAAGAATCGAAGTAGCCTGAGAAAAATAGAACAGAAGGTCGCGTTTGTTGATTTTTTTCTTTGAGGGAACCTAAGAACAGCAGTTCTGAGATATACTTGATACTAGAAGGCTGTGATCAAGTTAGATAATCTTAATTTGATCAGTAGGAAATGATGTTCCGTTCCTTTTCTGAAATGAAATTGGGTTTGACGTCCTACTGTTCTGGGCTAATGAAGACGGACATACGCAATACATTGTACTGTTAGGGATCTTTTACGTGCAAGCAAATGTGTAAATGAGACCTCCATGTTTCGATCGTCCTATCCGAATGACTGTACGTTCTCCCTCGCCAGGCCAAGTCTTAAAATTATATAAGTATCCACTTATATGCCCCTCCCCCTTAAATAGTAAAAGTATATTTTAGGTGATCATGTCTAAGGACCATCCTTTTAAATACATTATCATCTAAAATCTAAATCTCGCCACTCCAGAGTAGTTCATATATCTTTAAACTCCATTAAAACTAGTATTACAACCATATAAGGTAGATTATATATAAATAGAAATAGTCATGCTTCAGGCTATGTATATATAAATCTACTAAATCTCATGTAAGTAAGTAAGTAACAGCCTCCATTGTTTTTATAAGTACATGTATGTAATGCCACATTATAGTTTTCAGTTTGTATACAGACATGACATATGAATAATAAATAACCTAACGTATGTAAGTAACAGCCTCCATTATTTTAATAAGCATGTAATAGTAATACCTAGTGTTCAGTTTATATACAGACATAATATACCAATAATAAAGAGAGATAGAAAGATATAAATAAATGGAGTTTAACGTCCAAACTAGTTAATTTCGGGACTAACATATGGTTCAATTTTTATTTCAATAATTCGCTTGCGCGTGGGGGTCTTTAGCAGTAGGAAGAAACTGGTGGCCCCGGAGGGAACCCACGAGGTTTGACAGGCGATCCCACTCCTTGTTACGTACAACCGGGAAAACGAAACCACGCCAGTTGACTCATTGACAGACCTTATGATACAACTCCACACGCGCTAATCATTTGGTCAATCCCCCCGCCCCCTCCATAATAAATTATCTAACGGGTTTATAAAGATATCTGTATAACAGAATATTGATTTAGGTGTACAGTTACTTCACGGGGTGTTTCAAGGTCATTTAATAATTAAACTGGAAAATTAAATGAAGTGAAATTGGGTTTGAAGTCCTACTGGAACTAGAAAATACACAGAACACAATGCTATAGAATAAATATTACGCCATATGAGAGACATTTTGCCCGGACACCAGCGCTACGGCTACTTTTATTTCAAATTCCAACTGCCAGGGGTTATTTTACGTGCACGCCAATGTTTACCTAAACCTCGTGTTTTCTTGTCCCGAACGAACACCACTGGACCTTATTCGCTTAGTCACTGCGGCTCATAGTTCCCTTACCAATATACTATACATGGCCCCTCTTATGATGACGAAGGTGGCCGTTAAACGGTATACAGTCCAACAAACAGCCAAAACCCAGGGGGTTAATTTGATTATTGCGTGTAACTGGACTTAACCCCCTGGCGGTTGAAACTAGATATAACAATAGGTCATTTGTAGGGAACCTGATATAAACATATTTATTGACAAGACCCAGGTAGATAATTACCTGTACATATTTACCTGACAAGACCACAGGTAGGTAGGTGTATTTATTTACCTGTGGTATATTGATATAACCCCCGGCTGTTCTCGCACCTGACTGTTGTTGTTACTACCTGACTCTTATATAATAACAATAACAGTAACATGGGTAATAACAAGCCACTTGATTATATACAACATGTTATTATACAATACTTGAAGATACGTGATAACATTGTCACCAACATGTTATTGTCATTACAAAGGTTCATTTATAATTTTGTTCACCCGAACAATAAGTGGAACTGGTCTGCGATGTCACCTCGTGGAAAGCGGACGTAAAATACTACTAACTCACGCACCAAGTGGAACTCATTAGTTGCTGGTGACCGTCGTTCACGTGTTATTAAAATTCACAAATCATCAAAGCACATGCAGATAGTGACTATGTATACCGAAAATGAAAACCAAACAATAAACACAAAACTTATGATAAAAGCATTCCCTAATCTCATGATGCTGTACCACTCAGCAGAACGCTCAGGGTGCCATCTCTGTGCTGGGACAGAAAGTTTCGGCAAACAGAGGTGATGAAGAGGGCTGAACAGCATGTAGAGGCATTTAGTAACCGGATATTTCAATAAACTTATTCAACACATACTTATGGAAGAACACTTAGCGATTTATTTAGGCGTCGTTTTGAAGTGTATTTATTCTCTCAACGTTATCAAGCAAATACAATATAGCAAAATGTGAAGCAACCATATAATGTTGTCGACAAAAGCATAATTATTAACGTTATTGAGAGTGATAATAAAGTATTTTGATCGGAAAGCGGAGTGTCCAACTACCGTTCGTTGAATTCAACCCGTCAGTCAAGGGATTTTTTATTTGGCCGCAATCTACTTAAAATAGAGATCTATATTTCGTTTTTTTATATATATACTCTCGATGACCTACAATACATGTAGTAAAGACAAGTACAATCGAAATGTTAAACTATAAAAACGAAACGAAATTGGATCTGTGTTTTAATTCAGATTGTGGTGGACGCCAATGTACACACGGGACCTCGCGTTTCCATCGCATTCGAACGACTGGCAGCTGTCCTTGTCAGTCCCCCAAGAGAGAACAGGCTCAGTGGCTCCCAGTTTGTTTCATACGGAACTATTTCAAATACATCCTGCTCTCATAAAATAGGGGGAATGGGATGGCCTAGTGTACCGCGCTTACAAGATAAAACTAAAAGAGTGCCGCGCTTTGACCTCTAGCTGACCGGTCACCTCTGGCTTGCGGCTGTGGTCTCGAGCCCTAATGTGAGCGTATGTGACATGGGGATAGGGGCGCCTTCTCAACCTCGTGGGTTTCCTCTGGGCACTCCGGTTTCCTCCCACTGCTAAAGACCCCTACGCGCAAGCGAATTATTTAAATAAAAATTGAAATCCATACGTTAGTCCCAAAATCATCTAGTTTGTGTCGAGGTGGACGTAAAACCCCATTTCTCCCTCTCTCTCCTCCTCCCATAAAATATACATAGAACAAAAATATCTGATATGATTTTCAAAAGAATGTAAATACAATTACCTGAAACACACGTCATTGAATAAACTTATTACTTCACAAAATATCTCCTGATTAACTATAGGGTTTAACGTCCGTTTACACACAGAGTAATACCGCGATCAATATATCGCCTGTCAGACCAACTGTGTCATTCAACGATCAATGTTCAACTACTCACTGGATAGAGTAGAGTTTACCATCCGCTCACACATAGGATGGTGTCGCATAACAATCTGATGTATGGCGGGATAGTGTGGACACTCCGTGTTTCGTGGGTAAACAAATTGGAGTGGAGTTAACTCTTAATTAAAAGATAATGGCGGGGATTATGGAGATGTATTCTTTTATTAAGGTGAACATTATTATCTACTTAAATCATTAAAAATGTTTCACAAATAAATTAGTCAGCTTAATCTTATTGACGTTTAATCAGAGAGTGAAGGCAGATTAATTAGTTAGTTTCCGTAGTTTCAACTGTATTCATATTATCGTCCGATTTGTATTAAGAAATGAACTGGGGTCTAACGTCCTACTGTTCTGCTCCGACTGGGCGTACGCCATGAAGAGTTTGACCCGGGCAGCGATTAAGGGATATTTAACGTGCACGCCAATGACCTCAGTTTTCCTCCCATCCGAGAGAGAGAGATTAGGTTTAACGTCAACTCGACACAAACTAGGTCATTTCGGGACTAACGTATGGTTCAATTTTATTTCAATAAACCGCTTGCGCTTAGGTTGGGAGTATTTGGCAGTGGGATGAAACCCGGCCAGTCGGAGACAACCCACGAGGTTGGACAGGCGACAGGCGACCCTGCTCCTTGTCAAGCTCTCCTATAACGATCCCGATATTATTCTCAGCCAACGTGGAGATTCGAATGGGGACATCCCTGCTTGATTAAAACTACGAACTAGAAACTTACAAGACAAGATATCAACACTTTTAGTTTCAACCGAGGGAGAGAGAGAGAAAGAGAGAGAGGGAGAGAGAGAGAGAGAGGGGGAGAGAGAGATCAACCCAGGTGAAGCCATCATTTCACCAGGACAGTAATACCCGATTCTCTGTAATCGTTTATGATAACCAAAACTAATCCTGGGGATTAAGTAAGCGGTAATAGAGGTATCATCATTAATGCTGATTGTTTTCAACAAACAAAAGACAGATTGAGGTGATCTTCTCTGATCGTCGGGTCAACAAGGTTTGGATTCCTGAGTAACCCGATCCTCTTTGGCGGTCAAGGTAGGGCTCTCTGACTAGCCTGATCCTCTTTGGCCGTCAGATCAACAAGGCCAAGTTCTCTGACCTGATCCTCTTTGGCCGATCAACTTAAGGTTTTAATATAAGATAGTTTATTGTAGTGGCTAAGTAAGTATCCTGGAGGTCGCGGGTTCAATCCCGGTGTCGGCCGGGAGAGTTCATCGGGATTTTCCGGCATGATTTCCTCTTGTCAGTGGTGCAGAAGGAAGGGCCTGGCTTAGTGAATAAGATGCTGGTTCGCTATCCTGGAGGTCGAGGGTTCGATCCCTGTGTTGGCCGGGAAAGTTCATCGGGATTTTCCGGCGTGATTTTCTCTTGTCAGTGGTGCAGAAAGAAGGGCCTGGCAAGAACAGATGTCTAGAACCTCGGATTGGACGAAATATCGAGGTCCCGTGTATACATTGACGTGCGTGTAAAAGATGAGTGGGTAGTTTGAATTCAATATAAGAGGTCGAGGGTTCGATCCCTGTGTTGGCCGGGAAAGTTCATCGGGATTTTCCGGCGTGATTTTCTCTTGTCAGTGGTGCAGAAAGAAGGGCCTGGCAAGAACAGATGTCTAGAACCTCGGATTGGACGAAATATCGAGGTCCCGTGTATACATTGACGTGCGTGTAAAAGATGAGTGGGTAGTTTGAATTCAATATAAGAGTAGGCCGTTACGTCGCTATCCTGGAAAAATTACCCCCATAGCATAGCGTATGCTCGTCTTCATTATCCCAGTCCAGATGGGATAAATCGTTGGGAAGGCATAGGGTGTAACGTCTTGTCAATACAATATATCTATCATATTAATGATTTTGTACTAATAATTTATTTCTCTTAAAGGGCCAATCCCGATAACTTTTTGGGGAATAAAACTGCTTAATTTTGTGTTAAAATCATTTAAAACCCATTATCTAAGGCCGATCAACTAACCCAATTTCTGTGATACGCTTGTAAATAACTTAAACCTGACAATCTGCTTCTGGAAATAGAGACCTTCATATCATACAGTATCTGGATAAAACCAGATGTTTTTCTATAAAAATAATATGTAGGTAAAATTTACCTTTTGTTATCAAGTACAGTACATGGGTCATTCACTGTATAGACCTCTCAAGAAACGTAAATCGATTATCAGGTCATCAAATGAAAAAAATGACCAGAAATCTTAAAAGGGTTACGTGTCCGGATAAGCAATTTTGGCGTTCACGTCCAAATGACTCAATATTTTGAGTTGAAATTTTGAGACAAGGTTTATACACCATTCCCCTATATTTTGGCGTTTTATTTTCATGCATTCTCAGACTTTTATTTTGAGCCTCTGTATAATACGGGATTGTCCCTTTAAATGAAATGAATTGAAGGGTTAATACAAAAATGGAGACAGTAGCCTTTCCTGGCCATTTAAGTTAATTAATATCTAATTGATAATTTAGATAAGATTCTAGGTCCAAAGAAAGACCTGCAATAGGCAGATTTAGCTCTTGCATAATGCATGTTTAATTAATGTCTAATTGATAATTTAACTAACATTTCGGGCCTAAAGAAAGACCTACTACAATAGGAAGATTTAGCTCTTGCATAATGCATGTTTAACTTCAGAGAAATAATTAAAGTCGTTTATTTCGGTTCTGGGATTGTATGTCAGACTTTCAAAAAAATAAAATAGCCCACATTTAAACATTAAAGAGAGGTGGGGTTTATCGTCAACTCGACACAAACTAGGTCATTTCGGTACTGACATGATATGGTTTAATTTTATTTTAATAATCGCTTGCGCTTAGGGGGGGGGGGGCTCTTTAGCAGTGGGAGGAAACCGAAGGACCCGGAGAAAACCCACGAGGTTGGAGGGGCGACCCTACTCCTTGCCACGTACAACCGGGGATTCGAAACACGCCAGTCGACTCAATAACAGGCTTTATGATACAGCGCGCATGTGCTAACCATTCCCCCCCACCCACTTAAAGATTCACGACAATGATAGTAATTGATTTGTTGTTAAGTTGGGATATATTCGTACCATCCGTTGAGACTATAGTAGTAACTAGTTTGTTGTTGGTTAAGGGTATATTCGTACCGTCCGTTGAGACTATAGTAGTAACTAGTTTGTTGTTGAGTTAGGATATATTCGTACCGTCCGTTGAGACTATAGTAGTAACTAGTTTGTTGTTGGGTTGGGGTATATTTGTGCCGTCCGTTGAGACTATAGTAGACACTAGTTTGTTGTTGAGTTAGGGTATATTCGTACCATCCGTTAAGACTATTGTAGTAACTAGTTTGTTGTTGGGTTAGGACGATGATAGTAACTGGTTTATCAAGTATTAACCATGTCGTTAGCCTCAGGTCAACGACCTTCACACTAGAATACTCTCTACACAAATGCCTCTATCACCGACATTATAACATCTCATTATATATATACATACGGGACAATTACCATTAACCCAAGGATAAGTGGGGAAGACGCCGGCTCGCTGGCCTGGAGATCGCGGGTTCTATCCTGGTATTGGCCAAAACAGTTTTACATGATTTTCGGGCGAGGTTTCCCCTTGTGGGTTGTGCGGAACAGAGGGCCTAACAAGGATAGCTATCTAGTTGTTCGGATGGGAAGAAACCCGGAGGTACCGCGTACACATTGGCATGCAAGCAAAATATCCTTTGGCGGCTGGAATTCGATATAAGAGTAAGCTTTAGAGCCAATGTCCTGACATAATTTCCCTCATAGCACACTGTATTGCATAAACCTGCATGTATTACCACAGTCGGATCAGAATAGTACTACGTTAAACCGTACTCATATATCGAATCCAAGGGATCTTTACGTACACGCCAATGTAGGCTATACACCGGAGCTAAATTTTCCGACCTATTAGAACTACTAGAGACCTGTTCTTGCCAGACCATCCGTTTTGCAACACTGAAAAGGGGGAAACCCCGCCGTAAAATTTTTTGAACTCAGGGATCGAACACCCGACCTCCAGGCTAGCCACTGTGGCTCTCAAAGATATGATATCAAATTAACCCGAAAATTTACAAAAAAAAACACACCTGAGTTTCATTCAGTACGGTACAAACCAGCAGTACATTAGGTGTTTTGTTCTCATACAGGTTATACTCTAGTCAACAACATAATACAATAAAAAAAAAAACTTATTCTCATGTTGTTTCGGCTCAATAAACACTAAACACATTTCAAATTTGACACATGTAATTTACTATAATAAATATTAATATTCCACCTGTATTTTATTGTTATTATTAATAAGCTACCTGTATTGTATTATCTATATTAATATTCTACATGTATTTTATTGTCAGGTGTGTCAGATTTTTTTTTATAGATAACACAATGCATTATCGAGATTGATTAATACTTCATATAATGTCATGGCGGATACGTGGGGGGTGGGGTATATAGTACGCAATTATGGTTCTGCTAAACCAATTGTTACTTATAGCTTCAACGTGGATCGGCTACCAAACCTGCTTTCCGGTTCCTTCGGTTTCCTCGCAAGAGTCCTTTTACGTGTATATTGGTTGTAGTCAGTTTCTCGTCACACCCGTCACAATTTTCTGGTCAGTCTCATTGTTTTGTTTCTAATAGCTTTACTGCCTCTTAAAATAAATAACGAATAGCAGTCGATAAATCACCAAACTTAAAACATACACAGCGGGTGTGAGTGTGCGTGTGTTGGCGGGGGGGGGGGGGGGTATTATGAGAGAGAGAGAGAGAGAGAGAGAGAGAGAGAGAGGGAGAGCGAGCGAGAGAGTGTGTATGTGTTTTATGTCCACTCGACACAACCTAGGTCATTTCGAGATTAAGATATCGTTTAATTTTATTTCAATAATTGGATTGCTCGTATGGGATTTTTAGCAGCAGGAGGAAACTGGACGACCCGGAGAAAACCCACGACGCTGGACAGGCGACCCTACTCCTTGTCACGTACAACCGGGGATCGAAACCACGCCAGTTGACTTAATGACTGAACTTATGATACACCATGCACACATTAGTATGCGCGTAAAAGATCCCTTGGCAGTTGGAATTCGATATAATTGTAGGCCGTATAGTGCCATTGTCAGATCAAAATTTCCCTCATAGCACACTGCACTGTATGGCGTATACCCGTCTTCATTAGCCCAGTTCGGAGATGAACAGTAAGACGTTAAACCCCATTTCATTTCATTTCCAAGACCTCTGGCTTGCGGCTGTTGTTTCGAGCCCTGGTGTGACCGTATGTGGCATTCTCAACCTCGTGGATTTTCTCCGGGCACTCCAGTTTCCTCCCACTGCTAAAGACCCTACGCGCAAGCGAATATTTGAAATAAAATTAAAAACCACACGTTAGTCCAAAAATGACCTAGTTGTGTTCAGTGGAGTTAAATTCCATTTCTCTCTCTCTCTCTCTCTCTCTCTCTCTCTCTCTCTCTCCCTATCTCTCTCTTTCATTTCCAGGATAAATACTATAGCTGTAAGAGAGACAACGTGTGTGACTATTCATGTATACTAGTAAATGTTTGGTATTTAAACTGTGTTAATCTTTACATATCTTCTCTTAGTTCATTTGAGTTTATTTAAACAGGGGTCGTATACTAGTCCTAGTGTTACACCTCCAGTTAATATATAAACATTTAGTTATACAGTGAAACCTTGGGTACCGTGTATATATACTTAGTTAAACTATACCCTATATATAGTGAAGCCTTGTCCTTTGATTATACACCCCCCCCCCCACTACGACTTAAGTATTTGATCTATAGAACTCAGGAATTTAAAAAGAACGGGCGACATTTTAACTATTAAAAACATATTAAATACAACTTATTTTCATTTCTTTTAGATCAGCTTGCATAACTAGGTTAAAGCCCCAATAACACTCTTGTTGTAACTGAATAATATGCCCCAAACATTATTCTGGTCAACAAATTGTTCTATTCTACAATATTCCAATTAATCGATGATACAAATTTCATCTTAACACACCGTATTAAAAGAATACGAAAAATTCAACTACATGCTTTGAAAAGCTTTACGTAAACACTTTCAAATGAAACTTGGATTTAAACATATTTTCGAATCCTCTGGACAAGTAAATTAAGGATGTAATGGATAATTTACGCAACAGGTAGGTCACTTAAACATGTAGTAGTAAGAATAAGGCTAATTTTGTTTTCTTGACCTGTCAAGCCAGCAAGAGTGTTATTGTGCCTTTAACAGCGATAGTTTAATATTGAAAACAATTTTTTGATTACATCCCCTCCCACCCGCGTCCCTGAAATTGGTGCCCAGGGGCCGTCACCCCTTCCACTATCTTCTCTGCGCGCAACTATCTAACCGTGTTTACCGTTAAATGTTAATTTCCCAATACGAACATGAACTAGACCTATACAACTTGGGTAAAAATTGACAAATTTAATGGTTTCGCTACTCTTTCAACCAATAAATATGAACTATGATCTATTTATCCTATAAATATAACTTTGATATATCAAACCTATAAATATAAACCATGATATATCTAACCTAGAAATATAAACTATGATATATCTAACCTAGAAATATAAACCATGATATATCTAACCTAGAAATATAAACTATGATATAGTTTTAAAACAATCAACCAAGCGTGTGTCGTGTTTTGTATTTTAAAGTGCTTGAAGACAATATCTAGGTTCTAGATCATACAACCGAGGGGGGTGAACGTGCTTGTGCTACAATACTACAATTTTGATTGGCTAAGCACTAAAATCAATCTAATATTATCCAATCAAATTTCTAAAATGTGGATTTTGTCTTAGTTAAAATCTCCTGAAATAGGCCCCAGGAATGTCAACTATGTTTATATAGTATTACTCGTTATCCATAGATTACAGAGGGATATAAACTATCATTACTATCATTAGAGAGATGTCAAATATAATATTAATATTCATGTATATACTTATCTCTATATATACAATATTGATATATTCATAATAATAACACGACTTTATGGTTTTACTACTTCTTCGTTTATCACATGCAACGTTTCGATACTCTTACAGGTATCTTTATCAACCAATGATCAATAATGAATAACAACCTACATTTATAGTACATCCATTAATTAATGTTATGTTTTTATTGTCTTACTCATGGATGCACTAATGTACTATAAATGTGGGTTGTTATTCATTATTGATCGTTGCTTCAATATTATACCTCTACTTCTAAATGCCATTTAAGAATAATATTGATATACACTACGATATATCGTACTATGTAAATAATGGTGTATATTATACCACTTACTATATTATCATTTAATATTCATATCTATAATGTAAACACAATGTCCGTGTCAAGATGTACAATAGACTTATTATCATTAACAATATTATACTGAGTTATCTGTCCTTAGACATCAAGACATGATAGAGCATTACTTCCAGAAATGAAATGAAATGGAGAGAGAGAGAGAGGGATGGGGGCAGGAGGGAGGGGTATCGTCTTCCCAACACAAACTAAGCCATTTCGAGACTAACATGATTCAATTCTATCTCAATAATTTGCTTGAACATACGGGTCTTTAGCAGTTGGAGGTAACTGGGGGACTCGGAAAAAACCCCAAGAGTTTGGACAGGCTAATGAAGACTGGTATACGAATAACAGTACTATGAGGAGCAAAAGACAAGGGAAAGAAAGTATTTACTTTTGATTTAACAAATAAGAAATAATATATACAGGGCTAACGGCAGCAATTCTTGATTAGGAGGTACTTATAGGCAAGGGTGCAGGGGACAAAATAACTGGGAGAACAGATTACTTGCGGCCAAATTATCGAGGGCTCTATACCCCCACCCACCTACCCCCCCCCCTCCGCCGGGCATGATATAGAATGTCAACACGGCACTTGTAATGTACTTTGCGGGGTTGGTATTGTGTGTGATTTTTTGTGTGTTATTATCAAAATGTACAATCAATCATTAAAAAGGAATGCGGTTAAGAGTTATGTGTTATAACCTAGGTCGTCGCGACTTCCCGGAGGTTTTGTTCTCTTGTTAATCCGAAACCCAGGGGTGTATTTCCTTAGCAAGAAAGGCCTCCAAATGACCCTTTATTCGCCCCCCCACCCTTTCCTGCGCCGACTTGGCTAATGAATGCTGGAAATTTTATTCGGACAGCGACATACTCGTATTTCAAATTCCAACTGCCAGTGCTTATTTTACGCACACAGAACCTTGGTTCATAACCCGGAATGGTGCGCGTGGTATCATAAGGCCAGTCACTGAGTCGACTGGCGCGGTTTCGATCCCAGGTTGTACGTGAAAAGTAGTAGGGTCGCCTGTCCAACCTCGTCGGTTGCCCTGTCTCTGTGTCCCACGGTTTCCTCCCACTGCTATAGACCCGTACGCGAGGGCCGAGCGAAATGTTGATATAAAATTGAACCATAACTTAAGTCTCTCTCTCTCCCTTTTTCTCTCTCTCTTACTCTCTTTCTCTCGCGCTCTCTCTGTCTCTATGTTCCTCCGAACGACTAAGCATTGTCCTTGCCAATGACGAAGGGGAAACCACGCTAGAGTCACCGCGGCTTCCTATTACAATAATTACCACACGCCGAAATGATTAACTCAAAGTTGAAAGCCAGTAAATATTAATACATTAAACAGGTATTAGCGGGTTTAAATCAACAAAATAGTTTTAGACAATTTCTTTAATCTTTTTAATAAAGTGTCGGTATGCGTTTTATTGAATTTTATTCTCCTGTAAAGAGCGACGTTTATTATCATTTAATTAGCCTTTACGTTTGATCGCGTTAACATATTAAATAATTTCAAAATGTAATATTGCGAATTTCAATCAAATTTCTTTATTGTATGCGAAGTTATGAAGCGTAGATAGCCGCGATTGTCAAGTACCGTTTTAACGTTGAACTATGAAATGGCACGGATGATCTAATCCATTTAATATCTCGGCTATCCGATGGTCTGATTCATTTAATATCTCGGCTATCCGATGATCTGATTCATTTAATATCTCGGCTATCCGATGATCTGATTCATTTAATATCTAAGCTATCCGATGATCTGATTCATTTAATATCTCGGCTATCCGATGATCTGATTCATTTAATATCTCGGCTATCCGATGATCTGATTCATTTAATATCTCAGCTATCCGATATAGTCTAAGAGATTTGATTATGTGTCTCAATAGAGAAAATCAGTTGTCTTCTCGTTAGACGTTTTCTATAGCCCTAAGAGAAAAGTCGACGTCAAATTTCCATCAATTTTGAACTTTCAGAATTTCTTCTACATGTAGGCAGGTAGGGGGATGTTTTTGTCCTACCCGAACAACTAGACAACACATGAATGTAACGCATGGGGTTAAACCTACAATTAAATGAAACCAGTCCAGAACGTATGGGGACACTGGATGGAAACACGCCCTCTGTGCTCTCGCATGCTCCAACCCAGATTATTTGTCGGTGTTTGATGATCTACTGTGTGGAGATTATCTGTTGACGGTCAGTTAGTTGTATTAACCTGTGACTGACCTAGTTTAATATCAGGTGACAGGTGTGATAAATAAAGCCAGGTATTTACAATTAACCACAATACAAGTCTAGAATAACAAGACGGTGTTTACCAAACCTCTTCCACCAAGTTAACGTCTTGTGACGGGTAAAAACATCAGAAGAAGGCTCGAGTATCTTGTTGGTGATATCACGTCTGTAAAATCGGACGTTAAATAAAGCGAAACGAAATGACATGAAATGGTGTTAAACGCTCCATGTTCTGTTCCGACTGGGCTAATGGAGACGGGCTTACGCCACACAGTATGCTACGAAGGGAATTTTGCCAGGGCAGCGGCACTATATATGCCTACTCTTATATCGAATCCCAAGTGTCATGGGGTCTTTCTAATTAAAGCTATTTCACACACAGTGGATAGGAGTTTTGTTTACAGCCTGAAATTCAAGTGAAATTCAACTGTTTCCTGAAGTCCCAGAAATACAAAATCTTTAAATTCAATTGCGCGAGCCTCAGTGATTAGGCGCTGGCGCACTAACTAACTGGGGGGGGGGGGCATAAGGATCTTCCAGTCTGGTTGCGCGCAGGAGTCTTTAGCAGTGGGAGGAAACCGGAGGACCAAGAGAAAACACACGAGGTTGGACACGTACAACCGGCAATAGGAAACCGCGTCAGTTGGCTCAATGACAGACCTATAATATAACGCACACGCGCTTACCATTCGACCACTTCACCCTCCTCGTGTCTTTCGAATGACGTGTACAGAGTAATTGGAATTCGACGATAAGACTTCATCATTAGCCCGGTAATAAACCTCATTTTATGTCATTTTACTTTATTTTGACATGTTACGCTTTTGGCGTATCTTTAATGAGAAATAAATGGACGTCTAATGAGGTCATAATTCCGTCCAACCGATGATCCTTGTTAACAATATCAGTGAGTATAATCACATATTAAACGATAACCAAGTCGAGTTGATCATAAGGTAAAAAACATGAAATGAAATGGAATGGGGTTTAACGTCCTACTATTCTGCTCCTAATCTGGGCTAATGAAGACGGGTATGCGCCACACAGTGTGCTATGAGGGACGTTTTAACCGGACAGCGGCGCTACGGCCTACTCTTATATCGAATTCCAACTGCCAAGGGATCATTTACGTGCACGTCAATGTGTACACGGTCCCATCCGAACGACTAGACAGCTGTCCTTGTCAGGCCCTCCATCCAACATCACTGACAAGGCGAAGCCACGCCTGGAAATCTGGATGAACTTTCTCGGCCAATGCAGGGCTCGAACACCCGAGATAAGGTAAATAACCTGAGTTATAATTTATTGTCTGCTATATCACCCTCGTGGGAAGCGGACGTTAAGTAATAATGTAAGACAGTTCTTTGATCCTGGATAAAAATTCCGACATATTTAATCCTCTTGATCTATATTGACTCCTGGTCGGTAATTTAATCTGGAGTAAGACAGACTAATAATTCAGTCTAGCTTTCAATAACGTAGTATAACAATAAAGGTACATTATGTAGGATTTAGATAAAGAAATTAAATGGGATATAGCGTCCTACTGTTTTGCTTAAACTGGGATAATGAAGACGATTTGGATAAAGAGCTGGTCGCTGTTGCTACAGAAGGTCGTCAATTGACAATGAAAATTTCATTCAATTTACTGTATTCTGAGCAAAGTTATCAGTGTTTAAAGTTGTGGCACAGATTGTTTATTATCGTAGCAACGGTAATTAACAATCAAGACTAAGCCTTAATTATCCAGTTTTAATTTAAATTATATAAATGGCGATCGTGTTTTAATCCATTTTAATCTCGGCCACCCGATTGTCCAAAGAGTTGTTATAGGCTTGTCATATGCATAGATGTCTAAATAAAAGTTCATATAACAATTGACTGCAAAAGCAAGACCTACAGTAAGAAAATTTTTCTCTTTCATAATGTATCTTTAATATAACGTGTACCGGCTTCTTCAAACAAATCAATTATTAAATATATAGTTCGTTTAAAGACACTCTTCGGGTTTTTTAATCGCTAGAATGGCTGCCTTATATTGTCACGCAGTGGCCGCGTGGTTCTTTTAAAAATCGAGGTGTAAGTGGTTTTGGCACACATCTGGATACGTCAATGTTGCCATTTTCATGCCTGGTATAATTTAGTGAAAAGCGTCACCTTCCTGCCTGGTATCACTGTATCCTCGAAAAGAGATATATTTATTCCAGTTGACCAAGCTAAGAACGGCCTTGGATATTGTTCATCCGGGCTAGTAATGAATGAATGAAATGGGGTTTAACGTCCTACGCTTAAGCACCGTACCTGGGCTAATTGAAGACGGGCATACGCCACAGTGTGCAATGAGGGAAATTTTGCCCGGGCAGCGGCGCTACGGCCTACTCTTATATCGAATTCCAACTGCCAAGGGATCTTTTACGTGCACTCCAATTTGTACACGGGACCTCGGTTTTTCGTCCCATCCGAACGACTAGGCAGCTGTCCTTGTCAGGCCCTCCTTCTGCATCACTGACAAGGGGAAATCACGCCGGAAAATCGAGATGAACTTTCTCGGCCAATGCAGGGATCGAACACACAACCTCCAGGCTAGCGAACCAGCGCCTTATCCACTTAGCCACCGTGATCCCCATCCGGGCTAGTATGTCACGTGTCAGGGTAACGTCTGCAGGAATAACAAAATTTGATGTTTGATACGTGAAATGTATTTGAAAACAACAGGGTATCCCTTTAAACAGAGACAAAACGTGTAAAGGATTTGTGGTGGTAAAATCATATTGTAGCAGACGGCTTAAATATTGATTACTATCGATTAATCGATGACGTCATCTCCCAGACAACTCAACAGATTGTTGTAGTTAACATGTCTGTATTCTGTATGATGGATAGGCCTACTTACTACGTGTTAAGATTGGCTTCGAATGGCGTGCAAAACGGTGCAAAACCCTTTATCTGGGTCCGTCTTATGATGGGGCTGGGTCGGCTGAACTGTCTTATTCGTCAGCTTTAAATCATAAGGTCTGTCCCTGAGTGCCTGGTCAGAAACAACGAGTAGTCGCTCGGGGGGAGAGGGTGGGAGATTTATCGTGTAGACGTTGGTTGTACACGTAAAACAGTAGGCCGAAACGCCTCGATCCGGGCAAAATTCCCGTGTATCTTAGGACGTTAAACTTAGGACGCGAAATACCATTTCATTCCATCGATTTTCGAACGTACGTGTACACTACACGTTAAACGACATAAATATAAAGTACACGAAGAAACAAGAAAGGGTGAAGAATCGACTCGCTGACGAAAACAAAAACAATTTCCTTGTTCAATTCTCCAAAACGGTGTAAGTGACTCATAAAACAAGACTAAACAATAAACGAAATCGTGTGATTGTACAGTTTTATACAATATTGACATCAACACGTGTCAACTGTCAATCATAATATTCGTCCTATATCCAAACAACAAAAAACTATCTGGTTTTCGGTGAACGGTAAAGAATGTCGCATCTGTTGTCATGTAAATAGATAATCAGTTTGTCATAGCAACAGGTTTGTAAGTCAAGTGTTATAAGGTATTAGAACATGGGTGCGCAAAAGTCGCGATTAACCTTTCGACGCCTTGAGCGTTTTGTTAGTACATGTAGTTGATTGTGTCATAGGTTTTACCAGATATTATTGAACTTCATTACTCATTATTAGTCATTATAAATTGTATCTCAGAGGAACAGTTACCGGGTTAAACGTACTACTTTCTTGTCGCCCTCTATTCCAGACTGTACACCAATAATATGAAATGATATGGGGTTTAACGTCCTACTGTCCTGCTGAGCTCCGTAGTGGGCTAATAAAATGAAATGAAATGGGGTTTAACGTCCTACTGTTCTGAACTGGGCTACTAGGCTAATGAAGACGAGCAGACGTTAAACAGTGTGCAAGAGGGATCGAACACCCGATCCACCAAACTAGCGAGCTAGCGCCTTACCCACTAAGTCGCCGTGACCCCCTTTACACCAATGTGTACACGGGACCGCGGGTTTTCGTTTCCCCGAACTAAATACCCAGCGTACGTCACTAGTAATTGGGAAAAACGTTTAGGTTTAGACAGTCGACAATTCTAAACACAACAGAGTTGGTTATATCTGAAATTCATTGGAATCGACAAATGGCTCTTGACACAAATCTCGGTGCAAATATCACTTCAATTATTTAGAACAAGATCGACGTGAGTGGGAATTTTCACAGGAAGTACCCTTCTGAAACCTAAGACGTCATCAGGGTTCAGACTGGTAATTCTCTATTGCTTGACTTCAATGTCTTCGCCTGTCAGATTTTTTTGTGAAAATACCAAGGATCTTTATTGTCTTTATAACACAAAGAGTCCAATACGTCACAATCACCTGATAAAAATATTGAAGATGATTGACCATTCCTGATTATTTTCTATGTCTGGTGTAAAGAATCTACAGGCTGTGACATCATTTCCATACGCGAGAGAGAGAAATGTGGTTTAACGTCCACTCAACACAACTAGGTCATTTCGGGACTACATTTTCGCACATGGTTTAACTACCCCAAATGACCACTCCGCCTGTAAATCTTTAATATTCTCCAAAACCTGACAGTCACTAAAATTTGCCTTGCAAAAAGGTGAAAGGGTTGCTATAAATAGACTTATTGCATTCGTCATCAAATCAGGGGGAACAATTAAGGGTCTTAATCCAAGTCTTACATCAGATCGGTCTGCTGATTAAAGATCGTGTTACGTCATGGTTTGATATTTACACACGGACCACCACACCTCCACTGGTTGCTAGGGTTGACATGCAATTAACTTGACTTGAAGAATAAACATATATTCAACAGTGTACAACATCTACTTCAAATACCGTGAATACCTTTCTCAGCGTGTTATTTAACAGGATTCGAGAAAATACGTTTCAAGACTCGGCGGGCCGGTAGCCAGCTTATAAAATTTGGGGCTACATAATTTTTTGGAGGGGCTTGAGGATGTGGCCGGCTAAAAACATCCCTAAGAAATCATTATTGTTGGCGAAATATTGGGGGGGGGGGCTAATTCGGGGATTTTTTGTACCCCCCCCCCCTCCGTTGCGCTGCGGGCTCGAGACTCGGCCATCATATCATAATGCAGCTTAATTCCCAAAATGGCGAGAGTTTCAGGTTTTGCACTGATCAAATCGCAATGGACCGACGTTTCAGTCACAAGTTGAGATTCACTTGGGTTAAATAGGAGCTAAATGAAACGACATGGGTGCATTTAAAGCCCTACTGTTCTGCTCCGACTGGGATAATGAAGATGGGTAAATAGGAGTTTAACATTGCTAAATGATTAGTATTAAAATTGGTGGTGGGGTGGGGGGATACTGCCAGAGATGAATTGAAATACAATAGGGTTTAACATAATACGTTTCTTTGTCTATATCGACACGAGTCAATGATATGCACGTATACTTTGTCTAAATTTCTTGATACAATTTGCCCGAACGTATCTCAGAACATAATACAGCTCCCATCCTCCCCACCATCACCACTCCTCACACACCCACAAACGTTTTGTTTTATTCAAAAGGAACAATATAGACGTCTACAAACTTAGTTTTAAACACGTGGCTAAGTGGGTAAGACGCTGGCTGGCTAGCGTGTAGATCGGGTGTTCGATCAATGCATTTTCCGAGAAAGTTCATCGGGATTTTCCAACCTGATTCCCCATTTTCAGTGATGCAGGACAAGTAAAGATGTCCTAGTCGTTCGGATGGGCGAAAACTGAGGTCCCGGGTACACACTGACGTGCACGTAAAAGATACCTTCACAGTTAGAATTCGATATAAGAGTAGGCCGTAATGCCACTGTCAGATCAAATAATCACGTCTTACGATTCACAATATCGCGCGGATTCAATATGTGGTCTAAATATTGGCGTGCACGTAAAAGATCCCTTGACAGTTGGAATTCGATATAAGACTAAGAGTAGGCCGTAGTGCCGCTGTCCGGGCAAAACTTCCCTCCTAGCACACTGTATGGCGTATGCCTGTCTTCATTATTAGCCCTGTTCGGAGCAGAGGAGTAGGAAGTTAAACCTCATTTCATTTCATTTAGTTTTAAACGAGTGAAATAGAAGGGTAAATTGTGTTTTATTTACATCACTGTTTAAACATTGGTTGTGGTAACGTACAACACAAGGCCACGTGTTAAACATTCCTAGAATACTATAAAACAGCACAGTTGTAGATATAAAGATATATATGTATGTACCTGTATTGACTGACAGATCAAAGAATGACATGTATTACTTCATGTATTCACATTAATCATTTCAATATCATACCTTTAAAGGGGTGGTGGCGACTTTTCTACTCGTCACAAAATTCGTCATATTTTAGCCTCGGTTTCCAGTTGAATAAAATTAATGAGTAGCCTATCTCTCTCTATCTAGAGGTCCTGATACCATCTCTCATTTGAGATGTTATCACAGTAGGCTTACTCTTTCCAGAACATCAGATACCACCTATCATTTGGGGAATTCACATGATATTTACTTCTAGAGTATCAGATACAACGTCCCATTTGAGATGTTCACAAACTATGTTTGCTCTCTAGAAAACATATACCACTTTTCATTTGAGGTGTTATCATAGTATGCTACTCTTTCTAGAACATCTGATACCACTTACTATTTGAGAAATTCAAAGACTGTTTACTCTCTGGAACACATATACCACTTTTCATTTGGGGCGTTCAAATAGTATGCTTACTCTTTCCAGAACATCATATACAACTTGGATGAGTTAACATAGTATGCTTACTTTTTATAGAAGATCTTATTATACCACTTCTCATTGGAGTCTTTCACATAGTTTGTTAACTCTTTATTGGCTACCGGATACCAATTCTCATTTGAGGAGTTCGCATAGCATGCTTACTCTTTACAAAACACATTATACTACTTCCCATTCCAGGATTTCACGTAGCTAACAAAGAATGGTAGAAATAGAACTTTAACTAAGTAAAGTAACTAAGTCGTTGGTAGGCCTACATTTAATTCCGTTTGGCCTAATTCAACCTTTCAATCCATCATGAACATATGGCAGACATTACCTTTTGAAACAATAGAGTTGTATGAACCATTCAATTGTCAAAATAGTTTCTTTGTTGTTTTTACACAGAATATTGAAGTAATTACAGTAACGCTAGACACAACAATAAAAAAACTATTCTATTTTCGACCGAAGTGTGGACGCCATCTTTGCATCTGACAGAAGGTCGTCAGTGGGCCACCAATTCTACGTCTGGCAGACTGGTTACTCCTTAGAGGAGCAAATCGGGGATCTGGTGGGAGGGAGAGAGAGGGGGAGAGGGAGGAGAGAGGGAGGTTTAACGTCCACTCGACACAAACTATGTCATTTCAGATCTAACATATGGTTCAATTTTATGTAATAATTCGCTTGCGCGTTGGGGTATTTTAGCAGTTGGAAAAAAACCTACGAGGTCGACTTGTCACGTACAACCGGGGAGTCAAAAGCACACCAGTTCACTAAATACAATGACAAAACTTTATGATACAACGCGCACCAACGAACCATTTGGCCACCCCCTCCCCATTCGTTGCCGAGCAAAGGGTCGATCATGTTAATGTAGCATAAAGTTGTTTTGACAAATAATGTAACATAAGAAATAACCCCGCCGATATTTTACTTACAGGTTATAGTGTATATATTAACTATGACATATTCTGTATTCATGTTCACATAAAGACCTATAACCAGTCGATACACTTTTATAATAACATTCCTCAAATGCATTCACGTGAATTCAAACTTGTGTCTTGTTTTGGTAGACATTTTTTTAAAATATCGTTCAAATAACATACCAATCAAATGAATCAAAACGTTACTGGAATGCAACAATTAGTCGATTTTTTTTATTTGTCGTTAAATTATAAAAAATAAAAATAACAAAGACATTCTGACTCCCCATGTTATTAAATCTGTAAATAAAACTTTACAAAATGCGAGAGGCTATTCAAGTTTTTTTTAATCTTGACTCGCATTAAAGGTCGTTTTTTGTTTGATGTTTGAGAAATGTTTTCATCAAAGTAGAAAGGAAATGGGGTTTTACGTTCTACTTTTCTGCATTCAACGAGCTATTGAGGACGGACAGGGGAAAATTTCCCCCGGACAACGGCGGTCCCGCCTACTTTTGATCAAGGGATCCTTTACGTGCATGGCAATTTGGACACGGATGGATTTAGTCTTGTCGTCCCAACTAAACATCCAGACAACATTTTTCTGGGTTTTCTCCGCAAACGAATTATTGAAATTCAATTGAGCCATGTTATTGTTAGTCCCGAAATGAATTAGTGTGTGTTGAGTGGACGACTGTTACCCAATATCTCTCTCTCTCTCTCTCTCTCTCTCTCTCTCTCTATCTATCTCTCCCTCTCTCTTGGTCTACAACAAGGATCGCACTGTTTTTGTAAAAATATCAAATCATTTTACCACACAACCTCCAAAACTGGTTCCAGATATCAAAACGAATGCTACTAGCTGAGGGTTAACGTCGCTTCGACAATTGATGACATCGCAGACAAGAAAATCGAAAGTAAACGAAATGAAATGGTGATTTATGTCCTACTGATCTGCTCCTTCAGGGCTAATGAAGGCGGGCATACGCCATACAGTGTGCTAAGGGGGTAATTTTTCCAAGGCAGCTGCACTACGGCCTTCTCTTATATTCGGTGAAGCGTAGGCCTATAATAGTATATACTAGCTATGTATTGTATAGTGTAATATAATATAAGTATATACTATCTATGTGCATGTATTGTATATTATAATGAAGTACATGTACAAGTATATACTAGCTTTGTATTGTATGTATATGTTATTACATAAGTTTATACCAGATTATATATTGTGCATTATAACAAAGTATAAGTATAATATAGTACAAGTATATACTATAGCTAAGTACATGTATAAGTATAATAATATAGTGTTAACTATTGTGAGTGTATATATCATAACATATGCTGTCAATCATCTCATACACCACATGTTATATCACATGACCTATTTAATAAACATCGAATTGGTAACAGCGGTAAATAATACATTGCAATCCATGAACTTTTTTACTCTTGTGTACATGCAATTAGAAAAGTATTTTTAGTTCTATATTTAGAAATAGTTTTTTATAGAATACATCACAGTTATTATATTAAAGCTTGTTGGGTTATAAATGAACTATATTATAATAATGAATAACAACCTACATTTATAGTACATCCATGAGTAAGACAATAATAAACATCGATTCGTTAACACAACGGTAAATAATACATTTCAATCCATGACGCTAAAATATCATAAAATAAGATAAAATAAAATGGTTCCATGCGAAACGACAAGAGGCGTGATTGAATTGACATGAAATAAAATGGAATGGGGTTTTAAGATATCCGCACCATATTGTAATGATCTTTTGTAAACATTAAAGATGCATTATGTAAGATTTGATAAAGAGATGGCAATTCTCACTATAATAGTTAAACAATAGATAATGGGCTGAATTGGCATAAAATGGAATGGGGTTTTAACATATCCACGCCATATTGTAATGATCATTTGTAAACATTAAAGATGCATTATGTAAGATTTAGATAACGAGATGGCAGTTATCGTTAAAATAGATACAAAATATAAATACTGTATGATGAAAATTTCCGTCAAATTACTTCGTTCTACACTTAGGGCTGTTTGGATAAAAGTACTGTCTCAATTTTCATTGCTACTGCCCTTCTGTTGTTCTTTGTTAAATATCCTTTATCTTTACATTCTTGTTGTTATTGTTATGTTAACCCACGTAAATGGTTTCATTATAAATTTCATATATATTGTATGTATAAAAACTGTGTTCTGTTAAACAGAGACTCGATTATTCATTTATTGACTAAATATGATATAAGAAGCCCAAGGAAAGTTCTGCAAATCGGCCGATTGAGTTCTTGCATAATGCATCTTTAACCGGCTAAGTCACTTTATTTCGACCAGATCCATTGTACGTTGGAGTTGGACAGTACACGTTAAAAATCAATTAACGATCGTGCTGCCGGGGCAAAATACTATTCATCTGTGTAAATAGAAAATATGAAATCGTCCTTTGTTATTGACGACAACCTACGTGTTTTTTAATGTTTGTGTTGTATTTGTTGTGTACTCGGTGTCGAGCGGTTGACAGTCTCTCCTTCCACGGTATGCCACTACTCGGGGGGACAATGTCCGAGCGGTCCTAACTGGTCCATGCACGAAGTTTGTATATTGTGTTCAAAAATTATTAGAGCGCTTCAGATAGTTGCACAGAGATGGGGTTTAACGTCCACTCGACACAAACTAGGTCATTTCGGGACTAACATATGGTTCATTTTTGTTTCTATAATTTGCGTGCGCGTAGGGATCTTTAGCAGTGGTAGGAAACCGAAGGACCTGGAGAAAACCCATGAGGTTGGACAGGCGACCCGACTCCTTGGCACATACAACGGGGGAATCGAAACCTCGCCAGTTCAAAAAATGGCAGATCTTATACCCCTAGAACATATAGAATAGTGTTATTACAACATAGAAAACCGACATATAATATTATTGAACAAAAACATCTGCTCGCTTTCATCCAGTACACACAAAGGCTTGTAACAATTATTTTTTATGAAGGGTATTGTGATGAACACTAGCTACACTAACTCTTTCATAAAAAAAATAAACTCGTATTTCAGGTTTCTGTTATGGTTTATTGGATGGGCGGGTCAGTGGGTGTTGCTGTTGAGGGGTGGGGCAGATCTTTCGATTTGAATGTTCTTGATTCGTATCCCAGCGTGGGTCGAATACAATATTCGAGACGTGTAACACCCGGGTCTCGGTTGCTAGGGGTGGCCCGTGTGGAGCTCACAAGGAAAGTGGCATTAGTTCTTCTTATAGGATAGAAACGTCGTGGTTAATTCCGTAGAAGTTAGAATTGGAAAAACAGAAGACAGAAACGCCGCTGTCCGGGCCAAATCTCCCCTCACATCGTAAAAACAGAAATGGGGATTACCATGTTCTCGTTTCAAAATGACCGAAGTACTGTGATGCCGGAACATTAAACCGAGTCACTACCATGACGGAACATTAAACCGAACTACTGCTATATGTGAAAGAACATTAAACCAAACTACTGCTATGACGGAACATGAAACCTAGTTACTGCTATGACGGAACATTAAACCGAGTTACTACCTTGACGGAACTATAAAGCGAAGTACTGTTATGACCATCTTCCTGAAGCAACGGCCGCGAGATCAAGCCTTCTATTGAAGATGTGTTATGACGGAACATTAAACCAAAATATTGTAATGCAATCCGACCCTGTTATATTTTAGTTATGATTCATTGAACCAATAATGAAATGTTACCCGTCAATTGGTCGTATAGATATGTCAGATCAAATATAACCTATGTAAAATATGAATCAATCTATATGGCTAAAATACAATATGGTTATCCATTGATAGTAATACGTATACCAATAATTCTATGTTGAGTGTTTCTCTACCGAGTGATATTTAGTAGGAATTTGAGGCTTAATCCAACACATAAGGCCTGTCATTGAGTCACCTGGCGTGGTTTCGAATCACCGGTTGTACGTGACAAGAAGAGGGTCGCCTGTCCAGCCTTGTGGGTTTTCACCGGGTCCTCCGGTTTCCCCTACTGCTAAAGACCCCTACGCGACAGCGAATTATTGAAATAAAATTAAAACCATATGTTATTCCCGAATTGACCTAGTTTGTGTCGAGTGGACGTTAAACCCCATTCCTCTCTCTTTAATAGGAATTTGAGGCTTAACCCAACGCATACGACGAGAACTGAGATAAATTATTACCACTGACCTTTGTTACACAACCCGACTATAGAACACAGGGCACGATCAATCATAATATATATAATACCTATATCAAAACTTTCAAATATCAATAGATTTATAATAAAAAAAACTACCATAAAAAGGTTAGATAAATAAACATTGAATGACTTACCTGTAAAGTAATAACAGGTAAAAAAAATCCAATATAATCCTAAAATCCCAGGTATATTATTCAGGTAGATCCACAAGTAAAGCTACTACCATCGATGACAAGTGAAGGTATATATAATAACGACAAGCTATAGTAAGCCACACATACGCTCCCAGTACATACACGCGTCTATGATCTTTTATTGGTTCAAGTCTAGGCTATATACTAGTAGGCTACATACCGCTCGGTGTATCCACTACACCTATTGTAATTATGTCCCGTTCAAAGACCCTTCGTGTTTTTTGTTACAGTTGACCTCAGCCATAAGCTGCCCCCGGGGTCACGCTATATGAACGTAAGTACAAATAATGTCTCATTGAGAATTATCTATATAAGTCAAGCGTAAAGTATATTCATATCCAAGTGTATGTATTTTAATGTACTGTCTGTAACAACACGTGTTGTTGATGTGTTATATATATATATAGTAGATTTACAGGCAATAATAGACCTTAAAGGGACAATAACACCCTTGCTGGCTTATTCTAAATACTAGATTGTTAAGTGTCCTACCTGTTGTGTAAATTATTCATTAAAGATTGAGACATATTATTCAGTTACAACAAGAGTGTTATTGTCCCTTTAAAGGGGATTTATTTTAAAGTGGGAGCAGGGCATCTTCAGGGAGGGAGAGAAGTGGTGCTTAACGTCCACGTGACACAATTTAGGTCATTTCGGGACTAATATATTGTTTCAATTTTCATTTCAATAATTCGTTGGGCCCGGAGAATACCCACGAGGTAGGACGGGTGATCACGAACAACAGGGGAATCGAAACCACACCCATCGACTCAATAACAGACCTTATGATATTACGCGAACCCGGCTCTTTAACATCCGAGGGCTGGGGTGACTCATGAGTAAGACGTTGACTCGCTAACCTTGTATAGTTCCATGTTCAATCCCGGTATTGGCCGAGAAAGTTCATCCGGATTATCAGACGTGGTTTCCCCTTCTTATTGCCTGCCAAGTGATAGCGTATAGTTGTGCGGATGGGAGGACAAACCGAGTCTCATTAACATTGGCATGCACGTAAAAGAACCCTTGACATTTGAAATTCCATATCAGAGTAGACCGTTATGAAGCTGTACTCTGGGCAAAAGTGTCGTCGTAGTAACTGCATGACGTATGCTCGGTCGGGACAGAACAGTTGGATGTTAAACCCCCAGTTCATTTTATTTATTTTAAAGGCTCAACAAGCTGGAGTAGAAGTAAATCATATCGAATTCTTGGCCGAATATCCGGGCAAAAGCTCCCTGCCCACCGTCATTAGCTCAGAACAGTAGGACGTTAAACCACATTTTGTTTCATTTTATTTCCATTTCCCATACGTTAATCGCCCGATGTTGTGAACTGTGAAATTAATACAAAATGGCTATCGAATTACACGGTGGGAATATATAAGTAGCAACACGCCGAGTTGACAGGGATAATAGTGACAAGATGGCGCTAATATAAAAACATAAAGACACGTGATGAAAAAATGATATGTCATTATTCCCTTTTTTAAATGTTTCAAATGTCTCTAATATTTGGAAATCAAGATAAAGATGATAATATATATGAATATTCAAACAATATCATGCTGTTTTGACGTTTAATAAAATGTGAGAAAATGACACTAATTGATAATCTAATTACAATACAGATCTATATTTTGTTTCGTTTCTATTAAGATCTGACCACTGACCAGTTGTAGTAGAAGGTCGTGTCGGGTGGCATACGAGTGGCTTTGACCTTATGACGTAATAAGACATTGATTAATCAATCGGCGTTGATTTTTCTATTAGTTTACCCACAGTTCCGTACAAATCAAGTCAGAAACTCGACGTAACAGGTCGTTGCATTGGCTAATCCCTCACATTATCCACAACGCCGTTTATATAACAACTCGTCCAGATCCTATTTTGGTAAAGACAAATAAAACGAAATTTTGAACTATAAAAAACGAAACGAAATAAAATCTGTGTTTTAATCAGATTGCTTTTTTTTTTTTTTAAATAGAGATCACTGATAAGAGTATTATAATATATAGACTGATATTCTTTTTTTTTTCTTTCACCACTAGCGACTGCCTTTTTTCGGTGTAACATTTAAAGGAATGAATGAATGAATGAAATGGGGGTTAACGTCCTACTGTTAGGCACTTAACCTGAGCTAATTGAAGACGGGCATACGCCATACAATGTGCTATGATGGAAATGTTTGCCCGGGCAGCGGCGCTACGGCCTACTCTTATATCGAATTCCAACTGCCAAGGGATCTTTTACGTGCACTCTAATGTGTACACGGGACCTCGGTTTTTCGTCCCATCCGAACGACTAGGCAGCTGTCCTTGTCAGGCCCTCCTTCTGCATCACTGACAAGGGGAAATCACGTCGGAAAATCGAGATGAACTTTCTTGGCCAATGCAGGGATCGAACACCCGACCTCCAGGCTAGCGAACCAGCGCCTTATCCACTTGGCCACCGTGATCCCCCAACATTTAAAGGCTAACTGATAGTACTATTATCAAATTTAATTTTTGGTACTACGTAAATTATTGATTTTGTTTATGGCGTAGACAAGAGTCGTGTCTATAATTACTGTCATTGCTGATAGTGAACACATTAAAATAGCTGATGTGAAACAAATTCTGTTTCTAAAGCAGGATTTTTTTTATATTCATTTGATGAAATGATAAGAAATGACGTTTGGGCCTGTTTCTCACCGAAACAAAAATCCCTGAAACTTGTATTACTATTCACATTGTCTTTTTATAGTTCTAGATAGAGAGGGATCATTTATTTACAAGCCACAGAAACAAATCATTTCAGTTCAAGGGCAACCATTTTGACAGTGAATCGTTCATGCAGTTAACTTTATTTCACGGATCGGGGAAGAAATCTAATACCCGTATCTTTTGAAAATTACAAATGATAATATTTGTATTATAGCTTGTAGCTATAAGATTGTAAAAGATATAATTACTTTCTGATTTAACCAAGTTTTATTAAAGGCCCCATATCACTCTTGTTGTAACTGAATATGTCCATATCTTTATTGTGGTCAACAAATTGTACTATTTTACAATATTCCCATTAATTGATGATACAAATTTCATCTTAACACACCGAATTTAAACAATTCGAAAATTTCAAATACATGGTTTGAAAAGTTTTACGTTAAACTTTTCAAATGCAACTTGGATTTAAACATATTTCGAACCCCCTGGACAAGTAAAATAAGATGCAATGGATAATTTACACAACAGGTAGGACACTTAATCTAGTAGTTAGAATAAAGCTATTTTTTCTGGGCCTGTCAAGCCAGCAAGAGTGGTATTTTCCCTTTAAACAGACCAAAGGGATAGTCCTCGGGGCCGGGTGGGGTTAATAATAAGGAGGTGTGCCATTATTTCATGTGACGTGGTACGACACGACACTTGTACGTGAAAAGACGGGGGTTTTCTGTGGGTCGCCCCAAAATGTATTTAGCGTACGTTAAACACCCCTCTCTCTTTCTCTCTCGTGTCATTCTGTATTTTGGGTTTGCAATGAGGGGGATTGGGTGGTCGAATGGTTAGCGCGTGTGCGTTGTATCATAAGGTATTATTGAGTCTCGAAATGACCTAGTCTGTGTCGACTGGACGTCCCCCCCCCTCTATCGCCCTCTCGCTTTCTCACACACTCCTGTGCAGGAGATACCAGGAGATACCAGTAGACTAGGTTTACTATGGCAAGCCCACGTAGGCCTAATCGATTTCTTAGTTTTTTATAATTTCTCAAAACCTTTTTTTATGTTTTAATCTCTGTTATTTTGACTACTTCAGTGGTTATTTATGAAAGGTTTTCTCTTCAATGTGCTGACATTCGTTTGATTTGACAACGTTTTTGTTGTTTCTGTGACGTATGTATATGTGGTGTCCGTAGGTTTGTCTTGTGTAATCATTTATGTGTCGTACACTTACTATAGTTATGCTAAAGCTTTCAGTAGAAACTTTTCTAATTGTTGTTAATGGCGGTAAACCCGGTGAACTACTGGAGGCAACTGTAAGGAGTACTGTTTGTTTTGTAATCGGGTAGGAAGCTAGGGAAGGCACGAACTTGTGGTCTGTATCCTGAATCTACACCGCGAAAGTACGAGAGTTACCTCCCTCCAATAAAATAAAATACTTCATATACGCATGCGTGAATGTACACTTCCGCCACGCTATCGGTACGAGAAAAAAGAATATTTTGCAAAAACTAATAGGATAGATGAATTGATAGACATTAACCTTAATAATGGTGTCAATTGAAGAATTATACAAAAACTTTGGTGTCTTAGCAGACGCTAAAGAGAAGGCAGGCGAGGTATTCAATTTCAAATCAATGATAAATTTGACCTGTAAATTTTACCGGCGTCGTGTCGACGTTTTCTGTTTTCATTTCGTCCGATCTAAGTAAAAATGAAAACATTCTAAATTTAGTACAACGTGTCTCAATTAGATGGTAGATCATTATAACTAGCATTATGACAAGTGTAGTTTACACGGAAATAAGATCGCTTCTCACTTTGATCATTTAATTCATTGTATAAGTCTCAACAATTCGACCCTTAAAATTCTTCTTGAAGAAACTTGAAGAAACAAAATCAAACATTGATGTTTTTATGTAGGCCCAGGTCTTGGTCTAATGATAAAAGTGATAGTGATCCATGACCATTGGCTCTACACATTGGGCTTAATTATTTAAATAAGTGTTTACTCTATCTAGTTTCTTGTTATGTTATTAAGAAGCGGTCCTAATGTTACAGTGATGTAGGTCACCTTCTCCCCACATCCCTGTTCTGTTCAGCCAAGGTGATACCCCCCCCCCCCCCTGACACAAACACACCCCCTGAGCTTTGATTATTACGAAACAGTATTTGTTTGGCTGTTGATAATTCTGATTCTTGCATGGACTTGAACCATCGATTTGCATTTGCAACAAATTTCTCAGAGTACCGTAATCCGTATATGAAGATGGTTTCTTAACGCCAAAAGCAGAACAATCTTGAATGCTATGTTATTTAAAAATTAAATATAAATATTTTATTTTTTTTGTAGCATCAAGCTGAATATCTGCCAAAAGCAGAACAATCTTGAATGTTATTTTATTTAAAAATTGAATATATTTTTTTTTTGAAGCATCAAGCTGAATATCTTTCATTTATTGATGCCGTAAAGGGTGGAGCTGGAGAAAAGAGACTGGCATCACAGTTTATTACAAGATTCTTTAAATTTTTCCCTGATTGTGCTGCTAAAGCTGTGAATGCTCTGTTTGATTTGTGTGAAGACAATGATGTCAATGTAAGTATGGCTTTTGAACTCTGACCTAGAGGTGATTTTGAAAAAAATATCCATGGCTTCTAAACTATGGCATTAGACAATGAAATCGTGTTTCATGGCCAACTGGAGAAAGATAAAACTGTTTTAAATACAAATGAACAAAGTAGAGGATGATGACAGCATTCTGGATACAGAAATATCTACCATACTTTGAGAATAGATCTCTGATCTGAATTGCCACCATATTCAAAATTTAGGAGGTTTTGTAATTGTTCTACCCCGTTTTACATCTGACAAACACACAAAGACGAAATAAAGAGTTTTCAATTTCATGAAATGGAAGCGGAATAAATTCTTCTCAAAATTATCGAAGTATTCAAGTTAGTGTTTTCGACTAAGTGTTACTTTAGGACTTATGGTCAACTAGCTTTGTGTCTGTTCTCAAACAGAGCTAATTATAAAAGACGCGTAAGTTTAGTATGTGATGACAAATGATTAAGACTATAGTGTGTGTGAAATTGTTTTAAACAATGTCAGAAAATATTATGCACCCTGGATGAAGGCCCGTATATGTTGAGGCCCTAGGGGTTCAGCCTTCCAAGTATATATATGTAAATCTGGCCATAATGCATTCTCAGATTTAAATTAAGAATTTTGAATTTACTCAAAATCCAATTACTGTGTATGAGAAATATCTTAGATCCAGAAACGCATACCATTGCAAATAGTCTCTTATTGATGTATTTGATACATTAAAACAACAAATATTGTATAAAGGGCTGTATTTTAGTTAAAATAAGGTGAACAATTTTGAGTAAATTCTTAACCTAAGCCTGTGAATGCTTCGTGAACTAGGGACCTTGTACTAGGTGCAAATGACTATCAGCATCTGAACATAATGTTTTATAAGGACAGGAGAACCCTCGTCGAAACGTCGCTGAAATAAACTCTTCAAGTAACTTGTATTCCATATAATTGTGTCATGTGTTATTCTCATCCAGTTACTAAATGCCACTAAAACAATAATGATTGATACTATAATTATAGATACGTAAACAAGCTATTAAAGATCTACCAAATGTTTGTAAAGTTCAGCCAGAACAAGTTACCAAGATATCGGGAGCGTTAACACAGTTATTAGCTTGTGAAGATCAAGGGGAGATAAGCATGGTTCAATCATCGATTCTCAGTCTCTTTGCCATCAATGCTAAAGGTAATGAATTTTCTCAATTAGTAATATTTGTTTTTGATTCAAACAGTTTTAAAGATACAGCCAAAAGCCTAATATATAATTATTTGTTAATCTACAAGGAAAACCAGTGAATGAGATTCATTGTAGTCAAGGTTTTATTGGTAGCTTTTTTAATGAAATGGAGTTTAACATCCTACTGAGCCTATTTAATGAAATGGAGTTTGACGTTCTACTGAGCTTTAAGGATACATTATGTAAGATTTAGAAAAAGAGCTGACAGTTCTCACTATAATAGTTAAAAACTAGATAATGTAAAGGTAATTCGTTGAAAATTTCAGTCACATTGATCCACTACGAATTGTGATATCAGCTTTGTACACATTTCCTTCTAGCCTCGTTCATCATTACTAAAATTAGTATGTTAAAAAGCATAGTTTAGATTATCGACTCTTTTGATTTAATTATCAATGATAATTGTAAACATTCAGATGAAGAGAAAATTATGTCCAGGGAAAGAATTAACTTTGGGAGAATCTTATGTTTAAGTCATGCTTAATGTATTTCAGGTACGTTACAAGGATTATTTGATCAGATTGTCGGAGATCACGAGGAGGACGATGTTTTAAGAGACAGAGTTTTAAAATTTCTAACAACAAAATTAAAAACTTTATCAGAAGAAACCCTGGATAAAGATGCTGAAGAGTTTGTTCTTTCTAGTTGTAAAAAGGTTGGTTATAATAAACTTTTATTTGTATAAAAATATAAAAACATCTGATAAAAACATGCTAAATAAACGTCAAACAAAGTGTTGTGTCAGTTATTTTCTTTAGATTTTCAAACTGAATTAATCTGATTAAGATAAAAATTGTTTGGTTTTATAATACTTTCGATGAACTCTACTACAGCAAACATTTGATTAATCAATCGAACGTTAATGTTTCTAGCTGGTTACCCACAGTTCAGGGTACCTCACGCAAAGAACTGGCTGTAACAGACTGTTTCATTGGCTAATCCCTCACATCATCCAGAACTTGGGTTTTATAATCATAGCGTAGTAATGGTAAAGACAAGTGAAATGAAATTTTAAACTTTAAAACAAAGAGGAAAAGAAACTAGATCTGTGTTCTTATCAGATTGAACCTGAATTACATGTATAATTAAAAACAAATATGTACAAATCCTGGATTGACAAATCTACCCCCTGGGTCTGGGTTGGTAAGATTTGCCCCTTGGTTAAAAAAAACCCTAATTGGTTTCCACCTGCCCAATGTATACTGTTTTCTAATTGTAGATTATATTACAGGTTTTAAAAGATGAGGGGGGTTGGGGTGGCCTAGTGGTCTAGAGTGCTGCGCTTCGACCTCTAGCTGGCCGGTCACCTCTGGCTTGCGGCTGTGGTTTTGAGCCCTAGTGTGAACGTATGTGACATGGAGATAGGGGCGCCTTCTCAATCTTGTGGGTTTCCTCCTGGCACTCCGGTTTACTCCCATTGCGAAAGACCCCTACGCGCAAGGGAATGATTGCAATAAAAAATGAAAACTATACGTTAGTCCCAAAATGACCTAGTTTGTGTCAAGTGGACGTTAAACCCCATTTCTCTCTCTCTCTCTTTAGAAGATGAGTTAATTATATATTACAGGTTTTAGAAGATGTTACTAAAGATGAGTTTATTATGATTATGGATTTATTACGATCTTTAAGAATAATGAAAACTGTTCAGAGTCGTCAGAGTTTAGTAGAGATCGTAACAACACAAGCAGAACTTGATGAAACATTAGATGTAAGTGTATTTTATATTCATAATATAAATAAGATTGTCTGGTGAAAGTAATTACCGACTGTTCAGTTTGTATTTCAGGTAGTCTTGTAGATGAAATGGGGGGGGGGGGGATTGGAAGTTGAGGGAAAACCCCATTTGCAAAAAATACTTCACTCATAATTAAAAACAAAACAATGAATTATTTCAAAGTGGGTGAAGGTTCTGGTGTATAAATGAGGGTTTATTGTTATTGTAATACTCATGTTTAGCTGTAAATAAAGTTGTATTTAAATATTTTAGCTGACAGATGCTGAAAGTGTTGATAGATTGATCCAGTGTATTAAAACAGCTTCACCGTTATTCTCAGTAAGTCTCAACAATAAAACTTCTCAATAACTCTGATCTTTTTAACATAGTTTACTCGGTTTCCTAGCAGAGTCGGTGTTATAACCTCTGTGACAACCATCGGGATTAAAATTTCTATCTATGACAACCATCAGTATCCACTAGGGATCTGGTATCCTTTAACTTGGTTGTTTTGCCGTTTAATTAATATATTAGCCTTTAATTTCAAAGCATCCTTTGATAATTGATAATAACCCTTTAAATTTCAAAAATGGTTTAATTAATACTATGGCTTAATTTAATGGTGCACCATTTAATTTCTCAGAGAGGGGTTTAGAAATGGATGACCCATTTAATTATCTAAAGCCTTTAATAACAAGCTGAGCAGAAATTAAATGGTGTACCATTAAATTAAGCCATAGTACTAATTAAACCATTTTTGAAATTTAAAGGGTTATCAATTTTAAAAGGATGTTTTGAAATTAAAGGCTATTATATTAATTAAAAAGCAAAACAACCAAGTTAAAGGATACCAGATCCCTAGTAATCATAACTATAACCTCTATAGCAACCATCAGTATTATTAATCTCTATGGTAACCATCAGTATTATAATCTCTATGACAACCATCGATATAATAACCTTATGACAACCATCAGTATTACCATCTATATGACAACCATCGATGTTATAATCTCTATTACAACCATCAGTATTATAACCTCTATGACAACCATCAGTATTATCATCTCTATGACAACCATCGATATTGTAATCTCTATTACAACCATCAGTATTCTAACCTCTATGACAACCATCGATATTATAATCTCTATTACAACCATCAGTATTATAACCTCTATGACAACCATCGATATTATAATCTCTATTACAACCATCAGTATTATAACCTCTATGACAACCATCAGTATTATAATCTCTATGACAACCATCAGTATTATAATCTCTATGACAACCATCAGTATTATAATTTCTATGACAACCATCAGTATATTATAATCTCTATGACAACCATCAGTATTATCATCTCTATGACAATCATCGATATTATAATCTCTATTACAACCATCAGTATTATAACCTCTATGACAACCATCAGTATTATAACCTCTATGACAACCATCAGTATTATAACCTCTATGACAACCATCAGTATTATATCCTCTATGACAACTGTCATGATCATTTCGATGGAAATTATTGGTGTTATAATGTCAATGAAAGCTGTGGGATGATTATAATCGCTATAGCAACTGTTATCATTTCTATGTCAACTGTCGGTATCATCTCCATGACAACTGTCTATATATTATAATCTCTATGACCAATTGTCTATTACAGAAAAATGTACATTCTAAAGTATTTGTGGAGTATATTTGTGATCATGTTTTACCCAACTTATCTGATATCACGAGTCCTGAAGGTGGTAACATACAGTTAGATATTCTCAAAATACTCAGTGAAATATCAGAATTTGCTGGAGAAATTGACGAACCTAACGCCCGAATTGAGAAATTATATAACAGACTAATAGTAAGTTATCGTTTTTGTCTTTATCTTAAGAAGTTCAGTGTTTCCATAAGATTATGTCTTTTCATTTGTTAGAGTGATGCAGGAAAGAAGGCCTGACAAGGGAAACTGTCTAGTCGTTGGATGGGACGAAAAACCGAGGTCCAATGTACATATTGTCGTGCATGTAAAAGATCCCTTGGCAGTTGGAATTCGATATAAGTGTAGGTCTTGTGTCGCTGTCTGGGAAAGATTTCCCTTATGGCACACAGTGTGGGGTATGCCTGTCTTCATAGCCAAGTTCGTAGCAGAACAGTAGTAAAATATGCCAATGCTGATTCAGGCCTTTACAGATGTTGCTAAAACTCATGTTAAGACATGTGTACTCAGTCTTTCCTATAGTATGCATGTACCATAATTTAGATATTGTTGTTTATTTTATAGGCTTACATGCCCTTACCACCTTCAGAAGAGAATGATGCCCCAGCAGCTGCAAATGAAGAACCAAAATTAGAATTCTCCTACGTTGAATGTTTGATGTTCTCCTTTCATCAGTTATGTTCCAGATCTCCAGGATTTTTAACAGACGAAGATAATGCCGACAGACTTAAAGATTTCAGAATACGGTTTGTTTACTTTTGTTGTATACAATAAAATCAATTCTCTTATTATTGGGGAGTCACGATGGCAAGGTGGGAAAGAGGCTGGCTTGCTAGTCTGAAATTACGTGTTCAATACCTGCATTTGCCAGAAAGTTAATCAGGGTTTTCCGTCATGGTTTCCCTCTGTCAGTGGAGCAGAATGGACGGCCTGACAAGGACAGTTATGTAGTGATTCAGATGTGATGTAAAACAGATTCCGTGTATACATTGGCGTGCATGTAAAAGATCCCCTGGCAGTTAGAATTAAATGTAAGAGTAGGCCATAGTGCTACTGCCCTTGCAAAATTTTCCCTATAGCACACTGTATGGGGTATGCCCATCTTCATTAGCCCAGTTGGAGCAGAACAGTAGCACGTTAAACCCCATTTCATTTCTCTCATGTAGTAAACTGTCTTTTACAAGAGGAATCTTTTACCCTTGTTCTGTAAATCTCAAAAAATGATATGTGTTTTACAGAAGTTGTCAGTCCTTTGTAGTCAGTTCAACACTCATATAAATTGCTGCTCCCATCCGTCCTCTGAATAGAATGTTTTTCAAAACATTTTTTAAGCCACCTTCAAAATATCGGTAGTCAATACCTGACTACCAAACTACCAATCGACATATTGATATTTCCCTGAATTAAAATTCATTCTGTTTCTTTTTTTAAGTTCATTGTTTTTTAAAAGTTCATTATTTTGTTGTTAGGTTACAGTATTTTGCGAGAGGTGTACAGATATATATCAAACAGTTACGAGCCGCATTACAGGGAAAATCTGGAGAAACACTAAAAACAGACGAGGTAAAATCATTAATTAATTTTCATCAACATTTATACTAGGCTACGATGAGAAACGTCAAGATTCTTTTCCATCACTCCACTAGCCGGTGTGGTTTGTACTTGACAGGGGTGCAAAGGGGGGGGATGTCCTGTCAAACTGCAACGTCTAGTCTTGATATGTTGATTACTCTGTTTTTTTGTTGAGTAGTCTGAGGGGGTCGTGGTGGCTCCTAGGGTTAGATGATGGCTCACAAACTTGATCCAGAAACACACAACTTTGCACATAGTTTCTTTTTAATGTATTTGATAAATTAAAACAACAAATGCTTTATAAAGGACTTTATTTTTGTTAAAATAAGGCACACCATTTTGGTAACAAAAAGATATTAATAAGTTGTATAAACATTTGTTTGATCCTTTGCAATGAAATCGGTTGAAACTAACTTAAAAAACAAGGCCCTGTGTCAAATATGAGCAGGACATTGTGCCCTCTCAGGGCAAATTTCCCTCATAACCAGTGTTCATTTACCCTGTCAGTGTAGAAAAGTAGGATGTTAAACCCTGTTTAATATATTCCATTATCTGATGTTTTCTATTTTTACAGAATAAAATAAAGGTTGTAGCTTTAAAGATCACGTCAAATATCAACACATTAATAAAAGATTTATTTCATAATCCACCTACTTATAAAGTGTCTATAACTCTGTCCTGGAAACCTATAACAGTAAGTAATTTGTTCTAACATAAATATGTGTTATTCTTATAGTTTATGCATTCAAAGGGGTCACATGTGCATAATTGACAAAAGATTTGTTCTATGTATCAGCTGTTAGGATTACCTGCATTGGCCAACAACGTTTATCCAAATTTTCCTTCGGGGTTTCTCTTTGTCAGTAATGCAGGTTGGGAGGCCTGGCAAAGACAGTGTCTAGTCGTTCAGTGGGATGAAAAAACCGATGTGCTCTGTACAGATTGGCATACACGTAAAAGATCCCTTGGCAGTTTAAATTCGATATAAGAGTATGACGTATCCCCATCTTCATTAGCCCAGTTTAGAAGCAGAACAGTAGGACGTTAAACCCCATTTCATTTTTGCTCGGATTAGTTGGTGTGATCTATCTGTCTTTAGCATTTGAAAACAAGTACTGGTGAAAGCACCTATTTCAAAGCCACTATTGGTGCTCATAGGGTTCTACGGGTTAAAGTAACTATAGGACACATTGACATGCACATAAAAACCTTTGACAGTTGGAATTTAAAATAAGAGTATGGTGTGGTGCCAATATCGGGCAATATCCCCCTCATAGCACATTGTATGGCGTATCCCCCAATTTTTCACTACCATCAATTGTTGCCAGTTACTCAAACAATAAACATCAGCACCAGAGATATTTATAACATTCCTAGTTTTGAAGGTGAAGAATAATTTTTAAATCTGTATGTTAAAGATACATTATGGGGGATTAGATATAGAACTGGTAGTTCTAACTTTAATAGTTAAAAACTAGATAATATAAAGGGAATATGCTGAAAATTTCAGTCAGATTGATCCACTCTGAACCAAGATGTTAGCGATTGAATTTTTGGTCTAGCCTCGTTACTAAAGTCAGTACAATAAAAATGGTGAATGAAAGTTGAGCAACAAATTGGATCCTAATTCAGTAAATATCTCAGTCTAGCATAGACATTGAGAGTTGATTATGGTTTGGATAGGTCAATTAATGTCTAATTAAAAATTTGTATAACATTTCAGGCCTAAAGAAAGACCTGCAAATAAGCAGATTTACCTCTTACATAATGTAGTTTTAATAAAATTGATTGTTTTTTTGTAGCCAAAAGCTGCTGCTAACCCTACTACCACAACTACAGCTACAGCGGGGTGAGTTGACTAGTTATATTTAATACTGGGAAAGAATGTCTACTGTTAGTAACAGACAGAAATGACAAATGGTTGTTTTAGATCATAAGAACTGTCATTGATGGGCATGGTTTCAATTCCAAGAGTAGAGTTACCTGTCCAACCTGGTGGGTTTTCGCTGGTTTCCTGTCATTGCTAAGGCCACACAAAATAAATGTCTTGTTTCTCGGGCAACTGACAGCTGAAACTGTAGGGAGGGAGGGCGGTTTCTTTTTTTTTTTACTCATTGATGGTGCAAAATAAAATTTGGCTATTGCTGAAAATTGTTTTTTTTTTTAATTAGAAAGTCATTACTTGTTTACGTTTTTGCTTTCCGTTATATTCAACTTTATTGTACATACTTAAAACATAAACCCAAAATCAAGTCTACTAAAACACTGAGACTGAACACTGACTGAAAGGAAAATAATTATTCATATTTAATTCACATAATTAAAATTGGTTTAAAATAAAATTCCATACGACTATGTAGCCTAATAGCCCTCCATAAAGACAACAATATTTTTAAAAACTAAGCCTCTATCACCAGGTGTATCAAAAATAATAATCATGGTAAACAGTACTTAAAACTAAATCTAGTATCGCCGGTTTATTTATAATTATTTACCGAATTCCAACCAATGCATGTCAGACCGTGTCATCGTTATTGGAGATTGCCGGAAATACTGTTTCTTGGGATATTCGGTGTGTTTCTCAGGATATTCGGTGTTCTATCCAGTGTTTATATTGAATGACTATTTAAATCTAACTAACAACTTGGTCGGTAAAACCATCAAATGGGTAATCCAATTATTATTTTCCGGATTATCAAAACTACCGTAAATGTGCTAATAATGACCCAGATTCTAAGGTATGCATTATGACGACTATCGTCATCGTATCGTATTCTTAGCCGCAAGTTATAATTAATTAACCTATTCTACGGTTCATTGTTTTATCAATAGGATTTTCCAAACAAGGACCGACTGAAGCCGGCAATAATGAGCCGATTAAGATCGAATGATTGAAATATTGTCGCCAATGACTTTTAACACGAATCAAATTCTAGTTTATCAGGGGAGGTAATAAGCATCACGTGATACAAGATGGAGGTTCTTTCGATATCAATAAAAAAGGCAAATCTGCCAAACTTCGCCATTGTTCGGATAAAAAAGACAGCATGTTCATCTGAATCAGTTTTGATACATTTGAATGGATATACATGTATGGCGGATGTAGGTACATGCGGGATATTTTTTTTACGACTTGCTTGTCGATGTGCGGGCGGGCGTTACATATTTATTTTTTTTCATCAAGACTAATAAATAGACTGCACGCGCAACCAATTTTGCGTGCGGGCGGTGCCCGAGAAACAAGTTATTTTATTTGTGTTGCCTAAAGACTCTATGTGAACGTGAACTATTGAAGTAAAATTGTAAGATATGCTAGCCCCAAAATGATCCTTCTCTTCAGCCTCCAGACTCTTCTTCATATTGCAGCTACAACCCTTGTTTATTAAACAACTATTTTCCACTGTCAAAGCTATAACCCTTGATTAAATATTTGTATCAAATGTATTGATTTTAAAATTTCCGGTAATTACTGTTATGGCCCTTATTGAATCGAGTTGATGCTGTATTGGTTAAAATTATCATTCGATTAACTTGAAATCTATACACAGTTATACTTAATTAAACTGGGGGATCACGGTGGCTAAGTGGATAAGGCGCTAGCCTGGAGGTTGAGTGTTCGATCCCTGCATTGGCCGAGAAAGTTCATCTCGATTTCCGGCGTGATTTCCCCTTTTTAGTGATGCAGAAGGAGGGCCTGACAAGGACAGCTGCCTAGTCGTTCGGATGGGACGGAAAACCGAGGTCCCGTGTACAAATTGGAGTGCACGTAAAAAATCCCTTGGCAGTTGGAATTCGATATAAGAGTAGGTCGTAGCGCCGCTGCCCGGGCAAAATTTCCCTCATTGCACACTGTGGCGTATGCCCGTCTTCAATTAGCCCAGGTTAGGTGCTTAAACGTAGGACGTTAAACCCCATTTCAATCAATTCAACTTAATTAAATTGAATTCATGAGACACAGAGAAATTAATTGAGTTTATAAAATCCCTTGGCAGTTGGAATTCGATATAAGAGTAGGTCGTAGCGCCGCTGCCCGGGCAAAATTTCCCTCATTGCACACTGTGGCGTATGCCCGTCTTCAATTAGCCCAGGTTAGGTGCTTAAACGTAGGACGTTAAACCCCATTTCAATCAATTCAACTTAATTAAATTGAATTCATGAGACACAGAGAAATTAATTGAGTTTATAAAATTTCTGATAATTACTGTTGGTGCCCTTTAATCAATTTGAAAAATGGTGATTTTTTTTTTTCAGTCAAAAGAGAATCAATCCTATAACATTTGAATCAAATGGTGCTGGAGGAAAAAAAGTCAACAAGAATCCTCGAGAATTATATTCACCACCAGGTGGGAAATTTAGTGAAAAAGCAGGTAATTTTGTTGGTAAGTTTCATGTAATAACTTACGTCAAACTTTGCCGACATATTGAAGAACCATTGTTGTGGGTTGGAATTTGAAATAAGAATTAGCTGTTCAAGAAATGTCTTTGATCCAGAAACTTAGTTTCTTATTGATGTATTCGATAAATTAAAACAATAAAAATTTATATACAGCTGTCTTTGAGTTAAAAAAAGACAAACAATTTTGAGTAAATTCTTAAAAAATCAGGGCCTGAATAATTTTTGTATTGCCTTATTGTCAATCATATCTTATTGAATATTTCTATTTATTTGCAGCCAATCGGAATCGAGGTGGCAACGGTGGAGGGGGATATAGAGGGCGTGGTGGAGGAAGAAATCGAGGAAGAGGTTTCCGTAGATATTAAACGTCATCACAACACTACTACGGATATCATTTCATCGTGTAGATATTTTCATTTTAAAGACTGTATTCATTTTAAAGACTGTATTCATTTTAAAGACTGTATTCACAAAAACTGTGTTTTATTGAACACCATGTTGAGTCATGTGACCATGTCATTTGACCATTTCTATGTGGATGTTAATATTATAATTACAACCTCATCAACACCTGGTAGTCTTAATTTCATCAGACGTCTGTTCAACTTTTTATAATATTTAGATAACGATGGTAGCGATTTGGATCCATAGGCTCTTCAAATTGGTAAGATCATTGAAATATAACATTGGTAAGATCATTTAAAAACTATCAACTGAAAACAGTAAATACACAGTTTTATCCGAACTTGTCTGATGTCACCAATTCCAGTTATTTGTAAAATTGACGAACCTAAAGCCGGAATAGAGAAAAAATTTAATGATGTCATAACCAATTCTTTTGATACAGTTGGCTCTTTTAATTCAGACTCTAATCTTAATTTTGTTCAAAGGTTGATTTAAATAGTCGCCGACATCGTTATCTTTTATTAGAATGTGAAAACACCTGGACCATGCTGATTTAATAGAATAAAAATATTTGTGGCATTTATCATTTAAACAATTATTATTGTTCCATTCATAATACATTTTGGTTAGCAAATATCTCATAATTTCACAACTTTTCATATTTTTGTATTATTATTATTCATCATATGGAGGGAGAAATATTCTGCATGAAGGATATTTTCGTATCAAAATTTTGTGTCTGGTTTCATTCAAAAATATGTTGACTGGATACTTGGCCAGACATTTGACATTATATACTCTAAAATATATGATCCACAAAATACAGTTCTATATTTTTATTCAGACGTTTCGATGGTTATCTGCATTTAATATGCACAATAAGGTATTTTGGGAGTTTCCCAAGAAATTAATTTAAAGTTGCTGCTTTAAAATTATCACAATAACTTATTTCTCTGATGGATGATTAGCATGAGGCAAGGAAGGTATGCTTACTCTTACTCTTTATTTCTAGAACACCTGATAACACTTAATCTATGATATTGCTAGTGTTGTACATAAGACATAGTATAGTAACTCTTTCTAGAACATCTTATACCACTACCCATTTATTTGGGAATGTGACTCGTTTGAGACCAGGTTTTAGTTTCTGTCGAAAGGTCTATTGTGTTCAATAGTGTATAGAATCTTATTGACAGCAACCATGTAAATTACATCCTCGATATCCCCAGTGGTCTAATTCTGTTTTACTCTAACCCCTGAGTTCATCCATAAGGTATTCACATATTCAAATTATCTGCCCTTGATCATAGCTTGATTCTATGAACCAATCAAAAGACAGTTTACAAACTAGCTTTAGTCTCATTGCTTATGTTTACAACAATATGGCAACTTCCTTTGTATTTAACAATATTTTGGAATGGCCAATAAAAACAGCAAGGGTAGATAATTTGAATATGTGTCTTCCCCCATGGATGAACCCAGGGTTTTCTGCAGTAGAGCGGAATGAGACCACTGAAGATACTGAGGATGGGTAAATTAGAGTAAATAAAGGTGTGTGTTTTTATTTCATAGTTTATTGGAAAGGGTTAAAGTAGAGGCTAGTTTTTAACTTTTCTTCGAATGTTTAATACACTGAAAGGAATTGTCCCATTTTTGGACTGGGACTGATATTCCTTAGAAATTCATCTATTACAATATCCTATTATCAGGGGATGCACAATCTCTAGAACAGCGGCATTTATACGTATTTATTTCACAACAAATTACTTTTATTATGAGCAGTTTTATGTACAATTATTTAATTTTAATTTCCTGTCAGTAATTCCATTAAAGTAAAATGTTTCAATCCACCGGGTTTACATATGATAGAAATGATTTAATTGAGTAAAAAAAGTTTATCATTGAACTTAATATATCACATGTAAAACTGGTGGATAGAAGAATTGCCCTTTAACTGACAGATTGATATTGACTGGCTAAATCACAACAAAAATAAAACATTTAAAGACTTCTTTAAAAAGGTTTTAAAGCATGAGAAATATATACCTGTAGTCTAATAATGACCAAATTTTACATAGAAATCTAGTTATTTTATCATGTGGTTTATTTACATAGAAATCTAGTTATAAACGTGGGAAATATACCGGTAGTTTAATGAAGACCAAATTATACCAAGAAACATCACTTATAAAACTGGTGTATGGCAGTTGTTCCCTGTTAACTATTAGTTGTTCCCTGTTAACTATTAATTTTATCATGGGTTTTATAAATATGGGAAATGAAGACCAAATTTTACAAAGAAATCATCACATGTAAAACTGGTTTATGATAGAAATTCCCTTTAAAGGGATAACTAGTTATTTTATCATGTTTATAAAACTGATCTATTAATAGAAATCATCACTTGTAACTAGTGTATGGTAGAACTTCCCTTTAACTGATAACTGGGTATTTTATCATGTTGTTCATAAAAATGACCTATTAATTGATGTTTGTGCTAATCATAGTGTTCTTAAACATCTCATTACTTGTAATATAATTAAATAATCTTATTATGTAAAATAATAAAAAATATATATAAATAAACATTGTCTTATATTATTCAAGGGGATCACAGTGGCCAAGTGGGTCAGACGCTGGCTTGCTAGTCTGGAGGTCGGATATTTGATCCCTGCATTGGCCGAGAAAGTTCATCCAGATTTGGTTTTCCCTGGTCAGTGATGCAGGATGGGTGGCCTGACAAGGACAGCTGTTTAGTCATTCGGTTGGGTTAAAAAAAACAAGGTCCTGTGTAAAATTGGTGTAAACGTGGAATTCGATATAAGCCCAATTAAGAACAGAACAGTAGGATGTTAAACACCATTTCATTTCTATATTATCCAGGTTGTCGTTGGATGGCCAAATGTATTATTGAGTCAACTGGTGTGGTTTCGAATTCCCTGTTGTATGTGACAAGAGTAAGGTCGCCTGTCTAACCTCGTGGGTTTTCTCCCACTGCTAATGTAGAGAATATAGACCTCTACACACAAGCTGATTATTGAAATGAAATTAACCATTTTTAATACGAATTGACCTTGTTTTTGTTGAGTCGATGTTAAACCACATTTCGCTTTCTATATATTTTCCTGGTTGGTCAACATGCTCCTTTCCAAATAAATTGACCACCTGGTATACTATGTGTGGTTTAATGGTCGAGAGCGAGACATTTTAAGTAATATATCGCTACTGCATGAGGCGTTACAGAGTGTTGTTTCCATATATTACCTGATGTCTGGATGGAAAGCTGGATGGTAACTAATTGATATTTCTGTAAAGGGGGGGGGGGGGGCTGACAACTCTGGAAATCATGATCTCAATGCTTCCCACCAAATTTTAACAGAATTCTTTAGCCAGGTTCTTCATCTTACTCCCATTGTTAAACACATCCCTACACTGTAACACTTGTATCGTTTAAAACAGGGTTTTTACCGCTAGAAAGTATGCATAGTTACTTGCTACATGCAAATATATTTTGAAATAAAAATTACCATGTTAGCCCCAAAACAACTCAGTTTGTGTCAAGTGGATGTTAACCCAAGCTCTCTCTCTCTCTTTCCTTGTTCTGCTTTAAGCATGTACTGGTACAGTCAATTATGGAGGAAAATGGTAATATTTAATTTTATTCCACAAATATCAAAATAATTCATATAAAGAACAACAATATACATACTAGACATAATAAAAAACAACTACTCTATGTATATATAACAACAAAATAAATACTGGATGTAATAAACAATGACTATGTAACAACTTTCAACAATATAAATACTGAATTGGAATATAAAAATATTATGTACAATATCACAGATTGTAATAAATAGATCTTATTAATCATCCTCCATCATATCCCCACATATTCTTAAAATCACAGATTGTATTAAATGGAAATTATTTTTAAAATCACAAAAATCTTAATATCCTAACCCACATATTCTTAATACTTTTAAGGATGCATTTGTTGGAGTGAAATCTGTCTATTAGACAGTCGGTATTCAATGCAGGTATTTAATGCAGGATCGCAATGTAATAATCTAATTTAAAATTGATAATCAAGACTTTGTTCATTATCGTAACAAAGGTATCAATGAAAATCAAGACTACAACATTCCTAAAACAGTCACAACTTCGCTCAGTATGAAGTAATTTGATAAACAATTTTTAACAGAAGTGAAAATACTCCATGTGTGTATTCAGTAATACGTCAAGTAATTTGGTTGACCAATGGGAGGTAAGATAGCATGTTGACTTGGTATTGAACCCTGGGATATGTGTGAATGACTCCATGCCACCGGACTTGAGGCATTTGATTTAAGTGTAATCGTCGACTTTCCCATCTCAGATCGGCCCGGTGGATTAGCAGATGGTTTCACTCTTTTGGTGATTGCACGAATTAAATCACGGGCATGTTTCAAACTGTAGGCTGAAAAATTCAAAAAAAATCAAACCATTATAGTTAGTCATTTGACAATTCATTTAACAGGTTTGAATTATTATTCTAATAAATTATCAAAAAACTGAGGATGAAAGCAAAATATTAAAATTCAACATGTCTGTTAAGGGGGATTGGATGGCCAAATAAGGTCGGTCATTGAGTCAACTTGCGTGGTTAAAATTCGGTTGCATGTGACAAGAGTAGTAGGGTCGCCTGTCCAACCTCATAGGTTTTCTCCGGGTACTCTGGTTTCCTACCATTGCTAAAGACGCCTTAGTGCAAGCGAATTGTTGAAATAAAATTGAACCATATATTAGTCCCGAAATGACTTAGTTTGTGTCAAGTGGACAGTAAACCTTTCTTCTGGTTACCTTACTTACAATCCTATCTGTCTCACAACTGGTAACCTTTCTTACAGTTCTACCTGTTTGACACCTGGTATCCTTTATTGGAGGATTAACCCATTATTGAATGTTTCCTGTTCATTAATTACAATATTAAACATGAATATAAAAATAAAGTGAGACCAAGTACGAACAATCTAAACCATTGGACAAAATTCAAAGTCCTAAAAAATGGCAAAATAGTGCAATCAGGCAAATGAGTGAAATCAGCATATCTTATTTTTACCTTTTAATCTTGCTTTAACGTCTTCTGTAAAATATCCGGATTCCACCCATTCCTCAAAATCTACGATATAGTCAAACGCTGTTAGTCCTAAAAACAAATAAAAAACAAACATAACGTCCATTATAATTGTATATATTTCACTCATTTTTTCAAGTAAGAAAAATTGTGATTGGTCTGGCGTCAACCAAATGTCAGAAACATGTCATCTAGAACTGGGAAAAAATCTGTATGTCTTAATCTTATACAGTGGAGTTGGGTGTCCAAGAATTTGACACGTGTATTCTAAATCATAAGTTTTGAATCAATGTGACTGCTACTGGCCATGGCCTGTGTAGAGATGAAATGAAATGAAATGGGAGTTTAACGTCCTACTATTCTGCTCCTAAACTGGGCTAATGAAGACAAACATAAGCCATACAGTGTGCTTTGAGGAAAATTTTGCACTGGCAACGGTGCTACGGCCAATTCTTATATCGAATTCCAACTGCCAAGGGATCTTTTACATGCAAGCCAATGTGTACACTGGACCTCAGTTTTCCATCCCATCCGAACGACTAGACAGCTCTCCTTGTCAGGCCCTCCATCCTGCATCACTGACAAGGGGAAACCATGCCTGAAAACCTGGATGAACTTTCTCAGACAATGCAGCGATCGAACACCCTAACCTCCGTTATCCTGGTAGAGATTCTCTGAGACACAATAACTATGGTTGGATTAGTCAATATTCCCAAATTTCAAAATGAGTTTACCTTGCATATTTTTATGTCTAACCGTTGATCCCTGACCAATGAGAACGCAAGCAGCAAACTGATTATTAGACTGAGTTGCAAAGAATATCGGTGTATTTCCTTCATCATTGACCATATCCACATCTCCACCATGAGACAGTAATAATTCTAATATATCTGTACTACCACTTAAACTGGCCGCATAATGTAATGCTCTAAAATATAATAAATACAAAGATGGATCACAACAAATTTAATAATACTCTGATATATTGCAAACTTCGATCACAAGTAATGCAATGCTCTGAAATATAACAAATATATATGACAACAAATGTAATATTCTTAATTCTTAATATCTTAATTATTTTACAAATACACATAGATGACAAGTAATGTAATACTCTGAATTATTATAAATATAGGTCAAAACAAATGTAATACTCTGAATTATTATAAATATGGATCAGAACTAATTTAATACTCTGAATTATTTTACAAATATGGATTACAAGTAATTTTATAATACTCTGATATATTGGAAACTTAGATCAGTAGTACTGTAATGCTCTGAATTACTACAAATATTGATCACAATTAATATAATACTCTGAATTATTTTACAAAAATAGATCACAACAAATGTAATACTACTCTGATATTTTGCAAACTTAAATCACTAGTACTGTAATGCACTGATTTATTACAAATAAGCACTTGACTACCACAATGACTGTGACATCAAAAGAAGCAAACTGCTTCAATTGAGAGACATAGGGTTAAAGTCCACTTGACACAAACTAGGTCATTTCGGGACTAACATAATTGTTTATTTTTTTTTCTCGATAATTTGCTTGCGCATAGGGTCTTAAGCAGTGGGAGGAAACCAGAAGACCCGGAGAAAACCCACGAGGTTGGACAGGACCCTACTCTTTGTCACATACAACCAGGGATTCAAAACCAGACCAGTTGACTCAATTAAGAATTGAGAACCGTAAAACAATATATTTATAATAACATACGTATTTCCTCCTGTATATCTTGGGTTCGGATCAGCTCCATTTTCCATTAAAAACTTTGCAGCGACAGCTCGATCATTTCTAAAACAAATAGAAAATATTCATAACACAATTTATGTAGCCATTTTGTATGGTCAAGAATAGTCCCAAGATGGTGTTGTCTATTTTTAGTCCGGTTTAGGAGGCCATTTCAATACAGAATTGGGCGTTTAGAGTTAGGGTTATCTGCCCTTTCACCCCTGTCCTTGAGGTGTCCGGATTTCCAATCTCTCTAACTGGACTGATAATAAAGTCTCTGTTTTGTGGATGATTTCCAGTGAATCAGTCGGAGAGTTTCAACAGACTGCAGGAAGAATTATTGTATATGATAATTTGTTTGCATACACTACATGTGCAAATTAAATGATATGAAATAGGGTTTAACATCCTATTGTTCTGCTCCGACTGGGCTAATGAAAACGAGTACATGTGTAAAGAATGTCAAAACTAAAACCATTGATAACTTTGCTCAAAATAAAGTAATTTGAATGAAACTTTCAATATATTTATTTTACATTATCTATTTTTGAAAACCAAGGTAAGATAGGCCAGCTCTTTATCTAAATCTTACATATTAATACTCATTTAACTTACAGTTTGATTTGTTCTGTTAAAATTCTTCTCAGTAGAATATCAGGTTCTTTCTCTTTAAACGTGAATCCATTCTCAATTAACCTACAAACACAATTTATATCACAATTTTAACATTCATTTAAAAAGAGAGAGAGAGAGAGTAATGAGGTTTACTGTCCACTTGACACAAATCAGGAAATTTTGGGATTAAAATATGGTTCATTGTATTTCAATAATTCGTTGGGGTCTTTAGAAGTTGGAGGAAAACGAGGACCCGGTGAAACCCTTGAGGTTGGACAGGCAACCTGGTCCTTGTTATGTACAATTTGAGAATCGAAACCACACCAGTTGACTCAATGACAGACCATATGATGCAGCGTGCACACAATAACCATTCAGCCATCCAACCCCCATAATCAATTAAGAATACGAAGTGAAAATGAAGTTTTTAATTTCTGCAAAGATTCTGAGTGTTGACAAATAGTCAATTCAAATCTTTTTGCATATAGAATAAAAAAAAGTTTTGGATTGTTTTCCATTTTAGAAATTTGTCTTCAACAATTTTTAGAACTGCAACAGATTCCTGGATCCCTACAATGACGACCAGAGGCTTTAAAGTAACATTGTATGAAATACGAACCAGTAACACGCGTCTATGAAATCATTGGCTAGAGCCAGATGTAGCAGACTAGGTGGATGTCGTTCTTCTTCGTCGTTTAGTGTTCGAATAACTTTTCTTTCATTATCATATCTCATTAGTAACTTCATCACATCTATTCTACCCTGCATAGCACAACAATGTATCGGTAATAATCCCTGTAATAGACAAAACAAACATCTAATTATCTAACAATTATCCTTGTATCTATCAAAATATTCTATTAGCTATCAAAATTTCAAATTCAATCATCCAACCCTATTATCTATCAAAATATCCCATAATCTATTAAATATCCCATCACTATCTTTCAAAATTATTCTATCATTAGTCATCAAAATATCCAACCCCATTATCTATCAACATATATCATTGTCTGTCAAAATATCACATCATTATCTAGCAAGCTATCCCAGGATTATCTAGCAAGCTATTCCATCCCACAATCTATCCCTTCCCATTATCTATCCAATCCAATTATCTATCCCATCCCATTATCTATCCCTTCCAAGTATCTACCTCTTCCCACCTTCCCATTATCTATCCCTTCCCATTATCTACCCCTTCCCAGTATCTATTTCATCCGAGTATCTATTTCATCCCATTATCTATCCATTCCCATTATCTATCCATTCCCATTATCTATCCCTTCCCCCTTCCCATTATCTACCCATCCCATCATCTATCCCATCCATTATCTATCCTTTCCCATTATCTATCCCTTCCCACCTTCCCATTATCTAACCCTTCCCATGATCTATCCCATCCCATTATCTATCCCTTCCCATTATCTATCCCATTCCCATTATCTATTTCATCCTATTATCTATCCATTTCCATTATCTTTTACATCCCTTATATATCCATTCCCATTATCTTTTTCATCCCTTATATATCCATTCCCATTATCTACCCCATCCCATTATCTATCCCTTTCCATTATCTATCCCATCCCATTATCTTCCCCATCCCATTATCTATCCCTTTCCATTATCTACCCCATCCCATTATCTTCCCTATCCCATTATCTATGCCATCCCATTATCTTCCCCACCCCATTATCTATCCCTTCCCACTATCTTCCCCATCCCATTATCTACCCCATCCCATTATCTATCCCATCCCATTATCTTCCCTATCCCATCCCATTATCTTCCCCATCCCATTATCTATCCCTTCCCATTATCTATTTCATCCCATTATCTTCCCCATCCCATTATCTATCCCTTCCCATTATCTACCCCATCCCATTATCTTCCCCATCCCATTATCTATGCCATCCCATTATCTTCCCTTATCCCATTATCTATGCCCTTCCCATTATCTACCCCATCCCATTATCTTCCCCATCCAATTATCTATGCCATCCCATTATCTTCCCCATCCCATTATCTATCCCATCCCATTATCTATGCCATCCCATTATCTTCCCCATCTCATTATCTATCCCTTCCCATTATCTATGCCATCCCATTATCTACACCATCCCATTATCTATGCCATCCCATTATCTTCCCCATCCCATTATCTATCCCTCCCCATTATCTACCCCATCCCATTATCTTCCCCATCCCATTATCTTCCCTATCCCATTATCTTCCCTATCCCATTATCTATGCCATGCCATTATCTTCCCCATCCCATTATCTATCCCTTCCCATTATCTATCCCTTCTCATTATCTTCCCTATCCCATTATCTTCCCCATCCCATTATCTTCCCCATCCCATTATCTATGCCATCCCATTATCTTCCCCATCCCATTATCTATCCCTTCCCATTATCTATGCCATCCCATTATCTACCCCATCCCATTATCTATGCCATCCCATTATCTTCCCCATCCCATTATCTATCCCTCCCCATTATCTACCCCATCCCATTATCTTCCCCATCCCATTATCTTCCCTATCCCATTATCTTCCCTATCCATTATCTTCCCTATCCCATTATCTTCCCCATCCCATTATCTTCCCCATCCCATTATCTATCCCTTCCCATTATCTACCCCATCCCATTATCTATCCCTTCCCATTATCTATTTCATCCCATTATCTACCATCCCATTATTTATCCCTTCCTATTATCTATCCCATCCCATTATCTATCCCATCCCATTATCTATCCCATCCCATTATATATTTTGATGTGTTATAGAGACTTTATATTGCTGATATATGACAAGTACATCACAGATAATAACAAAACAAAAACAAACCAACCTTATTATTTCTCTTTGTCTGATCAGCTTTTTTCTTGAGTAATAATTCTATACAGGATAACTGTGATGCTTTACCCGATTCCCCGTAACATTTAACATGTAAAGGTGTATTACCCTCAGCATCTTCCACGTCTATTACAGCCTCCATATCTAATAGAAGCTGAAAGTTATAGCAAATAGGTAATAAAGACATGGGCTTGTGAATTCAAATCGCTTCAATTCAATCTAATAGAATTGCAGGTTACTGGAAACTGTAAAATAAGAAAGAGTCAAACAGGGAAAGTGTCAGGATAGAATGAAAAAAAAGTGCTGTGTACATAATGGCAGCAAACATGAAAGAGATCTTTTTGCATTTTGAATTTTGAAGAAGAGTAGACTGAAGTATTGCTGCTCCACTGGCAAGATTCTCCTGCACACTGAACAAGTTTCAATGGTCTTAGTAAATTGTTGAAGAGCGATATGCTAAACTCCATTTTAATTTGATTTTTTTCTGTGAAGAAAAATAATAATTTGTTAAAGGAGCTAAATCGCTAATATTTGGGACCTAGAAATTGACAAAAGTGGGTCGCAACGCATATAATACTGTAAAATGAATGTATATGAACTGGTTTACATTCATTGGTTTCCGTTTTTACTCCAATTTCAAATCAGTTATATTCAGCGAAATAAGCCTTGAAGTCTCAATGTCGTCAACATTTGAGCGCCTGGTTATTCCAGTCTACATTCTGCCGCTTGATACAATGCAATGTGTCTAGCCTCGCCCCTCGTGTCTCTCGATAGAACTGGAGCTGAAGCGCATTATGGTACACGATTCGTGTACCAATGTTAAAAAATATATTTTATCTCAAATATTGGATATCAGAAGCTCATCTTTTCCCGGTAAGTTTACATCATCAATGTTGATTTAAATTGACCAATAATTCGTGTTTTCGATGTCGAAGATTTTGGGGAATTTTGAGTTACGGATTTAGGTCCTTTAAGGTCAATTTATTTTTGTATTGAATATTATTAAGTGTCCATTCAACTTTCACAATATCGTAGTTTTCAAGGGAATAACAAACTCTAATATGATGATCTGAAACTTGAATGACTAATTTACCTGCATGGTTTGTATATCTTTGGCTCTATGAAGGGGTGTGGCACCCTTATAATCCAACAGACCAACTTCTAATCTGAGTGAGAGGAGATCTTTAACAGCTTCTTGATCACCATAGTAACAAGCTGTATGGAGTAACGTACTTCCATTCACACATCTTTAAAAAAAACATAAAATAAAATTATAACGGATTTTGTTTTTGACAGTGAAAATGTTCCTGTCATAAAATCTGACATATTCTATAAAAAAAAATTATAATCTGATAAAAAAAGAAGCAAAATAAGCAAAAACTTGACCGATGGGATCAACCTGAATGGAGACCCCTTCGTATTCCTTCTATTCTAGATTTTGTTTCAGAAGAAATGTAATGAAATTAGGCTTTAAACATCCTACCTACAATACTGGTCTTATAAAGACAGATTTAAACAGGAAATCCTGGGATAAATGGGCAGAAACTCAGCTGGTGTAGAAGACTTGTATGTTTCATTTGTTTGATAAAGACGAGAGTACCATCATCGAAATGTTATTCTATAAATAGTTTTTGTTTTATTACTGTTCAAATACTAAATGGCACCCTAGAGAGAGAGAATATGGGACTTAACGTCCACTTGACACAAACTAGGTCCCGGAGTAAACACATGAGGTTGGACAGGCGTCCCTACTTCTAGTCACGTACAACCAGGCAATCGAAAACACACTAGTTGACTTAATGACGCACGCACAAACCATTCGGCCCACCCCCCGTCACCTGCCACTAACATAAGTAAAGCATGGCTTACCTGCTTCTTAAGCAACAGAATTCTTTTTCTCCTGATTCATGTTTTCGGACAACTTCTTTAAATAATTTCATGTCACCATTCATCATCCTTGGTACAATTTCAGAATAATGACTATAAACATCTGGAATAGTGAATATATTAAAACTACAATATAAATAATTGTTGGCTAATATGTGAGCATCCAAAGTAATAAAGAAGTGCAATCAGGCATTCTGAAGGAAGAGAGAGAGAAAAATGGGGTTTAACGTCCACTCGACACAAACTAGGTAATTTCGGGACTAACCTATGGTTTTTAATTTTCATTTCAATAATTCCCTTGCGTACAACCACACGATTCTGAAGGAAGTATGTGATAAGGAGTAGGGTCATCTATCAAACCTTGTGGGTTTCCTTCGGGTCCACTAGTTTATTGGAATAGAATTGAACCTTATGTTAGTTGCGAAATGACCTAGATTTTGTTGAGTCAATTTAACTGATATACACAAAGAAAGATAGGCTTACTATTTTAAACAATTTTTTATTGACTGTTGGATCTATTATGCATACTTACCAACAAGGTACTGTTTAAAATCTTCATTTTTGGCACTTTCTATTGGAGTTAATCCCCGGGTGTTTTTAACATGTACATCACAACCCCACTCTATTAATATCTACAAAATAACAAATATTGAATGTATTATTATTTGCTTAGATACATAGATGTTAAATGGGATATTGCTGAGATACCTCGCATTATCATCCCATTCAAAAAATAGTTTTTTGTGCCGTGGTTTCTCCTTGTCAGTGGTGCAGGAAATCTGTTTAGTCATTTGAGTGGGACAAGAAAAAAAACAACTACCATCCCATGTACTCATTGACGTGCATGTAAAAGATCCCCATGACAATTGGAACTCAATATAGGAGTAGGCCACTGCACCACTGTCAAGGTAAAATTTCCCTAATAGCACATTGTATGGTGTATGCCAGTCTTCATTAGCCCAGTTGGAGCAGAACAGCAGGATGCTAAACCACATTTCATTTTATTTTCAGGGCCTCTGTCATGCACCAGAAACAAAAGAAAACCCCGTTAGAAAATTCAGGGGAACCACAGACCTACTGGTTAGTGAGCCCAAGTCTAACCCGTTGAGCCACCGTCATGCACTGTTTCATTAAAAAATACAATCAAATTGATTTGTACTGCCCTTTAAATTAGTATAAAGCAAACAAAAAGAATATAATACTAACATGACAGACTTTTCTCTGTAAACCCTCTACGGCACTGTGAATTGGGGCACATTTCAAATTATTTTTGGCATCAATATTTGCTCCATTCTCCAGCAACATTAGAACAATATCCTGCAATAATAACATAAGTTAAAAAAAACAAATTTGTATGCCAAGTTGGTATCATACAACAACGGCGATGTTATGTTAAATTTATAACTAAAAAAGTGACCACTCACTCGTTAGTGGAGTGCCTGATGATTGAAGAGATGAAACAAAAGACTATGGGGTGGGGGGTGGGGAATTCATCGTGACCATTCACTTGGAGATGTCGCTGAATAAACAGTTTGTTAGTCGTGATAACTCTTTGATAATAATGTGTTCTTGTAATTGTATTAAGCTAAACCCTTGTGGATAAAGCTTATTATAAATAGGTGGGTTGGATGGCTGAATGTTTAGCGTGGGCACGCTGTATAATAAAGCCTGTCATTGAATCCCTTATTGTACGTGGCAAGGAGTAGGGTCGTCTGTCCAACCTCATGGGTTTTCTCCAGGTCCTCCAGTTTCCTCCTACTGCTAAAGACCCCTACGCGCAAGCATTTATTTGAATAAAACTAAACCATTGGTTAGTGAGCCAGCGCTACATTCACCAATCCACAGTTTGGATTTTAGATTTGGGATCTATTGGGTAATGATTGATAATAGTGAAGAGCTTTTAACTTACATAGTGACCTTCTCTACTGGCCCAATGCAAAGCCGTCATCCCTGATTTTGGCTCCCGACAATTGATAAACGACCCTTGACCCTTGAAGAATGTGATCATCTTGTCCACTGTATCGTAATCGTTCTCCCGCGCACATTTTATAAAATGTCTCTGCCACGTGATCGTATTGCCAGGAAAAACTTGATACAGGAATCGGGTTCCGTTTTTAAGTTGTTTATTTCTACTGGAAGCTTCGATGTAAATCTGAAATTAAAAGTAGAGAAGAACTTGTACAGACTATTGAATACATTTTCTAATCAGAGTCAGGGCCACATGAAGCTCGCATGGGGCCCCAGACTGAAAATGTCCATTGTGACCCTTGTATCAACAGTGAAAGAGAGAGAGAAATTAGGCCATTTTGGGACTGACATATGGTTCAATTTTATTTCTATAATTTTCTTGTGCATAGGGGTCTTCAGCAGTAGGTGGCAGTGAAGCACCCTGAAAATACCCACGAGGATGGACACATACAAGCAGGGAATCGAAACCACCCCAGTTGCCTCAATGACAGACTTTGTGATCCAACGTACGCACTGTACACAGTTACCCTTCGACCATCCAATCCCCTGCATTATCAGTGAAAATATCCATGTTCTGATGGTTGTATGTCACAATTACCCGAACACAATTCACAATTCATTATGCACATACATATGCACCATAATAAATGACATATTTATGGTAATAAAAAGATCATTCAGAATGAATTTGGAGGTCCCTTTATTATTGGGACCCTTTGCTGCATCCCAGTCAGCCCTCCTTTTACATTTGGCCCTTTACGGGAAGTGATATCAGATGTTCTAGAAAACTTACCTCATAATCTGGGTAATTAGCCGGGTTTAATTCAACCACACTCACGTTAGGTAACTTTAATATCTTCTTTACTGACACTATAAAATATAAGCACATCATAATACTGCCACATTATTTACAATACTACAAAATACTGCCACAATATTTAGAATACTACAAAATACAGGCACATTATTTACAACACCATAAAATACAGGCACATTCTTTACAACACCATAAAATAATGGCACATTCTTTACAACACCATAAAATACAGGCACATTCTTTGATTGTCATTAAGTAATTGAACATATCAACACAAAGTACAATTTTATAAATACACAATTACTGAGTTTGATACTAAGCGATGTTTCGACAACTTTAACAAGCAAAATACAAAAGCCAAGCCATCAAATTGTTTTTTGTGACATCATGTTCAATTTTTATGTCTACAACAGAAACACATTGGCTCATGGTCTACATAGTGAAATGAAATGGGGCTAAACTTCCACTTTTCTGTATCCAAGAGAGTTAATGAAGACAGGAATACACCATGCATTGTGCTATGGGCGAAACTCATCCAATTCCAATTTTCAAGGATCCTTTTACATCTCTCGCCAGGCCTGGTGTTTTGCATATCTGACACTGGGGATCAGTTTGGATTTTCAGCCAAGACCAATCCAGAGCCACTGTAGAATGAGTAAGAATGCCAAGTCTTATCGATAAAACCCATCACTACTTAGTTTTGCTTTGTTTTCTTGGTGCAAAAAAGTAGGATGATAAACCCATTTTCACTTTATTTTATTTTTAACATCTCTGCAAAAAATAAATGGCATTCACATGTTTAATTCTAATTAAATAAATCTAATAAAATCAGACGCTGGAGGATATACTTACATTTCGTTTTTACAGTAAAATCATCAAGAAACTCTTCTGTATCTTTCTGGAATAAAACCACTTTCCGTCCTTCTGTTAACATTTCTTTACCTTCTAGCAGATAAAAACCAGAGCCATTCGTCAAACTCTGAAAAATTATCCAAAAATCATTGAATACCTTTCCTAAAAGCTGTGTAATAACATCTAGTCTTCTGTATTAGGAAAATTCATTAGTGGTCTGATACCCTTGGAAAAGTTCTGAATGAATGTGTTGACAAGAAAGAGTGCTTATTATTGAGTTATTACTATGAATCTGGATAAAAACTTGAATTTTTTGGGATTTTTTATTAATTCATCTAGCAAATGGTGCAATAGCATAAATTCTATTACCATTAGTGCTCCTACGGTTAGGAGTTTTTGTTATTCGAATAGCCATAACCATTTTCTGGTTAGGAACCGTTTAACTGTTTGGTATCAATTTTAAACGTAAAACAGAGAGGTGCGAGTCATTACTCATGTATGCGCTATACTCGCCTAGAACTAAAAGGCATTACACGAGCCAAAATTTTAGGAGGAATATAATCGGACACAACTCTATGTAATGGGGGACATCTCAGAATAACCATACCGTTGAATTCAAACCGTTTAACCATCCAGTTCGTACCGTTTACAGCTATCAATCTAGCCTTAGAAGCACTAATTACCATCATGTGAGCTGGTAGCAGATTTATCATGACACTTAGTAGATTAATAATCACACTTACCAGATGTATATTCGCACTTAGCTGATGTATAATCTCATTACCAGATGTATAATCTCATTACCAGATGTATAATCTCACTTATTACCAGATGTATAATTACACTTATTACCAGATGTATAATCACAGTTCCACGGTGTATAATCGCACTTAGCCGATCTATAATTACACTTACCAGATGTATAATTACACTTACCAGATTTATAACGAATGAGAGACAGACATCATTAATGGTGATATTACGAGGAATGGTGACAATATCAAATCTATCCTTGATTTTATTTTTGATCTCTTTTCTCACCTACAATAAATAATATAATTTAATATAACAGAGTGAGAGAGAGAAATGGGGTTTAACTAGGCAAACATATGGTACAATTTTTTAATTTCAATAATTTGCTTGCATGTAGGGGTCTTTAGAAGTGGGAGAAACCCTGACGACCCAGAGAAAATCCACCATGTTGGATTAATATAACAACAAAAAACAACCGATATGTAAAAAAATTAAAGACAATAGGATTGTTTTTTTGCCAGCCTGAAATAACAGGGAGAGTAATGGGATTTAACATCCACGACTCAACACAAAAATAGGATGACCAAGAGAAAATCCATGAGGCTGGACAGGCTTGTCACACCACTTAACTTAATGATAGACCTAATGACCAAAAGTGAAAATGTTAAATCATTCTACCAACCAAATTCGCCATTGTATTTTAACATCAAGAATACAGTTACAGTAGTAAAAGATATAAAGATTATTAAATCTACCTCCAGTTTACAATCTTCAACATGTAGAAGCCATTTCCTACCGTACGCTACATCAAATCTTTTCTCCATGATTACAATAGCTGAATAGATGAAAAGATAATTCAATATTTAATACAGGTGAAATAGTACATTCAATATTAGACAAAAATCTTTTAAATTAAATGAAATAAAATGCAGTTTTATGTCCTACAGTTCTACACAGACTGGGTTAATGAAGATGGGCATACAGTGTGCTATGAGGAAAATTTTGACCAAGCAGCAGCACTATGGCCTACTCTTATATGGAATTCCGACTGTCAAGGGATCTTTAATGTGCATGCCAATGTATATATAGGACCTTGTTTTTTGTCCCATCCAAACGACTAGACAGCTGGCCCTGTCCGGCCCTCCATCCTGCACCATTGACAGGGGGAAACCATGCCGGAAAATCCCAATGAACTTTCTCGGCCAATGCAGGGAGCGAACACCCAACCTCCAGGCTAGTGAACCAGTGTCTTACCGACTAAATTAAAATCAACTTCAAATACTGAACAGATCACAAACCACGACTACAAGAACCTGTGTCAGTAAACTTACCATCTCTATGGCGACAAGTCTCTGTTGTCATGTCTTTTTTCTTCTGTATATCAATAGGATCAATGGGAGGTTCGGGTAATTTACTTAATACATGATTACATTCTCTCATTAACTTCTTTATCCAGTCCTAAATTAAATGTTTAAGAGAGAGAGAGAGATTTTAAAAAAGATTGTTTAGGAGAAAGAGCGTTTATTGGAGAGAGAGATAGAGAGAGAGAGAGAGAGAGAGAGAGAGAGAGAGAGAGAGAGAGAAAGAGAGAGAGAGAGAGGCACCTAGAGCAAATCTACCAGGTTGGACAAGCGACCCTACTCCTTGACTCTGTGTCACATACATGTAGACGGCATGAAGTATGTAGAGGGCATCAAAACCAGAGGACCTGATTCAAGGACAGACATTATGATATAAAGCACTTGCATTAAACTATTACTACAGATGATGAAATGTGTAAACACTTACAATTCTGTTGACAACCGCTTTAGATTGTCTGTATTTATAGGCACACATAAAGAAAAAACAAAAATAACTACACACAGCCATTGGATCAGCCTGAAAATATATATATAGAGATAAAATAAATAATTAAATTTTTACCCATAACAAATATGAATAATTATTAAGTGTCAGGTTGTCTTGTGCAGGGGTGTCAGGTTCTAGTGCAGTAGTGCCAGGTTCCAGTGCAGTAGTGCCATGTTCTAATACAGTAGTACCAGGTTCTAATGCAGTAATGTCAGATAGATAGATTTATACAACATAATAAATAACATCATAAATTATTTTTTCAGAACTAATTTGGGAGCCGATTTAATATTAGGTTTCCTAGTTGCGGCCCAGTTTTTAGAATTAATACTTTTTTTTCCAACATTACTTTACGAGTAAAATGGAGATAAACTTACATCAACGAGATCTTCTGAATCAAATGGTGTTTCTATATAAAACATCTGTTCAGCTATTCGTAAAACTAGATTTATTGTCCATCTGCAATAAATATGTAACTTATTATGTTTTAACCCTTTCACAACCGAGTAGGTTGGATACTTTTTTAAAGAATATGACAATTATTAGTGTTTTCACATTTAAAAAAACTACTGTATTCACATACTGCACACAGCAATACATCTACGTCATACTTCTAGAATATGATCACTGCCCTAAATGCTGTCCATTTAAAACGCCCACATGATCGTTTTGGGGTGAGGCTTATCGACTGGTACTGCTTTATGTACCCGAAGCACATGGTTTATATAAACAATATGTCAAATTAGTAAAATGTTGACATCTCCCACTCCGGTAAAAGTGAAATATAATGTGTGCCAGTTGGTAATATTGCAATACAGTCTTTATCATTGTTAACTGTCTTTAGAGTTTCAATCTGTTTATCTATCAAAACAAGGTTATGATACTCCTAAATTTGTCTTCGCAAACAAAACGGCTTTTGTGAAATTATCTTTCATGGGTGCCACCATATTGAATAATTAGTTGACTATTTTGTGATTCTGCTCTGCTCAGTTTGACATCTTTCATACACAAAATGGCTAAAAAAACATATTTAATTACATTCAATATGAAAATAGAAGAGAAATAAATACTTCTTAAAATTTATAAAAGCATACTCAGTGTTTTTGGCTGAAATCGTGATGTAGGAATTAAAATGTTGGTTAATACGGTTAGGGCCTGCTGTAGACAGGCAGCCTAAGTATGAGATGCAGTATTCATTGTCTTTTAGGGTTAAATTTCAGAGTAGGTGTCAAACATTGCAGTCATGACAAATCCTATTGATTTTCTGTCTTCTGCGACAATTAATTTTGGTCAACATTTAAAATGAAACGAAATGAAATGAATTTGAGTTTAACGTCCTACTGTTTTGCACTGACGCCTACTTTTATATCCAATTCCAACTGCCAAGGCCCTCTGTCTTGCACCACTAACAAAGGGAAACCACATCAGACAATCCCATGAACTTTCTTGGCCAATGCAGGGATTGAACATGCAACTTCCTGGCCACCATGGCTCCCCCAAACATTTAAGTTTTAGCTGCTGCCAGTCAATTTCTTTGCTAATCAGTAAAAACTTGTAACTACAACCACTAGGGATCTGGTATCCTTTAACTTGGTTGTTTTGCAGTTTAATTAATATATTAGCCTTTTAATTTCAAAGCATCCTTTGATAATTGATAATAACCCTTTAAATTTCAAAAATTGTTTAATTAGTATTATGGCTTAATTTAATGGCACACCATTTAATTTTATAGAGAGGGGTTTAGAAATGGATGACCCATTTAATTATCTAAAGCCTTTAATTACAAGCTGAGCAGAAATTAAATGGTGTACCATTAAATTAAGCCATAGTACTAATTAAACCATTTTTGAAATTTAAAGGGTTATTATCAATTATAAAAGGATGTTTTGAAATTAAAGGCTATTATATTAATTAAACTGCAAAACAACCAAGTTAAAGGATACCAGATCCCTAGTGAACTGAAACACGAGTCTAGTTAAAACTATGATACCGTACCTGTCATTTAAAAGTAAATCAGCAGTAAATGTATTCGGTACAAAAGAATTAACAAGAGCACAGAGAACTCGACTATCCACTAAATCATCAATCGTCTAAAACAAATAAAACAAACAATTTTTAATATTTGATGATAAAAAAGCTTAAATATCAACCCAAAACAGAATGAAATGAAATGGCTTTTAATGTCTGACTTTTCTGCATCAACTGAGCTAATAAAAGACACTGGGCTAACGAAGACAGTGTGTCATGGGGGAACATTTTGCCAGGCATACTCTTATATCGAATTTGAACTGTCAAGGGTTCTTTTACGTTCACATCAACATGTAAATGGGACCTCAGTTTTTCGTTCCACTTAACAGATTAGACCCCTGACCTACTTGGTTAATGAGTCAGTGTCTTTTTCACGGAGGACAGAGAGAGATGGGGTTTAACATCCACTAATAATAATAATAATAACGAAATTTATATTGCGCAACAATTCATCCCTAGATCATTTCAGGACTAACACAAGGTTCAATTTTTCAGGGGTCTTTAGCAGTGGGAGCAAACCAAAACACCCAGAGAAAACCCAAGAGACTGGACAGACAACCCTAGTCCTTGTTGCGTACAACCGAGGAAACAAAACCACACCAGTTGGCTCAATGACAATTCATTCTAGATGAAACAAACAAAAATTAGTACTTGTCAAAAACAACTTGACCTAAAAATTTAGATTACAAATTTATGTACTTACATAGCAATATAAATTTCTTCCTTCTTTGGTTTTCTGTTTAAAAAATATTTACACAGTATTAATTCAAATGTACGAACAAAAAAATATTTTGTGAGGAGACTCGGCCTCTGGATTTCATCAGTGTTTATATTTTTGGTCCAAAATAACTGATAACATTAAAATTTTGCTTGTCATGAAATTTATTCGCTTTTATCATTAAATGTATTTCATTTTTTGCTCTTTTGCAGAGTTCCTAAAAAATTATGATTATGTGGGGACGTTCAGCGGATAGACCCTGCCATTAGGGTTTCAAGAACTCTAGCTACGTCACAACACAGTAACCCTACGGTAGTGCACTCCCTTCAGCCATAAACAGTTCATGGATCTAACATCCACTCAACTAGATAACTGCAGGGCTAACATTGGATTCAACTTTATTTCAATAATTCGCTTGCAAGTAGAAATCTTTAGCAGTGGGGTGAACTGGAGGACCCAGAGAAAACCCTATTCCTAGTCATATACACGATAGGTATCAAAACAACGACTCTTAACTAAATGACAGACCTTACTTTACTTTATTATTAAGAGCGTGTCCGCGAGAGCACCATGCAGAGGGTGATAATCCTTGGGTCAGGGATTTGGACCAAATTTTTTCTGTGAGATGGGTTGGTACCCAGATACATCCACACAAAATATTAGATTGATTCAGTTGATACCAACCTGGCAAATTGGGAAAATATGTTTTTAATAGAAAAATACTCAAAAATGGGCTAATTTGTAACTAAATTTGTATGATCTGTTATTCGTAAAATAATTGATTTGGATAGACGAAATTTTGGGCATTAGGAGGACAACCCAGGCTCCTCCTACACACAGAGTTTTAAGTTTCTACTGCCAATGATATCTTGGTACTAGCCAGATACGCAACTCGCTCTTAAAATTTAATTTAATGAAAACCAAAGTTTGAGAGGCTATAGTTCGTTCTTGGCAGGGACTAGGACCAAAGTTGAGTGTTACCCACAACCAGCAACCTTCCTACTAACAATATAAAAAATAAAAATGACCGGAACAGGCATAATAAAAAAAGCAGAAATAAATTAAAAACACCAAATACTGGGATAAAATGTCCCGATTGTCAATATCCCAGATGAAGAAAATGTATGGACATCTTTACAAATTTAATATATTCCATTTAATCATTAGCAAGTATGATTGAGAATTGAGAGGGAGAAAAAAAAATGGGTTTAACGTCCACTGGACACAAACTAGGTCATTGCGGGACGAACATATGGTGATGCACATGTTTGGTCATCTTTACAAAGCTTATATTATCCATTCAGTCATCACCTAGGATGATTTTGACTTGAGAGAGAAACGGGGTTTAAGGTCCACTCGACACAAACTAGGTAATTTTGGGACTAACATATGATAAGTTTTATTTCAATAATTTGCGTGCGCGAAAAGAGAGAATCCGTGAGATTGGATATTTACAAAGAATAAATCGTATATGAATATGATATAGTAATGAAATTAAACATAATATAAGTTAGTGAATACTTCTGCTCAAATATAGGTAAATGCCGGATGTTGGCATGGGTAGTCAGAATCATCCTTGATTGTCTGGAGTGACACCGCCAGATATTAAATGATTCTCCATGAGGTTCTTCTTACATGAGAATGTGGATAGTAGATATATCAAGTTTATGATAATCGTGACAGCTCATAAATCTATACGATGATCTGCCCCTAAGTACAGATATTACCATGGACCCTGTATAGATGGTTAGGTAAGGTCCACGAAGCCTTTAGAATTCTGTGCCGTGGCAAAAAGCAGACCTGACAATCATGACTAAAATAATATTACCCCCCCCCTCCCCCATGCAATTACCAGTGTTAAGTTTAAAAGCAAAAAAAAAACAACAGAAATCAATTCATAATATTTCTATTAATCTTGCTAATCTTTTTTTACAACCTATACATAGATATACTACTGGTGATTGGGGTGTAAATATACCAAAACATCGTCTTGTGTACTTCGGACTGCGAACATGCCAATGTGAATCCGAAAAAAAAACCATGTCGAGTTTTCGTTCAAAGCAAACCTACTAAAACACCCTTTTAATTTTTACTTCTGTACAATTGTTCATCATTCGGGACATTATTATACCTGAACTCTATTTTTTATACTTTTAAAATCTTTCATACTAACGGGAATTCGGTTTATTAAAGTAAAACACATAAAGGCTTACAAAACTACGAAAATATTGAAATCGATCATTTCACAATTTTCAACTGCTGCATTTGGAAATTTCAAAGTTCTAAACTGGAGAAATTTGTCACTACCGGATAGAAATACTTATTATTTGAAAAATTACCGTGTAACTATAAGAATACAGTAAAATCTAATGAGGAGTTCGAGAAATTACTCTGTATGAAATCCCGCAATGTCTAGAATCACTTTGCTTGGTTTACCGTTGGCTGTCTATCTTTATACAGGCCATGATCTTACTAATCGTGGTCTGATCACTGCAAAATTATGCATGACTTATGACCTTCCCTACAGCTATCCAGCGAACGAAAACGTTATGATTTTATACCAAAGTACCCTATTTGACAGGCATGTTCAAATAACGAACTATATAGTAGTTTTAAGTAATGGTTAATTAGAAATAATCGTTGGTCATTGGTTAGAAAGCGCTGCTTTGGTTAGATTGTGCTGATATAAAAGCTTGCCATGCCAGCCCATACACTTCCCTGCTAGTAACTATAGAATACAAATGAGAATAATAGTTGTCTGATTCTGCAAAATTGTACACCAGTAATTTTATGCCCCCCCCCCCCTCTACGAAATCGTGAACGTCCGATTTTGTTACAGAAACTTTATGATTTTTACCAAAATAACAAATTTGGTACGGGGAACGCTCAAATAACAAAATATAGTACTAATGGTGATAATAGATGGTCATTGTTACTCTTTAAGATAGTTGTCGATCATCAGTAAAAGAAAAATTGCATGGAAAATACTGATTTTTACACATTTTCAAAATATTGTAGCATACTAGTGGGTTTAGTTCCGGTCAATTTTTTTCTTCTGACATATACTTAAACAAGTGCCCTTCATAACCACACCCAGCAGTTCTAGGTCAGACCCGCCAAGAAGCCGCTACATGCGTTTTAGGATGACACAGTTTTCAACATACGTAAAATGACCACTTTAAGATAACTCACAGAAAATTCCACACGATTTATTTATTCCCAAACAACTGTAGGATTTTAAGTCGACCACTTGGCCTATCATACCTGACCAATATCAAAATTTTACGATCACGACACTTTGAGTAAGAGCGTTTTGAAATTTGGGCAAAAAAATGGTCGAAATATGGCAAATTTTGCCCCAAAACAACAATTTCCAGCTATACCGGAAGTTGTCATTTAATTTTTTTTTCACTGCATCGCGTGACTTCTGTCGCCTAGGGGTCCCCATAGACCAAGTATGATTGAAAATTGCTGACCCCCCGGGTTATCATTTTTTTCAATTTTTGCATGGTCCTCTCGCGGACGCGTTCTTAATTATATTTAAAGTGACTACTAGGCCCAAGAGGCTTGGTGTTTGAATTATGTCATAATTAAATTGTATAAAACATAACATATGTCACTATAATAAAAACTTCTTCTTCTTCTTCTTCTACTATCTAAAGTTAAGGGACAGGGTACACTTACCTTTAATTGTGAATTGACCATCTCTAAAATACAGTGATCTGGGCTAGGATATCTTCCTAGATCTCTTCTCTTCTTCTTGAAGTTTTTCATGAAATCTGCTCGAGGATATTGTATCCATTCCTCTTCTGGTTCCTCCTGTAGAAAATAATTTAAAACACTTTAGTCTTTATTGCAGGGTCGTCATAAATTATTGTAGGTTTCTACTTTTTTTTTATTACTCCTTAAGGGGGTGGCTCCAATTCAATGAGAAAATATTAAATAAATTTGACATTTATTTAAATTACTTGTTTCTAATACTGCTTATGACATTCAAATATAGTTAATTATGTACCTTGGTGTTTTAGCTTTACTAGGATATATAACAATCTATATTTTATCAAGCAGTTTTTTTTTTACGCTTTTCCTTAACGGCATGGGGTGGCCATCCTGGATTATGAGGATGGGCGTGGTCCAGGTTCCGTAATGCAAATTTTTAAAAAACTTGTGTTGTAACGATAAAGTCCTGAAATTTTCAGAGCATTTAATAGCTTTTAATAGTTCATAGTGCAATTTAAAAAACAAATATTTTCTCATTGAATTGGAGCCACCCCCCTTAAAGTTACATTATTCAAGAGTTAAATCTGATTACAGCAAGTCTTTATTTAGGCTTTAGATGTTATAGAAATTGTAAATTAGACATTAACTAACTCGCGATGGTAAGCCTAGACTTCGATATTTGTTGGATTGTTGTCCGAATTGCAAGATAACTTTCCCTTGTGATTAATCAAATAAATGGATAATCGAGACTATTAGTTTTGCCTTACCGACTTCAGTAATGATGAGATCGAGGCTAGGCGGAACTTTCATTCAAATGGTTCACAGTTCATAGTGGATCAATTTGACTGAAATTTTCAGCAAACTACCTTTACATTATGTAGATATAAACTATTATAGTGGGAACTGCCAACTTGTTAGCTCATCTCCCATAATGTATCTTTAATATGTTTTTAAATGGGAGAGAGAAATGAATGGGTTTAACATCCACTCAAAACAAACTAGGTTATTTTGGCACTAAAATATGGTTCAATTTTATTTCAATAATTTGCTTGCACATAGGCATGTTCCTGAAGTACTGGCCGCGAGTTTTACAACATCTTCAATACTGTGCCATTCCCGACATTATAGTTACATTATCTGCAGACACGTCAACAGTCGCATCTAATTAGAGGTTGTGACATCGTGATCTCCACGAATACCTTGACATTTTACGAACTTTCAACTTTTGAACTCGATTATCACAGGTACGGTATACATTTTAGCTTGAAAGCTCGAGAATTCCTTTTCCCAACGACCAAGGAATCTCATTGGTCATAGGCCACACCCACGCCCCCTACCTCACCTATTTAACTGAATCGGTCCGTAATATCAATATGTGTAAAATGAAAATATCATAAAACTTACTGGAGAGTTATTACCAGCACTTTTATCTTCAACAACGGAAGCTGAACCGAAACCAGTTAACAAAGATTTCTTGGTTTTCAATTTCTTCTTTTTCTTAGCAGGAGGTGCATCTGGAGTCCACTGTAATTATAAATATATTTTTGGGCTCCAAGTACAGCAATGGCTAGATACAGATTATTGTGCCATTGTTTAAAGGGACCAGCCCGAATTTCAAAGAATCTGAAAATTATACGTTCATGAACGTATGAAATTTAAACGCCAAAATATAGAGGAATAGTGTATTTACCTTGTCTGAAAATTTCAGTTCAAAATATTGAGTAGTTTGGACGTGAATGCAAAAAAAGCTTAACTGGACACTAGCTCTTTTAAGTTTTTCTTTTAAATTGTTTTGATACCAATTTTAACTTAATCAAAGGAGAATGAATGAATGAAATGGGGTTTAACGTCCTACGCTTAAACACCGTACCTGGGCTAATTGAAGACGGGCATACGCCACAGTGTGCAATGAGGGAAATTTTGCCCGGGCAGCGGCGCTACGGCCTACTCTTATATCGAATTCCAACTGCCAAGGGATCTTTTACGTGCACTCCAATTTGTACACGGGACCTCGGTTTTTCGTCCCATCCGATAGACTAGGCAGCTGTCCTTGTCAGGCCCTCCTTCTGCATCACTGACAAGGGGAAATCACCCCGGAAAATCGAGATGAACTTTCTCGGCCAATGCAGGGATCGAACACTCAACCTCCAGGCTAGCTAACCAGCGCCTTATCCACTTAGCCACCGTGATCCCCTAATCAAAGGAGAGCTTTAAAAGTGAGTCAATAGGGTTAGATTGAAAGCTGCACATAATATAGACTCGTTTTATCCAGACACTTCTGTGTGATGCAAACAGAACACAAGTCTTCGGCCACCGAGCCGTACCGTCGAATGGAAGTTGTTTGAAAACGTATCACATAGCTTGAAGAAGTTGCTCGGATCTAAGTTAGAGGCTATTAAGGGCTTTTCATACAAAATTAAGCAATTTTAATCCCCAAAATGTTATCGGGATGGCCCCTTTAAGGAATATGTTGCTCAGTGTGTATATGACAAAGTGCTTAATAACTCATGTCATAGTAAGATTATATTGCATACATGTAAAGTATTTATTTAAAGGGTTAAGCCCGATAATGTTTTTGAGAATAAAACTCTTTAATTTTGTGTTAAAATCCATTAAGATCCCCTACCTTAGGGTTGAACAACTAACTCAATATATGTGATACGTTTTCAAGCAACTTAAACCCACAGTCTTCATCTTGAAATGGAGTCCGGTTTCCAAAACTGTGATTTGATAAAACCGGCCTTTATTTTATCAAAATAATGTGTCAGTGAAATTTACCTTTTGTTATCAAGTACAGCACATGGACCATTCACCGTGTAGAGTACTGTAGACCTCTAAAGGATTCGATTATCGGGTCACACAACGATAGAATTAACTCGAAATCTTAAAAGGGTTACATGTCCGGAAAAGCTGTTTTAACGCTCACGTCCAAACGACTCAATATTTTGAGCTGAAATTTTGAGTCAGGGTATATTCACCATTCTTCTATATTTTGGCGTTTAAATTTCATACAGACTCAGACTTTTATTTCTGTTCTATTCAGGACAGTCCCTTTAAATGCGTTGAGCCATTTTGAACCTGACATGTGCGAACCCATTCATTATTGATATGATACACGTACTCTAGCCTACATATATACATGTATTTAATTACCGACGTAATAATTTCCACATGTGACAATGTTCTTGATCAAATAGAATTTGCACAGTTAGGTATATGGGGGTATATATATGACCCTGGGCTTTCTGTAGTAAGAAGAGGTGGTGGGAGGAAGAGAGGAGCAGAGATCGGCAAATGGGGTTGCCCGGGGGTGGAATGCTTATCTTAAAGTATTCATGTTCTGTGTTGATGTTATTGTTTATGTCCCTGTTATTGTATTACCTGTTATTATTTATGTAGCGGTTTTAAATAAATCATATATTTACGAAACTGATCTCTGTTATCACTAAAATAGTGCTACATGTATCGGTTTGATCCTTTTATTATTAACCAAGAAAGTTCCAAGAATTTTCTAGTGTAGTTTCTCCTTGTCCATTGTGCTGGACGGAGAGTCTGGCAAAGAAAAGCGTGTAGGACTTATAGATTCCTGATGAACCGCTGTCTGTGCAAATTTTTTCTCATAGCACACTGTGTGACGTATGCCGGTCTGCATATATTCAGTTTTAAGCATAAGACTAATACAAATTTAATCATTAATCACATTTTATGATCAAGGTAAAAAAAACTTACCTTAAAAGGAACTTGTGTTAAAATATCAACATCATCGTGTTGCAGAAACTCTGCTCTTTCCCAAACAAACCATATATCATGGCTTATTAACCTCCATAGTAAATCAAACACCTATAATTACATAAAATAAACCATGGTTGATTGACCTCCATAATATATCAAACACCTACATGTATAATAATTAGATAGAATATAACATGGTTGATTGACTTCCAGTATGGTTGACTGACCTCCAAGTGAATACAGTGCTAGCACATCAATCCGATAGGGTCACAGGATCCACCCTGGAGTTGTCAATTTCCATGGTTTTCTATTCACGTTTCTCATTGTCAATGGTGTAGGACGGAGGTCTCATGTACATCACTGATAGCACGTACATTAAAGATCCCCCAACAGTAGACCAATGCGTACGTAACTAACATGACGAAATTTATGGTAGCTGGCCTTTTTTTTCGCACATATCCAGTGAATGGCCATTTTGCTCAGTAATCCACGCCAAAATTTGGCTATTTTTTTAAATTTCGTTAAAGTTTTAAATTTTTGTTTAGAACTGAAATAAATTAACTATTAGTCAATCCCGACGCTAAAAACATTGGCAGAATTCATTGTGTATGTGAAATAGACCCGACCGAAGCACAAAATAGTGGCAATATAGTGCAGCCCCCCGTGTGTGTCAAATGTCCGTTTAAACTTGCTAATTCTGTTTAAATCCCATTTTCTTTCGGGGATTATTTTTTAATCTGGAGTTGTGTCCGCGTTATTGCACAGACAACCCTGATACGACGCAGGTTTTCTGTTCGTCGGAGTCATTGTACTTTTGTTTGTTTGTTTACAAACTGACTTCTGTTCTTTGACCTTGCGACCTAGCTGTGACGTTTAGATAACGGCATGTGGATATCATGGCTGTTCACTGCGAGTCACTTCTCTGCAGGTAGGGTGAGTCAGTCGTTCAGATTGGCACCAATGTAGACAATACTACCACTGCCTGGGCAAAATTTCCCTAATACCACAATGCAAAGCATATCCGTCTTTAGTAGCCCAGTTGGTACAAAAGGGTAATAATTCATTTCTTATTATCAAAACTAGCAAGGATTCTTTTATGCCAAGGTGTACAGGGAACCTCAGTGTTTCGTCCCATAAGAGCTACAAGACAGCTGCCCTTGTCAGGCCCTCTGTCCTGTTCCACTGACAAGGGGAAACCCCCCATTAGGTTTCTCAGCCTAAACACGGAGCAAACCCAAAACCTCCAGGCTAGCAAGCCAGTAACTTACTCAGTGGAACATTATTCAGAAAATACCCCCAAAACTATGTAAAATTCTTACATGATCAGCACTTCTCATAGCAAATAATCTGGCATCAATTGTAACATCATCAGGTATAACGTTACAATTCTTTAACTCATCAACGATCCAATCAACTCTTGTCTGTTTCTGCTGAGCTGTCAATCTGTCAAGATATAATATGGAAATTGCAAAATCAGAAATGCTTGCCTACAAATAAGGCACCTGTTAGTGTCACAGACAATGTCAAGCACAGATTCAAGCTTTGTCCAGCACTAAACCTCTGGTGCCTGTCATTTTGTCCAGCACTGATTTGTCTTTTATATTGATATTAATACATGTCTGGCACTAAGTTGAAAATGTCAGGTACTTTTTCATTACGGTAGTAAGAAACATTACTTGATATTTATACCGAGAACTTGATTTAGACATTTGATCAATTCCTCTGAATTCTATTATTAAACATACCCATCAAAACTCTCCAGCCTCTTTAAATCCCGTCCTGTAAAACTTTCTATCAGGTATTTCATGCTAGTCCCTGTCAGCAAGTCCATTAACACATTATTCATTAGATGGTTATAAGGCATGATACGGAGGTTTACCCAGGCGGTAAAGCCTCTAATTCTAGTTCTTAAAGACATGGTCTTTTGCTGTTTCAAGTCCAGACACAAAACCTGAAAGCTGAATTTAAAGTAAATAATGAACATAAATGTGGTTTGAGCTCTTAATTACTCTAAATGAGAAAAATAAAACTAGACGCTAACAGTATCTTACAGACCTTGATTATCAAGTCATGAATGCTGAAGGACAGAATTTACAATCGTTGTAAGTGAGAGGGATATTCGGTCTCCCGTCAGATCAGGCCGGTTTCCCCCGAGTTCTTCTGTTTCTCCCTGCAGTAATGATCGAAATCATTCGCACGATCTGTGCCAAGTGCCAATATGGAAAAAGGCCTCAGGCCTAAGTTGCTACCCTTGTTAAATGACGCGATTATTATTATTATTATTATTATCCCTATTCTACTAGTGTTCACATAATCAACTACGGTATGATCTAAATATTAAGGACACCTGCATATTTCATCAAGGTCACAAGATAAAATTTGTAAACAAGGCTAGGCCTAGGCCTAGTGCTAACCCTAACCAACCAATCCTTGCCAACTATCATGTGCTCTACCCCTGTTTACATCTCATGATCTTGACAATATCTGCTGGAGGCCTTAATATTTATATCTCATTAATCAACTATGGTATATTACTAGTGACTCGGTGAAAGATGCTGGCTAACAAAAATGTCCGGTGTTCACTCCCAGTGCTGGATTTTAATGCCCCATGTCAATAATGGTGCAGCACGCAGGGCTTGGCAAAGGACAACATCTAGTCGCTTGGATAGGAAGAATTTACCTTTAAAGCACACTGTATGGTACTGAAAAGTTAGGCATTAAGTTGATTAATTTAACTCTATCCATTTCATTTGAACATACATTGTCTAGAGGAACTGATCTTGAAATCAAATTCAAAATAGACAATAATTAAATCAACTGATATAAGTATAAAACAGGCCTAGTCAAAATTTAAAAACAAAACTAAAAAAAAGGCTAGAATTAATTAAAATTTATGAAGGATTTTATCTTTAAAAAAAATAATCTTTATTACATTACCTTTTTATGTTTATGAAAATAAAAAGTAAAAAAAGTTATCGGCACTGGAAGTTATTAATATTACCGTATCTACTTGCCTGTTTGATTATAATCAAATTCAATTCCCAAATCTACATTTTTCACTGCCAGTAGGACCAGAATTATACGCCTATTTTTTAGTATATTCTTCAAAACAAAGTTCAGTAACGAAAAACACAAAAATTATGAGAGAAGTCGGCCATTTGTAAACAAAGTCCGTTCCTATGAAGAGTTCCATAAAAGGGACGCAACTCCGTAGGAAAAAGCACAACCAACAGGTCTCAGACTAGCAATTATTTTCCCATTGACTTCAATGTTAAATGGCTGTAACATCACAGAATGGAAACTTTTTGTACTCCTTTCTGTTGTTTTCAATCTTTAAAGACGAAGTAGGGAACCGCATTTGGCACTCTCCTCATCATAATTTTGTGAAGGGTTGACTTAATAATTTTTGCTGGGAAGATTTGATGTTGACTGCAGTAAGAGAAAGAGAGAAAGAGTTTAATGTTCATTCGACACAAACTAGTTATTTCGGGACTAACAAATACCTGGTTTAATTTTATTTCAATAATTTGCTTGTGTGTAGGGGTCTTTTAGCAGTGAAGGGAAACCGTAGCACAAGGAGAAAACCCACGAGGTTGGACAGACGACCCTACTCCTTGTCCCATAAAACCGGGGAATTGAAACCATGCCAGTTGCCAGTTGACTCAACGCCAGGCTTTACGATACAACATGCACCTGTAAACCATTTACCGACACCCCCCCCCATGCAGGACAATATATACAAGCCAGTATGCAGTATCACCTATAAGTGTTTGGTAAATAAGTTTGATGGGCCTCTTTTAATCTGATTAAATCAAAGCCAGGAGATTAATTTGGTTTTCTTTTTTAATTACATAGAATTATTTTTATTTCAATAATTAGTTTGCATATATTATAAGGTCTTTAGCAGTGGAAGAAAACCAGAGCACCCAGAGTAAACCTACGATGGTTGGACAGACGACTCTACTCTGTGTCACGTACAAGCGGGAAACGAAAACACACCCCCTGACAGGCCTTATGATCTAAAGTACACACACGTTAATTCATTCCGCCACCCAAACCCCCGGAAATGATCATCAACATATTTAAATATTAGATTGAAATAATAAAGGCAAAGCTGGCATCTCTTTGTATAATATAATTATTTTAATAAAAGCTTTTTACAGCACTGTTTGAAAATAACTCTAGTGAAATAAACCATCAACATAAACATATATATAACCATGGAAACAACATAAACATATATATCCATGGTAACAACAAATCACTAGAAACATGATGCAACTTGAACACTAATTATTACAACTAGAAACAACAAATGCAATTTAAAACTTTTATCAACCAAATTACCGAACATTCACTTCTAAATCACTAAACAACAAATCGCTTACAACAAGACAAGGGCATTAAACTTGAAAAATTATAGTGGAAATTTATAAGGTATTGGCCAATAATAACGTTGTATTTGTCAAAGTTTTCTTGAATAAGGGCCACATCATGGATTACAAATCACAATTTTGCTGGTACCATAAGGGGCCATCCATAAAGTTTGTACGCTCAAAATCAGTAAAATTCAGACCCTCCTCCCCCCCCCCCCCCGTACGCTCCTGTGCGTACGTTTTGCCTATGAATTTACGCACCTGTACGTTTTTTGCGATGACCCCCCTCCCCCTTCAAGCGTATGTACTTTATGGATGGCCCCTTACTTAAAGATGAATCATTATGCATGACTTAGATAAAGAGCTTGTCGTTCTTGCTATAAATCATGTAGTTCTAAAATATATCATGGAAAATGAATATACTGAAAATTACAATCAAAATACATGAAGTTTTAAGTGTTTGAAGTTTTCTTTATTATATAGCAACGGTACCAATCTATGAGTAGCCTTTTTATTTTATCAATAAACTTTCAAATGACGCCAAGTTCTAATCTACTTTAAATCAGAGCAGAGCCATCTGATGTCCCAGAGAGTTGATTACGGGCTTTTCATGTTAATAAATGTTGAATTAATAATAGATAGCACATAGACATAGCTGTTACATAATGCATCTTAAAGACAACAAATTTATATTATATTTGTTTCCCATACTCCAAACAATGCATAATCTATCTAAATAGACTGAAGATTTAATGTCCAGGAGTTCTCACATTTAAGTTAAGAATTAACTCAACATTCAACCACTGTTTTTATAAGAAATATCTTTCATCCAGAAAGACAAAACTTTGCATATAGTTTCTTATTGATGTATTTGATATATTAAGACAACAAAAGTTTTATAAAGGGCTATATTTTAGTTAAATTAAGGCGAACAATTTTGAGTAAATTCTTATCTTAAGTCTGAGAATGTTTTGTGAACTTGGAGCCAAGTTATATCGGGACTAACATATGGTATATAATTGTAGTTTCACCACAGCAAAACAATAATTGCATTTTGTAATCCATAGAATGGCCACAGCACAAAATTAAGTGTCTCAACATAAAGGAGTTTCTATTTTTCATTCAACCATCTGAACTTTTACAAAATTTCAAAAAACAAAAATTCTGCATGCACCATTCAACTTTGATCAAATCACAAAACATAAATAATAAATATAACTGTTAATTTCAAAAACTGTAACCTTCAAAAAATCTAACTCTTTCACATGGGTTAGATTTGACACAGTGAACACCAGTAATTTCACAACAGGATCAAGCATTCTCGTTCCCATTCAATATCTATGGTAAATTAGATTTTTATCATTTTGAAAAAGATCGACAAATCTTCATATTATCCTGTAAAAATGTATCGTTAGAAAAGGCCTTTGATTGAATACATGTATCTGAACTAATTGAATAAATGACATTTTATCGGGCTATGGGGACACAAGACCAAAATAAACAGTATCTTGAAAAGAGAAAAAAAAACAGCATAATATAGTTTCCCCATTACATGTAGCAAATAAAAGAAATCAATTTAGAATGTTTTGTTTGTTTTCAAATCCATCATATCATACCTGTATTTATTGTATGTCCACTCTTAAATTTATCGTTTAAACTACCCTCTAAACATCAAACTATCCTCACCGATCAACCATTGTAATCCACCCATCTGGATTCAATGAACATAAAGTGATATACATTTCATCACCACATAACAACAATATTTATATATTACATGCACTTAGATTACTGCTGACAAGGCATAAAGCCACATTTCATTTTAATTACTTAGGCTACTATGGTCTCCACCACATACATTACAAATGTGATATATAACTATCAAACTGATTTTTTTTTTAATGGATGCAATAGAGACAATAATTACCATACATATATCTAATTAATAATATATGACAAGGAGTAGATTAGTTGTATAATCAAATATTCAATTTATAATCAAATATTCAATTTATAATCAAATATTCAATTTATAATCAAATATTCAATTTATAATCAAATATTCAATTTATTATTAAAATATTTAATTTATAATCAAATATTCAATTTATAATCAAATATTCAATTTATAATCAAATATTCAATTTATGATCAAATATTCAATTTATAATCAAATATTCAATTTATAATCAAATATTCAATTTATAATCAAATATTCAATTTATAATCAAATATTCAATTTATAATCAAATATTCAATTTATAATCAAATAATCAAATATTCAATTTATAATCAAATATTCAATTTATAATCAAATATTCAATTTATAATCAAATATTCAATTTATAATCAAATATTCAATTTATAATCAAATATTCAATTTATAATCAAATATTCAATTTATAATCAAATATTCAATTTATAATTAAATATTCAATTTATAATTAAATATTCAATTTATAATTAAAGGTGTAAGATTTAGATAAAGGGTTAGCCATTCTTGCTATAATAGTTTGAAATAAGGTAACGCAAAAATGAATATATTGAAATTTCATTCGAATTACTCTTAGCCATTCTTGCTATAATAGTTTGAAATAAGGTAATGCAAAATGAATATATTGAAATTTTATTTGAATTACTCTATGTGTGCATTAATTGCAACCACTGTACTGGTTGTTCAAAGCTAAGCCTGACTTCACCATTTTTAAATTAAACTAAAAAATGCTGAAGCATTCTAATCTACTTAATATTTGAGTTATCTGATGGCATCTTGTCATGTTCATAAATGTCTAGTTAATAGTTCATACATTTCAGACCCAAATGTATGCTTAAATAATCATATATAATTAAATAATCAATTACTAATTAAATAATCAATTACTAATTAAATAATCAATTACTAATTAAATAATCAATTAATAATTAAATAATCAATTAAATAATCAATTAATAATTAAATAATCAATTAATATTTAGGTTAGCAATTAATATTTAAATAATCAATTAATAATTAAATAATCAATTAATAATTAAATAATCAATTAATAATTAAATATTCAATTTATAATTAAATAATCAATTAATTAAATACAATTGATTAGGTCACAAATTAAAATAATGCACACATATGTGACTAGCATTGAATAGTCTGGACAATTGTGTCTTTTTCCAAACTGGGCAACATTTCATCACTATCATCCAGTCCTGAATCGGATAAAACAATTTCTTCTTCACACAGAGATATCTTATGCATTAAATAATCTGGACTACTAGGTACACCACGTCTGTTAAATTCGTCTACCATGACATATGAGAGTTTATCGGACAATAACGAAGGTTCAACTTGCTCCATGTACTGAACCATTACTTTTGGAACGCGTTTTGTGGAAGGTTTCTGCAGCAAATTTTTACTCCAAATGTCATTAGCAGATTTAGAATCGGAAATATCTTCAACGATGCCTTCATCATACAAATATTTTGAAAAAGGCATAAAATTCAAATTAAGTGAGTCATTTGACTTTGAGTTTAAGTCCGGGTTTTGTCGATTATCCTTTTGAAATAGATTACAAATCACTTTTGGTAATGATGAAAGTTTGATATCGGTATTAGGGCTACCCACAAGATCAGATTTTTCTTGAGATACTGAAATATCATTTTGTTCCTTACAACATTCAGATGCATTTTTCACACATTCAGCGCTTGCTTCAGATTTTTTAAGAACATGTACGACCCGTTTGTTGTCATGTATATCAATGGTTGTTGTGTCAACTGAATGTAAAGTATCGCAGATTTCATCAGAATTTATACCAGGCGATGGTTTAGTTTCATTATGAGCAATGTCTTCCGGACAATCTGAAATTTCTTCAACCATGGCATCAAGACATCTTTTCACTTCTGATTCAAAATGTTCCATATTTCTTACTATTCGTAACTTGGTAGTTTCTTCTATTATCAACCCTGAATTGTTAGACCGAACATCTTCCCATATATTATATAGATTAGCAACTCGGTGAGAGTGCATACCGTTACGTGTCGTGTCTGGTGATTTCCTTTCCGACCGTTGCTTATAAATAACTACATTGATTTTAGTCGGAGAGTTGAGGGGATTTGTTTTCATAATGGGTAATACAAATGTTTTAGTTTCGTTTAGTTTACGGACAGCTGTGTTGTAATTTGTGTCGCATTTACTGAGCGAACTCGAAACAGATAACTCTTGAAGATGATTGCTAGCAGACATGTTTCCGTGTGAATCACCATTGTTTGAGGAGATGTTTTCCTTCTTGTTACTGAAATCAATTCGATGTTTCACAGAATCAGATAACGAGGACTGGCAATCACGTTTTAAAGAGGAATCAGAATTTGTGATTTCTGCGGCATTGACGTTTTTCTGTGGAGATAGTTTTTTCTTCAATGTATCGGCTAGTTTCGATATGACATCTTTCTGCATCAAGATTTCTCTCATGGGTTTATTGTCTGTCGAACCGTTTCTATCTGTAACACCGCTCTTATTTGGATTCTCATTTAAACGTAAGAGATCACTCTCGGGTGACGCCTCAACAAAAAGATCTGTAAAATGGCGCTTTGGATTCGGGGATTTTGTTTTTGAAGGTGATACGATTTCCGAGATGGATGATTTGGGTTCTTGTAAGTTATGGTGTGTTGTTGCTTGAATATCCAGTATAGGACTTAATATTGGAGGCTCATCAGACAATTCTTCGTCATCCAGGCATCTGGTATCATCCATGCGTTCTAATACTGGAGGAAGGAAATACAAATCATTCATACATTGAGAATTTTCAAGGCAATGGACATCAGTCGAGATCGAAAGAGGGGAAAACAAATTTTGGGATTTGTCATTTATGTCTGAAATTATAGGTAAATCATTTTGTTCCAAAATTATTCTATCTGAGACGAGATGACTCCTTGAAACCAGACCAAACTCGTACAAAAACTGTTCTTTCTCTGTAAGTTCATCTACGATAAGGGAGGGTTTATTCGGTAGCCATATTGTTTTGATGCGAGGGGGTGTGATTGTGTAAGAAGGAACAATTTTCTTCTTTTGTGCTTTGGGTTTAGGTCGTCTTTCGTTGAAAAGATTTGGCAAAACCCTTAAGCCATCAAGTAAAAGAATGGGTTTACGAAATATTTTTGATTTTGATTTGGTCTTTGACTGAGAAATGTTGTTAACAGGTTTCGATTTCTTGACATCCACATTCTTACCCGTAATAATTGTACCACCTCGCTTTGGTCGAAGAATTTTTTGACACATATTCCGAGTGTGGAAAACCTTACATGGAAATTGCAAATGTTTTTGTAACTGTTGAGGAGTTTTAAAAGTTTTGTCACAAATACGACATTTGAAGAAATCGTGTGTTTCTGGTCTTGAGCAACGTTTCTTACTTGCAGATTTACTTCTTTTCTTGGTTCTCGATGATTTTTTGTTTCTGCCTCTGGATTTGGGCTGATTTTCATCATTGATTGTGTCTAAATTTTGTTGTTTTCCTTCACCATTTCCATTATCACAAACTTGTTCTGTTTTGATGATTGTAGTCGACGTCATTCCCGTCGTCCCTGTTGTTCCACCACTCCACGATGCCCCTCCAGCCCCTCTTGGAGATCTGGGAGAATGAGGGGGACGTTGATAGGGTGTGTCTTCCTCGGGTTTACATTGCGTTCTACTTCTTTTAATATTTTCCTCTTCTTCTTCTAGTTCTTCTTCTGCTTTGCGTTTTTCTTGATTGATTAAATTACCAATGGTCGCCTCTGCAGCTTGGGTTAATATGTTCATACCTGATTGACTGTCGTAGCTTCCATAATATAGATCTTGTCTTGGTTCCTGTTTGACTTGAACGAAATCCGGTTCGATTAGTTCCCCAGACTCAGTCACATAGTATGTGATTTCTTCTGATGGACTTGGTTCTTCAGATTGGGCTACAGCAGCCTGCACTTCGCCATCAACTGCGTCCTTTGAAACTTCAGCATTCTGTATCTGAATGTGGGGAGGTAAAATATGTTCTGATTGGGTTATCTGCCCTTTTTCATCCACCTGCTGTACAACAATTATTTGATTAACAGGAGACTCAACATCACCAGCGACCAAATAACCACTCTCTGATAACCGAGAGAGAATATCGCTAAGAGGGATATCGTCGTTTTGAGAATGGACTTCAAAGGTTCGTACACCTGTCTCAGGATCCGCTGACTGCTCAACGATTTCACCTTCAACAACCTGTCGTTGAATTATTCCTCTTGGGGATAACCTTTGAGTCTGGTGCCGCGAAGAATTCGGGTACATGTCAAGGTTGGCATTTTCTACATACGTTCCCCCCGATCCAGGAATGTAGACTGGGTAGTCAGAATTCTGTTGTTTACTACAAGGGTACTTTACGTGCTCTTTCATATCCTCCAGACTATCGAAGGGGCGTTTACAGATGAAACAGCTGTATTCAGATTTGGGTTCATGTTTTTCTTGCTTTATAATCACCACGTGTTCTCCACCTATACCTTCTACAAGCTGGGGTTGACTGGCAACTTCTTTCTCCTTTGTCTCCACGTAAGTCTGTAAGGCAAAGGGTTCTTGTTCCAGTCGTTTGTCATGATTGGAAGGACCAATTGTTTTACAAGTTTTACTGTGTCTCCATCGATTGATAGGATCTTCGAATGACTGCATACAATGTCGACACCAGAACAACTTAGCTGAAGGGATACTCAGTCTGTGACACGGATGATTAGATACCTTTTCTTCCATGCTTAATTCTGAAATTATAAGAAGAATATTAAATTGAATATCACATAATTAAATGGGTAGACAGGGCGCACACTGACTTTCAATTTTTTCCGCCAAATGGATGATAGTTTTTATATAAAGAAATGTTCATATTTTTTTTCGCCAACTTGAATATTTTATCTGCCAAAATTATGTGATAAAAACACCACTTTAATATTTTTATAGCAAACTGCGACTGACAGTGTGAGCCCTGTGGGAAGGCCTGCATTGAGAAAATGTGATAGCTCAGCAGACGAATTTATATATAACTAGTCCAGTGGCTATGTTTAATTTATCGGTAAGGCCTATATTCAGAAGATAAGGCCTTCGTATAGAAGGTAGGCCTAAATATAGAAATCATTAAATAAAATTGTAGGAAAACTTGGCATTCATGTTTGATGTGACTCCCATTTTTGTGTTACAATATACATGTACTCATGTAGGTTTTAATCTTAAATACATGTACCTGACCCTACTGGTAATCCTAAGCCTAATAGAGAGAGAGAGAAATGGGGTTTAACGTTCACTCGACACAAACTAGGTCATTTTGGGACTAAAGTATGGTTTTCAATTTTATTTCAATAATTCGCTTGCACGTAGGGGTCTTTAGCAGTGGGAGGAAAATCGGAGTGCCTGGAGGAAACCCACGAGGTTGAGAAGACACCCCTATCTCCATGCCACATACGCTCACACTAGGGCTCGAAACCACAGCCGCAAGCCAGAAGTGACCGGCCAGCTAGAGGTCGAAGCGCGGCACTCTAGACCACTACGCCATCCCAACCCCCCCAAGTATAATAGAAAGAAGGAAGTTCCATAATGTGGACACGGTACAGACGGCTAACTAACCGCTAGTTTTTCAGTGTAAAAGTGATGGAAATAGAAAAGGGAGTCGGATCAAACAATACATCATATGATCCACGAAGACTGTTGGTTAAAAACAGTGACAGTACCGTGATTAAATATCACTTTGACAACTTAAATTATGTCAATATGAATATTTGAATGTTAATAATGAACACACAACTCGGGTCAATGACTCTCACAATTTATGACCTTTATGTTTATGTATCAAGTTAACCTCTACACGAATTTGCATGTCATCATGCATCATGACATGATGTCTCGGGGATTGTCCCCTCTAGTCCTATAAAGTAAAGGAGACAATTTTCAAGGCATTTTTTTGTCTGAGTTGGAACAATAACACAGTTATCTTTTTAATACACTTAACTTATTAAATCATAACATTATTAGTCACAGTGCATATACTGATTGTAAAACGAATTTGTTTACAATCTCTGACCTAAGAAAAAAAATAAGTCATGATAGTTGTGTCCCTTTGCATGGGCACAGTACTCTCATGTGTCTGATCAAATTTCACGGTCTCTCCCAACGTCTTGAGCTTGCACTTTTGCAAAATGCATCTTTGGCATGCAATAAATTTACCTATTATAGTTTGGATTGGTATTAGTGTCGATTCAGTTTCATATTAAACGATTTCAATCGCTAGTTGCTGCAACAAAACTCAGATGCAAGTACAGAGGGCGCTTTTCATTCGTTCTTCCTGAAGCCGAACCAAGGGAGACAACTCTTTTTAACGCGCACCTGCTCTTTCCCGCCAGAAATCGATTGCAACTATTATGCAACTGCAAAACTGACCAGGAGGCTGAAAATAAAAACTTAAACGACATTTTTGTTTAAAACTAAGATTGTGCCCATGTTAGCAGTAATAAGTAATAGCATAGGCGTACGAGCCATGGTGACAGAGGGAGGGGGCAACTTGCGCGCGCTAACTTTCTTGCAATCTGACTTTTCGGGCAGTCCGGTACCGGTAATATGAAAACAAAACTTATTATTTCAATTTTATCTAGTTGGCAAAACAAAGTTCCCGAATACTAATAACGAAACTCTAATTTTACTTGTCTTTTAATTGAATACCACAAATTTAGCCGCAAGTACTCTTTTCTCCGAGTAATTGCGGCCCCTGGACCCTCGCCTATAAGGACCTATAAATTGAAGCCCCCCCCCCCCATTCAAGATTTGCTTCCGCCGGCCCTGCCTATTTGTGAATGCAGTTACAACAAACTGATTGGTTTGAATTCAGGTCGGCATGTCGAGTGGGATTTCGGTTGAAAACGGATGGAAAACTTTGAAGTTAATTAATTCACGGGCTAGATCAGGAAAAAGCATTCGGGGAGGTTAAATTTTAAAAAAAACTTCAGGGAGCGCGATCGAGGAGGCCTATCCCGCGACGATTGATTGCTTGTTTAGGATTTGGGATTCAGGTACGTTGCGGCAGTTAAATTTTCAAAAATTCCTCCCGACGGTCAGATATATAGGCCTAAAATTATATACCTTCGTAAACAATTGATTGGTTGATTGAAATTCAAGTCAAACATTTAAGCTAAGCTATATTTATAGGCCTACCACTTTGACGTTGCTGTCTTCACGGGCTGGAATAGCAGGAAAATGCGTTGGCTGTCGTCAAATTTTCTTTTTGTGGCGGAGGGTGTTTATAAACCCGTCTGTATTTATTTCGGTCAAGTCAGATTCTGCCCGCTTAATATCCATCGAGCCCGTAATAATTATACCCCTGCCAACCCATTCCAATTGTTTTATTATTTTTTCGAAAATAAATATAAAAATATGTAAAGTAAGGTGAAATACATTAGTATTCATATCGTCGGCCAAAATCTTTTGTTTGTTTTTTTTTTTAAAAAATACCGCAATACGAAGATTTCAATCAAATGAAGACCACTTACTTTTAAAACTATTTGAGAGATGGGGACTCAATGTACACATACATACAAATACTGTTTTGGGGGGCCCGGGTGAGAATTTATTCCTCATACAACATAATGGGTCGCCACGCCCCTGGATGGAAAGTAACTTTTTCGGTAGATATAATGCTTAAAACTTCACAAAGTTTGTCGAAATGCTAAATTTTTCTCGCGCCCAAGGGTAGACAATTGTTAGTAATTCCCCTTTGCCTAACTAAGTTTTTCAACAGATTAGGCCTATATTAAAAATGTCCTGTAATAGCACCTTTATTTCTTTTTTCTACAGGGTCGCCTGTTCAATCTCGTGGGGTTTCTCCGGGTCCTCCGGTTTCCTCCCACTGCTAAAGACCCTTACGCGCAAGCGAATTATTGAAATGAAATTTAACCATATGTTAGTCCCGAAATGGCCTTGTTTGTGTCGAGTGGACGTAAAAACCCATTTCTCCTCTCTCTCTCTCTCTCTCTCTCTCTCGCGCTCTCTCTCTCTCTCTCTCTCTCTCTCTCTCTTCATCTCCCCCCCCTCTATCTCCCTCTCTCTCTCTCTTCATATTTTACGCAGCGGTAAACTCGCTTTTTATATATTTTAATGTAAAAAAGTCGAACCAGTAGAATTCAAATTACCAGATTCAAAGATGAACACGCAGTTAAGTAACATCAGACGTTTCATAAATTAATACAGACCATTAGGATGAAATATAGATAAATTATGCTAATGAAGACGGGTGTGTACGTCATTCTGCAAGCTTTATATAAGGGTAAATAATTGACGGCGTGTCCGTCTAAACTCTTCGTCGAATTCCGAGTTGTTTTATGTGCAGGCTACTGCGTCAATCCGTTTTTGTGCAATTCAAACTACTAGACATAAAATCTAGCCAGGCCTCCATCCTGCATGATGGTACGGTAGCCACATTGGCTAAGTTGTTAAGACGCTGACTCGCTAGCTTGGAGGTCGCGTGTTCGGTCCCTGCGTTGGCCGAGAAAGTTCATCGGTGTTTTCCGACGTGGATTCTCCTTGTTAGTGGAACGAATCAGTAAATCCGACAGTTCAACCAGCACCAACCACATTAAAGACAGTCCAAGACAGCAAGCCAAGCTCCAACGAAAATGGCCCCAACTGTCCCGTAAAGTAGAACACTAAGCCAGTCTCCTCCATGCCAAACACCAACATTGAAAAGAAGGTCTCCATCAAAAATTCAAAACGGAAACAAATGTGAATCAACAACAACGGGTATCTACGAAATCCAAAACGAATTCGAATTTACAGAACCCCAAAATATCAGGCATGGAGGAGGAAGCTTGTCGGAGCAGAAAAGTATAGGCCTATTAGGAGTAGGACTTTAAACTCCATTTCATTTGTCCTCTCATGGCTGACAACAACAGCGATGGTTTCAGTGGACACTTTTATTGCTAAATATGGTCAAAATGATATTTATTTCAACATTACGTTTCCATTATCAGTTTTTACTCAAATAAAATGGCGACCTATCTCTGGTTCCTGGTTCATGTGTACATCGTGTTCAATTACCGCCCGTATCTTTCTTCTTATCAGGGGCGGGTCCATTATATTTGGAGTGATAACCGACTCTGTTCCTAAATAAAGTCATACACTTCTAATATCAGAAATTGTACATGTAAATAAATGACGAGAATTCATAGAACAAACTACAAAATAATGGAGTTATTAAATGTCAAATATATATTTTATTTAATTCTGGGGGCGCGGATATATAGATTTGTAACGGTGGTTTATAATTGAGCGTCATCTTCGCGTACTCCAATTCAGGCCCGTAGCCAGGAGTTGTTTTTTTGGGGGGCAAAGATGTTTTCGGGAGGGCCAACTAGCATGGGCATCTGCATGAATTTTGCGGTAAAGGCCAATTTTCTTGTGATATTGGGGAGGGGGGGGGCAAGACTCAGTATTGGGAGGGCAGTTGCCCCCCCCCGTGCCACCCCCTGGCTACGGGCCTGCTCTAATTGTTAACTTTGCAAATACACAGGCAGATCCGGAAGGGGGGGGGGGTCCAAACATAAAAGATATTGTAAAAAAATACTTTATGAGACAAATTTAACGATCGTGTGCTTTATCCTTTATCATTAGGGGGGGGGGGGGGGGTTGATGGCCGTAGGTTAGCACGTGCGTGCTGTATCATAAAGCCTGTCATTGAATCAATTGGCGTGGTTTCGAATTCCCGGTTGCACGTGACAAGGATTATGATCGCCTGTCCAACCTCGTGGGTTTTCTCTGGGTCCTCCGGTTTCATCCCACTGCTAAAGACCCCTACGCGCAAGCCAATTATTGAAATAAAAATTAAATCATGTTAGTCCCGAAATGACATAGTATTTGTCGAGTAGACGTTCAATCCCATCTCTCTCTAACAGGTCATGACCCTGACAAATCCCATCCTGTAAAATATCATTGATCCGCCCCTGGTTTAGACGTAGTAATAGGATCTGGAGTGAATACAATCAATATACTTGATAGAACAATAACAAAAGGCCATGTTTAATAATAAAAGTATTTTTAATGACTAAATATCACTCATTGTTCTAAACATCAAAAATAGATTAATTGGAATAAACATGTTACACAATAGCTTGCATTTAAAATGGCTAAGCGAGCGAGAGAGAGAAAGAGAGAGAGAGAGAGAGAGAGGTGGAATTTAACGGCCACTCGACACAAACTAGGTCAATAATTTCAATAATTCGCTTGCGCGTAGGGGTCTTTAACATTTTAAATGGCTAAGAGAGCGAGAGAGAGAGAGAGATGGAATTTAACGGCCACTCGACACAAACTAGGTCAATAATTTCTATAATTCGCTTGCGCGTAGGGGTCTTTAGCAGTGGGAGGAAATCGGAGTGCCCGGAGGAAACCCACGAGGTTGAGAAGGCGCCACTATCTCCATGTAACATACGCTCACAACAGGACTCGAAACCACAGCCGCAAGCCAGAGGTGACCGGCCAGCTAGAGGTCGAAGCGCGGCACTCTAGACCACAAGGCCACCACAACCCCCCAAAATGGCTAAGTGAGTAAGACACTGCCACTGGTTCGCTAGCATGGATGTCGTGGAATCGCGCTCGGTGTTATCCGAGAAAGTTACTTTTCCGGCGTGGTTTCCCTTGTCAGTGGTGCAAGAAGGGGGATATGGCCAGGACCGCTGTATCTAGTCGTTCGAATGGCACGAAAAATCGAGGTCCCGTGTACACATCAGCGTGCACATAAAAGATCCCCTGGCGGTTAGAATTCGATATACATGTAAGAGTAGTTTGTAAGGCCGCTGTCCGGGCAAAATATCCCCCATGAAATACTGTATGGCGTATTTCCGTCTTCATTTGCCCAGCTGGAACCCCATTTCACTTCTTCGTTAATCCAAAAAGTAGGACGTTTTCCCCCTTTCCATTCATCTCATTTCGTATACGCTGTATCATAAAGCCTGTCATTGAGTCAACTGGTGTGGTTTCGAATCCCGGTTGTACGCGGCAAGGAGTATGATAGGAATTATTGAAATAAAATCAAACCATATGTTAGTCCCGAAAAGACCTAGTTTGTGTCGAGTGGACGTTAAACCCATTCCCCCACTCTCCCTCTCTCTTTCTCTCTCGCAATCTCTCTCTCTCTCTCTCTCCCTATCTCTCTCTCTCTCTCTCTCTCTCTCGTAAGCTGCATGTCAATGGTTTTAAGAAACAGAGTGGACGGTAAACCCCATTTCCCCTCTCTCGCTCTCTCTCTCTCTCTCTCTTTTCTCTTTTATCTCTCTCTCTTTTATCTCTCTCATAAGCTGCGACTAGTAGTGCAAGTCTATCCGTTGTCAATGGTTTTAAGAAACAGCGCTCAAGTCGTATAGCAATTATTTACCGTTCAATAATAAAATTGGTGATCCAATAATGAACAAAGAAAAAAGGGCTGAATTGACTTAAGTGCTTATTGAAAACATACACACGTTCTTTTTTGCACACTTGAAATAGGCTACAATGATTACACAGGGAAGTTCGATGTTCGCTATAGTATACGTACAGTATAACAACATGTCACCGAAACCGGTTTGTCAATCTAATCTGTTGATTGTCGCATAGCGGTTGATTGTTTACCACGGGCTATATGAAACTAGAATAGTTACTAGATCAAGTAATGGAACGGATCCATAAAGAACTTTATTGATTGATCCAAAGACATTGCCTGGTACCTTTGTAGTAATGTTGATGTAGTAAAACCACAAATAGTCTTAATTTATTACTTGTTTTGTTTTGATTCTTGGTAGGCTGATTATCACACAGGTAAGCCGATATAGTTATCTCATAGTATTTATATAATATTAACACTTCTTTTACTTTATATAGGCCTATGTTATTGTCAACTCCTTGGTTCATTAGGCCTATGTTATAAGGCCTATATCTAAAGTCAGTTATTTTCAACAGTGTCAAATATAAACAATGACAAGTAATTGACAACATGGGTTAAGATCATGTGTTGTCAATACGTTGAAGCAAATTGTTTTGTTTCTGGGCTGGTTTCGAGATAGTCTAATTCTTTTTTCGCTCTACAATGAGTTTTTATGTTTACATGTATATGACCATGTGCATCGACATCTTGCATCCATTATGATCATCCCTTTTTTTTTTAACTGCGAATAAATTTTGTATTTTACGTTGTCGTAAAAATAATACGATAAAAACTTATTTTAGTGTGTTCCGTTTGTCAGGAGTGACAAAAGATCATAAGAACGCTTTCGTTATGCAAATATTTCCAACGTACGTGCATGTCCATGATTTCAAGATAGAGGATTTATTGTCATAAGGGCTTGTACTCAATCGCGTTACGCAATCGGAATATTATAATACAGGAGCGGACATGCCCCATCGACCCCAATTGAAATATGAAAATATTAAAATATATATTTGCTCGAAATAAACAAAACTAATGTTCGCATCAACTGGAGAAAAATGGTATGAGTGAGTTGACTTAAAGGAGCTAAATCGCTAACATTTGGGACCTAGAAATTGACAAAAGTGGGTCGCAACGCATATAATACTGTAATATGAATGTGTATAAACTGATTTACATTCAAAGGTTTCCGTTTTTTCCCCAATTTCAAATAAGTTGTGTTCGGCGAAAAAAGCCATACAGCCTCAATCTGGTGCAAATTTCTATAGCGTCTGGTTATTCAAGTCAACATACGCCGTATGGTATTGTGCAATATGTCTAGCCTTGCTCCTCAAGTCTCTTGTTAAAACTCGGTTTGAAGTGCATTTTGGTACAGGATTCGTGTACCAATGTTAAAAATTTTATTTCGTCTAAAATATCGGATATCAGAAGCTCATCATTTCCCGGTAAGTTTACATCATCAATGTTGATTTAAATTGGCCAATAATTCGTGTTTTCGATGTTAAAGATTTTGACGGATTTTGAGTTACGGACTTAGGTCCTTTAAGCTTGTTTCGTCTTCTCGTTAAAGCCCCAATACCACTCTTGTTGTGACTGAATAATATGTTCCAATCTTTATTCTGGTTAACAATTTGTACTATTTTACATTTTACAATATTCCAATTAAAAAATAATACAAATTTCATCTTAACACACCTAATTTTAAAAATTGGAAAAATTCAACTACATGCTGTAACATGGTTTGAAAAGCCTTACGTAAGCACTTTCAAATGAAACTTGGATTTAAACATATTTTCGAACCGTCTGGACAAGTAAGATAGGTTGTAATGGATAATTTACGCAACAGGTAGGAAACTTAAACATCTTGTAGTTAGAATAAGGTTTAAAAAAAAATTCTGGACCTGTCAAGCCAGCAAGAGTGTTATTGTCCCTTTAAGTCGCATATTCTTCACTAAGATGTGGTCCCGAGGAAACCACTTCTAGGACACACAGAGCTACCCAGCCCGCACCAACCCTAGCTAGCCGTCAACCGTATAATGTAATCAAAAGTCCCGATATGTATCAATGCAAACACGAACACAACTTTACAACTGGTACAATGGACAACTTTAATTTTGCGCGCACACATAATAGTTTTTAAAACTTTGCTTTGTGACATTAGAAAATTTAAACAAATTATGTTTTGTTGGTTTTTGAGTTGGTGTAGTCTGTTGGTGTATACGAGGTCCGGTAGTGTACACACTGGAGTTTCCCGAGATCCGTTTGTGGTGTACGCACATTAGTGTTTCATAAGATCGGGTCCGAGGATGTAAAAACATTGGTGTTCCCCAAGGCCCGGTCGTGTACACAGTGGAGTTCCCCAAGGTCGGGTGGTGTACACAGTGGAGTTCCCCAAGGTCGGGTGGTGTAAACAGTGGAGTTCCCAAGGTCGGGTGGTGTACTCAGTGGCGTTTCAAGAGAACCGGTGGTGTACACAGTAGCGTTTCATAAGATCGGATGGTATGCACATTGGCGTTTCCGGAGGTCAGTTGGTGTAGACTCTGGCGTTTCACGAGGTCAGTGGTGTTCACATTGACGTTTCCCGAGGTCCGGCTGTGGTGTACATTTTTCGAATAATAAAACACATCTGAGTGCGGTTGGTGTACATATTTACACGCATGTAAAAGAATCACGGATAGTTTAAAATCGAAGAAAACTGGACCTGAAAGCGATGGAAGTATTGTGTTGATGGAAAATTAATTCCCGTTCAATTTCACCTGTACGCTGAGTCCTAACGTCACTGATCAGGGTCCGGTTGCTCAAAGTCCCGTTAACTTTTAACGATCCGTTAACACGGAGTTAACTTTAACGGAGAGATAAATTGTTGCTTGAAGCCCCGTTAACTTTAACGTGTCGTTAACTTGCCGTTATATTTAACAGAGGTGTTGGCCCCTGTTATCTGTTTAACGATGGTATTAGTGGGCTGTAGCAAAAAGTCAAAGATTACCAATGTAATTCTCAAAAAAAAATTCTAGAGAGTTGGGCGATGGGAGGCTATTCCATTTTCTATAGAATGGAATTCTATAATATTCTCCAGAATTTCGGGGCCCTGTAGGAAAAAATGGCCCCAAATAGTGCAAATCTCATATTTTCCTACAGATTTATGTTAAAATTCTAAGAGACATATTAAAGTATTCTATAGTAATTTGTAGTGTTTTCTGCAGTAAATTCTACATTTATCTCTTTGTCTTTAATCAAGTTTTGTGAACAGACTGCTGACTGCACAGTTGTTCCATTGTCTTTGATTTATTGTTAATACTAACTTCCATGAAGTTGTTACACATGTACATTGGATTTAAGAATTTAATATTCTGCCATTGAACAAACATTCTTCTCTTGGATTAACTTTAATCAATCCGTTAGCTAACGGATAATGAAGCGGACTTTCCAGCAACAGAAATTTAACGGACCTTTAAAAAACGACACGTTAGCAAGATAATGATCCGTTCGAGTTTAATGGATCCTTAAAATAACTTAGTTTTGAGTAACCGGCCCCGGGGTATTTTAGTATTATAAGTAGTGGGCCACTATTGAAAACAAATTGTCCAAATAACTAAAGAAGTAGCGGGGAACAATACCGGTGATGTCAAGTGAAAATCACACGATTTTTGGTACTATTTGAGAGACGGACATTGTAACATATTATCTTTTCGGTAAATATTAGGGAGGTTAGATGGCCGAACGGTTAGCACGTGTGCGCTGTATCATAAAGCTTGTCATTGAATCAACTGACGTGATTTCGAATCCCCGGTTGTACGTGACAAGGAGAAGGGTCGCCTGTCCAGCCTCGTTGGTTTTCTCCGGGTCTCCCTGTTTCATCCCACTGCTAATGACCCTACGCGCAAGCGACTTATTGAAATAAAATTAAAACCATACGTTAGTCCCGAAATGACCTAGTTTGTGTCGAGTGGACGTTAAACCCCATTTCTTTCTCTCAAATTTTTTGTGATAATCTATGATGGTCCTATTTTTAAACGCGCTAAATCATATACTCTTTGGCACCTAGAAATGGACACAAGTAGGTCGCAACGCATATAATGATGTAATATATGAATGTATATAAACTGATTTACAATTTAATCTTTCTATTTTTACTGTAATTTCTGATCCATTATGTTCGGCGAGTCCGAATTGAATCGTAATCTCTGGCGTCTGGTTAACAAAAGCACGAGGCCCCGTTGTTAGCGTACACGTAAAAGACAACTTGACAGTTGGAACCCTACATAATATATAGGCCATAGCAAAAATATGACACACGCCTTTCTTCATTAGACCAGCCGTTGTAGAAGAGTAGGACGTTAAACCCCATTTAATTTCATTTTATTTTAAAGATTTCTGTGTCAAACCCCAAATCTGTTTGATCACAACACGGACTTTACAGACGTAAAAATATTAACATCAAACAAAATCCAAAATGAATCACAACAAAAATCCCATGCCTGGTCCGAAAAATCGGGATTATTATCGAACGAAACAACCAACAAACTCAAATCAAAGCCATTGAAATCGGCAAGGTTCGGTCCTTTGAACTTTTATTTGAATTAACTAATACATTAGATAAGAAACCCCATTTCCGTCTTCATTAGCCCAGATCGGATCAGAACAGTAGGACATTAAATTCAATTTCCTTTCATTTTTTCCATTTCTCAACCCTCCGTGCATCAGTATATCTCAACGTTCGTTCTTGGCTTCTAGCTACTAATATACATGCAAACATGGGGGTATGACCGAATGGTGAGCACGTGCGTGCTGTATCATAAGGTTTGTCATTGAGTCAGTTGGCTTGGTTTTCGATTTGCCGGTTGTATGTCACAGTATGTGGCAAGGACTAGGGTAGCCTGTCCAACCTCGTGGGTTTTCCTCCAATTGCTAAAGACCCCTATAGATACGCGCTAATAGATAATAAAACTGAACCAAATGTTTGTCCCGAAATGACTTAGTTTGTGTCGACTGGGCGCTATACCCCATATCTCTCTCCTCCCTCTCTCTCTCTCTCTCTCTCTCTCTCTCTCAATGCAAGCATAAAGTTGTTTTTATCAATTAGGTATTGGACAATGGATCCGTATGATGCAGACAGTGATGCCGACATTCATAAAGCTAAACTACAGGTAAATAAAGGCCATTTTACAGAAAGTTCAAGTCGCACTAGATTAAGATGTCGGAGCCACGGTCGCTTAGTGGGTGAGACGTCGTTTCACTAACCTTGATGTTCCGAGTTCCTTCCCTGCGTTGGCGGAGAGAGTTCATCGGGAATTCCCAGGGGGTGGGGGGTGCAGGACAGAAGGCCTGTCAAGGGACAAAGTATAGTCGTTTGAATTGGACGAAACACCAAGGTCCAGTGAACCCATTGGCTATCACGTAAAAGATTCCTTTTCAGTTTTAATTCGATGTAAGAGTAGACCCCGCGCCGCTGTCCGGGCAAGCTTTCCCCCATAGCACAATGCATGGTGTATGCCCGTTTTCTTTATCCCAGTTGGAGCAGAACAGTAAGCCGTTAAATCCGTTTTCATTTGATGAATGGACTGCCATTAAATCGTGATTACAACGCATTTACAATATTTGAAACTCCCATGGGTCGCTTCTCATTCATTCAATATGAACGTTGTTATGGTAACAATAAATTGTCAAACACCAGTAAACCTGATCATTTATTTATAACTGATGAACAAAGTAAAGTTTAAATTATTAATATTTTACGAAAAGAGTATCTTTGGTTCCGTAATCAGGGTCTAAATCGCAACTGATTGCTCTTTAATTTCTGTAGAGTCATTGAAAAAATGAAAATGATCGCAGGAAATGTCGCCATTTTGTTCTCACTATTTGGGCTATTATTCTTCTTATTTGTATTTGCCGTTATTACTCTTTTTAATATTCGTATAATTTATACATTTCTCTTATTCTAAAAGTAATTCAAAAGGTAAAAAGTTGAAAATAAAATAGACCTATAGAGGCCAACAATAGGCCCATAGCCTAACCAACGGTGGTGGTTTCTCCGTGTCAGTGATGCAGAACGGAGGGCCTGACAAGGACAGCTATCTAGTCGTTCGGATGGGACGAAAAACGAGATCCAGTGAACACAATGGCGTGCACGTAAAAGATCCCTTGGCAGTTGGAATTTGATATAAGAGTAGGCCGTAGCTTCGCTGCCCGGGCAAAATTTCCCTTATAGCACACTGTATATATGGCGTAGCCTATGTCCGTCTTCCATTATTAGCCCAGGTTAGGTGCATAACAGTAGGACATCATTAAACCCCATTTCAATTCTCTGACCAACGTGTATACTTTTTTCAGAAACCGAAGAAATTCAGTAGAAGATTGGATCACTTGAGTCAGATAGCCAGGTTAATAGGTATGTTCAGCCATTTAATATATACTAAAAACTGATATTCTATCTTATTTCTATCATAAATTTATCAACACGTTGCTGAGTCACGCCAGCTAACCCGATGAAATGAATTTAGTTTCAGTAGCTTAAACGCATTTCGCTCTTGACCTATTCATGTCATGTCTATCTTTAAAAGTAAATCGCATGATTAGGTCTACTTCAGATCCTATCCATGAAGATATCGATTTCGCTGTGACCTTATTTTTATTATTAAAAAAACATACACGAGTCTTCTGGAAGAAATATAGATTTTCTAACCAGGGCAAAGTGACACAAAAACAATAGTTATTTCCCTTTAGTTGTTCCACATCTTCTCTTTACTCCCACTAGAGGGCAGCACAACGGTATTTAATGACTACCCAACATCAAGACGGTGTTTCTGGAAATAGTAAGTAAATTGGCACCGTTCTGAACAATACATGTATGTTTGAAATTTGTATATCTTAATAGTTTTTAGGAAGGGACACACGTATCACCGACCGATAATATATCGGTTATGGGGTATCATTTACCCAGTCTGCCAGAAAACACCGGAATATCGGTGATGTTCATCGAATAAGTGGCCAAAAAGTTGGCATCTTCTAAATTAATGATGGGAATAATCATGAATATGATGGAATTGGATGGTATTTAAGACATATGTAGATTGAACTATCGGAGCTGTGGCTTAGGCCTTTTATAATCATATTGGCATCATCCAGTGCCAGTGGAAGTCAATAATTTGACTGTCTGTAGTGTCATCCTCACGGTAGGCTAAACTGCCAGTGTCTGTGCAATGAAAATAATTGAAAGACTAAAATTTTTCAGTCTCATCTGTTTTGTTTTTAATAAAATTTATTGAGTAAGTTTATTTCCCGGTATGGCACAATTACAATGTCAGATCTGATGTACATGTAGTCTACACAAATATTTAAATTTAAAACTGGAATAAGACAATAAAATTGACAGACTGCAGTGACGCCAGTAGATATTGATAATTTTCTGTAACAGCTCTGATTATTTTGTGTAGGCCTATGGATAATAAATAAACTGATTAGAATAAGCTGGACAGAGATCCTTTTTTTTTACATTTGATCCGTTAGTATTAAAGTCTTATTAGAGATGATGCAAGATGGAGGGCCTGACAAGGGCAGCTGTCTAGTCATTCAGGTGGGACAGAAAACAGAGGTCCTGTGTACACATTGGCATGCACGTAATAAATCCCTTGGGGAAGTTAGAATTCGATAAGGGTAGGCCGTAGTGCCGCTTCTCGGGCAAAATTTCCCTCGTAGCACACTGTATGGCGTATGCCCATCTTTATTAGCCAAGGTAAGGAGTAGAACAGTAGGACTTAAACCCCATTTCATTTCATTTTGTATTAGATATAAATGAGTTCTCTAGATTTATTAATTGATTTATGGTTCATAAACAGAACTTGTACAAATTTTTCTTGTTTCCGTCCACTGGCATTGTGCTAGTGGAGGTCTTGGGACATTAAACCCTATTTCATTTTCTCTGCATCCGCTGGTTTTCTCCCACTGCTAAAGACCCCCTAAACTAAGAAGCACAAGCATTATTAAAATAAAATTGTGTATGATCCAAAATGACCTAGTTTGTGTTGAGGTTGAGTGAAGGTAAACCCCCCTCTCTCTCTCCCTCTCACTCTCTCTATTCAGATTACCCTATTGTGTACATGTACCTCAGAAGGCTCAGAATTTATTGCTCCCATGTTTGTGACCATGAATAGAATAAAATTTATTACCCAACTATAAAATGTTATTATCACTCTTGTGGTGTATAGTAATAATAGCCTGACATGTATTTATAGTTGATATTACTGTAGGATATATTGTATACAATACACACAATAACAGCCAGATCGTGAGTAGATAAAAATGACAATTATTTCAAACTGTTGATTCATTCTATTTCAAACTGTTGATTCATTCCCCGTGAATATTTCATTCCCAGAACACCATTTACTCTGTATGGTACACCTTTATGACACTGACAGACTGACAGACGACAGCATTTTCAATTTGTAAGCTTATTTTTTCCAAATTTTAGAAAAATCTTGTGATTAAATCCACATGTCAAGGCACAAATTACCAGTATAAATTCAGGCTTAAGTAGTGATACACAGGCCCTTTTGTCTGGCACATTATTTACTTTCCCTGTGTCAAGATTGGTCAAATTATTTCTGTTAGGTCTTTCTTTTGATTCAATTTTTTATACGCCCACATAGAAATGTGGTCGTATATTGCCGTCGCCCCTGTCCGTCCGTCCATCGTCCACAATTTCTTGTGAACGCTCTAGGGACTAAAATTAATATCCGATTGACTTTAAATTTATACACAGTGTTTAAGGTCATGAGAGGAAGACCCCTATTGATTTTCAGCGATTTCCGATAATTGCTGTCAGTGTTATGGCCCTTGATCACTTCAAAAAATCTTGTGAACGCACTAGAGGCTAAAGTTAATATCCGATTGACTTTAAATTTATACACAGTGTTAAGGGTCATGAGACGAAGAAGCCTATTGATTTTCAGCGATTCTCGATAATGACTGTTAAGAGTTATGACCCTTGATCACTTCAAAAAATCTTGTGGATGCTCTAGAGGCTAAAGTTAATATCCGATTGACTTGAAATTTATACACAGTATTGAAGGTCATAAGACAAAGAAGCCTATTGATTTTCAGAATATTAAGTGTTTCGTATACTAAACGTTAGCATGGAGAAGAACTCTATCAAAGCCAAACAAATTCGAATGATTTTCTGATAATTACATAATGAGTTGTTACTTGTTATATGATTTTAGTGTATTATAAATGTTTTATTATAGAAAAAGTAAAATATGCGACAACTCTTGTTGACTGCCCGGACGATTTAGCTGCTGTGGGCGTATGTTTCGTTGCCTGGCAACCTATCTTTTTTATTTTTAGTGAAGCCTGTACCTGTATTATTACATATTACACTCTGTACTGTAGGCCTACAAATACAGTAGTGAACACTTACCGCTGGCCCCCGGATTCATTTACTTGATTTGATATTTGTTGTTTATTTCTTGCAATGTCTGTAGGTTTATCTTTATATTTGGTTTTGTGTGTAGTGCAATGCATTCAGTCAAGCACAAAGTTCAGAATGTTGGCTACTAGATCAATATAGTTGTCGCTATAATAGTTAAAATATAGATAATAATAATAATATGTCCATTTATAAAGCGCTACATGTATATCCACAAACGTGCTCATAGCGCATAACACACAAGTCTCAATAGTGTAGTTTGAACAGATATGTTTTCAAGTCAGATTTGAATTTATTCAGTGTAGGGCTTCTGTGAAGGTCTGATGGTAGTTTGTTCCATTTTGTTGATGCAGCGACTTGGAAAGAGCGACCACCGAATGACTTTAACTCAGGAACACAGAGTTTTTTCTGATTAAGTGACCGCAACTGTCTAGATAATGTAAATGGAATTTGCTAGAAATTTATTTAAATTACTGTCAAATTATTTAACTCTTAGCTGAAAAATCATCATTTAAATAACACCTTACTCTGAAATGACCAAGATTTTGTCGAGTGGACATTAAACCCTATTTCTCTCTCTAATCCCAGATAGTTGTTTTATTTCTATTATAATCGGTGTGACTTGATGTGTGGTGCTGACACCCTAGATGATACTACATACATTTGATCCCTGTGTTTATTTATATTATAGTTGTCTCCACTTTATTTTCAGGGTTAGGAGATCATTCAGATAGTGGTGATAATGAAGAATTAAGTGTGGTGATGCCTCGTCCTGGCAGTACTACTAGTGATTGGAATGACATTCAGGGGTCCAACGAGCCCCCTGTTAATGATGGCTGTTTCATAGCCAACTCTCCTTCTGTCACCAGTATCGGTCGGGAAAATAATTACCATGGAGGTGAGTCTTGATTAATCTTTCTTCACACCCTTTCATCCAGTTTCAGGGTGATTGTTTTCTGCAATCCTTGTAAAATCATTGAAATCGCAAAATCTGGCATTGAATCAGTATTTACGTGTACAATCTGAAATTGAAAATCACAATTTTAAGACAAATTTTTAAAAAATCTATAAATATGATAAATAGAAATAATACACTTAGACCATTTTGCTAAGGTTTTTTTTCTTTAAATCCCCCGAATAAACACCAAATTTCATTTTTCACTGTCCAATACCAGAGTTACGTAAAACTTCTGGCCACCACATTCTGGCCGCTAGTAAAAGGGAATTTCCCTTATGCCAACTTCCAGGAAATCAATCTACATGTACATGTATGTATAGTTGCAGGCGACACACAGCACCACGAACTACATGTCATGTAATGGCGTATTCTTCTAAAAAGCAGAAACAAAGTCACTGAATAATACATATTACTTCAACATTTAGGGCCTTATATAGTAGTATAAAAATAGATTATATAATTTATAGAAACAGAACGTTCAATCTCATAAAATCTGGAAAAAAAACTGAATTCACAATGATTAAACTGAATTTCCCTTTTTGTAAAACAGAAAATCATCACCCCTACAATTTTTTAGGGTCTGTAATCAAGACCTTGTTTTCCATTCATGTAATCCACTTAGTTTATCATTACCGTACACATACATGTAAGGTGCTTTGTTTGTTGTTGTACACTTTTTCCCAGATATTTTGAACCTTTATTCCTGAAAACTGATATATCATATGGCATGTTTCATTATAAAGTATATCATCGGTTCCCGATCCCAACCCAACTGAATTATTTTTTGGTGAAGCCTACAGGTCGATACTTTTTCTCTCTAAGACACATTATTTTATACTCTGAAGAAGACCCTACATCGACTTGTATTGACAAAAATGATTTTTTCTCAGAAACTGTCGCTCTACAATGTTGAGTGACACCATCATCTAAATTATTATCATCATCATCATCATCATCAAAGTTTATTGTTCAGACTTTTTCCTTCATCTCCATCTACATATATATTACTTACACTATTCTGATTCAAATAATCATTTTATAGTTTGTTTGATTTTAATTTAAAAACATAATCAAATTTCAAAATATCATCTTAAATGTTAGAAAATAGAATCTATTTTGCTGACATTGTTCATGTAAAAATGAATATGTTTCCATCTCTCGTAATTTCTCGTGAGAAATTCCGCTTTAGTTTGCAGTTTAATTAACTAACAGAAAAATGTATCTTTTCCTGAATAATTGAATAATTAATCTCATTCAGAATTGCATTGCAATGGTGTTCACCATCATCTATTTATTTCAGGGACCTGTTTCACGAAATTTTAACTAAGATATAATCCAAATCAGTTGTATAACATGTTATAGTCATTCCTATTACTTTCTCATGGTGCTGATACAATAACTTCTCCATTGCTCAAATATCTTGAAAATGGTATTGTAGTAGCAGTGTAAGGACTTCTCCAACACATAGTCAAAAATAACCAGATTGCTGAAATTTAAATCGGTGCTAGTAGTAGTAGATCTTCAGACGAAACAGTACTCACGACTGTGAGATTAAGCATCAATATTGATATTGGTAAATTGATTCTATTTCTGTCTGGTTCTTGTCAAGTGGAATTAATTCAACATGTATACATTGGATTGTTGTGAAATGCTGACCTGTGTAGATGTGACAGAAAATCCAGGTACTGTATACACATTTGCGTGCACGTAAAAAAACTGTTGAAATATGTGTAGGCCATATTGCCCAGTTATGGCAGAAAAATAGGATGTTAAACCCCATTTCCTTACGATATGGTACATGTACATGTAGTTCACAAATGATATTTTAAATAATACATGTTAATGTAATTACAAGTCGGAAAATGTGAAAGGGAAATAACCTAAACCGTAGTTATCTCCCTTTCCCCTGCAACCGTCACATAATGAATGAAACAGTTTTCGAGCAAATGGTATAGATAACATCATATTTTAGAGCATCTGAGAACCTCAAAGTTACAATTGATACAAGATGATGATTTGTTCAGGCAATCGGGGCATCACTGTGGCTACGTGGGTAAGATGCTTACTCGCTAGTCTGGAGATCGGATGTTTGATCCCTGCATTAGCCGAGAAAGTTCATTCAAATGTACCGGCGTGGTTCACCCTTGTCAGTAATGCAGGACAGAAGGCCTGACAAGGACTGCTGTCTAATTGTTCAGATGGGATGGAAAACCGAGGTCCTTTGTACACATTCAATATTCGATATAAGAGAGTAGTCTGTAGTGCCGCTCTCCGGGAAAAATGTAATCCTTCTGCTCATATTCTAGTCTATATTTCTATGACTACCTACAGAGAACGGGGGAAATTACTAACAAAATTTAGCTGTTGCAGGTAATATTGTTGACATTCAGGCTCGTGTTATACTTATGGAAAGGATGTTGACATAATTACTTGCATTATTTTAAACACTTATGAAGCTTTTCAGTTGACCTTTAAAGATGTCTTTTCAAAAATGCAATAAACTTGTCAAGCCAAGTCTGGCAATAATCCACCTTTCTCTGACAATATCAGACTTGAATTCAGGCTGTGGCAGGAACAATTTGAGTGGTGGCATTTTGTCTGTGATTTTATTGATAATTTTAAAATGTCAGATAGATATAAATAGACTCGTTACCACAAACATTGGTCTGACCCCGTCTTCCAGCATGTCTATATCAAAATGTTAACTTAAAACTATCTGCTGGTTTGCTGGTCAGATTCATAAAGAAACAATTAGAAATGACAAATGATATTTAATTCTAATACCTTGCGGTGAATGTACAGCGTTAATTACCAGATACTTATGTTTAACCACCAACATAAAAAGAGTCAAAAATGGATTCTAATTTTTCACTTTTCATTTGCATATTTTCAAAAAGTTGGAATTAATTATTGAAATTTAATTAAGGAAACAAATCTAAAATATTGCCTGTAGATATACATGTAATATCTTGACTTGGATTCAACAAGATTGGAGAGGCCCATCAAAATTACACGAACACTTAGAGGTGGCGCTGGCTTGTTTACACCTCTTTACTTATTTTCTGATTCATTTCTTAGTAAATGCTGAATGGAATTGAACCATTTTTGGGCCCGATATTTCTTTTAAAAAGTTAAACTTTAACAATATTTATTATATGTACATTATGCAAGAGCTAAATCTGACTATTGCAGGTCTTTAGGCCTGAAATGTTACCTAAATTATTGTTTAGACATTAATTAACTTATCCAGACCATAATCAACTCTCGATGTCATCGCTAGCCTACAATAATTACTTCGATCGAAAATGGTTTAGAGCGTGTTAAGATCGACATAAGCGTGGTGGAAACGCCAGCTATCGAGCTGTGGTCGCAATGGTCACATCGTTTATTTTGAGCCTTTTTATACGCCCACATTTTCATGTGGACGTATTATGTCGTCGCCCCTGTCCGTCTGTCCGTCCGTCCGTCCGTCCGTCCGGACGTCCGGACGTCCGTCCGTCCACAATTGTTTGTGGACTCTCTACAGGTCACAATTCTTGTCTGATTTTAACGAAACTTGAAATATAGGTTTATCCCCAAAAGATCTCGGCTGCTTTCGATATTGGCATGTATCGGATCAAAACTTCATGGATTATGGCCCCTGATTGTAGGAAAAATCACGTTTTTAGCTTGTGGACCCTATAGAGGTCACAATTTTGAACCGATTTTTATGAAACTTGACAGTCATGTTTATAACCCAAAGATCTTGGTTCCTTTCGATATTTGCGCCTATCGGAACGTAATTTCCTGAATTATGGCCCCTGATTGTCTGAAAAATCACCTATTTTAGCTCGTGGTACCACTGGAGGTGACAATTATTATCCGATTTGAAAAACCGTTCGATTATATCACCGTTACACCCTAAGGAGGGTTGAGTTCAAATCTCGGAACAATCGGACCAAAATTACCATACAAAATGGCCGCCGTTCGTACGCGAATACTGTTAAAAAATGGTATATCAAGGTTGTGGACCCTGTAGAGATCACAATTTTAATTCGATTTTGATGAAACTTGAAATGCATGGTTATAACCCAAAGATCTTGGTTCCTTTCGATATTTGCGCATACCGGATCGTAACTTCCTGAATTATGGCCCCTGATTATACGCAAAATCACCTTGGTTTAGCTTGTGGTCCCTCTGGAGGTTACAATAATTATCCGATTTAAAAAATCGTTTGTTTATATCACCGTTACACCCTTAGGGAGGTTGAGTTCGAATTTCGGAAAAATTGGACCAAAATTGCCATACAAAATGGCCGACATTCGTACGTGAATATGGTTAAAAAATGGTATATCAAGGTTGTGGACCCTGTAGAGGTCACAATTTTAATTTCGATTTTGATGAAACTTGAAATGCATGGTTATAACCCAAAGATCTTGGTTCCTTTCGATATTTGCGCATATTGGATCATAACTTTCTGAATTATGGCCCCTGATTATACACAAAATCGCCTTTGTTTAGCTTGTGGTCCCTCTGGAGGTCACAATTATTATCTGATTAAAAAAATCGTTTGATTATATCACTGTTACGCCCTAAGGAAGGTTATGTTCCAATTTCGGAAAAATTGGACCAAAATTGCCATACAAAATAGCCGCCATTCGTACGCGAATACTGTTAAAAAATGGTATATCAAGGTTGTGGACCCTGTAGAGGTCACAATTTTAATTCGATTTTGATGAAACTTGAAATGCATGGTTATAACCCAAAGATCTCGGTTCCTTTCGATATGTGCGCATATCGGATCGTAACTTCCTGAATTATGGCCCCTGATTATACGCAAAATCGTCTTTGTTTGTCTTGTGGTCCCTCTGGAGGTCACAATTATTATCCGATTTAAAAAATCGTTTGATTATATCACCGTTACACCCTAAGGAAGGTTGAGCTCAAATTTCGGAACAAAATTGCCATACAAAATGGCCGCCGTGTGTACGCGAATACTGTTATAAAATGGTATATCAAGGTTGTGGACCCAGTATAGGTCACAATTTTAATTCAATTTTGTTGAAACTTGAAATGCATGTTTATAACCTAAAGATCTTGATTCTTTTCGATATTTGCGCATATCAAATTGTAATTTAATGAATTATAGCCTTTGATTGTAGGAAAAATCACTTTCGGTTTTCCTTGTTCTCTATCCATCTCTCGAAAATGTGGGCGTATCCTGCCTGGCAGTGCCAGCTTACTATCTTTTGATATATTCCTGGGTTGTGTTCACATTTGCTGGCGACCTTGTGCATTTTCTGGTCGCCCTATGGTCGCAGCAGCGCAGCATGGTCGCCACCCCAGTCCGGCGGGGAATAAGTTAAAGAGAGTAAATAGCCTTTATGTCACAGTTGTTAACGACTGTTATATCACAGTTATTGGCAGTTTATATAAGTAGTAGTAAGACCAGTGTGATTTATATAGATTATTCTCTATATACCATAATAACAACCATAATCCTATTTGACCATAGTTGTGTTCACCACTAAATGGATGGATTAATGTAGTTATAGCTTGTAACTCTATTGGGGTGATAATGAAGCTTATTAAATGCCCTAGATTTTAGTTGAGAGGTAGAAATTTTGAGGGTGTCATTTAGTTTGTATTTGCAGAGTTTCAGCCAGTGGGGGGTGCAGGGGGTGCACGTACCCCCCTGTGCTTGAAGAAGGGCTGTACGATATTGCAAAAATGGACGATATCGATATTGGTATTTTTTTCAACGATATAGTTAAATATCGCGATGTAAAATAATAATGTCACTTTGCTATTAAATAAATTAAATATAAATGCATTTTAAAGCTGACAACAGTGTGAGTAAGAATTGTTTTATTCATACTAATTTAAATACAACGGCGGATGTTTAAAAAGCGTCTGCTAGAACCTTATGTAAGAAAATTCTCAAAAATCATGTATAGCGGAAGTAAGTAGATGCGTATTTCAAGTCTTGTATTATAAGTTCAAACAGTTTAACAAATACTAAATGATCCTGACTATCTTCCATTCAAGCATTCGATTGGCTGTGGTATTCCTGGCCTAATAGTGACAGTAATCTATTGATACTGATAGATCGTTTTATTCTTGCTTTCAGAAATTGAGTTTCGTAGAGTTTTCTAAAAAATATGCCAACCTATTTATAGGCTGGTATCTAGCCGCGGTAGTAGGGAATTTCAGGTGGTTAGTGGGCCAAAGCTTTACATGTTGTAACAGCTGACAATTAATTTTATTGTAGACTAAAAACAAAGTAAAAGTACGGTAACGCATACACGATGTACTGTAGTGAAAAACGGCTTCGGACACTGCGCAAGTGATTTCAACGATTCTTAAGACATTAGTTTTATTATAGTGTATGGCCGTCGGCTAATTTCCACTGCTGTATAGTGTATTTATTATCTATTTTTATGATATTTTTTTCCGATATTTGAAGTTTTCGGCGATATTCGATAAACCACTATATCGACGATATTTGGCCACATGATATCGTAGTTGGGTCTGAAAATACCATATCGCGATAAATGACTATATCGAGAATATCGTACAGCCCTAGCATACCCCCCTCCAGTCAGCTGAGTAATGTTTTAAAAAGTGTGTTTTGTGTAAGAGAAAGAATGTTTAGATGATCTGTAACTAATGAAATATCATATAAAACTCAAGATGTGATAGAGTGCATCTTTTCTGCCATTAAGGTCAATACATGTACACCCTGCCTTCTTTTGACTGTTTATTAGTGGTATTAGGCCGGCGCTTATCGGTCGACTGTATGAATTGTACCCCCTTTAAGATTTGTCTGGCAGCAACCCTGATTTGGTAATGAAATTGACAATTAATGATATTAACCCAGTCTGTGCAGAAAAGTGGGACATTAATTCTTTAAAACCCTCTCCTTTGATTTTAAACAAGGGTAAATGAAATGAAATGGGGTTTAACGTCCTACTGTTCTGCTCCAACTGGGCTAATGAAGACAGGCCTACACCATACAGTGTGCTATAAGGCACTATGGCCTACTCTTCAAATTGCCAGGGGATGTTTTATGTGCATGTCAATGTGTACTCTGGACCTTAGTTTATTGTGTCATCCAAATGACTAGACAGCTCTCCTTGTCAGGCTTTCTGTCCTGCACAACTGACAAGGGGAAACCATTTTATTCGTTGCACATGTAAAAGAATCCTTGGTAGTTGGAATTTGATATAAGAGCAGCCCATAGTGTCACTGCCAGAGCAAAATTTCACCCATAGCACCCTGTATGGCACATACCGGTCTTAATTAGTCCAATTGGAGAGAGAGAGAAAGGGGGTTTAACGTCCACTAGGTCATTTCGGTTCTAACATATGGTTTAATTTTATTTCAATAATTCACTTGAGCGTAGGGTCTTAGAAGTGGGAAAAACGGGAGGACCCGCAGGAAACCCACGAGGATGTACAGGCTACCCTACTCCTTGTCACGTAAGCCCAATCAGACTAGAACAGTAGTACATTAGATGAAATATAGAGAATATTTTACAGTTTTCCAATGACAGTCTTTGATGAGGCTATTTATACACAAGTCTCACTTATTTGTATCGTTGATTCAGGTTGATACATTATAAAATATAATATATACGAGTATTGAATCATGATAAACAAACTTACGCAATACACACTGTGACAGGTGTTGGGAGAAATTCAAATATTGATATACAGATAATAGGTTTAAATAAATGTTGGATGTAAGCGTTCTGTTTGCTAGATGAATATTAAAGGTAGGTCTTATTCCCATTAAAAACCTTTTATTATCTTTTCCTTTACCTGTGGGGGTTGGGATAGCCTAGTGGTCTTGAGTGTCTTGCTTCGACCTCTAGCTGGTTGGCCACCTCTGGCTTGCCGCTGTGGTTTCGGGCCCTGGTGTGAGCGTATGTTGCATTGAGATAAGGGCGCCTTCTTAACCTCGTGGGTTTCCTCCAGTCACTCCGGTTTCCTCCCACGGCAAACGACCCCTACGCGCAAGCAAATTATTGAAATAAAATTAAAACCACACATTAGTCCCAAAATGACCTAGTTTGTGTTGAGTGGACGTTAAACCCCATTTCTCTCTCTCTCCATCACTCTATTCCCATTGATGACATTTTATTATCTTATCCTTTACCTGTAACAAACTTCATTCATGAAATTATTTCCCAGGTCGGTATCTCTATTCTATTCATGACCTTTTTATTATCTTAGCCTTCCTTACCTGTAACAAAATTCATTCATCAGAATATTTAACATGGTCAGGGTAAACTAAATGTCATTGTGCTTGAAATGTCGTGCTTTTAGAATAAAACTAGTGATTGTATCCCATAAAAACTGTGTTCTATTGAGGTATTTCTCAGGTTCATGTGTAACTAAAATGGGTGTGTGTTCAGATAGGGAATAGCGTGGAATAGTGATCGTTTTAAATGTATACCTGGTATGTGTATACGGTCACGGTGTGCTTATATTGTGGAAAGATTGAACAGATGTGTTTTGTTGGTCGAGATAAGTTCATTTGAAGAATAACTGATTCATTCTTTTTAATGTGATGCTTTGTGCATTTGTATCCCTTTGGTGTACCATACTTGATTCAATTTTGTTCAGGACGTCGGGGTAAGTTTATAAGGGAGAGAGAAAGAGAGAGAGTTTAATTTCGACTCAACACAAACTAGGTCATTTTAGGACTGACATGGTTCAATTTTATTTCAATAATTTGGTTGTGGTTTTTATTCTCCACTTGTACGCGTTAAAGAAATACAGTATTCTATACAACCTTGTGGGTTTTCTCTGGAACCTCCCACTACTAAGACCCCATACGCAAAAATGTTAAATTCTGTCAGCCCTAACGTCCTACTCTTCTGCACCTAACCTGGGCTAATTGAAGACGGGACATACAGTGTGCTATGAGGGAAGTTTTTGCCCGGGCAGCAGCGCTACTGCCTACTCTTATATCGAATTCCAACTGCCAAGGTATATTTTACGTGCACGCCAATGTGTACACAGGACTTTAGTTATTCGTACTGTCCAAGCTACTAGGCAGCTGTCCTTGTCAGGCCCTCCGTTCTGCATCTGTACAATAGGAAGTCGATCAATAAAGGCACTAAAGTCGCATCAATGTTAAATTCGATCAGCCCTGTATAAAAGAAGGATCCCCAATAAAGGCACTGATTCTGATCAATGTTAAATTTGTACATCCCTCACTGTCAATAATTTATATTGATTTTATAAATGATGCGATAAATCGTACGAAAGTAAAGCTAACATTTAGATGCTTCCATCACAATCTTTTTCTTTATTTGATTTGATACTGGATAATGTTAATCAATCGTTTTAATCGATAGCGTTATATACTGTATTAACTTGTTACACACTTCGCTAATCGTAAAAGGCTAGATGTCGCAAAAATATCATCAACGTATAAATCGTGCTAATTTGAAAACATCCTTGATGTATGGAGGCTGACTGAAGAGATGAAAATACTTTAACTTTCAGTTAACAACACGAACATTTGATTGATTGATCATCTTATACTAAACCATCCTCCTCGCAGTGTTCCGTTTGATTAGAGCTAATCTGACTACTCCCTGCTGGACTGAGTGGGTATTATTGTCACTAATTATGACTGGCCAGTGGTCCTATTACTGACCAATCACTGAATTCGTTACAAAGGTATTACCTTTAAAACAAGACGTTTAATTAGGACAACTGTGTTTACGTAACGTTACGTCATGGCTGCACGGTTTATTTATGCTATATTAACCAGCGCATAGCAGGATATTGCAGCAAAACTAATTGCGTGACAAACGAGGCTATCGGTATTGACGTAAAGTAAACACTACGGTATGGTAACGAACAGACTTTTAACGTTTTTAATAACTTAAATCTTTGTCCAAAATATTAAGGAAGACCCAAGATTAAACGACGGAATGTCATGTTACTGTACGTAAGTAGTAGATTTGATTGAACGAGAAGAATAGACACATTTACTTAAATGTCAAGAATCCGAAGCGAATCCAGCAATGGCCAGAGAGGGATTTCTCGGGCCGTTGCTTCAGGAATATGATACTAAACGGGCCATTCACTTGATTTGATAATTGTTTACTTTTTGCAATGTCTATTTTCTGTCTTTGTCCGCAGGTTTATCTTGTAGATTTTTAGTTTTTGTTTTGCGTGTAGTGCAGTCCTCCTGCATTTACTATTAGTAATTAGTGGGTTTAAAGATATGTTGTCACTTTTGCTAACAAGGTAAAAATGTAATCGTATTAAAGATGTGTTCTCACTTTCACTAACTCGTCAAAACGTAAATCTTATACTTAATGCAATTCTTGTGCTGTTAGTAATTAGTGGGTTTAAAGATATGTTGTCACTTTCGCTAACAAGGTAAAAATGTAATCGTATTAAAGATATATTCTCACTTTCACTTACAAGGAAAAAAATGTAAATCTTATACTTTGAGTTTTAGTAATTATTATTGGTTTAAAAGATACGTTGTCAATTTCGCTAACAAGGTAAAAATGTAATTGTATAGATGTATTTTCACTTTCACTAACGAGGTAAAAATGTATTGTATTAAAGATATGTTCTCACTATCGCTAACAAGGTAAAATGTAATTTATTAAAGATGCGTTCTCACTTTCACTAACGAGGTAAAAATGTATTGTATTAAAGATATGTTGTCACTATCGCTAACAAGGTAAAATGTAATTTATTAAAGATGCGTTCTCACTTTCACTAACACGGTCAAAGTGTAATTATTTAACGAGGTAAAAATGTGAATGTATTAAAGATGTGTTCTCACTTTCACTAACAAGGTAAATATGTAATTTATTAAAGATGTTTTCTCACTTTCACTAACAAGGTAAAAATATAAATATTAAAGATGTGTTCTCACTTTCATTAACAAGATAAAAAAGCAATTGTTTTCAATAAAAAAATCAATAATTCAAACATTTATAATTTAGGCCAATCCAATTCCATTTTAGTTCTGAAGGGTATTTTAACATGTCTTGATGGAATGTTTCCAAACAATCTTGAGAAAAGTAGCCGTTAAGTGTAGACAATTGAAACTAAGTGATTTGATGTAAATATAATCCTAATGGGTTTTCATATTCCAATGTGGATTTTTTATATCTCTATTGTGGATCAGTTAAGTTTTGTAAAATTTACAAGGTAAATATGTAATTTATTAAAGATGTGTTCTCACTTTCACTAACAAGGTAAAAATGTAATTTATTAAAGATGTTTTCTCACTTTCACTAACAAGGTAAATATGTAATTTATTAAAGATGTTTTCTCACTTTCACTAACAAGGTAAAAATATAAATATTAAAGATGTGTTCTCACTTTCATTAACAAGATAAAAAAGCAATTGTTTTCAATAAAAAATCAATAATTCAAACATTTATAATTTAGGCCAATCCAATTCCATTTTAGTTCTGAAGGGTATTTTAACATGTCTTGATGGAATGTTTCCAAACAATCTTGAGAAAAGTAGCCGTTAAGAGTAGACAATTGAAACTAAGTGATTTGATGTAAATATAATCCTAATGGGTTTTCATATTCCAATGTGGATTTTTTATATCTCTATTGTGGATCAGTTAAGTTTTGTAAAATTTCCAAAATCAATATAGTCTCTATAGATCTCTAACAGACAAGAGATTTAAGACATTACAAAATCTACAGATATCAAAGTATTATGTCATGGTTCAGCAAAAAAACAAAACAAAGTCATACTCTTAATTCGGTGTGGGGGGGGGGAGGTTGGATGGCTGAATGGTTAGTGGCATGCTGTATCATACGGCCTGTCATTCGTTGAGTCAACTGACTTGGTTTTGAATCCCTGGTTGTACGTGGCAAGGAGTAGGATCGCCTGTCCAACCTCGTGGGTTTTCCCCCCGGGTCATCCGGTTTCCCCCTACTGCTAAAGACTCCTACGCAATCGAATTATTGAAATAAAATTAAACCTTACGATAGTCATGAAATGACCTAGTTTGTGTCAAGTGGAGGTTTAAACCCCATTTCTCTCTCTCTCTCTCTCTCTCTCTCAATTCTGTGACTTAGTTTGTGGTGTAGCTCTGTGAATTGATTGTATTTATAGATGGGGAATCAAACAAATTTACCTTAATTGAGCAATTTAAATTCTTGGCTGTAGCCTGTCCCTTTAGGTGGAGGGGGGTTTGTATGAATGAAATGGGGTTTAACGTCCTACTGTTATGCACCTAACCTGAGCTTATGGAAGATAGGCAAAATTGTTAGCATGTGCATGTTGTATCACACAGTCTGTCATTGAATCCTCTGTTGTACGTGACTGACAAAGAGTAGGGTGGTCTGTCCAACCTTGTTGGGTTGTCTCCGGGTCCTCCTACTGCTAAAGACGCCAACATGCAAGCGAACTGTTGAAATAGAATTGAACCATATATTGCAATATTGGTCCCAAAATGACCTAGGAGGTGTCGAGTAGATGTTAACCCCCTCCCCCCACTTTCTCTTTTTAGGGTGTTGGGTGGCCTATTGGGTCATTGAGCCCAGGGCCATTGTTTCGATTCCCGACATGTACCAATACGTGACAAGCAGTATAAGTTTGCCTGCCCATCCTCATGGGTTTTCTCCTCAAGTCCTCCAGTTTCCTCCCACAGTCAAAGTAAAGACCATCGTCCTGGCAAATTAATGAAATAAAATTAAACCAATGTTAGTCCCAGAATGACCTAGTTTGTGTCCCTTTAACTTAAATTGTTTAAGTGGCATTAAGTAACTGGATGAGAATAACACATGACACAATTTTATGGAATACAAGTTACTTATAGAGTTTATTTCAGCGACGTTTTGACAAGGGTTCTCCCGTCTTTATCAAGCAAAAAATGATTCCATGCTAAGGTTTTAGTGCACCGGTCAAACTTATGATGTTGAGACCTAGTTTCCTGTGGAACTGTTATGAATGGATTTTATCATTCTATTGGGAATCGAAAATGACTCCCAAAAGTCGGTGATCTGTATGAGCATGTTAGATGAGAGAGTATCACTAATCAATAAGCTGTTCCACACGTTTTATAACTTTAACTCATCGAGTAAATATTGACAGGAACTTGGTGAATCTAGTCACGATTGTAAGTTTGAGTTTAGATTATTCTGCCATCGTAAATCCTAGAAAGATTGTGACCGCCTGTGTAATATTATAGTCAGCGGATTAAACTGTTATTCAACAGTTGCTAAATCCTATTGGATGTTGTTTCTCTGGGATGTAAACAAGTGGCATATGATGTAGATGCTAAACAGCTGTCGGTCTATCTGTGCTTAAAGAAGCATTCTCACGAAAGCTGCCCGTATGGTGTATACCCGTCTTCATTAGCCCAGTCGGAGAAGTTATTCAACAGTTTCTAAATCCTATTGATGTGATTTCTGTGGGATGGAAACAAGTGGCATATGATGTAGATGCTAAGCAGCTGTCGGTCTATCTGTGCTTAAAGATACATTCTCACAAAAGCTGCCTGTATGGTGTATGTTTGTCTTTATTAGCCCAGTCAGAGCAGGATAGTAGGACGTTAAAAACTCCATATCATTTAATTTCCCTCTCTTACTGATTTAGGGGGTTGGATGGCCGAATGGTTTGCACGTGCATGCTGTATCATAAAGCCTGTCATTGAGTCAACTGGCATGGTTTCAAATCCCCGGTTGTATGTGACAAGGAATAGGGTCGCCTGTCCTACCTCGTGGGTTTTTTTTTTCGTGTCCTCCAGTTTCCTCCCACTGCTAAAGACCCCTACGCGCTAGAGAATTATTGAAATAAAATTGAACCATATGTTAATCCTGAAATGACCTAGTTTGTGTCGAGTTGTCGTTACACCCCATTTCTCTCTCTCTTTAGATTACATGTACATGCACTGGAAGCTCTCCTTTAAATAGAGGTTCTCTCTGATTTATTAAGGAATTATCGGGAACCTCTGTCAAATAGAGCTTCTCTCTTCTACATCTCTCTCTTAATGAAATAAAACGGTTTCTTGGACCCAGGACCTCATCTTTAAACAGCATCTCTGATCAATTAGTGAATTAAAGAATTATCTTGGGCAATAAAACTCTCACCACTTGTCAGCCGTAACTGATGTTGATGATATTTCTATGCATGAAAACTTGCAGTAGTTTTGAGCGTTATTGATGCCAATGTATATGAGATGTGATCTGTTTCTATGGCCGAGGGAATCACAAATTACCCTTACTCATCTTGGCCTTATGAATATTTCAATAGTTATATTTGAAGAGATGTATGGTTATAGGAGTAGAGTAAATTGAATACCGGTATATATATATATATTTCAAGAGAGGTATTACATGTACATGTGAAATTAAATGAGATAAAATGGGGTTTAAAGGCTCCGGAAAAGTTTCAATTTTTAGAAAATAATGCAACATATTCTTTTCTATCAGTATAACACAAACTCGAATGTGTATATTCCCTGTAGTGGGTAAATTTCAACGTTAGTAGTTTTGGCCCTTATCATTTAGGATAAATCAGCTGGACTAAAATGATGTCACAGATTGTTAACTTTAACCTAGTGTTCTGCTTCGACTGGGCTAATGAAAAAGGGCTAACACGCAAACACCCAGATATTTTGTCTGGACAATTATATTGAATTCCAACTATCAAGGGTTCTTTTACGTGCACATTAGTGTGTGCAAAGGATCTCACTTTTCGCCACAGATAAACTTTCTTGGCTAGCATTGGGATCGAACACAGGACCTCCCAGTTGGTAAGCCCACAGCACGTCCTACTCACTGAGCCAACACAGCTCCCATATATTGACTTTATTATAAATCACAATTCCTGTATCAATATTTAATCCATTAGTAATACCAAATAAATTACAGGCATATATTACTGATTACCTGGGAGACTTTGTATCTCTTTATTTGTATATACTAGTATTTCATTTCATATTGTTTATTTAGGAAATTATAAAATAGTTTTTATTGGTATTAGTATGACTGAGGTAAAGAATTAATCATTTCACCCAGCTTTAAAAGAGAGAAAGAGAGAAATGGGGTTTAATGTCCACTCTACTCAAACTAGGTCATTTTGGAACTAACATATGTTTTAATTTTATTTCAATAATCGGCTTGCGTGAAGTGATCTTTAGCAGTGAGAGGAAACAAGAGGACAAGGAGAAAACCTACATGTACAAGGTTGGACAGGCGACCCTACTCCTTGTCACATACAACCGGGGATTCGAAACCACGCCAGTTGACTCAATGACAGGCTTTACAGCTTTCATAGAAGTACATGTAGATTGTAAAATGGTGACAATATGTATAGCTACAATTTGACATGATTCAGTGTGCACGTAAAAGATCCCTTGGAATTTGGCATTCGATATAGGAGTAGGCCATAGTGCCACTGCTCAAGTAAAATTTCCCTCGTTGCACGCTGTATGGCGTATGCCCGTCTTCATTAGCCCAGTCGGGGCAGAAAAGTAGGACGTTAAACCTGCTGGATATACAAGCCCTGAATCTCGAAATAGTAACTAAAGATAAAATCCAAATTTTAGTAGATACTCTAATTTTGATTAGTTAAGCACTAAAGTCAATCTAATAATATCCAATCAAATGACTAAAATTTGGATTTCGAGATACAGGGCCCTGGTATCATTTAATCTTGTGTATCTAGCACTAATTTCTTACACATTCGTTTAATATCAAATCTTTGTTTAAAATTTGTAAAAACTGTTTAAATTTCGTGAAACAGGCCCCTGGGTTACAGTGTAAATATCTGTGTATTTCAATAATTTGAAATAAGAGTTTTCTAGTATTATTAATAACATGGCCACATTGTATTATTATATATATTGTTTGTGTTTATTATGATGTGTTGAAATGGTAGAAACAGATGTTCACCATATTGATTATCTATTATAGTATTACTCGTTAAAGGTAAACTACCACATTCTTTAACAGGTACGACTAGAACCACCTGTCACTCATTTATATCAGGCTCCAACTTTGCTTTAAAGGGGGATTCTAGGGCAGTTATTTCTTGAACTTCCAACTTCGCTGTCGACACAGGAAAAGCATTGATTTGCTTAATGTTGTGTATTAGGTGAACCCCTTCTAGAAAATAAAATATTTGGTATAAAAGTGTGCCTAATACACTGGAAAATACTGTAATCTGAAAAAAGAGGGAGGGAGAGGGTTATTTTGGGACTAACATGTGGTTTAATTACATTGCAATAATTTATTTGCGCATAGGGTTCTTTAGTAGTGGGAGGAAACTGAAGGACCAGGTAGAAAAACCCACGAGGTTGGACAGGTAACCTCACTCCTTGCCACCTACCACTGGGGATTCGAAACCACGCCAGTTGACTCAATGACAGGCTTTATGATACAGCACGCACATGCTAACCATTCGGATATCCAACCCCCCTATACTATAAGGCTTTATATGCCAGCCAGCATATTCAAGACTTCATATGCCAATACATTACAAATATGGGCCTACAGTACAAATACAGGTCTGTCAAAACATGGATTATTGGCAAACCTGGAAAAAAAAACACTTTGTCAGAAGCCTGACAGGTTTTGTTTTCTCAGATTCTTCCATGTTAGTCTCAAAATGACAGAGTTTGTATTGAGTGGATGTTAAACCCCTCTCTCTCTCTTTCTCTCTATCTCTCTTTCTCTCCCTCTCTATCTCGCTCTCTCTCCCCCTCCACACAGTCAAATCATACATGTATAGATAACAGTCACTGAGCCATTTCATTTTCACATATAACTACAGGCTTATAACTGTAATAAACTTTTATTACTTTTATATTAAATTCTAAAACAAACTTGGTGATTATTTATGGGGAATAAAGATTTAAATTGAAATTTGTGTTACGCGGTATATTAAATTATAGAGGCCAATCTAAAATGGACTGTGTGTATTTTAACTTTTAATAGACAAGTGACTCAATCATAGTGTGATTCTATGTAACTGCCGACTGCCGTCTTGCTCATTTTAAGATTAGGGTCATATTTGGTGTCAGTAACTAGGCTTTATTGGTTGATACTTTACGCTTCAGGGGGGTTGGATGGCCGAATTGTTAGCATGTGCTTGCTGTATCATAAAGCCTGTCATTGATTCAACTAGCATGGTTTCGAATCCCTGGTTGTACTTGACAAGGATTAGGGTCGCCTGTCCAACCCCATGGGTTTTCTCAAGTTCCTCTGTGTCCTCCAACTGCTACATGTAAAGACAAATACGCCTAATTCAAACTGTTGAAATAAAATTAAACCATATGTTAGTCAAGAAATGAACTAGTTTGTGTCGAGTGGACGTTAAACCCCATTTCTCTCTCTCTCTCTTTAGGCTTCAAGCAATCTATTAGGAACATAAACTAAATAGAAAACGCATAACCTCATCAAGAAATCAAAGATTGCAGACATGCTGTTAACAACTTAAACTGCCATAAGATGTCGAATGGGACGAAAAACCGAGGTCCCGTGTACACATTTGAGTGCACGTAAAAGATCCCTTGGCAGTTAGAATTCGATATAAGAGTAGGCCGCTGCCCGGGCAAAATTTCCCTCATAGCACATTGTATGGCGTATGCGTGTCTTCCATTAGCCCAGGTTAGGTGCATAATAGTAGGACGTTAAACCCCATTTCATTCATTCATTCATTCTACCTCAGTTAAATTAGATTCTGTCCCCTTAATATTTATTGAAATTAGAAGAATGTATGGCTGTATAGCTATTGATACATATCATTGATTTATACTTTCATATATATATTATTGTTATATACATACATTTTTCTCAAATAAAATTATAACTCACAGTAACGATTTGACACGACTAATGTTTGGAAGAAAGCGTTTCTCTTGAGACAATTTGACACGACTTATGTTCGGGAGAAAGCGTTTCTCTCGAGACAAGTTATCGGATTAATTCTTTTAAAAATGACTTGTTAGAGAGTAATTTGACAAGATATTTTTTTGGTGTCTGGTTTCTGTCGTGACATTGGATTACAAAATGTTTGGTTTTTGTCTGAGCGGAATTTGAAGAAGCTGATAGATGATGTTTTATATAATGATCTAGTCTTACTGATGTCATTTATTCTATCTAAAGTGACACTTCAGATTTAATTCCGTCAGCATGATCTAACACAGATTTAGAAATTTATTAAAGTCATTGCGCAACAATTTCACCTTTTCGAATACTTTCAGCTGTGAAGTTGTTAAGATTGACGGTAGGTTTTTAAATAATTCACATAAAACCTTTCAAATATTTTTTTCTGGGTTGTACATTGTTTTATAAGTTTTCCATCCCATCCAAAAAACTCAACTCATCTTTGGGGAGTTGGATGGCTGAATGGTTAGCGTGCACGCCGTATCATAAAGTCTGTCATTGAGTCAACTGACGTGGTTTCAAAATCCCGATTGTACCTGGCAAGGAGTAGGGTCGCCTGTCCAACCTCATGGGTTTTCTCAGGGTCCTCCGGTTTCTTCCCACCACTAAAGACCCCTTGAAATGAAATTAAACCATATGTTAGTCCCGAAATGACCTAGTTTGTGTCGAGTGGACGTTAAACCCCATTTCTCTCTCTCAACTCATCTTTAACAGGCATCACCCCCTACCATGTATTAAGGGGAGGCACGGGTCGACAAATGTCAATTTGGACTCAAATTATCGATTTTTTTATGTTTGCATATTTGTGAAGTTTATTCATTTTTATTTCACTTGTTATTAAAAAAAATACGTATATGTGTTTTTTAATGGAAAAAATATCCTTCCAAATGCTTTTGCAATTCAAATTTCTCTGTTTTACCTTATGAATTCATAAAATAATGCTCTTTGAAACACTGTTTTGATTGCGGTAAAAATCGCGAAGGCCGACATGTTTGGTAGGAAAGCATTTGTTTCCATCCACCGGAGCCTGGTCTGATGACGTCATATGTGGATTCTGGGTTAGAATAAGGGTTAGGGTAAGGGTTGTGGCCTGCAGATTTCGACAGAGTCTCGAGATGTAGACAGGGCTAGCCCTAACCCTAACCCTGGGCCAAGCCTAACCCTTATTCTAACCCAGAATCCACATATGACGTCATCAGATCAGGCTCCGATGGATGGAAACAAATGCTTACCTGTTTGGTACCATTAGAAAGGGACTTAACTCTATTTTACGGATCTATAAATAGACCTTCGGAAAATTTTATTCCTTCTCCGTTATGATTGGTCGATGATGGGTGCTGTTTTGACGGAAAACTCCATATAAAGAAAGAGGTTAACGGGTTATAGGTTAAAAAGCCACTGCGCATGCCTATTAAACGTTGGGCATGCGCAATGGCCATTATTGGCTCCGCGAAGCATTGATCGTGAATCTCCGACAATTTCCGGTAGCAATTGACCGCTAGCGGACATTTTGTTTGTTTTTCTTATTTTTGGCTAAATATGACTAAATTTCGTGGTTTAAACCAATTCAAAGGCCAGAATTGTGAAAAAAAATAAAAAAACGAAGACGAACGAAGATAAAAATGATGTGTTAGAAAGTCTATAGATTCTATGCACCTTGTATAAGCAATACGAACGACAAGGCCCATTACGTCTCTTATTACAAATTTCAACTTTACGTGTTAATTTCTCAAAATGTAAAATATCAACAGTCGACAATCTTACAAAAAATCGTTCTCTAAAAGTTTACAACCGATATGTCTGAAACTTACACACATACTTTAGTAATGTTAGTTCTATGCAAATAAGGATTTTCAGTACTCTAAATTAATTTTTAGTGTAGTAAATTGACATTTGAAGTCAGCTCAGTGAAGCAAAAATTTTCATAGTTGAATTTTTGTTGACATAGAGAAATATGTCAGGACCCAATAACATCACTATATAGATACTTGCACAGAGAAATGTCATGGCAACATTTTAAAAAAAGTTCTAAGCCTCTATCTTCGATACTTTTAGAGAACGATTTTTTTTAAGCAGTGCACCGTAGTAAAAATGATTTTTTTCGTTTCCATGGCAACCGAATATTGCAAATATCCCCAAAATTGCTGATAGGCCATTTTTTGACCATTTAACCAATTCCTGAAAATTTTAAGTTGATAGCACTATTAGAAGTCATTTTTTGCAAAATTCATATTTGTCGAGCAGTGCCTCCCCTTAAAGTAGCGCTATACTTCTGTTGTTTGAACAGAAAACTTAGCCAATCTTGCTATACAAGTACTCATGGATATTTTTGGTACTGACAGAGAAAATTTATCAGGATTTTCTGCCGTGATTTCCCTTTGTTAGTGGTGCAGGACAGCCATCTAGTCCTTTGGATCGGATGGAAAACTGGAGGCCCCCATGTACACATTGGCATGCATATAAAAAAAGCAGGCAGTTGGAATAAAGTGTAAGATTAGGCTGTTTTGCTCCTGTCTTGGCAAAATGTCCATCATACATGTAGCTTACTGCATGGTGTATGCCCTTCTTGATTAGCCCAGTCAGAGTAGGACGTTAAACCTGTTTACATGTCCCTTATTTTGTGGATTGTCTCCCTTGCTGGAGACTGGGCATGTACAGTACAGTAGACACTTAGATCTAGCCCTTGAATTTAATTATAATTACTTGCTGTATGATGTGTCTTGTTGATGGGTTTGCCTAATGAAATCCTACTTGGTTCTGGTTCTCTTGCTCTTACCTATGATCTGGGACTGATGTTACTGAGAGGGGGGGTGGGATGGCCAAGTGGTCTAGAGTGCCGCGCTTCAACCTCTAGCTGGCCGGCCACCTCTGGCTTGCGGCTCTGGCTGGTGTGAGCATATGTGGCATGGAGATAGGGCCGCCTTCTAAACCCCCTTTTTCTCTCTCTCTCTCTCTCTCTCTCTCTCTCTCTCTCTCTCCCCCCCCCTCTTGCTCTTACCTATGATCAGGGACTGGTGTTACTGAAAGTGTAAGCGTATCCTTTTTAATGTATAACACTTACAATAATGTATGATTTATCTTTGATAAAAATCAAATGACCCAGTTTGAAGCTGTTTTGAGGTAATATTGACCCTGTCCTATTGATGTATATCTAACAATCAGGTGACACTGTAGATAAAAAAATTCATTTCTTCCATGACTAGATCATACAGTATTTAAACCATTGTGTATGTCTTCATTCAACATATTTAAATTTGTAGTTTTAAAAGCAATTGTTAGCTATGTGAACTTTTTAAATTAGACTAGATCATACAGTATTTAAACCAATGTGTATGTCTTTATTCAACATATTCAAATTTGTAGTCTAAAGAATAGATTAAAAGCAATTGTTTATGTGAACTCCTTGGTTGAGAAAGAAGTGGTAGCTGGTGTTCTTTTTAAGAGTAAGCTTTCTATTTGAACTTCTTGAATGAGAAGTGGTTTCATGTTTGATAAAGAGTAAGTACATGTTTGATAAAGCCAGCACTCCTCCAGTGGGAAGTACTCGTATGTTCTATTAAAGAGTAAGCATACTATTTTAACTCCTCCAATGAGAAGTGGCATGAGATCTTCTATAGCATACTGTGTGAACTCATCAGATGAGGAGTGGTATGATATGTACGAGAAAGAGTAAGCATATTATGTTAACTCCTCGAATGTGAAGCCTTTCATGTTTTATATAGATAGTAAGCATGCTATGTAAACCTCTCAAATGATAAGTGGTATAATACCTTCTAATACTTCTATAAAGAGTAAGCATGTTAATTCATCCAATGACAACATACATGACACATTTAGTGGATTAATTTAAGTTCCGGTATAATGATGTGGTTAGACAGCTCTATGTACCTTTCAGTTTGCGTGACATGTATTAAAGTTTCTTGTTTAAAACCGACTGACCGTCTTTTCAGGGTTTGTTATTCTCTTGCACACGATAATAGATATCCCAAATGATGAATCTCCAAATTGAATATCGGTCCAAATTTCTGATCAATATTTAGAAAGAAAGGATTTTGGATTGAAATGAAATGAAATGGGGTTTAACGTCCTACTGTTACGCATCTAACCTGGGCTAATTGAAAACGGGCATACACCATACAGTGTGCTATGAGGGAATTTTTGCCTGGGCAGCAGCGCTACACCCTACTCTTATATCAAATTCCAACTGCCAAGGGGTCTTTTACGTGCACTCGAAAGTTTACACGAGACCTCGGTTTTCCATCCCATCCAAACGTCTAGGCAGCTCTTCTTGTCAGGCCCTCCTTCTGCATCACTGACTAGGGGTAATCACATAAAAAAATTAGAAGATCTTTCTCGGCCAATGCATGGATCGAACATCCGACCTCCAGACTAGCGAACCAGCGCCTTATCTACTTAGCCACCGTGATCCCCCAGGAAGTGTTGAACTTACATATGGCATCATGTGCGGACGATATGAACAAACCAGTGTCTCCTACTATAAGTATAGGGGGTTGGATGGCCGAATGGTTAGCATGTGCTGGCTGTATCATAAAGCCTGTACCCTTTCATTGAGTCAACTGGCATAGTTTTGAATCCTCAGTTGTACATGAATCGACAAGGAGAAGGGTCGCCTGTCCAACCTCGTGGGTTTTCTCTGTGTCCTCTGGTTTCCTCCCACTGCTAAAGACCCATACATGCAAGCAAATTATTGAAATAAAATTAAACCATGTTAGTCCTGAAATGACCTAGTGTGTGTCAAGTGGACATTAAATCCATTTCTCTCTCTCTCTCTACTATAAGTGTTTGGTAAAATCTTTTAATGGACCACACGCAGATTACTTCCAAGCTAGGAAAATATCTATATTGACATTTTGATTTAGTTTACTCAACGAAATGTATTTTTTGTTAAATATTCGATTTCAGTACAAATTAGTTACTAATACATGGATATTATTTGATGTCAATAAGTTAGTTTTAATGTTTACAATATGGAATGAGTTTAAATAGATTAATGTTGATTCTTGTTTTAATGTTGGAGATATTGTTACAGGTATAATATGATGAAATATATTTGATATTGTGATTTATCTCTATGATATATAATAAAGAGGAATATGCTACTGACACTGTATTTGAATGATTAGCAGGCGCGCGTTCTATCATAAGGTCTGTCAATGGTCAACTGGCATGGTTTTGATTCCCTGGTTGTACATGTACATGACAAGGAGTAGGGTTGCCTGTCTAACCTTGCTGCTTTTCTCCAGGTTTTCCGGTTTCCTCTCAATGCTAAAGACCCCTACGCCAAAGTGAATTATTGAAATAAAATTGAATAAATATGTTAATCTAGAAATGACCTTGTTTGTGTCGAGTGGATGTTAAACTCTCTCTCACTCTCACGAAAATTGGGTTCATCACTGTCCACATTTGTGCACGTAAAAGAACCTCTAGACAGTTATAATTTTAAAATGACAAGTTAAACTCTCTCTCTATCTATCTCTTTCTCTCTCTCTCTCTCTCATGAAAGTTGGGTTCATCAGTGCCCACATCTGTTTGTATGTTAAAGAACCCCATTTAATGATAAATACCTGACATGACAGGTTACACACTCTCTCTCTTTCTCTCTCTCATGAAAATTAGGCTCATCTGTGACTACATCTGTATGTATGTTAAAGAACCCCATTTGAAGATGAATATATATACCTGACATGACACGTCCCACAACAGATGTCGGCACAATAAAATTCTTGGACTGTCAGTCTTTAATTATGCACACATAAAACAGTTGTTTCATATTTTATTTTATTGCCAGTGTTTTGATTTGTTATTTTTATGTGAGATCAGGAAACAAAAATGATTGATGGCAACAGGATCTTTGTAAACCTTTAAAGGGACAATAACATTCTTGCTGGCTTGAAATCTCAAGAAAATAAATAATATCCTTCTGTAAGTACTAGATGTTTAAGTGTCCTACCTGTTGTGTTAATTATCCATTACATCCTATTTTACTTGTCCAGAGGGTTCAAAAAAATATTTTTAAATCCAAGTGTCATTTTAAAATGTTTATGTTACATGTTTCAAACCATTAAGTTGAATTTTACTAATTTTTTTTATTAATTTAAGATGAAATTTGTATAATCAATTAATTGAAATACTGTTAAATAGTACAATTTGTTGACCAGAATATATATTGTGAAATATTATTCAGTTACAACAAGAGTGGTAATGAACCTTTAAATATTTTTGTTATTTTTCATATTTCTTTCCTTGAAATGTTGACAGGGAACTTTATTATTTGACAAAATCTGTTGAGTGTACACAGGAACCGCCCACCAACAGATGTCAATTCATTGTTGATATTTAAGTTTAGTGGATAAAATTTGAAGACTGTATTTATAGCCTGAATGAAGTGATTCATTAAATCATGCGGTCTGTACTTTAACCTGATTTTAACTGTGGATAAGAAGAATAGAAAGCTAGTTGAACGGATATCAGTTTCTGGTGTTTTCTGTCGAATCTTGAAGTTTTAGTCGAGACATTTCTAGAATGTTTATATGATGAAGGATTTAATTCACTAGATAATGGTGTGGACTCAATATTCTCGGATTTGTGGTACTGTAGTTAAAATGCGTAAAGTGGTGGCTTGCTAGTCTGGAGGTTGCAGGTTCAATCTCCGTTTTAGTTGAGAAAGTTCTGCATGATTTTACGATGTGGTTTCCCTTTGTCAGTAGTGCAGGACAGTGGACCTGACAAGGATAGCTGTCTAGTCATTTGGACGGGATAAAAAACAAACTCCTGTGCACACATTGGCATGTACTTAAAAGATCCCTTGCCAATGTGGTTGTCAAAGGCTACTCATTACTTATCATTCTTCCTTTTCTTCTGGGTACTAAACTGCTCTTCGAAAAAAGGTTATTTCGCTCTGCTAGGATTAAAATGAAACTTGACATGCTTGTTCCTTTGACAATTGTGCATCATTTGAAGGGTTTTGATTTTATATATGACATCACAATTCCAATATGACATCGACGACATTATGCTTGGCCCCAGTTTAATACTATAAACAATGTTTTTATTCATTGTATGTATTGTGATTGGCATTATGGGACACGATTAATCTAACATACATGTATCTCTCTATGTACATGGATTATCTGTTAACGCCAGATTGCAAATCTTAAATCAATGTTACACATTAAATCAATGTTACACAATGTATTTTATTTGAACAGCAATTCAGTGATTGTGCAGTAGAGAAATTCTGAGGATATTTGAGACCAAATGCAAATGATTAAAGGGAAATGTCTAAATTCGATTGTTGTTGGCCTACTTTGATTATAAAATAGAAGAATATTAAATATTAAAGGGACAATAGCACTCTTGCTGGCTTGACAGGTCCAGAAAAAAAATAGCCTTATTCTAGGTACTAGATGTTAAAGTGTCCTACCTGTTGTGTAAATTATCCATTACATCATATTTTACTTGTCCGGAGGGTTCGAAAATATGTTTAAATCCAAGTTGCATTTGAAAGTCTTTACGTTTACCTTTTAAACCATAGTTAAATTTTTCTAATTTTTTAAATTAGGTGTGTTAAGATGAAATTTGTATCTTCAATTAATTGAAATATTGTAAAATAGTACAATTTGTTGACCAGAATAAAGATTGGGGCATATTATTCAGTTACAACAAGAGTGTTATATTGGGCCTCTAAATTAATTGATGTCTGTACAATTTTTAAGGAGAGGCCGCATACGACTCATTCAACATGTGCTCTTATTTTTTTTTTTTGATTGTACAAATTTATTTTAAGGACATGAGTTAAAAGGATTCGTTTTACATGTAGTTCATGTCTGGCTCAGAAGGGTAGGTTGATTTCTAATTATACTTATATGAGTCTACACTGTATGTGTGTGTGTAACACACCCGTTTGCGCAATTAATCTGGACAATGCCTAGGAAAATATGTCAAATTTGGGGATGGTTGAATGGACAGACAGACTCCCTAAAAGCTGACTATGCCTGACTGTAAGTTTTCTACATAAATATACGTTCATGAATGATTTGTAATTGTTGTTTACTGGCCTGTGTAGTGATGATGAAAGTGGTAGATGTATTTTGTGACCTACATGGTCTATATAAAGCGGTAAATATAGATATTGTGGTAAATATGAAAGCATGGTTGAAGTACGTAATTTGTAGCTATTGATTTAGTCTTATTGGGGATCAGGTCGGATGTAGTTTAGAGAGGATTTTATCGAATTTTTTTGTTTTATGTACTTTAGAGTTAATATACTTTTATACAGCACATGGCATCATGTAAGTTTTACTTATTATTATTAATTATACATTGTTGATTAATATGCTATAATTGTATTCCATAGAATTGTGTTTCCAGCTCAATTATTGAAGGTACATGTATCGTAGGTCAACTTTAACATACAGAGAAAGAGTGTATAGTAACTGACATTGGGCTTTAAAATCATTTTTTTTTTTATTTACTTTTGAGTGAAATATACTTTTATACAGCTCATGGCGTTATGTAAGTTTAACTTTTTAATAAACATTAATTGTACTCCATTCAGCTCAATTATTGAAGGTTCCATAGGTCAACTTAAACATACAGATTAAGAGTGTGCAGTAACTGAGATTAGGCTTTAAAATCGATTTTAAAACATCGGGGAAAGAAGTTTTGTTACGAAGCAAGTTTGGGTCACACTGTTCGCTATTTTATTCAAGCCTTAATATTTTAAGTAATGTGGGGGCTTGAATGGTTGAAAGGTCTAACGATGCATGCTTTTTACAGGTCTTTAGGTTTTTCCCTCCCTAAGTGCTACCATTGTGACAAGTTGAAAACTCCTGATGGCTCTTCTCAGCGAACACTATAATTAAAAAAACAAAAATTGGACAGTAGCTTACAATCAAATTTAAAAGCGATCCATGAAAAGACTTTACCCAACGCATACAGATGGTAGGTGGCACTGGCTTGTTTAAATTTTCTAGATAGAGATAATACTGATTGTTGCAAAATTTTCCATTCATCACTCTGCATATATATGTCAAAACTGAAGGGAATAGAACGATTTTTGGAACGATCTTAATTCTTATTTTTAGTTGGAAAAAAATAAAAGCCCTACAATTGTGCAGCTTGAAGGATTAAGACTGTAATTTAGATGACACAATGCATAGTAATTATATAAAATTACACAGTACGTCAAGCAAGTGATGTATTATATACTTTGTATGAAGAGAAAGAGATAACTATTATGAGTAGCAGTTTCCACTTGATGTGCTGCATGTAGTTGGCATAAATGTTTCACTTGATGGACTGCATGTAATATAACAGTACAAATTGACTGAGTTGGTTAGAAATAAAATGAAATGGGGTTTAACGTCCTACTGTTATGCACCTAACCAGGGCTAATGGAAGAGGGGCATACTTCATACAGTGTGCTATGAGGGAAATTTTGCCTACTCTTATGTTGAATTCCAACTGCCAAAGGATCTTTTACGTGCAAGCCAATGTGTACACAGGACCTTGGTTTTTCATGCCATCCGAACGACTAGACATCTCTGCTCTGCATCACTGACAAGGGGATTCCACGCCAGAAAATCGAGATGAACTTTCTCAGCCAATGCAGGGATCGAACGCTCAACCTCCTGGCTAGCGAGCCAACGCCTTACCAGCTTAGCCACGTGAGTTGGACGAATTATTAGCACGTGTGTTGTATCATAAGCTCTGTCATTGAGTCAACTTAACTGGCATAGTTTCGATTCCCGATGGAACATGACAAGTGTTAGCAAAAAAGAATGTATGAAATATAATTGAAGCATACATGCATATATGTACAATTTATGTTATTCCTGAAATGGCCTGGTTTGTGTCTAATGTTAAACCACATTTGTCTGTCTCTCTTCCGGGGGGGTTGGATGGCTGAATGGTGTTAGAGTGTGAGCGCTGTATCATAAAGTCTGTCATTGAGTCAACTGCATGGTTTCGATTCCCCTCTTTTACGTGGGTTTTCTCCGGGTCCTCCGGTTTCCTTTCTCCATCTCTCTCTCTCTCTCTCTTCATCTCAATCTCTCGCTCTATCTCTCTCTCTCCCTCTTCCACATCCCACTGTTATAATAAAAATAAATTAAAATGAAAATGTGAAAGTATGAAATGAAAAAGGATATTGTGTTGGTATCTGATTGATATTTATATATAATGTCTATTTCATGTTTAGTGATGAGATATTTTCTAGGCCAAAACAGGATGAGAATCAAGGGAATTTCTACAGTTTGTGTGACAGAAGTAATATTGGTTGTCTATGGCAACCTTGTACATATGATTATCAATCAATTGAAAGAGAATTTAAGTTGCTGAGTTTTGTTAAAGGCATCACATTCACAATCTACAATTAAAAAAAAATCCTCAGAAATCTCACAGCCATGTGAGTTGGGTCATCATTAGCCATGTGAGTTTGTCATCATTAGCCATGTGAGTTTGTCATCATTAGCCATGTGAGTTTGGTCATCATTAGCCATGTGAGTTAGTCATCATTAGCCGTGTGAGTTAGTCATCATTAGCCATGTGAGTTGGGTCATCATTAGCCATGTGAGTTAGTCATCATTAGCCATGTGAGTTGGGTCATCATTAGCCATGTGAGTTGGGTCATCATTGGGTTGGGTCATCATTAATTGTGTAGGGTAAAGATGTTAATTGCCCGCCAAATATCAACTTGCATGAAATAGAGTTTACATGTATATATGTCACAATAACTGTTGGAGGAATATTATGTTATAATATCTAGGAAAGGTGTGGATTTGTCATAATTTCTTTGAGGGGGGGGGGGAACGGACGAACCTTGGAACCTTTCATTACCAAACCCAAATAATATTTAGGCCTACAAACAGTTTACTGTACCAGTGTTATTAGGTTGAAAGCTGTAACTAGGAGTAATATGATGACAAAATGGAAAAATTGACTATCGTGAAGATCAATTACTGTGGCGAGACTCAAGGTAGCATTCAGAACGGGACATTCATGTGGATATGAACCAGAAAATATGTACTCAAAATCATGGGGAAGACATAGACCTAATCGCCCCCCCCCCACCTTACTCTTTCGATTCTAAGGTAGGGACGAGACCCATTATATCTCGAGATGATTTCCTATAATAATAAAGACTCATAGTGGTTACATATATACACCGTGTGACTAATACAAGATATTAATCTATTATAGACTTAATTAGACTAATTATATTGAGGTTAAAGGTCAAAGCATATATACATTCTTACACATAGTTATATTTCTCTCCTATTACAAGTTTATATGATAACATTAGCACTCTACTTGATACTTGAGCTGGAGAAAGCTGTATTAATGATTGATAAAATGTTGTATGTAATATGAATATAGTGGTAGATATTTTAATATAATATCTACTGGGATGAGGGAAGGTAAGCATATATCATATGATTTATATAGAATCTTTAAAGGAGCTAAATCGTTAATATTTGGGACCTAGAATTTTGAGTTACAACGCATATAATATGTAATATGAATGTATATAAACTGTTTACATTCAATCGGTTATGTTCGGCAAAATACGCCTGAAGTCTCAATCTAAAGTAAATCTCTAGTGTCTGGTTATTCTAGTCTATATAGTATTTATTGCATATTCTCTCTAGATATTCGTAACCATCTAGCCTTGTTCTTAATGTCCCTTGTTAAAAATGGGCCTGAAACGTATTATAGTACACAGGATCACAATGTTGATTTAAATTGACAAATAATTTGTGTTTTCATTGTCGAAGATTTAGGATGACATATATAAGTTAGAGACCTAGCTACTTTAATAAGCAGGACGGGAAAAACAGTTTTATTGGTAATGTACAGATTGAGTCACTTCGGAACTAGTATTGCAGAGAGGGTTCATTGGGATTTTCCAGCTCGGGTTTCATTTGTCAGATGTACAGGAAAGATGGGACGAAAAACTAAGGTCATATGTGTACGTAAAAGGTCCCTTGGTAGTTGGAATTCGATATAAGAGTAGACCATAGAGCCGCTGCTTGGGAAAAATTGCCCTCAAAGCACACTGAGTGGCCTATGTCCATCTTCATTAGCCCAGTCTGGGCAGAACAGTTGGACATTAAACCCCATTTCATTTCATTAATAATCTTTAATAACACAGGAAAGGCAAATCAATGCCAGACGAAATGACAAAAGATCATGTGGCAGTTGGAAATCAATAGAGTAGGCCATAGTATAGTGCCGCTGCCTGATCAAATTTGCCCTTGTATAACACAATGTATGCCCTTCTTCTTTAGCCTGTGAAGTCAGAGTAGAGCTCTGTTGTAGGACGTTAAATCTCATTTCTGTTCATTTTTTATAATTAACATGTAATCTTGTATGTATAGACGATTGGGGAGTGTTACCTTGTAATTATTGGTAATTGAGGGAATACATGATGTATATTGACGAATTTGTTGACTGAGGAGTGTTACAACATGTACAAGTACCAATAAATTATTTCTCGGTGATTATTTATTTTTATCCCCAACTGAAATCAAATCTGGTCAATAATGCACCAGGGATATCGATGCTGCCACCAATTTACCGTTCTGTTAATAAGATGCTAATTTGTGATAAGTGCTAATTGTAGGAGAATTCTAGTTAAGCCTAGCTAATAAGTCACACCCTGCCCATTAGGGGTGGATCCTGATGGGGGGGGGCCCACTGCTAGAGATTTAATGAAAAAAAATTAAATTATATGTTAGTCCCGAAGTTATCTACATGTTCGTGTCAAGTAGATGTTAAACCTCATTTCTCCCTGGGGGTTGGGATGGTCTAGTGGTCTATAGTGTCCAGCTTCGACCTCTGGCTTGCGGCTGTGGTTTAGAGCCCTGGTGTGAGCGTATGTGCCTTCTCAACCTCCTGAGATTCTGTAGTTCATTTACACTGTGTTTTGGAAAGAGACCTTGACGAAGGTCACATGGTATCGCGTAATCAAAGCTAATAATTAGTTGAGCGTAAAAAGAGGATTTTATCGGAAACTAACATCAAACACAAGAAAATGAACAATTGATTTTTTATATCTTGTCTACTGGTATATTTCAATCTTGTCACATCCGCGTCTTGTGATGTGTTTTTTATGACGATAGACCATAGTATAGCATAGAACGTCTGCTTACTGAATGACAATTTAGCGTATTAGTTCTGTATTAGTTCTGTAAATCATGGAATACCATCTGTTAATCTAGGTTTGATTGTACTCTGTGTTTGGTTTTCGTACAGATTTCATTTGGAATCAACTTGGTTTGGCGGAGATTGGATTGGGATCGATCAATGATTCGAAGGACAAAGTCCACAAAGTCTGTGATTTTTTTTTATTTCTAAAGCTTAAGGTGAAAAATGAATGAAGAAACGCTAGCTATATAACCACTGTGTTTTTGTGAAAGTTTGGTAAACAAACATAATGTTGTTTTGAGAGTGTGACTGGCTTGATCCTGCCTCCAGTTAACTAATCTGTTTGTTTTGTTTAAGAGGATGACTGGCTTGATAGTGACTACATACCCCAATGTAATTTAAATAAATCCCTACTTTCATTTTTATTATTTTCTTGTTAATGGGAGTTTATATATCTACACAACAATAACAAGATTAAGTTAAAGCAAGAATTTCATATTTTCTAAGAAAGTCAAAACATAATTATTTCTATGTCTTTTGCTCAATAGGTTATTAGCTCACTATTGTACGATCATGGGCATTATTTCCCTTCCTTAAAAATCATTGACACACAAAAAAAACCCCACAATTACCTCTCTTGTTTTCCTATTCATCTCCATGGAATAGCTATCTTCAAACGTTGGAATTTGAAGTTGAAAATGATATTTTTTACCAATTTCTCAGCTGGCAATTATAGTGAATTATTGGATTATTCTTTAACAAGGTTGGACTGTTTTTGGATACCATCTATTTTATAAGGCTTATTTTAATACATTTAAATATATGAAATTGTAGCTTTAAATTTGCTTGACCTCACCTCTCTTGACCTTTTATCTAATCAACAACTATTTTACATTTGTCATAGGTTAAATATTGCCTGTATGATTATATGCATTAAAAATAATCATTAAATATAATACGTAATGTTCAGCGATAATATTTTCCTGTATAATTATAGTAGGTTTGAATAATGATGTAATTGTACATACGTCAGAGTACTATGTAATTATGGATGATTTATTCAATTTGATCTGTCAAGTCATTGTTAAAGGTATAATGCTTTAAGGATAATTTTTACTATTCAAGTTCATGTGTCATTTATGAATGAATTTTTGGGGTTTGCTGTGTAATGGCATGAGAAAGAGAGAGAAACAGATGGCCGAATGGTTAGCGTGCGCGCTGTATCATAAAGCCTGTCATTGAGTCCAACTGGCGGGGTTTTGATTCCTCCGGTTGTACATGACAAGGAGTATGGTCGCCTGTCCAACCTTGTTGGTTTTCTCTGTGTCCTTTCGGCTTCCTCCCACTGCTTAAGACCCCTACGCACAAGCAAATTATTGAAAAGATATTTTGTAAGTCTCGAAATGACCTACTAGTAGTTTGTGTCCAGTGGATGTTAAGCCTCATTTCCCTCTCTCTCTCTCTCTCTTTCTCTCTCTCTCTCACATCTTACTTATCTTATTGATGAAAGGTTAGTTAATAATTGCCCCTGAGCAGTTTAATCACATTGATGAGTTTGTCACTTGATGATGTATCACCGACTGTGATGATGTTATTATTATTCATGAACTAATGGAGACAGGATCTTAATAGGACATCCTTTAAAGTTAATCAGCATGGGATCTGAGAAGATGTTTTGGATTCCGCTTTGAAACTTCTCAGTCCTTTTATCAAGTCTCTTTGATTGTATTACTAATACTGATAAGAGATGTGTGAGTCCTTGATATCAAGTCTTTTTAAAGACTTAATAAAAAAGTCTTGTTGTTTTTTCCTCTTTGATTTATTGGGTTAAAAAATATAAAAAATTGTTGATGTAGGCGAATCTGGTGTGTCATTTCCTTTACTGATAAGTTGTCTGAGAAACCGCCTCTGGTTTTCCTGTGTACATGTTGGGTGAGAGAGAAAGATATTAATGTCTACTCAACACAAACTAGGTCATTTTGGGACTTAAATGGTTCAATTTTATTTCAATACTTGTCCCCGGGTTCTTAAGCAGTGACAGGAAACCGGAGGACCAGGAGAAAACACACATTGTTGGACAGACGACACTACTTGTTGAAAGTGGAAATGGAACAGTGCTGCCAATATTCTGAAACTGAGGGGATTGGGGAACCGGCAGAGCCTATATTAACCCCTCTTGGGGATGTTAAACCCTGTTTCATTTCAATTGGTGATGGGACAAAATGTAAATATTTTTGGCAGTTGGAATTAGATAGAAGAATATATAGACCGTAGCATCACTGTCCGGACACAAATTTTCCCTTCATAGCACACTTTATGGCGTCTTCGTTAGCCAGGTTAGACGTTGACCCCCATTTCATTTGATGATTAAGACAAACCTTGAAGTTGGAAGAAATACCACTGCCAAGGCAAGATTTTACTTGACCAGTTAGACATTGTGCCACATTAACTTCATTATACAAAGTAAATCTAATCTAAACCTGAATGGAGATATCCCATTTGTGTATGATGTCAATGAATCATTGTTCACTAAATCTTTTAACTCGGTCGAAATTATATCCCCTGGTTCCCAGAACTTAATATAATGGTCTGCATTCTCAATGGATTTAGGGTGTGGGGAAGTTGGTCTTTGAGTCGCTAAGCGACCAAGACTTATAATAATATACCAACCCCACCCCCATATTCCTGAAGCAAAGGCCCGAGCTCTAATCAAACGGAACACTGCGAGAAGTATGCGAGGGGGTTGGGTTGGCCTAGTGGTCTAGAGTGCCGCGCATCAACCTCTAGCTGGCCGGCCACCTCTGGCTTACGGCTGTCGTTTCGAGCCCTGGTGTGAGCGTATGTTGCATGGACATTTGTCTTCAAGATGAAAATTAAGTATTGTTTAGGAATTTCAGTAAAATTATATAGAGAGTTTCATATTGATCTGTTCTAACCTTCGAGATGAAAAGTGATCATTAGGAATTTCAGTAAAAGTTGAGTTTTATATCTATCTGTATCTGTTTTAGTTTTTTATATTCTCTGATCACAGTTTGTATTTCAATTTTCATGTCCTAAATTCACTTAAAATATGTGTGGCAATTGATTAGTTAACATGAAATTAAGAAAAAGAAGCTGAAATATCAATGATAGATTATTTCCTGACTTTAATTCAATCAGATTAGGTCTACGTCATTATCAGTAGGGGAGGTTGGATGCTCGAATGGTTAGCAAGTGCACGCTGTTATTAAGTGAACTGGCATGGTTTCGAATCCCTGTTGTACGTGACAATGAGTAGGGTCGCCTGTCAAACATCATAGGTTTTATCCGGATCCCCGTTTTCCTCCCACTGCTAAAGACTCCTATGCGCAAGCAAATTATTGAAATAATTTTTTTTAAAAAACATGTTAGTCTCGAAATGACCTAATTTGTGTTGAGTGGAGATTAAACCCTATTTCTCTCTCATTATCAGAAGAATTTTACCCATGAATTACAGGTGGTGCTGGCGTGATTTTATATCGTCTGTAGTGGATACCGAATTTTAGGAAAATTTAATTCATCATATCTTTGTGAACTATCTTTGTAAGTACTGAACTGAATTGAACTATTTTAGGACTTATATTTTTATTAAGAGTTTTTACCTTTGACAATAGTATAGTTTGTAAATGTCAACTTTCTTTGTAAATACTGTTAGCCCATAATGACCTAGTTTGTGTCGAGTGGACGTTAAACCCCATTTCCCTCTCTCTGTGTAAATACTGAATGAAATTGAACTATTTTAGGACTTGTATTTTTATTAAGAGTTTATACCTTTGACAATAGTATAGTTTTCAAGTGATTAACCGTTCCTCAAATGACGATTAGTGCTTCTGATTAATTTCCGATGGTTTTAAATGTTAAATACATTAGTCTATATGTGTCGTATGAATTTAACCATCAGCGCTTCTAGTTCATTTCCGATGGTAATTAATGTGGAATTCATTAAGTCTACATGTATGGTATAAATCTTTGTTTTTCTAGTTTTCGTATCTATTCTTGTGGTGTTAGAGATCCTAGTTTAAATACAAATCATGTCTAGTTTCTGGTCCCGACCTCCAGGGTTTAGGCTCAATCGAACCATATCGTGGTATGACACTAAACAAGGATCAAAAATCAATGGAAAAAGCAAATTAACAAGGACTTTTTCAGAAGGTAAGTTTATTTCATTATGCTGTGATTTGGTGCTTGCTGGCTTCAATTTTCCTGTTTAAACTTCTAAACCATATCTCTTATTGGTGCTTGTGTTGTGAAAAAATTGAAATCCTAAACCATCGCAAATGCTTTGGTGCTTTTGTTGCGAAATCCTAAACCATTGCAAATCCTCTTCTTTTGTTAACATTTGCAATAGATTGCATCTCGCTGGCAGCTATAGCAAAATTATATATTTTTATACAGTAACTTTTAATTGTACTAGAAATTATCCCTCTCCAAATTTCCAACTGATCCAATTGTTGCGTAATTTTAAACATTTTAACCAGTTTTGGGAGACGTTGTGACAGTGCGTCATTCTGGAATTACTTATTTTATGAACTAGTATGGGATATTTTGATATTTTGCAGTCAGGGATGAGGAGAGTTTCAGTACTGTACAGTGCAATGAGAAGACATAGCATAGCACAGCACAACGAGCAATTCGTAGTATACAATGTATAATGTATGAATGATGTAAAATAAATATTAAAAAAAAAGGAAAAAAAGAAAGAAATATGGACGGGCAAGGCGCCCCTCCAGAAAAGTCTAGCTGGAACACTGATGCAAAAACTAAATTGGCCTATTGCAGGTCTTTCTTTAGACATGAATTAACGGTGAATGCTCATTGGTCTGCAGGTTCATTAGTCCACTGATATCTATTATTAGGGTTAGCGAGTTCATTAGTCCACCGGTATCTATTATTAGGGTTAGGGTTCGGTTTATTGATACCCATATTTATTATAGTAATTCTTATTGCGGCTGACTAGTGCACCCGCGAACTAAGAAACCTCTCTCAAATTACCTTAACCAGACAATAATCAACTCTCAATGCCATCGCTAGCCTGCAATATTTAATGGATTTGAATACATTGTAGGATGGATGATTTAATTTCAGAATGAATGAATGATCAAGACTTTGTTTTTTATCGATCAACTAGGCCTAAAATGGAATTGCTAATATCTTCGTTCAAAGTGAAGCAATTTGACTCAGATTTTCAGCATATTCTCATTTCCTTCTTCTTTTTTTTAAATAGTATTATAGAGAGAGAACGATCAGCTCTTGCCCCTTTAATCAATGACATGTGATGTATACCTGTTCAAATTATTTTTAAAATTGGAGAGAAAAAAAGGGTTTAACCTCCATTCAACACAATCTAGGTCATTTTAGGACTAACATATGGTTCAATTTTTATTTGATAATTCAGAAAACCCTGATCTGTGTCATGTACAAACACAGGGAATCAAAACTACGTCTGACATTTTTGTTGAATGCCTGCATCATTCTTTGTTGAAATTTGAATCTCAATTGAAAATAAGTAAAAAAATAAAAATAAACTTACAGTGAGATTGTAATCTGATTTTCATCTCTTCTCCCAGGTCTTCAATTACTATGGTCAATGAATAAAGCAAGTGTTATAAGCCTGTGGATTTATTTTGAAAACATCTTGATTAAAACTTGAGCTTATCTGTGATTAAATCGCAACACATGAATTGCTGCCCTTATCACTGCAGGGCTTACACATTAAACATGCATTATGTAAGAGCTAAATCTGTCTATTACAGCTCTTTCTTTCGGCCTGAAATGTTATCTAAATTATTAATTAGACATGTATTAACTTATCCAAACCATAATCAACTCTTCTTAGCTGTCAGATTTTCGACACCTAAAATGGATAATCAAGACTGTTTTTATAGTACCAACCTTAGTAATAATGATCGAAGCTAGGCTTAAAATTTGTTCACTAATATCTCTGTTCAAAGTGTGGCAATTTGACTGACATTTTCATCATATTCCCTTTACATTATTTAGTTGTTAACCTATATAGTTAGAGATGCCAGCTATATCTAATCTTCCGTAATGTCCCTTCTAAGTAACGTTACTTTGATCAAATCTCATCATACAGGCCTGGAAATAACGGCTTCAAGCACTAATGAAAAAGTACCTGACAATATCAAAAAAAAAAAGACAAATCAGTGCCGGACAAAATGACAGACACCAGAGGTTTTGTGTCTGACAAAGCCTGAATCTGTGCCTGACATTGTCAGTGACAGATGCCTTATTTCCAGGCTTTATCATATGTATCACAGCACTCATGCCTGCAGATATTACATTAAACGGTATCATATGCAGTTGGCTAATCAAAACAATGTCACTGCTAGTCAATATTTTAATTTGAATTGCATCTCTGATATTTTATCAAAAAAAGCAACTTGACTGTACGCAAACAAACGTTTCGAAAGTTAAATGCATGTGAAAGAATAATTCATGATAGATAAGTCGTTGAAACTAAAAGATAGTTTCTTCTAGTGCCCCATTTCTGAAATTATAAAAAAAAATGAACCAAAATATAGATCAGTAATTTAATGAGATTGCATCAAATACCAGGGCATCATTTTTGACGGACGCTTGCGCGCTCGCGCCTGTCTACGCCTGTAATCTTGAAAACACAAGCGCAGGATATAGCTCCCGTTCACATTTCACACAATTTCGACAGTTTTATCAAGAAAGTCGAGCTTGAAAAGTTAAATAAAATATTATTGTATCCGAAAATCACGAAGCGTAGTTTTGTTATGGTATCGAGTCATTTGGGTTGAAGATTATTAGCTCGGTTGTCAAGTCTCTCCATGAGTCCATGACGTTTGCACTCACCATCACTGATCATTATTATATAGATCATTGTTCACGATAGATTATTGTCTTTAGTAATAATATTACATTAATAATAAACGATTGACCGTTTTCAAATCAAATAATGTCCGTGTTATGGCGTTAGTTTTCTAAGAGTTTTTGATTGTGAAATTTGAATAAATATAACGTTACGAATTTCTGTCGGGGTCATATAGAAAGCGTCTTGATAATCACGATATATACATTCCTTTCCCGCCTTTGGCATCGAGCCAGAGATTTACTCCAAGAGTTTGTGCAGGGGGACTGCACCACATTATAATTTACATAAAGACAAAAATAACGACAAGACATACTCAGAAACAAAAAACAAACAAATAAACAATTAAAAAAAGAGTGAATGGATCTGGGTGCTAGCCGTAAGCGTCCACTGTTAGGCCTAGTGTTTACTGTTGTAAGCATAAGACAAGATCGGTAAATCAAGTACTTGACAACCAATGGCATGTTCAATTAGCGTATTTGTCTGCTAGAATTTGGATACAATCAATAGAAATATTGACTAAAAAATGTCTCAACAATGAAATTTTATTTTTTTTACACCATTTGAAACTTTGGATAGACTAGTCATGGTAAAAATTAAAGCTCTTGTGAGCAAATTTGCAGGTGTGTTTTTATTTGCTCCCGCGAATATAGGTGCAAGAGCATTTTGTGACTCCTGCATGTTTTACAGAAATGATGCCCTGAAATACACATAAAACATTATACATAGATTATTATATATCATGTTCCACAAAACTTTTAGAAGTATTTAAAAATACTGCTGAATATTGCTTATCATATTGGTGTATCGCTATCATATTTCCATTTTATGCCTAACTTGATGATGGCACTAGGCTTTTCAATACTGAGGTGTTCGATAGCTGAATGGTTAGCACATGCGCACTGTATCATAAAGCCTGTCATTTAGTCAGTTGTACGTGACAAGGAGTAGGGTCGTCTGTCTAACCTCATGGGATTTCTCTGTGTCCTCTGGTTTCCTCCCACTGTTAAAGACCCCTACGCGCAAGTGAATTATTGAATTAAAATTAAACCATATGTTAGTCCCAAAATGACCTAGTCTGTCTAGTGGAGGTTAAACTCTCTCTCTCTTTCTCTCTCTTCCCTTCAATACTGAAAAGTTAACCTGACCATTGCTTGTCAGTAATCGATACATGCAGTATTACACCATATATTATTATACAAACGGCAAAGGGGACAATAATATCCACGCTCTACTCGCCACACCACCAATTTTAACACTCTGGTTTAAAGTGACAAGACCTTTTTTATACGCCCACATTTTCATTTGTTTGTGGAAACTGTATAGGTCATAATTTTTATCCACTTTTGTTGAACCTTAAAATATAGGTTTATCTCCCAAAGATCTTGGTTCCTTTTGACATTGGCATATCTTAACAATTAGTACTGAATTTCACTTTCTTTTTTTCCCCTGTTCCCTCCCTCTCTCACATACAGCCTATCATTTCTTCCAAAGACTTCCCGGACCAAAAGATCGTGAAACACTGGTATAAAGAATGTCGATGATCTCTTTAATTTTATTTTAATAGCAAATATTGAAAACCGGACAAGGACAATCTGATTAAATGTGCAACAACATATTAAGTTTGTCTCCGAGGGAATCTGACAAAATTTGAAGACAAAGTAGGCATTGTGATATTTCAGTCAAGGGATGACGTCTCAGGATGTTGTGTACAAATTCAATCAATGGATATCATCTGTGCCTGTAGACTTGAAACACGAGATTTCAATTAGCCACAGCTCGTAACAAGCATGTCCCCTAGTGTGAAAGGGATGAGATTTGTATAGATACTAAACCAGATACAACAGGAAATAACGGTAGCCAGATTATAGTCCTGTTCATTAAAGGGACAATACCACTCTTGCTGGCTTGACAAGTCCAGAACATAAAATTTAACCTTATTCTAACTACTAGATGTTTAAGTGTCCTACCTGTTGTGTAAATTATCCATTACTTCCTTTTTTACTTGTCCAGAGGGTTCGAAAATATGTTTAAATCCAAGTTACATTTGAAAGTGTTTACGTAAAGCTTTTCAAACCATGTTGTTACCATGTAGTTGAATTTTTCCAATTTCAAACCATGTTGTTACCATGTAGTTGAATTCTTCCAATTTTTTTTAAATCCGGTGGGTTAAGATAAAATTTGTATCATCAATTACTTGGAATATTGTAAAATAGTACAAAATGTTTACCAAAACAATGATTGGGTGGGACATATTATTCAGTTACAACAAGAGTGGTATTGGGGCTTTCAATGAAATGAAATGGGATTCACATTCTACTGTTCTGCTCTGACTGGGCTAATGAAGACAGGCATATGCCATACAATGTCATTGAGTCAAGTTTCCCTGCTTGTACATGTATGTGAAAAGGGTTTGATTGCTTGTCCAACCTCAGGAGTTTTCTCCAGGTCTCCAGATTTCCTCCCACTGCTAAAGACCCTATTACGCAAGCAAATTATTGAGGTAAAATTGAACCACCATATGTTAGTCCCGAAATGACGTTTGTATCAAGTGGACAATCAGCCCCATCTCTCTCTCTCTCTTTCTCTCTCTCTCTCATTTCATTTTTTTTATCTAACAACTGGTTGAGTGAGCAAATATTTTGTTGTATGGCAACCTACGTTTTAACTGAGAAAGGAAACTGTTCACTTTTCAGACAAAGTTGATAAATTTTTCAACAATAGCCGTTGATGTAGACGTTATTATAGTAGGTACATAAACAAATATTGAGTGATGGCTAATCACCCGCGACTCGACATATATGTATAGAAATTGAATTCTCCAATTCTCTGCGCAATGGTAATCAATATTTTTATCTATAGAGGTGTCTCGACACATAACTCAGCTCTTCGTTACTTCAATACATAGTTAGGTTACCCGTGGATCGTTAGCAGAGGATGAAACATGGATACGTAGAAATAGATATTTTCTAATAGAAGGTAGGCATATTGTTACCTGGGTTAATCACAATGTGAGAGTCAATATGCTGATCCGAGTTCAGATTATGTCATATGTACGCATTACTCAGAGTTAGTTGTAGAGTCGTATAGATTATTGAATTGAATGAAGTTGGATAACGAAATGGAAATAAATAGGAACCAACTGAATGAGGGATATTGTTACTAAGTTATGAAATGGGAGCCAACTGAATGGGGGATATTACTATTACTAATTGAATGAAGTTGGAAAACGGAATATAGGAAACAACTGAATTAGGGATATTTTTACTTAGTTATGAATCTAATTTCTGATTTACTCAGGTGTCTTGGATTAACGTCAGCAGGTAGGCCTTGAAATAAAGGTTATAAAATATATTGTTAACACATGATTTTTAATTGTGGTCTGAATCCACCTGCTTAAATAACGATAAGTTTCGGTAAAAGTGTCTGATAAGAAATTTTTTCAAATAGCATAGCTGTCGCAGATGTTCCGGAAAACCTTAAGTCACTATTAAACTAGTGGAATCAGTATACCTTTATTGCTCAGAGGAGGGTTGAATCGCTGGGTGGTTAGCGCGTGCGCACGTTGTATCATAAAGCCTGTCATTGAGTCAACTGGCGTTGTTTCAAATCCCCGATTGTACGTGGCAAGGAGTAGGGTTTTCTCCGGGTCCTCCAATTTCCTCCTACTGCTAAAGACCCCTACGCACAAGCGAATTATTGAAATAAAATTAAACCATATGTCAGTCCCGAAATAACCTAGTTTGTGTCGAGTGGACGTTAAACCCCATTTCTCTCTCTCTCTTATTGCTTAAAGCCGTCTGTATACACACATGGCTTTAGCATCATCAATACTCCATTATTAGAGCCATCTACAGTGTATATAAACTGTACACTAAATTGAGCTTAGTGGCCACTTTACTTTCTCCTTTGGTTTAATTTTACCATGGATGCTTCCCTACGAGCACGTTGTTTCTTTACCCATAGCTGGACAAGGCCCATTTTTGTAATTTCTGGCAAGTTTTTCAACACTGGAGGACCTACTTTGATTGGCATTTGGTAATTGAACATAATAAGACAAGGTACAATTTTATGGATAAACAATTACTGATTACTGAGTTTGATACTAAGCGACGTTTCAACGAAGATACTCCCATCTTGATTATATAAAGACGCGAGTATCCTCGCCGAAACGTTATCATATAAAGACAAGAGTATCCTCATCGAAACGTTGCTTTTAAAACTTCGGAATTCTTTTTTTGTTATGTGACCTGAAAATCGATAACCATTCCTTTATAGGTCTATACTTCTAGACACGTTACTTTATAAAGTGAAAGTCTGGTTTAGCGGACTGATGCATTTAATTTGTTTGAAAATGCATCATTTATATTGAGTTTGTTGCTTGGCCCTAAGGGCTTTTAACACAAAATTAAGCAGGTTTTGTTCTCCAAGATATAATCCAGATATCTGACTTATCCAGTTTTAAGTGGAGGGTGGGGGTGTTGGATGGCCAAGCGTAACACATCCGCATTGCATCATAAGGTATGTCCAGTGGGCAGTAGGGGGGGGGAGTTGGATGGCCAAGCGTAATGCATCCGCATTGCATCATAAGTCAAGGTGCTTGGTTTTCATTCCCGCTTGGATATAACAAGGAGTAGGTCCCTTTGGAATAAAAATTGAACCATGTTAGTCCCATTTCCCGAAATGATCTAGTTTTTCTCTCTCTCTCTCTCTCTCTCTCTCTCTCTCTCTCTCTCTCATGATAAACAACAAACAAGAATAATTGACTAGCTGATGACATAGACCATGTGAGATTGAGCTCTGATTCATACTTAATTTATTGATATAAATAGACTGGATCAGATTCTAATTACCTCATACATCATCAAAAACTATATAAAAATGTATGATTGATTCTTGAATGAAGTAGTATTTTAATAGACTTGATCAGATAGATTCTAAGTAACTTGGTACGTCATACATCATTTAAAAACTATATTTATATAAAAAAATGCTTGATTGATTCATGAATGAAGTAGTATTTTGTGTAATGAATATAATACATATAAATATATGTATGAATTGAACAACTATATATCATTTTCCTTCTTTAAGCGGCATTTAGCAATTGATACATATTAGGTTTTTTTTTCTAACTATTTCATTATTAATTAATTGTTTGATAACTGTCTTATGATTTCCGCTACAGGGGCATCATCAGACAATAACATAACAATATAATATTAACAAAAACAATAACGTAATATCTAATGACTATATTATAATATAGTAAACTGGGAAGAAGTCCATAGTTGGACACAAGTTTCTACCCTTGATTATGTCCTTGCAATTCTTGGCTATATGCTGAAAATATACCGTATAAAGATTTTACTGTGTGTTTACGTGTGGCAAAATTAATGGACTGGTTGGATGACTATTATAAGCTGCTGTGGGTGTATGTTTCATTGACTAACTAACCTTTCTTGTAAACATGGGGGGTATGGTTAGTAGGGCCGAAACGATACGTTGTGCCACGATACGATACAGCCTGATGTCCCAGCCCAACGATACAGGTGCATCACGATACAAACGCCTTTAATGTGAAATAAGCCAAAGTTTGCTTTCAGATGGAAATAAAGAAAAAATACACAATGATTCAATTTTTTTATATTGTTTAAAATTAGATAAAAGTAAATTTATATTTAACCAATATTTTTGGCACATTTTTTTCCCGGTACACCTGAGTGACTGACAATCAAGTCACGTCAATCAGATACAATGAAATAATATGAATACAATCAAAACACAGTTTGCACACTCGACACTGGACTGAGTCTGAACTTGAAGTGTCTTTATTTTATTGAATATTTACTTTTCGGTTACCGTACCGTTTAAGTTTAAGTACGAAACAGGAAAACTAAAATTATCCCACACCTTCGATCGGTAACAGGCGGCCGGTTATTCTATTTCAACTTCACCAAGTGTAATACTACTGTCAGTACTGGACGTGAACATAATAGTCGAAAGACTGAGAGGCTGATAATAGTTAAGCATAATTTCAACACGCTTTTCATTCATGAGAGCCACCAGCATCGCCAGCAAGAAACGACTGTTAAATGCGATTTCATTGGTGTAAAATATATGGCTTCCGGTATTTGGTCCAATGGAAAATATTGAGTTATCAAGTCTATTTATAGCTACCGGGGTTTTATTTACATGTAGGCCCAGTGTGTACGTACGCTGATAGGTATTTTTTAAAAGTCCAACATGTCTCATTTATTGAAGAAATATCGCGATATAGTATGAAAATTATCGTGAACCTTAAATTGAAAAATAAATCTCGGTTATCGATTCTCTAAAAAAAAATATCGTTCATCGTTTGTATGGAAAAAATCGCGGTACACCGGTTCACCGGTGAATCCTTTCGGCCCTAATGGTTAGCGTGGGCCCGCTCTATCATAAAGCCTGTCATTGAGTCAACTGGCGTGGTTTCAAAATTCCTGGTTGTACGTGACAAGGAGAAGGGTCGCCTGTCCAACCTCATGGGTTTTCTCCGGGTCCTCCAGTTTCCCCCACAGCTAATGACCCCTACACCCAAGCAAATTATTAAAATTACATTAAACCATATATGTTAGTCCCGAAATTTCCTAGTTTGTGTTGAGAGGACGTTAAACCCCATTTCTCTCTCTCTCTCATGTTTCAATGACTGGCAACTAAGCTTTCTTGAAAACATCAATAAGAACCTTAATTGACTGGAAGTAACTTGTTGATATTCCTCAGTAAATCAGTGAGGATCAGTAACTGTATTCGAGTATAATGTGCTGTTTGTTTTATATTCAACATAAATAAAGTGGTGAGAGTTTGATACACAATCTACAGATATATTTATAGCTTCAACCATGCGTCCATTCAGACACAAATTACAAGAAGGAATATTTAGGAGCAGAGATATGGAAGACATGTATAGCTTCAACCGTGCCTCCATTTAGACACAAATTACAAATAGGAATATTTAGGATCAGATATGGAAGTGGAAGACATGTTTTTCTCGTTTTATATTGAGTGTTATTTTGTTTCAGGCCATTCAGAAGGAGAGGCTGGTGATGGGGTGGGGAACTTATCGGCAGCGATGTCCAGTCCAACTGTTATCTCATCATCTTCCTCTAGAGCCAGAGCTAGTGTAAGTATCTTAAGTTGTAAATTATTTTGACTATAGTGTCAAAACAAATCAAGAGTATTTTGGCTGGTTTCAGAAAATATGTAAAGTCTTTTTGACTAGAATCATGACTAGAGTCAGAATTAATGTAAAATATTTTGACTATAGGTTCAGGACAGAAGAAATGTAAAGTATTTTGACTAGTGTCAGATGAAATGTAAAGTATTTTGACTTGTGTCAGAAGAAATGTAATGTATTTTGACTAGTGTCAGATGAAATGTAAAGTATTTTGACTACCGGTAGTGTCAGATGAAATGTAAAGTATTTTGACTTGTGTCAGAATAAATGTAATGTATTTTGACTGGTTTCAGAAAATATGTAAAGTATTTGACTAAGAGTCAGAACTAATGAAGAGTAATTTGACTAGTGTCAGCAAGAATGTAAAGTAATTGACTGGTTTCAGTAAATGTAAAGTATTTTGACTAGTCAGAACTAATAAATATAGAATTATGACCTACATGTATGTACAGTATTTTGACTAATCAACAATAATGTATCATATTGTGACTAGAATAAATGCAAACTGTGTTGTTGTAAATAAGACTTGGTTTTAATAAAAGTGTAATTTCTCATGAATAAAGACCATGATCGAACGAATAACTTAATCAGTACCATTAGAAGATATACAAAGAATTAAATTAGGATTTTTAGAGCTCATTCTTTCCAGTATTCTGGTCCAGATTGATAGTCATAAAGTCATTTTTTTTCTTAAACTGTGGCTTTATCTTTTGATATCAATGGGAAGCCTTATTCCACAAATGTCCACCACATCACTGAAATACATGGTCTTGTGTGCTTAGCTTGTTTTCGATGTATTTTGAAATATTCTGAAAAGCTACTATAGATAGACGTCCATTTTCTTTGCAATAATCTCTCATACAAGTGTAAAATATTATCAAGTTTTCCAGTAAACATCACAGTTTATCAAAATGAAATTGATGAATTACGAAAGATAAAAAGACAGAACTTATCAATAATTGAAATGTTTTATTTTATTGTTCAGACTATCAAAGATGCATTATTCAAGAGCTAAATCTGTCTTTTGCAGGTTTTTATTTTTGGTTCAAATGTTATATAAATTATTTTTTTGACATTTATTCACATGCCAAGCATATATAATTAACTCTCGAAGTCGTTAGATAACAGAGATTTAAACCCAATGAAATGCGATTACCAATTAATGAATTAATTTAAAAATGGAAAAGAAAGGCAGAGGCATTAACTAGTAGCGTTGCTGCTGTAATGAACAATGTTTGCCACATCTTGTCAAAGCTTCAAACATTGATAACTTTGCTCAGAGTAAAGTAATTTGAATGCAGTTTTGAATATTTATTGATAAGATGCTGGCTCACCGACTATAAATCTTGGCTGGGAAAGTTCCCAGGAAGTTTCTTGCGTGGAGGCCTGTCAAGTAAAATTTTCCAGCTTTCCAATTTGTCTAAAAGAAAAAAACTACAGTTTAGCATGTACCAAAAAGAACTTTTGATGGGTTTAATTTGAAATAAGAGGAGTCCGTATTTCCTCTGTCTAGACAATAATGAGATTTAAAAAAAAAATTATGCTTTTTTTTGGACTTCACCGAAATTATGCTGATCTTGAGTTCGATAATACATTTGTTTATAAAGGAATTATTCTCTTTGTTTAATTTGACTTAAGAGTAAAATTGTTGGAATATGTTTTGTGTGGTCATTATCTTTAATATGAGGGTTCATGAGCTTTTTTCATTAAAGATAATTCATGGGAGAGGTTTAACGTCATGCTATTCTGCTACAAATGGGCTAATGAATAAGGGCATACGCTATACAGTGTGCCCAGGCCCGGATCCAAGATTTTTTTCGAGGGGGGGGCCCATTTATTGTAACAAATGGTAAGTGCTGCATGCATTAGTAATTTGGTGTAATCCCCAGGGCTTTCGTCACATTGCCTGGGCAGAGACAATGTAAAAATCAGTTTATAGCAGATACAATCAATTAAAAAGCAGATACAACAGTCTAACTGGGGCTGAGGGGGATGCCCCCTTGCCCTTGGCTCCTCTGGATCCGCGCCTGGTGCTTGGAGGGAAATTTTGTGTGCGTCACTGTGGCCTACTCTTATGTCGAATTCCAACTGCCAAGGTAATTTATACATGGGACCTTTGTTTATCATCCCATACAAACGACAAGACAGAGCCAATCCTAAAGAAAGAAAACTGCAATGGACAGATTTAACTCTTGCATAATGTATATTTAAACAAATTGCGTGCTGTCTATCAGACAAATTGATATATATGTGCGTGTAACTTATTAATGTTCTGTTGGAGGTAATATATTTAGTATTTACATTCCATTTATTATAAATGAGATAGTCTTAGGGAATAGCCATTGATTTCCTCATATAAGCTATGGTAGTACTGTATACATACATCTATATAATTACTTAACATGTATGAATAGAGATAACAGTAGGTCTAATTAGACAATTATTTAGATGGGACAAAAAAAAAACAGGTTTTGGCAAAGGCCTAAGTAGAAAACTATTTGTATGCTTGCTAGTTATTTGGATGGGACAAAAAAAAAACAACAGGTTTTGTGTACACTTTGACATACACTTAAAATGTAGATGAATAGGTCTAATTAGAAAATTATCTTTGCTCTGGCTAGTTATTTGGATGGGACAAAAAAACAAACCAGCTTTTGTGTACACCTTGGCATATACATAAAAGATAGACGAATAGAAACAGTAGTAGGTTAGATAAGACAATTATTTGTATTCTGGCTAGTTATTTGGATGGGACAAAAAAACAACAGGTTTTGGCATACACATTAAAGGTAGATAAATGGAAACTATAGTAGGTCTAATTAGAAATTATTTATATGCTGGCTAGTCATTTGGATGGGACAAAAAAACAACAGGTTTTGTGTACACTTTGACATACATGTAAAAGAAAATTGGAAAAAAAGCAGCAGTAGGTCTAATTAGAATTTTTTTGTATGCTGGCTACTCATTTGGATTGGACAGACAAAAACCCATCAGGCTTTGTGAACAACTGGACCTACATATAATAGAGGTTGACAGTTGGAATGTGAGGGTGATTATTTTATATTTAGCCCAGTTCATAGAAAAAGTTGCAAGTAGACAAAGAAAATTATGGGAGTCCCAGTGCCTCAATGAGTAAGACGCTGGCTTGCTAACCAGGTTGGCTTTAGGTGTTCCAATGGAGCGTAGGGTATGAAAACCTGATGTTCAGTGTAGACATCGATGTGCACACAAAGATGGAATCAATAAAAAAAAAGTAGGCCGTAGCGCCGCTGTTCAGGCAAAATTTCCTTCAAAGCACACTATAGAGTATCTTCATCAGCCTAGTTTGTGCGTGCAGTAGGAGGAAAACCCTATTTCATTTTTCAGAAAAGTAGGATATTTAACCCCATTTCATTTCCTGGCCTCAAGTACATGTACATGTTGGCTATGCCATGGTAGTACTGTATGCATGAACAAGTAGAGAAAACCAGCAGGAGCTCTATAATTAGTACATTCATTGATGATAATGAACCTTCGGCTGACATTTTCAACTAAAGGCTAATTATTTAATAAGAATAATTGATTTGTTTATCCTCTTTGTGTTTCAGTCGGAGAGTAAATTATTTTCACCAATCTCGGATAAATCTAGCTTCACATCCACACCAATGTCTTCCAGCAAACTGTCAAAAAGGGAATCTTTGAAGGTTAGTACACATGCAGAGTATGCACCAGGATTCCTGATCCTAAAGGCCTGGGGCCTGTATCACAAAATTTTAACTAAGATAAATCCAAATTTTAGTAATTTGATTGGATAATATTAGATTAATTTTAGTGCTTAGCCACTATCTACTAAAATTTGAATTCCGTGAAACAGGGACCTGACCTAGAAATAATAAGTTTTATATGTTTGTTTTAGCTTACTAACTATCAGTCTGTACACGTATGTCCGTCCTTTCACATTTTGTCTGTGGACAGTCTACAGAAAACCTTTGTAGACTGCTCAGACGACCTAACTGGTGTGGGTGTATGTTTCATTGTCTGATAATCTGGCTTTATTATTGACATTTGTAATATTTTACCGGCATCAAGTTCCAATTGTCCAGTTCGTCCACCCGCTCACATTTTGTTTGAGAACACCCGACAGATACATGTAACCTGTATGCACTGTATGGTCTGCTTGGACAACTAGCTACTGTATGTTTCATTGACTGACAACCTGGCTTTAATGACATTTGTAATACATTTCGAGACCAAGTTCCAATTTTCGGTTCGTCCATCCTCTCAGATTTTATTTAAGGACACTCTACAGATAACCTTTGTAGACTGCTCAGACGACCTAGCTGATGTGGATCACAGGATGTATGTAACCTGATTTTAATGACATTTATGATACATTGCCAGCACTGAGCTCCATTTGTCCGGTACCATTTGTCAACTACAACTTTAGTACCATTAATTCTAGCTCTGTTTATAATTTAAATAAATAACCTATGTAGACTGCTCATACAACATAACTATTAACTGATATTGGTGTATGTTTCATTGACTGACAATCTGGCTTAAATGGCTTTTGTAATACATTTCCGGGACCAAGTTCCAATTGTCCAGTTCATCCATCTGCTTATATTTTGTTTGAGGACACTCTACAGATAACCTTTGTGGACTGCTCAGACGACCTAGCTGATGTGGATTTATCTAACCTGATTTAAATGGCATTTATGATACATTGCTGCTCAGACGACCTAGTTGATGTGGATGTATGTAACCTGATTTTAATGACATTTTCTAATACATTACAAGCACTGAGTTCCATTTGTCCGGTACCATTTGTCAACTATAATACCATTATTTCTAGCTAATTTAGATGTCTGATAGATTTATGATATTCTCTGGAGAATAAAAGGTTGAGCTGTTATGTCGTCTGCTCGTCAGATGTGTAACAGAAATAGAAATCACTATAGAAGATTTATTGAGAAAATATTGAACATATCACATGGTTAAATCTTGTGTAAATATCAACCTAGTTCATTTCATCTGACTGCATGAAACAAATTGATCTTTTAATGTCTGCTTTGGAATAGAAGTTCCTTGTACTCTCACCTTTTAGAGAAAGCAGGGGACTATTAAAATGAGTCAATACTACTGTTCATCTGTCCGTCCATCAGATGCACTGCTACATTTTGTGTTCATTCATAGTTTGGGGGGTTGGATGGCCGAATGGTTAGTATCTGCGCGCTGTATCATAACGTCTGTCATTGATTCAACTTGCGTGGTTTCCGTTCCCTAGTTCTACTTAACAGGGAGTTTGGTCGCCTGTCCAACCTCTGGGATTTTCTCCAGGTCCTCAGATTTCCTGCCACTGCTAAAGACCCCTACGCACAAGCGAATTATTGAAATAAAATTAAACCATATATTAGTTTATTTCTATTACAATTACTTCATTTGCCACATTGTCATTGGTACTGGACCAAGGACCTGACAAGGAATGCTGTGTAGTCATTTGGATGGGCAAAAAACTGAGGTTCCGTGCGAGGCTGGAAATAACGGTTTTAGATGTACCTGACGAAATGTCAGGCTCTAATGAAAAAGTACCTGACATTTTCAACTTAGTGCCGCACATGTAATAATAATATCAACAAAAAAGACAAATCAGTGCCAGACAAAATGACAGGAACCAGAGGTTTTGTGCATGACAAAGCCTGAATCTGTGCCTGACATTGTCAGTGACAGGTGCTTTATTTCCAATCTTGGTTCCGTGCACACATTGGCGTGCATGTAAAAGATCCCTTGTAAGTAGGACGTTAAATCCTATTTTATTTCATTCATTTGCCATGATTTGTATTTTCCAGGTTCAAAAGAAAAATTACAGGAGTCAGAAGAAACAAGCTGCCAAAGAGTTATTAATCACATTAAAAGATCCTTCTGTCATAGTGTTAGCTGATTGGTTGAAGATACGGGGTACCTTGAAGAGTTGGACAAAGCTGTGGTGTGTACTCAAACCAGGACTGATAATTCTTTACAAAAGTGATAAATTAAAGGTAAGGTCAAAGGTCATTAAATTAAAGGTCAAAGGTCATTAAAATACAGATGTGATGCCATGCTTTGATGTTGGTGTACCATTATTTCAAATAATGTTTTGTTTGACAACTTGCCAATCCTACATTATGTATGCTTGATGAAATATTGGACTTGTGGGATGTATTTCAATTGCCAAAGACCTCTGTGAGCAAGTGAATTATTGAACAATATGTTATTCCTGAAATGATCCAGTTTGCATTGAATGGATGTTCAACCCCATTACTCTCTCTCTCTCGTTCACCCAGTTGTTAAAACCCTAATTTCATTTCGTATCATTTTAAATGAACTTGTATGTTTTTATTACAGAGTAGTCATTGGATTGGTACAGTTATACTCAGTGCCTGTCGTCTTATTGAGAGACCTTCCAAAAAAGATGGCTTCTGTTTTAAGCTGTTTCATCCTCTCGACCAGTCCATATGGGCAACAAAAGTAAGTATGCTTCTGATGTGATGTCATGAAATAACCTGGTTAATGGTAGTTTGTAGATATGATATAACCTGTCCCCGAGTTCAAAAACCATTCTCCGACTAAAGTTAAGAATTTACTCAACTTTCAATCAGTGTTTATAAGAAATATCTTTGTTGCAGAAAAACAAAACTTTGCACAAAAAATAGGTGAACAAGTTTGAGTAAATTCTCAATCTAAGAATGCTTTGTGAACTTGGGACCTGGTTAATGGTGGATTATAGAAAATAATTGGTAATATTGGTAGATTTTTGGCAAATCCCAAATGCATTCAAAATAGATACAAAGGAGTGCCTTGGCTTGATTGAATATTTTATATAAAAAGATAAGGGCAATGTCTTGAATTATTAGTTTGATGCAGTAATTCATTTAATTTGAAAATTCTAATTATTTCTACTCTTGTTATTTCTAGGGACCAAAAGGGGAGACAATTGGAGCCTTTGTGCAGCCTCTTCCATATTCATACCTCATCTTCCGCGCTCCATCAGAATCCGCAGGTTGGTATTTTAGTTTTATGGTTAATGAAGTTAGTGATCTCATGAGTAATTGGATTTCTGACGGGATGCTTTGTTGTGGATCTAGATTGTTGAGGGATTGCTCGATTGTGGTTTGGGAACATTCTGATGGGATGTTTGATTGTGGATCTGCATTGCTTTGATGTTAGATTACTTGGATCTGTAGCCTTTTTGAAGGGATGCTCAATTGTGGATCTGGAACGCTTTGGGGGGATGCTCAATTATTGATCTGCAATGTTCTGATTGGTTGTGTCTGTTTTCATTAGCCTAGTCGGTGCAGGAAAGTAGGACGTTAAACTCAATTTCACTTCGTATTTCAGGAAAATGTTGGATGGATGCGTTAGAGTTAGCATTAAGATGTACGAGTTTATTAATGAGATCAATGACTAAAGAACGAGAACTGAATTCCGGTGCTCTAGCTGAAACGTTAGAAACCCCATCTTTTCAATCACCAACAGAACTTAACGAATCGGATTGTGAAAAACATTTCGAAGGTCAAGGTTTGTAATATGTTTAGTAGATCTCGTTATCGTTCACTTTACGAAGGGTCGGGATTGCCTAGTGGTCTAGAGTGCCGTGCTTCGATCTCATTCATCAGACACAGCCACAGTGGCTAAGTGACTAATTCGCTGGCTCGCTAGCCTGGAGGTCGCGTGTTCGATCCCGGAATTGACCAAGAAAGTTCACTGGCGTGGTTTCAAATCCCTGATTTTACGTGACAAGGAGTAGGGTCGTCTGTCCAGTCTCATGGTTTTTTTCCAGGTCTCAGGTTTAATACCTCACACTGCAAAAGACCCCTACATGCAAGCGAATTATTGAAATTTGTCCAGATATGACCTAGTTTGTGTCGAGTGAATGTTAAACCCCATTTCTCTCTCTCAATTCCATTTTATTTTGAACAGATTTTTCACTCCATCGTTATATTTCAGGATTAGATGAAGATTGTAAAACTGACCGTGAAGAAATAAAAACGGAATCAGAATCAAGTGGATCAGACGAGGAGGATGAGAAATCATTCAGTACCAACATTAAACCAATTGAAACACAGTATTTAGAAAACGACAAAGAAGAATTGGGACAGGTAATCTAGCTGTAGCAGCGCTCACGCTGTCGATCGCCATTTCCGCCAATTGCGATAAAAATATAATCTTGGCGATAAAATATTCAATCTGGCGGATTTTTTGGCGATAACTTTTTCCTGCATGGCGATTCTTTTTTACCCTTGGCGATATTTTTCATAAAGCTTTGATTTCCACGCCGTATAGACGCGTTACAGTCTAATGCAGCTGGCTGAATGACAGCGAGTCAATTAACAATCAATTGAGTATCAATAATAGACCTATCTTTTGTCTATTGATCAATCTCGGATAAGTGTTGATAAGTATATACAGTAAGAGTAGTAATAAACTAATTAAGAAACAAAAGATTTAATTATTTGTTTTCAAAACGAATTGGTGGCTTTTTTGATGATTTCTATATATTCAAAATGGCGGACACTACTCGGTCGATTCGTTTGGGATTATTGAAATTATGACGGCTGTTTGATATATTTCTTACTGAAGTTGCCGGTATGTGAAATTGTTAAAATTAGATACGTGTATTTTGTACACTAGGAGCAGTCCATTTGCTGATTACACGAAAAAACACTGTGCTACAGCTGCTGTAGCACAGTGTTTTTTCGTGGGAAGTAGAATTTGGATATGAATCAAGCTATTTGAATTGAATAAAATATGGATTAGAAAATTATAAAGCTATCTAGACAAGGTGGTACTTTTTACCGAAATAGTCGGCGGTAACAAGAAATCATTAAGCATTTGGTCGGCGGTAACAAGTATTTGGTCGGCGGTAATTACACGATGGTCGGCGGTAAAAAGCATTTGGTCGGCGGTAATTACACAAAGGTCAGCGGTAAAAAGCATTTGGTCAGGGATAGTTGGCGGTAAAAAGTACCACTCAATAGACATAGCCAGATTTTTTAGGCCTAATGGCTAGTATAAATGTGTGATGTTTGTATGACTGGCTTCGAAATCATGTTTAGTTGTTTGGGACAGGTAATTTAGTTGTAGTAAGGACAGAACTGGCCAGGTTTTGGTAGGGAGTGGGATTTAAACCAATCTGATTAAAATACTGATCTGTCTATTATGCTTTCGATGGCCTCCGCTACATGAAAGTATGACCAGTTGTAGTTGGAAGTTGAGGGGTTATATAAACGACTCTTGACCCCATGACGGCATACAATTGATTGACCAATCAGCATTGATGTTTCTAGTGGGATACCCCCAGTTCTGTGCGCCACACGCCAAGACATTGCTGCAACAGACTGTTTCAATGGCTAATCTCTAACATCAACCAGACCGCAGGTTATATAACAACTCTTCCAGATCCTAGTGTAGTAAAGACAATTAAAACGAAATTTTGAACCATAAAAACCACAACAATATAGGATCTGTGACACTGTGTTTCAATTAGATTGTGATAATATCTATTTGGTGCTAGCCTTGTCAACATCACCTCAGTTGGTTACTCGATTGAATAATTCTTTGACAGGACAGAATTCTGTCAATTGAGAACGTATTGCAGAGATGAAGGTCTTCCGGATTTTCCTGGAATTCCGGAACTTGAGATTTCGGTAAAAATTCTTTTTTATTTCGATTTTAGAAAAGAAACCAAAGATATGTCTTAATTTAGTTTTGTTTTTTTTTAAAAAAACCTTTCAAAAGTAGAAAAAAAAACCAGATATGTCTTAATTTTAGTTAAGGCCCTCGAACCCCCCTAGCTTAACTCTCACATTCGGTCTTCGGGCCTCGCGTGTCTGAGCTTGTTACAAAAATTATTTCAGGAATTTTGGCCATCAGCCACTTTCATCTCTGGTATTTGACTAACAATTGTTTATCCAGTGTTTATTTTATTTACAGCAAGGTGATGAATGTCAAACAGAAGAAGTAAATGAAGAAAATAAAAGTTTAATATGGACCCTAGTTAAACAGGTTAGAATTATTAATAAACTTCAAATTTTGAAAATATAATCTAGGCTGTTTATTGTCAATGACACACCTTTCATCTCCCATCCCTATAGTGGAGGTTGGATGGCTGAATGGTTAGTGTGTGCACACTGTTACATAAAGCCTGTCATTGAGTTAACTGGCGTGGTTTTATATCACTGGTTTCCTCCCACTGCTAAAGACCCCTACGCGCAAGCGAATTATTGAAATGAAATTAAAACCATATTTTAGTCCTGTAATTACCTTGTGTGTGTCGAGTGGACGTTAAACCCAATTTCTCTCTATCTCTCTTGTCAAGTATATTAAATTTTAATTTTTTGTGTTTTCTAGGTTCGTCCTGGTATGGATCTTTCAAAAGTGGTTTTACCAACGTTTATTTTAGAACCACGATCTTTTCTTGATAAATTAACAGATTATTATTATCATGCTGATATGTTATCGGAGTAAGTTATATAAGACAATTATTAAATCAGTATTGAGACCACAAATTCCTGGGGGGGTTGGATGGCATAGTTTCGAATCCCCGGTTGTACGTGTCAAGAAGGGTCGTCTGTCCAAGCTCGTGGGTTTTCTCTGGGTCCTCCGGTTTCCTCCCACTGCTAAAGAATTATTGAAATAAAATTAAATCATATGTTAGTCCCAAAATGACGTAGTTTGTATCAAGTGGCTGTTCAAACCCATTTCTCTCTCTCTCTCTCTCTCTAATAGCCCTTGTTGACTCCCTGTACGACTTATAATTAGCTGCTGTGGGTGTATATTTAATTTCATCTATTGAAGTACTCATAAGTAGCTACTAAAGCTAATTCTGATAGAATTGATTTGTGATTTGATATACGTTTGATATATTTCTAGAGCCGTACTACAGGAGGACCCGTTTACTAGAATGAAGTCAGTTGTACAGTGGTATTTAGCAGGTTTCTATAAAAAACCAAAGGTAGGAATAATAATTTCTAACAAATATTGTTTGGGAGACTCAATCCATTTATCCTGCATTGATTTGTCTAAAGAAAATTGACCTGTGTTTTTATGGTATGCTCTTCACATGTTTCGTGGCATGGCAACCCATGTTTATTACAGTCCGTTCATGTTTCATGTTTCTTGTTTATTTTACCAAAATTGTCCTTCTTTACCTCTGATATTAAAATATGGTACCATTATTTTTACAGGGATTAAAAAAACCATACAACCCTATAATAGGAGAAACATTTCGTTGTTACTGGCGTCATCCAAAAACAAACAGTCGCACATTTTATATAGCAGAACAGGTAAAATAAATTATATATTAAAATATTACAAAAAATGCTATTTTCATAATGAAATTATACAAAGCTCATTATCATGTATCAAACAAAGTTAAGCAAGCGAAATTGGAAGGGTTTAGTTCTGTCGCTGGTTAGTTGCAGGGGCCGAGAAAGTTCCCCAGAATTTTCAAGCGCGATATACTCCTTGTTCGTGGTGCAGGACGGATACGCTGGCAAGGACAGTGTCTAGTTCTTTGGTTGTTATGTGGGGATGGGTGGTACATTGGATGAAAAGGTCTATCATTGAGTCGAGTTTCCTGCTTGGACGTGACGAGAAGAAAGGTCACCTCTCTAACTTTGTGAATCAGAAGGTCTCTCATTGAGTCAAGTTTCCCACTTTTAATGAAATAAAATGGAGTGTATGTTAAACCCCTTCTCTCCTTTTGGATCGGGAGTAAACCAAGGTCCTGTGTAAGGAAAAGAACCCTCAACAGTTGGATTTGGAAATAAGAATATTAGAAAATGTGTAGTTGTTAAACATGGTGTGTTAGGCAAACTTTGTTAATATCACAAATAATTGGACAAAATTACCATATAAATTTCTGTAGTTAAATGTCTTTAATGATATTTTTGAGTTAAATGTCTAAATATTTAATATTTTTGAGTTAAATGTCTATAACTATAATGTCAATTTTGAGTTATATGTCTATAATGTTGATATTATTGAGTTAAATGTCTAAATGTTTGATATTTTTTGAGTTAAGTGTCTATAATGTTTGATATTTTTGAGTTAAGTGTCTATAATGATGATATTTTTGAGTTAAGTGTCTATAATGATGATATTTTTGAGCTAAGTGTCTATTATGATGATATTTTTGAGTTAAGGGTCTATAATGATGATATTTTTGAGCTAAATGTCTGTAATGTTGATTTAAATGTCTTGTGTCTGTGTTATTGTAAGTAAGATTTTTTTCTCTTCTTTCAGATCTCCCATCATCCCCCAGTGTCAGCATTTCATATATCTAATCGTCGTGATGGTTTTAGTATCAGTGGAAGTATTTTAGCTAAATCGAAATTCTATGGTAAGACAACATTCTTTTAAATTACAGTATTACACGGCAGATCGTTAGTCTCTTACCAAAATACTTCAGAAGGGGAGTTCCGTGGCCGAATGGGTAAACGCATGCAAGTTAAATCACATGGTCTGTCATTGAGTCAAGTGGCGTGGTTTCAATTCCCTTCTTGTATGTGCCAAGGAAAAGGGTTGCCTGTTCAACCTCATAGGTTATCTCCCGATTCTCCGGTTTACTCCCGATGCTAAAGACCCCTACAATTCTACTCCCACTACTACCGGAGATATCTGGACTGATAGAAATTTGCCAACTACCCATCATACAAGCTGGGAAACTCATCATACAAGCTGGTGGACTGGCAACCCATTATCTAAGCTGGTTTTGTACACTGGCAACCCATCATATAAGCTTGCTTTGTACACTGGAAACCCATTATACAAGCTTGTAAACTGGCAATCCATTATCTAAGCTGGTTTTGTAGCCTGGCATTCTATCATACAAGCTGATAGACTGGCAACCCATTGTCTAAGCTGGTTTTGTAGACTGGCAACCCATTATCAAAGCTGGTTTTGTAGCCTGGCATTCTATTATACAAGCTGGTTTTTATAGCCTGGAAACTCATTATATGATCTGGCTTTTTTTGCATTTTATAGCCTGGCAGCCCATCATATAAATTGTATATTTATTTGTTGTTTATGTAGGTAACTCTATATCAGCAATATTAGACGGAACTGCCAAACTGACGTTTTTAAAACGTGGTGAAGATTATTTTATAACCATGCCATATGCACATTGTAAAGGTAGGTTGTCTTTATACAATTATAGTATTATTTATTTATAGGGGGCACAGAAACAAATTGAATACATTGTGGGGGAACACTTTACCCTTATTCATTAAATTCAACAGGACAGAGGGCCTGACAAGGAAAACTGTCTAGTTGTTCGGATGGGACAGAAATTTAAGGTTCTGTGTAGACATTGACCTGCATGAGAAGATCCCTTGGCAGATGGAATTTAATATAAGAGTAGGCCTTAGCGTCACTCTCTGGTCAAAATTTCACCCATAGCATACTGTATGGCATATGCCTGTCTTCAATAGCCCAATAGGAGCAGAATAGTAGGATGTTAAACCCCATTTTAATTCATTTTATTATTTCATCTGTTTAAGAGAATGAAAAAAATAGAGAAAGGGAAGGATTGACTAACATATGGGGAATCCAGGTTGGAAAATCCAAATGAATTTTCTCAGCCAATGCAGGGATCGAACACTTGACCTCTAGGCCAGTAAGCCAGCGTTTGTTGCTCTATCTAGTTACTAACTGCCTCTCAAAGATTTTGTTTGTTGTTATTATAGGTATCCTAATAGGAACATTAACCATGGAGATGGGAGGAAAAATAACCATTAATTGTCCCAAAACTGGCTACAGATGTGATCTGGAATTTAAACTGAAGGTAATTCTCAACCACTGATATGGTTTATTATTTTCAATTTAAAATACTGAAAAAAATATTTTAAAGATGTTGTGGGCTTTATGTAAACATATCCTTCCACACAAGCGAATATATTTCTCTTGGCTCTCTTGTGCTCTGTATACAGTCTCTCTCTGAATACATTGTATATTTGTATTTATCTGAATACAGTCAACTATACAGTGTATGTTTTGTATCTATCTGTGTATACAATCCCCGTCTTCATTAGCCCATTTCTGTATACAATTTACTATATAAACAAAGAAATTATGGAATCCCCACAGAATAGCTGCAAACATATAAACAGTGTACTGTACAGTGTATATTGTGTATCTATCTGTGTATACAGTCTATTATACAGTGGTGTATTCTGTGTATCTCTCTATATATACATTATATATTTTGTATTGTATATCTATTTCTACATTCAGTATCCATTTCTTTATACTGTGGTGTATCTATCTCTGTATACAGTCTACTATATATACAGTGTAGATTCTGTAGATACTCGATTGAACGTTCCGGAATTAAATTCTCTCAGTTCCCCAAAATAGTGTCAATTGTGTGAAAAGGAGAATTTTTTGAGTACAACGCATGTGCCAACTGCATAAAATATATCTCAACCAATCATGACAGCTGAAACATTATTATTTACTTTAAATATGTCTCGATTCTACTCACACCAACTCAGCTGTCGGAACTGGCAGAACTGCGACATGGCCGGAGTTCTGTATCACTTGATTGCAATTCTGTCAATTTGGGATGTTCCAGACTGACAATCAAAACCCTTTGTATCTATTTCTATATACAGTGTATATTTTGAATCTGTCTGTGTATACCACTATATTCTGTGTCTAACTCTGAATACAGTACACAGTGTATATTGTGTATCTATATTATATATTGTGTATCTATCTCTCTGTGTACATTGTATATTGTTTATCTATCTGCATATTTCACTATATAGTGTATATACTGTATCTCTGTATACCGTGTACTATAAAGTGTATATTTTGTATATTTTAGCCGTTTTTAGGAAGTGGTGAAGCTAGTAATAAAGTAAGTGGTAAAATAAAAGTAGGAACAGACACACTATGTAATATAGACGGACACTGGGATCAAGAAATATATATAAAAGATAAAATGACTGGAGTAAGTTTAAACTTAATTCATATCAAACCTTTCTGTTCTCTGACATAACAAAAATTTAATCAGTGGTGATTTATCAAATTGGTAACAGAGGGTCTAGTTGCTCACAATCGTGGGAGTAGGGCCGAATGTTTAATGTATGAGAAGGTCTATCATTGAGTCAAGTTGGTGTGGTTTCGATTTCCTGGTTGTACATGACAAGGAGTAGGGTTGCCTGTACAACCTCATGGGTTTTCTCCGGTTTCCTCGCACAGCTAAAGACACCAGCACGCAAGCGAATTAATGAAATAAAATTGATCCATAATTTAGTTCCGAATAGATCTAGCATGTGTCAAATGTAGGTTAAACCCCATTTCTCTCTCCCTCCATTCCTCTCTCTCTCTACCATGAAAAATGAAGAATGAGTGCAAGCTCCACTATCTGGGCATAATATCCAATAAACCACACTATTTAGACATTAAACCTCATTTCTTTCTGAAATACAATTAAATTATTTTGTTGTTTATTTTACAGGAAAGTTCACCATTTTTTGTTGTAAATAAAGAAGTTAAATCATCCCGGTTAAAACGATACACAGTACCGTTAGAAATACAGGAATCATTTGAATCAGAGAGGTAAATATATATACTTACCGCTACATACAACCATGGTAACTTATTGATGAGGTAATTAATATATTAGAATTAAATTGAACATATGTTGGTCCTTAACAGCCAAATACCCATTAAAATAAATAAATTTGTTTTTAAGGTTATGGCGGCGAGTGTCCGAGGCCGTTAGTAATTGTGATATGCACGGAGCAACCGATGAAAAACATTTACTGGAAGAAAAACAGCGTTATGAGGCACGGGAAAGGAAGGCCAAGATGACGGAATGGGTACCAAAATATTTTGAAAGAGATTTATTGACCGGTGATTGGTTATATAAATATGTGGAGTAAGTGGGTATTTAAAATCTGTGAAAAAAGATTTGTTAGTTGTATCGCACAAAATGTAGATTTTAGTTATCTCCCTTTTAAGTGTCTTGCGTCTTGGAGTTAAACTAAACCTGACAGACGGACACAAATGTATTCCATAGCAACGTAATATGCTACATCTGTTAACAGTTGGTATTAAGAATCTGTGGAAAAAGATTTAACTGTACTGCACAAAATGTAGACTGTAGTTATCCCCCTTTGAAGTGGCTTGCATCTTGGAGTAAAATAATTCAAACTGACAGACACAAGTTTATTTCGTAGCAGCATAATTTGCTTCTCCAAAAGTTTCAATCTGTTAAAAGTTTGTATTTAGAATCGTGGAAAAAGATTCATTAGTAATCCCCCTTTGAAGTGCCTTGCATCTTGGAGGTAAACTACTCCAGACAGATAGATACAAGTTTCTTCCATAGCAACTTAATTTGCTACTCCCAAGTTTCAATACGTTACATTACTCAATCTGCTCGAGATGTACATATCGTTTACCTTGTGCTTGATAATGACAAGAGGATACTTGTTGAAACGTTGCACTATTAAAGTTGCAAGTGATTGTTACCCAAGTTTCAATCTGTTACAATACTAAATCTGCTTGAGATGTACATATCATGTTTTAAATAAACATTATCGAATTTTAATTTGGTACTCAAATTCTGTATGCTCGTATGATCATGTATGCTCGTCTTCATTAGACGGTTTGGTGCAGAACAGTAGACGTTAAACAGAGGGTTCGGGTGACTGAATGGTTAACACTAGCGAATTTAATGATATGATCTGTCATTGAGTCAACTTGCAGGGTTTCGATTTCTCGGTTGTACGTGACAAGGAGTAGGGTCATCTGTCCAATCTTGTGACTCTTCTTCGGGTCCTCACGCTTCCTTCCACTGCTAAAGACCCCTACGTGCAAGCAAATTATTGAAATAAAATCGAACCATATGTCAGACCCGAAATGACCTAGTTTCTTCGAGTGGACTCTCTTCCAGTTTTGTGTTTAACAGTCCTACTTTATTTGAATTCTACTTTCAGTTTGCGACCGTGGGATCCAATCAATGATCTGCTACAATATGAACAGGAGTTTGTCATCCAGACGCACACCAGGCATAAAACCCCCGTCGTACGAACCATGAGTATAACTAGTCAAGAACAGGAGAAAAAAAAAGTTTTCCGTAATGTAGCTTTGGCACGATCGCAAAGATGCACCGGGAAAGTTCGGAAGGAAAGCGGAAGTTCGACTCCAGATCCAGAATTAATCCATGACAGTGATTCGTCTGAAACAGCAAGTAAGTTTTTATGTAGAATTTAAACTAGGGATTTAATATGAAAAGAAAGAATCTTTATTTCCACATCTTGGCCTTTTTCTTTTGTCACTTAACCTATCAAAAAAAAATTATATGAAGATGTCATTTTGAAAGTACTTTAAGCGAAAATGCCTTAGGTTCGAGAATACCTCAGTTTCATAACTTAGAAAAACCTTTTGAGATTTTTCAAGCACTTTGTTGTCTCACTGTCGTCTTACTACATCAAGGCCCCTGTATACATACGCCAAATTGTATATAGAGGTTGGCTTGACAGTCAAATACATAGAAAGAGAAAAGACTGGGACGAATTTTATTGGACAATCATGTAGGTTTGATGTTATTTACAATGCCGCCTGTCAAACCTCGTGGGTTTTCTCCATTTCCTCCGGTTTCCTCCTACTACTAAAGTCCCCTATGTGCAACCGAACTATTGAAATACAATCAAACCATGTTAGTCCAGAAATGACCTAATTTGTGTTGAGTGGCGGTTAAACCCCATCTCTATCTCTCTCTCTTTACAATGCAGCTAATTAAATCTGGGAATAGATATCCATAAACTTATTGGCTTAACTGGGGAAACAGTTGAGTGTGGCTTTAATCTGGGTGCAGAAATCTGGAAGTATTATTTTAGGGCATGTGTTTTGAGACAAGCCTCCGAAATACAACAAAACATTAAAGGTGCATTATGTAAGCGCTAAATTTGTCTATTGTCAGATTGTTTCTTTCTTAGATTTAAAAGTTTAATAAATCACTATTTAGACATTTATTGACATGACAAGCCTTGAATCAACTCGCAAGAACATGTTTAGAATGGCAGAGGTTTAAACAGATGGAAGCATGGTCGCCATTCAATGATTTAATTTACAAATGATGAAACAAGACTTAGTCTTGAATAATAAGTACTGTTGCTACAATAAATAACAATCTATGCCACATGTTGTCAAAACCTTAAACAGTGATAATGTCACTCAGAATATAGTCATTATTATTGAAAATTTCAATATATTCATTTATCTAAATCGTACATAATGCATCTTTAACTAAAAATTGCAATTATAATGGAGGAGTTTGAGACTGACTACCAGGCGTTGAGACCAGGGCTTCCACTTCAAAATTTTCCCAAACGGTCATTTTTTTCACGTAGAAAGTGGTGCTTTTTTTAGCACATAGCATGAAGTTTTTGGCTTCTTATTATCTGAATGTCGATCAGCTTTAATTGGGTCAAGGACAGTCACACAAAAATTCAATCTCACATCAACATTTATAACCACCCACCCATCTCCATAATAAATAAAAGAACATATGTAATCAATTATTATCATTTATTTATTTATACATTCATAAAATATAACAATGTACATTTATTCATCGATAGGACACTATTTTCGTAATTTATTTACAACACCACTCGTATGTACTGAGCGTTTTTTTACACGATTTCCATTTCTGTAAAGCACGTGCTGGTTGAACTTCGGCACGTTTGGGTTCCTCCGTAGAAATCCTCACTAGTTAGTCAAAGGTTTCCATGCTCAAAGAACATCGCAACTTGGGTTTTATCACATTTTAGTGTACGTGACAAATTCGACTGTTGACTATTTCTCCATACACGGGGAAAAAGTAGTTCCGATTGATTAGCTCATGTAAATAATTTAAAGTCATAAAAATGTACAATAATTAACATAATTCTTAAACTTATCAATATATTAACTCGTATTGGTATTTTGTGAGCTCAAATAATATCGAGCTAGTATTTTAACTCTATAACATGTAAAAACATTAGCACGTATTTCAATATGGCCGACACCGTGAAAGCGCATTGTTTCAAGCAAAATGACGTCTATCAATTGTGATATAAAAGGAAAATATGGATTAAAAATACACCCGACAATACATCTTTTGTGTGGGAATATCATTTCTCAACCACGGGAAATATTTGTGAGTGACCATTTAGCAGAGAATTTACGGCTAACTTTGTTTTTTGAAGCGGAACTGTGATTCTCGTGGGATTTATTGACGGAAATATCATCATCCCGCTTTCGTTTGTTATTTTCGGAGGTGAGAAATTTCAACATGTTGAAATGATATAGAGAGTGCTAACATTTCTGATATTCGCGACCCTGACATGATTAACTCTTGTAGGCCTAATCAAGAGAAGACATCATAAGAAAAAGGTTTTAATTTGTTTGATGTTGATACAGTAAATATGGCCGCACGGCTGATGAAAGTCGGCAAATATGCTGTAACAACTCAATTTAAAGAATGATCACAGTATTACTAATTATAAAACAAAACACACCTAAATAAATTGATTAAATGTTGAGCGTTAATTTGTTTGATGTTGATCCCCCGTTGCGTTGATTGTGAGTGCAGCAATATACACAAGGATAATTGATTGGCAGTGGTTTCAATTCGTGGACTACTGAATACTGTTAATTTTATTACACCCTACAGTTTACACCACGACACGCACGGAGTTTCGCCGTGTCAAGGATTTTATGATTTAGCACAAAATATGCTATTTTTTCGGCATGCAAAATGACCTACGGGTCTGCTCGGGTGTAGGTCATTTTCCAGAGCCGTAGGTCCCGACCGGCATATATGGCCGAAATGGAAGCCTTGGTTGAGACTGTGCTAGCTAGCATTTGCTGCTTTCGACCTCTTTTCTTACGTTTACATTTCACCGTGCAAAAAAACAAAAAGTATTTTTGGCTTTGAAAGGAAATTTTTATGTATTACATTCGAAATTTGGCTTAATAATCAAAAGAAATCTCTTTAGTGAGGAATAGAAAGAGTTTAAGACTACCAGGCTTCGAGACTTGTGTTTTTCTTATGTTTACATTGATTATGCAAAAACCCCAAAAGTATTTTTGGCTTAGAAAAGAACTTTGTATGTATAGTATTAATTTTGGAATTGGCTTGATAATCAATAAAAATCTGTATAGTGAGGTTTTGAAATTTGTTTTTTCAGAATATTTATTTGCTCAGCCCTCTGTGTGTTAGTATATATGTTTAGTTGACTACCACAAAAATTCTGTTATTTGATTCCTCGAAATAATTCCAAGCATGAACACACATTTGGTATCTTAGGCCTCAAATTTTTAAATTGTTTTTTTGAAGACTTCATTTGGTTAATTAGTGCTGCACTTTCCTTCCATTGAAAAACAAGTGAATTATTGAAATATAGAAATCACGCTATTCATGTATTCAGTGGAGAAGTTTGTAAAATCAAATATTTTAGGTTCCAGTATTTGGTCAGTCACTTCTTGAAAAAACTCTTATTAACTAATAACATTGCATGAATTTCAGTTTTTCAGTAAGCTTAATGATTATTTTGTTTAGTAATAATTTTAACTGCATGATTTTCAGTTTGGTAGCTGACTAATAGGATAGGTATGAATTTTATTTGCAAGAAATATGTTCAATCCTTTTAGAGCTTTTATTGACATTTTTTGGAACTCAAATTTTCCAAACTGTCTTATTCCATGGAATGATGGGGGTGGGGGGAAGCATGTCTCCATGGCTGTGGAAATAATGGAGCTATTTTCAATGTAAATTTTTCTTATTAAATCTTTTTAGAGTAAAATGTTTCTTGACAAGGGAGCTAGCAAACTGAAAAGTCCTTTAGCTTGTATTTAGTTTGTTTGTGTTTGTATATTTTTTATTTTTTTACTGCAAAACAAGAAATTAATGAGAGAAGAAACAAATTTGGCGTGTTGGTAGTCGATTTGATTTCATTGGACATTTCTCATGTAGATAATTAAAAATGAAATTAGGTTTAAGGTCCTGATGTTGGATTAAACACCATTTCTTTCCTTAACCCGTTAAGCGTGAAGTTTTTAAAACATTATCTACCCTCTGTTGTTTAATTAATTTGACGAAGTTACGAATTATGTTCTTAGAGAGGTTGGGGAAATTACCTCCAAGATGTTATATTACGCTCTACACATAGATAGTGACGGGCAGTTGTCCATGACGTAATATAATTTCCTACACATGCTGCGATCATGGGGGAATTCCCAAGGGATTCCCCCAAGTGACAAACTATGTTCTAAGAATAGGTGGGGGAAAATACCGCCAAAGCATTATATTACGCCCTACAGATAGTGAGTGGCAAATGTCCAGGACGTTCTATAACGACCTACGCACTTAACAGGTTTAATTTCACATTAATTTCTTGTTTTTATACGCCCACATTGAAATGTGGTTGTATATTGGCGTTGCCTGGTACGTACGTCCGTCGTCCACAATTGCTTGTGAACAGTCTACAGAATGAATGAAATGGGGTTTAACGTCCTACGCTTAAGCACCGTACCTGGGCTAATTGAAGACGGGCATATGCCACAGTGTGCAATGAGGGAAATTTTGCCCGGGCAGCGGCGCTACAGCCTACTCTTATATCGAATTCCAACTGCCAAGGGATCTTTTACGTGCACTCCAATTTGTACACGGGACCTCGGTTTTTCGTCCCATCCGAACGACTAGGCAGCTGTCCTTGTCAGGCCCTCCTTCTGCATCACTGACAAGGGGAAATCACGCCGGAAAATCGAGATGAACTTTCTCGGCCAATGCAGGGATCGAAGAACAGTCTACAGACTACATTTATCACCTGATTGTTTTAAAATTTATACACAGTGTTTAAGGTCATGAGACGAAGAAGCCTATTGATTTTTTCAGCGATTTCCGATTATTACTGTCAGAGTTATGGCCCTTGATCACTTTGAAATATCTTGTGAACGCTCTAGAGGCTAAAGTTAATATCCGATTGACTTGAAATTTATACACAGTGTTGAAGGTCATGAGACGAAGAATCCTATTGATTTTCAGTGATTTCCTAAAATTACTTTTATTGCCCTTGATCACTTCAAAAATTCTTGTGGAGACTATTAGAAGCCTAAGTTTACATCCGATTCACTTTAGATTGAAACACAGAGTTTAAGGTCTTGCTTGCGACGACCAATTTTATAGATTTTTAATGAATTTTGATAACTTGAACAGCAAAATCCATGATATTAAATGTTTCATATACTAAACGTTAGCATGGAGGAGAACTTTATCAAAGCCAAACAAATTGTAATGATTTTCTGATAATTACTTAATGGGTTGTTACTCTTAATCAAATTTTAGTGTATTATAAATGTCTCATTACCGAAAAAGGTTAAAATATGCGACAACTCTTGTTGACTGCCCGGACAATTTAGCTGCTGTGGGCGTATGTTTCGTTGCCTGGCAACCTATCTTATTATACTGGATTGTTTGGGGTTTTTTTACAACATAGTACTGCTGCAGTATTATATCTGTCAATGTTTAATATAGGCCTACTGCTGTATATAGTTACTATCATATATATATAGGCCTATTACAGTATATATATGTTTATGTTTGCTATAGGCCTACTGCATTATTTATCTTTATCTTTTTTCTTTTATGAAAAAAACCCAGATCTGTATATGTATGGATATTTGTCATTTTTTGGGGGGAATACTTTTTTGGGGTGTTTTTCTTTTTGTATTTTGGTACGGTTTTATAAAAAAATTATTCCAAGGGATTTTTCTGGATTTTTTTTGACATGATCTTCAGTCTTTGATATTGTGCTCTGTCTTAAAAGACCAACAATCCTACCCCTTGTTTTATTGTCTAACAAAATAGTAGCTTATGAGCATATCATGGGGCGATCGGTGGCTAAATAATGGGTAAGACTCTGGCTCTCTAGCCTGCATTGGCCGAGAAAGTACATCAGTATTTTCGCCGTAGTTTCCTCTTGTCAGTGGTGCATGGTGGAGGTCCTGAAAAGGACAGCGTTGTAGTCATTTGGATGGGACGGAAAACTAAGGTTCTGTGTATATATTGGCATGCATGTAAAAGATCCCTTGGCAGTTGTAATTTGATATAAGAAGAGTAGGTCATAGTGCCACTACCTGGGCAAAATTGTATGGTCTATGCCTGCCTTCATTAGCCTAGTCGCAGCAGAACAGTAGGACGTTAAACCTGATTTCATTTAATTTTCATCATGGGTCGATCGATCTTGCTGTGCTATATTTAGGGGTGTTTGGTAGTCAAGTGGTTTTCCCCTTGTCAATGGGACACGAAAGAGGGATCCATGTTGGTGAGCATGTAAAAGAAACCTTGTCAGATGGAGATTAGGCGGAAAATGATACTGCCTGGGCTAACTTCCCCTCATTATAGCTCAGTGCATGGTGTGTGTCCTTCTTTATGTATTGGCTCCATTTCATTTATTAAATTCACTCTTCTTCAATGGATAATTCTTATTTATGTTTTCATTTCTTTTTCAGCAACAGCTTTACGCCAATCGAGTTTAGCCAACGGGAAGTTACGTCTGAATGAAGACAGTTATAAAAAGTTAGTTGAACCAATGATGAAAATGCAGGAAGAGGTCAATGTGTCGTTAAAAACGCTTCAACGTCAAGTCTTTACCCTCCAACAAGCCAATGAAAACAATAATAACCAACCAGGCTTCGGAAGAGACTGGATAATGTTGGCTTCAATACTGTTAATTCAAATAGTCTTGCAGTGGTTAATGAAATAAAAACCATTTCTCTCCGGTTACCAAGGTGATATTTTTTTAAAGGAACTATTTTGTGTGGTGGTTATGTACATAGTGTTGCCTTGACAACCGTGTTTCTATAGTAACCATTGTGGTATCCATGGTGATTGGAGGTTTTTCGAAGCTCACAGAGTAATATAGACAATATTATATTTATTATTTATTACTTTTGAAGCTATGACATTATTAAACTCGAACAGATATTTCACCAAAACACGATAAACGCTATCCAAATCAAACTGATGTCCCCTATAATGATTTTCCTACATCACAACGGCATTGTACATATCCTTCAAGGCTGCATGCCCTCATTGATCGCTAACATTCTCTTTCGTTTTATGTAGTGCAGCGATGGTCAAGCAGTTGGACCAGGAAAATCCTAAACCCTGGTTCTCACAAAGAATGTCTGGCCTATTGTCGTTATGAGGAAACAAAAAATCAATGTCCTCCCATTTTATATTTTATTCAATAAGTTCTGTATCACAAGGTCTGTCATTGAGTCAACTGGCATGGTTTCAATTCCCCGATTTTTTTAAAGAAAAATAACCTGTTTTAAGCCCCAGTTTTAGCGTTCTTCTTGTTTTGGAAAATATCTGTTTGTTTACTGATAAAGACTTTACAAATTGTTTTCATTTTTACGTAAAATAATAGTGATTCATGTTCATGGGTCACTTTAAAAAAAAATTAGACATATAGCAGTTAAATTTATTTTTACAGAATTCGATCCTTTTTGGTTAAGTGATTTTTTTTTTTTTGTAAATATAAGAGAACCGTTTATGTAGGCTAAGCCTATGAAAATATAAAAAAATATTTTTTGAATGCATAAAGAAAAGGTTACGAAATCAAGCTATAGCGAAATATAATGATTTGCTTTCTTTTTCTTTCCTTCCAAGATGACATCCTAATTATGACTTTAATTTAGATATTTTGAAATTAAAGATGCAATATACAAGACTTTTATAAAGAGCGGACGGTCCTTGGTACATGTATAATAGTTCAGAAATTAGATAATTACACATAGATATGGTTAAAATTTTAGTCAAATACTTTATTCTCAGCCAAGTTATGAATGTTTTAAGTTTTGACAAGAAATAGTCTAAATTGTGTCCGATGACTGTCAATTAACTCCTGTTCTTGATAGTATCATAGGCCCTAATAATAAACTAAGTCTTGAATTTTGGGTCGTTTAAAGGGACATCAACGTGACTACTGTCATATTATAGTTTAATGAATATATGGCAGGCATTATCTGCCAAAACCACTCAATAGCTAAACCATCTGATGTCTAGAGAGTTGATGATGGGCTTCATTTTAAGCCACAAAATCACACTTTAATAGTCAGATTTGGCACTTGCATAATTCCCCTTTTGGACTAAGAAAGCTTTAATAATATGTCTATGGTGACTTAAGGTTTGCTTCCACTGATATAGATCTCATAGATTAGTTTATATATATATACTGGTAATAGTAGGTAGTTCTATTATATTGTTACAATTTTTAACTTTCATTCATAGTCATACAGTGCCAGTTCATGGAGGGTAACTCCTAAATATGTACTCAATTAATTGTAGTTACCTCCCTTCCCTTATACAGGACAATTGCATCATTTCTATAAAATAAAAAAAACATTTCCAACTGTTTAAGAATTATTAAATTTATCAGAATTGTTTATTTTAGAATAATGACATTTGAACATACACCCAAGCATGCAAGGGATCATTATTGAAACCATCCAGGGGACAAAGAAGCCCCCAACCCGCAACTACTAAGTTTCTTGATGATGGGGGTTAAATTGGTTTTCTTTCCAGAAGTTTCAATTTTGGGACAAAATACCATCTGATTAGCTAACAAACTACTACAAAACCTAACAACTATTTCATTAACAGACATTGAAAGAAAGTTGATTTTTATAATTGATGCTTATATCATTGTCTTAATTTGGACTTAAATTTTGTTTTTTTGTTCAATGATCAAGCGAGGTTGATGTTAAACAAATCATGTTTCAAATATGTGAAGGATTTTTTTTAATTTTCTCTTCTATAATACTGCCATTTTTATCAGTTTATCAACCTTGTAATTATTTAGGTTCTTGTACTGTTGTCTTTAAAAGCCAGGGTTGGGGCATGGGACAGTATTTTCAGAGAGGGCTTTTTGGGGGGGGGGGGGGACATATATGTCATGGCGAACGAAAGGCCAAGTAACACCAAGTAAAGCGGACAACTTAAGTCCTAGAGGTGCTTAAATTAAATCCCATCATCTTTAGCTATGATAGAAGGTTATAAAGCCAAGTCCCAAATACAAAGCCAAAGGACGAACTGTTGCCTTTTAGTCACCCTACGTGGCAGCTAGTCCTGTGACCCCTGACTGGAGGTTAAGGGCCAAGCCCCGAGGATAAAACAAGAGGGGGCGCACTGTTGCCCTTTAGTCACCCTACCATTGGCAGCTAGTCCTGTGACCCTCTCACCCCTGACTGGAGGTTACGGAGCCCAGTTCTTAGTATAAAACTAAAAAGCTCACTGTTGCCCTTAAGTCACCCTAACATTGGCAGCTAGTCCTGTGAACCCCTCACCCCTGACTGGAGGTTACAGAGCAAAGCCCTGAGTATAAAACAAGAGGGTTGCTCTTCGGTCACCCTGCTCTCGGCAGCTAGTCCTGTGCCCTCCTCATCCCTGACTCTATAGCATTATAATAATCTCGCGTCAGATTGGTTGTAGTATAAGCCTAGTCATTTATTATTTTTATTATGTTCAATCCACTGATCGTTATTTGAGTTTGTTTTATATTCAATCTTTTGTAACATACAATACTGTTAGGGGTGGGCAAATGAAGGTCGAATTTTGGTGACAGGGGTGTTTTCTAAGGCCATTTTGGCTGCTTAATCCGAATCTGGTGAAATTTTTGTTCTGTGAAGTCATTTTAGGTTGGTTCAGTGGCCATTTTCAAAATTACTTTTTTCCAGTTATTACCCTCATATCGATATAGGATGTTATCAAATCATAAATGGGAGTGCAATTTTAGAATCCACGGCCATGAAAACATATATTTTAACATATTGGACAACTAGTTCCAATATTGTCTTGCTTTTATGAGAAAATAAGTCATTTTTGGCCGCCATTTGAAAACCACTGAACCAACCTAAAATGACGTCACAGAACAAAAATCTCCTCGGATTCGGATTCAGCAGCCAAAATGGCCTTAGAAAACACTTGTCACCAAAATTCGACCTCCATTTGCCCACCCCTAATACTGTGAGAATTAAATCTGTTAATCTTTAAAATCCTAGCTTGAATAATCAATCGGAGTACATTTAAGCTTGGATTAATTGTCCGAAAATTGCAAATGATGGCCTGCAACTGAAACTAAAATATATAGATTAGACCCCAATTAATATATTAGAGATACATTAGGTTTAGATACATAGCTAACCATTCTTGCTATGATAGCTCAAAATAGATAACATAAAATACAAAAATTGAAAGTTTCATTTAAATTATTTCATACTGAGCCAAGTTATCACTGTTTGTAGTTTTGATAAGATGTGTGCATTGTGGTAACCCGGGCGCTGTTATATTCGAGACTGATATATTCTTGTTTTACAAAAGATACCCAGTGAGTTGTATGTTATATGATTTGTGTTCAGCCAAATTCACATACATATATATATATATATATAATATTTAAATATCTTCAATTTTATGGGTACACAACTGAATTTTAATACTAAGCAACGTTTGTAATTTGTACCGTTTGTTAACATTTAAATACTTGTCACATAAATATAACAGTTCGTAAAACATAGATCTCAATATAAATTTATTAAATGTTTAAACTTGGGAGTTCAATTTATTGGGGAGAGGGTTTTACATAGGCTAAGCCTGTTACCCAATCCCATTTAGACAACCTGAATAAAAATATGGTTTTAAAAAAAAATGTTATTAAGAAATCATTTTAAGGGGGAAAGTAAATGTTCATCTTGAGATGGCTGTTAAAACTTTTGTTATTGATTAATTTTGGGCCAACTTTGTCAAAATAGAACCAATTGACTTGGAACAAATTTATTTGTACATGTAAATTAAATAATATTCAAAACATAACACTACAGTTTCTGCCTTAGTTTAAAACATATCAGCTTATAGTGGTTGTTCTAAAGTTTGTTTTTGTTATAAGACCTTTATTTAGGTCTATATGTGTAATGATACATGTACGATATTTCATTCTTGTAAACCTTTTGTCTCTTTCTAATATGGGGGGTGGATGGTCGAATGGTCAGCATGTGCATAGTAGGGCCGAAACGATACGTTGTGCCACGATACGATACAGCCTGATGTCCCAGCCCAACGATACAGGTGCATCACGATACAAACGCCTTTAATGTGAAATAAGCCAAAGTTTGCTTTCAGATGGAAATAAAGAAAAAATACACAATGATTCAATTTTTTTATATTGTTTAAAATTAGATAAAAGTAAATTTATATTTAACCAATATTTTTGGCACATTTTTTTCCCGGTACACCTGAGTGACTGACAATCAAGTCACGTCAATCAGATACAATGAAATAATATGAATACAATCAAAACACAGTTTGCACACTCGACACTGGACTGAGTCTGAACTTGAAGTGTCTTTATTTTATTGAATATTTACTTTTCGGTTACCGTACCGTTTAAGTTTAAGTACGAAACAGGAAAACTAAAATTATCCCACACCTTCGATCGGTAACAGGCGGCCGGTTATTCTATTTCAACTTCACCAAGTGTAATACTACTGTCAGTACTGGACGTGAACATAATAGTCGAAAGACTGAGAGGCTGATAATAGTTAAGCATAATTTCAACACGCTTTTCATTCATGAGAGCCACCAGCATCGCCAGCAAGAAACGACTGTTAAATGCGATTTCATTGGTGTAAAATATATGGCTTCCGGTATTTGGTCCAATGGAAAATATTGAGTTATCAAGTCTATTTATAGCTACCGGGGTTTTATTTACATGTAGGCCCAGTGTGTACGTACGCTGATAGGTATTTTTTAAAAGTCCAACATGTCTCATTTATTGAAGAAATATCGCGATATAGTATGAAAATTATCGTGAACCTTAAATTGAAAAATAAATCTCGGTTATCGATTCTCTAAAAAAAAATATCGTTCATCGTTTGTATGGAAAAAATCGCGGTACACCGGTTCACCGGTGAATCCTTTCGGCCCTAGTGCATAGTGCATCATGGGGTCTGTAGTTGAGTCAGCGGTCGTGGTTTCGTTTCCCTGGTTGTATGTGACAAGGAGTAAGGTCGCTTGTCCAATCTCATGGGTTTTCTCTGGGTCCTCTTGTTTCCTTCCACTGCTAAAGACCAATACTCGCAAGCAAATTATTGAAATAAAATTGAACCTAAATGACATAGTTTGTGTCGAGTGAAACCCCCATAATTCTAGTTTAAACCCATGACATTAAATTTGGTTATATTATTTATCATGTTCATATTTACCAGATAAAAGTTCCATGCATATTGTCTCAATTTAATATATTTAATAGTCGTTTATTAAAAATAGTTCCAGAATGAATATTAAAATATTTTAAGAAAACCAATTGTTTCTTGACTGGGCACAGTAATCATAGTCCAAAGTTTAACACTTGATCAATTAAAGGTCACTGGAAAAGCTTCTATTTTTAATAATGTCCACATATTCTTTCCATAAGTATAACACTAACCCAATTGTAAATATTACCTGCAACAGGTAAATTTCAAGTAAGTAATTTCTGCCATTCTCTGTTCCTCGGGTAGTCAACGATCTGTTGAAATTTACCTGTGGCAGGTATTATTGACATTCAGGTTTGGTTGTACTTATGGAAAGTATGTGTTGACATAATTACTTGCATTATTTAAAAAAAAATATGAAGCTTTTCTGGTGCCTTTTAAATGATTGCATTGCTAAAATATTTGATTTTAGAATTGCTTCATTAAGGCCCAAGTTATATGAACACTTAAGAATTAATAAATAACCTCCTATATCGTCATTGTTGTATAATATTAACAAGTTCAACATTAACCCTTCGACATTGGATTTATAGAGCTCAAAAGTGATCATTAAATACAGTTTTATTATGTAAATGTTTGTCAGTATGTTGAAAGGGTTAAGTGCAAATTGTGTTAATACTAGTGCCAAAATAAAAACCATAGTTTATCAGAATTAATCTTATTTATATTATATGTATGGTCGAGAGATCTTTTCTGAATTATGTTAAAACACCATTTGAACCTCGACAAAACCATTTTTATTCATAGTAAAATAATTTCATCATTTAGTGAGCAGGGTTTTCACCCCCTGTTGTCCAATCCCATTCAAATGTCCTGAATACAGTGTTGTTTATAAAAATATTTCATTATTTTGAATTCTAAATTAAGATTTTATCATTGATGAACATCATGAACATCTTAACAAAATTTAAAAGAAAGTTGTCACCAAATGTTGTAAGAAAACAGCCCCCCACCCCACCTCACACAAGCACCCACACACCATGGTGATTTTGCAATTTTTAAAAGAGGTCAACATATATGTATGTATGTTTATATTGTATATACATTATTATTATTATTATTACATTTCATGATAAAAGTGCAATGAATATAAAGCTTAAAGGTTTTAATTATTAAACTTCAGTTAGGGTTTAGAACCTAATAAATCTCAAAACATTTGTTTCTTGTTATTTCATTTATTTGTTCGGAACCTCTCCTGATGGGATAAGGAAATCCATTCGGATATCAGGAGCTATGGTCCCTTAATAGCAAGGGAGGGGGGTCGAATGGTTAGCATGTGCATGCTGTATCATAAGGTCTGTCATTGAGTTATTCCCGAAATAACCTAGTTTGTGTCGAGTCGACTATAAACCCTATTTTTCTCTCTCTCTGTCATTGAGTCAACTCCCCAGTTGTGCATGACATGGAGTAGGGTCGCCTCTCCAACCTAGTGGGTTTTCTTCGGGTCCTTCGGTTTCCTCCCACTGCTAAAGACTCCTATGTGCAAGCGAATTATTGAAATAAAATTGATAAATATGTTAGTCCCGAAATGACCTAGAGTGGACACGACCCGTTGACTCTCTGACAGACCTTATGATAGAGTGTGCAGGTTGTAACCATTCGACCATCCAACCCCCCTTCTCTAGTACGAGAAGAACTAGATGCCCAATAATAATGATGAGGATATAGTAATTATTTGGTGGTGGGGGGTTGGATGGCCGAATGGTTAGCACGTGCATGCAGTATAATAAAGTCTGTCCTTGAGTCAACTGGCGCGGTTGTATGTGACAAGGAATAGGGTCGACTGTCCAACCCAGTGGGTTTTCTCCAGGTCCTCCCACTGCTTAAAAGACCCCTACGCGCAAGCAAATTATTGAAATAAAATGAAACCATATGTCAGTCCCGAAATCACCTAGTTTGTGTCGAGTTAATGTTCCACCCCCTCTTTCCCTCTCTCTTATTTGGTGGTGTGATGATGGAATGTGATGCGATAATATAATGACCACCCCTAAACATCTTACGAACACTTGTACATACAGGATGACATTACTTCCTCGCCTTTTTACTAGAAGACACACATTTCAAATTATTAATAATCTTTGTAACTGGAGAGATGGGTCTATAGCTTTGGGAACACACGGAGAAAACCAGCGATGTTAGACAGGCGACCCTACTCCTTGTCACGTACAAGTGGTATTCGAAACAGACCCAGTTGACTTGATAGGCAGGCTTTTTGATCTAAAGAATAGGAGTTAAATCATTCGACCACCCAACCCCCTTAACTGAATAGAGTAATCTACTACAGCACATGTTTCTGGTAAACGCCTAAATAATTAATATATTTGGGCCCGGTTTCAAAGAGTATTGGTTCATTAGGATTTTCCAATGTGGTTTCCCCCATGTCAGTTCTGCAGGACGGAGGTCCTGACAAGGACAGCTGTCTAGTCATCCGGATGGTACCAAAATTCGACGTCAGGTGTAGGCCTATACATTGGCATGCACAAAAAAGATCCCTTGGCAGTTAGAATTCGATATAAGAGTAGGCCGTAGCGCTGCTCCCCGGCTAATTTCCCGCATAGCACACAGAATGGCGTATGCCCGTCTTCATTAGCCCAGTTTAGGAGCAGAACAGTTGGAGGTTAAACCCCATTTCATTTCATTTCTGGATCAGTTCCCTCTGTTGAAAATATCCCACTCCTCGATCGTGGTGACAATTCCACAAATATTACAGATATAAAGAAAATTTGAATATTTGGAAAATATGACCATTTCATTTCTTTTATCGTGTAGGAGTGTCCACTCCGTGACCTTTGATGTGAACTAGGGTCATTATTTATACATATGTTAACAAGATGACCGCGTGGATATTTGGGCTTTACGGGCGATCATGAGAAAATGGCCATCACAAATATTTATAAAGCGAGTACCGGTCACATTCCCCGTGTGTACCCCCTCCAACTTCCAACCCACTGTTCTTTGATACAAAACCCGCACGTGCATAATTATGTATTTTTATTCTCGTGTCCATATGGCAACCAGTTGTCACGTGATCTGTATGAAAACATGGCGACCCTGTGGGATAGGAATATCTGGAGTTTTTACCTTTGATAATCTCGGCATATGGTATTATTTGGCTGACTTTTGATACTTTCATATTTATAAGAATACCACTTGATAAGTAGCTCGACCATCTGAGAATTAGCTGCTACACTGACTTTAAATGTTACTTTCCAAAACGCGTTTCTCGGGACACGAGGGCCGATTCCAACACACCCTGAGCCAGAATAGATTCAAATCCCCACATCCCAATATTCTTTAGCGGTAAACTTTATAACATTTGTTTTGTATTTATTGTTTAAAACTTGTAATATAAGCTCAACTGAACTTTTAAAATGGTATTCAGCAATAGAAATCTTAGATTGTATTGCAGTACGGGAAATTTAGACCCAATAGTAAATGTTTAATTTATCGTGCCAATCCGCATTGTATTTCTTAATTCAGTAAACCATTATTTTGACGTATCTGAAAATACTAGCGCTAACGCTTAATGACATTCCGGATGGTTAGGTCTAAAAATTAAGACCAACTGCAGATTTGGTCAAAGGTAACGAGATGTAAATGATACTAGCGCTAACACTAACCCTTACCAAAAATCTCGCCAACAATCACGTGCCCTAACCCTGCTTACATCTCGCGAGCTTGACGAAATCCGCTATTGGCCTAATTTTTAGACTTGAACCACCGCGAATGGAAAATGATAAATTAAATGTCGGTTATTTTAAACGAGACAAGTAGTAGGGGTTTCTGTCCAACTTCGTGGGTTTTCTCCGGATCCTCTCTCTCTCTCTCTCTCTCTCTCTCTCTCTCTCTCTCTATTAAAAGTCAGATATGGATTATGAAGTCTATTCTTTATATACTTCCTCCTGCCATCTGCTTCAGTTGATATAAAGATAACGTCTGTTAATTTACCGGTGACATAATTTTGGCGGGAAATAATTAGTGTGCAGACGAACAAGGTTATCGTATTCCATAGAACATGTAGATAATTGGTATCACGTGGTGTGGCTATACAGGAATGAAGTAAGAATCGTAGAGTTTACAGATATGCGAACAACGTTCTGGTGCAAAATCTCACAATTTCGGGTCGGTAAAATGAAAAGGGGTTGAACATCCTACTTTCTGCTCCGAACTGGACAAATGAGGGAAATTTTGGCCTGACAGAACCACTACGGCCTAGTCGTATATCGAATTCTATCTGTCAAGAGATCTTTTACGTGCACCCCAATATGTACGCGGGACCTCGGTTTTTTTCGTCCCTGTTGATCCCGATTATGTCTGTCATTTAGTCAAATGGCGTTATTTCGATTCCTTAAATGTACGTGATAAGGAATATGGTCGTTTTTTTCTGGTCCTGACTGGTCCTATACCACACGACGCTGTTCCAGGAATAACCCCATTACGTCTCTCTCTATTATAAATATTACCATCCCACTTCTGAAACAAGTGTTTTGATTGGTCAGCATATCATATCGATGCGACCTTCGTTTTCAAAAGAACCAATATGGACGAGTCACGAAATTTTTATCATAGATGTATAACGAAATGAAAATGGGGTTTAACGTCCGACTGGCCTAATGATGACGGTCATACGCCATACAGTGTGCTATGCGGGCAAGCCCGGGCAACGGCACTACGGTCTACTCTTACATCGAATTCCAACTGCCAAGCGTTCTTTTACGTGCACGCCAATGTATACACGAAATCTCGGGTTTTCGTCTTATTCGTATAACTAGAAAGCTGTCCTTGCTAGATCCCCGCCCTCCTGCATCACTGACAACGAGAAACCACGTCGGAAAATCCCAATGGACTGCGCGGGGGTAGATCGCCGAATGGTTAGCACGTGCGCGCTGTATTATAACTGGCGTGGTTTCGATTCTCCTGTTGTACGTGACAAAGGGTAGGACCGCCTGTCGAACCTCGTGGATTTTCTCCGGTCCCGAAATGACTTAGTTTGTGTCGTGTGGACGACTGAAAGGCAAATCCCATCCATCTCTCTCCCTCTCCTCTCTCTCTCTCTCTCTCTCAGCAATGCAGGGATAGAACACATAGATATGGTTGACGTATTCCAACTATTCGTTTAAGAATCTATATAGATGTTATCTGAAGCTATCATGTCAAAGAGCTGATTGTATGATAGTTATCATTATCTCACTCCTGACACCCACCGTTTAAACTGATCACTATATCATGTCATTGATACCGTTATCCAGTTCATCCATGACTTAATTACATTAACAATCTCTAATCACCACTTCTAATTAAAAAGATAAACTCACATTAACACTTTATTAACCACCGACGGAAGTTATAAGCCGAGGTTGACACATTTACTAGAGAGAGGGAGAGAGATAGAGAGTTTAGCGTCCACTGAACACATACTATGTCATTTCGGGACTAAAATATTTTATTTCATTAGTTTGCCTGTGGTGTCTTTAGCAGTGGGGGAAAACCCACGAGGTTGGACATGCGGGGTATCGAAACTACGCAAGTTGACTCAATGACTCGAGTTGGTCGTCGGGGACACATTCCCCACGGGGTTAATCACTGTCCGGCAAACTTTCACACAACACTGTTCGGCTAATTCATTCATTCGTAAATGAAATGGGGTTGAAATAAAATTAAAGAAATATATCCAGTGACTTTTAATGACTATCACTTGTCTTGTCAGTTAGTATCGTCGGAAAAGAAGAGTAGGACGATAAACCCCATTCAATTTACTCTTCTTTTCCGACGATACTAACTGAGAAGACAAGTGATATTCATTAAAAACCACTGGATATATTTCTTTAATTTTATTTCAGCCCCACTAAAAAATACTAAACCGAATTATACTTAGCCAAAACAGCCCAAAACTCTAAATAAATACTTAACCAACATATCCTACAGCAACAACAGCCCAAAATTCTAAATGTGTGGAAAATCACCCCTTTTTAATTTCTACTAAACACTAGGTTGCCATTGTTAGTTAATCATGTTGACAAACAGATGACGGGGGATTATCTTTATCCTTATTGACAATCCGGGGGTGGGGGGTATCATAATTCCTGCTGATAGTCAGATGCGGGATGACGTCATAGTAATTTGTTAACAATAGAAAACAACACAGTGGGTGTGAACGGTTGTTTTAGGATCATTCACAGCTCACTAATCTGAAATAGTGATTTGTTTATAATATACATCCCGACATTTTACTTATAAATTCTTCGATCGGGAATTTTTTGGTTTAAATTCCTTGCAAACTGCAATATTTTGAACGAATTTGTTAAATTCGAACCAACGCCATTTGACTGAATGATAGATCTTATGATATAAAGCGCACCCCAATAAATCTAAAAATGAAATAAATTATTGTATATGTAAATTTATCGTCGATATATATATATCGTCGATATATAGGAGAGTAAATGATTTTTAACATTCCATGGAAAATCAATTACGCGTTAAACGAAGTGACGTTTCCAAAAGATAACTCTATTCTATGTTTGTTTATAAATATTAGTTTGAACATTGGTATGACATTGTTTCAAGACATTTTTATTAAAATGGGGTTTAACGTCCTTCTTTTCTCCACCAACCAACCTATGACGACGGGGAAACGTCATGAAATGTGCTCCGAGAGATATTTAATTCGTACAGCGGCGTTCTGTGTATTCTTCGTTGAATTGCCACTGCCAAGGGTTCTTTTACGCGCAAGCCAATATGTACTCGGTTGTAATTCGATTTCTAGTTCCATCCGAACGACTGGGCAATGTAAGTCCGTGGCAAGTGAAAATCGAGTGTGAGCTAGAAAGGTGTACAAAAGTGGACCTGATTTTTTTCGTCCCGTGCCTTTTTGATAATATAGATATAAATATAATCACGAAATTTGAGATATTCAATTTAGACACCCGTTTATCTTTAATATGTCACGTTGAATATGTAAATTAGGCAGGCATCCCACAATGCCATGGGACCTGTCATCTCTTTACTAAAGACATTTAATTACGTCATGTCGAGGCGTCTAATTACATTATGCTAATGAGATATTACGTCACAGAGGATCTAAATGTTGACTCTCGATTAAAAATATAAACTGGTCTTACACCCCTGGGGTTTTAATTCCCGTCCCACCCACGAGCCTTCCTGCTGATTTCATAAGATTGATTATTATTAAGCCTCGGATACTTATTATTATTGAGGTCACTCCTGTTTCGTCACAGAAAATAAACAGATTTTGTAGGCCAATGAGAAGATTCTGAAAATAGGAATCAAAAGCACGCCCATTTCTATCTTAATTGTAATGGCTCAAACAGCCGACAAAAATAAAAAGGAATCAAATTTCATTAGATAAACAAATATGAAGTTTTTAGATATGACATTTTTAAAATTCTTATGAAAAAAAATGGAGATTTATTTTATATGTGTAGATATTTTGAATGGTTCGTATCAAATGCATTATCTAAGATTTAGATAAAAGTTTGTCGTTCTTGCTGTAATAGTTCATATTATATTAATAATAAAACAGTAATATATTGCAAATTTTATTTAAATTACTTTACTGCTTTTTGATTATCCATTTTTATCATTAAATATTTAAATCTCATGGGTGTTCAAATCCATTTAAATCTCAACCATTCGATGATCTAGAGAGTAAATAATAGGCTTGTCAGGCGAATAAATGTCTAAATATTAATTTATATAACATTCTAAGCTAACAGAATGACCTGCTATAAATCTTGTGAGTGTTCAAATTTATTTAAATCTCGGCCATCCGATGTTCTAGAGAGTGGGTTATAAGCTTGACATGTGAATAAATGTCTAATTAATGATGTATTTATAACATTCTAGGCTTAAATTTAATGAACACAATTACTAAATTATTATTATACACAAGGGGGGTTGGAATGGCCTAGTGGTCTAGAGTGCCGCGCTTTGACCTCTAGCTGGCTGGCAACCTCTGGCTTGCGGCTGTGGTTTCGAGCCCTGTGTAAGCGTATGTGGCATGGAGATAGGGGCGCCTTCTCAACCTCGTGGGTTTCCTCTGGGCACTCCGGTTTCCTCCTACTGCTAAATACCCCAAGCGAATTATTGAAATAAAATTAAACCATTTTTATGTTAGTCCCGAAATGACCTAGATGTGTTGAGTGGATGTGAAACCCCATTTCTCTCTCTCTATTATACACAAGCTTTGCAAGCAAATAATACAAATATGCAAGTAATAGACAAATATATACAGAATATACAACAATAATAACAATTTAATACAATTACAACTTTAAAACAGTTTGTATTTATAAACTCAGCAATTGTGTATCCATAAAATGAAATAAAATAGGGTTTAAAAGTAAGTGCAGGAGGACCGCACTACACGCAAAACAAAAGTTTACAAGATAAACCTGCGGACAAGACAGAAAATAGACATTGCAAACAATAAACAATGACCTATCAAAAAAGGATATTATTGTGCGATCTATGGAGTGCATGCATATTCAACATGCTCAGAGGCGTTTTACATAAAAAAAATAAAATGAAAGTAATGAATGAAATGAGGTTTAACTGGGCTAATGATGACGGTAAGAAATTAAAGGAATGCATAGAACATACAAATTATATACAAGAACCACGCGTACAGCACTCTATAATAGACAACTTTTATTCTGTTGTATTCGTTAAAGCCCCAATAACACTCTTGTTGTAACTGAATAATTTGTCCCAATCTTTATTCTGGTCAACAAATTGTACTATTTTACAATATTCCAATTAATAAATGATACAAATTTCATCCTAACCTACCTAATTTTAAAAATTGGAAAAATTCAACTACATGCCGTAACATGGTTTGAAAAGCCTTACGTAAGCACTTGCAAATGCAACTTGGATGTAAACATATTTTTGAACCCTCTGGACAGGTAAAATAGGTTGTAATTGATAATTTACACAACAGGTAGCTGATTTTTTTTTCTGGACCTGTCAAGTCAGCAAGAGTGTAATTGTCCCTTTAACAAATACAAAATCACCAAAAACAAATCAAAATATTCGTCTATAAATTTTGTTATTAATCTTATCAGAAATTAGTCTCGGTCACCCAGGACCCCCTAGTCTTAAACGTGTATATTTGTTTGGATGATAGAGACTAATCAGAAAAAAAAATGAAATGTGATGGAGTTTAACGTCTGATCTGCCCCGACTGGGCTAATACGGTTATCAGAATTAAGTTATAGCGGCTTGATGAAAGACAATACAAACCTTGTCAATAAACGGAGCGATTAAATTATTTATTTAATATATTTATGCTGATTACACTTTTTTGCCAGATTACACTATTTTGCCTATACCGTTTTTTTAGGACTTCGAATTTTGTCTAATGGTTTGGATTGTTCGTACTTGGTTTCATTTCATGTAAATTTATATCTATATAAATGGCGTGTGTTTATCAACGGCTTATAATTATAGTTTACATAAATAGAATCCGTTCTATCGTCGGAGATCACCAATCTTAAACACACATATCACCAGTACTTGGTAATAAAAAATATATTCGTGTAAAGTTGAGAGATGTTGTCTAAACAATTTGTTGGGGTTTTTTCTCGATTCGACTACATTTTCCTCACTATTATACATTAAATTGAAATCTCGAAAAAGTATCACAGGATAAGCAGTTTTGACGTTCACGTCCTAACGAACCAAAATTCTGAGCTGAAATTTTGAGCCACAGTAAATACACTGCTCCTCTATATTTTGGCGTTTAAATTTCATACGTACTCGTACTTTTATTTTTTAGACCCTGTTTAAATCGGGATAGTCCCTTTAAACATATATATCACCAGTACTTGGTAATAAAAAATATATTGGTGTAAAGTTGAGAGATATATATACATGTAGTCCAAAGAATTTGTTGTTTTTTTTGTCGATTCGGCTACATTTTCCTCACTATTATACGGAAGCGTTCGAGAACATTGAATTGAAATCTCGAGAAAGTATCGCAGGATCGCAGGGTTTCGAGGTCTTCTACAAAATTTTACATGACCCCTATACCCTTCCGTAATATTACATAAATAGTGAATTTTCCGTATTTTGTAAATTATTAGCTGTACTAAGGCCTACAATATAATTAAAACAAATGAATGGGGTTTAACGTCCTACTGTTCATAATTAAAACAAGGTACAATTTTATGGATAAACAATTACTGAGTTTGATACTAAGCGACGTTTCGACGAGGATACTCTCGTCTTTATCAAGTGAAAAGTAGGCATATATATATACAGACTCTGCAATAAAAATAACATCCAAATACAATTAAAACCTAATTGAGTATCCATAAAATTTTAATATGTTCAATTACTAAATGCCAATCAAAGAAGATACAATATAATTGTTATCATCATTTTTATTCTCCTTTAATAAACTGTTTAATTCTGTCTAAAAATGACCTAAATCGGAGTAGAACAGTGGGCTGTTAACTCCATTTCAATTTCTAAAAATGACCATGAAATGGGGTTTAACGTCCTACTGTTCTGCTCCAAGTGGGCTAATTGAAGATGGATCATTTGTAGGATTTTTAATCTCTTGTTAATCTATAACAGAAAAATCTATCGAAAAAGGATTTAATTCAGTTTAGTATTTCTAGAGATATGATGAATTGAAAATTTCACAACAATTCGCCATTATTTGCAAAAAAATCAAACCAGCGCCACGATGAGTGGCCGAATGGTTAGCTTGTGCGCGTCGCATCAAAGGTCTTCCATTGAGTCAATTGACGTGGTTCCAATTCCCCGGTTGTACGTGACAAGGAGTATAATCGCCTGTCCAAGCACGTGGGTTTTCTCAAGGTCCTTCGATATTGAAATAAAATAGAACCACATGTTAGTCCTGAAATGACGTAGTTTGTGTCGAGTGGAAGTTAAATCCCCTCACCCCACCTAGTTTGTGTTGAGTGGACGTTAAACCACATCTCTCTCTCTCTCTCGCTCGCTTTCTTTCTCTCTCTTTCTCTATCTCTCACTCTCTCTCTCTTTCCCCAAATAAATGGGAATTTGAAGTTCATCAAGAGCAGTGGGTTAAATGACTATAGCACCCCAAATAACATGCTGATTTTAGCTCCCATCTATAGTAAATATATTTATCTTTTTAAACTTAAAGTTAAATATCTCTCTCTCTCTCTCTCCCCAAATAAATGGGAATTTGAAGTTCATCAAGAGCAGTGGGTTAAATGACTATATAGCACCCCATATAACATGCTGACTTAAGCTTCCATCTATAGTAAATATATTTATCTTTTTAAACTTTTAGTTGGGATAAACGTAAGTTAAAATAAACTCTTCACACCGGGTTTTAATCTTTCTAATTAACGGGAGTAACCAGATCTTTATCAAATAAACCATGACGGACGCTTAGCTTTGACTTCTCCTGCAAGCGACAGTAACGTAAACAAAGAATTATCTAATATACGTATGACGTCACAAGACGTTGATATCGTCTGCGCATTCTCTATCGCTCGCTCATTTTAAATTTCATTTTCCGCGAATTCTAATGGGAAATCCGCCCCTAACACAAACCAGACCCCGCTTAAACCGCCTAATCATTTCTTTAATGGACTTAATAAATTTCTCATGTGAAAATATTCATTTCAGGAATTATTTTACAGGCTAAATATTCCAAGTTTGTTTTTGGCGCGAGAGTTACTGCATAATTGCACGAGATTCCTCGCTATTTTCGTCTGTATAAGGAACCTTATTGTTTTCAGGAACTAAAACAATTCCGTTGTGTTATTTTCTAATATCGTATTTCTTAAACGAAAATTCCCCGTCAGTCTATCTTTAACAAAAAAACATGACTATGTCGAGTGACTTGTGTTTGTTTTTTTCTAAACAATAATGGCACAGTTTTAAATTAATGTAGGCCTAGATATCCCGTTATTATAGGCCTACATCTATTTATGTTTCAATATTCATTTAATTTTGATGTATCGATTTCAATATGACGTAATTTAAATCGAAAGTTTGTAGCTAAACCAATCTCAAGTTCACAAAGTATTCTCAGACTTAAGTTGAGGATTTACTCAACTTTCAATCACTGTTTATGAGAAATACATGTAACTTTAATCCAGAAACACAATTTTGGTGTATTTGATATATTAAAACAACCACAGTTTTATCAATGGCTATATTTTAGTTAAAATAAGGCAAACGAATTTGACTAAATTCTTAACTTAAGTCTGAGAATGCTTTGTGAATTGGAGGCCAGAACTCATCAGAGAAGAAGTCGTGTTGTGTTGGTTTTTTTCTTTAATTTTCAAAACCTGTATAATAATGCCTCATTGATTTGAGATTATCTTCAATGGTAACACCTATTAAAGATCATGTCTACAATTTCTTCAAGAAACATTCATTGATTGTTCTTCTCAAAAGATTTTAGTTTCAAATGTTTTGAATTTAAAAAAATAAATCTCATCAGAATTGAGTTGGCCTGGGCCCTGTTTCACGAAATTATAACTATGTAAAGATAAAATGCAAATTTTAGTAGATACTCTAATTAATATTGCCTAAGCATTAAAATCAACCTAATATTATCTAATCAAATTACTAAAATTTGAATTTTATCTTAGTTAAAATTTCGTGAAACAGACCCCAGTGCTATATTTTATTGATCAAGTCACTACCAATTATATTCTTTGAAGGAGATTTAGGAAGTGGAGCATACTCAAATAAGACAATATTTATCTTTTTATTATTATTTATATATTAATATTGGTATGTTTGATAACGATTTTTAGAATCATGTTGAAACGTCGCAGTGTAATAAACCATAGTACATTGTTATCCATATATAAATAGTGTTTTATTCAATTATCAAATTATATTTCGTTTTTTGCTCTGATTTTCTCAACTGCACTGACAGCATGAAAAATAGACGAAACGTATAATTGATATCTGTTTTAAATTAAGCCACGTTCACACTACATACGCATTGGATGCGAATTCCGGAGACCGGCCTCCGGAATTCGGATTGGTTTTTCCCGCATTAAAAGTGGTGCGTCACATTACAGTTTTTTCGGATTGAATTCACGTCATTGAGTACACGGAAAATCTGTCTTTCGTTCCATCTGAACGCTTACAGCCAACAGCAACACTGGTATGGGAAACCACGCTAGAAAATCACGTTGACTGCGAATAAACCGTTCAGAATAATTGTTCCGGGTTGAATTCGGAAAAATATACGGATTCGTTAATTCAGATTCAGTTCGGTTTTTATCGAATTCAGTGTGGCGCCAAAGTCCGGAATAAGGCTTTATTCTGAATTCAATGCAGGTTAAAGCCCTAGTGTGAACGCAGCTTAAGACAGCGCCAATTCAGTCTATCATCAGATAATCAAACTATAATTTTGATTAAATATATTTTTTTGTAGCGTTTAAATTTATTTTTAGCATTTTCAATTAAACAATTGAAATACATAAGATTGTCTAATATTATGAATTCAATAATATGATTATGTGTTCAAGAAACAGGCCATAGTTTATATAAATTCATCTTTCTATTTCTTTTAATTAAACGTTTATTTACTGACCTGTAACAGAAGAGAGAGGACATTAGTTCTTCCGTGGATCTTATTATATATTACAAGATCTATGGCTCTTCTACGTCCGTTATTCAGACTGAGTAGGACATTAAACCACATTTCATTCATTTGGTTATGCTGATTGATTCAGTGAGTGGGGTGCAATGGGGGTGGGTTTTTTTTGTTGTAACGGGCTAAACCCCACGAGAATCTTTGAAAATGAAATTATGTTCAATATCACGTCAGCACGAACAATAGTGCACCAAAACTTGAAAAGCTAGGTAACAGGGTGACAAAATATTCACCCACAATAAATTTGTAATTTGTCTAGACTAATAATTATAGACACATTTATATATCGTAGAGACACCAAGTTACTAGCCTGGATATTGTTCTTCCTGAAATGTCGTTAAATTTAAAATTTAAAACTGATCTTCGTGCAACATTAAATTTTTGGTTGGCCTCCAAAATGTCTCCTTTAACGCATTCTCTCTCTGGACATAAAAATTTCTCCTAGAAATATAATAAAGGTTGTATCTATTTAAAGACTTGGCAGTTCTTGCTATAATAGTTGAAAAATAGATAACGTAAATAGTAAATGCTGAAAATTTCAGTCAAATTGCTCCACTCTAAACCGAGATATTAGCGATTGCATATTAAGTCTAGCATCGATCATCATTACTAAAGTCGGTATACGATAAAAAAACAAAAACTCGATTTTTCATTTTATTTTTCAATTATTTTATAAAATAAGTATTTTAATGCGCTAGCATCGAGGGTTGACTATGGTGTGGATACGTGAATGTCTCATTAATGATTTTTAGATAACTTTTCATGCCTGGAGAAAACCTGCATAAGGCAGATTTAGCTCTTGCATAATGTGTGTTTAATTATTATTAATGATAAAAATTACAAAAAAACTCTTTGTTTTATTAACTTGTAAGAATACATACAGTGATTTTCAGTCCCCTGTTTCTCGAAATCTTAACACAAGATGAAAACCAAATTTTAGTAGATACTTTAATTTTGATTAGATAAGCACTAAAATCAATCTAATATTATCCAATCAAATTACTAAAATTTGGATTTTATATTAGTTAAAATTTCGTGAAACAAGCCCCAGGTTTCAATGAATTTATTATTTTCCTATTTTTCTCCAGTACCGTTCGAATTCCATTTGTCCTACAAAAAGATACTTGATATCGGTAAAAACCTTTTCCCTAGTAAATTGAATTAGTATTTCAAATTGGTCAACTTAAGACGTACGAGTTGGGGTTGACCTTTAAATTATATTTATATTATTTTCAACGTTTGTTTATTGATTTTGATATTCACCGCACGGCATCCATTTCTACATTCGACAAGCCGCGTGATTCGCGCGAGACTTGGCGGGGTATTCATATTGAGGCTGCCTGTTGCGATGCTGGAATAACACGTCGTCTGCTAATTAGCTTATCGCGTGAAATTAAGAATTGACGGACAGCGGGGATAGTTGATCAATCTGAACTGCCCAGTGGTCAGCAAAACATTGGAAATTAATACTTTGTTTCTCTTTTCAAACCAACTCCAGTCAAACATGGCGCCGGGTTGAAGAAAAGACAAGTGTGTGACAGAAACGTGCAGCGATTTGAGATTCTGTTCGAAACGATATCCACCTATGCAAGGTCAAAGGTGAATCTGACTCCCGCCAAAATAAGACTTGTAATTAATATGAACAGAGCAGACGACTTGTCCACGTGATCTTATTTGGTTTAAATTAACTTGTCACTGGAATTATTCGCGATTAAGCAGACGGGGGGATTATCAAAATTCGAGAATCTTTATCAAGATGAAGTGTGATAAAAAGAAACGAAGTGGGCCACTTGTCAACTTCCCTGCTTGTAGTCTGTTTAATCTTAGAATAGATTATAGATGACATTTCCTTAGATTGAATTACACTGGAGAAAAAATGTCTGAAAGCATTGAGAACAGACAGCGAAATTTTAAAATTAGGGCTCAATTTGTGAAATAAACATTCTATCGCTAAACGTCACGTAATCTGTTGAATGAACGATCGGGTTAACGTCCCATTCGTCTGGTGTAAGCTCTAATAAAAGTCCATTCTGTTATTCCAAGAAAACGTTGGGTGTTTTATTTTTGCCGAAATATTTATGCTACGACGATACTAGGATGGTAATGAAATATAATTAATTTTAATATATGACAATATTATGATCTTAGATTTTTAAAATTATTTTATATGAAATAAAATAGTGTTTAACGGCTTACATTTTTGCATTGACTGGATTATTTTCTATTTAAATAAACATTTGTTTTATCATATGTATATCCATACAGTTAATTATATACGATGGACAGTGTTCAGTTTAATTATGTATAAACAAAATTATTGTAGATAAATAAAACTGAATTATTCTTTGGATTTGACATATAATCTCTGTTTATTCAACAGTTATATATTTTAGACAATAAATTGACTCCGCTCCTTGACTAGTGGAAAACATGCTAGAAATCAATCAGGTGCTGTGAAAATTAGTTATATTTGCTTTTTTATCTTATCTTTAACTGGATAAAAATTAAAAATCAATTAATGTTTTATTAATTTTTAAGAAATCACATTTAAAAGGAGTTGTCTCATGGATCCTCTCCCGTGTACACCCTGGCGTTCACGTCAAGGGTCCCCAGGCAATTAGGATTTGATTTAAGAGTAGAATGTAGCGCCGCTGTCCGGACAATATTTCCCTCATAGCACACTGTACGGCGTATGTCCTTCTTTATTAGCCAAGTCGGAGCAGAACCATAGTACTTTAAACCCCATTTTATTTCATTTCTCAAGGAGTCTTATTTTTAAAAAAATACTGATTTTGTTTTGTAAGCAGATTAACAACGCTCGTGTATTGCCCATAACACCGAATTCAATTTTCTTAAGAGTGTCTATAATTTGATCATATCCGTTCCCCTGTATGTCTTTTACTTAAAAAAATGTCTTGTGCCTATTCATACAATTTCCTAATGTCAAATATAAGAATGGTCTAATATTTAATATTATTTTACTTTCAGCTCAATGTTTGTTTAGCCTGATGTGAAAACACGGTGTGTGTGAAACCGATAACTTACTAAGAATTACAAAAAAAGATGGGCGAATATAATAGAATATTAGTGAAAAAATGTCGAAATGTACACACACGTGTGAAGCGGATTGACAGGAAAAAATGCACAAAGGGACGAGGGTATGATGGGCTAACTAGATATATGTATACATATGTATATTAGCAATGCTATAACTTATGACAGCAAGTGTTAACGATACTCCGACCTTTACGTAAATGTTATTTATTGGCAAGTCATCTCGAGTTACCCCCCTTCACCTTCTACGGGTGTTAAGAAATATGTTTTTAATAAATAAGATAAATAAACGGGAACCTGCCAGGATATGGCTGCAAAGACTCGCTAAATTAATGAAATAAAAACCTCATCTATTGTTCTTATCTAGTTACTCCTTTAAACTTGCTTCCTTCAGTTTCATTTCCTTTAAACCCCACTTTCCTTACCGCTTTAAACCCCACTTTCTTTACTCCTTTAAACCCCAGTGTCCTTACTCATTTAAATCCCACTTTTCTTACTCCTTTGAACCCAACATTCCTTACTCATTAAAACCCCCACGTTTCTTACTCCTTTGAACCCCACTTTCCTTACCCCTTTAAACCCCACTTTCCTTACTCCTTAAGGCCCCCAACTTTCCTTACCCGTTTAAATCCCACTTGCATTACTCCTTTAAACCCCACTTTTCTTTCCCCTTTAAACCCCACTTTCCTTACTTGTTAAACCCCACGTTCCTTATTCCCTTAAGCCTCATTTCTTTACTCCTTTAAACCCCACTGTTTTTACTCATTTAAGCCCCTTTGTCTTGACTCCTTTAAACCCCACTTTCCTTACTCCTTTAAACTTTTCTTACTCCTTTAAGCCCCATTGTCTTCACTCCTTTAAACCCCATTTTCCTTACTCCTTTAAACCCCACTATCCTTACTCTTTTAAACCCCACTGTCCTTACTCCGTTCAGCTTCACGTTCCTTACTTCTTTAAACTTACCCACTTTCCTTACTTCTTGAAGCCCAATTGTCCTTACTCCTTTAAATATCCGCTTTTACTTCATTAAACCCCCGTGCTTACTGTTTCTTTATTCCTCTCAACCCTACTTCTTTATATCCCATTTTCCTTACTCCCTTTTATCCATCTTCACTTATTCCCGTATACCCCACTTTACGTAGTCCTTTAAACCTTAACACACGATTAATTTAATATGTAATTTAGATATCAAGATCACAGAGGTGAAATGTTATGCACTGATTCAATTGATAATAATGAATGAATGAATGAAATGGGGTTTAACGTCCTACTGTTATGCACTTAACCTGAGCTAATTGAAGACGGGCTTACGCCATACAGTGTGCTATGAGGGAAATTTTGCCCGGGCAGCGGCGCTACGGCCTACTCTTATATCGAATTCCAACTGCCAAGGGATCTTTTACGTGCACTCCAAGGTGTACACGGGACCTCGGTTTTTCGTCCCATCCGAACGACTAGGCAGCTGTCCTTGTCAGGCCCTCCTTCTGTATCACTGACAAGGGTAAATTGATAATAAAGTATACACACCATATTCATGAATATTATAAGTTATAGTTTATAAAATAATTTTATACATCCTTCAAATATTAAACTGTCGTTTTTAACGTAATTGAAATAATATAAGTCCTTTGGAAGGGACGAAAAGGGGTGATTGGTTGTCAAGTGAGTGTAAAATATACCTTGGCAGTTGGAAGTTATCACCATAAAAATGTAGGCCCGAGGCATGTTAGTCTCAATTTGACCTTATCATGCTATCGACGAGATGTTAAACCCAATTCCAGCTAATTGAAAATAAATTAATTTATCAAAATTTAATATAATTGATTACAAGTAATTATTACAAATAATGGCAGTGTAATTTAGTACAAATAACATCATTATTACAGATAACGTTATTATTGCAAAGAATGTAATTATTACAAAGAACGTAATAATTAAAAATAATGTAATAATTGCAAATAACGTTATAATTGCAGAATAACGTAATTTGTTACATAACAACGTAATTTGTTACATAATAACGTAATCTCTTACAATAACGTAATTTGTAAAAAAAAAGTTGTTGATTATTACAAATAACCTAAGTTGCATATAATGTAATTTATTATTTAATCAAAAACAATATATTTTTTTAAATATCATTACAATAACTCTAACATATTAAAGAGAATGCCGATTATGACAAATATTGTAACCTTCTTTAGACCATAAGACCTGTGATCTATGCAAACCACAGGTTCGATCCCGGATATTACGTGGCAGTATACAGGGTCGTCTCCCAAGAGTAGCCTAATGGTTTTCGACGTTCCTGCCAGCGTCTAGGGACCGATTCTTGCAAGAAATATTGCTCTTTATTGAAATGCAATTTTATAATAGCCTATTACTGTCGAAATGGGGTCTTTGTAAATGCATATCTTTAAAATTCTAAATTTCTAAATTATACAACACAAAATGACTGTTACCCTTTTGTTATTGTCCATCCTAGTAAACCACCTGGAACAACTTTATTCCAGTAAAACAATCGCTAGATTTTTACCTCGCCAGTTTTTAAAATGCAGAATTTTCTCGTGTCCGCTTTCGCAAAGTCTATTGGGAATATTGTTTTATAATATCCGCAAACCAACAATCGCTACTATTTTTATATAATTATATTTGATAATGACCATAATATATTATTAAAAAATAAATCTAAATTCATTGGTATTAAACCACACTTGACTTTACAGATTCCAAAACTCATGAGAACCAACTGCACTCACTCCATTTTCTCTAGAATAGATTTTTATATATTTAACACACGCGTTGCCTCTCTGATAATTACCCATCTCTATTATTATGGAAATAAATCTAGATCCATTGATGTTAAAACACACTAGCGATTACAGATTTTAAATCTTTTAAGAGATAGCAATCACTTCATTTTCTCTAGAATACATTTTCATTTTAACACACGAGTTGTCTCCTATATCTGATCATAACCAAAATGTAATATTAAAAAATAAATTTAGATTCATCGGTATATTATATTAAAACATACTAGACTTTTAGACTGTATTCCTCTTAACATGTAAGATACAACAATTACTACCATTTTCTCTCGAATACGTCTCGTCTTAATTAGCCCAGTTGGAGCAGAACAGTAGGACGTTAAACCCCATTTCTCGAATACGTATATTATAATTTTATATAATTAATACGCGCACTATCTTATATTTGATAATTGCTAAACTACAATATTTTTAGAACCTGTATTCAAAAAGTAACACATGCTGTGTTCACACTAGCCTTTTAATGCGCATCGAATGCGCATTAAAGCCTTAAGTCGCTAAAACGCGTCACACTCAATGCGCATTAAACCAAAACTAAGCCGATTTAGCGAAACCGCATTTCTAATGCGCATTGGCTGAAGCGATATAACTGACGCGCATTACAGCGTTGAGATCGAACAGCGCTTGCGCAGTGCATTACTTCCGTTTTATCGCATGAAGAAAGCTGTTAATGCGCATTGAGTGTGACGTGTTTTAATGCGAATCGAAAGCGGTTTAATTTGTAGTGTGACGCCACCCGTGGTAACGAAAGCGCCTTCCGTAGGGCGTTTTACGGAAAGCGCTTTGAAAGCGCATTAGGTGTGAACGTAGCAATAGTTATATGTTTCCAATCGCTAAATACCACTAAAGGATTTTAACCTGTATTGGATATTGAACATACTGACTGGGATATCACCTAGGTGGAAGCGGACATTAAATAAAGCTATTTTACACACAGTTCAGGGAGAATAATTATAAGATGTTATACTTCATGAAGTTTAACCAAGGAATTATAAATATGATTATTATTATTATTAATTGAGGATAATATTATACTATAAATAACCCCAACCTCACCTTAAAAGAGTTCCAAATTATAGTTAAAGTTTCTTAACATCATAAATAACCCCAGGCTCAACTAAATGGCTATCAAAGATATTTTGTAGGCCTAATTAAAATCTCTGAAAGATAAAATGAAATGGAGTTTAAAGTCCTACTGTTAGAAAACCAGGTGTACGTATGAAATTCATATAAAACTAGTATAATGACAATGTGTAACTTTAAACTAAAATGAAATGGGGTTTAACGTCTTAGTTGTCTGCACCGATCGGGCTAATGGATACATGCATACGCCATGGTTTGATATGGAATAAAATGAAATGGGGTTTAACGCCATACTGTTCTGTTCCGACAGGGCTAATGGAGACGACCATACGTCATACAGTTTGCTATGAGGGAAATGTTTGTTCCGACAGCGGCGCTACGGCTTACTCTTGCATCGGCTCCCAACTACCAAGGGATCATTTACGTGCACGCCAATGTGTACACGGGACCTCGGAATCTTTTGAAAGTGAATGCTGAATCTCCAAGGGGAATATCATTCCAAAAATTGTTCAATTCAGTTGGGTATTAGAGAGATCTGCTGAAAAGGAGGGTTTTGATTGAAACTTGCCGACAAACTGTAACCTTCGCAAAAATCTTTTGATTGGCATTTTCTTAATCCGACTAAATCCAAGACGGGCGGGGGAGTAGGGGATTACAAGATATTTTATATCGTATTCTTTTCAAATGAATTTCGAATACATTTAAGCATGGATTCAGTGTTAGAAAACTTGATTCTTTTTCTGAACGCCCAAAAATTATGTTATATCCAAAGAATGATTATTTTAACTCATGACGTCAACTGACAGACTTTCGCTTTTATGGAGACAACTCACGCCAAGACGGGTCGAATTGTTTCGTCCTTCGTGTATAAATCATTCACTGTTTTGTTCTTCATCTTGAGTGGGGGGTTGGGATGGCCTAGTGGTCTAGAGTTCCGCGCTTAGACCTCTAGCTGGCCGACCACCTCTGGCTTACGGCTGTGGTTTCGAGCCCTAGTGTGAGCGTATGTGGCATGAAGATAGGGGAGCCTTCTCAATCTCAACCTCGTGGGACCCCTACGCGCAAGCGAATTATTGAAATGAAAATTGAAAACCATACGTTAGTCCCGAAATGACCTAGTTGTGTTGAGTGGACGTTAAACCCCATCTCTCTCTCTCTCTCTCTCTCTCTCATCTTGAGAATCAACTCAGTGAATAGTTACGACTAAACTGGTCCCCCGATTCACTTGAAAACACAAACACATGGATTTCGAGACAGAAACTCGAACATTGTAAGCAACAAGGGAACCTCTCAACAATGACAGCCCAAGTTATACTAATTGCAAGCTAGATGCATTGCGTAAAATTTAGATTAAAGACCTGAACGTTCTTACTATTAATATACATGTAGTTTAAAAACAGATAATGCAAAATGAATGTATTGGAAATTTTATTCAGATTACTTTATTCTGAGAATAGTTATCAATGGTTATAGTTTGGATAAAATGTGTGCATTGGTTGAACCTACCCTACTGGTCTTAGACCCCCCCCCCCTTTTTTTTAGTTCAATCATAAAATGACCGAACCGTTCTAATCTACTTCAAATCGGAGGCATCCGATGACACGGGGAGTTGATTAAGGTCTTGTGATGATTGAATTCAAAAAAGGGAGAGGGAGGCTAAGTCCAGGCCCAAATAAAAAAAAAATCAAGTACGAACAATCCAAACCATTAGACAAAATTCGAAGTCCTGTAATCTAGCAAAATAGTGTAATCAGCATAATATCGACTGTTCACCGTGTACAAAATACACGACAAACAGAAATACCTGCAATAGGCAGATTTAGCTCTTATATAATGGATGTTTAATTGGGCTGCAAAATCTAACATAGATTCTGGTTATACTTTCTGGTCAATGCAATTATACATGTCACAGGAATAACCACCTGTCAGTTTGGGGAGATGCTGCGTTAACTAAAATCTGACTTGTACCCACAGTGTGTATACCGCCATGTAGGTTATTTCCCCAAAATCCCTTATAATTTAATATGGATTATGAAAGCCGAAGGTCTAATTTTTGGAGAAAAATAAACCCCACTTAGTTCTTAGTAATGCTTACGTCGAAGACGACATCAATTTGAAAGTGATCACCCACATAATTAATTTCTGCGTTTTCCACAAATATTGCTCACAGATGAAGATATTTGTTCACATGTTAAATTTTTGTGTACTGATCCTCGTGTAGAAATTAAACTGGTCATATAGATTGGTCTTTCACGGACTGGTCACTGGTTCTTCGGTTTACACAAAACAACAAACTGGGAAATAAAATGAAATAGGGTTTAACGTCATATTGACAGACTAGGAGCCACACGAGGACCTTAATCGCGAAAAAAAACCAATAAAAAAAAGAAGAGAAAAATCCAAACAAAAGCAACTAATGAAACGAAGATAAAATTATCAGAACGGACATCTTTTGGTGGTCTGTTCAGCTGGTCAAGTTGTCGTTTAGCCATTATTATACAGATCATCTAAATAACGAATCGTATAGAATCTAATGTACCTTTAATAGATGAATGGGGCCTAACGTCAACTTTCCTATACATGGATAATTTTAATAATAAAATAGTAAATTTTTAGATTATTACTGTTATTATTTATGACGGCTTTTACAAATTTTGCTTAAGAAGTTTGCTCCGAAATTCGAAATGGAAAAGTTTCAGATATTTTAGTTTATGACAATATCGGCATCATTTAATTAGAAGAAGATTAAGCCAAATTAAAATGAACTTCTGATCCAGTTCAGGATACAACTTGGAATTCATGATTTAATTCATATTCTTGAATAATTTGTCAGGAAAAATTTAAGAAAGGGCATTGTTTATTTGTTGATTGTTTTGGTAATTGTGTTTCTGAACGGCCATGAGGTCTCGTCTAGAGCTGTCTGTATTATGAAGGCACGGAGAAACATACTCAAGATTTCTCACCATTATCAACAGCACAACAGACATGGAATGAATTACTCGGGCTCAGCATGACGGCTCATGAATATTAATGAGACAAGGGGGCGGAGTCAAAGATGTCTGCCGTACCGCCCGGAATGATACCGACAGCGTTAACTTATGGAATTGGATACAGATAAGTAGTTTGGAATAGTTCTTTAAGAATATTAACTTATTAAGACGGGGGAAGCGAATTATCGTGTAAACAGTTGCTGATTAGAGTATTTGGCGCGAGAACAGAAAATATGACGTCTGCAACGGGTCTCGTGAAGTCTGCTCGTGTTTTTGATGGATACTCTTCACTCACCAACCTAAGTATGGAAAATGGGGGTGATGATTTTTTATCGAGTTCTGGTCGTTTAGCGGATTCTAAAGTGTCGAACTATAACCAGCATTCGATTGATGGAATTTTAGGCACCAAAAGACATCCTGACATTGAAAAAGGTAAGTTAGCACCATTTCTAACGCTTTTAGTTCCTGAAAGTCGTAGACTCGATTTTATATTCAAAACACGCGTATATAAAGGATTGGTTGACCTAATCCACTTTTGAAGGAACAAAACCATTCATTTTCATTTATGGATATCAAACAAATACAGAAGTATGTTTGATCAAAATTGTTAATTGTATTTGGTGAGGAATTGTCTTAAAAGAAGTGGGTACAGACGTCAACCAACATGGAATATTCTTGTTAAAAACAGTCCTAATTTTTACGATAAAAGGTCAAATTGTCACATTTTCTAAAACATTGTTCAAAAGCTAAATGTCGCAATGGAGGAACCGTTTCATTCAATCGGCTAGGGAGGGATTTCATTTTAAACTTTTATTGTTGTTAACCGTAATAAATGTGGTGGACCGAATGCGATCTTTGAATGTCGTTTCACTGATCAAATTCTTTGTATATTTGTGAATGACTGAGAATCTGTTGGTATTCACGGTTACATTTCAGAACTTTATTCGCTGGTCTCATGCCGTGTTTGTTGCGATTCGATTATTGTCGGAGAAGTTTCTCGGGTTTTTCATATAAATTCTAAATGTTCGTCTTTTCTCTAAGGCATTAATTTGTTCGTTATTGTGTACACGAGGAAGACTGGTCTTTGACTGCTCTTGCTTGAAAACAAAATAAAAACAGAGGACATGAAGTCTTGGCAATTGTTGATTTTCTTGTATTTTGAAATAGATTTTATAAAAAGAGAATCTTATACAAATAACACGTCTAATGAAAAATCCGTCTTTTCAAATACTATTTAAAGCGACAATAAATGTATTCAATCCACACTATATTGTAACTTTTAATGCCTTCTAATCATATAAATTATTGAAAAGGCTATATATATCTAGAAATTCTAAGAGTCTGGTTCCTTTTTTTCATTTTTTGGCAATAACGTCGTTTGTGTATTTCTCTATAACTCCCATGTACTGTAAACAACCTGTATTTTGGTTACCAAATAATTAAAAAAAGAGAGTTTTCAAACATTAAATTTGAGAAATATATCTTAGTTTAAACAATATTTTATTCAATAAACTGAAATGGATTGAACAACAAACAAAGGCCTATACAAATTTTGCTGATAAACTTATAATTGTGTTTTGAATGCCAACTGTTTGGTTGCCAACTAATTTAGGAATTAGATTTTTAAACTTTATATTTGAGATTTGTGCGAGTTTGTATGCTTTTAAAATCTTGCTGATATACATATTGTATTATTGTGTTTTAAATGCTATTTTGATTGCCAACTAATTTAAGAATTATAGTTTTTAAAGCAAATTTTTACGAAATGGGTTAGTTTGTATGATTCCATGCAGACGCCGATGGACTTGATAAATTAATAACACAGTTTCTACTTTAATTAATTCTAAAACGTTCATCATAATAATTGATATTTTTGTGTTCTGTGAACCCTAAACAACGGCTCCAAACTTTCTTTTTGTTTTAATAAAACAATTAACATTTTCATTTTATTTTCAAATTAGGGATAAACAATATTAAATTGTGAATTAAAAACAAACTCAATCACGCCTGTTTTGTAATTATCCCAAAAAATATAAAACAATTGAATATTTTTGGGATATTTTAAAATTATTTTATATGAGTAGATGTCAAGAATGTCAAATTTAATTTTGTAAACCAAAAATAAACAGAGTTTTATAAAAAAAAAAAATAAAATCACCTGTAATATTTAAATACACAAATCGATATTATTAAATATATCCCAGAAAGCTGGTCATTTAAAATCGATGGTCTAAGGTGACACCCAGCCCCGAGTTCACAAAACATTCTCAGACTTTCAAGCGCTGTTTATGAGAAAAATCTTTGATCCAGAAACACAGAACTAGCACAGCATATAGTTTCTTAGTGATGTTTTTGATACATTAAAACAGCAAAGGTTTTATAAAGGGCTATATTTTAGCTAAAATAAGGCGAACAATTTTAATTTTATGTAAATTCTTATCTTAAGCCTAAGTAAGTTTTGTGAACCCGGGGCCTGAAAATTAAACTCTTTTATTGACTAATTGTTCAGATAACTAAACAATATCAAAATAATAACGAATGACCGGAAGATAAAGACACAAAAAGGACTGGATAATATTTATATTATGATATTGTTTGACTTTTTCAATTGTCACGGAATACCCCTGGTGGTGTTGACGTGCCATTACACATCACTCCAATCTTTTATTTACCAGTTCAATAAATGATTACCGCCCCCCCCCCCACCCTGCATGATCTGCGATCATGATCAGTGAAAATTACTAGATAAGTATGAGTAAAACATTTCAATATGTCACCAGGAAAAAGCCTAATATAGTATAATACAATTATAATTGTGTGTCATATTTAAAATGGGGCCATAAACAATTCTGTTGACAACAATAAAACAAGTGTGATGTATATGTTATTAACCCGTAAAAATCAAATAAGATATATACACAGAAAATTATCTTTTGGTAAATATTAAAAAATGTGTACTGGAAAGTTATTTAGACAAAATATTAAATAGAAATTATTTGATTGTAAAACAATTACTTATACTGACAAGGGAATACACTTTGATTATATTTAAATATAATTAATCTCCTTCCGTACAATAGAACACAGCAGGTTTGATGGGGTATTTTAATAAGTCAAGTGAGGATCCAATTAGATTTGTATTGAATTAATCCGAAGTGTGGCCTAAATACTAAATTAAAATATATACAGCTGTGATTGTCATGTTCGAGACAGCGCAGACTTGGACCTTAGAAACAAGGTAACACCTTTGCTATGTTTTTTGTTGTTGATTTGGGAGACCAAATATTATTGTTTTATTCGTTGCAGCCACTCCATAGGATTTCATTGTTTATCCCGAATTTCAATCTCGGTTTTTGGCCGAGAAAGTTCTTCGGGAATTTTCAGCTTGTTCCCCCTTATTTATCAATGGTTAACAATGCTGGGGGAGGGGGGGGGGGGTAGCAAGGAGCAGTCGACATGTCGTTCGGGTGTCCGGGCAGAATATCTGTAATACCAAATTGCATTTCCACCTTTATTAACCGATTTGTTGAAAAAAGTAGGACGTTAAACCCCATTTTGATGTATTTATTGTTAGTCAATCGTTAGGAGCTAGGCTTGTTATTAGGTAATATAAATTATCATATTGTGTATAATATGTTAAATATACATATCTTTATCAATATTAAATAAATATTATGTATACTGTTATCAGTAATTATATCCATAATTTATTGATATTAATGATAAAAAAAACTTATCATAATTTCCCTATTATTATTTATTTTGTAAGAAATTTAATTGTAATTTTAAAGTAACCAATTAATAATATTTGATAATGATTTCTTTTTCATTTATAAGGCACTAAAAATCCATGGCAGCTTAGAGCTAATCGAAAGCGAAAACTTAACAAATAAAATTTATATCTTCTGTCATAGGGTTTGTTAAGTATTGTCTGTTATATTGAATTTAACTAAGCTAGAACACCCGATACCACCCGATTTCATCTATGTAGGATTTAGGGAATGACACCCACTGATTGTCATTCGCATCTTGTCGGACAATATTTAATTTTCCACAGTTAAATCATCTCAGAAATGGACTCAAATTGATTATTTATCCCTTGACTTTACCATTTTATTTGTAGCCAGCCATATAAAACATTATATATTTTATGTTTTTAACCTTAAAAATATTTTATAATTTGAACTATTTTATAATTAATCATTTAAATATCCTAATAAATATTTTTAAATTTTGTAATAAGCATTATGTGCTGCCGTATCAAATGAAATGGTGTTAAACGTCCCACTGTTGTGATCGACCCCCCCCCCCCCCACTGCTAAAGACCCCTTCACGCAAGCGAATTATTGACATAAAATTGAACCATATGTTAGTTAGTCCTGAAATGTGTCGAGTAGAATGTAAACCCTATTTCTCTCTTTTTACATGTAAATATATATCCTGAGATTAGTAAATTTAGTATTAAAATATTACTGAAATAAATTACATACAAATGTATTTTAATAGTATTACCTACACGGAGCAAGGTACCACACAGGCACCAACTTCATGTTTAACTTTAGAATTATGGAAAACAGAGAGCAATAAACCTGACTTTTTATGAGACCCCTGCGAGGTGTGAGGCCCTTAAATCTTGCTTGTGTAGATTAATTTAAACAACATTTTGAAAAGGATTGAACAACTGACAAGGCCTATGTACGTAGTTTTTTCCTAGCCGTATAGGAAACGAGGCCCCAGCGATTTTGTTCGGCCCTTAACTCTTGCTGTGTAGATTAATTTAAACAACACTTTGAAAAGGATTGAACAACAGGCAAGGCCTATATATACATATAAGTTATTTCCTAGCCTTATAGTTTTGTATTTACTTTTTGTATTTTATTTTCCCAAGAGACATACCAAACATGACAATAGAGGTGATAATATAATGTTACATTATAATAAGATGAGAAAGTTTTGATGAGAGAGAAGGTAATGATGTCATGAATGACCAGCCTCTTGGGGATAACCCATAAAAACCTGTTTAAATTAAAACTAGTTTCCGACAACATATAATATATAAAGCTAACAGAAGCCATGAATACCGGTAAATACAGTTAATATATTATAGTCACGAATATCATAAAAATATGAATTTTTAAAAATTCCTACAACCGAGTTTAAATGTCAGTCCAAGAAATCAACGCTGGTTTCGAAAGCCTCTTAGAATTCCTCACATCTCAGCATATGTATGGCATTGTTTTCCCGCTCTCTTGATATTTGACGAGCAGATCAGTTTATTTACAAACCACGTGTTGAATTATTCGCTTATTAATAAATAATAATAGAAATGTAAACAGAAGTTTTTCCATATTGGATTCTAGAGTTGGTTAGATGATTACTACAGTTTGTGTTTTATCGGCGTTTTTATTCACATCAAAGGCGGCGTTTATTGAGTAATTGGTTTTATTTACCTGCGTAATTCGTTTCTTTGACAGAAATTCGTTTCGTGGAATTCTTCTTATTCACTGTAGATTGAGAATAATTCCTTTGGTATTTATTACGTAAATAGAGAGAGAGATAGAGAGCGAGAGACAGAAAGAGAGGGAGAGAGAGAGAGATGTGGTTTAATATTCACTCGACACAAACTAGGTTATTTCGGAACTAAAATATGGTTCAATTTTATTTTAATAATACGCTTGTGAGTGGGGTCTTTAGCAGTGGGAGGAAACTGGAGGACACGAAGTAAACCCACGAAAACAGGCGACCCTAATCCTTGTCACGTACAACAGGGGATCGAAACCACGCTAGTTGACTCAATAACAGACCTTATGACACAGCACACACGCGCAAGAAATGGAGTACATGTGTAAATTTCGGACTAACTTACGGCTGTTTGTAATTACTATATATATACGTGAAATACGAGATAGGAGAATTTTACCCGGGTAGCAGCATTTCCACCTTTTAATCTCTGTTCTTTGACTCACTCGGCAATATAATTATACATTAATGAAAGTGGATCTCGAATATTTGTCTACCCGAAGGACTAGACTATATCATGTAACTCATATAAACCAAATCTGTTGATTAGAATGAAAATTAAGGAATGAATGCGGGTGTTAATAGTCAATTCACATTTCAACAGATCATCTCTTTTCATCAATGAACATAAAATTTTAATAGTCACAAAGATGAACATGAAATGAAATGGGGTTTAACGTCCTACTTTTCCGAACCGACTCGGGTAACGAAGACCTTATACGTAAGCAATATAAAATAGATCTATATTTCGTATATCTATATATATAGTTCAAAATAAAAACTGCTTGCACTATGAAATGTATTCAGCCTTCTCGAATCAACCAATTTTATTTATTGGGGTCAAAATTTAAATTAATTTTCTTTATGAAATAATTTAAATTCTGGAACACCTGAGACTTCCAAACGCCACTATCCGGGCAAAAATCGCTCGAGACCCGGGGCCCGGAATTGTTTAAGTAGACATAGAAAGTGCCAGTGGTGTTAGTCTCAAAATTACGGAAGTATTTCCAATCTTCTATTATACGGACGTTACACCCCATTTCGTTTAGAATTGCTTCTATAACACGGACGTTAAACCTCATTTCATTAAATCTGTTCTAAAATACGGACGTTGTGAACCCCATTTCGTTTAATCTGTTCTATAATTCAGACGTTAAACCTCATTTCATTAAATCTGTTCTAAAATACGGACGTTATAAACCTCATTTCTTTAAATCTGTTCTAAAATATGGACGTTATGAACCCCATTTCGTTTAATCTGTTCTATAATTCGGACGTTAAACCTCATTTCGTTTAATTGCTTCTATAACACGGACGTTAAACCTCATTTCATTAAATCTGTTCTAAAATACGGACGTTGTGAACCCCATTTCGTTTAAACTGTTCTCTAATTCGGACGTTAAACCTCATTTCATTTCATCTGTTCTATAACACGGACGTTAAACCTCATTTCATTTCATCTGTTCTATAACACGGACGTTAAACCCTATTTCGTTTAATCTGTTCTAAAATACGGACGTTGTGAACCCCATTTCGTTTAAACTGTTCTATAATTCAGACGCTAAACCTCATTTTATTAAATCTGTTCTAAAATACGGACGTTATGAACCCCATTTCGTTTAATCTGTTCTATAATTCGGACGTTAAACCTCATTTCATTTCATCTGTTCTATAATACGGACATTAAACCCTATTTTATTTCTTCTATACTACATTAAACGCACATCACTAGAATTTATACATTATTTTTAAAACTAAATTTGAGCCCAGTTTTTCAACTCGGTTTGTATCTATCTGAGGGTAATTATTTTTGTTTTAAATAAAAAACACGTTTTACAGAAATCTATCTTACAATATTTACAAGAGAACGTCAAAATATCGTGCTTAAAAGGATTATAAAAGATGGCTGCCCGCTGAGTATGTTTTGGAGTGGATTTCTCGTCAGTTTTACAACCGAATATGAGACCAAATCATTTCTTTAAAACCTATGAGTGAAAATGAAACTCTACGGTCAACTGTTTCAAGTCATCTTCCAAGGAAACATCGCCCACATTTTAATTTTGGTTTGTGTTTTATGAATTTAATATTTTTAAAAAATTTGATAAATTGTGATTGGCTAAGCACTGAAATCAATCTAATATTATCCAATCAAATTACTAATTTGGATTTATCTTAGTTAAAATTTCGTGAAACCGGCCCAGATCTTCTGATTCAACGCGTACATGCTAGTCCCCTAACTGTAAACCCTCGTCCAGTATTAAATAGCGACTATTTCCTAGCCCCTCTCGTATACACTCTCACCCCTTACCCATCCCGAACAACACCGATACAAATGGAAGCCTTCATCAATTGAGTACTTAACATAATATTACACAAACGTTTTATCCTAATGTTGCTTTAATAGTGTGACTTTACCTTCTTATCCAAAAATAAATTTTGCCTCAAACTTCAGAAACAAGTGCCTTTGATTGTAAAATTCCTATTCCACTTACGTAAATAAAATTTGGCCCGAAATCTTGAAATGCATGTATTTCAACACGGAATATCATTTTATGTATTGAGTAATGAAATAATTTCTACATCTGTGGTTTCTTTCATCTTCATAGTATTTTATCTGGCTGTCTGGCTCGAGTCTATTAACTACTCCACTCGCCATGGCTTTGATGTAAAGGAGATGAGATCGCTCACTTTATAATGGCCTGGCACTTAAACTATAAGTGTTATTATGTAACCAATAGTAACCTCTCGAACACCCTAACTACTTTCAATTATTGGTTATTTACATTAACACCTTTGTAGACTAAATCTTGCAATAGGCCAATCAGTCAATGAGCTGAGGCTATTTGCCCGAATATTTCTTGGTCATACTGCATTGGCCGAGAAGGTTCATCGGGATTTCCCGACGTGGTTTCCCCTTGTCAGTGGTGCAGGTTGGAGGGCCTGACAAACACAGCTGTCTAGTCGTTCGGATGCGACGAAAAAAATGAGGTCCTGTGACAGTTGGGTCTCGATATAAGAGTAGGCCATAGCGCCCGCTGTCCGGGTAAAATATCCCTCCATGGCACACTGTATGGCGTATGTCCGTCTTCATTAGTCCAGTCGGGACAGAACAGTAGGACGTTAAACCCCATTTCATTTCATGTTATTTCTTTTGACCATGTATTTGTTATTATATTGTTCTTAATGCTGGATGGAATTGAATCACTTTTAAACTAATATTTTCATAATATAGTTTACAAAAGATTTTGCCATCCTTCAAATCAGTTGACTGATTAAATGCGATGTCCCATCTGTAATAGTTCTTCATAATATTAACTTTCAAAATGGTCTGGTTGTATCTAGAAAGTTTTTTAAAAATTGAATCATTATCTATTTATTGTTAATGGACAGAAATAGCCATTTGCTTTAAGATTGGCGTGAAATTTGAACATGATCCGCCACGTTTAAATATTCTAGTTGCGCCTACAACGTTATAGAAAATTGGGGGTATCTATGTTATCTACATATTGCTATAAGACAGATGCGTCATCACCTTTAACTAAGGTTAAATTTTAAATCTGGACATGATCCCCACAGGTAGACATGCCGGTTAAGTCTTCAGTCCTAACTTTTTATTTCACAGAATATTATTATACAGGGATGATGAACATGCCGTTGTGCTTGTTAACGCTGACCATTGACCCTCGTTCCCCCGGGGGATCGTTTAGTTCCACTTGAATTCACCGCTTACCCCAGGGAGACAACTCTACGCTAAATGTTTGCTGTAAGTATTCCTGGGAGAACGAGGATTCTGTCAAACTATACCCACTCTCTGTAGAGTTGTCGATAGAGTGTTTATCAAAATGTAATTTGAGACTGAAAATGATAGAAATGATTGTCCGTGACGGATTGATGTTGTGTGCGACGCGGGAAAACACCGAGTACCACTTCCCATTATGAGAGAGAGAGAGAGAGAGAGAGAGAAATGGGTTTTCAACGTCCAATCGACACAAACTAGGTCATTTCGGGACTAAACAGTATTTTAAGATTTTTTTGGTCAGTATTCATGCAACCTTATTCTCCCGTTTTCTGTGTATTAAAGGGTGTATCTACTCTTGGAAAATGTATCTAATTGTTCTATGGGCTTGTATCATTGATACAATATGGTAGATTAGATAAAGAGCTGGCAGTTCGCACTATAATAGTAAAAAACTAGATAATGTAATAATTGTATAATAATTTTTAGTCCTCAACGAATGGAATCGCCGTATTCTTCAAACATTTTAGATTTATGTTTTTGTTGCCAAGCGTATTGGATATTGTGTAAAACAAAATCAGCCATTTTATATGTCCAAAAACGAATTGCTGTAATTATGTTTAAGAGATTGGTGAATCAAGGTAATTTTAATTAGTGACGTAATTAAATCAATGGCTTAATAATTACATTTCCCGCCTTTTTGTATTTACACTCACACCTGTGGTACTTGAAATACTTCATAATTTGATTGATTTTCTGTATTTATTACAGCGGTGTAATTAAACTCGATAGTCGGATATTAAACGTCAGACGTGACGTAGGAGTGACGTATTATTCTAAGTCTGGGACTGTACAGGGCAGTGGACGCTTACGACTGTCGCGGATACGTTCACTTGATTTTATATAAATATTGTATTCGAAATAAAGAGTTTTAGGAAAGAAAACTAGGTTTTTGCGAGTACTTTCCGCTTTATTAAGCTTCTTCAGCCAAATATAATATTGTATATTTATATAGTGTCGGTTCTATCCACAAGCGCATGTTCAAGGCACCGCCCCTGTACACTTTAGACTATTACTCTCTAGTTTGTGTGTCTTGTTGGTTCTGTATATAGTGTAGTGCGATCCTCCTGCACTTACTATTAGAACAGTACACTCAGCCTGCTATTGCGCCTCCATACTCGCCCAGTTCGTCATGGGATTTGTATTTTGTCAGGCGACGACCTACAGTCTGAAAACCTTGCACCCTAAAACAAAAAAACCCCAACATATATATTCAAAGATATGTCCAAAATATTGTGAGAGGGGTTCATTAGTCCACCGATATACGAAATACTATAAATATGACTTTAGCCCAGACCGTTTCAGTGTATTATTGTTTGTTTTACTCCTTTTTAAATTTAAAAAACAAACAAACAAAAATAGAATTTAGGGACCCGTTTTACGAAGAGTACCTACACCGGTTGACAAGTAAAAGGCTTAATTTATATAAGTCTTCTTTTTTTGTGTAATGACAACCACAGCTACTCATATTGTACACCAACATTGAAGAACATTATCCAGACTGACTGACTTTCATCGAAACGTTTCCACAATATTCTTTCAGAAAATAACCCAGTCGGAGCAGTACATGTAAAACGTTTAAACCCATTTCATTTCATTTCCGTTCCTTTCAGAAAACACCCCTCTGGATGAAACTGCCTCCTGGAATAGCTTCCCGAAAACACCTACACTGTACCTTAAAAAAATTGGACGTGGACTTATTTATGTACATATACCTCACGATCCTCATCTGTTCTTTTTTATCCGTCTGAATAAAACTGCCTCCTTGAATAGCTTCCTGAAAACACCTTCCAGAATAAGTGGGCATGGACATATTTAATGTACCTTGGAATAGCCCCCCCCCATCCCCAATTGGGCGTGGTTTTACTTATGTACCACATGCCCCTCATCTGTTGTATTTTTTTTGTAGATATGGATGATTCGTCTGATTCTAAGAGTTTATTAAATGGTGACGGGGATAGTTTGAAACTAGACAACATGTCAGGTGACCGGGATGACTTAAAATGTGAGTCCAGTGACACAGAAAAGGGTGGCGACGATAAAAGTTTATCAGAGGATGACTTGGACGCTAAGAGAAAAAAGCGCCGAAATCGGACAACGTTTACAAGTTTCCAGTTAGAAGAAATGGAGAGAGTTTTTCAGAAAACACATTATCCCGATGTATATGCTCGTGAACAGCTCGCGCTAAGGTGTAATTTAACAGAGGCTAGAGTACAGGTCAGTAAAAATTCAAACATTTTTCTTTTCATTTAGCCACCAATCATAATTTTATATATTCTGCATGCACACAGAGTACTATCTACTTCAAGAACAGATCTCTGCCCTGAATAGTGGCCATGTCTATGGTCTATTTTCTGTCTTGTCCGCAGGTTTATCTTGTAGATGTTTTTTTGTTTGTTTTGCGTGTAGTGCAGTCCTCCTGCATTTACTATTAGTATGTAATGCGAGCCTATACCGGTTCACATCTGCTATACACACAAAAAAGAGACTACTAAACCTTTTCAATTTCGCGAAATAAACTTAGTGTTTTTGACTAAAATCTACGATTTGGGTCTTAAAATGTCGGTCAACTATCTTAGTGTCTGCAGACAGACAGACAATGTAAGCTTAGTATGACGTACTTTTTGGGATAAAGAAACTGATTCCATACACTTCTTGTTTTTCTTGGGACCGACACCCTGTAAGAATAGCCTAAGGCACTATCAAAATTGGCATCCTTGTTATTTAGACAATTGCGCATCGATTGATTTTCGATGTTTAATATGCCGTCATAAAATTACAATATGGCGGTGATGATGTCATGGTCGGTTCCTGATTCATACAGTAGGCCCGTACTAGTTTCTGTTGACAGAATTCACACCAATAATCTTTCAGCATGCCTCAACACTTTTCAATATTTTCACACATAATTCAGCACAGAAGGTCAAACAGATATGAACATGATTCTGAATCCGCCCTGGAAATTCAATTTATTAGAAAACAATTTACAATTTTCAATTAGTACATCTAAACTTGCACGCATTGATCGAATTATTTTTCGCGCGATCTTCTTTGATGATATCAGAATTTAATTTCGAGAAAAATTAAACCCAACCTGTTTAAGATTGGCTTCTTAGCGGCAAGAAAATGCATATTTCTCACACGTGCATGTGTAGTAATAACTGTACGGGATCCCACGCACTAAGTTCCACGGTAGGGGCAATGTCCAGTGTATACCTAGTTAGTCCATAAACACGGATGAAACACGAAAACACGTGTATCTGATTAGCGCCCACTCCAGGGGGGCGGGAACAGATGTGGACACGGTGTTCTTACTGTACAACACATGCTATGATTAAACCTTCATTTTTAGGACCATAGTCCAAGGGTGGTATGGAATTAAATATTCAAATTGATTTTTATCAGATTCATTTGAATAATAATTGATGTGTTTACTTATTCATGTCAAAGGCCAGGGTTTTTTTTATTAACATTAGGTAGATGTTAGTCTTTATCTGCGAAGATAAGTTTCCACTGTATGAGCTAATAACGTGTCTGTGAAGCGATATTCCTTGAATATGAGATGATATGTGGTTGCTTGGGGTCTTAAGAAATATAATTGAATGGAAAAAGATTATGTAAGTTTCCCTGCATCAGCTAATAGGGTGTATATTAATGAAACAGTTTTCGGGAACAAATTGAAGATTCGACAATTCTGAGAAGTATATAAATATACTCTGCTTTCATTTAATCAAATTGAAATGTTAGTCTTTTTGTGTATAACAGAACCGGAGTAGGGCCGCATTACAAAAACGTATACTAATTGTTAGATATGGCGGCTATTTAAGACAGAGATCTATTCGCAAAGTAGATTAGATAATTCCCTGTGCGCAGAATGCTTTCTGATAGAAAATGACACTATTTTCATTGGGGTAGGTTTGGGATTTACATATCACAGGAGTCAAGTATCATTACACCATAAAATATGCCGTAATGGGCGTTGCGTAAAATGTATGAATTGGGATGTTTCTCGCCGGTCTCGTACCAACGGCGTAATCTGGATAAATTCAGCAAAAACCCCACCAATCTAATAATGACGCGGCTCACCAGTCTAGGTAATTCTAGGCAAAGCATCAGAGGTTTAGCCTGTAAATATCTACCCGTTCCACGTATCAACTGTTGTATATATCTGGTAGTCGTTGAGATGTTATAAGTTTAGAGTAGGTACAAGTAGAAATATAGCTACATTAGTTAGAGAACATATTCCCCGGTCCCTAAGGTATGGTATAAAGTGGCTGCTGGAAACTATACGGTGATAAACTATAACATATAGGAATTTACTCATATAAATACAAATATATTACTTGTGGTTTGTTGGTTTACCTACTCATATTCTCTTATCGTAAAGTGGTGGACAAACAGTGGTCCTACTAAACTGAAAGTAGAAGCGAGGGTTTTGACTAACAGTGCATGTCTCGATCAAATTGAAAGTAGAGACGGGGGTCGTGACAAACAGTGCATGTCTCGATCAAATTGAAAGTAGAGACGGGGGTCGTTACAAACAGTGCATGGGTCGATCAAATTGAAAGTAGAGACGGGGGTCGTGACAAACAGTGCATGGGCCGATCAAATTGAAAGTAGAGACGGGGTCGTGACAAACAGTGCATGGGTCGATCAAATTGAAATTAGAGACGAGGGTCGTGACAAACAGTGCATGAGTCGATCAAATTGAAAGTAGAGACGAGCGTCGTGACAAACAGTGCATGGGTCGATCAAATTGAAAGTAGAGACGGGGGTCGTGACAAACAGTGCATGGGTCGATCAAATTGAAAGTAGAGACGGGGCTCGTGACAAACAGTGCATGGGTCGATCAAATTGAAAGTAGAGACGGGGGTCGTGACAAACAGTGCATGGGTCGATCAAATTGAAAGTAGAGACGAGCGTCGTGACAAACAGTGCATCATTGGTTCGATGCCTGTCAAGCATAGTTCCCCAAAGTCTACAAAGTTATTGTGTATTTAATGCCTGGCTGTTGTGTATTTGCATGTTACACAACTCGCACCGTGCAAAATTCAGGATGTTAAAACCTATTTCATTTCTCATTGTGCCACCATCATACTTCGTGCACGATACCCGTCACTATTGATATACCATAACAATTGCCATTGTCTAATTATATTTGATGAGAGGGTTGAATACTTTCATTTCTATCTTCGACGAGGGTTTGAAGCTGGATTTCAGAATTAAAAACCGTTACGTCTGATTAAAGGGTTGTTCGGTACCCATGCTTGTACGTGATCAGAAACCCCGATTGTCTCTCGAACTTCGTGGTTTTTATCGAACAATTGACATAAACCAGTTAGTGCAATCAGATTAAAACACAGATCAACATTTCGTTTCATTTTCTTATACTTTCGATGACCCCTATTACACGAAGATCTGACCGGTCTCGTCAGAGTTTTTTCGAGTGGCGTTTGAAACTATGACGTCAGACATTCGATCAACAAGTCAGTCTTGATGTTTCGAGAGGGTCACTTAAAAGTCCGTGCACCTCATGCCAAAAACTCCCCGTAACAGACCGTTGCATTTGCTAATCCCTCACATCACCCAGAACGCGGTTTATGTAGCAACTCTTCCAGATCCAAGTGTAGTAACTAAAGACAAGTGAAAATTTCTCTCTCAAGTGACGATGGTCTCCCTTTCTCTCTCTCCTCTTTAATATTTAGTACTTTTATCATCCTTCTCTCTCTGTCAACCCTCTCACCCTCTATCTCTCTCTCACCCCCCATCTCTCTCCTCTTTAATACGAGGGTGTGTTGAGTATCTTTATAGTGTCGAGCGACGTCCCCCCCCCCCTCCTCTCTTACTCTCCTCTCCGAGTGTGTTGAGTACAGTTATATTACATAACGTATAATATGTGTAGTTCATGTTAATATAATGTTTTCATATGGGGTCTATATTAACTCTTACCCCTTCTCCCTCTCTCTCCCCTCTTTTATAGTGTCGATCGCCGCCCCCCCCCCCATCCTCTCTCTATCCGAGTGTGTTGAGTACAGTTATATTACATAACGATAATATGTTTAGTTCATGTTAATGTAATATTTTTTATACGGGGGTCTATATTATCGAATGATTATAAGATATACGTATGTATAAAACAGTTGGACATTCGACTAACACGGGGCCTATCTCCAAGGCTTTATGAGATTCTCACGATCATGTCCTCTACTTACATAATTTTAAGAAGATAGATTTTATAAATTTGTCTTCGTTAATTATGTTCCATTAACATCAAAGCGCTTTAAAATTTGGTTCAGTTACACTATCTTGAAAAATGTCTATTTCGATTAAGTTTTCGCTGCCTCCTGAAGAGACATATGTTGTGAGTACCTCGCGAAAGAACATTAGCGCTGTTAAAAACTCTATTTTTTCCTAGCCTACTGCTTAGTGAGCCCTTTCATCACGGCTGAAATCCGCGCTTCCTACGGCGATTACGTATTCTAATTTATTTTCTGATAATGTCCACAAATTCTTTCTTTCAAGATATACATATATCTTCAGTAAATACGTACCAGGAATTCAGATATGGATTTTTAAAAATTTTTATTCGTTTTTTAAAAAAAAAAAAAAAGAATTAGATTACATCATATGTAGTTTTATATTTCATACAGTTTGATAATATTTCAGGGGTTTTCAAAATATTTTGTAATTAGCTTCATGCTAGACTTATTTCAGAACTATGATTAAATATTAGCGGGCTTTAATAGTATAACAGTTTAATCAGATAGTAGAAATGAAATGGGGGTTTAACATCCTCGTGTTCTCCTCCGACTTGGCTATTGAAGACGAGCATACGCCATACACTGTGCTATGATCAGGGGAGTAGTACTATGGCCTACTCCTATAACGAATTCCAACTGTATAGGGATATTTTACGTGCATTATAGGGATATTTTACGGGACCTTAGTATGTCGTCCCTTTAGAACGACTAGACAGCTGTCCTTGTGAGGCCCTCTGCCTTGCAGATAGTTGAAAGTCTATGTGATATATTAAACCAATCGAAAGATAATAATAAGACATATAATAATATATACGTCACGCAGTAGTCTAAGAGGGGGATTTTGGGCAACCGAATATATCGACATCTTTCTTTTTGTATTTATTAAAGAAAATTATTACATCAATAAAGGCATTTGTTTGATTCATTGGCCAGTCCGGGACGAAAGAGAGAGAGAAAGAGAGGGAGAGAGAGAGAGAGAGGGGGGGGAGAGAGATAAATGTCAACTCGACACTTACTAACATATGGTTTAATTTTATTTCAAAAAATTGCTTGTGCGTAGGGGTCTTATTATTGTCTGTGGTTACATGTCCTCTTCTTTAAATTTCGACTGTCAAGGGATCTTTGACGGGAACAAATAAAGAGTTGTTTCCTAAGAAAATGAAACATTGATGTCCAGCTAGACAAATTAAAATATAAGATTAAAAATATAAATAATAATATTTTATGCTTTACTCCAGGGCATTTAAACGTTTTAAACATATAGAAATATAATTGTTTTTATTTTAATATCCTATTCTACTACATTATTTAAAATGTCTTTAAATTGGTTATAATTAAAATATATTTTATTAAATTTCTTTTAATTGGTTATAATTTAAATATATTTTATAAAACTTCTTTCAATTGGTTATAATTCTAATATATTTTGTAAAACTTTTTTTAATTGGTTATAAAATTTCTTTTAATTTATCATAATAAAATTCTAATATTTCATAAAACGTCAATTAATTAATAATATTATGTCGTTTAAATGGTTATAACCATATTATGTAATAATTCTTTTATATTTTATAAAACTTATTTCAATTGGTTATAATTCTAATATATTTTATTAAACGTCTTTCAATTGGTTGTAATTCTAATATATTCTGTAAAACTTTTTTTAATTGGTTATAGAATTTCTTTTAATTTATCATAATTCTAATATTTCATAAAACGTCAATTAATTAATAATATTATGTCGTTTAAATGGTAATAACTATATTATGTAATATGGTTATATTTGGACTATATTATGTAAAACTTCTTTTTATTGGATTATATTTCTGCTATATTTGATAAAACTCATTTGAATAGGTTATATTTCTACTACAAATTATTTTAATTGGTTATAAATTTACGGACAAACTGAATATCAACTGTCATAACACAAATCTAAATAAAATATTGCTTATAATAAAACATAAATAAAAATAACACACATTATATAATATTATAAATTTTAAACTAAATCTAGAATTTATTTTTCATATAAATTTTTAATTGTCGCGTTTATCCAATTTAGTTTCTGCTTACAATAAATATTTTAGAAATATATTTGGAAGAAATGAAATGAGAGAGAGAGAGAGAGAGAAAATGGGTTTAACATCCACTCAACACAACTAGGTCATTTAGGGACTAACATAATAATATGGTTTAATTTTATTTCAATAATTCGCTTGCGCGTAGGGTTTTTTTTAGCAGTGAGAGGAAACCCACGAGGTTGAGAAGGCGCCCCTATCTACATGCCACATACGCTTACACCGGGACTCGAAACCACAGTTGCAAATGAAATGAAATGGGGTTAATTAGTAGAGGATATTTGATTGGAACTATTGGCCAGCTGATTGTCTTTTGACGAGAAATGAAATGAAGTTTAACGTCCTACGGTTCCGCTTTGATTGGGCTGATAAAGACGGCCTTACGCTACGAGAGTAGTTTAACCCGGACATTGGTGCTAGGGCCTACTCTTATACCGAAGGGGTCTTTTACATGCACGCCAATGTGTACACAGGACCTCGGTTTTTCGTCCTCCCGAACAGCTATACACTGTCCCTTGCTAGGATCTCGATCTGGTACCACTGACAAAGAGAAACCACGGCGGAAATTACCGATGATCTCTCTCGGCCAACACAGAGATCGAACACTTTTTGGTTGTCAAATCAAAGTACATGTTATAAGGCATTAATTTTCGAAAATTTTAAAGTAAATCAAATTAAATGGAATATTAGTATATTATATATTGACATAATGAAAAGAATCTTTCCATCTTTCTTTTTTTTCGAAGCACAATATTTACGTTTGATATAAAATAATACAAATAATTTCTCTCTGTAGGAACACAAAGTCCTTACTAATAATAATGAGAAAATGAATAATATTTCCTACCGAACATAAACGTATTGTTTGAAATAGAAACTGTAAGGATTAATACAGGATTACAAATCATTACGTTCGCTAATAATATTAAAGGATTTGGTTGTATAACAAGCTAAAGAATAAAACAAGTTTAATGTAAGCTAAATTCAAACGTAGCAGTTCTCTCAATTAAATTTATGGTAATTAAAAATATAAGCGGAATGAATTTCGGAGAAGAAAAAAACATATATAAATTACAGACTAGCCCCTACCTATAAAACAATAGAAAAATAGTTTTTCTCTTTCTTTTTTTAAACTAAAACAAAATTTCCTTTTTTGATAAAACAAGAGGAAACCAAGTTAAGGTTGTAAAAAACGTGTCAGCATGTCAGAGTTAACTAAATGGTCATGTTTCAATTGACTCTGTATTTACTTATTTCGTTCGGTTTCCTCATCGGGGCACCATAGTAGACCTTAAAAGATAGTATTACACATTTTAAAACAATCAAAATCTCTATTTTTTGGATGTTTTTTTTTTAAAAGTTCGGTAAATTTTTTCCAGTTATTCGCACAGATTTTCTTAATCAGATTTAATGTCAAAGTTTATTTTTTCAATTTGAAGTTCGCCGAACTGTTACTTACGTTACGATATTGTAGCCATTAAAATGTTTTCTTCTGCCTTTGTTCACCTCAATTAGGGAAATCGGTGTTTTGAGGAGACCGTTTGGCTTCCGTAATGTTGGTCACCTATTACACGTAAACAAACTAGTAGTTATCCTGTTGGGGACATTCAATTTTGGGGGGTACTTATTAAAACCAATTTTAGTTTTTGGTGTTTTTTTGTTTACATATTTGACTATTGTTATATTTTTTTGTGACTACAAGCCACGTGTTATACAACAGGTATTGTTTGTGAAATGAAATTAAATGGGGTTTAACGTCCAAGTTTTCTGCATCTATTCTAGGGCCTGTTTTGCGAAATTTTAACGAAGATAAATACAAATTTTAGTAATTTGATTGGATAATGTTAGATTGATTTTAGTCCTTAGCCAATCAAAATTGAAGTATTTACTAAAATTTTGATTTTATCTTTAATTAAGATTTCGAGAAACATGGCCCTGGGCCATAGAGCGTAAAATGAAATGAGGTTTGGCGTCCTAGTTTTAGGACCTATACTGGGCTAAAAATAAAACGAGCGTACGCCATACAGTGTGCTATGAGGGAAATTAAGCGGCCGTAGGGCCTACTGTTATGACCGTCTTCTTTAGCCCAGTAGGAGTAAAACAGTGGTCTCGGTTTTTGCGCCATCCGAACGGCTACACACTGTCGGGCTGGTTCGTAATTCAATAAAAAAGATCTCTGAACCTTTATTTAGAAACATTTTCAGATCTTTCTTTTTTAAAAGTCTACAATAATTTTGTGACGTAATATATGATAATGTCAAAACTATTATTTTAAAGCATGAATACATTTAAGCCAAACTTTGTTAAATTTTCTGATATCACTTGTCGGACAATATCTATTTTTACTCTGAAATGTCAAAAGGAATTGAAACATTTTCTGACTGACCTTCCGTTTAGGGAGCCCACTCTTACAATATTGTAGTTTGTTAAGGATTCAGAATTAAATGTCAAATATACATTTTAACGTGCTTTAATCCTTCAAATATTAACAATCGTCCGCAATTGGCGATCAAATAGAGACAGTAGGTGTACTAGCAAGAACAAAGATTTATTTTCCATACTCAGTCCCTACATCACGACTGTTTTGTGTCGAGTGGACGTTACCCCCCCCCCCACACACACACACACACACACTCACAAACATACACATATCGCCAACACCATCTCTCTCTCTCTCTCTCTCCCTCCCTCTCTCTCTCAATATGAATACATGCAGCCGAAACCATCCTTTCATTTACATATGTTTTTTCTGCATTCTGAAGATAGTCAGCACGGATATTTATTGGCTATTTGGACGCGAGATGCCATTTTTATTCGGGTCGGAAAATCGCATATTTATTTCAATATTATTTGTTGAACGTTTGTATAATAACCCGAATCCTAAACGAATATGTGTTGCATACTTTACTATAGTCGAAGTTTTACAAAAACATAAGTAAAATATCTAAATTTGAGTTTAATACTAATATATGAAGTTTATACATGGCTTTAGTAAAACGATTTCGTCTTCATTAGCCCAATAAGCACAGAACAGCAGGACACTGACTTCATTTTATTTCATATCAGTAAAATATCTAAAATTCATTTTAAAATAAAACGAAATTATAATTGATACTGCAAACTAAAAAAAATTCTAAGATCAAATAAAATAAACCGAAACGAAAATGACCAACCTAATAAATTTGAAGGTATAATAAAATCGCTTTAGAGATGCTTTTAGTTTCTACAAAGGTTTCTCGTGGCTTTAGTCACAACACGTGGGGGAACTGTTGATTTCAAATGAATACCACGTGTTCTCGGTTTTACAAGCTGTGTCTGTCCCTTTCAACCAGTTTCATTCACGTTTAAATCTCCATAAGCAAATATACAATGGTGTACACGACACGAAATACACGTGCAAACATCTATTAAATATAGATCTAAAAGATAAGATATCTTAACTTAGAATTCAATCCGACAAAAAACGCCATTAAAAAATGATAAAGATCGGTATAGAAATTTAGATGTTTTTATGAGGTTAGTGTTTCAATATTTTCGAATAAAAAACAAAATATTTGTGCAAACTATTTTATTAGGATATGCCTAATATTAATAGTTAACGGATGTACACTTAGGCTATCGAATTGTGTTTATTGTTAAAAAGAAAAATATTATTATTATTTCTTTCCCCAAATATTGCCAATTTTCTGTTTTTACAAATTTCCATTTTGTTCGATGTTAAAGATTCAAAATGCGACCCAAAATGGTAAAAATATTGGTATGTTGAGAAAATCCTACGATCACCATGGAATGATTTCAGATATTTTTTTCTTGTGGACGGGGACGGGGATGGGGTGGGGTGATATTTATACATCTAGGGTGCTAGCGGGTAGTAGGCTACTTAATTAACAATATTAACAACCAATAAGATTCACATCTTTTCCCGTGTAAAGTTAGCGTGTACATAAAACAACCCTTGTCAGTTATAATTCGAAAGAGGATTGGGTCGTAACACCGTCGCTAGGACAACTGTCTGTCTTTTCAGTTGTAATTGCAGCTGTCTATTCGTTCGGATGGGACGAAAAACCAAGGTCCCGTATGCACGTAAAAGATCCATTGGCAGTTGGAATTCGATATAAGAGCGTAGCTGTCCGGGCAAAATTTCCCTCATAGCACATTGTATGGGGTATGCCCAGCCGGGGCAGAACACTGGGAAGTTAAACCCAATTTCAAAGATTTAAAGAAATCCTCTATTTACACAGTACCTCTACCTGGGCCCAGTTTCTCGAATCCTTAACTAAAGATAAAATCGAAACTTTAGTAGTAGGCCTATTTCAATTTTGATTTGCTAAGCACTAAAATCAATCTAAATCATCCAATCAAATTACTCAAATCTCAATTTTTATTGGCTAAGCACTAAAATCAATCTCATATTATCCAATCAAATTACGAAAATTTGGATTTTATGTTGGTTAAAACTTCGTGAAACAGGCCCTTGGTGTATACAAAGTCATAACAAAACAGGGTTATTTAAAGGAAAATAATCTGTAATGTAGGTAGACTAATATACATGATATACTGTAGAAAGTAGAGGTAGGTAAAACGCTAGAAATTTGTTCCCCTATTAAGGATCTGTTTTAGATTAGCAACCTTAATGACAACATTGTGTTTCTATAGTTACTTGTTATTCTAGAGTTAACGGCACTTGAATCGCTCTCGTATGTGTGAAGGGAGAATTTTCAAGTGGAAACCATTCACTGATCTCTGTGTTTTTTAGGGGGGAAGCTCATTTAGAACATTATTGTTTCCTTACAGCACGGGCTGCCTTTTGTTTGAACTTTTTGATGAGAAAAAGGAAAAACGGAAAATGGATAAAATTGAAAATCGACATTTTAAAAACACATGTGTTGCCATAGTAACGATTTATAATTCTTATGACCACCATGCTTGTATGAATCAAAACATATTATGATTATTTTTTTGTATGAAGGGAAATGTACGGTGAGTGTACACATCCCGACTTCAATGAATAAATTATTACAATATTTGTTAGTGTTATTCGAAACATAACATGAATGGTTGGTTTAAGGCCTTCCTGTTCAGATGTCCACTGTTAACAGGGGGGTTTGATGGCCGAATGATTAGCAAGTGCTTGCTGTATCATAAAGCCTGTCATTGTGTCAACTTGCGTCGTTTCGAATCCCCGGCTGACGTGACAAGGAGTAGTGTTGCCTGTCCCCCCTCGTGGGTTTTCTCTGGATCCTTCGGTTTCCTCCCACTGCTAAAGATCACCCTACGTGCAAGCGAATTATTGAAATAAAATTAAACCGTAGGCCCTATGTCAGTCCCGAAATGACCTAGTTTGTGTCGAGTGGACGTTAAATCTCATCTCCCCCCCCCCCCTCTCTCTCTTTCACCGTTAACAATCTCCACCATGGATATTCGTCCACCCTGTTTAATAGGCCTACACATTTTGGAAATAATATATGAACTAAACTCTTGTGTTCGTTAAATCTATCTAGTAGGATTTTTTTCTTACATGAAAACATTTGTTTAAGAACTTCCCTGATAAACAAAACCCGTCGTGGATTGTGGCTAATATTTCTGACTTAATTAAAACCACAATGTTGAAATTCTTATAGATTTTTTTTTCATAAGAAAATGCTCATGGTTGGTTTAACTAAAATCACCATGGATATTGGTTATTATCGTTAATAATGCCTACATGTTTAATGTATTTTTAAAATCAGGGTTTATATTTTTGTTTTGATTTAACAAAATACCATCATATTTAGGTGTTCTCGGACTCGGATACCAAACTCCGTTGTTGTCCATTGTCATTGCATCTGAGAGAATGTTTGTATTTGAAACAAACTATAGGAACATTTTTAAAATGTGGATTTATTCCGAATAAAATGTCCATCAACTTTTTTGCGGTATTTATACTTACATAATAAATGAGTATTGAAATCAAGTGTTCTAAGGGTAGTCTACACGTTTTTTTTCGCTAACATGGACATTGTTCTTTGCGATGAATAATCCCAATAACCATGGGAAACAAAATGGCGATTTGTTTTAGGTGTAGAACTTTAGGGCTATTAGCTCGCAACAAATTAGAATTAGACGACGTTTACATTAAAACAAATAAAGATTCTCATTTTCAATTTTCTTAAAGACAAAAGAATTTTGATGGAGAACAATGTTTTTTGATAATATTATTTCTGAGATAAAAAAAATATGATTTTTATTTCATCCCATATTTTTCTTTGTGGTTATAAACACAACGTTACCTCTGTTTTAAGAATGCTAGTATGTGTGTAAATCAAATTTCAGACGGGGGACTAGACACGGAAACCTTTTGAACGAAACATAAAACGAAAAAGTCAAGGCACAGAACATCGACGTGAGTACGATGCTCTCGAAGTTCGTTTTAATAAGGGTTGAACACAAATCTGGAATGGCCTGATGTCTGGTGGTCGACGAAACGAAATATTATTATTTTAATCGGCGAATCAACAATATCTAATACAATGTACGCCTATATATGTAAATAAAATTTAAGACTTAGAAATATGTTTCTAATAACGTGAGGAGATATGTGACTATCAGATTCTACCCGAGTTCAGTGGGTGCGATGGAATCGGTTTAAGAAACGGGAGGTTGGGACGTGGTTGTTGTCAAATATTGTCATCATACACATACGTACCATTAGGATTCAGGTTACTATACAAACGTTCAACAAATATTGAAATCAATATGGTCTTCCCAACCCGAATAAAAGTGACATCTCAGTGGTATAAATACAGAATAAATATCCGTGCTGACTCCCTTCATAATGCAGAAACAATAAGTAAATGGAAGGGTGGTTTGGGCTGCATGAAGGGATCCTGAAGCTCTCAAAGCGTTTTATAATAATGATAGAGAAGGGCCAACAAACAACTCTACACGGTGCTACCTCCCTTTTAGTTTCGTACATTAGAAAGTTTCGTACTTTCCACGAAAGTGACCTCGAAGCTCTAAACAGCGTTTTAAAATAATGATACATAAGTGCCAACAAACCTTACACGGAGATACCCCCTTTTAGTTTCGTACATTATAATATGTCGTACTTTCCACGAACTGAATGAATTTCCCCATTTTCTACTTCCATATCAATGTTTTGTCAGCCAACTTCTCCTAGTGTATTTGTCTAACCGCCCACTTAATGTTATTCCTTAATCAACTTGTGTTTTAGAAACTGACCTTCGACCTCTAGAGGTCACCAGGGGTCACTAATAACTGAGTGCTAGCTCTTACATTAAGCGTATATCCCTCTTTTTTCAACAATTGACAAAAAAAGTAAATAGTTAAAAAAATATACCCCGACTGCCATATTGAAGAGTGCAGACGATTGGTTCATGATAAAAGAAATCATAAGGCAAATATCACCGAACAAGGCCAATGTTGTGTTTGGATATTCGAGACCTGTGACGTAAAGGAGAATAAAATGAATAACTGCTTAATAGGTCGACATTTTGTATTATGTTTTAATGTCTTTCTTGTCTTGCTGCGAGTATATGTCTTGGAATAGAGGCCATTTCCGTATTCCTTGACAAAAATGTATATACATTTCTTTGCCGTTGTCTATGGAGTACAAACGATAATTGTATTTTATGACTTATATATATTGTTTGTTGGTTGGGATGGGGTGGGGGTCATCTTACATTTGGAGGTGGGATGGTTGATGCAGGAGAACCGTGACGTAATCAACACCAAAATAATCCTATTCTGTGAGAGTATCTTTTTAATAGTCATTTAAAATTGTGTGCCTAGCCCTATGAAAAATTCTGAAATCGTATGTATTCCTATATTTATCAAATGATGTATTTTTATTTTCGTCCCATGCAACACAATAAAATGTTTCTCAAGCGCACAATTCGTCACTTTTCTTGCAGCCAACTACATGCAGCTAAAATGCACATAAAATACGCCCAATCGAAATACTAATCAAAATACATACAGCACATACACAATACACACAGACGAAATAAATAACTAAATATCCACAACCAAAGTACACACGAAAATACCAATAATCGAAATACACATCAAACTACACAGCCGAAATATACATCCAAATACACACAATTAAATTACACATAAAAAAAACACAATCGAAATACAAAAAACAAAAAAAAAAATTAACCGGGGCAGTTAAAATGTAGAAATTTAATATCATACATAATACATATTTTACTCATGAAAATAAATTCAGTGTCATAACTCTTTATGCCATATGTTTATTTCGCAAACTTTGCGCTTGGTTTCTGTTTTAAATATAAAGGGGGGGGGGGGTAGTAGTAGCTTCCATTTTCTCCTGCTGTAATGTATCATACTAACATTATCCCCGAATTACACGTATATATTAATACACAACAGATTTTATCATCTATATGACAGTTGTAACATTATAATAAATATTATTGGCTATAACCATAACCCATAGATTAAACCGACCCATTTGTCACATAACTCGAGAGTTTGACAGCAACTTTGAATTAACTTGTAAGTGTTCTCGACTGTTTCCTAATCGCCGCTTGTTTAGACTTACAAAATTAGATTAAGTCAGCTGAAGTTGGCGAAAGCCTGCGAGACTGTTTTTAGCTCTACCAGATACGGATTCCAAAACGTTTGAACATAGTTTCGAATTCGGCAACTCTTGCGAGGAATGCCTTTGTACCAAACCAAAGAGGATCCTATTCTGGACGCCTTCTCGTCATAGCTGGCGGTTTCTCGGCTTCGTGGCAGATTTATGGTAGAAACCTCGCGCCTCTCTGTAAATAAATAGAAATAAATCTGATGTTTTGTGAAATAGAATTAAAACGTTACATATCGTGTAATCTGTATGGGTAAGTATGTAAATAAATAGAAACCGTTCACCGTCTAAATCCATCACCTACATACGTTTTCATGTCTTCAAATGTTTATGCAATAAATGCGTCTCTGAAGAAAGCCACCTTTACTACGAACAAAAGTGTTGATTAGATGATGCCGTTAAACCTGAAATTTGAAAATGCTGTATAAATCTGAAATTTGAAAATGCTGTATAAACCTGAAATTTGAAAATGCTGTATAAATCTGAAATTTGAAAATGCTGTATAAATCTGAATCTGAAATTTAAAAACGCCGCGTAAAGCTAAACCTTAAAAATGCCGTATAAATCTAAAACTTAAGGATGCCGTATAAATCTAAAACTTTTGTATAAATCAGAAATTTGATGGGGTTTAACGTTCATTCGACACTAACTAGGTAATTTTGAGACTAGCATATGGTTCAATTTTATTTCAATAATTCGCTTGCGCGTAGGGCATCTCTAGCAGTGGGTGGAAACCGGAGAATATGCCTCTCAGAATTTTTTTTTTAAAAAATGGGGTTTAACGTCTGACTGTTATGCCGCGACTGGGCTAATGCAGACCGAAATCAATTTAAGAAACGGAGCGTTCAATCGATTTGTTTAACAGATGTAAAGAAGTATAACAGTATTACAAATCTCTACCAAAATTAGTTTCCATTAAAACTCATAATTATTACCCCCCCCCTCCCAAAAAAAATAATACAACTGCAGTTGATGTGTTCAGAGTAGCTATCTTCAACCGTTTGTCAGATAAAGAAATACGTCGGATCTTGATTAAGGTAGATTTCATCGTATGTATGAAAGGTCAATTGGACAATTTCACAAAAAAGAGGTTTATTTCAAATCTTACTCATCCATCTTATTAACCAGGATAATAGTCTCAGTTATTCTAGCGGCAGAAACATCTCTTGTGTTCTGATGTAAACAAAACAATAATGTGTAAACATACAAAAAAAATCTTTATTAAAATTCCTGTATTATATAAATGGTCGGTCGGACAATTTCGCAAAACAGTGGTTTATTTCAAATCTTAATAATCCATTTTATTTACTAGTGTAGGCCTATATTCTAGCCTTAAAAAACATCTTCTGATAAAAACAAAACAATAATATGCAGACATAAAAAAAATCTTTTCTAAAATTCGTGTATTATATGAATAGTCAATCGGACAATTTCGCAAAAAAGAGGCTAATTTTAAATCTTAATCATCAATTTTATTTACTAGTTTATATATTCTCATTTATTCTAGCAACAAAAACAACTCTTGTTTTCTGATAAAAAAAAATCCCAATAATATGTTATCTTTATTAAAATTCGTGTATTATTCGTATGGTCAATCGGACAATTTCGCAAACAAAACCTTATTTCAAAACTTAAGCCTCCATTTTATTTTCTAGTATATATTCTCACGTTCAGCTATTCTAGCGGCGAAAACAACTCTTGTGTTCGAATAAAAACCGCTATAAAAGCGACAGCTAAAGAAACCGCATGTTTTTGAAGCTTGCCAACACACATCTCCCCACCAGGTTTTCTCCACTCTCTCTCTCACTATATATATCTAGTTGCCACAACGCCTCGAATCACTTACTAGTATTATGTATGGAAATTAACCCTGAAGATAGAATATCGCACGAACAACGGGACAAAAATCGCCAACTATTCTCTCGGGAAGACGGTCGACATTTGCGCTACATAAGAAAACATGACGAGGTCATGGGTGCTTGGAAGAAACGCAATCCGCCGTGTAAAACACGTGTTAGGCCATCCCAGTTTTCCTCTGGTAGAAAACCTCAATCAGATACGATTCGTACCACATGTGTTCTACTCAGTTCATCTATTGTACAGAAAGGCCACAACAAAATATTTACAAATGTAGGTTCGTTATATTTACAATTTGACAGCGCTATTCACAGTGTTTTACGTCGTAGATACAGGATTACCCCGCAACCATAGTGTTTACGACTAAAGATTGCGTCGAAGATAAACGAATACTTCATGACCAGTGTAAACGAATAAAGAGTACCTTGTAAATGCTGTATTATCCCGTAAGTCTAGTGTTTACAAATAAAGATTACCTCGTAGACCGGTCGTAGATACAGGATTACCTCGTAGATACAGTATTACCCCGTAACCCTAGTGTTTACGAATAGATATTGCATCGTAGATACAAGATTATTTCGTAACCCTATTGTATACGAATAAAGACAACCTGGTAGACCAGTAGTAGATATAGGATTACCTCGTGGATACAGGATTACCTCGTGGATACAGGATTACCTCGTAGATACGGGATTTTACCCCGTAACCCTAGTGTTTACGAAAAAAGTTATCGTAGATACAAGATTATTTCGTAAATCTAGTGTTTACGAATAAAGATCACTTTGCAGATACAGCATTTATGATACAGGGTTACTCTAACCCAACCCTTTCCACGAACTAGTTGTCCATTCGACACAAACTAGGTCATTTCGGGACTATATGGATGAATTTTATTTCAATAATACCATTCGGCCACCCATTCCCACGTAGGAAATGCCCGGGCACCATTGCCGTCATAACACACTGCATCCGTTTACATTATCCCGGTTGATGCAGAAATGTAGGACGTTTCGGCGGTAAGTCGTTTCACGTAAAGCGTGCCCGAGTTAACAGAGCATTCTGAGAAATAAGTTAAGAATTTACTCAACCACCAATTACTGTTTATGAGAAACATCTTTGCGAGTAATTTTGAGTAAAGTCTTAATTTAGGCCTGAGCATGCTTTGTATGACGCTGCTGCATGGTCCATTCGTATCTTTTGTTTGTTCAGGAATTTGTTAAGAATCAAGTGAACAATCTAATACCTTAATTTGTCATGCTTCAATTTGTCACTCAGATTTCCATTACAGACACTGTTAAATTTTTCCATTTGGCCTGTTCAGCTATCCTCTCTAAAAGCCACGGACACCAACCTTAAGCAAACATTGGATTGTTTTCCTACATGAGTTTGATTCTTGATACGGTTTTTATATAGACTTCTAACATCGGTGACTACACACCTCGTTTCGTGTAACATCACTTGTCAACAACGCTTATATTTCACGGTTCGAATTAAATAAAACAAGAAGAGAAACTCGAGAAATAGGATAAACAGAAAATGATAGTCAAAACGCGGTTGTCTGCCCCTTAAACTGACTCTAAATATTGTTTTATACAAGTTTACAAAGGTTTGCTTCTCTTGGGGGTTGCTTTTTTATCATTTTTCATTTGATGGCTTTCCAAATGTGTTGTACTTGTCCAATAATGTCATATTAATAGATAAAATACAAAGTTAAAAGCGAGTTATCTGCCCCTTGGGGTTAATGTTGAGCTTACGTGTTGTGACGTCAATATCCATATACTACCCATCGCGCGTCTGGAAAGGCTAATAATAAAATGGTCATATGCCAGTCTCAAAATGACCGTAACAATATTATTTATTATATTAGATAAAAAAGAATTCGAAAACAAGCCCTTCCACTAGAAAAAGAAACCAATTCCTGTTTGTCTTGTATCTATATTTCTCATAGACATTATGATTATCGGTCAAAGTTAACTTCAAGATCATCACCGGTATTAAAAGGGAGCCATGATAGGCTTTGACCAGTTCTGGAGATTTTAAATTAAAGAGGCAATTAGATAAAATAGCTGGCCTTCTCGCTATAATATTTCAAAAACAGATAAATGTAAAATGAATATATTGAACAATTCATTCAAATTACTTAATTTTGAACAAAGCTATCAATCGTTTTAGTTTTGACAAGGTGTGCGAATTGATCGTAACCACCATACTTTAAATCCGAGTCTTAGCCTCCCTTCATCATTTTAAAATGAAATAATTGAATGACCGAACCGTTCTATTTTGAACGAAGTTATCAATAGTTGAAGTTTTGACAAGATATGTCCATTGCTCGTAAAAACCATACTGTCAATCCGAGTCTTAGCCTCGCTTCTCGATTATTAAAATAAATCATTCAATGACCGAACCGTTCTATGTTGAGCGAAGTTATAAATGGTTGAAGTTTAAAAAAGATGTATGTATTGGTCGTAACCACTGTACTGGTAACTCGAGTCTTAGCCTCGCTTCTAGATTTTGTAATTTAATCATTAAATGCCCTAACTGTTCTAGTCTACTTATAATCAGAGACATCCGATGGCATCTGATTATGGTTTTGCCATGTTAATAAATGATTAATTAATAGTTTAATTAAGGGGCACAGAAATATGTGCAATGGACAGATTTAGCTGTTGCATACAAATTTTACAATGAAATGTCTGTAATTTATTCTGAATTAAAACCATTTTAATAGAAAACAGAAATTAACCATCTAAAAAATTCGTTTGCCCTCGGATTCCTAGAATATTATCCCAAAAGTACTTAAAAAATTTATAAAATCCATTTTACCATTTATTAATACCAGTTACTTTTAATTATAAAAACTGCGTCCTTGAGATTAAAAATCGACCGAAACGAAATTAAAATTGTAATTAAAGCCCGAGTACTTACGTTGATGGCAACTACCTTCCTCTGGGAAACTATGGGTGGTGTTTGAAATTAGTCCGTGTCTATACGATGTCTGCTCATTACATAACGCATGCAGTTTCATTTCCTGACCTCTGAACTCGCGGGAAAACGCCAAATTTCATACCAGGAAATTAAAATGAAAGAAGAACGAGTATGTTTATCACGTGACCCCCAACCGAGAAACTAATACATTCTAATCAGTGTATATATCATTTTCCCTTTTCTCGCTAGCTCTCGCCCACTGCGAGATAATTAGTAATAATCTTATTAAGACATGCTCACAGAGTGGTATAAATGTTCATTCTGCCAGACCTACGAGCAGTTGTCGTTTTAAAAAAAGCGCCCATTTTGAAAATTATTGCAGCAGTTTCATGCAAGTGCTTTCGTCAAAAAATGATTTTAAATTACGTTTTATTATGAAAATAGATTTTATGTTGGTCTTTACGACATGTTGGAAATTAAATGATTATACCAAAACATAAAAATACATCTTGATTTGCACTCCTCGAGACTTTGAGAGAGAGAGAGACAGAGAGAGAGAGAGAGAGAGAGAGAGACGAGAAGAGTAGAGAAAAGAGAGAGAGAGAGAGAGAGAGAGAGAGAGAGCAGATCATTGATTGGATACCAGGGTCGCAAACTGAAAGTAGAAATAAAATAAAGTTTAACAAACCATTTAGAGAGAGTGACAGACAGACAAAGAGAGAGAGAGAGAGAGGATAAAACAAATAAAGTTGAACATACCATTTTTCTTCACCAAACAGAGAGAGAGAGAGAGGGGGGCAGAGAGACAGAGACAGAGAGCTTTAATGTCCAATCGATAAAGACTATGCCATTCTTGGACTAACAATTTCATTTGAATAATTCGCTTGACTTAGGGGTGGGTTGGGGCGGAAGGAACCCAAGAGATTAAGCAGGCGACCTTACAACTTGTTAAGTATCAGTGTAGAATCGAAACTATGCCACTGCACCCAATGGGATCTAAAATGGACGCACTATCCACCATCAGGCTAAATGGGTAGTGTGCGCAGGCGGTATCATAAAGCCTGTCATTGAGTCAACTTGGGTGGTTTAGATTCCCCGGTTGTACGTGGCAAGGAGAAGGGTGGCCTGTGCAGCCTCGTGGGTTTTCTCCGGGTCCTCCGGCTGTATCCCACTGCTAAAGGCCCCTACGCGCAAACGAATTATTGAAATAAAATTAAAACCATATGTTAGTCCCGAAATGACATTGTTTGTGTCGAGTGGATGCAAAACCCCATTTCTCTCTCTCTTTATATCGTGGGTTGGGTAGCATGTGTAATAGAATAGTACATCTATGTGATATCTTACCTTGTTGGACATATTTTTTAATAATTTGAGAGCTATTGACAAATAAGTTCCTTGTGGGTACTTGTCCCATCCTGCACTCATAGATCCATTTGTTACTGTACTTGCTTGATAACGTTGAGGGAAAACTCTTCGAAACGTCGTCTAAATAAATCTTTAATTGTGGTATAGTTTAATGCTCTTTCCTGTTACTAAATGCCTCTAAAAGATTAGTTCCATCTACTTGATACTTGGAGAATAGATCTTTGCCCTAAATGACAGCCATATCCAAAATTTAGTATACTGTTTTGTAAAGAACATATACACACACAGTCTAAATATATTTTTTTCAATTGTATTAAATGGAAGCAGAATTAATTTTTAAAAGAATACTTTAAAATGTTCTCGACTAAAATCTTCGATTTGGGATTTAATTCGATTTGGTATTTAAAATATCGCAGAGATAAGTTTAATATGTAATTCTTGTCCGTGATTAGTAGGGCCGATGGAATACAGTTACTGTATTTTCATACTTAAATGTTCACTCCACGATTTATTGTATCATATTATCGTTTACCTTGTGCTTGTTAACGACAAAAGGATACTAGTTGAAATGTTGCACTATTAAAGTTGCTAGTGATTGTTATTCATAAATTGTGTTTGTGTTTTTTTTTCTCAATATTTTATTTGCAATGGCTGAAAAGGCGATCAGGGAACAGATATAGTCTATATTATTTACCCAATGTTTATTATTAATCGATGTTCCGACTTTCTTGATCAAGACTTGTAGCGTTGCGCAATAATAAACATTAATTGTATTACATAGGATCGAGCCCAGTGTTCTTCCAGTTCAATAAGTCAATGTCATTGACACAAATTTAAAGCCATTAGGCCATTTAGGTTGGTGGCTGTGACATTCTCAGAGCTATGAGAGAGAGAGAGGGAGAGAGAGAGAGAGAAATGGGGTTTAACGTCCACTCGACACACACTAGGTCATTTTGGGACTAACGTATGGTTTTCAATTTTTTTTCAATAATTCGCTTGCGCGTAGGGGTCTTTAGCGGTGGGAGGATACCGGGGGGCCCGAAGGAAACCCACGAGGTTGAGAAGGCGCCCCTATCTCCATGTCACATACGCTCACACCAGGGCTCGAAACCACAGCCGCAAGCCAGGCCGGCCGGCCAGCTAGAGGTCGAAGCGCGGCACTCTAGACCACTAGGCCATCCCAACCCCCGAAACACTATGTAGGAATAACCACCAGGGTCTTAAATGATCACGGGTTTAAGGGTCTCACTCTCACATCATTACAGGTTTAATTTTTGAAAATGTTCAGAACTTTTAAATATAAGCTTCTGTGAATTTTTTTTAGAGGACCACTCTGGTCAAATACAATTAATGGAAAATATTAAAAAAGAAAATAATTTAAAAACTGTAATAATTTTACCCCAAAAAAATGTTGGTGTTACTACTGTGAAAGGTGATATCCGTTATCGAGTGTGGGCGGGTGCAAACTTTTTCACCAGCATGTGTGAAAATTAGAAAATAAATAGGCAATTAATGGTTACTTATGGCTAACACTGTTCCCTTGATGGAGCAATTGCAAAAATACACGAAACCGCTTAAAAGATAATAACAAAAATTAGATTGAATATCTAAATCTTAATTATATTTCTAGCAAAAAAACATCCTACATGAACGGGCTCTTTGATGATAAAATAAAAACACTTCGTAATTGATATTATTTTGTAACCAACAAATATTAATATATTGCTGTTTCTTCAGTAGAATTAGGCGTATCATTTCCGATATTCAAGTTTTAAAAATGTTGCTCTGCATCAGATATAATTAAAATAATACTGCACTCTTGTCTGTCGATTATCGTGTGCTTCAGAAAACACGTGGCGCGCGAAACCCTCTTGAAGGGGTACTAAATGATAATTAAGATTCTTTTGAAGATTCAAATAACTTTTGTCGTTTTGGGAAAAGCTAGCTTTGACTTCCTGTCTAATATGACAGGCCCGCAGTCAATTTAAAGTGGTTGATGCAATCTTTAGTAACGGATCTAGAATGAAACGAAGGACCTTTTGTGATTTAATTGGTATTCTATGAATTCCACATGTTCCGATCTTTAATAAAGCGAAACGAAACGTACGAGTCCGTGTTTTACGATGTCAGTTTAACCAAGCGTGTGGTTAAAGAGCGTTAATTAACAATTTGATTTAATTAATTAACCAATGGAACTCGTGCTTCAAGCGTACTTCAATCTTGTCTAATCTAATCACACGGAATCAAAGTTGATATAGAAATCAAAGACGAGGGGGAGGGAATGAATTATGGTGTACAACTTGTGGGTGCTTCTCATGATCAGAATTTTTTCGATGGCCGTAAACGGGAAAAAACTGAATTCGTATTTCACTAAAACCAAACGAATATAATTTTTATGATGTAACATGTGTCAATTTGGTTGGGCGTGTTTATACACATAAAAATAAAACCTATGCAGCAAAGGAACAGTTCCTATTCCAAAGTTGATATAGAATAAAAAAAAAACTGGCGGAGGGAATACATTCTTGAATAGATGAAATAGAAATGTTGGATGCTGCAGAAGATTAGAATATTTGATAAATCCTAATTTCGTTTTTCCCTTTCAAAAAATAAAAACAAAACACCAAAAGTCAATAAATATTATCTTCTTTTAAAATCCAAATAATTTGAAAACAACCATTTTTGTATTCATATTTGATAATTTGGAATCCAAAGATGGGGAAGGGTGCATTGGTGGATCATTCAAAAGACAGAATGATCTTTACGGGAAAACATTTTTCATATTATAAACTAGATATATATAATTTAACGACGGGGTGACGATGGGAGTTGCTGGAGTAAAACTGGTGGTACAGAAGATTTTAAGATTAAAATAAAAAATCCCAAAAGAGATGAAAAGAGTAAAACAAATTTCATGTTTGACTAAAAACAAAAACTTGAAGTTGAAAATGGTTTTAAAAGTATAAAAAAGTCATAATTTTTCGTATTTTAATATCTGTCGCATTTTGACGCTATTCTTATAACCATACACCATAATATTATGGGGATGGCAACGGAAAGCTTATAATGGTTAAGTTAAGTATGAAAGGAAACAATTTATCATAATTTAGAATTTATCAGCTTTTTTACGCTTTTGCAATATCGATACACATTATTATGGAGGATGCAAAAGGAAGGATTTTCTGTACGACAGATGCCACGCTTTTTGGTCTATGTATAAATAGAATAATTATAAATACTTAATTCGCAGTTTATTTGAACTTCCTAAAATAAAAGATTCTTCTATGATGTCTCTAATATCAACGTAGCCAGTTGAGCTTTTATCTCGGTTTCACATTTCTCTTATCTTCGAGAATCTTGGAGAACGTGGTAGTTCTCGTCACAATATTGATGGAATAAGACAGCACGCGGGGGAGATTTATCTGCCCTTTGTCATTTCGGACACCCAGAAATCTAATTAATTTTCCCCACTGTTTAATTATTGGCGGACATTAAAAAGAAATTCGTGGGGTATTGAATTACGGGAGGGATGTAAGAATTAAGATGGGATCTCTGCTGTATCCACACAGATTTCTGCTTTTTCTTTCATTTGGACTAATTGCTAGATTTCAGATTGTGATCTTATCAAATAAATTCATTCATCTGTTTCGACATTTACATTTTTTTTCTTTTTTTAGTCAAGACATTAGAAATAATTATGTTTCTGTATTCTTCGTCCTTATTTTCTCCAAGAATTTGAAAGAAAAAAATAATATTTTCAGATTATCTGCTGGATATTGTATTCTCTGAATGACATTCACTTAATGTGTTATTTGTTTGGGGTTGTTTTTTTCGCAATGTCTAATTTCTGTCCGCAGGTTTATCTTGTAGATTTTTGTTTTGCTCGTGTACTAGTGCGGTCATCCTGCACTTACTATTAGTAATTGGGACATATGCAAATAACACAATATTTTTGGATAACAATTATGGTTTATTACACTGTGACTTGTGAAATCTTGTTGAAACGTTGACGTGTAATGAAACAATTGTAATCCATAAATTATAGTTTTATTTTATTATGTCACATGGATGAACTTTGTATTATTATTTTTTTTTGATTACATCAAATCTCCTCGGAGCATATAATAATGAACTAAAACACATACGTTGGGAAGAATAATTACTAATTTATTAAGGCGACGTTTCGAAGAGTATTCTCTTAACGTTATCGTGTAAGTTGACAGAATCCTCGCCTAAATAAATCAGAAATTGTTCTTTCATAATTATGTGTTATAGATTATTTCTCTGTTACTATGACTCTAAAATAGTATAATCATATACAAATTATGTCAATTTTAAAACAAATGTATACTATGTAATTCTATTTGATAAATTAAAAGATATGTTTATTTTACTGGAGCCGGTTGCTAAAAGCTCCGTTAACTTTTAACGATCCGTTAACTTTAACGGAGAGAAAGATTGTTGCTGGAAATAAAGGCGCCGAACATTCTGTGGTGCAAATTTTTCCTACAAATTTATGCTAATATAAAAAATAAAGTATTCTATAGTGTTTTCTATAGTAAATTTAATAGAAAGTTAACAAACAACACGTTACTAAGATATGTCCGTTAGAGTTTAACGGATCGTTAAAATAACTTAGTTTAGGGCAACCGACTTCTGGTCACTACAATAAAAAAAAAGTCAAGAAATACACAAATTACTATTATAAGACAACTTGTGAAAATTATACATAGGTCATTTTAGACTACTAATTTCAGTTCATCCTCTTTTTCTTAACGTATTCCGAATGACTATAATTTGCTTTTTAGTCGCACCAATATTGGTGCAAATTAGAGGTTTTAATATTTCTTGCAAAACACAACCAATGCTAATTAGGGGTAAATAATGGGTTTTAATATTACCTGCGACACACGACCAATATAGGTTTAAATTAGGAAATCTAAAATTACCTGCAAAACGCAACCAATACTAAAGAGGTGTAAATAGGGGATTTTAATATTACCTGTAAAATACAACCAAGGCTAACCGAGTGTAAATAAGGGGCTTTAATATTACGTGAAAAACGCGACTAATACCAATGAGGTGTAAAATAAGGGATTTTGATATTACCTGAAAAATACAACCATTACTAACGAGGTGTAAATAAGGTTTTAATATTACGTGAAACACGTCCAATATAACGATGTGTAAATTAAGGGTTTTAATATTACCTGTGAAGCACGATCACTATTGGTTTAAATTCGGGATTTTAATATTATCTACTAAACACAACCTGGACCCAGACTCTAAACAATAAACGTGGGGAAAGTTAGGTGTCCCCGAATTTAATATTACCTGCAAAACACGACCAGTGCAATCTAGCAGTAAATAAAGGGTTTTGATATTATCTGTGAAACACACAACCACGGCTAACGAGGTTTAAATAAGGAATTTTCATATAAGCTGCAAAACACAACCAACACTTACAATGTGTAAATAAGGGGTTTTAATATAACCTGCGAAGCATGACCAATATAGGTTTATAATAGAGATTTTAATATTACCTAATAAAAACAACCAACATACGGATTTAAATATTAACTACTAGACACGACCAATGCAAGTTGTGAGTAAATAAAGGTTTTAATATTACCTGTGAAACACACCTGTGGAAGCAATAGAATCTAGGCGTGAATTATATAGACGTTAAAAGTTAACAGGTATTTATTTTCCCTGTATCCACCATTATGTACAGGTATTTATTTATTTCCGTTATTTCTGGTGTAAAGGTGTGCGACAAGGGGGCGTGACGTGACCAGTGTTATTTATGTGTTTTATTTATGACATTAGGATTAAACGATTTGTTATTATAAGTTACATGCGCTTCAGTTAGAATTTGTTTATTTTCCTGTATTGTCTCTATGATTAATAGATTGAACGAAGATGTTCGGTGAAAACTACAAAGATACGAATTGATAGAGCGTTTTTCGTAATAACTATACCATCGACTGTCATAACGAATACGGTAAATTTAGATCTCTTTAAGGCAATGTGTGTGTCGTTTTCATTTTTTTCCGATAATGTCAAATTTTCCACGAATTAATCTACGTTAAGATGTACTCACATTGATTATTTAATTAAGAAAACAAAAAAATTTCACTCGGATAAAACAGAGACCAACAAAAATATTCGGCGAAACTCATAGGTGACACTGGTTTCTATTAAACATATATGTCCTGCCCATCGTAGATTGCGGTGGTGGGTACCGACGGATGACAATTTTTAATTCATCATATCTTTATAAATAAAATGTATTGTGTTGGGGTTTTCTCTGGGGATATATAAACTTTAATGTTACCTCGTTATATTTAATATACAATGCATACTATTTATATCTGTATATATTTTTGATTATAGCAAACTCTTTGCTTCACCTCTGTAATCAAGTTCAAATGAAAGGAATTGAACCATATTCCTTCAATAGATTCAACTATCACAATATTGTAGTTCGCAAGGAATTAACGGTTGAAGTTATAGCCAATATTAAACACCTTGGTCATCAGTTGTTGATCCATGGGGGGTCTAGTGATTTAACACGTGTGCGTTGGATCATAAGGTCTGTCCTTAAATCAAGTGACGTGGTTTCGATTCTTCGCTTTTTTAAGCCACATAAATTCAAGGCGGGGATTATCTGTCTAATGAAAAATGTTAAACCGCGAAGAATGTTAAATTTGATATTGTTCGAAAATGCTCGACTGGCCAGGATCTTCGACTTTAAGAAAATAATATAAAGAGAACATTGAAGAAATGATGATGGACAAATTGGGAATTATGTTCAAAATCTGACCACCGACGGCTAAGTGCTAACCCTAACCCTTATGTAAAATACAATACGGGTAATGTCGGTAGAAGATCTTATTATTTTCGTCGTTTCTGTTCAGAGAAATGATGATGGACAAATTTGGAATTATGTTCAAAATCTGACCACCGTATACTAACCCTTTTTCTATGTGAAAAATAATACGGATCATATCGGTAGTGGATCTTATTATTTTCGCCGTTTCTGTTGAGAAACTAAGTCAGGTTTTATTATATTTATTTTATATTAACTGTGTGAAACGGAGCATTGTTTCCTTCTGTCAAAGAGTTTCAAAAGTAAATATCAGCGCTCCAGGATAAATTTTAATATCGTGTATCCGTTTGGTAAGAGGCCTCTTAGATATAAAAACAAACGTCTACTTTTCGATGTAAAAATAAACAGTAAATTTCAACAGTGACCTAAAGTCGTTTCCCGGGATACATTATAACGTACGGTAGGTAGGGTATATGTGTTGTATATATATATATATATATATATATAAATATGAAGTAAGAGAAACGTGTTCGTTTAAGACCGGTCTTAACGTGACGTTAACGATCTAAAGGCGAGCCCTACACGTGGCGAACACGGCCCAGGGTATCACTAGGGGACAGAGGCCGCGTTTAAACAGAACTGAAGGAGGAGCACGGTACATTGTGTGAGTGTCAAATCTGCCGTATAGGTGTATTTAATCGCTAGAAAATAACAGAGGACCGTGTTTTAATTGCGGTGTATATCCGCGAACATGTAACAAGGTCATATGGAGTATTAAATACAGGTGCGTTCGATTTCCTATGCACGGTTCTTGTTAGCGCCATAATTGCTTGCTAACCGTTCGCTTGTTTACTTTTAAAATAAATGTGATCAGTATATTTATTTTGTTAGCCAGTTAGGTAGCTAATTCGACTGTTCTGGCAGACAGCGAAACATGTCTACGCCAGGCCGGTAAAGGTCACAAATACACATGTTAATATTGAAGTATAGAAAACTAACGTTGCAGACCACGTGGGTATAGATGTATACATATATATCTATATATCTATATATAATAGGCTTATTCTATAGACTACTACCAGTCAATAGGAACCATTATCTCTCGCATCAACAGGGGGTTGGATGGCTGAATGATTAGCGCGCGAGCGCTGTATCATAAGGCCTGTCACTGAGTCAACTGGCGTGGTTTCGAATCCCCGGTTGTACGTGGCAAGGAGTAGGGTCGCCTGTCCAGCTTCGTGGGTTTTCTCCGGGACATTCGGTTTCCTCACACTGCTAAAGACCCCTATGGACGTTAAACCCCATTTTTCCCTCTCTCCCTCTCTCTCCCCCTCTCTCTCTCTCTCTCTCTCTCGCATCATCAACAGCTTCATACCAAAGTCATCGGGAGTTACAAGCGATTTATCGCGCAGGTCGTTGAAACAGGTGTACGGGGGGGGGGGGGGGGGCACTTTTATTTAGGCGACATCTAAATATTTTAACCAGGTTTATAAAAGACCATTGTCCGATCGCACATTGGCCTAAGAGAGTCCATTTAAAGAGCTATAAACCCGATACCTTTGGGGGGTTTTTTTTGGGGGGGGGGATGTCGATGACATCGATTGATATCGCATCTCTAGTCTTTTATGAGCTAATTACGTAATGCCAGATCAGAAGGCTCTTGAAATTGCATAAATGGGAATACACGCTTGTCAGATGGCCTGTCTAAGACTGTCATATATACTAGAAAATTAATTAGCCATCTTCCAGCAACAAGTGAATTGTAAAAAAAATGAAAACAGTTTCGCCTAATACGAAATAAAATTGGTTTTAACGTATGCTTACACGTATACTAACCTTTAGCATGGTATAAATCCATCTTCATCAGCCCGGTTGCGCAGAAAAAATGAAATGAAATGTGGGGGCTATGGTCTACTCTTAGGTCGAATTCCAACTGCCAAGGGATCCTTTACATGCACTCCAGTGTGTACACGAGACCTCGGTTTGGTTTAAAAGAAAAATGTGGATGGTAACTTCCATTTCATTCAATTTTTGTAATAAGTTGTATTACAAGTTTATGTGTATTTAAAGTTTTTTTTGTTTCAAGCAGTATTTGTATTCATAATATCTAAACTAAAGATAGGGGATCACGGTGGCTAAGTGGATAAGGCGCTGGTTCGCTAGCCTGGAGGTCGAGTGTTCGATCCCTGCATTGGTCGAGAAAGTTCATCTCGATTTTCCGACGTGATTTCCCCTTGTCAGTGATGAAGAAGGAGGGCCTGACAAGGACAGCTGCCTAGTCGTTCGGATGGGTCGAAAAACCGAGGTCCTGTGTACACATTGGAGTGCACGTAAAAGATCCCTTGGCAGTTGGAATTCGATATAAGAGTAGGCCGTAGCGCCGCTGCCTGGGCAAAATTTCCCTCATAGCACACTGTATGGCGTATGCCCGTCTTCAATTAGCTCAGGTTAAGTGCATAACAGTAGGACGTTAAACCCCATTTCATTCATTCATTCATTCTAAACTAAAGATAAAAAAAACACAAATTTTAGCAGATACTTCAATTTTGATTGGCTAAGCACTAAAATCAATCTAATATTATCCAATCATATAACTAAAACTTTATCTTAGTTAAAATTTCGTGAAACAGGCCCCTGGGCTCAGACTTAGACTATGTAAAACCCTATTCCCTGCATATAACATTGAACATTATGTCAGGCATAGTGTCAAGGAAATATCACGAAACTGCAAAATTTAGTCACAATGCAATAATAGCTGACAAAATAGAAAACGCCTAATTCCTGGATAAAAAACAACTCGACTGAGTTTTTATAACTTCTAGAATATAAATACATGAGTAATATTGTAATACATTTCACGATTTTATTCAAATTTAACACCTAATGTTTTATTAAAATAATTTATTATCAGGAAATTGTGAATTTGCATCTACGTACACATGCTGTTTCTATAACAGGCTTATTTTATTATTTAATCGTACAAAAAGTGCATGTTCCCTGAAAACGTGGACCAAGGTTTTAGACCTACATCAACGAGCATTAAATATTTCCAAAAAATCCTGTTGTTTCAATAAAGGCTTATTTTATTATTTAATCGTACAAAAAGTGCCTGTTTTCTAGAAACGTGAATCGCATTAATCAAAGTTTAAGACCTACGTCAAGGAGCAAAAAAATCTTTCCAAAAAATCCTGAAAAATATCCCTAAATAAAAAACAATAGATATTATTTTATTTTATTTATAAAAATTAAATGATTAGATTTCAGCTGCTTTTTTCTTGTTATTCATTTTACACAAACAGGTTTGTTTTATTCTGTATTTCAGGTCTGGTTTCAAAATCGCAGAGCAAAATGGCGGAAAAGAGAAAGATTCGGGCAGCTACAAACCATGCGTGCCATGGCAACCGCTGCTACCCATGGTTACGAGATGCAATTAGGACCCCGCCATGACACTTATCCTCAGGTATGTAGTAGCTAATTTCAGAATTCCCGAATCTGGAGATGAGAAATATATATTGAGTTGTCGATACATAAAATTTGATGTGATTATTGAGGTTAATACAAAACAAACTCCGAGACAAGAAAACGTTTTATTCCTGTAATATTTACCTCCAATCACAGAAATGGGGTTTAACATCCTATTTTTCTGCGTCGACTGGGCTAATAAAGACGAACGTAGACATGCACTGTGCTATGAAGGGTTCTAATCATTTTGTTCTCAACCCCAAACGACACGGGGGGGGGGGGGGTGCACGCCGGCTTTTTTAACGGGATTCTGATGACAATTTTAAGGTGTGTGTCTGTTTTTTTAATGAAAATAAAATGATGCTGATTAATTCTAGATTATTTTTTTTGGTGGTGGTAAAAGGCTTAAACACTAGACCACGAATTCAGTCTTTGTCATTTGTCAAATATTCGGATTTCTTTTTTTGTTTGTTTTTTTTTATTAAAATTCGAATCATTTATGGATACTTTGATCGTATCATCGGTTGATACTTTAATTGATCGATAGACAACGTTCCTTGTCAGCCGTCACCCATTCCCTACCATTGACAAGGGGAAACCATGGCTGAAAAGTAAAAATCACGAAAAAAAAAAATTCCGCCATCATCAGGATCGACACCCAGACCTCACCAATAGCGAGCCGGTGTCTTACTCACAGAGCCACAACGTCTCCCATACAAGTGTAAATTATATTACCAAATGATTAATAAATTAATCAATTAATCAAAACTCTAAGTTATGGCGATATAAATGTTTCACTTCTCGTTGTTGTCTTAGACTAGTTAATCGACACCCGAAGGGAATCGCATTACTGTCCATGCACATCAAGCCCTAGATTGTATTTAAAGTTTTCTTTTATGTTACGAGGGGTTGGGTGGCCGAATTGAGTTAACCGGCATGGTTTCGAATCATTGGTTGTACCTGACAATGAGTAGGGTCGCATGTCTAACCTCGTGGTTTTTCACCGGGTCATTCGGTTTCCTCCCAACAGCTAAAGACCCCTACGCGCAAGCGAATTATTGAAATACAATTAAATCATATGTTAGTCACGAAATGACCTACAGATTGACCCCTGGTGCATTGAGGCCTTTATTTCAACCAATATCCGATATGTGGCCTAGAAATCTCGTCTCCGTCAATTGAGCTTTCGATTTTATTCATAAATGTGTTTTTCTCCCTCAAATTGTCAACACATTGTTTCAATACAAACTACAAACAATTCGCATTTTGCAGTTATTCTAAAATCCTCCTTTATAAATTGGCAACATGGCTTTCGTTGACCCCGACGGCTGAAGGAAGAAGAAAAAAATTGTTTTGGCGGAGTAATTGTTTGTAATTAGGTCGAGTACAATGTTAATATGTGGACCAGTAGACATAATAATGATGCAAGGTAGAATGAATGTTGAAAAACCACGGGCGAACAATTTATCCGACATTCTTGCAAACACAGGCGAACATGTTGCGCGTGTTTTTCATGTCGCTGATTATTCTCTCAATTTCTTGACTCAACATTTCGGAAATATCATGGCGGAAAAATTACACTTCCCGTATTGGCCTCGGTCTGATCTTTACGTATTATATCTCGCAGTGACGAGATGCCACAGCACAGAATATAAATATCAAGCGAAAATCATACAGCTCGGGTCTGGAGGCTGGGGTCACATATGTTTAAGAGCTGGCGATTGTACGCGCTCTGATCACTGTATGATTCACTCTCAGCCTCACCATTATCCAAATATCAGCCAACTGGGCAAATACAGAAATCACACGCGAAGAATCGGAGAAAAACCTAAAATATTCCGTGGAATACGCAAAACAAATTACATGTATATATCAATGGATTATCCGTAATTTGTTTTATTTGTTAATCCTCAAATTTATGTAGGAAATAATTTGTATTAATTGTTTCATGCATTTTGTAGGATTTATTCGATGATATCTTGTTTTGTTTTTTTTAAAAATTACATAGTTAGCCCGTTTGTCTTTTTGGTCGGTAGAGTATAAATATTTTATGAAACAAAGCAAAGGATAGCGGAAAAACTACAAAATCAAATCATATTTATTTGTTTTTCCAAGAGACCTACCAAACATGACAATAAAGGTGATAATATAATGTTACATAATAATAAGATGAGAAAGTTTTGATGAGAGAAAAAGTAATGATGTCATGAATGACCAGCCTCTTAAATTAAAACTAGGTGTTTATCTCGAACTCGAAATAATCAGTCAAAATAACAATATCATATTCTCCAAATCTCGAAATAAAGATACCGCCATTTTAAAAAATCAAACTTTAAAAGCTCGAACTCGAAATAATCCGTCAAACGAAAAGGGTTTTACTAATTGCCAACAGGACAGACACGATCGTTTGTTTTTCGATTAATTACAGTTACATATACTTTTGTCATTTTTTTATGCAATCGTATAAAATTTGAAAATGACAAAGACACGCGCGATTCAAAGAACCGAATACATGTGACCGTTAAACAATCAAATCCAACACAATGCACAACAATAATGCATCTATTTCAAATACATGTATAATTGAATGGGGTTTAACGTCCTATACTGTTCTGCTCCGACTAGGCTAATGAAGGCGGGCATACAACATACAGTGTGCTGTGAGGGGGATTTTGCCCGGGCAGCGACACTATGACTTACTCTTATATTCAACTATTGCACGGTGATAAAAATTGTATCTTGTGTGATAGCTATAACTAAATATATATTGTGTCAATGACACAGTTATAAAATACATGGCAAAAATAACCATAAAGAGATAAAAGAAAACTGGCCAAAATAAATAACATTAGAAAAGTACATATCCTTCAATAATAAATATCGGATACATTTCTTTTGGAGGTGGGGGGATTCTTAGCCCGAATTTTTTGATATTAACAATCACAATTTTAATGTAAAAAACTGTCACAAAATATATATTAAATTTTACAAAAATGTTAAAAAATACATGTATATAAAATGTGAACGAAAGTCATAATATACTGTCCCAAACTAGCTAAAATATCTCCCACGAATTTTTTCAAGCGGGTCCCCATGTGTGGATGGAATTCCAGAGCGGTGTTTGAGGAATTTGTTCCCTGTTTGTGGAGAGAGACGGTGTTAACCCATGTTAACCCCCTGGACAGTAGGACAATAGGGTTAAAACGAAGTCTCCTCGGCTCACGTGTTTACATCATGTTCACTTCAAATATATAGATTGTTTGTTTTTCGATCGACAGAAATGATAAAATGTATTATTAGGGAAAAGGAGGAAAGCGACTTTTTTGTAAAAACAAAATATTTAATAGATTCTTTCTAAATAAAGTCGTAGGTTTCAGATCCACAAAGCTGACCGAATGGTGATACATGTTTTAAACACAAATTTAACACAAACAATAAAATAAAGAAATTTATGTCTTCATTAGCCTGGCTGCTGATACACGTACTAAACACAAATTTAATAAATAAAAAACCAAGAAGTTTATCTCTTCATTAGCGTCGTTGATTACGAAACGTAGGACGCTAAACCCGATTTCGTTTCATTTATGGAGTTGTACTTGACATATTTAATTTGGTGTCCGACATTTATTAAAAATACTGAAAAACTGACAGCCAGCGTTGGTCGATTAAAAATTTTGGAATATTAACAACCAGGGGCTGACAAGGAAAGTGCTTGTCTAAAATATCACCCTTGGTTGAAGTGGACGTTAAACTCAAGGAACGAACGAACGAACGAATTGAAGTGTGTGGTACGATAAACCGAGGTCCCAGTTCACGTTAAAGATCCTTGGACAGTTTGAGTTCGAGTCCGGGTAGATGGAAACATCGATGTTCGAGCACCCCTCCAAAAAACCCAACAAAATGTCGAAGAAGCGACACCCTCCATATATTTTTATTTACGTTGTAACGTCTCGACATTTGTTTGGCCTCGGATACCCAAGTCTGTGATCTATAAATTTAGTGACGGGTATCGTCTACCAGGCAGAATATGATTAACAAATTCTACTTTGTGCTTCAAGTCATAAGGTCTGTAATAGAGTGAAATAGCCCCCTCTCCCTCTCTCTTGTTTTTTTTCTCTCTCTGCGGTATGCAATACTATGCATATTAGGGAGTCTATAACAATAAAAAACCCTCGTCGTGTATAATTGAAAATTGAAATCAGTCGTGCCACGGAATTCTAGATAGTCGTTAAAAAACAATAAAATCATATGCGTATGTCTTTTTTTTATAAATGCAGATAAATGCTTGTAATAAACAAATATATTAATGGCAATATTTATTACTTTAAATATTTAATGAAATAATAACAATGAATTTACAAGAAAATTGGAAATGCAAACAAAGTCGTGATGACTGTTTAAGGCACAAATCCCAAGGGGGATATTTTGTGACTGGTTGAAAGAGACTGCAGAATATCTTTTACTTTTGGAATTTTCGTTTCGTATTTGTCATTTCTCTAGGGTGCCATGTCTCATCTGTTTTACCACATTTCGTCTCGGTTTATGAGAAAAGGATTCCGATTTTTTTTATTGTCTTGTTTAAATCATTTGGAGCTCGTAGACAAACTTCTCAGTAATAATATTATTACAGTCATAACGGAAAGCGGGATCAACTATTTCGTGTCGTTCTGGTTTTGGAAATATTTTCATTCCATATTTTTGATAAACAATGAAAAGTTGTGCTAGTTTAAGGGTGGCTTGGCTGCTGTTTTTCTTAAATATATAAAATTATTCTAAACACTTAAATACACATTTAACTTGTATTACAGGCCTCCAAGTTAAGTTGTCGTTTGTTTTTTCAGTTTTCAATTCATTTCTGTAGTTCGTTTTATATCGTATTTGAATTCAACTTTTGAACGAAACAATAGACGCGAGTGCCGAGTCTCTTGTGCAAATGTCAACTTTGATTAATTTTGGACGAGTTAAATATCACTTAGATTTAATAAGATCCATGTGCATTTATTCCAGTCATTTAAATACATGTTGGATGGTGTTTCAGACTGGTATCAAAATAACAAACATTCTACTTTTGTGGGTTGTTTCATAAATGTCGAACATTAACAGTCCATATGCTGATTACACTATTTTGCCAGATTACACTTTTTTGCCTATACTGTTTTTTAGGACTTCGAATTTTTTCTAATGGTTTGGATTGTTCGTACTTGGTTTTATTTTATTAACCTATGCGACTTGTGTTCCGACTTCACGGAATATGTTTGTCACTTATGCCAGGATCCCACTGTCGCGCGATGCGTTCCGAAAGGATTTTCCCTATTCAGTCCATGGACTGATCGATACGATCAATACGATTAACGACAATATAAAGGACCTGATAGGATCACTGCGATTGCTTCATGATTAAAGCCACGATTTCAAACGCAGGGCGAATGGGGATAGTGCGAACCTAGCATTAAAGCTCTGCCAATTCGATTACGTTCGACCTGGAATTTGCCAGGCATGTTCGAAAGATAACGGTGGTGGCATCATGATCGGTTCCCGGTTCAAGGCTCATTCATGTTCTGTTTATTGTTTGGTTCTTGTTGAACATTTTTGATTCTTGTTTTGTCTTTCTGCATATGGCGTGGTGCTTTAACTCCCAACTCCTTAATAAATATGAGATATGTTAGCATCGATTCTAAAGGTCATTAATAAACAAGACAAATCAGTGGAAAATAAGGGTCGTTCCTATTGTAACGTGGTATTTTGATTCAAAATGAGTAAGCATACTTGCTCGTGCTCGATTGCCGCCACTATAGACAAGAGACAATAGTTATCTGTTTGACATCAGATTTTTGTTATTGGTATTTTGGCGCCATATTACAAATAATTTAATATACTATCAATTTTTATTTCTTGTTTCAGATGCAACACAATCCATGGGCAGCTAACGGTCCAGCTCAGTATCCCATGACAACCATGCCCGGGATGGGTAGTTCCTGTATGGCTGGACAAAACGATCTACCAAGCTTCATGGGATTGGCTCATCAAAATTCTCTGGCAGCCAATCAGTTCGCTGCTAATCAATTGGCTGCCAATCAGTTCGCTGCTGGGCAGCTCGCAGCCAATCAGCTTGCAGCCAGTCAGCGGTCATCAGGGGGACTAACTCACAGTAACCATGGCTCCATGCCTTTTCCTAATGCTCAAGTCGGACTGGACACGGGAATGGACCCTGAATTGCGAAGCTCCAGTATTGCTGCGCTCAGATTAAAAGCCCGTGAACACAGTGTGTCTATGGGACTTCTAAGTGCATACGGTAAATAAATGTTTATGGGGACTCGTGAAACTATGAAATAAAAATATGGTTGAAAATCAATCGTAACACTTCTAAGTGCATACGGCAAATAAATGTTTATGAGGACACTATGGGATAAAAATAAACATTTAATTGAAAATCAAGCGTAACACTTAGAATCTATTCAAATATATTTTATATGATATCCGTCAGGCCATACAACGAATGGTGTTGTGTTTATTCTTCTGGTGGTGCCAGGACCAAATGCAGATTTTCATAAAAAAAAAGAAGTTTGAGCATAAAAATGTGGAATTGATGGCTGTTCGTGGAAATATAACATTTCACGTTGACTCTTTGTTGCCATCGAAACAGTACAGATGCGTCATTCAAACTGACTTATGAATCTGTGTAGGACTACAAGTGGAGCATTTTTAAGCTGTGTGTCCTTTGGACTTGACTGTTCGGGAATCGTGGTGACTTATTAATTACCACGGCGGTACTCTGTAATTAAAAAAGACTCAATGTTCGCACAATCTTAAAATTGTGCCAAGTCGTAAAACAGGGGGAGATAACCAAAACATTATCCGAGAGTTGTCTTTTCTTTGCAGTAATTTAATATTTTAATTATCTTATAAAGTGAGCTAATTTATATATAGTGCTTTTACTAATGCTTACTAAAATTCAATTTCAATTTAAACATCTGCATGAATTATTTTACGGAAAACGAATTATTAAAAAAAAATATGCAAATCAGATATAATTAGTATATTAACAAAATATAAAGCGGTAATCTAATTTAGATAATGGTGGCCAAATGATAAAACGAAAAACGAACACAAATTTCGTAATTAACGGTTAGCGATTTTTTTAAATTGAAATTACATTCATGTTTTTACCGTTGTGAAAATCTAACAGGCACGAATCAACTATCGGGCCTATATTTTTTTTTAGCCAGATTCCAGAATAAATGAAAGTTATATGTTGTTTGGTTATTTTTAACTAATCGGAAATCATTAAATTAAATGTGTTCATTACTAATTATCTATGTGAGCTAAAAAAAAAATCCTTAAGACTAATTAACTTCACTTTTCAATTTAGTTTTTTTAAACCAACGAACAATCCCTTTATCTCTCTCTGGCACGTGTTTAACATCCTTCATTTTTTTTTTATTCGTTTCGTTTGTTCTAATCTTAAGTTTTAATCAGTGAATGAGTACAAATGTCTTCCAGTGCTAGGATTCCATGTTTCTGGTCTAGTGCCGTAGTACTTATCATATTTGGCGTCATTAAGGTTGCCTTGGTGATATCACCTGTGGATACTGTATAAATTGTTCCTAACGTTCCGAATCGACGGAACTGTAATCAAAGAACGCATATGGCCGGTTTCCCTGTGCGCGTTTTCGCTGACTTAAAACGGCCTAATGCATATTAAATGGGTCCGTTTCCATGTTACCGGCGAAAAAGAGCGTGGAAACCCCGCGAAAACGCACACGTAAAACGAGGGCTTAATTCTGTTATGTTAGTTCAAGATGGAATTCAATATCGCTTGCGGTCAAAAATAACTGATTGCCGTTTCGTTTTGGGCAATTCTACGCGATTGAACGTTTCGGAATATAATTATCCTAATACCCCTAAAAGGTGACATTCATATGACGCGACCCTCGGACAACCAAGCATGCGTCAACTGGATAAAATAAAACCAAGTACGAACCATTAGACAAAATTCCAAGTCCTAAAAAAACGGTATAGGCAAAATAGTGTAATCACGTAAAATAGTGTAATCGGGCAAAATAGTGTAATCAGGCAAAATAGTGTAAAAGTTACATTCATAGGTACATTTGATTACGTCAGGATTCTGCTCACACCTAGATCAGTCCGTTCTGCCTATAGTAGTTCCAAAACAGACCAATCAAAAAAAAAAATCTTGAAAACTTTATGCAAGTTACTAAATTCTGAGCGACGTTATCACTGTTTGAAGAATGTTACTTATCGTAGCAATGTTACTTGCAAATTCTTTCTCCATTTTTAAATTAAATCATTAAATGGCGATCACCCCATTTAAATCTGCGCCACCCAATGTACTAGAACGATTTGGCTATACCGTATTTAAAACTGTTGAACATCTCGAGTACCAGGAGTAGATAATAGTCTTGTCGTTGACATAGATGTCTAAATAATAAATCGATATATCATTTGACGCCAATATAAACTAAAGACCTGTAATAGGAAGAGTTAGTTTTTACATAATGCAATCTGATTAAAATACAGATCTATATTTCGTTTCGTTTTTGTTATACTCTCAAAGACCTCTACTACATGAAGATCTGACCAGTTGTAGTGGAAGGTCGCGTCAGAGGTCACGCGAGCGACTTTTGATCCTATTACATCAGACATTTGATTAACCAATCGGCGCTGATGTTTCTAGTGGGTTACCCATAGTTCTGTGCACCTCACACCAAACAGAGCGTTTCGTTTGCTAATCCCATTATCCAGAACGCGGGTTACATAACAACTCTTCGCGATTCTAGTGTAGTTAAGACAATTAAAACCAAAATATAAACTACAATAAAAGAAACGAAATATGATCTGTGTTTTAACCCGATTGCACATAATGCATCTTCTGAAGATGGCTAGATTGATAATATGTAAAAAAAAAAAACACAAGTGTAAAAACAGTTATTTTTGTTAATTATTAAAGTTTTAATATTACTATTACTGAAGTTAAATTAGAAACATTATTAGCGAATGAATGATGTAGTTATGTGTAAATAGGCAATGTCTTTTCAGCGTATGAATATTGTATTGTAAATAGTTCCGTCCATGAAAATCAGTCTATATATTAATTCTATGTATTGTATATTGTATATATATATATAAACTATTTGTTGTATTAAAAATATATTTAAAGTCCGATAACTCTTTCTTTTTTATTTGACCCCCCCCCCCCATATTCTTTTTACAAATGAAATAGGGTCTAACGTTCTGCTCAGAGCTGGGCTAATGAAGACGGACGTACGCCATACAGTATGACCTACTCCAACCGTTTGGTGGTTATTTAACTTAAACGCCAATGTTTACACGGACCTCGATTTTGTTTGCGGGTAAGACACTGGCTCGCTAACCTGGAGGTCAGATGTTCGATAACTGCATTACCCGAGAAAGTTTATCCAGTTCGTCGGGGAGCGGGACTATGGCCTACTCTTATATCGAATTCCAACTGCACGCCAAGTGTCCCTGTCAGCCACCCTCCCCAAGTCCCGCACTACTGACAAGGGGAAACTTTGTCGTGCCAATAAATGTCTATATAATAATTTATAATATGATACTTAAAGCTAGAAACAGATCGACAGTGGCCAGATTTAGCTCTTACATAATGCACACAATTCAGTATTAATGTATATTTGATAAAGTGCTACCGAAACACACATCCTTGCAAATCTGGGTGAAATGAAACCTTTTTTTTATCATCCTAACGTCTAGACATTGTTCTTGAAAAAAGCCGCAATCTCGCAGATTTCCAGGTCAGATGGCAGAACCTTGGCGTTTGTTATGAGCATGTTTTGTGCGTGACGCGGCGATCATTTCCGACCACGGTGACCACAGCACGATATCTGGCGTTTCCACCAGGCTTTTACTTAAAGGCGATCTTGATGCCCAATGGGACCATTTTCCGTCGCCGTAGCAGGGCAGTAAGAACGCAACCGGGTCTGAGGGAGGTATCACTTATCGATGTACCAGGTTACCGACTCAGCGTCTTATTCACTGCTCCAAATCCACCCCATATGTCCAATGAATGAATGAATGAATGAATGAATGAAATGGGGTTTAACGTCCTACTCTTCTGGGCTAATTGAAGACGGGCATACGCCATACAGTGTGCTATTAGGGAAATTTTGCCCGGGGAGCAACTGAATTCCAACTGCCTAGGAATCTTTTACGTGCACGCCAATGTGTACACGGGACCTCGGTTTTCCGTCCCATCCGAACGACTAGGCAGCTGTCCTTGTCAGGCCCTCAGTCTGCATCATTGACAAGGGGAAACCACGCCGGAAAATCGAGATGAACTTTGTCGGCCAATGCAGGGATCGAACACCCGACCTCCAGGCTAGCGAGCCTATAGTACGATGTGTTGTCTATTAGGTTTCCCCCCTGAGGGATGGCCGAAAGGTTAGCAGTGAGTTATGTATCATGAAGCCTGTCATTGAGTCAGCTGGCTAGGTTTCGAATCCCCGGTTGCATGTGACAAGGAATAGATCGCATGTCCAACCTCGTTGGTTTTCTCCGGGTCCTCTGGTTTCCTCCCACTGCTAAAGACCCCTACGCGCAAGCGAATTATTGAAATAAAATCAAACCACGTGTTCGTCCCGCAATGACCTAGTTTTTGTCGAGTGGACGTTAAACCCCATTTTTCTCTTTCTCTCTTTTCCCCCTGAGGTCATCAAGATTTAGTGTACTACAATATAACAAGTTCTATTCATTGAAGTTCTAATCCAATCAGCGATTATCTTACAACGTTAACTCATGCAATCATAACATAATAGCTCTCGGTTATTGTACGCAATAAATAGATATCGAAAATAATACAAAAAATATATGAATACAAGTCTTAATAATGATATCTATAATATAGTATAATACGTATGCCTATTATATGAAATTGTATTCTCGCTATCTGCTATTGTATTGTTTTCAATCTACCCAAGGGCACCGCGTGCACTTTAGACCAATAGGCCTGTCATTGAGCCAAGTGGCGAGTCTTTTAACCAGCACTTGGGCATGACAAAGGTTTGGGTCGCCTGCCTAACATCGTGGGGTTTCGCCGGGTCCCCCGCCCCCCCCCCCATTGATAAAGCGTGTGATTAAAATACAGTTTAATTACTCTAGTTTGTGTCGCATTGATGTTAAACTATGTCATTTTATGACTAACATATTATGTTTCAACTGCATTTCAACTTTTCGCTTGCGCACCCGGAGAAAACCCACGAGGTTAGGCAGGTGACCCTACTATTTGACAGGAACAACCAGGGAATCTACACGACGCAAGTTGACACAATGGCATGCCTTATGATACTACGCGCATGCGCTAACCACTCGACCACTCCCCTAGAAATTTTAGACTTTGTAGAACATGGTAGTGTCGCTTTACAGCATATGCTGAACAGAATAAGATAGATATAGAGAGAAAGAAATGGGGTTTTACGTCCACTCAACACAACTAAGTCATTTCGGGACTAACATATGGTTTAATTTTATTTCAATAATTCGCTTGCGCGTAGGGGGTCCTTAACAATTGGAGGAAACCGGAGTGCCCTGAGGAAACCCACGAGGCTGAGAAGGTGCCCCTATCTCCATGCCACATACGCTTACACCGGGGTTCGAAACCACAGCCGCAAGCAAGAGGTGGCCGGCAAGCTAGAGGTCGAAGCGCGGCACTTTAGACCACAAGGCCATTCCAACCATCCTGAACAGAATAAATATTCACAGAGATTAATACTAAAACACGGGAAATTAAACCCGTAATTAATTGAAATGGGTTTTAACGCTCTACTATTCTGCTCCGACTGGGGTAATGAAGACGGGCATGCGCTATCCAGTGCCCGGGCAGCGGCACTATGGCCTACTCTTATACCGAATTTCAACTGCCAAGGGATCTTTAACGTGCACGACAATGTGTACACTGGACCTCGATTGTCGTACCATTTCGACCGACTAGACAGCTAATTTGAAAATCAAGTTCTCTACTGATACAGTCATTGGGGTTTTCCGGTGTGGTTGTCCCTTGTCAGTGGTGCAGTAGGAAGGGGTCTGACAAGGATAGCTGTCTAGTCGTTAGGGTAGAACGAAAAACCTAATCCCGTGAAAAGATTGGCGTGCACGTAAAAGACTGGAATTATATAGGAGTAGGCCAAAATGCTGATACCCGGGTTAAACTTTTCCTCGTAGCACACTGTATGGCGTATGCCCGTCCACATTATCCTTGTCAGGATCAGAACAGTAGGACGTTAAACCCAATTTCATTTCGATAAAATCAATCACTGAATAATGCCACTTTAATATATATTTTCGATCGATATTTAAGTGAAATCTTTAAGCAGTATAAGATATATATTTTGCTATTGTTACGAGTATACTAGCGTGTTAGAGAAACTGTTGTCATATATGACAATTGTCTGCTAAACATCAAGTATTTTGTATTATATGTATATTGTATGGTATAGGTATTGTAACTATGTTTCTATCGTATCGTATCGTTGAGGACGGAGTATGTATGATATTAATAATATCGTGTTATAATACCGTGTAAACAGATAGACCGAACACAAAAGTAGGAATAGATTTGTATTTTATATGGAATGATTTTAGAAAACGAGATGTAAGTATAAAATTCATATAAAACTAGTATAATGTGTAAATATAAACTAAAAGTTGTTAAATGAAATGGCGTTTAACGTCTTAGTTTTCTGCCCAGACCGGGCTAATGGAGACATGCATACGTCACGATTTGTTATGAGAGAAATGGCGATCCGACTGCGACTCTACAGCATATATACTCTTATTTCATCATTCGAATTTCTACTGCCAAGGTTTACACGAGACCTCTGTTTTTCAACCCACCAGAAGAACAAGACGTTTCGTCCTTTTCCACTGACAAGGAAAAAACACGCTAGAACCAAACGTATAGACAACGCATAAAATAAGTTAATGACAAAAAAAAAATGGCATCAAATTGAAATTGGACTTAACATTTTGTCGATAATTTATTGATGAGATTTCGGGACTAACATAATATGGTAAGTGTTATTTATGTGGTTTCGTTGTCCGTTTACTCTTCGACGAATTCCAGCTTCGGAGGGATCTTTTACGTACACGTAGGTTTGTATTTTGGTGGACTAAGGCGTTTCATCACCACGCCTAGCAGGAGGAATTCCAACTACCAGCCGTCTTAATTAGCCCAGTCGGAACAGAACAATATAGGACGTTAAACCCAATTTCATTTCTCGGGGATCACGGTGGCTAAGTGGATAAGGCGCTGGTTCGCTAGCCGAGAAAGTTCATCCCGATTTTCCGGCGTGATTTCCCCTTGTCAGTAATGCAGAAGGAGGGCCTGACAAGGACAGTTGCCTAGTCGTTCGGATGGGACGAAAAACCGAGGTCCCGTGTACAAATTGGAGTGCACGTAAAAGATCCCTTGGCAGTTGGAATTCGATATAAGAGTAGGCCGTAGCGCCGCTGCCCGGGCAAAATTTCCCTCATAGCAAACTGTATGGCGCATGCCCGTCTTCAATTAGCCCAGGTTAGGTGCTTAAGCGTAGGACGTTAAAACCCATTTCATTCATTCATTCATTTCATTTCTAGTCTGGACGGTATTAGTTCAGATAATAACAATAATAAATCAGTTTTTAATCTTCGGGACCCTGGATACAGACCCTGGATAACCGTTAGTCAAAATCCAGAATTGGACGGACAATCTGGACTAATTGTTAGTGAAAATGAAATGAAATGGGGTTTAACGTCCTACTGTTCTGCTCCTAAACTGGGCTAATAAAGATGGGCATACGCCATGCAGTGTGGTATGAGGGAAATTTTGACCGGGCAGAGGCGCTACGACCTACTCTTATATCGAATTCAAACTGCCAAGTGATCTTTTACGTGCACGCCAATGTGTACACGGGACCTGGCGAGCCAGCGTCTTACCCACTTAGTTACCGCGACCCCCACACTTGTTAGTGGTACAGGACGGACGGCCTGACAAAAACCAAGTACCGGTACCGTGTACACATTGGCGTACACGTAAAGAAACCGCTGACGCCTGAAATTCGAAATAATAGTAGGCCGTGGTGCCACTGTCCGGACAAAATTCCCCCGATATCACACTTTATAGGCGTATGCCGCTTTAATTGTCGCCGTCGGTGCAGGGAAGTAGGACGTTGAACTGTATTTCATTTTACAAATTTTACATTTATTTACTACGAATCAAAGAATACATTTTACCGTAAGTCATGATAAAGCCAGAAATAATTAACAGGAATTAAAACAACAACTAAATGACATTTAATCTATCTACGTGAATTATTTAATAAGTTTCACCTCTTCAAAAGAAAATCAATTCAATCGTGTTCAATTATTCATCTACCAGCGTCATTCGGCAAATCTCAGCAGATCCCAGTACAAATCTCAACAGATACCATCTCCCCGTGTCTCGCCATGGGTAATGCAAGGGAGACTACTCTATTAAATCGCAAATTAGGTCTACTATACGGGTACAGACCACCAAATATGAGGGAGGGGGAGATGGGGTCTAACGTGCACTCGACACAAACTAGGTCATTTCGGGACTCACGTATGGTTTAATTTAATTCAATGATTTGCTTGCGGTCTTTAGAAGTGGGCTGAAACCGGAGGACCCGGTTGGACAGGCGACCCTACTCTTTGTCACGTACAACCGAGGATTTGAAATCACGCCAGTTAACTGAATGACAGGCTTTATTCACATAATGGGGCAATATGCGGTAACGCCTTCCCCAAAAGCAGGAATAAGGTTCGGTAATAAATTAGCATATAAATCAGTTTGTAGCTAGCCACCACCATACCCCCCGACTGTACGTGACAAGGAGTAGGATCGCCTGTCCAACCTCGTGGGTTTTCTTCGGGTCCCCCGGTTTCCTCCACTGCTAAAGACCCCTACGCCCAAGCAAATTATTGAAATAAAATTTTAAAAGAAACCCATATGTTAATTTGTGTCGAGTAGACGTTAAACCCCATTTTTCCCTCTGTGTTAAATTATATTTGGACGTGTTTAACCAGCTCTATGACATATATGATAATGCCTGACACTAATATTGACCTTTAAACGTGCAGTTAATTCCACTATTAGGTAAAATATATAACCTAATTTTCCCAGTAGGAATGTATTTATAATAAATACTTATATATTTTACCAATGGTAATCAATATCATGTTCTGTTATGTTGTCATTCAATATTTTTTTTTTTTCACAGATCAAACAGATGAAATCGATCGGAACACCACGAACGTGACCAGCAACGCCTTCTTTCAACATGGATGTCAAGATATGTCACGTGCCACGGTTTTAAAGTCCATGGTTTAGTGCCAAAGATTATAAATAAGTGAATAACGTTAATCCATGCAGGTGTTAAAAACCCGGAAAACGAAGCTTAATTAAGCACCTTAAAGAAAACTTGTTAATAAAAAACTCCAAGATGTCTAGTCTGGCCTCGAGTTCTATACGGCCAACCACGGCACCGGGATTAAAAAAGCGGAGATTCCGACCCAACAGACAAGCAACGATAACTTCGTTGATAGACAGGTCGAAATCAAACCCCGATTTATTAAACTCCTTTCAGCATGAATCAACCCAGTCTTACAGATTCGGCATTGCTGGTCCGTACACGACTCCGTCCTACCTCATCGAACTTAACGCTATTAAGCGACGACCGTCTAGTCGAAACCCCATGCCGTTGATAGAGCTTCCCGATCCTTCAAAAGTCGTACGGCAATGGACTCAAGATCAATATAGAAGGAAGCGAAGGAATCGCCCGAAGCTGCCCCAGGTTGAAAATGGTTCTCGGCGCTCGTCCCTCGATTTCCGGAAAGGAAGTTTAGGATTGTACGATGATTTTCCCGAGTCTGTGGAACGTGACAACGATAACGTGAGACAGGTAAGTTCTGTTGGCTTCAATGATATTTACTAATCAGGGCCCCTTTCAACGAAATTTTAGTAATTTGATTTTATAATATTACATTGATTTTAGCGCTTAACCAATCATACTTGAAGTATCTAATAAAATTTGGATTTTATCTTTAGTTAAGATTTCGAGAAACAGTGCCCTGACTAACATATGGGAAGATGCCAAAAAACCCAAAACACCAAATAATTTATCTGGTTTGTAAACATATAGCACGACATTTCGAAAAGTGTTCTCTTATTGAAGCACAAATCCAAAGTTTAAAAAAGACCCCTTCTCGCGTACAAACTGGCCTAAAACGTATTAAAACTAATTAATCTATCAAAAATTTGCTTCAAATTAAGATTGGGCGCCACTACTTTTAATTTATACAAAATTTACCATACTTATCAGCACAAATCAAAAGGCTAAATTAAAGATACCTTCCCGCGTACAAACGGTGTAATTTGATGATATATTAGGACTAAAACACATTCAAACTAATTAATCTCAAAGCATTGTATCAACTAGGAAATATCCCAAGATGTAAAAAGTCCATTTACAGAAGCCAAGTTTGTCATGAAACTTGATTGAATGCGGGTCCATATTTGTCGTTACTTTCTGCCTATTTGACATACATATTGAAGTCTAAGTAAATTCTTGGATTATCCCCTCCCGAAGTATTTTGCTGTCGTTTAAATGTAGAGTCTGTTAAACCCATCAATGTTTCCAAAATCGCCTAACCAATTCATTAAGAAAAACAACCGCCTCCTACGTCGTCGGGTTGCCAGTTAATGATACCCTGACATTTTACCCAGTGTCTGCCTCAGAGTCATTGGTGTTTTTCAGGGAATCAAGTATTTCCCTAGAAAGATTGGGCGTCTCTATTTTGAATTTATACCAAGTTTGCCATACTTTTTTTGAAAATAACTACCCGATAAAAACTTTCATGAGAATGTATTTTACAGACTCTCTAGAGAAACTATTTAAAGGTGCATGACTTCTTTAGTCTTGCCATTGAGACTCTAAATTAGTTCGTTGAGCGGCCTTTGGGTAACTTCTTAAATGTCTTATCGACAAAGGAAATAAACGAATTCGGGATATAGTCTAAAGATACATTATGTGAGATTAGATAACGAGTTGGCAGTTCTCGCTATATTAGGTAAAAACTAGATAATGTAATAAAGGAAATTTACTGAAAATGTCAGTCAATTTGATCCACTTTGAACCGGGAAATAACTGATCGAAAGTCCCGCATGGTCTCGACCATCATTTTTAGAGTCGGTAAGACAAAATTCATAGTCTCGTTTTGGCAGTTCTCACTATAATATTAAACACTAGATAATGTAAAGGCGATATGCTGAAAATTTCAGTCAGTTTGATCCACTATGAACAGAGAAATAAGCGATCGAAAGTTTCGCATGACCTCGATCATCATTACTAAAGTCGGTACGACAAAAATCATAGTTTCGATTATCCATTTAATCGTTAAATCGAGAAGGGGAGTTATGCAGCAAATCGGATCACAATCTAACAAATATCACAGGCTAGCGCAATCACGTTCTCAGAGTCAGCCGCGGGGCCGGAGGCCTCTGGAGCCATATACCGTCCATCTTCTGCAAATTTTTCCAGACCTAAGCCCCGCCCATTCTGATCTCTGATTGGTCAATCTTTTTTGGGTCGATTTCTCGAAAACTAGAGGTTGGATCGTCGTTTCGTTTGTTGTAAGCCGCTGACATAAAAAAATTAGATCCTAAAGGTACACATTCAAGTTTTTGTAAAGATCTATTTTTCTACGCGTGGGTATATTTTTTAAGTGATTCGGTCATCCAGACACGTAAAATAACTACGCGTGCGTATATTTATAAGTGATTCGGCCAAATGGCTACCCCTAGTCACCAGAGAAATTTCTCCAACAATTTTTCTGGTTTTCGAGATTGAGGCTTGCGATGACATAGAGAGTTGATTATGGTATATGGATCCGTTAATTAATGTCTAATTAATAGTTTATATGACATTTCAGGCCTAATGAAAGACCTACAATAGGCAGATTTAGCGTCCACTCGACACAAACTAGGTCATTTCGGGACTAGTAGGCCTATTTTTAAGAAGACATGACAGTAAAGACATGATCTAAAGCTCACCCATGGAACCCTTAGGCTTCCCAGCACCCCTGTTGAACCCTGAGAATTCTAGAGTGCAATACCATTACTGTACTCATACGGCACTACCACGGAAAGTATCGAGACATGACATTTTAATAATGGAATACCTGACAAAGACGGATTCCGTTGATTAACTGTCTCAGTGTTAGATATTATCAGACAATCAGGTATGGGTGATTAATTCTCTGACTTCGTGTTGTCTTTCGTCGTCTAAGAAACCAGCAACACTAAAGATTCGACTACCCGATAAACCCGGGTTATTCGTTGTGGTCGTTGAATTATGTTTACTTTAACGTTTGATTCTCATGGAATATGGAGCAGAATATTTTGGATTTCAAGAAACGGAAGGTAGAGATTAACATTTATTTGTTTTCCCGTTCTGACACGATATTTACATTAATTAACTAAACCATCAGGCCGCGAAATTATGTCTTTTACATTAGATTTCGAGAAACGAGAGAGAGAGAGAGAGAGAGAGAGAGAGAGAGAGAGAGAGGGATATGGTGTTCAACGTCTACTCGTCACTAACTAGATCATTTCGAGACTAACATTGGACAGACACCCTAACTCCTCGTCACTCACAACCGAGGAATCAAAACCGCGGCAGTTGACTCAATGGCAGACCTTATGATGCAACGCGCACGCACTTAACAGTCGGCAACCCAACCTCCCGAGGTACGAAAGGAACACATAAACGTTAATTAGTTTAAAATACCGAAACAAGATTTCTATCAATTAATAGCGGGTTAATCTTCAACCACGAGGTCGCGAAATTCTTATTTAACATCCGATGTATGGGTAATGAATGAATGAATGAAATGGGGTTTAACGTCCTACTGTTATGCACTTAACCTGAGCTAATTGAAGACGGGAATACGCCATACAGTGTGCTATGAGGGAAATTTTGCCCGGGCAGCGGCGCTACGGCCTACTCTTATATCGAATTCCAACTGCCAAGATGTATGGGTTATTTTTAGTCTTAGATTTCAATTTTATAACACTTTTACAAGGGTGGTTATTGTGAAATATCAGTCCAAGACTGGTTGAATGCCTTTCAGTATTTACTCACTGCCACTAGTAATGTTTAAGGGGGGGGGGGGGCGTTGGATTGGCGAAATGTTAGCACTTGCACGCTGTATCATAAAGCCTGACATTGAGTCAACTGGCGTGGTTTCAAATCCCCGGTTGTACGTGACAAGGAGTAGGGTCGCCTGTCCAATCTCGTGGGTTTTCTCCGGGTCCTCCGGTTTCCTTTCACTGCCAAAAACCTCTACGCACAGGCGAATTATTGAAATAAAATTAAACCATATGTTAATACCGAAATGACCTATAGTTTGTGTCGAGTGGACGTTAACCCCCCGCCTCTCTCTCTCTCCCCCATCACTCTCTCTCTCTCAATCTAATGTTTACATTATATGGGACCCTTTTGAATTCGATTATATGCATGCTGCAATTATCTCGCTTTGCTATTTTGATATTATATCCCAATAAGATAAGAGCTAATTAATTACTAATAAGACATTAATTAACTTACCAAAATCATAATCAAATGTCGATATCAACACATTTAAATACAATTTGCGGTTTATGATTTAACGTAATAAAAGATAATCGAGACGTTGTTAGTATCGTAACAATGGCAATCCAGGCTACATTGTTATTGTAACGATCATTATCTTTTCCGTAACTATTATAGCCAGAATTGTCAGCTCTTTATTTAAGCTTACAAAATGCCCATTTAAATTGTTGAATAATCAATTTAGGTACATTTTAGCATTGATTGAGTCTTAGAAAATTATGTATTGTCTGAAACATGAAAACGACGATCACCATCTTTAAGAATAGACATGCTGAAAAAACCCAAGTGATTTAAACCAACAGAAGCCAGAAGTCAATAATTAAAAGTTCATTCAGGACAAATCATTAATTAAAACACATGTAATCAATTTCGTGCGATTTATTTAAAGCATTGTGAGGATGGGCCTGTTAAACGATAATTAGATTTAGAAGTCAGTAAGAGAAATTCTGCGTATTGATGTTTCCCGTAATAGCCATTCTGATATATTGAAAACGTGAATCATTGGGAATGTAACGCAGCTGCCCCCCCCCCCACGACATGGATTATAAAACGTGAAATATTGGGAGTATAGCGTAATCGGCTACTTTCGTCGCAACATGGATTACACAACGTGAAGCTTAAGGAGTGTAACGTAATTTTTTACTGCCCCCGCGGCATGGATTACAAAACGCGAAGCTTTAGGAGTGTAACGTAATAATGTAATGCAGTCTACTGCGACGTGGATTACAAAACGTGGAATATTAAGAGTGTGTAACGTAATCATTTACTGCCCCCGCGACATGGATTATAAAACGTGAAATATTAGGAGTGTAACGTAATTATTTACTGGCCCCGCGACATGGATTACAAAACGTGAAGTTTTGGGAGTGTAACGTCATTATTTACTTACCCCGCGACATGGATTACAAAATGTAAAGCTTTAGGAGTGTAACGTAATTATTTACTGCCCCCGCGACATGTATAACAAGACGTGAAATATTAGGAGTGTGTAACGTAATTTTTTACTGCCCCCGCGACATGGATTATAAAACGTGAAATTTTGGGAGTGTAACGTAATTATTTACTACCCCAGCGACATGGATTACAAAACGTGAGGTTTTGGGAATGTAACGTAATTGTTTAATCACCCTGTGACGTGAATTACAAAATGTGAAGCTTTAGGAGTGTAACGTAATTATTTAATCTCCCTGTGACGTGAAGCATTGGAAGTGTAACGTAATAGGCTACTGCGACATGGATTACAAAACGTTATCGACTAGTTGTAACAGTTCTTTGTGTTCCTTTTGTGCATCAGTTTAACACACCAGTTCTGTTTTGCACACCAGATTTGTTTTTAGCTTTTCGCACACCAGTTCTGTTTCACCTCTTTGCCAACCAGTTTTGTTTTTACATTTTTGCACACCAGTTCAGTTTTTAACCCTATGTACACGAATTCTCTTTTTGAAGATGTTGCACACCAGTACGTTTTTTTTTCGCACACCAGTTCTGTTTTTAACCCTATGTACACGAGTTCTGTTTTGAAGATGTTACATATCAGTACGTTTTATATTTTAGCACACCAGTTCGTCTTGTTTTTTCGAAAAACACGTTGTTTTGTCTTATCACACACAGGTCTTTAATTTTACTCGAAGTAATACAGCGGATCAAAGCTTCGATATGGGCTAAACATTCTGATTATTAATATTTTTCAGAATTATTGATCGTTCAGACCCTTCACCGACTTCGATAAACTTAATGCTCTATTCTTTTTTATATCTCTAGGTTCGGACTTTTCGATGGTATGCCATGGTTATAAAGGCAGTGAGTAAACTAGCACTAGACATGCAGAGACTGTCTATACGCATGTCAGAACAGGTACCGATGTCGGACATGTTCTATATGCCAGTCAAACAACCAGATGAAAATAATGAAGGAGAGAGTTCCAAGCTTTTCTTTGATAAATCATGGTTTTCAAGAGATAGAGCGGTAAGTCGCGAGATAGAGCGGTAAGTCGCGAGATAGAGCTGTAAGTCACGAGCAATAGAGAAAGGAGCCACTGTGTTAGCAAGTTATCGGACGAAGCGAATGTCCCTAACTTTGCGTCAGCATTCAAAGTCGGTCATTGTTAATTTGAATAGGCTGTCCCAATCGGAATCGAAGCTAGTAGGGAAAATGTTTACTCTCTGACATCCAGGGCCGGGATAAGACCCGTAGTGGCCATAAGCACTTAAAAGATTTTGCTGCCCCCGTATATGTAATTCAGCATAAAATAGAATGCATCGGATTTGAATCGGGGATTGACAAAAACCGAGGTGCACCCTTCTATATAACTACATGCATTTAAACAAAACCTTGAAAGTTGAAATTTGAAGATACAGGAGGAATAACTCTTCTTAGATTTCGGATTGTACAGGATTGAATCTCGGATTAAGTGCTATTAACTTCCATGCCTTTGTTTCTTGTAGATATCGAAAGTACCCCTATGGGCACAGGCTATAACAATTAGAAAACCTGAACAAAGAACAAAAGATGAGATAAAAAGACTGCACGATTTATTGATTAATATGCAGAGTTTTAGAGAGAAGTTTACTGAGGAGAAACGAGTCAAGATATGTCAATATATCCGATATACCAAGTAAGCTACTAAAATATATCATAGATATACCAAGTAAGCTAGTAAAATATGTCAGATATTAGGTAAGCTAGTCAAATAATTGTCAGATATACCAAGTAAGCTAGTAAAATATATCAGATATATCAAGTTAAGTAAGCTATTAAAATATAATACACGATCATGTTGTTTATATCTGTAGGTGTGCTACAGGCCGTGTTGTATTCACACATGACCTTGTTGTTTATATGTTTTAGGTGTGCGAAAGGTCGTATTTGTATTAACACAAGGTCATGATGTTTATATGTGTGCTAACGGCCATGTTGTATTAGAGAGAGAGAGAAATGGGGTTTAACGTCCACTCAACACAACTAGGTCATTTCAGGACTAACATATTATGGTTCAATTTTATTTCAATAATTCGCTTGGGCGTAGGGGTCTTTAGCAGTTGAAGGAAACCGGAGTGCCCGGAGTAAACCCACGAGGTTGAGAAGGTACCCCTATCTCCATGCCACATACGCTCACACCAGGGCTCGAAAACACAGACGCAATCCAGAGGTTTGCCGGCCAGCTAGAGGTCAAAGCGCGGCACTCTAGACCACTAGGCCATCCTACCCCCCTCATGTTGTATTAACAAAAGGCCATGTTATTTTAAATTTTTAGGTGTGCTAGAGGTCGTGTTGTATTAAGACAAGGTCATCCGGGAGAATATTTGTATTTTATATATGCTGGTTCGGTCATGATACAAGTTGAAATGGAGGACAAAAACGGAAAGATTTTCAATACGACAGAAAATATTATTAAAAGTGGTTCAAATTTTGGGGTAAATACTTAAAAAATGTATTATTTGTATATATTATACCGTCTAACCCTTCATGGTGTTTGCATCATTGCACACCCAACCGGGCCCGTAGCTTCGTGGGGGGGGGGTGGCTGCCCCCCCCCCCCAAAAAAAAAATCGAATTAGCCCACCCAAATATTTCGCCGACAATAATTATTTCTTAGAAGTATTCTTAGCTGGCCAAATCCTCAGCTCCTCCAAACAATTTTGTAGCCCCCCGAAATTTTAAAAGCTGGCTACGGGACCACACCCAACCCGTTAACTATTTTCTTCATTATATTATTAATTGTGCCTTCCCACCCCCTGCAAGCTCCTCCCCATCATTATAATACCTAAATTAAATAATTCCGTTTATGATATTATAATTTATGTCTCTTTTCCTCGAAAAAAACTGTTTATTGGCATTCCAATAATTTATTATTAAAATGAAAATTCCGTTAGTCTCATTCATGTAAATGAAAAGAAGACGGTCCGGACAGAACAAAATTCTCCTACCAGCCAGCGCACACATACTTAAAAATACCACAATAACGAGAGTTTTAATATTTGCATTGTATTAAAATTTCTTATTTGAATTCTTTAAAAAAAATTTCATTTGAATATTATTTAAAGGAAGAAGCCTTAATAGGAGACGGTTTGCGATCTGCTACTATTATTGTTAAAGAACCGGCCGAGTTCTTCCATATTGATGGCGAGATCTTTCTTGATATCTGTCCACATCACATCGACGTACAGCTACATCAAAAGATGCAGTTTGCCGAGTAAGTTCTTACCAATACATCATTTTGTCTTTCTTGTTTGGGGAAGGGGGTGGTGGATTGGAGTAAGTTCTTACCAATACATCGTTTTGTCTTCAGACTCTTTCTTGTTTGGGGTGTGGGTGGGGGCACAGGGGATTGGTAAGTATTATACCAAGAGGTTTGCGGAATCCCATCCTGGTTGCCCCTTGGCATTTTTCGGGGATTTTGTTTAGAAATAGATCGCTCCACCTTCTCGCGTTTCCTTATTTTTTAGAGCCAGAGTGGAGGCTCGGTGGGTATGACGTTGGCTCATTAACCATCATGTCTTGAGCTAAAAAGTTCCTTGGACATTTGTCAGTCTAACTAAAGTAAAAAAAAGTTTCCTGTACTTAATAAAAAAAACAAGTACGAACAATCCAAACCATAAGACAAGCAGTGGTAACAGGTGTCCGGAAGAGTATGGACGTTATTCTTTTTTTTATTATCTTGCCTCATGCGCAGGGTTCTTTCCTATGGGAGGAAACTGGGTTATCGGAGTAAACCCACAGGGTTGAGAAGACACCCCTATCTCCAAGCCACATACGCTCACAACATGGATCGAAACTACGACCTCAAGTCAGAGGTGACCGATCAGCTAGAGCTTGGAGCGACACCCTAGATTACTACATGTGTAGCAGGGGCGTGCTGGGGCCCCAAGGGCCCCAGAGGTCGGGCCCTGAAGGGGCCCGTCGCTGAGGGGGTTCTGGGGGGGGGGGGGTCTTCTCCCCCCATAAAATTTTGAAATTTGACAACCGGGAGACGCATTTTTAGACCACTTCTAAGCCTGAATTCAGGTCTGGGCCCTGTTTCACAAAAACTTAAATCTCCTTAAAATCATTGTAAACTAAAATTTCATCCTAACTTACAATAGAAGCGTTTCACAAAACGATTTTAAGCATTGTAGCTAAAATCCACTAAAATAATATTGTAAGTTACAATTGTATCCTAACTTAAAATAGTGGCGTTTCACAAAACTATTTTAAGGACAATTTTAACTAAAATCGATTGTAACTTAGGATAGCTGTCACCCTCTCCTAACTTACAATCACGACATTAACAAACATTGATTAGAGCTACATTGTTTGATTTATTGCGACATACAGATATAATTGGCACATAATTTTAACATACAATCATTCACAAAAACAATTTGCATTCAATTTCTTTTCATAGTATGGGATATACAGCTACGATCCACCCGTTTATTTTATTGTAAGGCAATTTAAGCATTGGATGGCGCCCCATATTAGAACTCCAAGAAAAAAACCCACCCAAAACGCCAGTAAACTACACACTAAAAGAAAATTTATATCCAATGTCATGGAAAGAAGAGCCCTCTTATTTATAAAGAAAATATCTTCGTGTTTAATATGTCCAATTTCTTGGTATTAGAAGGCCTAAAGGCCTATAATACTAGACATGCCATAATATGTAGTATTTACTCATGTTTTTGGGGTTATGATGATTAGTATAAAGATAAATCAATAAACACAAATGTGTTTATTCAAAAATGTTATAGGCCTATTTGAAATTAAATTTTAATATCATAAATTTATTATAATTTCTTAATGAAGTTACGTTAATAAAACAACATCAATAAAAAAATAGGCTCCAAAACTATTTTATCTTGGGAAAAACTCATTTAATTGAGTAAGATAGAAAGACTCTTTTGCATTTTCAAAGTATCATTGAAAGGGTCTATTAGAATGACATTTATAATCTAGGTATCGGAACATTGCCTATTTGGCGTATTAATTTCAAAGTTGATAAATACTTTTAAACTACGACAAAAAAATTGAAGCCTAGATTAGTTGTTTGAGTGACACATATCAAAATATGTTTGTGAAAATTCTCAAAAGTTTCTCTTGTCCAAATTACTATAAAAATTCGAAATTCAAGCGCTTTTGTTTATCGATACACATTACTTCTATTGAAGCCTGCGAGGAAATCAAATGCCAAGTTCAAGGTCAACCCACCAATACATTTCGAAACTAATAATACGCAATTAACTCATTTATTTCATCTTTCTACGACTTTCTGACCATGTGAAGACATTTCTACAACGTATGAAACTCTCCCTATTGATAATGTAACAGTTAATTCAGTTTGTCAACAGTTTTCAGTTTCGAAGCGTATTTGCTTTCACCGTAAGTACCCGCAACGGAAATCTGCACTGCGCGGGCGCAAGCGATTTTAACTAAAATCTATTAAAATTGCATTTTAAGTTACAATCGATCTTCGTGAAACGCATAAAATTTAAAATCTCATTTTGATTTTAGTTAAAATCGATTTTAAGGATTTTAGTTTAAGTTTTCGTGAAACAGGGCCCTGATCATTACAATTAAATTTGGAGAATGTTCACTATTTAATGATAAATATTGTCTTAGTGCCCTCAGAGGGGCCCGCTTATACGGGTTAGAGAAGTTATCAAAGAGGGGCCCGTGAGGATACCGTCCTCATAACCTCACCACCAGCACGCCCCTGATGTGTAGGCCATCTCAACCCCCCATGTGAACCTTACAGACCAATTAAATGGGAGATGCTAATTGTAGACTGGGGAGGGGTAAAAGATAAATTAGATCCAAGTTCAGTCTTCTAAAAGGGTTAGGAGTAGGGTTAGGGTTAGTATTCTCCCAAATTATCAATTATATAAAGCGGCTATTTAGGACTCCGGAAACACCCGAACCTCCCCAACCGGCCTACAATTAGCATCTCCCCAGTTAAATAGTTGGTATCAGGAGATAGCTAGAAGCTGACGCTAAACCAAAAAGAGAGCTAGTTCGTTATGATCAGAATCAGGGCTAGGGTTAATAACCTATGATGCCAATGGGTCCGTGAATATAGAATTGACATTGTTAAAATAATGAGCTGTAAATACGAAATCAAAACAATTCCTTTAATTTTATTCAACAGGATATTCGACATTTTCCGATCTTTAGACAAAGAAATGGTAAAAGACGTAGTCTTCAGGTCACAAATCATAAACATGCCCCATGGCCGTGTTGTGGAAGCCGATTGGTCTAAAGCTAACTTTGTTTATTTCGTATTAAAGGTAGGTAACTCTACGATGCCTAGTTTAACATTCTGTAAGGACACAACGTGTATAAATTGAAGATTATATTTTGAACGGATGTGACCTTATTTAAGTTAAAGGTCTATGGAAGGGTATCGCTGCATATATTAAATGCTTTGCTAAAATGTGTTTTCCATTGATTACATGTAAAAAGGACAATGTACAAGTTCCTAATACCGGTGATGATAATGTCAAATACCTCTACGGCAAAAGTTAACTTTAGAACGTCAAATGTTAAGTGTCAGATGACAAATGCTGTTTTTAGACATGTGACAGAGCGCAAATGTAAAATGTAGACACGTCAAAAATCATCATTTTCCTACAAAACATTTGTCAGTTGATACGTTTTACATTTAACTTTTGCCTTAGTGGTATTTTGACTTTATCATTACCGGTACATTTTTCCTTTTACATATAATCAAAGGAAAAGACATTTTAGCGAAGCATTTAATATTGACCTTCCATAAAGGTCAAGATCCAAAAAGTGACCTTTATTTCACATATTATAACCAAGGACAAGGCGGTTATATTGGCAAACATGTTTGTCCTTGTGATTTTCCAACTGGCTTTTATGTTCTGGGACCTGGGGCGTAGCATGAAACAACTTCTAGTGGTCCGAACTAAAACTCCGAAACTAGACGTTCGGATCGGGCGAATAACCAAGGTCCCGTGTACATACAACAATAATCGTATATCCGTCTTCATTAGCCCATTCGGTGATGTTAAACCCTATTTCTAGAACTCTGAAATTCGCATACGGTTCCAAGTCTTTAGGTACCAACCGCTTTTAAGAGGAGACGGGGTAATAACCAACCACTTAATTCTAATTTAACGCACAGAGCCACCGATTCAGTTTATAGATAAAACTTGCTTCAGAACCTGTCTTATGTTACATAATCGCAGCCATTGTAATTTTCTTGTCAGACCAAATCTTGTCATTCTATAGCAAACTGGGATTAGAAAATGAAATCTTATTTCAGGGTACGATCAAGCTTTACCGTGATTTTGACGTCACTTCCGTTCTGAAAGATATGGATGATGACCTGGAGGACATATTGGAAACCGAGGTGGCGCTGAAACGACTAGTAGAAGATGGCGTCGGCCAAACTAAACAGATAGCTTTAGTAGGAGCTTTACAAGAAGGAGATTATAGCGTAGGAATACATTTTGTTTAAAAGAGTGGTTCTTTTCTTATCTGCAGAAATGAGAAATTAAGCCAGGTTTCGTATTTCTGATGTTGAGGTTGTACCTAATAATTGAATTAGTTTAAATATATTAGATTTTCTAAAAAAGTATGGTTTGATAAATTGGTGACGCAATTCATTATAGCAAGGGCAGCTTAAAATAAAATGAAATTCGTCTTCTATATCGTTCAGGTTGCAAAGTATGCATTTTCTTTCACTACGTTCTATTTTATTGTATCGGCCTACTTCTATGTTTAAATTATGCGCGGATATACGGAATTTGCTAATAATTTTAAGGAAAATAGGGTTAACGCTTTTTTTTAGATAGCTCTGCAGTGTAAAGTTAACAGTTAAATGTTGATAAACAATACCTTTGGCGGACGATTTTATTTTTTCCAAGTAGTAGGGTAGCCTATATGACTACGCTCGTGCGTGCATGCGCAGACGCATGCACGTGCATGCACATGACCTTGCACGTGTTTGACCTTGATGACCCCTTGCACGTGTGTGACCCCTTGCACGTGTTTGACCCCTTGATGACCCCTTGCACGTGACCTTGCACGTGCATGACCCAGAAAGAGAGGGCGCGCGCGCGGAAGAAAGAGAGAGAGAGAGAGAGAGAGAGAGAGAGAGAGAGAGAGAGAGAGAGGAGGGAAGAAGGAGAAGAGGGGAGAAGAGGGGAGAAGGGGGGGAAGAACTCTTTTCCATTGATTAAGTTGGCCCTGAAAAGGGCCGTTTGGTCAGACTAGAATGCGAGGGTTAGCAGGAGCATCTTGGATGCTCTGCCGAGTTCCGTGGTACAGGTCGCTTCTCGCACTTGACCGCATGCTTCGACCGCCTATGATAGGTGTTCGATACATCTACCCCACACCAGAAGCAGACTAGGTAATCTGCTTCTGGCCGGTTCCCCTTAGACAAAGGGTGATATCCCCCACAAGTTGTACAGACTCTCTTATCCTTAGAATCCATTTTGTTTTTGACTTCTTTTGGCTTCGACACTCCTATTTATAGCTCGGGACGGGACGAGTCTAATGTGTTGGGGCGAAACCATTTTCCACCAATCAGAATAGCATGACGTCACATGACGTCACAAAAAACAGACACGTAATATGTTGTCGACATTTTATTGAACTTGAACACATTTACAAAGCATATTATTGAACACAAAATTGAACTTGAACACAAAGGCATTGAACACAAAAAAACATATTTACAGAGCAAAAAAGCATCGACACCGTTGTCCCTTCTTCTGGTCTGGTTGCAAATCGGGGAAATGATCCCTGGCCCATTGTTCGACTAGTATAACGTTTACACGATACACGCGACCGAAAACGGAGAGGGCGTGTGTGGAGGGCACGTGAAATCGATGACATAGATAATACAAACAATAATGTCCGCACACAACACTGTCGAGTCCTTGAATCCATCGGGGTTGGTAGTGGAGTTGTAGATCTCGGACGAAACGTCGAAAGGCTTCTCCGTAGACATCAGGGTGACAGCCGTACGAATCGAAGAAGGTAACGTGATCTGGTCCTTCGCATACAAACACGGTCCAGTGTTTGCCGGGTTGGTCTTCGTCGTCCGTGTTGATGACGTAGGCTTTAGGGTACGAGGTCGGGCGTAGTATATCCAGATGATTACGAGCCCATACACCCCCGAAAACGCTACCAGGGAGATGTTTTTCTAAAGTCTGTGTCAATTGTTGATTGGAGAGAGCCTCACCAATCTGTGATGACTTGTCGGTTAGCGTCGATTTCCAAGACATTGTCGTATTCGGCAAACACAACAAGACTGAGGTGATTGGTCGGGGCCGCAGCGAACTTGAGTTCCAAAGACAGGTTACCCGCCGCTTTGGGATGAAAGTAGTTACCATCGGCTCCGTGGTCGTTGGTCAAATCGAAACAATACAAGGTGTACCCATTGATATAGTCGTGGAAAGGGAGGTCCAGGTCTTCTCGGGTGTTTAAGACGGCCACCCTTTTCATCAAATCCAGGTAGGGAGTGATGGCTTGTCGCTGGGGAAAGTTGACGTCATATTCGTCTACAATTTCACCGTTCTTGGTCAATTTGATGTTTTCCAATTGATTGTGTTGGAATTCGAAGGGATTTCTGTTTTTTCTTCCATCGTAGGCCGTGTTACGTACCATACCCACGATTAATCTCTTTGGTAGGCTTTCGTTGACAAACAGATTGTCTAAGACGTGACTGGTGCGATTGTCGGGAATGACCATGTCGCGGACCACCACGCGCTTCAGGGGATACTTGGCGTTGGACGATTGAAGTTGCGCAGCCACCCGTGTGTAGGTACTGGGAGCCAGAGTGACGAACGGGATATCCAGGTAGGCTTTGGTGAACTCGACTTTGTAGTCTTCTGCATCGTTGCCTTCACCGTACATCAGAAAGAATTTCGTGGATTGCTTTTCCAATTTCAACCGCAGGTCCACACCGTCAATCAAATACCGATCTTGTAAACACATGTCCAAGTGTAGACGTGACTGCAATTCAAAGGTGCGACTGGCAGCGATGGTTTTCTGGCGTTCTTCCAATCCTTTGTTAGTCGGTGCCTGTCGTCCACCATCCCCATTGGTGGCGACGGATTTCGTGGAATTGAACTGTCCGGCGGTATCTTTTTCCCACAGGACTTGTTTCGACAGGTGGTCGTTCTTGGCTCCCTTACCGAAACTCAACAAATTCTCCAAGTAAGCCCGATAGGGATAGGTGGGCAGAGAGTTGGTGACCAAAGTTTCGGCATCCTTTCCCAGGCGTAATTTGACGTCTTTAAACAACGAATGAAACAAGTTGTTAATGGGTGCGACTTGACTATCCGCATCCAGGTCTCCCCCGTCGTTCTTGGTCACCTTCAGGGCCACGTGTAGTGTCATGTTGGCCAGATCGATGAAATCGGTGGTGGCATTGGAAATATAAAATTCGATGGGACCATCGTGGTTCAGGTCGGGTGTCAGTGGATACTTTCTAATGTGGGTCACCTTGTTTATGGCCGTCTGCGTGTCGGGTACACTGAACAAATTCTGCAATTCGTCTCGCGCGCAGGGACAGGAATCATTGCGCATTACCTGCGTAGCCATGGTCGAAGATATCTAGTTTACGTCGTTTGTGAGAGGTGACCTGTGGCTTCTTCTTCCTCTTCGGACGATGTGAAGTGGACGGGGTTCGTGAGGGGTCTTTTATAGGTTCCAGGTGGGCGACCACGTTCTTGAGTGTGTCGGACATCGTGTTTGACAACGCGGGGCGAAGCGTGTCCTGGGCGACTTTCTTCCAGTTCCATTTTTCACGACCACTGACGGCGTCGAGCACGCTTTGCCCCACTTTGGGTAACATTTGGACCACATTCTTTTTCACGGCCTCTTTGCCCGCCGACCACAAGGTCTTCCCGACCGATTTGACGGCATTCAATAACCCCGACCATCGACCGGCACCCTGTTGTCTCAGAATTCCCCCCCTTGTACACTACCAGACCATTGCCAGCCCCTCGCTGTCTGAGCACTCCACCTTTGTACACTCGAATCATCATCGGCGGCGAAAATGAAGTTGGACCACCACCTTACCGTCGAGAAATGGCACGGCTTTTCCCATTCCGTTCCTTATATAGAGACCAATGGAGTTTAGTCGACTGTACTTCAGAGGTAAGTAGTGAATCCTGGCGGGGCGGTGATACAATCGTCGACTGGGAATCACGTCCAACAAAGTAGCCTTCACGTCGCCCACGATCTGGGGTTCGATAATGTCCGTGTAGATGTAAAACAGATCGAACTGGATTTGAAGATTCGCGATGTGGTGGGCGTAGAAATACCGTAGACTTTGGCCATCTTCGCCGGTCATTTCGATTGACTGCAGGGAAATCATCATTTCGTTTCCAGTCCATCCCGACATGGACACGATGGGACCACACAGACGAAGTTCGATTTTCGGCAACACGTCCAACCAGAAAAGCGTCTGCACGTGATTGATCTTCAGATACACTTAATCGTTAGTGTTGTCTTTCTTGAAAGACACGAAGGAATCTCTTGATACGGCCCCTTGACGCATCATCTCTCGAGTTTCGTAGTCATTTTGCTGTTGCTTCTCTTCGTCGGTCATTTCCTTGTTATTGGGATCCAAACGTTCGGGTTGATGGGCCAAATGATCGTAGATGGGAGTCAGGTTCCACAAATCATCCAGTCTAGTGTTCAGGACATCCAGGATGTGTCTCAGCGACTCGTAGTCGTCACTCTTGATGTGCGTTTCCATTTCGATCGATCCCTTGATCTCACCACCCTTTACACCTTTGAAACAATTCGACGGGTCAATCCTGTGGCGGTCCCGACATATCTTTACTTCGGACGCCGTGCTCGAGGACGACCAAGGATGAATGCGTAAGCCGAGCGTGTTGTCTCGTTGATCGATGTTTTGCCAATGGTCAGGTAACGTGATCATGGACAGACCCACTTCCCAATCCTGATGATCGACAAGAAGTGGCGGTTCCAGGTGGGTGTGATACGTGGAGACTTTGTTGTCGGGATACCACGACATGGAACTGTCACTAGGAAGGGTGAGGTAAAAGGGTCGGTCGTTGTTCATTATGTTTGGTTTTCAAGGTCGGTGAAGGTAACAGGTAACCCAAGGTACTGGAGAGCAAAGCCGTCCACGAGGTAGTCTGCGATCCGTCGGGTTTGAAGGCCAACTGGGACAAAGAAACACCCGCCACGACGTACACTAAAATCACTTGACAGAAAAAGACAATTTCCGCTTGTGGCACACGTTTTCCCAAGAGCGACCAATTGTGGGCACTCGCGGACGTAGACGTGATTTCGTCTTGCATGTTGACTGAGGTTGACGTCTCTCGCTCCTATTTATAGGTTTTGGAGACTGGTCCTGGTCGCCGGGTTACTGGTTCAACAAATAAGCTTCGAAATCATGTGTCACGGTGGGCATGTTGTCTATATTCCATTGTTTGACTTTATCTTCTTTGCAATTCCACTCCGTTATGAATAAATAGGGTCTACCCATACTATCAACAATGCTAAAGTCTGCTTTCTTAGCGACCCTAACACATTCGTCTTTACACCTGTACAACACACGGGAATGGGCCAACGAGATGACTTTTCCCGCTAGTATTCCTTTGTATTCCCATCGGTAACCACCACACAAAGACCCTTTAATCATTCTCAAATAGGGGCAGTTTGGTTTATATTTAGCGTGTTCGTGGAATGGATCGTCGAATTTCTGCCAATCCTTCAATATTAATTTGCAGCTGAAACACTGCACGCGATCAGTATCACCATAATACACAAACCCCGCTTCACTTAACTTGGGGGCGGATGGATGAACATGTGTCCATCGGTTGTCAAACGTGGCTAGACGATTGTTAAATTCGATGTACTCAGACATGATCTTCTAGTAATGGTCTTGCATGTTGACTGAGGTTGACGTCTCTCACTCCTATTTATACGTTTTGGAGACTGGTCCTGTCGATCCACGAATTAAAACTCGCCGGATAGCCCAACCATTTCACCAAAACTTTGTCTTTTTTTCTTTCGAGTACTCTTTCGATGGGAAAGATCTCATCGTCGTTGACTTGGACCGCTTGCAATTCTTCGGGATAGAAGGTACCCTGTATGAGTTCACCTCTTTCGTCCAAAAGTTTGTAACCGGGACCGATGTTGGGTGTAACGTTGAATGTTTCCAGAGTCCAGTTTGGCCAGTAACCTTTATCAAAAGCCCCATGTTTCGGTAAAGCCAAACGTACGGTCGTGCCGGTGTCCATGGTTTTCTTTTTCTTTTTGGTGGGACGTGGAGGTGTTGTCAACATCCATTCGTGTTCGGGACGAACGTCTTTGGGTGCCATGCCAATGGTACGATGTCGTCTAGCATTATAAGCCCGAACCAATTTGTCTAGCACATCGATGTACCGTTGTGTTTGTCGATGAGTAAAGTATCGCCACATACGCTCTTTCAATGTCCGTTGAAATCGTTCCACCACACTGGCCTTGGTTTCGACGTTGTGTGTCACGAAGAAATGAATATTTTTCTTTTTCAAGTACGTTTGCATTTTTCGATTGAGGAATTCGGTACCTTTATCCGTTTGAAGTCGTAGAGGTTGTCGACTTTGAAAGATTCGACGAAAAGCGTCCACCAGACTGTCCCCCGTCTTGTTTTTAAGAGGCAACACCCATGCGTACTTGGAAAATACATCGATGACGCACAGCAAAAACCTGTATCCCTCATTCTGTTGGGCCAAGGCCGACATATCGCTCAAATCTGCTTGCCATTGGTGATCTATCCCGGCCACCACCGTGGGGGACCGAGAGAATTTCTTTTTCAGTGGTTTGTGCAAGGTGTACGCCCTTTGTTGTTTCAACCATGTCTTGACTTGGTCCAAAGCCACACCAGTAGCTTTGTGAAGGCCCAGGGCTCCACCGAAAGCGGCCGGGTGTTTCGGGTCGTAATATACTTTCTTCAGCTTTCGTTCCATGTTTCAATCGATTGGCATATGATCAGGCTATTTATAGGTTTTGCAAAGACAGCCATCTTCTGGTAGATGTACTAGGGGTATCCGTACTGGAGATTTTCTTCTTTCTCGGACGTCGCGGCGGAGGCCGTGTGGGTGGCGTGGACAATACGTTCCATCGTTCTTGATTACCAATGGCTTCGCGCGGTACGTTCGTGGCCTTTAAACTTTGCATCACGCCAAACCATCCCATGGGGGCCTGGGTATTCTTTCGCCGACGAACCAAATCGTTCACAATGTCAATGGCATTGGTACCTGGTACGGGTACGCCATTCCGAATCAATTCCAAGTTCTCATTCCACGACCAAGGTGTCTTTTCTTTCATGTGTTTCAACAAAAGGCGAGCTCGATGTTGATAGGCTCGGGGAACCGACTCCAGAATGGGTATCTCCGACACCACGGCTGCTTCTTCTTTGTGCTCAGGTATGTTTTCGTCCGACAAGGGAATGACATGTTTTCTTTTCTTTTGCATCGTTTGATAACGCTGTAACAACTGTCCGTACCGTTGCATTTTATTTTCGTCGCCCAGTGTTGGGTCGTTTAGCACGCGTTGCATGTCTTGGTGAACATTTTCGACGGCCTGCTGCAGTGGATCTCGATCGTACACGGGTTCGACTTGCATGACTTTGACGGGTTTGACGTCGGTGGGTCCGTCGAAGGGTACCAGTTTCATTTTCTTGGCGAATTTCATCTTTTGGAAAAGACCGAAACAACCGGGTGAAGAATCCTCCTTTTTGTTGTTTCAGAAGTCGCCGACGGGTCTTCCAAGGTGTTTTAGACGTGCCCAAACGTCGTAACAAGGGGGCGTCCTTTTTCAAACGTTTGATTTCTTTGTCGGCCACAGGAACGTTGCCACGAATCAGGTTTCCAATACACTCACACACACCGTCGACGATGGGCTGGGTCTCGAGTAAAAGAGGACGGTCTTTCGGTGCAGTGTTCAATAGATACCGCAGTGTCTCCATGACTGAGCTCGGGGTCGTGCACCGGTTCCCTTTTTATACCTTTCTGTCCCACAGGTTATCCACCAAATAGTTTCTTGAACTCGGCAAACCCAGCGTTCGCTCTCTCGCTCCTTCTTGTCCAGGGATGTTTACCACCCTGTTGTCCTCCCAATAGTTTAGATACCAAGGGGGCTAATGCTGGAATGGCCATAGCGAGCAAGGCACCGATAGCACCGCCTTGTTGTTTGAGAAGCCTTTTTTTGACGTTGGGTGATGTTTGTGGATTAGTCAATTTGCGAAGCAATGCTCGATGTTGATTCAACTCTTTGGCACTCAGACCCTTTCCACGCTGAGCGGTCCGTCGAACGAATTTATTTCGTTTCTTGTTTCTTTCCTCTTGCAGCCTTTCCTTCCATCGCAGCAAGATACGAATCAACACGCCCCCGAAAAATCCACGTCCTCCGGGTTTCATGATCAGAGAGAGTTTTTCGGCCGTCGGCATGTTTTTCTCCGTCAATTGGGTCAACACCTGGCGATTTCGTTCCACCCATTTCTTGTGTTGTGCATGTAGGGGTTGGATGTTATCATTCAGCAAATGGTTGGCCGCCAACTTGAACCACTGCAACAATCCAATACGCGCCCTGCCCGTATTCTTGGCCAGCTGTCCATAAGCCATATTGGGAGTCAGTTGTTGTAACTTGCGAATGAACGCCTTCAATCCTTTTATAGAACTCTTCTTTTCTCTTCGTGGTCTTCGAAATATCGGTGAGGGAGACCGAGAAGGGGAACGTGGTGACATGGGTCGTGGGGGTGTGACTGGGGAGAAAAAGCGTGGTGGTGTGAGCGGTAAGGGAGACATAGGACTCGTGGGTGGTGTCAACGAGGGGGGTAACCATTGGGTTCTGGGGGCCCTCATGTTCGGACGAGTGCGCCTTCGTACCGTGGGACCACGAAGGTCCGGTGCCAAGGTCGGGAACGTCGCCCGGGGAAGGGTCGGAGGTGGGTGTTTCCGCTGCGTATTCTTCGTGCGAGCCATCGTGACAAACAGATTCAATTCGAGGTACAGGTCCCCCTTTTATACTTTTTGGACGTAGACGATGGGTGGTTCCTCTTCGGGTAAAATGTTGCTTCTCAACCGCAGAGTCTCGGGTGTGTCGGGCTTCAAATCAATGAGTAAGTAACTGCGAGGGGTACTCGTCGCATCCTTGAAAGCTTCCTCCATATACTTGGTATGGGAAGGGTACATCTGACGGGACAACACACTAATTTGCGAGGCGTCTCGAGGATTTTTGAACAAAACCAAGTAATGGGCATTCAGGCTGATGGTACGCTGTCGCTTGTCAAACAAATTTTGCACAATGTAAATGACACTCGTGTCGTGGTGATGACTTTTTTTCGTAAACCACTGTTGCAATATCTCCGTGTCTTCCCCCATCAAATCGTCCACGATTAAACATTGGGGCCCTTTGACTTGCCCCATCACGTCGTCAATATCCGTCAATCCTTTGACATAAGTGTATGGAAAGTGTTCGTAACTCTCTTGCCATTCCCCGTAGGCCCACACGGTGCGTTGGGGAGGGATGTCGAACAGAGACGCTTGGAGAAATTTCTGTACAAAGACCGTCTTGCCAACCCCTGTTGGACCGCTGACTAACATGGTAAAGGGGTGTTTGAACGCCACATCCATCTTGCACTGTCCCCCAATCCCCTTCTCCCCTGCCTTTTATACCTTCGCGCCCACAGAACAACAGACATGGAGTGAAATAAGAACAGATTTTATTTTACAAAAAATACAAAAAAGAGCATTCAAAAATACATTCAATACAACATATAGTACAAAGGAAAAGAAAAAATGTTAGTTAACGCGTTCTCTCTTCAGGATCTCTTGTCTCAACCAGGGTACGTTTCTCAGGACACGAGGAATCCAATACACTTTTCCCAACAGCTTCTGCATCGTATCGTGTGGGTGCCAGTCTTCCACTTCAGCAAACGTGACGACAACGGGTACCCATTCGCTCATATCGAAACAGGGGGGATACGCCAAGACTTCGGTCATATCTCTCGGACCCGCATACTGGATGAATGCTCGGGCAAAACTTTCTGCTTCCTTCTCCGCCAACAAGATAACAGCCGGCTTCGGGGTTTCGTCAGTTTCACTCGTAGTTGGGGTAATAACTGGAGGACTGACAGGCTTCTGTTTTCTGTTTTTCTTTGTAGCGCCTGTAGAATTCGAACGCTTCTCCTGACCAGTACCAGTATCGCTGACTGCGGGTGTTGTCTCTGGGCATATCGACGTTGTTGTCGAACATGCGACTGGCAACGGCTTCAAAGTTGTTTTCTGTTTGGATTTCTTTTTCGCACTCGAGCAGGCCGTGACCAAGCTGTCCACAGTTGAGACATTTGTGGTTGTCGTCGGTGGGTCTCTTGATCCCGTAACACTTTCTTTTGACGTCTTCTTTTCTTTCTTCGTCACTTTTCGCTTTTTGGGCTTCGGCTCGTTGTCCACACTGGGGCGCCCAGTGTCCTGGTTCTCCACAGCGGTAACATTTTCCATAGGAACCATAAGCTGATCTGTCTTGTCTTGGTTGTGGATTTCGTTGCTGCTGTTGGGAACGAGCAGGGCAGTCTCTATACCAGTGTCCGACATTGTTACAGGAGAAACAAACTTGACTAGCCATCGAGAGTAGAATGAAATTTTATTCTGAGACTTTGCTTCTTATACCCTTGGTTGTGACGTCACTCTCTTTTGATTGGTTCTTTCTTTTCCTTCGTTTCGATTGGTCCGTGTCTAGTCTATGATTTCCAGGCTTTCCACGTACTTTTGCACTTCTTCCCAATCAATGACAGCTTCACTCACGTGACAGGCCTCCAACAATGTCATCAGGCTGGCTCGATTACCATGTCTTTGTCGCCACTGGTTGAACACGGTGAAAATTTGCATGCGCGCGTTGTTAGGATGACTCATCTTGGCTTGACTGATCCGTGCTTCTCTGATTCCCAGATGTCTGCCAATACATTCCCAGCCTTCGCCCAGTTTACCGGACATGACGTTGATATCCATTTGATCCAGGAACCATCGTTTCTTTTTCTCTGGTAGCTCGTCCATCCACCGACGTATGAGATTCTCTTTGGGTTCGATGAACTCGTCTTTGCGTTTGATCAACACCGTCTTAAATCCCGGAACCACACTCCAAAACTTTTTCAAGGCTTCGTCCACGTCTTCCCGCCATTGTTGTTCGTCCTCCCACGTCTTGACTCGGTCGCGTGGGTTGTCCACCATACTGCCTAACACGCTATCGACGTCTTCTTGTTTCGGCTCGTCCAACCAGAGGTAGTGATTGTAATCGTCGACAGGGTGTGAGGCTCGGCCCGTTATGGAACACACGCCCAATCCCAGACACGAATGGTATCTCTGACTGGGGTGATCGTACTTGCATCCAATACACTCCTCGTGTTGCTTTTCCTCTATGATGGGTAGGTAACACTTGCAGACCCGAAAATTGAGCCATCGTCGTCTTAGTTTCTCGATCAAATCTGTATTTTCTGTCGGTTCGTCTCCATCTCTGTTCGGTCGCCATCCTCCCGAGACACGAAAGTCAGTATCCATGGGGGTAAGTGTTGATCGGTTGGCCATTGTCATTGAATTGAACTAAACGCTTGTCGTACACGATTTTATACTTTTTGTTCTCGGGGCGTGTCCAGAGACGTCGATCACGTGATCTAAAAATCTTAAACGGTTCTTCCTATTTCTGCTCATGTTGCATACGGTATTGTACAATAAAAAAACAGACATAAAACTAACAACACTGATTCGAGTCTATTTCTTCCCGTGTATCAATTGGTATTCCAGGTTGCCCATATACGGTAGCAGGTCGTCCCAAGCGATGACGGCTCCACTCGCGAGACAGGCTTCCATCAACGTCACTAGATTGGCTCGCTTAATGTTTCCCTGCATTTCTTGTACCAACAGCCTATAGCCAGCTTCCTTGTCGTACATTCTTCGCCATTGGTTGAACATGTTAATGATTTGTTTCCGTGTGTCGTTTGGGTAAATCTTCTTGGCGTGACTAATATGCTCTTCACTGACCCCCAGCTGTCTGCCGAGAGATTCCCAACCTTCTATCACCATGTCAGAGATCTTTTCGGTATCCATTTCATTCAGTTCCCAATATAACATTCTCCTCGATGACTGCTCCATCCATACGCGTATGGGGCACACTCCATTTTTGCGTTTGATCACCGCCATCTTAAACCCAGGAACGATCTCCCAGTACTTTCTCAAGGCTTGCATGACATCTTCCTGCCAACGTCGTTCGTCTTCCCAGGTCTTGACTCGTTTCCATGGGTCGTCCACCAGACTGTCTAATACTTTATCGACGTCTTCTGATTTCGGCTCGTCCAACCAGAGGTAGTGACTGTAATCGTCAACAGGGTGCGAGGCTTGGCCCGTTATGGAAGACACACCTAGTCCTTGACACGCATGGTATCTCACACTGGGGTGAGCCATACTGCAGCCGAAACACTCCTGGCGCTGACTTGTTTCTATTATTGGCAAATAACACTTGCTGACACGAAAGTTGAGCCATCGTTCTCTGAGTTTTTCGACCATATCCGTATTCGTTGCTGCTGATTCACCATCTTCTCTGTTTGGTCGCCACGTTCCTGACAAATGAAAGTCAGTATCCATAGGGGTAAGTGTTGATCGGTTGGCCATTGTCATTGAATTGAACTAAACGCTTGTCGTACACGATTTTATATTTTTTGTTCTCGGGGCGTGTCCAGAGACGTCGATCACGTGATCTCGAAATCTTAAACGGATTGGAGATGACAAGCGGTTCGTTTTGATTGACGTGCCGTACGTTCTCCTTCATGATGACGTAATTCAGTTGTTGGGAGGCACGATAATTCAAGGTGAATCCCCGGACTTTGCATACCGTTTTTCCATCGCTTTGCCTGTACGCATAATTCTTTGGTCCTCCGCTCACAAATTCCTTAATGGTGACGTTCTCGGGCAACTCGTTCTTCCACTGGCCTAAACTCGAACCTTCCGGGGGATTCCATGATTTAGGATTATATTGGTAGATGACGCTGTCCGTGTCAAAATAGCATACGCGCTCTCCCAACTTTTCCAAGACGGAATAGAGTTTCAAACGGGCCTGGGCCGTGACGAAGGCGGCGATAACCACATTGGTGATGGGACAGGGTGCGACATGTCCTTCTTTTTTCAACGTTTCCATCAAGACCATGTTGTCGTTGACTAACTGTACATCTCGCACGGTCTGGGTCACGTCCAACATTTTTTCAAAGAAGACGCTGGGCTCTGTGATATATTCTGTCTTGGGAAAGTTGTCTCGCTGTCCGAATTTTCCCCAAGCCGTGTTGAGCTGAAGTTTACTAAACGCCCGCATCCCTTTGTTTGGTTTTATCGATGCGGGATCCAGACGAATACCTTCGGTGTCGTACACGTCGTTCACGAAGCGGATCTTGTCTTCTTCGGTGTGACAGGTGTCGGGATAACCGCTACTTTCCATCTTCTTCTTTAGGTAGTGGTTAATGTACCCCGTAAACAGACCACCCGTTTTAGCCTCGGGATCGTAGGTGCTGAATTCTTTCCAGTGCCAGACTTCGTACACTTTTAATACGCGATATCCCAGGCTCACCGCTTTCTTCAGTTCCAGAGTGACAAATGTACCCACCCAGGCTCGCTGTTCGTCGGTGTGATCACACGGTTGGTATTCTGCAATCTCCCCTTGTTGCATGTGTTCGTCGACGCAGCTTCGACACAGGGCAAACACCAGTTTCTGTTTTCGTCGAAACGGGAGCACCGGGTGGTACAGGCCACGAGGTGGTAACACGGAACACTGGATCAACCCTTCGTACTGCTGCCACTGGTCTTGATCGGGCTGTGTGACGATCGTGGGTTCCTTGATGGGAAAGGTACCGTACTTGCAGATGTAAGGGTACAGGGACACCACGTCGATGTAGCGCATCTCTTCGGCCGACTCGTTGACTAACAGTTGAATGGCATTCGTTCTTTCGCCAAAGAAAGCGTTGCGGGGCATCAGAGGTTCGGGAGCGGGCCATTGCTGATCTTCCAATCCAATCAGAAATTCGTTCATCTCGGGATCATGGCGTCGTTCTTCTTCCATCTCACACTCCCACATGACGCGGATGGTCTGCATACCGTACTGTTCCTGGAGTTGACGGTGACGTTCCTGGGTCTTCTGGTACAAGTCTCGCATACTGCGCGAGGGATCGTAGGGATGTTTATGTTGAACGTCTTGGACGGGACCCGGAAAACATTTGGGACAACCGTGAAAGGCACAGCCGTGAAACTCGTACACTGTACCCGTGGTCGTGTCCATACCATCTAAACTGTAAGGGCCGACTCGACATTCACTACCGTTGCGGGCGTGTCGAATGTTTGGTAGAGGGGTCTGGTTCCGGAAAGCGGCCATGGTCTGTCGATGCTGTTCCCATTCCAACCAACGAAGTGCTTTGTTGGACTGTTGTCGAGGCTGGAAGCGATGCCAGTCTTTACCCGATGTCGGCTCTTGCATCAGGGCTCGAGGAATGACGACGAGTGTGTCTTTCTCCAGGTAGTGTGTGCGTAGTACGCGACTGCAGGCGGAGGCCAGGGTCAGGCTCTTCTCAAAGGGGTCGATGCCCGTGTCCATCAGGAATATCTCGCGAAACACACCACAACACCGACGCAAGACATCCACATCGCTCTTACAGTAGGTCAAAATTTCCTGGCGAAAATCAAAGACGTCGTGACTGTGTTGTTGGTACCACGCGTGAAACTTCTCTCGTTCCGACACGCTCATGCCATCCGGATCGTAATCGGTGTTGGGAGGATAAGCGCCCACGTAATCTTCATTCTCCGGTCTGTTAAAGTGGTGAGGGAAATAACCTTTCTTCAATTCTTGCAGGTCGAAGGTTTTGGGCATGTCCCGTAAAGCCATTGGTAAAAAGTTGAGGGAATCGATGAATTTGACCGTACCGACAGTGATAGTCATCGCTTTCCCACCCTGCATTATAACTTCAGGTTGCGCCACGGAATGTTTGTGCAGCGTCTGTAAAATCAGCAGTCCATCGTAACCTTTAAAGTTGTGAGCCACGGCGATCACGGGACTCGATTCGTGACTGTCATTTTTCCGACCATCTACCACCGTACCGTGAGCAGCGAGTTGTAAAAACCATTTGCCCACATCGTCCAGTGTGTTTGGTCCTTTAAACACAATTTCCCGTTGGTGATTCCAGTACGTGTCACAGTGCTCGCAGGGTTCTTCGTTATCGATACAAAAGTGACAGCACACTTGCAGAACACATAAGTTGGGAATGTGTTCACCTGTATCTTGCTGGCATTCAAAGTCAAAGAAGACGAAACGGGTCAACGTTGTTCTCTGTTGTTTGTCGATTTGTGTCTTCCTGTCTCTGTCCATGTCGATGGGTGATTTTAGCGGTTGAATGTAGCAAAACTGTTTTGCGGCCGTGTGCCACTCACGGCAGATGGAGCATTTGTATTCTCCGCATCGATGTTCTTCTAAATTTCGCTTGGCTGCGATGACGTCCCATTCCTTCTGGCATGTTTTACATTTCTTCCACCGGTGACATATACTACCGTTAGCTCTGGAACGGGCGACGAGATGGTTATCGAAGCACTGTCGGCTCACAAACACACGATGACAACAGTAACACGTCTTTGTGTTGGGGTCGGGTAGACAGGGTGGACCCACTTTCTTGCATCCTTGACACATGACGTGACACGAATGTTTCTCGGCACTATGGTATCCCACTTGACAGGTCTCACAAAAATACGACCTTTCCACAAAGGCGGGCATGGAAGTAATAACGTCATAATGTCTGCTGTGTAAATACAGGTTCAGTTGTTTTGGTGTTCCAGTGACGTGTTTTGTTCCTCGATAAATGGCCTTACCAAAGATGGCTTGAGAAAAAATGTTGAGTTGGTATCCTTGTCCTCCCAAATACTTGGCGTACAGTTCCCATGTTTCCATCCCCGTACAAGCTTCCTTGGTTCCACCGGCGGCATCGATGAGTGCTTCTGTTTTCTTCGTCTGCCATGAATGGGTTCCTGTCCTGAATAATCTCCTCCTCTCCCTTTGCCACTCAGGGGTGTCTTGTTTGTTCGCATAGTGACGAGCGACGTCAATGGCTCGCTGGAAACACAAGTCATCTGTATTCTTTATGGTGACGAGGCATCTCTTTTTCTTTAAGTACTCGTCGAAATTGGCGCTGTGTTTCTTCTTGGCGTTTGTTCCGCTACCTCTACCATCGGGAGGGGACACGTGACAAATATTCATGGACATGCGTTGATCGAGTCGAAATTCCTCGTTGCTCTGTAAGACGGCAGCCACTTTCTGTAAAATATCTTCAGCTTTTAACAGACGATACTCTCGAAACGGTAACCAAATAGGTGTTTTGAGTCCCGGGTGACTAATGGCAATTCGTACGTAGTCACTTTCGCTGGCGTTCAAAGTTCGGCGAATTTCCTCAATGATGGCCTCAACGGTGTTGTGTAGTTGCTGAGGCACATCAGCGGCTGGAACGTGGGACCAATCTTCCAAAAAGTCTATGTCTACACATAGCGACTCGGTTCTAAATAAGCGACTGTATCTTCTATCGACGGGGCGTAATGTAAAACTCATCTTTCTTCGTTCGGTGATAGCTTGAAAATGCCAGAACCGCTCCCGTCGCTCGCTTTTATTCCTGTCGTGACGACGAGTCCATTCATGGACTCGTCCGACGACCCACGTGATATAACGTTGCACATACGTTGTATAACGTTGCATTACATCTATATTTAGTCTCCAACGTACACCCTACGTTGCATAACGTTGCATCGCATCTATATTTAGCCTTCAACGTACACCCTACGATGCATAACGTTGCATAACGTTATCCTAAGCGCTGTAACGCCACGCTATGAATGGACTCGTCCGTGTGACGTCATATCAAATGGATTCGTCCTAACGGTTATAAAACGACACAACATTCATCTCTCATTGTCACAATGGCAAACGGTGCTCCGATCATTCGCCTCGGTGAAAACCCCAATTCGGACACGCTGATGTATCTCAGGGGTGATACTCTTGCCATCATCACCCCAGACGATATCTTTGTCTTACCTGACGAGGTATTAAAAACACCTCACAGGAAAAGACCTCCTCCCGAATTAGTGGAGGCCATTAGACGAAACCGACATAAAGTGCGGCGTACTCTGGCATTCTAGTCTGACCAAACGGCCCTTTTCAGGGCCAACTTAATCAATGGAAAAGAGTTCTTCCCCCCCCCCTTCTCCCCTCTTCTCCCCTCTTCTCCTTCTTCCCTCCTCTCTCTCTCTCTCTCTCTCTCTCTCTCTTTCTTCCGCGCGCGCGCCCTCTCTTTCTGGGTCATGCACGTGCAAGGTCACGTGCAAGGGGTCATCAAAGGGTCAAACACGTGCAAGGGGTCACACACGTGCAAGGGGTCATCAAGGTCAAACACGTGCAAGGTCATGTGCATGCACGTGCATGCGTCTGCGCATGCACGCACGAGCGTAGTCATATAGGCTACCCTACTACTTTCCATATTTTCTTGGGCAAAGATGTCATATAACCTATTTTTTATAATATGGAAAGTACTGTTATAAACTTCTTTTAAAAGCAATATATATCCAAGACCAATTCTATCTAATTCAGTTTTAATAAATTCAATCCAACTGTCATTATTTAAAATCATATCTTCATAGCATGAGTTGAGAATAACATTCTCAGTGTTACGTAGACGAATCCAATATTTAAAAATCCTACATTTTCTATCTAAAATTAAAGGGTATCTACCGAGTTCATTAAAAAATAATACTACTACAAGTTGTTTTTCGGACGCCAAGTAATTTTTTGCAAAAGGATAAATGTAATTTTTCAATATCAACCTTCGGGAGTTTCTGCAAATAAAATAATTTGTACCATAAATTATGCCTATTTACAAAGTCAAAAGCTTTCCTATAGTCCACGAAGCAGCAGTAAAGTCGCTTTTTTTTATTAAGATATTTTCTAATTAGATAATGTAGGGGAAAAAAAGCATCAGTAGTTGACATATTTTTTCTAAAGCCGAATTGTGCGTCTGTAATGAGAGAATGTTGTGCGTCATATTTGATCAATCTTTTATTTAAAATACTTGTAAATAATTTACCTAAACAACTTAATAACGTTATTCCTCTATAGTTGTCCGCATCGTTTACATCTCCGTTTTTAAGGATTGGGACAATAGAGCCTATCGACCAACTTTCGGGAAAACAGCCTGAATCATAAAGATTATTAAATTAATTCTTAAGACAAGGCATCAGGGTGATTTTACATTTAATTAAAAACTCATTTAATATTCCATCTAATCCGCTCGGTACTATCCCGGGTTGGATCGAGAAGGTTCCTCCTTATTTTCAGTGTGACCTTGCTAAGACCGCGTCTTTTCATTCGGGTGGAACAAATAATCAAATTCCCATGAAAACGGACGTAAAAGACACAGTCAGTGTACAAATGCCTAGCATGCATTAAAACAATCCCTAAACTGTTTAACAAGTGTACCAGGCGCCTTGCTTCCTTCTAATTTCCCGGACAAAAATCTGTACAGAAGACCTTTATGGGCGACTCGCTGCAGACATTGAACGCTCGTCAGACACTTTTGCTGAAGTTTGATAAAACTACAAAATGTTTGAGCCATGTTTTGCTAGGCTAGATATGTATCATAACCGTCTTAAGTTACTTTAATCATAGATCCGCGAATATAGCGTTGGTCTGGGACCGTGTCATTGAAGTTGTGCGTCTCATTGTCCTTTAACTACAAACGTAAAATTGAATGTACTATTTATATGTAATTGAATTGTATAAGTGTTATCAGGTGTTTTATTTCTGTTGTAGGATCTATACATCTTGTCAACAGATAGTAACTATTCTCTCTCACCCGTTCAAATGATAAGTCAAGGAGCAGAAGTCTTGAGGGTATCACTACGCACCTTCCGACGAATAATACCAAAACCGGATATAACGGACTATATTCGAGATAGATACACTCAGCACAAGTAAGTGAGAGAGAGAGAGAAATGGGGTTTAACGTACACTCAACACAACTAGGTCATTTCAGGACTAACATATTGTTTAATTTTATTTCAATAATTCGCATGCGCGTAGGGGTCTTTAGCAATGGGAGGAAACCGGAGTGCCCGAAGGAAACCCACAAGGTTGAGAAGGCGCCCCTATCTCCATGCCACATACGCTCACACCTGGGCTCGAAACCACAGCCACAAGCCAGAGGTGGCCGGCCAGCTAGAGGTTGAAGCGCGGCACTCTAGACCACTAGGCCATCCTACCCTAGACTGACATCATTAAAGGCCCAATAACACTCTTGTTGTAAATGAATAATATGCCCCAATCTTTATTCTAGTAAACAAATTGTACTATTTTACAATATTCCAATTAATTGATGATACAAATTTCGTCTTAACACACCTAATTGAAAAAATTGAAAAAATTCAACTGTATGATAATGAAAGGCCTTACGTAAACACTTTCAAATGTGACTTGGATTTAAACATATTTTCGAACCCTCTGGACAAGTACAATAGGATGTAACGGATAATTTACACAAGCCAGCAAGAGTGTTATTGTCCCCTTAAGAGACTAACATACGATCATTGAGAGACTAACATCATTGGGAGACTAACATATGGTTATTTAGAGACTAACAAAAAATCATAATTTAGAGACTAACAAATAATCATAATTCAGAGTCTAACAAATAATCATAATTTAGAGACAAACAAACAATTATTTAGAGACTAACAAGCGGTCATAATTTAGAGACTAACAAACAATCATAATTTAGAGACTAACAAACGGTCATTTAGAGACGAACAAACAGTCATTTAGTACTATCAAACGGTCATATATTCTCATTTTGAGACTAACATATGGATATTATTAAGATATTACACGGCAATTCAATGGTCTTTTATCTGCACACGTGTGTGTGTGTGGTGGGGGAACCAGGTTTGTCGTCCAATCCGAAGATCTAGCGAAGTGAGACTCTGGGAATATTATGATCGATTCGTTAGACTTTTATTTTAACGAAATTCTTCAGACACCGACTCGCGCGATCTATGTAGTAGTGGACAGAAGATGATGTGGTAATTTGTTCACCACAGAGAGGTCATTTGTCTGTAACGTAACAAACTAGGGCTAGCTAATTACAGTTCATGAGACGTGAATACGGGACGTGTTAATGAGCGCAATTATCGCACAGTCGGCTAGCGCCAGAATCGGACATTTATGCTGTATTCGTTACCGCTGGGAAACATGGTGTTTCCCACAAGGAAATGGTAAATACCACATTGTAGTGTTCGGGTGCATAAGTGGGAAAATCAACATGGCCGCCATTTTTCTTTCAAGGATTATTAAACCCCTAATCACCATAATTTGTGAAATTTAATCGCTAAAAGGAATATCACCCTAAAGACGATTCAGTTCGGTTCAGTATTTACAAAGATATGATGAATTTTAATTCCAGTTGAATTCAAGCTAGAAAATATCTATACATATACCGTTGATGGTCTATATTGGTTTAGTTTTCTTTTTTAAATTTTTTTAAAATAATAAATCTAAGAACAATTTATCGAATCTAAAAACGTGACAAATAAGATAAAGGATATTGCCGATGAGCGGCACGGTCAATTAGCTTAGCATGTGCATATTTTTTTTTGTTACGATATGTAGACATTTTAAATTCAAAGAACATAGAATGTTAGTCCTGAAAAGAGCTAGTTTGTGTCCAGTGATCGTTAAACCACAGTTACTGGAACATTGTGTTGAAAAAGACTGTAGGCCTACCGTCCTAAAGTCTAAACTGCCGTACGGTACATTAACAAGTTAGTACAATATGAAAAGACGGGTATTTTTCTCGTTTTCTGTTTAATGTGTTTCTTTTCATTGTTCAGGAAATGTAATCCGATATGTAATATTCTATAAATCACGTATTCAGATCGGCATGTGCATCCACAACAAACATATAACTACAAAAATAGTATATAATCGTTCAAAACTTTTATTTTTTTTAACTTTGGCTGCCATCTTGTTACGTCATATGTCGTGACTCGATATAGATTTAGCTACCCCAGTTCTCCAGTAGAAATTACGACTTCCCAGCCAGTTTTTGTAGTTACGAACGCTATTTACCAACTCGTTAGTCGTATTTTCCATAAAACCAAAGAGTAACGAATACAGCATTTATCATGCTTACTTACGTAATTCGTTTTCTACACTTTTGTTGTCGGGGGGGGGGGGGGGTTGGATGGCCAAATGGTTGGCACGCACGTGCTGCGCTGTATCATAAAGCCTGTCATTGAGTCAACAGGCGATGTTTCGAATCCCAGGGTGTATGTGACAAGGAGTAGGGTCGCCTGTTCCACCTCGTGGGGTTTCTCTGAGTCCTCCGGTTTCCCCAACTGCTAAAGACCCCTACGCACAGGCGAATTATTGAAATAAAATTAAACCATATGTTAGTCCCGAAATGACTTAGTTTGTGTCGAGTGGACGTTAAACCCATTTTCGCTCCCCCCCCCCTCTCTCTCTCTCTCCGTTGTTGTCCTCCATGTTAGTTGCAGAAGATAAGCTCGGGACATAGGCCACCCGTAACGCGATGATTGGCCTCTGCGCCGTAATTCTGCGTTGGTAAAAAATATTGTCTTTTAGCCGTTCTATATTTTTTTTAGAATTAATAATCTTTATTGAAAACTCGGGGCAAAGGCCATCAACAACGTGGTGATAATCCTGTTATTTCCTTTTAAAAAACAAATCTATAATTCATTTCATTTTCATATAATTTCGACAAGGTGTAGTGAGATGTCGCGCCAGGGGTACGAGCGACTTTTGACCCTGATGTCAGACATTTGATTTAGCAATCAGCGTTGACTTTCCTGGTGGGTTATTCACAATTCCGTGCAGCTAACGCCAAAAGCCCGTTTTATTGGCTAATCTCTCACATCATCCAGGTTTATATAACAACTCTTCCAGATCCTGGTGTAGTAAAGACAAATTAAATTTTGAACTAAAAAAACGGAATAGGATCTGTGTTTTATTCCGATTGTTAGAAATTGTTAATCGTTGTTGAATCTTATGTCTTGTTTCATATATCTTCAGCATTCCTTCAGAGTTTGAACTGGGTAAACGATTTATAGAAAACGCACATTGGGCACATTATCAGAAACGGGTTATAGCCACACTGGATCGGGTACATGGAGGAGAACTATTGGCTAACATTCCTGCGACTGCCAAGGGTACAAGTGGTTGGGCGAAATGGCCAGGATACTCATACGATGCCCAGGAGAAATGTTCTGTATTCAGTGAACCAGATGGCAAATCAAAGGTAAAAAAAAATGAAATGAATTAAAATGGGGTTTGACGTCCTACTGTTCTGCTCCGATTGCGCTAATGAAGACGGGCATACGCCATACAATGTGCTATTGCTATGGGGGAAATCGTGCCCAGTCCCGGCACTATGACCTACTCTTACATCGAATTCCAACCGTCAAGGAATATTCTACGTGCACGTCATTGAATATATGGGTCCTCGGTTTTCCGTCTCATTCGAACAACAAGACAGCTGTCCTTGTCAAGGCCCCCATCCTGCACCACTGACAAAGAGAAACCACGCCGGGACTGATGAACAACAGGTAATCTGGTTATCGGGTAAGGTGGGCGTCCTTATCCGCCACTAAATTTCGGCATCAAACTCTCTTACTTCTCCCGAAATGGATCAACCAATTAAACGCTCGGGCGACAAAACGCCAAATAAATGTGACCAGAGAGAGAGAAAGAGAGAAAAGAGGGAGAGAGAGAGATAGAGAAACATTTGGTTAACTTTCATTTCAATAATTCGCTTGCGCGTAGGGGTCTTTAGTGTTGGAGGAAACGGAAGGTCCTGTGAAACCCAAGCGGTTCGACCTGCGATCCCACTCCTTGTAACGTTCAAGCGGGAAATAAAATCACGACAGATCTTGTTATTTCATGCATTAGATAGAGTACAAATAATAAACCTATGTCTAATAAACAAATTTACCTAAGTCTTTTATATGTAGAGCTGTACATAAAGACAGGGAATAAATCGATAGATCATTTCTCGATACATATATTAATACTATAAAAGTGCAAAACCACTCTATATACGATAGTGCTAATGTTTTATCTCTGTTTCACGCCATTGTAACATGATCAAGCATTCGGGAGGGGGTGGGTGGTGCTGAATGGTTAGCACATGCATGTCGTGTCATAAGGTCTACCATTGAGTCACCTGGCGTGGTTTGGTTAAATCGCATCGGGGGTTTGGATGGCCTAATGGTCTAGAGTGCCGCGCTTCGACCTCTAGCTTACCGGTCACCTCTGTCTTGCGACTGTGGTTTCGAGCCCTGGTGTGAATGTATGTGACATGGAGATAGGGGCGCCTTCTCAGCCTCGTGGGTTTTCTCCGGGCACTTCGAGTCCTCCTCCCACTGCTAAGACCACCACCGCACATGCGAATTAATGAAATAAAATTGGACCATGTGTTGGTCCCGAAATGACCTAGTTTGTGTCGTGTGGACGTCTCACGTTATATCACTCTATCTTTATTTCATGCGATGCTATTTCGTAGATTAAATCAAAGTGAAATAAGCCTCAGATCCTACTTTTTGGCACCAACCGCGATAAATGAAATAAAATAAAATGGGGTTTAACGCCTACAGTTTTGCTCCTAAACTGGACTAATAAAGACGGGCATATACGCCATACATCGAATTCCATCTGCCAAGGGATCTTTTACGTGCACCTCGGTTTTTCATCCCATCCGCGATATAGACGGGAATCGACCGACTTAAGTCCAACTATCACAGGCTGGGGTCGATTGTTCAACTTCCACTGACATCGACTTAGCGGTTTAAAACCTCGTTGTCACTGTGGTCGTCTGTGAGGGACATTTTACTATGAGGGGCATTCTGCCAGGACAGCGATTCTCTCGCCTTTTTTACTTGCATGTCAGCGTGAATACGGGACCTCTGTGTTTCGTCCCATACGAACGACTAGACCGTTCCCGCAGGCATTTCGGTCTAACCATGATCAAAACCGAGAACTTCTGGTTAGTGAGGCAGCGCCACACCAAATTATATAACCATATTTTATCAACAGCTTCGGGAATTTGCGCTTGTGGAACTGACAAAGGAAGTGTACATAGTCGGAAGATGTCCGGGGTTGGATGGCCGAATGGTTAGCGCGTGTGCGCTGTATCATAAGGTTTATTATTGAGTAAACTGGCGTGGTTTCGATTCCCCGGTTGTGCGTGAGTAGGTTCGCCTGTCCAACCTCTTGCTTTTCTTTGGGTCCTCCGGTTTTCTCCAACTACTGAAGACCCCTCTACGCGCAAGCCAATTATTGAAATAAAATGTTACTCCCGAAATTACATAATTTGTGTCGAGTGGACTTTAAACGCCATTTCTCCCCCTCAGGGATTTCCCACCACTGAAAATATTCGCGTACGCTTAAAAGAGCCCCTTGAAGATAGAATACTAGGGGCGTGTAATGGCAGAGGCCTTCATCCGAGTTAAATTCACATTCCACGCGTAACCATAGTAATGACCCAAGTAGTATGTCAACGAAACGTTAAACCCCATTCCATTCCTGTAACAACGTCCAGAGACTTCAGTAAATTTAATTTGACTATGAAAAACCGCTCATAAACTACTGTTAATTATATTATACCCCAATAACCTAGATAATAAATATTTGATGGTGGTTTCTTCACCATATCTTCGCCATCCTCTCCTCTCAATAATACACATTATTTGATTAATTCAACATCAAAGATGACTGGAGGTCTTTCGTCTATTCTCAAAATCAATGGACAATGCACAGAACTAATATATCAATTATTTCAATTTGTAACTTGTGTTATGCTCGGTTTACACTATAGATTTTTTAAAGTAAAATCGCAGCAGACATTGAAGCCATCGACTTTTCTTCAAAAAATCTATAGTCTGAACGAAAAAGTCGTTCATAGATCTGTCGTTCGCCGACTTGTCGATCGAATAGAACCGGTTCTATTCTGTGCGATTTTTTCAAGTAAAATCGATGGAAATCATTACCGCTAGCCAATCAGAGACCATCTAGCGGGATTTGATCACATGATCATCAAAATGGCGAATGTTTTGATTTTTGTTTCTTTTTCTTTTTTAACAAACAGGCAATTATTAGCCAACAGACTGCTTCTTCCATGCTTGCTGGTGATAATATGAACAGTACTACATGTATAACTATGTAACATGACTGCACTCGGTGACCTCATTCTGTCAGACAAAATTGTTTTCTGTGAATGTCTGCAAGTGTGAACGTACTGACTTCATAGATTTTTTGAAGTCAAAGTTTCCACAGACATTTTAAAGTCAGATTTTACTTTAAAAAATCTATAGTGTAAACCGAGCATAACACTAGTCTAGTTCACATTTTCCAGCAAAAAACTATAATTAGCGAAAACGCTGTCCGAGCATAATCCTTGTTGTGTATTGTACGTATTGGTTGGATGGCCGAATGATTAGCATGTGTGCGCCGTATCATAAGATCTATCATTGAGACAACACAATGTTTCATTGGCTAAAATCTTGCATCATCCAGGCCGCGTGTTTTATAACAACTCTTCCAGATCCTAGTGTAATGGGGTTTGGGATGGCCTAGTGGTCTGGGGTGTCACGCTTCTACCTCTAGCTTGCCGGCCATCTCTGGCTTGCGGTTGTGGTTTCGATCCCTGGTGTGACCGTGTGTGGCTTGGAGATAGGGGTGCCTTCTCAACCTAGGTACTCCGATTTCCTCCCACGTAAAAGACCCCTGCGCGTGCATTAAGATAATGTAGTAAAGACAAGTAAAGCGAAATTTTGAACTATACAAACTAAACGATCCGTGTTTTAATCAGATTGTATTTTATGTCAATATCAATATACTAATATTTTTACGTGTCTGTGGTCGATAATAATACATACATAAATACATCAATAAATATAAAAAGAAATAAACTGTGTCGTTCATCGATGTACATTTCTTTTGTTTCAGTTGGAAATCTTCCAATTTGTTAAAACCCCGAAACCCCCTCGTGCACGAAGGATAGCAGAAAAACAAATGGATAAAAGGAAGGATAAGGATTCGGTAACAAGGATAGCACCACGGGTTGAGGTAGAGCAGGATGAAAACGATGGCACCAGAGTTATAATCGATAATCCAAGAAGACACTTATGTAAACCCCCTGGAAGTAAACCTCCTATAAAATTGCTGGACGCCTATTTCTATGATAGACCTTACAATCCTTACGTTAATAGGCTACAATAATGGTTGTATCGTTACGTCAATAGATCATAATAATGACATTATCCTTATACGTCAATATATCATAATAATGATCGTATTCATACGTCAATCTTTACGTCAATAGGCTACAATAGTGATTTTATCTTTACGTCAACAGACTACAATAGTGATCTTAAAATCCTTACGTCAATAGGCTACAATAGTGATTTTACAACGACTACTTCAAAAGATTACAATAGTGATCTTAAAATCCTTAGGTAAATAGACTACAAAAATGATCTTACAATTAAGAGACTACAATAGTTATCTTACAACGGCTACGTCAATAGGCTACAATAATAGTGATCTTACAATCCTTACGTCAAAAGATCCCAATATCGATCTTGCAACCCTTTTCGCCAATAGGCTACAATAGTGATCTTACAACGGCTACGTCAATTGATTACAATCTTACAACCCTTACGTCAACAGACTACAATGGCGATCTTAAAGTTCTTTGAGGCGAGTTTTACAAGGGTAAAATATTGAATCTTCAAATGATCTTACAATTCCTTACGGGCAGCAACAGTGATCTCACAATTACTACATACAATAATAGTGATCCTATTATTCCTACAGACTGTAGAAGTTATCTTAAAATTCCTACAAGCTGTAATAGTGTTCTTATGTGATATTTTCTATGGATTTCAATAGTGATCTTACAATAGCTGCAGACTATACTAGTGATCTTAGAATTTATACAGACTTCTATAGTGATCTTACAATTCCAACTGAGTACAATATTATCATGAAATTCCGTACAGCCTGTAATAGTGATCTTACAATCTATTATAGTGCTAGTCATACAATTCCGTTCATACTATATTAGTGATATAACAATTCCTGCAGGCTATAATAGTGATCTTTACAATTCCCACGAACTATAATAGTGGACAGGCTATTATAGCGATCTTACAATTCCCACGAACTATAATAGAGATCTTACAATCCTTAAGATTCCTACAGAGTACTATAATGATCTTTTTATTCCATACTGTATTAGAGATCTTATTATACAGACTGTCATAGTTATCTTAAAATTCCTTCAGGCTTCTATAGTGATCTTACATTTCCTACCGACAATACTAGTGATCTTATACTACAGACTGTTCTATAGTTATTTTAAAATTCCTACAGGCAACTATAGTGATCTTACAATTCATACATACTTCGATAGTGATCTTACAATGCTCACGGAGTACAATACATATCATAAAATTCCGTACAGGCTATAATAGTCATCTTAAAATCCAGTACAGTCTATACTAGTGATCGTATGATTCCGCTAAGATTATACTTATGATCTTACAATTACAACACATCATAATATGGTTCTTAATTTTAAGCCTAATCTATACTAGTAGAGATCATACAATAATAGTGTTCTTACAATTCCTAGAGAATATAGTAATGTTCTTACAATTCCGCGCAGACTGTATTAGTGATCTTATATTTCCTACAAACTATAACAGTGATCTCATAGACACGATCTTTAAAACCCTGCCTTGGATTTACAAAAACATATTATATAGTCGTATAATAAATAAAAAAGTTTTTATACTTTAGCATGTTAGTTAACCTGCCTTCAACCTATGGTATTCCAGGGGAACGTATAGAGCTGATATCGCGTCTGCAGAATACTGTGATCGTACGGGGCCTCATCTTCATTAGGACAGTTGCTGTAGAACAGTATGGCTCAATCTGAATAGAACGTAGATCCTATTTCGTTTCGTTTTTTTTATGGCTAAACATTTCGTTTTACTTGTCCCCACTACATACTATTATAATCTGGGAGAGTTGTTATATAAACCGCGTTGATGTTAAAGATAGAGAGATAGAAATGGGGTTTAACGTCCACTCGACGCAAAGTAGAAGATTTCGGGACTATATGGTCCATTTTTTTAATTGATTAGCTTGCGTATAGGAGTCTTTAGGACCCGGAGAAAACCGACGAGGTTGGACAAGCGGCCCTATTCCTTGCCATTCAATTGCAGACCCGATGATGCAACGCACACGCGTTAACCATTCGGCCACCCAACCCTCCTGGTCGATATGAGGGATAAGCATGCGGAAAACAAACCACTGAAGAATTTGGTTTTCGAATTTGCATGCATACGTTATTTGAGGTACTGTTGATCCTTTGCAAACTATAATAATGTCAATGGCGTCGACTGTCTAAAGTCGAACTGTCACTGACATCGACTGTCTAAATCCCCATTGACGGTTTAAGATTCGTTCAATGTCAAGGTTGCAGGAAATTTCGGCTTTTCGGCTAAGATTATGCTGTAAGCCACTTTACTTTCTAATCTACTTTTTGTTCTTCCATGATGCTAGTAAAGTTGCTTTTCTTTGGTTTTCACTAATTTAAAGCCCCGACCAAGGTGGCATTGGCAGTTTGGAACCGCATTCCAATTGACATCAATCCTTTAATACCGCATTCCCATTGACATCGCTTTTGTAATACCCCATTCCCATTTGGATCGATTCTTTAATACCGCATTCCCACTGACATCGAATCGACAACAAATAACTATATTACCGATTGGTGAATTTTGATATTCTTACACTATCAGAAAAACGAGTTACTTGAAGACGAATGTGAATGACGTCTTAATGCATAGCCTTGACACCCATGGTTGACATTTACTTTAAAATGGTTTGGTTTCTAAATCTATTTTTAAAACTTCCTTTCAAATTGATTAATAATATTGATTAGCGGTAACATAATGGAATGCAGTCGTCTCCAACCGGAACATCAATCAAACGATTTATAATTCTGTAGAACATGTTAGAGGTGATTTGAAGCATATTTAAAGGAGCTTAATCGCTAACATTTGAGACCTAGAAATTCACAAAAGTGGGTCGCAACGCATATACTACTGTAATATGAATGTATATAAACTGATTTACATTCAATGGTTTCCGTTTTTACTCCAATTTCAAATCAGTTATGTTAGGCGAAATAAGCCAGCAATCTAAATTTCTATCGCCTGGTCATTCAGGTCTACATTCGGCCCTTTGGTTTGATGCAATGTGTCAAGCTTCTTCCTCCGAGTCTCTCGTCACAATTTGGACTGTAACGCAATACGGTACACGATTCGTGTACCAATGTTCGAAAAATTATTTCTTAAATATCGGATATCAGAAGCTCATCTTTTCCCGGTAAGTGTATATCATCAATGTTGATTTAAATTGACCAATAATTCGTGTTTTCGATGTTGAAGATTTGGGGATTTTGGTTTATATTTAACATTGGTTTAGCAATACGAGTTTGTAATCATATGTATATAGTATGTACATATAGTAAGTGTAGGAGGACCGCACCACACGCAAAACAAAAAACTACAAGATAAACCTGCGGACAAGACAGAGAATAGACATTGCAAAAACAAATAATTATCAAATCAAGTGAAAATTAATGAACAAATCTAATAGATATTTGTTCTTTTTTTTGTGGCGGAGAAATATATGGCTAATAAATTAAAATGAAAAATTGGCGGAAAAAAAATAAATGAAACCCAGATTGAGCACCGAGTATGACGTACCAGAATGTGCCAATGGCTTTGAAAACCAGGATTTTATTCGATATAGGAGATGGCCTACAATTTCAAGGGGGTGGAACAACTTTGCGTCATGACGTCACATTGACTTTGCCATTGGGTTCTTAGTGTACTTTGCGTCATTGTGTCACCTTCACTTACCCCTGTAACTTTATTACAGGAATGGTGTCCGAATTCACCAACTAACAACCCATTCTGCTTATTTCAAATACAAGGCAAGAATCACTTTTTGCTCTGAGTCTATTATACGAAATGTGATAATTTATGTGATACCCTTTTTACTACATACAGATTTTGTTTAGACAAATGTTTGTCCTCAAAACGTCGAAAATTTATACTAGAGCGACCACGTGCGTCTATTGTTTGAGTAGTTTTAATATACATGAGCAATCCCTTTAATAATTAAAAGAATAAAAATAAGTAAACTAGCCCTTTAATAACTGAAGAGGATACCAATCCGGGAACTACCCCTTTAGTAACCGAAAAGATTACCAATAAGTAGCCTAGCCCTTAATAAACGGAAAAGAATACCAATCGGTGAAAAAGCCCTTTAATAACTGGAAAAAAAAACTTTTAATAACTGAAAAAATACCAACGGTGAAAAACGCCCTTATAATGATAACTCAATTATGCCGAGCTAGCCGACCAGCCATTACTGATCTGCCAGACAGGCTTCTTAGAAGTAGAAATCATTCGTCTGCGATATTACCCAAAGTAGAAGCGACCGTTAAGCTCTGCGTAAAGAAATAAGACGAATCGTTGAAGTTAATGCCAACCAACACAAGTGAAATATCCCTTTAATAAGACATATTACAAATACATTATTCAATTACATCTTTGACCTTTAACTTAAACAGGGAAAGAGAAGAAACAAATAAGTCGGATAGCTTGAGGACGAAAAGAAAAAAAATATGAGGTAAGCTTCTACGACCTTAAAGTCAATATTCGCCATATTAATAAATGAATGGTGTCGACCTTCTCGCTTGGTTCGCGAACAATGGAATATGGATTACGCCAGGATATTCACTACATATAAAAGGATTAGCTGTTGGATGGAGGGATGGGGGAATAGTCAGTATACAAAGGCTTTTAAAACAATACTTAAAAGTAAGTGCGGGAGGACTGCACTACGCGCAAAACAAAAATATACAAGATAAACCTGCGGACAAGAGAGAAAATAGACATTGCAAAAAATAAACAATTATCAAATCAACACTAAACAGAAGAGCTGGCTTTTGGTTTCTATAATAGTTCCAAATTAGATAATGAAAAAATTACTTAATTCTGGGCGACTTAAAACTTTTTTATAACGCGTGCACGTTGCATAATGAGGCCTGTCATTGATGTAAGTCAAATGGCCGTGGTTTTGATTCCCCACTTGTACGTGACAAGGAGTAGAGTCGCCTGTCCAACCTCGTGAATTGTCTCGGGGTTCTCCGGTCTCCTCCCACTTCATGCGAATTAATGAAATAAAGGTTGAGCCACATGCAAGACCTGAAATGCCCTAGTTTTGACCGAGTGTACGTGTTCCCCCCCACCTCTCTGTCTCTCTCTGTCTCTCTCTTTTTCACCCCCTCTCTCTCTCTCACGCTATTCATACCAGATATGACCGGGGGGATGGGATGGCCTAGTAGTCTAGAGTGCCGCGCTTCGACCTCTAGCTGGCCGGCCACCTCTGGCTTGCGGCTGTGGTTTCGAGCCCTGGTGTGAGCGTATGTGGCATGGAGATAGGGACGCCTTCTCAACCTCGTGGCTTTCCTCCGGGCACTCCGGTTTCCTTCCACAGCTAAAGACCCCTACGCGCAAATAAATTATTGAAATAAAATTAAAAACCATATGTTAGTCTCGAAATGACCTAGTTGTGTTGAGTGGACGTTAAACCCCATTTCTCTCTCTCTCCAGATATGACCATAACCCAATTACACGTCCTTTAACAAGAATAACAAAAACTACTGATTGAAAATATTGTAGACAGATATTGATTTACAATCTTCGAGATTTAATGCACAGAGTTCAGTATGGTTTATTAGGAATCATTTCAAGACATTTATGTCACTGGTGGAATAAGATTAAACGAAAAAATTACTTTTTTTTATTTTCCGCGCGGAACCGTTTCATTTTTGTGTAATAAAAAGACATAACGGAATTGTAAAATGTCATTTATGTTTTTTTTATAAACGAGATCTGACACTATGCAACCATTACATCTAATCTTTAATACTCAATAACGATATAATTATTGCTGATAATTACCATGCGGCTACTGACTCAGTTATACCCAATGCTACTATTTAAAGGAGCTAAATCGCTAACATCTGGGACCTAGAAATTCACAAAAGTGGGTCGCAACGCATATAGTACTGTAATATGAATGTATATAAATTGATTTACGTTCAATGGTTTCCGTTTTTACTCAAATTTAAAATCAGTTATGTTCGACGAAATAAGCCAGCAGTCGCAATCAAGTGCACAATTATAGCATCTAGTTATTCCAGTCTACATGTACATAACTCTGTTTGGTTTGGTGCAGTGTGTCTAGCCTCGTCCCTCGAGTCTCTCAATACAACTGGGGCTGAAGCGCATTATGGTACACGATTCGTGTACCAATGTTAAAATAAAAGATTTTATCTTAAATATCTGATTTTAGAAGCTCATCTTTTGCCGGTAAGTTTACATCATCAATGTTGATTTAAATTGACCAATGATTCGTGTTTTCGATGTTCGAAGATTTTGGGGGATTTTGAGTAACTCAAAATCCCCCAAAATCTTCGCTAAGTCCGTAACTCAAAATCCCCCAAAATCTTCGACATCGAAATCTACGATATCACGTGTACCAAAAATTCGCGGAACGAACACACAATTCTCAAAAAACTAATGACTCTACATGAATAAATGAACGTTTTATCTTAAATAATAAAACATATAATTACGCTTTTAGAATAGGCCAACTCCTAAAACTGTCGGAAGAGTAACTTCCCTTTGGGCAATTTCCTTTTCAAATAACAGTTTATGGGATTGGTCGATAAAAATAGCACAAGCATCAATAGTGGATAACTTGAAAACGTGTCTCCCCCATAGATTAACCCAGGGTATAGTGGAGTAGAACGGAATGAGTACACTGGGTAATTGAGGATGACATTCATATTGCGACCCACTTTTGGGAATTTCTAGGTCCCAAATATTAGCGATTAAGCTCCTTTAAATTACGTGTACATAATATATTGTAACAGTTTTTCTTGAATGATAATATTATTGCCAGGTTGTGCATCGAGACCAGACAGGAATTAAAATCACGTCGTATTATTATGTACAAGACATATTTACTTTTCGAAAATGACGGCACTCTCTACAGGTCACAATTCTTGTCGGATTTTGACGAAACTTGAAATATAGGTTTATCCCCAAAAGATCTCGGCTGCTTTCGATATTGGCATGTATCGGATCAAAACTTCATGGATTATGGCCCCTGATTGTACGAAAAATCACGTTTTTAGCTTGTGGACCCTATAGAGGTCACAATTTTGATTCAATTTTGATGAAACTTGACATGCATGTTTATAACCCAAAAATCTTGGTTCCTTTCGTTATTTGCACATATCAGATCATAACTTCCTGAATTATAGCCCCTGATTGTCCGAAAAATCGCCTATGGTCCCTCTGGAGGTCACGATTATTATCCGATTTAAAAAAAAACGCTTGCCTCTGTCTTGCCTCTTGTAATTTAATGAATTATAGCCTTTGATTGTAGGAAACATCACTTTCGGTTTTGCTTGTTCTCTATCCATGTCTCGAAAATGTGGGCGTATCCTGCCTGACAGTGCCAGCTTACTATCTTTTAATATATGAAAGGCCCGAATGAATTGTAAATAGCTCATTTTTACACCTTTTTATACGCCAACATTTTCGAGAGATAGATAGAAAACAAGCAATACCGGAAATGATTTTTCCTACAATCAAAGGCCATAATTCATTAAGTTACAATTTGATATGCGCAAATATCGAAAAGAACCAACATTTTTAGGTTTTTAAACAAGCATTTCAAGTTCCATCAAAATCGAATTAAAATTGTGACCGCTACAGGGTCCACAACTTTAATATAGCATATTTTTACACTATTCGCATACAAACGGCTGCCAGTTTGTCTGGCAATTATGGTCAGATTTTCTAAAACTCGAACTCAACCTTCTCCTTGTCCGTGATGAGGAACAGTGTCTAGCACGTATATGTTTGTCATCAAGTAAAAGAAATGAAATTGGGTTTAATGCCCTACTGATCTGCTCCGAACTCGGCTATTGAAGACGGGTATACGCTATTCAGTTAGTTCAGCTCTGAACGTCGGTCTCATTACACTCACCCTGGCCGTTCAGGGACTGTCCCATTCAATCAATGTCGAAAATAATTTGAACCCCAGTCAATTTTACTGGGCAACTTTTCACTGTCAAACGATGGGGTGTCAATCCGTGTGGGCGCCTGTACAATGTAAACGAACATCTTAGTGGGAAAATAAAACCTAACTTACTTCGCTAGATACAGTATGAGCGACACAACACGCTGTTAAAAATACGTTCCCTCCATCAAGTTACATATCCCCACCATGATACTCTAACTGCAGGTCAACGTCCACATTCAGGAATGTCAGTCATACAAGACGAAACGAAATGTACAGGCGTTACATTGTACAGGCTTTCACACGGATTGACACCCCGTCGTTTAGCAGTGAAAAGTTGTCCAGTAAAATTGACTGTTCTCTAATTTTTTTCGACATTGATTGAATGGGACAATCCCTGAACGTTCAGGGGGAGTGAGTTGAGACCGACGTTCAGAGCTGAACTAGCTATATATACAGTGTGCTGTGAGGGGAATTCGGCCCGGACAGCTTGGCACTACAGCCTACTTTTATATTGAATTCCAATTGTCAGGGGACCGTTACAACCTTCCGTAGGCAGGATACGCCCACATTTTCGAGGGATAGATAGAGAACAAGCAATACCGAAAGTGATTTTTCCTACAATCAAAGGGCTCTTGCATAATGCATGTTTAAGGAAATGTCAAGCAAATCTGGCAATCACCTCTTATGAAATCTGGTACTTGTCCAAAGTTATTGACCACAGAATAAGAATACCAATTATAAATGAATAATTTTACAGTTTATTAAACATAAAAAATAGTCTTTAAAGAAATTAAGAAACATGATAAAATAAATTATTTGGTTTAATAACTATTATGCTTATGTGTTTTAAACCCTTCAAATTTCCATGATAGCTACTCCATGTCTGTCATTAATCTGGCTAGGGTTTCATTCTAGCATTACTTTTGCAAAAGAATAACATTGGTTTCATTTAACAATTCAAAATAATATACTTGGCTCAGGTTCCTAGAAAAATCTGAAGTCTGAGCTTAATAATCATGTAATTTAACTGGCTAACAAAAGCACAATAATTGACATTATCCTATATTTGTTCTCTCTCTCCTTAAAATAATAATAACTCTCTATCTTAAGTCAATAAATTTCTTGACTAAATGTAAACAATTATAAACAACCATAGTTGACACAACCATCAATAATCTATAAGTGGTTATATAACAACCAGTCTGATATAAACAACAATCTATACCAGTTCATTATAATAACCATCATAATTTGATACAAATTCATAAACAACCACAATCTGGTACACAAACAACAATCTAGAACAGTTCATTATAACCACAATTTGAAACAAACATCAACAACATAGATTCGAAGCTTAGAAACAACTATAGCTTGACTAGATTTAAAGATCATAAACAACCAGAACTTGATACAAATATCAACAACCAAGTTTTAAAGATAATAGACAACCATAGTTTGATACAAACATCAACAATCTACAAAAATTATTCGTTGCATTGTAAATGAGATGTGGTATCAGGTGTTTTATAAAAGAGTAAGCATATCCTGCGCCATACATACACTCATCACTATTGTTAAATGATATCGTTTGGATTTCAGAATCTTTCATTTTGGAATCAGAAACCATTATTTAAAGAATTATTACCTAACATACATGTATATTATCTCAAAAATATGAGGATTAAAGATGCATTATGTAAGACTTAGATGAATAGCTGGTCTTTTTTTGCTGTACTGGTTCAAAAATTGAAATTGACTAATGAATATATTGAAAATTTTGAATGTTGGAAGATGTAGAGTACATTGTTTACTGTTGTAGTAATTTAAATCACATGGGTAAGGCGCTGGCTTGCTAGCCTGGAGGTCGGGTGTTCGATATCTGCATTGGCCAAGTAAATTCATCTTGATTTTCCAGCATGGTTTTCCCTTGTCAGTGATGCAGAATAGAGGGTCTGACAAGGACAGCTGCCTAGTCGTTCGGATGGGATGGAAAAACGAGGCCTCATGTACAGTACATTGGTGTGCACGTAAAAGATCCCTTAGCAGTTGAAATTTGATATGAGTAGGCCGTAGTGATGCTGCCCTGGCAAAAATTCCCTCATAGCACACTGTATGGCGTATGCCTGTCTTCAATTAGCCCAGGTTAGGTGCAGAAGAGTAGGATGTAAACCCCATTTCATTTAATTTACTGATATTATTTAAAGATGTCTAAATAATAGTTTATATAACATTTGAAGATCACCAAAAGATTAATTTAGATCTTACATAATGCATCTTTAAGTTGTAAAAACTTATAAATGGCTCTAGTTCGATATGTGCAACTGACAATTAAAGGCTTTAAATAAAGAAACTAGAAAAGTCAAGCATCAAGAATCAAGATTGGAAGACGAAGATTGTTCATCTGTGGAATATAATTTTCTAAGAGTTTTATTCATGGAGTATTCCACAGCATTATCAATAGGCTTCACAATAAATGGAATGCAGATTAAACCAATAAATGTTGTGGTCCAATGGCGTACTGGTGGTGACAATCTTGTTCCCTGCTTCAATGCAGCTCCAAAATATGTACAGAGTCTGTTTATGGTGAATCCTGGGATAGCAACAGACGCAAATCCCTGCCATATCAAGCAATCACCAGTTGCTATGGAAACCCTTTCAAACTTTTCTTTCTTGGTTTTGTGTTTTTTCTGAAATCAAAAATTGATTTCTATTTGAATTCTAAAAATAGGGAATGGGAACCATAAAAACATTTATTATCAGGGTTGGAATAAAACTATTTTGCAAGGTGAATTATAAGAAACTTTGAGCATTTAAACCCTTATAATTGCCATTTTGATTCTCAAAACAGAAGTTTTGAAAAACATAAATAGTCTGATCATCTCTGATGCTGTTGTCAGGGAAATTCCAAATATTGTCTACTAGTACTAGTGTAGCCTACTTCTGAGAAATTCCAAATATTGCCTGATGTACTTCAGAGAATTTCCACTTATTGGTTTACCATACTATTAATTATTTCCAAATATTGCCTGATGTACCACGCACTTCTTTGAATTTCGAAATAAAATCCTAATGTAGGCCTATTTGAGGCTATTTCAGTGAATTTCCAAATATAGACAAAGAGAATTCCCAAATATAGCCTAACGTGTGTACATAGATAGTATTATCTTAGGTCATTTTGGGACTAACACATTGTTGAATTTTTATTTCAATAATCTGCTTGCACATAGGCCGTAGGGGTCTACAGCAGTGGGAGGAAATTGGAGGACTCAGAGAAAACCCACAAGGTTGGACAGGTGACCATACTCCTTATCACATACAACTGGGGAACCGAAACCATGCCAGTTGACTCAATGACAGACCTTATGATATTATTGATACAGTGAGCACATGCTAACCATTCGGCCATCCACACACACCCCCCGCCCCTCACACCCCCGTAGTGCTAGGTAGATATAATTATTGCTATGTCTATGTTAAGTTACCAGATATTTACTTTGTACTTGGTATGTCCTTTATGAATGCTATTACATGAGATACGTAGGTATTATAGATATTATTAATTACCTTGTACTGAGCATATCCTTTATGAATAGCATCTGCTACAACATAACAGCTGGCTACACCATAACTTAAATACACCAATCGAACTGGAACCTGAGATCTAAATGCTTCACCTACTTCATTAGTATAACCTGAAAAATATATTCACCATCTTTACACAAAATCATTCTCAATACCAACAAGATTTTATATCTAATAAAACAAATGATCAATTTTTTTATCATGAGAGAGAGAGAGAGAGACAGAGAGATGGGGTTTAACATCGACACAAATTTAATACAGGACTGGAGAAAACAATTTTTAGTCATACCTTAAAACTTAACAGACACCACTGATTTTACTCAACATTTTGAACATTGTGTCCCACATAACATGGGGCATTATAAATTCAGAAAAATCCTATATTTAATTATCTGTACAGATAAAAAAGGAAATTTTCTGAATTTGCCGATTGGTATAATATATAATACACAGGTATGACAATTCAGAAAATTTCTGAATTTGGTGATCGGTATAATATACGAATCTCACAATTCAGAAATTTTTTTGAATTTGCCGATCGGTATACTTTACACGAAGCTGACAATTCAGAAAATTTCTGAATTTGGCGATCTGTATAATGTACTAATTTCACAATTCAGAAATTTTCTGAATTTGGCGATTTGTACGGTAGCCTATAACATTAAAATACACAGATGTGACAATTCAGAAATTTTCTTAATTCGACGATCGATCAGTATAATATAATAGGCCTATAGCCTATACGAAGCTGACAATACAGAGTTAGGGATCGGTATAATTATTAATATACGAAGCTGACAATTCAGGGTTAGGGTTAGGGTTCGGTATATATAATATACGAAGCTGACTAATCAGGGCTAGGGCTGGGTTAGGGTTTTAACCGATCGTCAAATCCAGAAAATTTCCGAATTGTGATATTCTTATATTATTATACTGATCGCCAGATTCATTACGTTACCGGTACGACCGTACGAGTTACAAGATGAAGAACTACGACGAGAGCTGTAAAACTAAAAGTTACTGCAACCATACCCAAATATCTGACCAGGGAATCTCTAAATATGTCGGTGTCGCCATTCTCCTTGGAAGGTATGTTGACAGCTCACTGTGAACTTGATAAATAAGGTTTATAAAATCTATATTGCGGTGGGTTAAGGTAAAAGAAATTCACGTTTTTTATGCCGTTATCGACTTAACGGTTAACCACGTGTTGTGAAGGTTATCTGGCGCCCTCTATAAATAAACAACCAAAGGGGGATAATTCTAAATTTTTCAGAAAACCCCGACGTAACTTCAAATCGCATTAAATTACAGGACTGTCCGAATGGTCTTATTTATAAGTTAATAATGAATAAAAATACGGCGAAGAATGGCAATAAAACCCCGGCATGTGCGTTTGAGATTTGTGAGAACGACAGAAAACTGCAACAGCCACCAAGTCGATTTTTGAAACGCCAAGAACGCCACGTTCAAAATAAGGACAAATATTCAAAGGAATATTTGGAGAGAAAACAAGAAGAAGCGACTAAACGCAGACAGGTATAAAATAAAAAAGAAACCCAACCATGTGGTTATTCTCCTACTGTTATTCACCCCTGAATACAAAGCAATAATTCGGGAAATGATCTAGCATGGACCTTGGGTTATAAACAGTCGATTATCACTCACTGAGGTTGATGAGGCTGCAGCCTCCTCAGACTCAGGCCCAAAGATTTTGTAAAAAAACCATTTTTTTTAAGACTTGTCTGATACGATTAAAAACGCATAGACATTGAATGTTAGGGGGTTGGGGTTTAGGCCCAACAGGAATCAACATCCCTGACCCGAAATTAATTAGGCCCATGCCATTTTAAATAGGCCCTTCAGCAAAGTCTGCCGCATCAGGCCTTGGTGAAGCTTTATCTGCCACTGGTTATAATAATAATGTATTTTTATTAAGGTCCATGGATCTAGTTATTTGTGCTGAATACTGTTTATTGATTTTCGTTTGCGAAGACACTTGTCATGTATTTATAAGGGCCCAGTTCCAATGCTGCCACATCAAATGACAATAATGGTACAAAAAAAAAAAGGCTTGTACAAATTGTTTATGCAGGTTAAAACACAATGTTCAGATTCCTTGTCAACTATCTGCAATTTTAAAACGCCACCATCCTGCAATTGTCTGAAGTACAGGAGGTCTGCTTTGCGGTTTAATGAAGACAGACGCCATAGGATTGGTGCTATTGCTATACCGGTAATATAATGCCATTTTGCCCAGACACAGCATTTCTTTCTAGTAGGAATTCAACGCTATTAGTATTAGTCTCTAGTAGGAATTCTACTCTATAGCTGGTCTATAGGCTAGGCTACTATTCATCAAATTCAAACTGTCACAGATTATTTTAAATGTAGGGCCTAGGCCTACTCCAGGAATTTTTTGGTTTCATCCGTAGAACTAGAACTTTTGCTATAGTAGTTACTAGGGAAGTATTTTGTTGACAAGATTTAGAATACTGTGTTCCTTGTTTTTAAAGGACCATGAAGAGGCCATGATAGCTAGAATACAAGAAAGAGGCGAAGAATGTCGAAAGATAGATGAGAAAGTTCAGGTGTTGATGGAGCAAGACGCACTCCGTAGACAATTACCAGGGTGCGAAAAAATCAAACCGCTATCTAGATCTGAGGTGTCTAAAACAATAAAAAGTGTTGCGAAGGACTTTAAAAATATATCTATAAATATTAACAAAAGCACTGATATTTCATAATCAGCAGTTATGAATGAGGATTTTGTCATATTTTAATAGTTGCACAATTTTCATGTAATTTAATTAGTGTACTGTATGTAAGTAGATCTTACCGATGCGATGCTCTTTTTTAAAAGCCACATCAATTTGACTGCCCAACATAACCTTGTAGGTTTACTCTGGATCCTCCCACTGTGCAAGCAAATTATTCAAATGAATATTGTACATGTATTCTAGTCCTAAAATAACCTAGTTGATGTTGCATAGACTTTAATCCCCAAAAATCTCTGCTATACCCACTATAATATATACTCTTATCACCCCTCGCCTTTTCTTTTAAACGCTGATAAATTTATTCTTACCATTCTTCATATTTAAACAATTGTGTTAAATTTTTTTATATGTTAAAACATGTAAATAATTGTGATATTTATTTTTTTATTAACTGTGATATTTGCTTCTATTTTATGAATAATTTGTGATAAATGTTTTAAGTTTGTCTCAAAGATTATATGTTTGGAAGAATATAGCCCAGCTGGTGCCTACATGCCATGAAACACCATTCCTTTCATTTCTATTTAATTATTTAATATTACCACGCAATTTCTTTTTGAAAATTTAAACTGTGTTTGAATTTTGAGCTCAGGCCAACTACCATTGTATTTATATCCACATGAATGTCCCGCTGTGAAGGCTATCTAACCACTGTCTTTGGTCTCGCCACAGTATCTTCACGATACCTTCCTCCTTGATGGGTAGAATATTAAAAATATTTATAGTTTGCAGAAGAGAAGGGCCGGGGGAGCATTTCTGAGTACTGGGTGTGTTCTTTATCAAGTTTCAGACGGGGCATATAATCAAGGAGTTAGTCCTTGGTATCACCAAACCTCTGCAAGTGGCTGATAGTTTGTCTAATAAACTACAAAATCATACTGGAGAAATACCTATTTTATCATTGAGGAGCCACGGTGGTCAAGCACTTACATCTACATTACATGATTGAGGGTCGGGCAAGAAGAACTGACCAGAAGAGTCACCAGTCAAGTAAATTATGACTAGTCCTTCAAACAGGATAATAAAAGCTCACAAGATCCTGATTGCCTTGCATGTAAAACTCTTGGCAGTTGGAAATTGAACAAGAATAGGCAAAAGGCCAACTTTTAGACAAAATTATCTAAAGAAATGAAATGGGATTTTAAAATTATTGAAAGAAATACATGAAATCAAAATATAACAAATGTAATTTGTATAATAATAAATTTTATTTACAATAGTACTTTTAGATTATCATCAGCACTTTACATTTTAACAAACAAAACAAATCTGTTGTTAATCTAGTCAAATGACACTGTAACATCTATCAGCATCCACCACATTCCTACATGGTTTTATATAATAAAGGCAAACCAATTAAATTCTTAATAATTCTGTGCTGTGAAAAATAAATGGCCACTTGAGTCTCATGAATGGCATTTTTTAAAAATTTCAAGACTTCAAAATTTGGAACCAAAATTTTTTTGAACAACCTAGTTTTGTTTTTATTTTTTTAGACTATTTTAATTAGTTAGAAAACAAGAATTATTTTTTTTAAGTGAACAGTCCAAGAACAATCACTAGCATATTTTGGGTTATAAGTCAGTAATATTTCTAGGACATCGTCTTACATGGAAACTTCTACTCCACACTGAATTCTATTAAATTTGACAGAATACAAAATGAAACATTCATATACTTTTAATAAAACAAATTTTTACTGTATTTGTATTTCACAAATCCTTGTGCATGCATTTATAATCATAATCACATTATGAAGATTTTACAAGAATTAACCCTTTGGCACCTGCCAATAAAAATATTTTGGCTTTGAAATTAAAATTTAACATCCTACTTTTCTGTACAAATTTGGCTAATGAAGACAGTCGTTTAAGGCTACCGGGTTAAGAAAACACAGTTTCTGTTACTTGTTTATCATATTAACACAAAGTACATCAACAAAAATATTTTGGTTCATTTTTAATAATTTCCAAGCTGCTCTTAGTCTTAGTATATTTAAAGTATCTGCTTTGGCTTGGTAAAATGACGAAGCAACGAAGCAAACCATAACTATTTTTAATAGGCATTTTGTAACAAATCAACACAATACTGTAATTGTACCTTGTGTTAATTTAGATGCTAGTTTTAACAAATCTTATTTTAAATCTGCGTACTGTCATCTTCCTTTGATCAAACAGTTATTTACGGATAACAAGTTTTGTTTTTACAAATGTTTATTCTGTGACGATCCTGTCTATCCCACCAACTGATTTATTTCTTTTACCAAATGTTCACCATATTGAACCCAGTCCACTGGAGTGGCTGATAAACAAACTGTCTTTAATCTATTCTCCTCCTGTCAACAAACAACAACATTCAAATAAATAAACAACAAAAATATGTTACCATCAATTAAAATAAACAGTACACATTTAAGACAGACTTTCCTTTGGTTCAATGAAAAAATTGCCCATATTATGAACCAAAACCAGAGAGAAATGGGGTTTAACAACCACTTGACACAAACTAGGTCATTTCGGAACTAACATTAGATTTAATTTCATTTCAATACCTCATTGCAGCCATATCATAAGCCCGTCATTGAGTCAACAGCCATGGTTTTGAATCACCGTCCAAAGAACAAGTATATTAGGCTTTTGTTTTAGCATTGCACCAAGAATACCAAGCAGACTATCAAGTATATGGAAACAGTTTCTGATTTAAAAACATCCCCTGAATCTTAGCTTAAATTGAGGTTGGACTTAACATCTTACAATGGTGGTGCTGTATTGTCAGTCCAGAATGTTCTGAGTTAACGGGATTACAGAATTGCCACACAGAATTCAATCCTGTCACAAGTTCTGTCAGTCCCAATCAGAGAAGAAGTAAGAGCGGAATCATGATGTAATCAAACGTTTCGGCTCCCGTGATTGGCAGCGACAGTATCATAGTGAGTTGAATATATATGCTTTACTTGATTCACATCTTTTTGTAAGTTTGAGAGAATTCAATTCAATCGAGTAAAGAGATCAGTCCTCAACAAATTTCTACAAGCACAAGGTTGACGTGTGTACAAATCCCTATAAACATGCCACATCAATATCCTCCACTTGCTTAATTGAACAAGACTTACGTTATATGTCTCAACTTTAGCCCGTAATTTGAAGATAAATGATTTAAATAACGCATTCTGGAATAAACTGTCAAACTTCGCTTCATCCTGAAATATACGATAACATAAATAGATATAAATACAAGATTAAACATACATTATGCAAGAGCTAAATCTGCCTATTGCAGGGCTTTCTTTAGGCCTGAAATGTTATCTAAATTATTAATCAGACATTAATTAACTTATCCAGACAATAAATCAACTCTCGATGCCATCGCTAGCCTGCAATGTTTACTGGATTAGGATTAGATTTGCTGCTCAACTTTCATTCATGATTTAATCATGAAATGAAAAATCAAGACTGTTTATAATTGTATCGACGTAATGATGATCGAGACTAGGCCGAAAATACAATCATCAAATCTTGGTTCAGAGTGGATCAATTAGACTGAAATTTTCAGCTAATCCACTTTATATTATCTAGATTTTAACTATCAAAGTCAGAACTGCCATCTCTTTATCTTATCTCCCATAAAGTATCTTGAAGTGTGGAATTTAGACAAGCCAATCTACCCCATTATATCAAATATAATCGTCAACTATTATAAATAAATAAATGTACCAACCTGCTCTCTTAAATTACCAATAACGTCTGCTTTCTCTCCTAGCAACATCTCAGCAGATTCCTGGAAACAAGTCGCCCATTGGTTGTCTGAGAAATCAGCTAAATTTGTCTATAAAACAAGATAGATATAATAATATCAGAAACACACCCACAGTACATACTAAACTTAGACTGCCTGTCCACATTTAGCTCCACTTGAGAACAAGAACTAAGTTAGTTAACTGACATTTCAAGTCCCAAATCAATGATTTTACATGACAACATTATATATACTTAGTGAATTTTGAGAGTATTTATTCCACACCCATTCAATAAAATTGTAAAAGGTTATTTGTTCTTTGGATGGCATGTGAAATGAAAACCATATTATAAAATAGTAGGCTATACTAGTTTCTGGATATGGCAGCCATTCAGAGCAGGGATCCATTTTCAAAGTATGAAGTAGATGTACAGAAGGATCCACAATAATATCATATTGAAAACAGGATGCATATAAGCAGTTATATAAAGATCTATAACAACTTACACTCAATATCATTCTCCATTTAAAGTTGGGGAATTCTTTGTTACATTTTTCACATCGATATAAACCATTTCCTTGATCTACTACTTTCTTATTACACTGATCTGTTGGACATGCCTATAAAATAAATATGTCTAAAATACAGATAATACAAACACATGAATTATCATTATTACATTGGTCTAGATAGCATATAACATCCACCAATTTATTACAACTATCAAGGACTCTTATCATGTGCATGTCAACATATACAGGACATCAGAGGGTTGAAAAAATTATCAAATATGGTAGATGAAGGAGAGAGAAATGGGGTTTAACGTCCACTCGACACAAACTACGCCTTTTTGGGACTTACATATGGTTTATTTTTATATCAATAATTTGCTTGCGCGTAGGGGTCTTTAGCACTGGGAGGAAACCCACGAGGTCGGACAGGTAGGTAGGTGAAGAGAGAACTCTTTACCAGAACATTCATTTGAATATCCCTATTTTTAACTTAGTGTATCTTCTGGCATTTTCAGTGACAACCAGCTCAGGTGGTATGTACTGCCTTCATGACAACTCACTTATCAGGTACATATAGTTTCCATGACAACTAATTACCCAGTAGATACAATTTCCATGACAACTAACTCACCTGGTACATACAGTTTTCTTTCTTTAGGTAAACAATGGTGGCTTTACTTGTAAAGAAATCAGCTTTACCCGATTGTCCCAAATTCTCATTCTTCACTTGGCTAAACGTCTTCCAATTTGTGGCACCACCTGAAATAAGTTATAAAATCCCTTTTTTAATTCTTGGAGAGAAAAAGAGGGTTTAAAATCAGTCAAATTCAGCCATTCTGGAAATAATGAATGGAAAAACACAAAACTATTTCTGTGGAAGTCTTATCTATAAAGCATATTTTTTTCTATCTGAAAATATGAATTTGCAACAGTCCTTATCTATGGTTATCGATAGAGATCAATAATTACATGCATCATTGGTAAATTAGCGACAATTATCTGAGCCACCCGTAAATATATTGTTGGTCAATTAACGACAATTATCCCGGTCTTTTCACTACTGCCACCGGTAAAGAAAACAGTTTCATTACCTGCTCCACTTGATCCTGCCCCATCACTGGCAAATTTATCAAAGTTCATGCACTGTCCTTCTCGATCATACCAACCACGCAGGAAATGACTTTCTCTTATATCTGGATTCATGATCATTTGACTACTGGCTAACACTGACAAAGATCGACCTGTAAAAAAACAAAATGGTCAACACAATGGTGAGGAGAATTTTGACCAGACAGCAGTTCTCAGTGTCAAAGAATCTTGGTATATGTTAACTGTATGGCCTATTACCTTCATGAAAACTTTATTTTCCAGACAAATTTTTAGCTCCAAAATTAAAATTACGACAGGATTGTTTGCCCGAACACTTCGAAAATCCATGCTGGGGATTTCAACTTCACATTTTTACAACAAAATTCCACAAAAGGGTTCTTAGCAGATGGAGGACCAGAGGACATAGAAAACCCCCATAAAGATGGACAAGCATCAGACATGTCTTTTTTAGACCAGTAGGACTTTAAACGCCATTTCATTTATAGACAATAAAGCCTCCCAACATTCCTCAAAGTAAAATTTTGTATATTAAACTTACCACCATAATCTGATAATCTGGCACCTTTAACAGCTATAACTGGATTACCATCCCCACTAAACTGTTGAGCCTGTACAAATAAATGAAATAATATTTTTTACAAACCACCATTAAACCAGTGAGTGTATGCAAAACTGCTTTATTTAATGTTGCCTTTCATCCTAGTGATATTGCAGGCACTCTTCTAATGTAAGAGAGGTATGAAAAAGAGGTTTAACATCAACTGGACATAAACTAGGCCATTTCGTGATTAACATACGGAAAAAATTTATTTCAATAATTGGCTTGAGCGTATGCGTCTTTAGCAGTTGGAGAAAACCAGAGTACCTGGCAAAAGAAGACAAGGTGCTCCTTGTCACCTATATAAAGCTGTGAATTGATCCCACACCACTTGACTCAATGAAAGACCAAGATGAGCATATGGCAGTATTTCCACTTGTCTGCCTCTGTTGGTCCATTACATTACAATGACAGCAGCTGGGTCCATGTAACTACTGTGTCACTCTTAACAAAAAAGAGGTTTTTTTTCATTTAAATTTTGAAAAGGTTTCTTTTATAAAGTAAAATCTATCTGTTTGTTAAAGATTTTTCCCAAGGCATCATTTCATTCAGAACAAGAAAACAAATTTAAGCCAAATGGCAACATACATTAGATAAAGTTAACTTACATCGTTTCCCCACAAAGTGAGATTAACTCCAACACCTGATTGGTCAACTAGAGTTATATCACGTTTTGTTATTTCTTTTTGACTTTGTCGACCGACAACGGAACCAACATCACCACATTTACTCACAACACCAATAATATCTGGAAAACAAATTACGTTAATCTTAATACAAACACAACAACCACCTATGTAAAATAAAATGACTGGTTCGTTAAGACATGTCTTCTCGTGTACTTGAATAATGAGATATATAATGACTGGTTTGTTAAGACATGTCTTCTCGTGTACTTGAATATGAGATATATAATGACTGGTTTGTTAAGACATGTCTTTTCCTTGTGCTTGAATGGCTATAAAAGAACAATTGTCGAAATGCTGAACTATTGTATTATGGTATTTTTATTGTGCTCAATCACTACTCAAGGATAATATATAAAGAATATTATTTAAGACTACAAGGGTATGCTAGATTGTTAATCTAGATCGTTTCAAATTAACAGAATTGCAATCAAGTGACGTGGAATCAAGTCCGGTGACAGTTCTGTTAGTCCTGTCAGTTGGGGTGGTGTGAGTAGAATTGTAAAGTAAAACAGACTGTTGGTTAAAATTCTTTTCATATGCAGTCGGCTCATGAGTTCTAGTCCGAAATACCCCTTTTCAGTCGATTGTCACTATTGGACCCTTCGACATACTATTTTCAATTGGTTATGTCACTGGCTAACTAACCAGTATGTCCTAGGATCCATCAATGAGGTTGTTGATAAAGAGGGCAGGTGATGCAGGAATGACTTTGAAATTCTCAATATTAAAACATGGGTGTCGAGTGTCAAGAGTTCTAAGCGCCAAGAAACAACAAAACAACGATATCGTCGAAAGTTACCCACCTATCATACTGTTTGGTTGATGTTTTTCTAAATCTGATATCTGGACAAATTCAAAGGTCATGGTCGGTAGATCTGTTTCCTCCTCACATACCTCTATATTGGTATCTGGGTTAAAGGTCATTTCATAATCATTATTCACTGATGAATATTGTTTGTTGGCGGTCTTAAGAGTGGCTCGACTAACATAATATACCTGCAAATTAAAAAGTAGTTTAGTAACTCAAAATATACAATATTTGGGTAATGCTCTATATTTTGTGGATTATATTCATTGTTGTGAGGTTGGGGGTTTAATGTCCACCTGATACAAAATAGGTTTTTTCCGGTTCAATTAGACATAATACTTGGCTTGCGCATAGGTGGTTTAGCAGTAGGAGAAAACCAGAGGAACCAGGGAAAGGCACCCTACTCCATGTAACATTCATGCGGGGGATCGAAACCATACCACTTGATAATACACACGCAGACGCCCTTGAATCGCAAATCAAAGAGAATCTGTATTTCGGAAAAATCTCATTCCCATCCAAAATTCAATAAAAACAGGGAGGGAGAAAAAGGGTTTTTTACGTCTAACTGATACAAACTAGGTCATTTTGGGACTAACAAATGTTCCAATTTTATTTTCATAATTGGCTTGTGCGTAGGACCCAGAAATAAAACAGTGATTGAACAGACCCCTACTTCTGGTCACGTACAACCGAGGAATCTAAAACACGGCAGTTGACTCAATCACCGATCTTATGATACAGCATGCATGTGCTAACCATTCGGCCATCCATCCCCTCAATCAAAACAGACTAAAATAATAAATGTAACCAACCTTATTGACTTCTAACATATCGTAAAATTTGTCTACAGCATCGTTAAATCCTGTTGCTCGTATTTCTCCTGATTCATCAAGAAAATTAACGCTGAAGAGTTTACCCTCTCCACGTGAATTACTCCACGTTTTAACAGATGATTTCTGAGTTATTCGGGCTCTGATTCGCCATCTACAAAAGAACACATTATTTGTTATTCTGAGTCTAAAATATTGTAATATTTGATATGGATGATGAGCAAGGGGATACTTTACTCTGCATGACTAAAGCTCTTTTCCGATAATCAAGTAGGAATTGGGTTGGAAAATTCTGAAAGGCCCTCTAGTAAATTATTGAATACAGTATGGCTTTGACATTATTCAAGTCTTATAATTGTGGGCGAAATGATATAAACACATGAAAGTATGGTTTTGACATTTCTTTATAAACAATTTTTTTATATAGATTGATACATCTATCTGAATAGGGATTGGGGATCAGACATAGCCTCTTCAAAGTTTTATAACAGCTTTGATGTGTCAAAGTGCCTTAAATTATAATATCAAAGTAAAAGTATTGCACCTGTTTTAGTATGGGTCAGATGACCATAATATTAAATTGACAGAAGTGTTACTATATTGATCAGGTATCACAGTGCCTACAAAATGGAATATGAATGGCAAGTGGTGTACCTTTTTTTATAAGGTATCAGAGTGTCTACAAAATGTAATATGAAAGTGAAAGTAGTGTACTGGTTTTGATAAAGTATCACAGTGCCTGTGAAATGTAATATGAAAGTAGTGTACCTGTTTTGATATGGTGTTAGACTGCCGATTGAATGTACTCTAGATGTTGAAGGACTGGCTGTAGCAGCTCCTCCCCCTTTTATACTGTAACCAGGTTTATTGTTATTGGTAGACATAGCTGAAATATTAATCAAATATAATTACACAATACCATTAGATTTAAAATGACCAAATACAGCTTGTAAAGATACAATATATATAGGATTCATATAACGAGTCGACATTTTATAGATAATGAAAAATGAATATATTACTAATTCACAAAGTTTCAATTCTCAAGTACCATTGATACAGTAATAAACCAAGTCTTGATTATCCATTTTAAATTAAGGTAAGACGTGGCAGGAAAAATCTATTTTCTAAACTACTGTATGGATTTTATTGAAATTTGGCAGGTGTTTGGATATGGTTATTATGAGTTTATGTGCAAAAAATCAAATGCCTAGGTATATTAGGTACTAAGTTATGAACATTTTATTGGAGGCAAACAGTGGAAAATTGTACCATTTTTAGGAAAAGTAGTTTTCCCGGGAAATATAATATATACCATCAAACAACCTATTTTTGAATTCCAAAAGAACCAGTGTACAGGATTATCTATACAAAGTTAATGACAACCTTCATTTTAGCAAATGGGTGTTGGTTAACTTCAACACTTGAAAATTTTCACTTTTTTCCATTTTACAAAGACCAATTGTGAAATAGTAATATAACATACATTAATGATTCATAGATATTCCTGTACAGTAAGTATAGGGCTAAAAACATGCCAAATTTCAATGTTTTAGGTATAATAGTTTTTATTTTATGGCTTTCCTAAGGTGCAAAATATGCATTTTGAGAAAACGCCAAATTTGTTGCGATCTTCAAATAAAAACCAAGACAAACACAGGAGAACCGTAAAAGACAGGCCTATATAGTGCAAAACACTTACAGGATCATATAAAAACTTATTAGTAATAATAGTAGGCTTTATTCTGATATTTTATAGGGTTGATATTGTCTGTGCCTGTATCATACAGTAACCCAACCGCTCGTACAGGCACGCATCCTAATCGGCGATATTGGAAATTGACGAATACTTTCTTTCCCATTTTAGTTAAAATTGTTAATGCTCTATCTGTTTTGTTTTTTTTTCAATTTGCAGTCTACTTTGTCTGAATTTCTACAGTTTTGATATAATTGATTATTTGGCTGAATAGCAGCAATAAATAATATTTCACACACTTCTCCGATTCCATTTTTATACGGCCATTACTAGTACAGCACCAGTCTTTGGAAACAAACACATCTTTACTGATATATTGTGTCCAATTTCTTTTTAAACTCTTTTATATATATTTCTGTTTTTGTTAAATTAAATTCAATAAAATAATGAACAACTTGTTTTCTATGACTTGGTGTTATTTCATGGAGTAATTTAGTTAGAACTAAGAAAAAATTGCTAGAACTAAAAAAAAATAAATAAAATTAGGTCTATAATTGTGTTTTTGTACAGGCAACCATGCATAATATCAATAGAAAATTTGTCTCTTATTTGTCTTATTTATTAGCAGTGTTGCTAGTATTGCTGGGTTCCCCTATATGACTGAGTATAGGGCCTATGTTAAAGGGACAGTCCCGTATTATACAGAGGCTCAAAAATAAAAGTCTGAGAATGTATGAAAATAAAACGCCAAAATATAGGGGAATGGTGTATATACCTTGTCTCAAAATTTCAACTCAAAATATTGAGTCATTTGGACGTGAACGCCAAAATTGCTTATCCGGACACGTAACCCTTTTAAGATTGATGGTCATTTTTTTCACTTGGTGACCTTATAATCGATTAACGTTTCTTGAGAGGTCTATACAGTGAATGACCCATGTACTGTACTTGATAACAAAAGGTAAATTTTACCTACATATTATTTTTATAGAAAATAGTCTGGTTTTATCCAGATACTGTATGATACAAAGGTCTCCATTTCCAGATGCAGACTGTCAGGTTTGAGTTATTTACAAGCGTATCACAAAAATCGGGTTAGTTGGTCGGCCTTAGATAATGGGTTTTAAATGATTTAACACAAAATTAAGCAGTTTTATTCCCCAAAAAGTTATCGGGATTGGCCCTTTAATGTAGTAGGCCTACTTACTAATGGATTTTTTTGTTTCTTTTATTTTTTGCTTCACTAATAGTACTAAAATACTTCGAAAATTAGTTGTTTTTTTTTTATTAAAACTTTATTTTTTCATAGATACCTTCCTGGCAGCCATAATATCCATATATATGTAATGGAAAATAATTAATTTGTTCGCTAAAAACCCGTAAAATGATGCGTAAACATTTACTAAGCTGCTATAAAAATGAATAAAGAACGTCCCGGTAGTCGCGATTGTCATTTATAAGTAATAGTAACTAAATGGTGAGACGTGTATGATCGCGCATCTCCGTAACACGACTACGTGACCATTACAATGTATTGCGCATGCGCCGGAAGAGTTCACAGCCGATTGACCCTTATTATGTATTCAAAAATCCATAAAAGGCAGTTTCCGTGATATTTTTTAACGGAAAGAACCGGCAATTGCCAAATATGTAACAGTTATAAATAGAATATTTTACGATCGTAAAACGAAGCGGAAGTTCCTCTTTCCATCGATATATCAAACATGGCGACCAAAACAATGCTGTCGAAGCCACGAGAGCCGAAGACGGTGGCATATTTTGCGATTCTCTATACAATAAAATTGATTTTAATTGACTTAGGCATTTTTAAAACGTAAAATTAGGTACTTATTTTTTATTTTTTCAATTATATTTTTTCGTAATTTGATAATAGACATATTTAACCTGCCGAAGAATACAAAATGTCCAAACTCATAATTTTGAATATTTTTTAGACATTTTCCTGCCGCGTCTCACCTTAAATGGTAATCAGGTTTCAATCCATTTAAAACTGAGACCATCAGATGTTCTAGCAAGCTGATTATGGGCTTTTCATGTGAATAAATGTTTATTTAATCATTAATATAAGTGGTCAAATAATACATCTGCAATTGGCTGATTTAGCTCTTCCATAATTCATCTTTAAATTTTGTGTTTTACTATAAAAAAAGAGTTGGCCATCAACATTAAGCACCATCTTCTGCCAAATATAAAGTCTAACTTACGTCCATTGGTACTGTTGTTTAGAGGTTTACTGTTTTGTTGTGCAGTAGTATCTGAAACAGAAATATGCAAAGTAAATACCATTCTTCATTTATTTAACAAGTTTTCATATAGCAGCCGTTAGGGAAAGAGTCTATTCTCAGAGTATTAAGTAAATCAATCTCTGTGTGCAGAATGTGAGGAAACAGAGGAAAAAAAACCAAATAAAAACAAAAAAACCCTAGACGCTGTCCCTTTCCCTGCCCTGTGTTCAGCACAACTGACAAGGGGAGACAAGGATGTAAAATCCTGATCAAACTGTGACTATCTACATACCTGTTTGCATGTCGTTACTATTATTAGTATTTCCATGACCATTCACTTGACCACCTGAAAAAATAACAAATAATTCAGATTTATCCATACAAATCTTGCTGAGTGAACAGCAGATAGCAAAGGCTGCTACGATTTAATGAGATAGAAAATATCAAAGTTGACTCAACTGCCGTTATTTTAAATGATAAATCAAGGTTTTTGGTCACAGAGAATAGGCAACAACAGGTGCAATTAGGAGCTGACTGGGTAAAAACCTGTAAAAACCCATGCGGCTGAAACATACAGTTATTAGGATCTCTGGATTTTGACACCTACAAAAGCTATGACTGGAGAATTGAAAGCATGCATTGTGATCACTATAACACTGCTTTCTTGGTTTACCTCAAATATACCAACAGTTGTTGCCTTGACATTCTGTGAACATTACAACTTGATCGCAGGAAATCTGGCCACTTGAGTTCAAAGATGGTTAAAAGAAAAAAAGAGAGATGACACTTTGGGACTAACATATGACAACTTTATAGTAAGAATGAGTCTTTTAGCAATGGGGGGAAACAGGATGACTGGGATAAAACTTGAGGCTAGACAGGTGACCTTAACCTTTGTTATGTTCAAGTGTGGGATTGAAACTACACCATTTGACTCAACGCCAGACCTGATGATCTAAAGCATAGATTTACTTAAGAATAAAACTTACCATCAGTAGCACCTGCCTTATACTGTTGTGGATTACCAATTCTAACACCAACTTGTGAACCAGGTTGTAAAACATTTACATCCAATAATATCATGATACGTCTATAATAATAATAAATATATAAATAAGGTGGGGTTTAAAGTTAATGTAGTAACTGCAGTAGATGTCAAATATTGCTAAATTTTCAATTCATCATTTTTGACTGATGTTGCAAGTGGTTGACAATCCCTTCAAACGAAACTGGGTTTAAAGCCCTACTCTTCTGCTCCAACTGGGCTAATGAAGACGATTGTACGCCATCCGTTCTGCACTACTGAGTTGGGGAAACCACTTTAGAAAATCTTAATTAACTTTCTCAGTCAATGCTGGACCAAACATGCAGTCTCTGGGCTACCGAGCCAGCGTCTTAGCCCAAATAAATAGATAGATACAAGTTATTGTCATATAGTAACTATATCTCATTATATCCTACATATATATATTGTGTGCCAATGTCAACTTTCATGGAAGAGTTTCCTCCTATTTAGTAGTCCTTTGGAGTTATCTCCTATTAATTAATGTTTGACTTGGAGATTAGAGAGTGTATCTGGTATTAAATTAATTGTATTCTAACACCATCAATGGATAACTCAACAACATACCTTGTGATTTCATGTGTATGCATTAAAATACTAGACACCCCTAACTCAAAGACAAACTATAAACATTAACTTACCTGTCATTTTGTATTGTGTTACAGAGATATCTTTCAACTTGAATCACACATAGATTATCTATTAAACCATCTTCCATATAATTATTTAACTGGGTTGCCAACATGGCATCTACAAAATAAACAACAATAATTCATTTGAATTTAGAATGACAATGTAAATACTGGCTGACTAATCATTCAGAAGGCAGAGAAACACAGAGGTCCATCCTTCATCAACCCTACGGCTTTCCATCTAAGATGTCCATCCTTGAAACCCTTTGACTTTCCATCTAAGAATTCTTAATGGTTGGTATTGGATGAAAAGTATATCAAAATGAAAGGGGTTAAATGTCCTACTATTCTGCTCCAACGTGACTAATGAAGATGGGCAAACTCCATACAGTGTTCTATGAGGGACATTTTGCCCTGACAGCGGCGCTATGGCCTACTCTCATACATATTGTATTTCAATTAGAGAGGACTTTTTCTATGTGCACGCCAATGTGTAAATCAGACTTTGGTTTTACAACCCAACTGAACGACTTTACGTTGTCCCTAGCCAGACTCTCGGTCCTGCACCACTGACACAACGATGAACCACATTAGAAAATCCTGATGAACACAGGAATCGAACACAAGGCCTTCACCTTCAGCTTAGCGAGCTAATGTTAAACTGAGCGACCATGGCACAGTTGTCCAATAAGAATTATGACCAGAGGAAAAAAATCTAATTATTGTATCAACCATGATGCTTAGTCACTTCGTTAGCAACATTGTTATCTTGAATATTTATGTCTTGATAGAAGATAATTTCAGGTCCACTAGCAATTTAAAACGACGAAATATTTCCATTATGAACCTGGCCCCAAATTTATCAAGCAGCTATTTTTTGTAGGTCTATATACTTACGTGAATATGTGAGTTCTCCATCTGATAATAATAATCTGTATCTATCAGCCGATCCCCCTGCTGATATCTTCTTAAAACTCTAAAATAATACAAAACAACAATTCTAAAACACTAAAGTAGAATCTGTCTCTTGAATTAAATAAATCTATCAGCCAAGTCACAGGTAAATGAATGAGAGTTTGAAGTTTGAATACCTCCTGCACTTGTTTTTGTTCCCTGGTTTTCATTACCCATGCATGGTTTGTGAAGAAAAGTGACATGTTAAACTCAATTTCATTTTGCCCCAACTTGATTTTCAAAGTTAAAGATACATTATATCACTGTTTTTGAGGCATGCAATTGCTCGAGAGCAACTGTCGCACATCTGATTCTGAATATCGACCAAGCGGAGGTTTTTCTCCATCGCCTTAAAATTGGAAATCATTCTCCTTCTCAGCTTCTGTCATAATTAAATTGCAGAACCGTTGTAATCTACTTAACATCAGAGCCATCCAATGGTACGGTATTGAGACTTGATTATGGTTATGTCATATTAATAAATACCTATGGCTAATGAATTATTCATATAACATTTCAGGCTTTCATATCTACAACACCTGTTGGCAGATTTAGCCCTTGATGTCTGTCTTAAGGGTGGTTTCTCAACACAATCTTGAAAATTATAGTTAAATGATTAGAAATTAAGAATGTAAATCAGTTGATATACATTCATAATACATTATTTTATGCTTTGCAGCTTTGCTCCCCACTTCAGTGTTAATTTCTTAGCGATTTAGCTCCTTTAAATTCTACAACACACTTACAATGGTAGCACGTCATTTCGGACTCGCGTCATTTCGGACTCAACACAAACGTCGTTTCGGACTCAACCAGGCGACCTTTCGGACTCGGAGTGGTGACGTTTCGGACTCGGAAAATTATATGTATATATTATTTGTAACAGTTTTTTCATTCGTTTTAGGTGTGGCTGAAAACAGACCATTCACGATAATAAAGAAATTAAACATTGATAGACTTTTAAATTGCAAACTATAACGGTAGTTAGGTTACCGGTCTTACAAATAGAAATAAAATAAATAGAACTTGCAACAGGAGGTGAAAGCGCTTTCAAACAGACATAAGATCGTACTTACCGTAAAATTGACATGAACGCAAACACAAGTCTCCGATGTCAGAGAATATTAGTAAAATATTATAACCGCTATCAAATCCACACAAAAATCCAAGGCACTCATTTTATTTATAGAAAAGAATAACTATTTTTCGATGAAGAACCAATTCCACTTGAACCCGAACTCAATGGTAAACTGTCAACTTGTATATTTTGTCATTCTCGTGCAGATTTCTTTCATTAACAGAAATGTCCCGTGTATCAAAGATCAAAGAATATAAACGCACGTAGCCACTCTTTGGTGTTTTAATGCGAACTCACTTTATCTAAAAGCGGCTCCGGCGCTATTTAAGAGATTATGTTTGACCCAATATTAACCATCGCCAATTTTTTTAAATCATGGGATAAAGTCAATTAACAAACAATGCGGGTCTACATGTACATGTGTACATACACTATGTACGTAATTGTACTCAATCAGTGAAATTACTTTTAAACCATGAAAATTGTTGATCAACTCGTCTTGTATCTACTGTTAAATTTACTCAATCCGCTAAAATCACATCAGTATTATTTGCTGTTAATCAAAATATAAATCGCGTAATGACACGTGGTGTGTATTTGTTTTGTTTTTTAACGTTATAAACAACAGCTTGTGCGATAAGTAATAATGCAGCAGATATTAATATATGATCAGTAGTGGTTTATAATACCATTGTTTAAGTATGGCGCCATTGTGTTGGGTTAGGGGAACAATGTCTCGAGAAAATCGTGCAGTCGGCTATTTTTACATTTGTAATACCGACAGTTCAAAGAAGCATTGACAACTTAAGGTCTTTTGAAGCCAATCATATACGAATTACATGATTGTGTTCAGTACTAACAACACTCTCAGCAATGTTAATTATATTAGGTGATATTATTAATCATCGCCGAATATTTTAGATCATGAGATGTTTGCTTGTGGACGAGTTTACGGACACCTGTTCAATATATGAATGCAACATACAAACATCTGACCGTATTCATGCAATAGACCATAATTATCGATTTTTACCGTAAAACAGTAATCACAATTTTCTCGTTACATATTGGTATTATGTAGGGATGGGGCGGGAGTGTCCAGTCAAAAAAAAAAAGTGAAACGTCGACGAATAAGTTTGTCGTCAGTCATATTGTAAGTGTTCAGTTGTTTTCTTTATTTTGACATTCTGCTAACTGCGAAAATGTTTGAATAATAAATACGGGTTATTTTACAAGACATCTCTTTTGAGAATTTCCCGTACGTTTCATTTAAATGGAAACGCCCACTCGGTGTTCACTCGGTAAATCTCGGAATTCCACGATAAAAAACACGGTAAGTAAATTGGCGTTAATGTTGTATAATTCTATGTTCTATACCCGAGTCCGAAACGTCATCTACCTGAGTCCGAAACGTCATCTACCTGAGTCCGAAATGTCGAGGACAAATTTTTTAGAGTCCGAAATGACGTAAGTCCGAAATGACGTAAGTCCGAAATGACGCGAGACCAAAGTGACATGTAATCCTTACAATAGCGACCGTCGCCACCGCTAGAGGGCTCAGACAGTGTTGCTCACAGCTATGGACGATTTTCAACCCCACTCCGTCTGTTTTGGGGTCATATTTTCGCCGAGCTAGTACAGACTTGTCTGAAGGAATTTGGATCGGAAAATGAGTGATTCTCATAGAGGGTATCCAAACGGGTCTGAAAAAAATGTTACCGGCGGTTGACATGCGGTAACTTAGCTTTTAATAAATTGTTGAAGTTTTCGTTTTTATTAAAATTGTCTGATACGCGATGATACGCTCACAATTTTACTTACAACTATGAAAATAAACACTAAATTAGTGATCTAAAATGTTGCTGAGGACGGAAACCCCCGTGGAAAGTGGCAAATCTTGAAAATCGGCACCGTGTCGGATTCCAAAGGGACGCAAGTCCATCAAAATATGGGTACAGACCACAATCAATACCTCAACTATTTTATTGAAATTGTCTGATATGCGCTGATAAGCTCAAAGTTTTACTTACAATTATAACAATAAACACCAAATTAGTGATCTAACATGTTTCTGAGGACGGAAACCCCTGTGGGAAGTGGCAAATACTGGAAATCGGCACCTAGTCGAATTTCTAAAGGGACGCAACTCCATCACAATACGGGTACAGACCACAGTTAATATCAACTAACTTTGACAAAAGAAAATGTTGCTTGTCGTTCAGTGTGTATTATTAGATGTAAGCTTAAAAATAAGTGTAATTTAAAATGCAAATGCAATTTTGAAAATGGAATCAATACAGTGCATTAAAGTTTTCAGCATTTATTGTTCCATAATTCATGGGAAGAAAATATAGTTTGTACCCGTTACATAAAGGTATTAATTTTATTTTACAGGATTGTGTATGATGAGTGTTCGATTAAAATAATTTTAATATATAGATAATAAATCATAAATACATGGCAATAAAGTTTGGTATGCATAATAGTAAATAATAATTAAAACGGTTAGCTTCATAAATAAATATGATCCTGATTAATAATTTTTTTTTAAAATTCTTTGGGGGGGGGGGGCAGAATATTTTAATTTTATTTTTAAAGTAGTTTATTCTTATTCTCTTCTGAATACTCTTCGACAAAGTTTTGTTTTTAAATATTTTGATTATATTGTATTATTATTGATTATGATATGTTCTGTTAAAGTAACTATTTAATTTTCTGTACCGCTATTTCAAACCTCAGAAAATAAATTATTCAAGGTATGTGTCATGTGCGTATATCGGTGTGTTGATACATAAATTTTAAAATAAGCTTAATTTTGGCTAAACAATTATGTCTCTAGCTTATTTCCTTTCTCATATATGGAGTGGGACTGAAAATTGAAGCAAACTGACTGATTTCGCGAAAAGGAGGGTCTGCCAGTTGGCGTTACTAAACGGACAATAACTCCGTCAATTCTGCTCTGAATTAAAAAAAAATAAGTGTTGTTACAATGCAGAGATTTTCAGCTTTTGGGAAATAACAAGGTTATCGACAACAAGTTAATGTTTTAAAAGAGCTGCTTGTAACTAGTTCAAGTTTACATAATTATTTAATCTTCTGTACGGTAAATTTAATCTTCTGTATGGTTAATGCTAACATTAAAAAATAAACTAATCGACCTATGGGTAATGTATTTGCATGATGGTATTAGTGCGTAAATTAGCTTTATTTTGGTGAAATAATTATGTCTCTAGGACTTTTGGTTTCAGAGATATGAAGTGGGGTTGAAAATTGAAGCAAAATGGCTAATTTTGCGAACAAGGTGTCTGCCAGTTCGCGTTAATAAATGGACCATAACTCAGTCAATTCTGCTCCGATTTTCATAAACTTGGTGTTGTTACAATACTGCGATGTACAGCTTTCGGGAAATAACAAGTTTCTGGAGAAAATAATATTTCAAAATAGCTGCCGGTCGCTACTTACAATAACTTGAAGAACTGGCTTATCTGGAGATCCGCCCTGAATAATCGCCTGAAAACAGAAAATAAAAGACTATATTGAATTAGAGTTAAGACCTCATTAAACTATCAAAATCTGACAACCTTGTTGTGATGTGAACCAAAACATTTTTCAATTTGAATTTCTGTTATAGTTCTTCACTCTTTCGTTTTGATGGCATATTTTTTTCTATTTTTCTTTAGTATCTCACATTGTGTAGACGCATCGATTATTTCCTAAATCTTTTTTTTATCATACCTCAATCGAGCCATTACTAAGTTTTGCTGTCATTATGTCAAAATATCTGTTATCTTCACTTTCTTTTCAGTCTTTCTTCTTCGAATGCTGACCCTCGCAAAATATGGCGCGAAAGGTATGCGGTTGTCTAAAAATAACAATTATGAAACATATTAATTTATTCTCATTAACAGTGCACACTCAACTCAATTCATAAAGAACCAATTAAAAATATTATTATATATTCGAAAGACTCAGTTTATGTTCGTGGTATATTATTCGAACTACGTTGTTTGGATGTCGTTTTATCTTTGTTTCGTTTCGGTTTTAAAAGAAAATTATTCCGCTTCCAAATTTTATTCTCGTTAACGTTTGACCCTTTGACCTCAAAATATAAACTTCCGGTCTACGCCATACTGCTAGCGGAAATCTGGAAAAATGTTTAAAAACTTTTAATAAGTCGTAATTTCGTGAAGTTTTTTTCTTCTAAAAACCAGATTGATACCCACACAGCATATTTCGAAATGTATTCAAGAAGTTGAAAAGGGCTCGAGTGGGGTTCAAGGGTCAAAATGCCGATTGCGAAGATGAAGAAGAAAAAATCGGGTGGCGGCTCGAAAAGTTTGCCAGTCCGTGTGACGACGATGGATGCAGAGTTGGAATTTGATATTGACGTAAGAATTACTTTTGGATAAGTGTTACTGTGCTTCTGAAAGACATAAATAGATGAAAATATTAAAGAAACCATTGTCATCGGCAATAACAATAAGTTAATTTAGCACTGTGTCACACTGTGACTGTCTGTGTGTCTATTCTCCCAAATTGACTAATATAAATTAGTCATCACTTGTCACTGACAAGAAATCAGTCATAGTTAGGCTATGCTGGTATGCGTTTGCTTTAGGCAATAAATCTCAACATAACTGTATATTTAGAGAGAATATAATGGTAGGCCTACTCATTGGAATTAGATCTAGATTTGAACGTCCTAATTTTTCTGCGCCAATATGTATGCCCTCCCTGGCAGACGTTTGAATTTCAACAAGATCTTGCTAGTGCAATAATATTCTTACTAAATTGCACGTATGTGTGTAGTTAAAATACTTTTGACGTTAAACTGTGTTTAACGTTAAAATTGGTACAGTCTTAGACCCTTTATACTTTATGTAAGTTCAAATAGCCTCAAACGCACAATTGTCAACACACACCATTACAGTTTGGTAATTCTATGACATAAAGTTAAGACTGAACCACTCAAATAGTTACAGAAAAGTTTTTCTTTGTGGTAATGTGTTCTACATATGCATAGCGATGAATTTTGTATGACGTATTACACAAGCAGCCATTGAGTCGCCATGACACTTCGCGAGATAAATTTCCTCGTAGCAGTTGGGTTTTATCAAATCCTATAATTATGCGGTAAGGCTTCACCTTTATTTCAATTGGAATTGATTTATTATATGTTCAGCTATGTGCAGTACCGTTTTGGGTCAGTTAATGTGTAAATTCTGTGTTAGCGCTAGGTTCTAAAATTCATTAGCCACTGTGGCTAATGCATGAAAAAAGTATTAGCCACATACATTTATCATTAGCCACTGACCGCATGAAATGTTGTTTGTACCATAGAGGTGTATATATTGACAATATATACACCTCTATGGTTTGTACCAATACTAATCTTGGTCAATTATATAGTCTGAGGATGTAACATTTTGAAGCTAGAAGCAAGTGCTTATATGTATTCAAAACATCAAGCAGAAATTTAAAGATATTAACTTTTACAAGAACCAATTTTATAACAACCTATAGTATATTGGCTTACGTTTATTTGTTTGACTTAAGAGTATGAAGTATCTAGATGTACACATAATTATAAGACACTTATTTCTGTCACATTAATTCGACCTAATTCTACCAACGGTACCACGATAAATATTATTGTGGCTCGAATTGAAAAGGCGCCAAATTCTTTGTATTGTGACTGTATATTTCAACAATTAAGTTTTTTGAAAAATAAAGTTTATTATGTACCGTCAATAGAGTATTTTATAAACATAATTTTCAGCGGAATAGTTGGAATTCGAGGGGGCGTGACTTATCCTCCATACGTACACGACATTGTATAAATGTCGTCTAATAATAGGTGCGAATCAAGTCGTGTTTTGATATTCAATTACAAATATTTTAGAATCTGAAATCAGCGCATTTCTCAACGTCTTTATATTAAATGTAAGGCATTGGATTTGACAGTAGGGTACCGCTGTTTTACTTGGAGAAATCCACGTGAATTTGCGTGATGAATCTTCTCTTGGCTGACAGCCAAGGCCGATAGGGAATTCGGGCGAATTTCTTGTCATACCGATGTCGAAGAAATAGGACTGTTTTAAATTACGATATTTATATGGACCTAAATAAGGAATTGTGTGCAATTGGATAATGTATGACATGGATAATTAGGAGTGATAGATTAGTTGCTGAAACGAGGATATCTATGGTACCGGTGTCACAGTTTCTGTTGGTCGCTGGTGTGTGTTGGTTCCTGGCGCATGCGCAGTTGTAGGAGTCATCTCACACTGTTATAGACACAGTGTGTGTTGACTCCCTGGATAGGATGACCCCTACGATTTTCTTACGGTCAGATCGGTTTCTACTATTATCTACCAATATATAGTATTACTACTGACAGTAGCCGAGGATGTTGAGTTTCTATTGTTTGTTTATTTCATTTAAAAGGAGAAATACAAATTAACGATCTTATAAAAATTGAAAAATTCCCGTCCACATGCAGAAACAGAAAAAATAATTGCCCCTTATTTGTATAAACGCAGAATTTGGGTGATTCATGTTCAAGAAATAGTGGTATTTTCAGATTTAGTTTCAGATGTAGATACCTAGTTACTATAAAAACGGATGTTACCGGTTTTCAGATAGAGGCCAAAGCCGATAAATATCCGATACTTTAGTAACTGGTATAGTAGATCCCATGGTTTGCATGATAAAGTATTTGTATTTGACAAATAAAACACATAGGCAACTTGTAAAATTTTTATTATGTACAAAATTAAAATAATGATTCAGAGAAATCCCAATCATATACAGACCAATATTCAATCTGCAAAACAGTTAATTATTAAAACATGTTAAAACATCGAAAAGTGATTTATAAGTTTTTAACAAAAAAAGAATCTGGGGAATAAGTAGAGCACCTTTGGAGGTGAATTAATTGACAATTTCAAGCCAATCATCAATGTGTATGGTTTCCAGTTCCACTGATTGTATATACGCGTGTAACAACTAATCACTAAAAACAGCGGCAACAAATCACGAACGATAGAACAATTAATCTCAAGCCAATTAACTTAAATCCGTTGATCGTGTAACTACTGATCACTACAAAAACAGCTAATCACGATAATAATAATAATAATCACGTCATTTTACATATAACAAGTATGTTTATTAATGACAAAACTCTAACTAAGAACATAACACCATTTCCTGAAGTGATCAGTTATTTGAGTTATGAGGAACCATCTCACAATGGCGGAAGTGGATGAAGCTGTGTTGTCCGTGTTGCTAACACAAACATCCGTCTCAGACATGCGCAAATGCCCAGGAACCAACACACACCAGGGACCAACAGAAACTGTGACACCGGTATCGAAGAATGTGAAATCTCTAGCCATTTTGTAAATCGTGCGTAATTCAGTACACGAGACATGATTGGACAATACATGTATATTATGACAATTTCAGCCAATGAAAACAAAAATAACTAATGGTGACAATACAATCCCTTCCGTCTATACGCTTTCGTAAAACATTATTTTAGAATTTTTTAATGGGTTTCTTGGTTGTTTGTTTTTGTTAAAAAGGCAAGCATGAGAGAGAAACAATGAACCAACAGGGCCACATGACAATGGCCTTTTCGCCAAAGTGGCGACTATATAACAATAATTATCGCCACAGATGATGAAAATTCGCCATTGGCGAAGTGGCGAGCGGCTAGCGCTCACACTGAAATTAAGGGAGCTATAGGCCAGAAACATTTTGTGGTCATTTGACAAAAAAACTTGCGCCAAGGAAGTCTGTACGACAAACCACTACCGAGTCTGAAGTGGACGAAAGACATCAGTAGTGGAACCATTTCTAGTATGTGTGCAGACTGTTTCGCACTTAGGTCATTCATACCTCAAATGATTCATAACTTTTCCTATTGTTGAAATAAATTGAAAGAAGTTGAAAGAAATGGAAATAAGGTAAAAGAAATGGAATAAGTTGACAGAAATTGAAATAAGGTGAAAGAAATAGAAATAAAGTAAAAATTTAAAATAAACGATTTAATGAAATCCAACTGATAAAAATGGCTGCCGAACCAGAATTAGAACATGCACATGGTTTATAAATCAAACTCATTTATACCTATTTCTTATAATATATGTTGTTGAGATAAATTGAAATAATTAACGAGTTGAAAAAAAACACTGCTACATGCCTTTTGTTGTTTTTAATCATGTTGTTTATTGAACCCATTCTGCTGAGTAAGTTGTGATTATAATTGAGGATAATCGATTGGCAATTGTTAAGGCAGTTTAAAAAAAACAATAGAAAAATATTTAACCTGGTGTTGATTGTTGAATCCATTCTGCTGAGTGATTTGTGATGGTAATTGATTGGCTATTATTAAAGTGGTTAAAACTGACTATTGAACCCATTCTGTCGGTGCAAAAGTGGGCGGGTTAAGTTAAAGTGCATGTAAAATTTCTCTTGTTCTCTGGAAATTAACCATGGAAAGCAATGGCTCATGTGAGGCACAAATGAATTAAGTATGAAACAGCTTGCATTCTCACACATACATGTACTGTACCTTAGCCATACACAATAACTCAATTGGGCCAATTAGGGTTTGGTGTATGTCATTACTTAGAGCAATGTAGTGGCACTGAAGGTCTACCCTTAATTAGATTGACAGGTGCCGGTGATCTTTAACATGTTGCCAATCTTATGTACATGACCTCAGGTTTTTGTGGACTCTATTTTTTACCAGACTTCCTGTCCTGCACTGCTGACAAAAGAAAAGGCAGACTGGAATATTTGAAGGAACAATCTCGGCAAATCCTGTGATCAGAGCCAGCACCATACTCAACAATTCACCCCAGTTCCTATTGGATCACTGGCAAATGGGATGTGGTTTGAATATAATGATACATGGGGGAGTGGGGGGCGGATATCCTGTGATATTTCGAATTCAGATAAAACCCCAATGAAAAGAATAAGGTTGTTTACAAAAATGTCTGTTTTTTAAAATTGTATTAATTGCCATTTTGATTTCTGTTTCAGAACAAGACTGTTGGTAAAGAATTATTTGAATTGGTTTGTCGCACAATTGGTTTGAGAGAAACTTGGTATTTCGGTTTACAATTTGTAGATTCAAAGGGTTATATAGCATGGCTCAAATTCGAGAAAAAGGTTTGTATTTGAAAACTCTGATTTGCACATATGTATCATGTAAAACAATCTCAAGCAAGACAAACACTCTAAATTGTTATAAGTTCCTTGATAGTGCTTATATTAATTTCTTTAACAGAGAATTTGAAAACAATGGAGATGCTTACATGTGTGTCCTCTTTGCAGATTTTTTGGAATGTAAATCTAAATATGTATACCTGATATAAACAATGTTTGTTTCTTATTTTTAGGTTTTAGATCAGGATGTTCCAAAAGAATCTCCTATACCTTTTCTATTCTTGGCGAAGTTTTCCCCGGAAGATGTGTCCGAGGAGTTGATCCAGGAGATAACACAGCATTTATTTTTCTTACAAGTGAAACAATCCATATTAAATATGGATGTATATTGTCCACCTGAAGCATCAGTATTACTAGCATCTTATGCTGTACAGGCAAAGGTAAAATAGTCTTCAGACATCAAAAATTATCTTAAGGCCATATAAAATATATTCTGGTCCTTTAAAAGAGCCACTCAACCTGTTTTTATTTTTAAAAAATAAAAACGATCTGATTAATAAAAGCACATAAATGTTTTCCCTGGATTACAAGAAGTAAACCTATGAATGCGGAAATGTATGGTAGGCTCAAATATCAAATATGCAACTCTGATAAATGTTATTAATATTTGAAAATCATCAATGAAACTATAATTGTCTCATACCCCAGTATAAAGGATCCTGCAGATAGAACAATTGTTGAAATATGACTGATTTTGTGTTCAACTTTTGACATTTGAAGCAATTTGGTCAAGTTGAATTAGGGGATGACGATTCGCAGCAACTGATAGGTGATGATGAGCTCAGGGGACAACTTTTTTTCTGTATAACACCTTTTGTAACAGACAGAGTTTGTTTATATATGCATTATGCAGGTGCAGGTCTTTCTTTAGATTATTAATAAAACATTTATTAACTTGTCAAGACGATTATCAACTCTCAATGCCATAAAATATTCAATATTTTCAACAGATTTAAACACTATTATTGGTTAATGATTTAGTTGAAAAAATGGATAATCAAGACTTAGTTTACTATTGTAACAATGGTAGCAAAATAAACTAGACTTCGCTATTCTCAAAACATACCCAACGTCCCTCAGAATTAAGTAATTTGATGAAATTTTTAAGATATTCCCTTTTCATTATCTAGCTTTTTACTAGTATTGGGAGAACTGTCAACACTTTATCTAAATCTTACATAATTCCCCTTTAAAACTGTCCCTTGAACAGTCATTTGGTATATATATATTTCAGTATGGTGATTATGATGAAAGTACGTATAGATCTGGTATGTTAGCAAGTGAAGATCTTCTACCCCAACGTGTTATAGATCAATATCAAATGACAGCTGAGATGTGGGAGGAAAGAATTAAAGTCTGGTACGCTGATAGAAGAGGGATGACAAGGTAAATTATACTTTATGATGCTGGGGTCCACTAAACTACACTATGACCGTTTAATTTTACCATAGAAAACTTTTCTTCTAGTAGATCTTGTAGTTGTGCTATGATGTACTATCCATGCAATCAATAAAAAACCTTATCACACTCCAAAACCCTGTTCACAATATGAATTGCATCATTGAAAAAGAGTAACACATTTCAGAAACTGGTTAATGTTATAGTAAAATCTGCAATTCAACTAATGTTCAGTCAATCAAACATATGTAGCATAATACTTTTGGTAACCAGTCCTAGACCATATTTGGTGTCCTACAAACAGCCAACTACTTGCACCTTCCCTCACACCACCTTCCCTCCCTCCCTGCCCAACAAAGATATTAGTTTTTGTCCTCCAAGGTCATTGCCGGGCCTCTGAGTTCTGCATCCTAGACAGCAAACTAGTTGGTCAAATGTATATTTTTTGAAATACTAGTAATTGTTTTTTTTTAATATTACCAGAGATGAAGCGGAAATGGAATATTTAAAGATAGCTCAAGATCTAGAAATGTATGGTATTAATTATTTTCAAATCAAAGTAAGTTGCAAGGTGGTTTCTTTAAAAAATCTGAAATGTGAAATGCAGAGCCAAGGACGCTGATCGTAATTTGAGAGATTTCAAATCTCTGGCAAACTTCATTAATGTGAAGGTTGAGTCTCAGAGGGGGATTGATATTTACAAAGATAGGCAAATTTGGCAGTGCAATGGTGGCTTAGTGAGAAGGTCGCTGGTTGGACTCTGGTGTTGGCTGAGAAAGTTCACCAGGATTAGGGCGGGGAGGGGGGGCATGGTAGCTAGGTGGGTGCTAACTCGCTATCCTAGAGGTCGGTTGTTAGATGTCTGCATTGGCCGAGAATGTTCATCTGGATTTTCCGAAGAAGTTTCCTCATGTCAGTGGTGCAGAACGGAGAGCCTAACAAGAACAGCTACCTGGTCGCTTGGATGGGACAGAAAACCTAGTCCTGCGTACACAATGGTTTCAGTTTAAGAGTAGGCTGTAGCGCTGCTTTCTGAGCAAAACTTCACTCACAGTACACTGTATATTTTAGCATGAATTGAACTGTCAAAAATTAAATTTTATCTAAATATGTGAATGATGATCAGTGACTTTTATATTTTCACACGCAGAGAAAAAGAAACAAAAGCTTTATACTGTTTCCGGATGATATATTAACCATATAATATTTACTTCTGTGTTTTAGAATAAGAAGGGGAGTGAACTCTGGTTTGGTGTTGACTGTCGTGGTATAAATGTTTACGAACGCGATAATAGATTGTCACCAAAAGTTACCTTCCCTTGGAGTGAAATCAAAAATATTTCTTTTAAAGACAAAAAAGTGAGTAGTACCGCAATATCATGTGATAAATGCTTCTGTTTTAACTGTCTGCTAATAGAAATAGTCATTTAAATGTTCAATAATCTTATTCTGACAATCTACGAATAGTGACAATCCTGAGCAAAAGACAGATTTCAGATTAAAATGCATACACCGACTGAATTGGAAAGTATCTCAACCAACCATGACAGTTAAAACATATAGACTGCGTTTAATTATATGTAGTAATTCTGCTCAAACTACCTCAGGTATTGGCACTGAAAACATGTTTAATTATTTAGTGATTCTATTAAAACTGCCTCAGATATTGACACTGAAAACATGTTTAATTATATAGTGATTCTATTAAAACTGGGGGATCACGGTGGCTAAGTGGGTAATGCGTTTGCTCGCTAGCCTAGAGGTCCGATGTTCGATCCCTGCATTGGCCGAGAAAGTTAATCTAGATTTTCTGGCACGGTTTTCCCCTTGTCAGGGATGCAGGACAGAGGGCCTGACAAGGACAGCTGTCTAGTCGTTCAGATGGGAGACGAAAAACCAAGGTCATTCGTAATCATTGGCGTGTACGTAAAAGATCCCTTTGAATTCGATATAAGAGTAGACGGTAGCGCCGCTGCCCGGACAAAATTTCCTTCATAGCACTCTGTAGGACATTAAACCCCATTTCATTTCTACTAAAACTGCCCCAGATATTGACAATGAAAACATGTTTAGTTAAGTTCTGCTTTTAAAGCTTCCTCAGATATTGGCACTGACAGAACTGTGAAGAGGACAGAATTTTTTCACTCCATTGTAATTCTTTTGATTTTAAACCTTCCAGACTTTAACATTATATTATTTCACGGCTATATAGTAAAATCTCTAAATTATTTTGGTAATTCATTGTCTTATTTATTTTATTTCCAGTTCACGATCAAAAATGTAGATAAGAAAGCTCCTGATTTTATGTTTTATGCTCCTAAATCACGGATTAACAAACTGGTGAGTTTTACAAACAAAGTCTGGGCCAAGATTGTCAATTTGTCATCTAATCATACGCCCGCATGAAAACAAAATGGCTGGTCCCCTGTTTAGACTAGAATAACCAGATCTTGCCTAATGCCCCTTATATTATGTATGATTTACGAATAATAATAATCTCGTCAGAGATTAGGCCTACCCTGTATCTTGGAGTTGGGTGGATGGGAGGTGTTACGCATGCTGAATTAAATAGTGTGGTTTCGATCTCAACCTTGTATGTGACATGGAGTAGAAATGGCTGTCAGGCCTCTTGGGTTTCCTTCAAATGCTAACGACCACTACACTAAAGCTAATTATTGAAATGAAATAGAACCATATGTAGTTCCCTGGAAAAAAATTCCTCGACATTGTTTAGAAAAGTACTACAAACCATATTTGCATTAAATGTCCTGTATTTCACTGACAATTGCCCGTGTGGGTTTTTTTTGTTAGATTTTAGAATTATGTGTTGGTAATCATGATCTGTTTATGAGGCGACGGAAACCAGATTCCATGGAAATTCAACAAATGAAAGCTCAAGCTCGAGAAGAAAAAGACAGAAAACAGGTTGGGTTTTACTTCTTCACATTGCTGTCAATCTTGAAGTGAGGTTTGGCAACATCCTAATCATAATAAAGCTACTGTAAGGGGTACATAACAGCTATCTAGTCTTTTGGATGGGACCAAAAACGAGATCTTGTGTACACAATTGGCGTGAATGAAGACGATCCCTTGGCAGTTGGAATTCAAAATATATTTTGTTGTTTTATAGCTGGATAGATCTCGACTAGCTCGTGAAAAACAGATGAGAGAGGAAGCTACGAGAGAGAAAGATGAGATGGAGAGAAAACTAGGGATGCTCCAAGATGAAGTTAGAGGTGCTCAAGAAGCTCTGGTAAATAATTCATATTTTTATATTTCGGGAATCGATCACAAGTTAAATTTTATTTGGCTGCTGATCGGCATTTAAGGGATTGTGGAAGGAATTTCTTGTAAAATGGAATAGTGTGTGATTTCCAAAAATCTTTCAAAAAACAATCAGTGACTTTTTAAGAAGTTAATTGTTTAATGGCCTTCCACTACGTACTGTATCTTTAATTGATAAACTTTAATATACAGATATTAAAGGAGCTAAATCACTAATATTTGCGCATTTCAGACCATAACTTTCGTGATTATGGTCCCTGATTATACAAAAATAGTTTTTGTTTTTAGCTTTTTCTCTATACATCTCTTGCAAAATGTGGGCGTATCCTGCCTGGTAACCACTGGTTGTTTTTAATGCTATTGAGTTAGAGACTTAGGAACTTTACAACTACTCAGCAGACTAGATGTTACAGTAGAATTTTATATCAATTTATTTCTATTTGTAGATACGATCTGAAGAATCAGCTGATCTGTTAGCAGAGAAGGTTCGTATTTTAGATGAAGAGGCTCAACTTTTAACACAGAAGGCAGCTGAAGCTGAAGGTGAAGTCCATAGGATGAAGTTAAACACCATGAAGGTAATTATTTAAAGATTGATTCCCTCCAACAGACATGTTTGTTTAAAGTTAGATTCCCTTACATAGACAAGTATGTTTTATGGTATATTTAAAGTTAGATTCCCTCCAACAGACTAGTACGTTTTATAGTGTGTTTAAACTTAGATTCCTTTCCAACAAACAAGTATATTCTAACATGCTAGGGGGGTTGGATGGTACCTGCTGTATCATATAGCCTGTCATTGAGTCAACTGGCGTGGTTTCGAATCCCTGGTTGTACGTGATAAGGAGTAGGGTCCTCTGTCCAACCCCGTGGTTTATCTCCAGGTCCTCCTGTTTCCTCCCACTGCTAAAGATCCCTACACGCAAGCGAATTATTGAAATAAAATTAAACCACATGTTAGTCCCGAAATGATCTAGTTTGTGTCGAGTGGACATTAAACCCTATTTCTCTCCCTCTATATCATGCTAGCAAGTAAAGTACTTTTAAATCAAGTGAATGGCTCTGGCATGTTCCAGTAATGATTTTCTTTTTCACCCTTCAGACAGAGGAAGAGAGAATGATGATGGAGAACCGTGCAATGGAAGCAGAACTGATAGCTGTAACTTTATTAGAGGATTCCGAAAAACGGTAAATTAGACAAATTCACCATTATGTACATCACTACAAATGGCTCGCTAGCCTGGAGATCCTGTGTTTGATCTCAATGTTGGTCTAGAAAATTCATCAGGATTTTCCAGGGTGGTTCCCCCATGTCAGTGGTACAAGACAGAGGTCTTGGCAAGGGACAATGTAGAGTTGTTCAGATGGGACAAAAAACGTTAATTCCTGTGTACATATAAGTGTGCATGTAAAAGAACACTTGACCGTTGGAATTCGAATAAGAGTAGACCATAGCGCTGCTGTCTAGGCCAAATTTCCCTCATAGCTGTCTTCTTCAGCAGAAAGTAGTTTTTTAAACAGCATTTCATTTCATTTGTTCATCACTACAAAATATTGAGCCTCTTTTTTTATGTACAGGGCTGAATAGTGGAAAATATAGTCTAGGCTCACATAACCTCATTGGTTGATTTATAATATCCATGTGTTACTGAAGTTAGAGAATATTTTCAAGTGGATGCCGTTTGTCGAGTCTCGGTAATCAAGACTTTACTGGATATAGAAAATTTAGTTTCCAGAGTAACTTTTCTTCTGTCATTTTTTCTGCATCACATTCCATTCCTAGATCCCTTGAACACACTGGTGTGATATGTACATGTTTGTTTTTTACAGTGCTAAAGAGGCTGAGATGTTACGTAATGAGTTGGTTCAAGCTAGAATATCTGAGAAGGCGGCAAAGGGAACTTTATTAGAATTAACCAGAACTACATATACGGTAAGCATGAAAGAGAAAGACACAAATGATCTTCTGAAAGAATTTTGATTTTTAAAGTTGCTTGGTAGAATGATTTATCTCCATTCACCCAAATCATTATTTCAATAATTTATATTGATATTTGATAGTACAGTGGACTCTTTCACATCCGACATCGTACAGGATCGTTACAATATGTCGGAATACCAAGTTTTTTTGTATAACGCAAATTTTGTAACCTCGAAAACCGAAAGTATTATTCTAATCACCAGAATTTTATTCCCTTTAAAAATGATAAACCTTTAAAAATTTTATTACATTAATTTTTATTTCATTTAACATGCGTAGGCATTTTGAATTGGTCAAGTCTGCCATTATTTTTTCTTCTTCGCCGTCTTCAGTTTATTGCACTCTTGTGATTGCTTCACACCCACCGAATGAAGGCCGGATTATACGGTGTCGATTCAATGGAAATAGTATGATGGGACGGGTGATTGATGTCGTAATCCGTAACGTACAGAGGTCGAATGTGACAGAGATTTTTGGGCTGAAGTGATAAGAAAATAAATCAGGCCATAAAAATGGTTTCGGATGTAACAGCGATCCGGAGTGATCAGAGATCGGATGTGACAGAGTGGACTGTATACCGTTCTTTATACCAAATCATTTCCATGCAACTTTTAAAGTTGTAACCAAAACCACAATAATTCAAATCATATAACAATAATTTATATCGATATTTGATAATCCACTGGTCTTTATGCTAAATTGTCATTTTGAAATTAAAATCGTAACATTTTTGTGTCAAAATTCCCCCTCAAAATGAGATTTCCAAGCAAGTTTGGAAGAGAAATATGTGAACTATATGGATTTTGGACTCTTCAGATGAGTAACATGGGTAAATCAGCAACATAATAAAAAAAATTATTGATTAACCCTGTAATTAGAAATTAAATGAGGTTCAAGTCAACGAGAACTAGGCTAATCTGTTAAAAAAAGTTTTTCCTGATCGCACTATTATGGCCTGCTTCTATTTCAAATATTCAACTGTAAAGGTTTTCACGGAATCTCTTTTTCTGTACCATCCAATTATCTAGATGCTTTTTCTTATTGTGTATACCTCTTTGATATTTCAGCCATATACTCGATACCAAGGCTTGTCCGCCGACCTCAGTGATCTTCGGTTGAACTCTGACCTCGGATCAGGTGATACAGAGATAAGTTGTGATTTGATAACAGATGATATGGATCACGATCAGTTGAGTCAAGAAATAGAAAAAGAAAGGTTAGTTCTTTGTTTTTAGGGGGGTGGATGGCTGAATGGTTAGCGTAGGTGCGCTGTATCATAAAGCCTGTCATTGAGTCAACTGGTGTGGTTTTGAATCGCCGGTTGTACGTTGTAAGGAGTAGGGTCGTCTGACCAACCTCGTGGGTTTTCTCTGGTTAACCTCACACCGCTAAAGACCCCTACGCGCAGGCTAATTATTGAAATAAAATTAACCATATGTTTTTCCGAAAATGACATAGTTTGTGTTGAGTGCACATTAAACCCCATCTGTCTCTCTCTCTCTCTGAAATGTAGTTGTCACCCCTGTCTGTTTGTCCATCCTGCTTATCGACCTGCAATGAATAAGACGATTGAATTTCAATGGTCAAGTATTTGCTTTGTGTCAAGAAGAAGCCAAAAAAGACCCCTACACCCATGCAGATTATTGAAATAAAATTTAACCATGTGTTAGTCCCAAAATGAGTTTCTCTCTCTCTCTCTCTCTCTCTCTCTCTCTCTCTCTCTCTCTCACTCAGTTGCAATTCTGTCAACTGTTTGGTCACAAATCCTACTCTCTACCTTGAATAAAATGAAGTTGGGGTCTAATGTTCTTCTGTCTGCTCCAATTTGGACTAATGAAGACAGGCATACATCTTAAAGTGTGCTATGAGGCAAGTTTCGCCCCAACTGCGGCGTAATGGTCTACTCTTATATTAAATTCCAACTGCCATGAGTTCTTTTAAGTACACAGCAATGTGGAAGCAGGACACTGGTGGTTCTTCCCATCCAAACGACTAAACATTGACCCTTGTCAGGTGTCTTTAATCACTTGGATGTTATTTTACAGGTTAGAATATATGGAGAAGAGTCAACATCTACAGGAACAGTTAAAAGGTTTAAAGAGTGAAATAGAAGTTTTAAAAGTTGAAGATAAACAGACGGACATGGACAGATTACACGAAGCTAATTTAGAACGAGGAGAAAATAAATACTCAACTTTATCAAAGGTTTGTCTCTTTCTCAAAGTTTGGGGGTTGGATGGCTGAATGGTTAGCATGTGCACGCTGTATCATAAAAAGCCTTTCATTGAATGAACTGTCGTGATTTCGATTTCCCAGTTGTAAGTGACAAGGAGTAGGGTCGCCTGTCCAATCTTGTGGGTTTTCTCCAGGTCCTCCGGTTTACTCCCATTGCTAAAGACCCCTATGCGCAAGCAAATTATTGAAATAAAATTAAACCATATGTTAGTCCCGAAATGACCTAGTTTGTGTCGAGTGGACGTTAAACCCCATTTCTTTCTCTCTCTCTTTCTGAAAGTTTGAGCTCTCTTGTATTATTCGCATTATCTATTTAATGTATTCTGGTGAATTTTTTGACATTTAGGACATTGATATTAATGATAAGAGAATACTTGTCGAAATGGCGTGCTATATGTGTATAAAGCATTGACTGTTTTCCATATAAATTGTGTTTTGTTTTTTTAATGTGTTCAAATCAATCGCTAAATGCCACTCAAGGATTACATTATATCGTTATCTTCTGTTTCAGATAACTGCCAGTACCTTAAGATCAAGAGTAACTTTCTTTGAAGATTTATGATCTGTGATTGCTAAAAACAATAATGACTACTTATTAGAAACAGTTTATAGCTACTGTTTGATTTGTGCCTTATAAGGATGATGCTATATCTATAGAATATCAGTGGCTGTGCTAGAGTCTTTATCTGCAAAATGGCTGTGAAATAATCACTGTCAGTTGAATGAAGATTTAAATTCACTTAAACGTTAGTAGATAGTTTTAGCTGCTGTTTAGTGCCTTACAACATTGATGCTTTTGCCAGAATCATTATCCGCAAAATATTAATGGCTGGGCCAGAATGGCTGTCAATTGAGTGAAAAGTGAGATATGTTTACAAATTAGGAGTTAGTTATTTTCAGTGAATGTGTTTGAAAATATTTTGGTTCTGTTCAATCAGTGAATATAGTGATAGAGTAACATATTCTTGTACCAAAGTGAGTAAGGAACATTTTGTTCTATTTTCACGACGCGGCATGCACTGTATTCTCAACATAAGGCCAGTTCTTTGATTGGCTTGACAAGTGTTAACCAGTATTAAAGAAGGTGGAAACCATGCTGCTGCCTAACTTCAATGAAAGGATGAAAGGAAACCAAAGACCACCAATTTAAACCTAGTAGAATGTTAATGTGATTTGTTCTAGGTCTAGACCTATAAGTAAGTGCAGGAGGACCGCACTAAATGCAAAACATAGTGTAAGTTTCAAATACAAGTAATTCTGAAGTGAAGGCTAAAAAATCTTTAAGTATTTGAATCCCACCAAATATCGGTTTTAACATTGATTTGTTATGTTTACTTAATAACTTAAGCTTTAAATGACAGTTTTTACAGACAGCTAAAACTATTCAATCGATTGTTTCAGCTTTAATTTTTATGTCTTCCACATGATATTCATTAAATTGTTTTAATTGCATGTTGTAATTTAACTGGAATATACAAATTACTGCCTATGACAGAATGACGTTGCAAACCGACTTCTCAAAGAAAAGCACCTATTTTTTTATTATGTACAAATTTGAATAATTTGTTGACAAGTAACTTATAATTGTTGTCTGCATTGCCTGCTTAAATAATTATGAGAGTTATGTCCCTTTATTTTCGGTAAAAATATCCGACAAGAAAAATTTGAAATCCCAACACAGTTCACATATGCGTCCTTGCTGATGGAATTCCCATCAGGCGCCACCAGTAATAAGGCAGCTCCATGTGACCTTATCGATGGTAAAAGGACCATATTTCGACGCATAGGGATTAAATTCCATATTAACAACCAAACTAACATTTATCAACACATCGGTTCGTATTAAATGTACAGGAAAACAATGCTGTGATGTATACAATGAGGTCATGTGGTGCTGGCTCCCCTATGAAATTATGTCCCTTTATCTCTAGCGAGGAAGCCCATTACTGTTTATTACAGAGCGATGATTCAAGGTGTCACTCAGTTATAAACAGTAATCATATTCAATAGAATCATCATTATTGCAATAGTTCGTTTTTTTTGTAAAACTTGTTCTTTTGTCCACTTTAACTAAAATAATTTGTAAAAGGGAATTAGACAAAGTCTGTGACTGATGCCTTATGTCTAGGTTTGTGCATGTATACATTGTGGAATAATTTGTGAGAGAGAGAGAAATGGGGTTTAACATCTTTACAATTAGGCTACATGAATTTGATTTTCTGTTCTTCACTGTCTGGATAAATAAATTGTCACTTGAATCACATGAAAGATGTTTTGTTTAAAACTACGAAACTGAAAAAATTGAAACTATAATCTTATAAAATGCACAACCAAGTACTTTTGGTTTTTCAATTTAGTCTTTCTCCTAATGTTACAAGATGGATAATTTTGACAATGTTCACTGAAGAATAGAAATACAAGTTGTTGATGTACATGTAATACCAGGTCCCGAGTTCACAAAGTATTCCTCAGATTTAATTTAAGAATTTACTCACAATTGGTGGCCCCATTTTAACTAAAATATATCCCTTTATAAGATTAAAGTTGTTTTAATGTATCAAATACATCAATAACAAACTATGTGAAAAGTAATTTTGTTTTTGGATTAAAGGTATTTCTCATATGGAGTGATTGAATGTTGAGCAAATTCTTAACATAAGTCTGAAAATTCTTTGTGAACTTGGCCCCAAAAGGTCTTACCAGTGAACTACTAAAACAATTTGTTTTATTAAGATTTTATTTATAGATTTGTTGAAGAATTTTAAAATTTGAACAGGGTGATTATCAATAAAAATTGTTTTCTGCAAAAACAAGCAAATTTGTCTGCATGCACTTTTCAAATGTGAAAATTCTGCTTATTCTGAAATCTTCGGTTAAAAAAAAAGGACATTGGCCTTAGAAAATTGTTTAAGATTAACAAATTTTTCCCTGGATCTTCTTAGTCAAGTCGATGGTGATAAGTGATGCTATGAACTATAAAGCCCATGTTTATGCTCAAAAACATATTTCATTGATTCCTAAACAGATTGGTGCAGAACATTGTTCATATATATTTGAAACATAGATGTCCGCATATACATTTATCAATAGATTTCAAAATATATCTAAATATAATAGAATTGAGCAAAAAAATGAAAGAAAGAATTGTAAATAGTTATTATTATTATTGTAATATTTAATTTAACCAGATCTCAATATAAACATGTATATATAGTTTTTGTCATAATATATATATATATATATAAATTAATACATCTAGTCTAATATTTACATCCTTCGTATAAACCACCACATGGAGCCACTTGACACAAACTAGGTCATTTTGGGACTAACACATGGTTTAATTTAATCTTAATTATTTTCTTATGAGTAGGGGTCTGTAGCCAGCGGTGGCAACAAGTTTCTGGATTTTATGTCTAAGTTGAGTCCCAATTTGCCGCGCCTCAAGTGCGAGTCAAGTGCGAGTCAAGTAATAAGTTGCTGACTTTAGTTTCAAGTTGTCCCAAGTTATCACAAAGTCTGAGTCCCGTTCACGTCGCCAGTTCATCAAATGAGTCAGCAATTCATGCTTTGTTAGGTGACAACAAATATGTAATTTAAATATGAATTAAGAAATTTTAATTAGCTTTTCATTGTTTGTCTTCTTACTTACTGTTGCCTGCTTTGTGTCAATAAATTATGGCGTCTATAAAACCTCATTTTGAAAAATATAAATTTATTTTATGGTTTATTATTGTTTATATTTTGAATTACATATAGGCCTATATTGATCATAACTATTTATTGTTCACATTTGTTATACACCAAAACACTAATTAAACTTTTTCAATTTTATTAAATAAAAGCAAAATATAAAATCATCAAAATTCTTGAAATATAGTCTATGTTTTCGCCTGAAGTCATTGATTTAAATTTAGGACTTAAAATGTCAGTCAACTTGCTTTGTGTCTGTTCGTAAGCAGAGTTACCTGTCAACAGAGAGTGTGAAGTTTAGTATGTTATTGATTGTGGGGGAAGGGGGAACAAAAAAAGTATTCACATAAAAACTTAGTTGCTTTGATTGACAAACAGCTTTTAGATCAAATTTTGCAAGTGTGGAAATTTTAAACAAAGCATTGTTAAGGTGACTCTAGCTAGTACATGTAGTCTACATGTAGCTATTTATTTATCAAGATTGAATTCGTTTGGCTGTATATGTTTTAAGTTTTGTGTGTTTTTCTATTCTTTGTATTATATTGCAAAATATCAAATTTTGTTTGAAGAAGTTGTAGAACTTTAAAGAACGTTAATTTTATCAAATTTAGTCAAATGAAATATTTGATGTTTAATTTTATTTCTAAGCTTCATTGTATCTTTTGATATTTTGTCATTTTCTTAAAATCTTTTTTAAAATCCTTCTTAATCAAATTTGTTTTTTTTTAATTAAAAGCATGTCAAATGTTTATTTAGTGCAATATATTTTTTGTTTTTATTCTCGAAAATAGAATTAGAATGTGGGTTTTTAATATACTATATAAGCTTGGTTATCGTACTCACAGGCCTGTGCAAGTCGGCAATTTGGAAAATCTCCTTTAAAATTAATATTAAGCTAAGGCGAAGTATAATGTCAAAAGTTTATTATGTGTATGGAGCCACAGTGGTTCTGTGAGTAGGACCTTGGCTCAATAACCTGGATGTCCGATCCCTGCATTGACAAAGAAATTTCATCGGGATTTTCCAACATGTTTCTCACTTGTCAGGGGTGTAGAATGGAGAGTCTGGCATGGGACAGCGTATGGTCTTTCAGATAGGATGAAAAACTAAGGTTCTGTGCACATTAAAGAACCCTTGAGAGTTGGAATTCAAAATAAGAGAAGTCCCATAGAACACTGAATGCCATATGTCTGTCTTCATTTGCCCAGTAGTACGTTAAGCGCATATTTCATTTCTATTACATTCATGTTCGAAAGCCAACATCATAGGATGACATCACATCTGTGTATTATTAGTGATTTTGTAGATTTTGTATCTGTATCTGTGTGTATATATTATATTTTTGTCATGTAAATATTTATATTAAAAGTCTGCTGTAAAACATATATATATTTATTAGTTTAGTTTGTGGTTTGTTTGTGTAGGGGTCACAGTCACTAAGTGGGTAAGACGCTGGCTTGCTATCCTTGAGGTTGGCTGTTCAATCCCTGCATTGGCCGAGAAAGTTCATCCAGAATTCCGGCATGCTTCATCCTCATCAGTGATGTGATACAGGACAGCGGGCCTGACAAGGAAAGAGAGAGAGAAATGGGGTTTAACATCCACTCAACGCTACTAGGTCATTTCAGGACTAACATATGGTTTAATTTTATTTCAATAATTCACTTGTGCGTAGGGGTCTTTAGCAGTGGGAGGAAACCGTAGTGCCCGGAGGAAACCCAAGACGTTGAGAAGGCGCCACATGCGCTCACACCAGGGCTCGAAACCACAGCCGCTAGCCAGAGGTGGCCGGCCAGCTAGAGGTCGAAGCGCGGCACTCTAGACCACTAGGCCATCCCAAGACAAGGAGAGCAGTTTTGTTGTTCGGATGGGACAAATAAACCCGAGGTCCTGTGTACAGGTAAAAGATGATCCCTTACCAGGTGGATTCGATATAAGAGTAGGCCATAGGGCCACTGTCCAGGCAAAATTTCCCTCATAGGACATTGTATGCCCGTCTTCATTAGCCCAGTTCGAAGCAACAGTAGGATGTTAAACTCCATTTCATTTCATTTTTTTTGTGTAGCGTAGCTCTGGGGGCTCAGTGATTAAGATGCTCGCTTACTTACCAGGAGGTCTGGGGTTTATTCCTGGTGTTAACCCGAGAAATTGAATTAAAGTTTTTGTGGATATATTCCAGCATGGTTTCTCAATTGTCAGTGAAGCAGGATGCATGTCCTAGCATTAGGGGCAACGTATGTACATTGGCATGCACTTCAAAAAAAACCCTTGATGGTTGGAATTTGAAATAAGGGCAAGTACTATCATCAAGTGTCAAGCAAAATTACCCTCCTAGCACAATAACATATGCCCATCTTCATCCATCCAGTGGTTGTAGAAAAATAGGACATTAAACCCCACATTATTACTATGACAGGAATGCAATGCACCACTGCTATTCACCCTTGTGCTAGAGTTTGGCCATTTGGTAATAATTATTTCTATCAGATCTAAATATTAAGCTCACCTGCAGATTTCATTACGTTCACAAGATGAAAACAGGCTTAGGGCACGTGATTGTTTTTGTGGGTTAGGGCAACACTGATCTGCAGTGAATATTCGCTTGGCCGCTAGTATCACTGATAAAGATGACATCGACAAGACTTAGTCACCCCAAAATATTAACTTTTTTCCTCCGACAAATTAAATTCTAAAACATTGTAGTATAAGAAAAATAAATAAAGGTGTTTGAAGTATATCTGGATAAAACAATATTGCATATTTAGCTTAAATAGGTACAGAAGTAATCTTTCTTGGCGTTATCGACACCATCTTAATTTGTTATTAAACATTAAGATGCAACGTCACCCATAGAAATATAGCGGTCTGACCTTTCAAAGGTCAGTCATCTTGGACAGAGATAAAGACGGCCGTCTTAACTCTGTAAAACAGATTGGGTTAGGGCTAGCTATGTTTACATCTCGTGACCTTGATAAAATCTGCAGATGGTCTTAATATTAAGACATTACCCCAGATCCTCCCTAATAATAAATGTAATTTATCTTATTTGTAGAATTCTTTAATAAAATATTTACAAGCTGCGTTGAGTACATGGTTAATTTGATTGATACAAGCAAGGCATCCATTATATATACGATAGGTGTATGTAGTAGGTATAATATATTATATATAATATGTACAAATTATATAAAGAAATAAATCACAATGTTTTTAGAATGAATAAATCATTAGGAATATAACATGAGACAATCAAGTTTACATGCACAAAGAAAAACATAATTAAAAAAACAAATTTACAAAATATTTACAATTATCGAAGCACTATTGATATTTCCAACTTTCAAACTGTTTTTTTAATTTTGGCCGTTGAGTGATGATGATAAAAGTTGTGCATAGGACAAATTATATAATCAACTTTTCAATTTCTAAACTGCTATTTACAATTATCATTTTATAATTCATTGATAAGAAATAAATGATTTCCATCAACAGTTGCAGCAGAGCAGGGTGGGGTGTATTTAGTAAGCTCCACAAGTCAAATTTTCCCTCCTCTGATGCCAAGATTATTATTCTTTAAATGTGTTCCTTCTTTGTTGCCATAGTTACACCACACTTTAGATATTTATAATTAAGTTTATATATAGACCACAGCATTGGACAAAATAGATAAAATATTATTTATATTGATGTAACTGACTAGTTGAGTTCTACAGACCACACTTACACAGGGATCAAACCTGACACCTTGTTATAGCAGGCCAGCGTCATACTCACTGAGCCACTGCAGCTCCTGTCACAACATAGATAAATATTACAGATACAACTGACTAGTAGAGATAAGATACCAGTGGTCGGAGGTCACCAGTGCTCAGCGGTCCCTGGGGTACTATTCAAATGTTATTATATAAATTGTTAACATTAATTGTATAACAAGTGAAAAATGTTTTACATCAAATATACATCAAACACATAAAAACCATTAGTACAATGAGTATTGTTTATTATAATACAGTATTAAAGGCAATGATATGGCAGAAATTGAGGCTAACTAGAGGACGCTTGACAGCAACAAGTCAAATATATCTGAGGTAAAATCAACTTCTAAAATACATATTGGCTATCGATGATGCCAACATAAGTGTAGGCTCTACTAACGATGTGCAATTGTCCATAGACAGTGCTTGTTTTTTGAAAAGCGTCACCCCAAGTTGAAGAATATTACCATTTGTATGGGGAGAGACTTCTGAGAGAAATGGGGTTTAACGCTCACTCAACACAAACCAAATCATTTCTAACTAACATATATGGGTCAATTTTTTTATAAATTTGTTTGTGCGTAATTATCTTTAGCAGTGGGAGAAAAAAACATGAGGTTGGACAGGCAACCCTACTCCTTGTCACGTTCAACCAGAGAATTGAAATCATCCTACTTCACTCAATGGCAGACCATATGAATGCAGGCGTACACCAACTGACCCAGTGTTAGCTCTATGTCTAAAACTTGTCAACAGATTCTGAATGCCATCTTAAAACAATTCTTCATCGATCTTTGAACAAAAATAAAGACTTTGGTGAACATAAAACAAAACATTAATAAATTAATTGGCTTAGCTGTACAACAAGCTCCTGAGTCAAGATAAAGGAAAGTAGAACAACATAAAGGTATAATATACAATGACAGGCTATTAATTATATCAATATGACTTGTAAACCTGGACTATAATATTCAATGATAGACAGTATCAATATATGACATGAAAACCTAGACTATACTATTCCATGACAGACAATTTCTGAAACGTGAACCCTGGATTGTATGTTATTTCAGTGATCACAACTTCTACAACATGATTTACACCAGGTTTTGTAATATATAATATTAATACCAGGTTTTTGTGTAATATATAATATACATGATTTTTATGTAATATATAATATACAAGGTTGTTGTGTATATATTTTTTGATATCAACATCAGGTTGTTGTGTAATATATAATATTGACATCAGGTTGTTGTGTAATATATAATATTTATACCAGGTTGTTGTGTAATGATATTAACATCAGGTTGTTGTGTAATGATATTAACATCAGGTTGTTGTGTAATATATGATATTAACATCAGGTTGTTGTGTAATATATGATATTAACATCAGGTTGTTGTGTAATATATAACATACAAGGTTGTTGCATAATATATAATTTCAACACTTGGCTGTTGTGTAATATATAATATAAATACCTGGTTGTTGAGAAATATATGATATTAACATCTGGTTGTTGTGTAATATATGATATTAACATCTGGTTGTTGTGTAATATATGATATTAACATCTGGTTGTTGTGTAATATATAATATCAGGTTGTTGAGTAATATATACCGTCAACACCAGCCTGTTGTATGATATATAACATCAACAACAGCTTGTTATTGTGTAATAAATGATATTTATACCAGGTGTTTGTAATATATAATATGTATACAAGGTTTTTATGCAATATACAATATCTAAATCAGAATAAAATTTCAAAGTACAATATTCGACAATTTATCATTTATCAATCCTATATAAGATCGACTGTAACTAAAACTAAATGCTCACTTTCAGTGGGCCCTGATCTTAGCAGCAGAAATAGGTCTGATAAGTTTGGCTAAAATCTTTTGGTTATATAATTAATAGTTCACAAAATTTCATAGTGACCATCATACAATAATCATTCAGTCATCATGTTTTAATTCACATAACTCCAAAACGTCTGTGTATTTTATAATTCACAAAATATAATGACAGTCATACAAGCATTCGATCATGTTTTAATTCACATAACTTCCAAATGTCTGTCAAATTAAAACTTCACAAAAGATAATGATTGTCATACTATCATTATATATTAATTCACATAACTTCAAAATGTCCGCTTATTTTGCAATATCCTTCCAGTGATACCCTTATAATGTTAACCTCGTCATCTTATTTACAATTTATACATTATCTTGTTTATTTTCTCATCTGTAACCCTTGGAAACCATGTGTCGTCAACTGTGTCTCTTCAAAAGCTTTTCTTCCTTCATCACCTAAAAGAGATAATTTAAATTAAAGAAATAAAATGAGGTTTAAAGCTGAACACACAAGATTGAACATTTTATCCGAACGCCCATGCAAACTTTGTTCTATCAAATATGATCAAAAATAATTAGCAGAAAAATGTTTGTGAAATCGAACGTGTTAGATATATGGAACTCTGTTCATCGCCTGTATTAAGGAACTTTCTTGGCTAACACCAAGATCACATCCAGTTGACTTATGAGCCACCGTGGCCCCTCTCATTTTAAACAATGCTGATTTGGGCCTCTGTGATCTATATTTGAACACAAGGGCTATTTTACATACACATCAATATGTAGACCTGTGTACCTTGGTTTTTCCATCCCAACTACTAAGCACACCTGTCAACTGAAGGTCAGGCTTAGTTACTGGTAGGCATAAACAAGATTTAAATGGGTTTAAAATAAAACATTTTTTGGGGTTGTCTTCCTAGCAGTGAGTTTGTTAAGTGAACGTCCAGGACTTGACAGAAGAGTAGACACTTTCGACTTGCTCCCCGAAATTATTCACTAGATTTGGTATACTTTTGTTTGTTTGTTGTGTTTATTGTCCATTGGTTCATCTCGATTTTCTGACATGATTTCCCCTTGTCAGTGATGCAGAAAGAGGGCCTGACAAGGGCAGCTGCCTAGTCGTTCGGATGGGAGGAAAAACCGAGGTCCCGTGTACACATTGAAATGCACGTAAAAGATCCCTTGGCAGTTGGAATTCGATATAAGAGTAGGCTGTAGCGTCGCTGTCCGGGCGAAATTCCCCTCATAGCACACTGTATGGCGTATGCCCGTCTTCAATTAGCTCAGGTTAAGTGCATAACAGTAGGACATTAAACCCCATTTCATTCATTCATTCATTATTGTCCATTGGTTTGTATTATTGGTTTCCTTTTGTTAAAGTATGATTCAGTACTCCTTGAGTTAGTATATGAAAATTGTGAAATGAAGTAAAACCTACCTAATGAAAACAAGGCATCTTTAGCTTTACGTCTGACTGTTGTTGAATCATCTGATTGACAGACGAATACCAACTGATCTGTACACTCAATAGCCTGTAATATAAAACACATAGGTTGTCAGGTAATATACTCACACAGCAGATTAAACATTCACACAGGACATGCACGAAGGAAACTGGAGGACTCGAGAAAACCAACAAGTTTGGACAGGTGACCCTACCCCTTGTTACATACAACCGGGGAATTAAAACCACACCAAGTGATTCAATGATGGACCACATGATACAGCGTGCACTGAAGAAAATGATCTCTCTCAATTCTCAGTCAATGACATCGTCTGCTAAATAGCATGCACATTGTAAAGTCAAACCACATTATTATTAAGGACTTTCCGCATATCAAAAATTTAAATATAATCATAAAGTCTTGTAAATGTCATTAAAAGAGGAACTCAAATGGCTACATGAATACACCCCTAGCTTAAATAAGACAGATCAGTTGAACTATAAATATTATTATAGAGAGAGAGAAACTAGGTGATTTCTGGTCTAACATGTGGTTTTAATCTTATTTCAATAATTCACTTGCGCGTAGGGGTCTTAAGCAGTGGGAGGAAACCGGACGACCCAGAGAAAACCCACCAGGATGGAAAGGCGACCCTACTCCTTGCCATGTACAACCGGGGATTTGAAAATAAATATTATAACAAACCTCGATAACAGATAGAGCCATACAAGATCCAGCTCGTACGTCTGGTAATATATCTTCTAAACCTTCAACAAATACAATCATAGCCTGAAAATACACAAACAGTATTACTATTAATACACAATAACAAAATGGCCATAGTAATCTAGAGAGAAACATTTAAGTGTTACAATTGGAAATCTATATACAGTAGTGCAAGGTAGCTGTTCCAGATTTCTTCCATGAAGACAGTAGTTACAGTCTTATGTGAACTTTTTTACAAGTATGTTTCTGAAAATTTTGAATTCTTGTGAATGGACACTGGCCACACTTTTAAATTGTTGACATTTCGATTCCATCCTTACAGTGAACATAGAGAGAGATAGATGGGGTTTAACGTCCACTGGACACAAACTCGGTCATTTCAGGTATAACATAATATGGTTCAATTATATTTCAATAATTTTCTTGCAAGTATGGGTCTTTAGGAGAGGGAGGAAACCGGTAGACCTGTAGAAAACCCACAAGGTTCGACAGGCGACCAAACTCCTTGTTACATACAACTGGGGATTTGAAACCATGACTCAATGACATGCTTTATTATACAGCACGCACGTGCTAACCGTTCCGCAATCCATCACCAATCCCCAACCCCCCCTTATCATTTCATGCGCACGTATTAAACCACAAGACCATCCATCCTGCATTGAATGAATTAATTGAATTAACTCACCTTATCACGAGTTTGTTTATTTTTACTGACTAGTTTAAGGTAAGATGCTGAAACAACAAAGTTAATCAAATTCAAACATATGTATAAAGTTCTTCATCATCCATTAATACAATCATTAATACAATCCATTAATACATTTATATAACCCATTAATTCAACATATAACCCATTCATACAAGCTATTAATCATCTATTAATTCAACATCCTAGGTATTTTGTTTTTTATTATTTTAAGCAATTTTCTAAATAAGAATGGGGAAACTGGCTCAACTGAACGTTCATGTGTACATGGAACCTTGACCTTAGTTTTTTTTGTTCCATTCGATGAACTAGACACTATTCATATGTGACAAGATGATATAACCATATTTCTGAGAAAAAAATACCAGTTTATAGCTTACCTGCAGACTGTTGGATTTCCTTGTTGACGCCACCACATAGCAGCGACCCGATAACTTTGAGACAAAGAGGAGAAGGTAACTCTTCTCGTTGTGTTAATATTGATTTAATTACAATATCTGGATTACCCGAACATAATCTATCAGTCAATGCAACTAAAATATAAATAATATAAACAAATTAAAGTCACAGATTGTCATTTCAGGAGATTTTTGAATCCTGTGCAAACTACAATATTTGAATCTCTGAATGGAAATGAAATGGGGTTAAATGTCCTACTCCTACAAGGCTAATGAAGACGGGCACATGCCATACCGTTTGCTATAAGGTAATTTTGCCTGTGCAGCGGCACTATGACCTTCTCTTATATTTAATTTTAACTGCAAGGGATTTTCATCCCATCGAAATGACTAGACAGCTGACCTTGTTCAGCCCTCTGTTCTGCCCAACTGAAAAGGGGGAATCCACGCCGGAAAATCCTGATGAACTTTTTCGGCCAATGTAGGGATCGACTATGAGCAAGTGTCTTACCCACCGTGGCTCCCCATCTCTAAACGGAATATTTACAGTCGGACTGATTGGTCTTAATTAAAGAAGCATTTGTAAGATTTAGATACAGAGCTGGTCATTCTTCTATAAAAGTTCAAATATAGATAATGCAAAATTAGTATCTTGATCATTTCATTCAAATTTCTTTATTCTGAGCGAAGTTATGACTGTTTGAAGTTTTGACAAGATGATCATAGATTGTTTGTTATTCACAGAAAAGTGGTCAATGAAGTTAAAATTTGGTGAGAAACAACACAATGTCTGTGATTAATTACAATATGAACTAATCAAGTAATTATAACTTACTATCGTGAGTGACATCATCAAGTTTTTGTAATCCACCCTCAGAAGTAAAATAGGACATAAACTGGTGTAGAGTAACAATGTGTGATGATTTCAGTTTCTCAGGTTGATACGATGGTATATCTAAAATCTTTGACATCACATGCCAAAATGCTGGAATGAAACAAAATGCAGATATAAGATAATTATAAGTGAAGGAGGACCACAACACACATAACAAATCAGAAACCAGAGAGAGACTAGAGTAGGAGAAAATCAATCAAATTAGGCAGGTAATCTGAATGCTTGTCATGTACAAGCTTTGGATTAAAACAGCATCACTGGACTCAATGACAGACCTTATAATCTAAAGCACACTCCCCCTCCCACACAAATTCCAATGTCAAGGGCTCAATAATGCATACAGGACCTCACGATTTCCGACCATCTGATACTAAGTGAAAAGCTCCAGTATCTTAGTGAGACAGCACCTTACTCACAGAGTCCATCAAAATAAAGAAGTAAAATCATAATGTTATATAATTGTACCTCTAGTAGGTGAAATATTGGCTCCATCTTGCAGACGTTGACCAAACTTCTGTTCCATCATATAAACTAATTTCTCTGGATGTAAAAACAACAAATTCTGATCCACACACATTACCCAGAATTCTTTTATCGATTTGTCGTCTGTTAGTTCCGCCATTACTGAAAAAGAATAAAATAACAATTAATAGAAGCTGAACATGCAAGTCAGTAAATTAACAGGAGAGAACTGGGGGATGAGGAGAAAACACACGATGGCTGATCTACTCCTTATCACAAAAAAATGGGGGAATCGAAATCAAGCCACCAGACTCAATGACAGACCTTATGATCTTAAGAGCACATTTTAAACCATTCAGTCACACAAGTTCCCTGAAAACAATATACAAATGAAATGGAATAACATGTGATTTAACGTTCTACTGTTCTGCTTCGCTTGGGCTAATGCAGACTAGCATATGCCATGCAGTGTGCTAGGATGGAAATTTAGCCTGAACAGTGGGACTATAGCCTACTCTTACATCGAATTCCAACTGACAATTGATCTTTTACATGCAAATGCAATCTTGTTTTTTTGTCTTATCCAAATGACTAGACAACTGTTCTTGTCAATACCTGACCTCCAGGATAGGAAGTCATAGGTGTATAAAACTGATTTAGAGTACTTACTGGGATGGAGGTCAACACTTGGTCCAGATCGAGCTATTTTTAATAATGCTGCTATAATTCCTGACTGAGTTTTCAACTTGTCCAAGGCATAAAACTCACGACATTTTAGAGGGCCAAAATTACCCAAACTCTGAAATAAAATAGGAAGACATGTAGAAATAGATAAAACAAGACAGAACAAACAATACACCATTACAACACGGGCAACATGATGTTAGTGATATTCTTACATTTAAACATTTTAAATACAAACAAGCTTAATTCGACAAAAAAAAACACATCATACTTTGCTGCACAAAACCGACTTGGAAGATGGGCATTATCCACCCCAATACAATTTATGACAGAATTTTTGCCACAACAGCAATGCTACAGCCAACTCTTGTTTCAGTTTCCACCTGCCAAGGTATCTTTGATGGCTTCTTCGTGTCTGCTTCAACCAAGGGTGATATTGATCGCTGGGGTTGTGACATGCAGGTTCAGTCTGATCATCCTTGCAGTGATCTATTAGTGCCCGATTCCTATTATGGCTGAGATTTGGCTTGCAGTAGCAGGTCAAGGCCTACCACTAATGTTACTCTTTTATAGAAATATATTTTCACAGGGCTAAGAATTTTCTTACCAAAATCCTCCCTCAGTTTCAAACCAACCAGATATGACTCTTTCCTCGGGTTATAGATCTCGAAGTCTGTTGTACTATAGTTAAAGTTTCTGCCAACTCCACAAATAATGAGTTAGGCCCAATAGGTTCAGGATCAAAAGGTCAAAGATTCGCAGGTCAAAAGGTTAATGAAATCTTACCTCTAATAATCTATCACAGTAGTTAAGATGAAACAAGAGGGCGTGGTCCACTTGTTCATTACCAGTAGATGGCGGCACCGGACTAGACCCAAGACTTGATCCAAGTTGTGTATCTTCACTCAATCGTTTTGCAAGGGACTCGATACCAGAATCACCAGTTTTTGCCGTAGATTCGGGACTAACTAATATATTTTCAATACTTGATGTACGACTTTCTCTGTGGATTATAGAAATATATATATATATATATAAGTATATCATTGTATAAAGACTAATCTCATTAAAACAAGCCAACAGACAAGCTCATGTCCCCTACAGAAATTGTATGAACATCTGTTTGAATGAATAAATGAAATGGGGCTTAACGTCCTACTGTTATGCACTTAACCTGAGCTAATTAAAGACGGGCATACGCCAAACAGTGTGCTATGAGGGAAATTTTGCCCAGGCAGCGGCGCTACGGCCTACTCTTATATCGAATTCCAACTGCCAAGGGATCTTTTACGTGTACTCCAATTTGTACACGGGACCTAGGTATTTCGGCCCATCCAAATGACTAGACAGCTGTCCTTGTCAAGCCCTCCTTCTGCATCACTGACAAGGGGAAATCACGTCAAACATCTGTTCGACAAATGTAACTGCTTAGCTCTGCTAATAGTCTTAGTAGAAAATGTTAATCATTGAATTCAGTCAAGACATTTACCCAAGTTCATCTACACCAAGTTTGAACATTATAACTCAATTAGAAGGAGAGGTATTGTGTAATAAATGTGTTACAGCATCGACCAATTTTAGCTTTTCAAAGTCTCCGCCCAATCAACTCAGATTAGTCACCAAATTTCATGTGCTAATTTTCAGAAAACAAGAAACTTACTCAGGTGAGTGGTCTAAATCTTCGATCGATTCTTCTGTGTTTAGAAAGTCAAATGCTTCGAGAGCACTTTCTATGGATACACTGATACTGGAAGATCTAGAACTACATCGGGATCGCTTCTAATAATATATAAAACAATTTAAACCATTAAAAAAAAAAAAACACCTGAATGTAACGGTTTTATCAGAATAAATATCAGGCACAATTCGACTACCAATGGGATATTTTAAACTTTGTGACAGACATTTCGTCGGAAGGTATACAGGGTTTAACATACTACTGTTGTGCTCCGCCTGGGCTAATGAAGACAGTGTGCTATAAGGAAAATTTTGCCTGGACTGCAGCGCTTAGGCCTACTCTTGTATAAATTCCAAATGTGCACGACAATGCATGAATTTGTGCCTATTTCCATGCTTGATAAAAACTGTAATTCTTGAGCTATTGAGCACAATAAAAACATCACATAATTTAAATGAAGAACAATGAACAATTACTGTTTTGTACACATATAGCACAATGTTTCAACATGTGGTCATTTTCGTTACACATTACAGGGAGGAGAGAGAAATTGGGTTTTATGTCCACTCGATAAAAACTAGGTCAATTCGGGACTAACATGGTTTAATTTTTTATTTCAAATAATTCGCATGCGCATAAGGGTCTTTAGCAAGTGGAGGAAACGTACAACCTCAGATTACTGGAGATCACAACTATTGCTGATTTGTATATTGAATAATACCGAAAAATCCTGCAGAATTTCACTATCAACACTGGGATCAACCTTGAAATCTCCTGGTGAGTGAGTCAACATCTTACTCACTGAGCCACCTTAGTTGATCAGAAACAAAAATGACAAGATTAATTAATTGCTTACTCTCAGAAACTGTTCTAAAGATACAACCACTTCTTCCAAGTATTGTAACTCTGGATATTGTCCGAGAAAATCTTCCATAGAAGTTGTTAAATTAACTAAAGCTTCTTCCACATGCGTCGGTTCATCACGCGTCACTAAAGTCTGGGAGAAAACACCCGGGAAACGTGTCTGTGGAACTATAGGGGGAGACAACGCTCCACTACCTAGCACAGTCTGTGAAATAAGCGAACTATGGGATTCATCGGAACTTTGATAAACTGTGTTTTCTTTCAGTCGTAATAACGGAGAGTGATACGAGGGTGAATCGTAACCTCCGCGAACTACAGGAAGTGATGTTGATGACCCGAACACAGAAAAGTCTTCTTTTGATCTCATCATATGTATCGGACTTGAATATCGTCTCTCGTGGCCTAAATCAGAATAACTATTTGACTGAAAAACACAAAAAAAATAAATATTAGATTTAGATTCATTAAAGAAATATTTCAAAATTCAAAATACACAGGATTTATTTCCTTATTCTGGGGTCCTATTTGTGAAAACTTAAACAGAATATCATAGCACAAACTTTAGCTCTTAGCCAATGAAAAGACTGCATTCTAGATTTAAACTTTACATAAATAAGGCCACTGGTCATTCCATACAGAGCATGGCATCTTGAATTTGACTTAATTTGAAGGTGTAGGAAACATAAATTTTTAAAAGTTCTTGTCAGCCCAGCATGCGTGCCCCTGACAAGTGCCCTTATGTCTGACAACCCCCTCCCCTGGTACTTACATACTGTCCATTTAATGCTACAACAGATACTGGGCGTCGACGAGGTGTTGTAGCTGATCGGGTTGGTGCCTCAAAAAATGTGATGCTTTCATCCATTCCTTCCAAAGGACTGAAATAAAATTTAACATTGAAATGAAATGTAACAGGACAACAACAATAAAGCTATGGAATGGAGTACAACAGTTATTTCGAGACTAACATAGTTGTTGGCCACTTCCATTATATGAAATGAAATGGGGTGTAACATCCTACTATTTTGCACACAATGGGCGAATGACATTTTGTATGGACGGCGCTGATACAGCCTACTCCTATATCGAATTCCAACTGTCAAGCTTTCTTTTACATGTACACCAATGTGAATACAGGACCTCAGTTTTTGATCCCATCCGAAGGACTATAAATAATAAAAAGATAAGTGGACTTACTTCCAGGTTATAACAATGCTGAGTTTAAGAGAACCGTTAAAGTTGATACTAATCGTCATTAACTGGGGATTAGCCGAGAATAAATCCTTCACCTCACAGTTCTTCTGGCCTAATAAAACACTTTTAAAACTACGTGATTCTAGGGCCTACAGAAAGAAAATTTTATATGAATAAATGTGTGATCATCATGATAGGATGTATAATAAGAAATCTGAATAACAGAAAGAGAGAGAGAGAGAAATGGGGTTTAACGTCCACTCGACACAAAGTAGGTCATTTCGGGACTAACATATGTTTTATTTTATTCGCTTGCGCGTAGGGGTCTTTAGCAGTGGGTGGAAACCGGAGGACCCAGAGAAAACCCACGAGGTTGGACAGCCACGTACAACCAGGGATTTGAAACCACGCCAGTTGACTCAATGACAGGCTTTATGATGGAGCGCTTGCACGCTAACCATTCAGCCATACAAACCCCTTCTTTTCTGAAGCTACTAGAGGGATGAAGTCTGGTATGGGCCATACAATGTGCTTTGAGGGAAATAGAATTCCAACTGTTAATAATAATACACAGAGTTGGGTAACTCTGTATTAGACTAGTTTAGTAATAAAATCTTACTTTAATGCTGAGTACATCACCAACTAATGCTTTAAAGGTAAATTCAGGTGTGTCCCATTTCTGGGTATTATTCTTCTCAATACGTCCTTTTGTCTTCCATTTCTGGGGTCCATGACGTATTGTCACTTCAAATACATCTCCAGGACATAATCTTGCAAAACCAGCCATACCTAAATTTAAACAAAACAATTTCAGTATAAATATATTCCAAAAAAATATAATAATCATTAAGATTTAAAAATGCAGATATGCGTTTAGTTCAAGAGGCTCCAAAAATAGGTTCCGAACCCAAATCCATTTTCATGGCAATTGGTATCCTTGGTGTATGCCAAAAACCGAAAAGTTAAAAATTTTCATCAAGCCCTTTTTTAAGTACTGACCTCAAATTGCGATTAAATATTTACTGTTGTTATAGAAAGGGCTTGATGTAAATTTTTATATTTTGTTGGAAGATAAATTGCCAAGTCTCTCATAAAAAAGAAATCGAGTGGGGAACTTTTTTTTAACCTATAGGAACTTCAACACATAATATGGGAAGAGGTAACCATGCCAGAAAATCCTGACAAACTCTATAAGTCAACAAAGGAATCAAACACAGGGCCTCCAGGTTAATGAGCTAATGTCTTACTGAGTCAGCCAACCAATGACAACGCTGCACCTTTGGGTTAGTGAGCTAATGTCTTACTCACTGGGTCAGTCAACCAAGTTTTAATGAATCTATGACATGCAACAATGAAGACTGTGAAACTTGAGAATAGATAAATTATTTACCTTTTAATTTACAATGGAATGTGCCTAACATATTCTCTAGCTGAGCTTCAATAGCACATAATGTCTGAAAATAATAAACAAAAGAATATTTACACTTTTAAAGCCCCAATACCACTCATGTTGTAACTGAATAATGTTCAAATCTTTATTCTGGTCAACAATTTGTACTATTTTACAATATTTCAATTAAAAAATTATACAAATTTTAAAATTTTAAAAATTGGAAAAATTCAACTACATGCCGTAACAAGGTTTGAAAAGCCTTACGTAAGCACTTTCAAATGCAACTTGGATTTAAACATATTTTCGAACCCTCTGGACAAGTCAGATAGGTTGTAATGGATAATTTACACAACAGGTAGGACACTAGCTTAAACATCTTATAGTTAGAATAAGGCTAATTTTTTTTTCTGGACCTGTCAAGCCAGCAAGAGTGTTATTATTGTCCCTTTAAAAGAAAATGGTTATCAACACATTGATTTGAAAAGTGCAATTTTTCAACAAATAGCAATCACGAACATTGTCCATGATCTTTTATTTGGTCTGTTGTCCCCTTAGTACATTCTGATTGTCAAATGAGGGATTTAGCACCTGCTTAAATTTTTGGGGGTTAACGTCCTACTGTTCTGCTCAGACTTCGGTAATGAAGATGGGCATACACCTTACAGTGTGCTATGACTTAAATTTTGCCCAGACAACAGGCATATTGAATTCCAAGGGATCTTTTACATGCACACAAATAAAAATCAAAGTTACCTGTGAGCATTCTTTATAGCCATATTTAACATTAGTTATAGAATCTTTACGGTGTCCTGGTGATGTTGTGAAAGCCCTTGCCATCGTACGAGCACCTGAAGTCAGGAAACAAAATCATTTATATTTACATTTATTCTTGAGAACTATCATAGGGTTTAACAATGTATACATTAATGCATTAACCAGGAAAATTAAGACACGCATACGCCATACAGTATGTTATAAGGGAAATTTTGCTCCGGACAGCAGTGCTCCAACTTATTTTTATTGCAAACTACAATATTGTGAAACCATAATCTCTGAAAGGAATATCAGTTCAATTTTGTTAAGTATTCATAAAGACATGATAAAAATTGTCAATATTCTGCAATTCTGCATCCACTACAGTTGATATATAGTCAAAACAAGCCAGTTGACATATTGGATATAGTCAAAACAAGCCAGTTGACATATAGGATATAGTCAAAACAACCCGGTTGATAGGATATAGTCAACGCAAGTCTGTCGAAATATATATAGAGAGAGGAAAATTGGGTTTAACGTCCACTCGACACAAACTAGGTCATTTTGGGACTAACGTAGCAGTGGGAGGAAACCAGAGTGCCCGGAGGAAACCAACGAGGTTGAAAAGGCGCCCCTCTCTCCATGCCACATATGCTAACACCAGGGCTCGAAACCACAGCCGCAAGCCAGAGGAGGCCGGCCAGCTAGAGGTCGAAGCGCGGCAATCTAGACCACTAGGCCATCCCAACACAAGCCAGGTGATATAATAAAGTCAAAACAAGCCAGTGCTATATAGGACAACTTTCACTGATATCTATTGATGGGCTTCATTTTAATCTGATTGAAAGCATATCGAAAGACAATGTACCGTTGTTATTTTTATTTTTTGTTTTTAAATAATATTAAATAGTCAATTTGACAACAATTTTAGCATGGATTAACCCAGGAAATTTGTTATATTTTTCCAATGACGATCAGTAAGACAGTAATGAAGGAAGCGTATATCAATGTCTCACCATGTTTTTCAAAAGAGGCCGGACCAATTAATTATTTGTTGTAAATCTATACATGTTTGTCTTTCGAGTGTAAATAAGTTTTCACAAGCTTTTTATTTGATTTGGAGAAGAAGCAAAGAAGCTAACATTTAATTCATTCTTTGAGTCCAATTAACTTGTGATGGTTGACGATATGTAGGTCACCAGGCCAACAAGGGTTTCGTGTCAATATTTAACTTCAGGTTGATAAACAAATTACACCGAGATAAAAAAAAAATCTCATGAGTCTTTTAATTCGTATTGTAGATTTATTTATCTAAAGATGTATTAGGTAAGATTTAGATAAAGAGCTGGGTATTCTTGTTATAATAGTTTACAAATAGATAATGAAAAATGAATATATTGAAATTTTCAGTTAAAGGACCTAAGTCCGTAACTCAAAATCCTCCAAAATCTTCGACATCGAAAACACGAATTATTGGTCAATTCAAATCAACATTGATGTTGTGATCTTACCTGGAAACGGTAGGCCTCTGATATCCAATATTTAAAACAAAATAAACAGTTTATCATTGGTACACGAATCGTGTACCATAGAGCGTTTCGGCGTCACTTGTAACAAGTGACTAGAAAGAACGAGGCTAGACTCATTCCACAACTCCTGTCAAACGATGAGACTTTTATCTGGTGGGCATGCCCAGTAGACTAGAATAACCAGACACTACAAATACTTAATACGGTTGAGACCCATGCTTGACATAACGGATTTGAAATTAGAGTCAAAACGGAAACAATTTAATGTAAACCAGTGTATATACAATCAGATTATATTATTATATGCGTTGCGACCCATTAGGGTCAATTTCCAGGTCCCAAGTATTAGCGATTTAGCTCCTTTAAATTATGTAAGATTTCGATAAAGAGCTGACCATTCTTGCTAAAATAGTTTTAAAGTAGATAATGAAAAATGAATATATTGAAATTTCAGTCAAATTATGTCAGATTTAGATAAAGAGCTGACCATTCTTGCTATAATAGTTTGAAAATAGATAATGAAAAATGAAAATATTGAAATTCTAATCTACTTAAAATTTTAGAAATCGGATGGCTCAGAGAGTTGATTATAGGTTTGTCATGTTAATAAACGTTTAAATTATAATTAATGTTTGAAGCCAGAAAAAAGACATGGACGAGACAAACTTAATTCTTGCAAAATGCATCTTAGTTTAATCAGGAAGTCAATACTAAAACCTAGTCAACCTTGCCAATAGGCTATTTTTTTTCAAATATGTATTGACAAAAAGAATGTTGGAAACTACTGATTAAAGTCATCAAGACTGAAACAAGGCATTTTTATTCACAAATGTTGGGGAAGGGAGAATTTCCAAGGCACCTACCTTCTCGTAGTTGTTGATGAACCAAATAACAATCATATAACTCATCAATCTGTTAATAAAAGAAAGAAGTAGATTTCAATTAAATAAACAGTAGCCTATATATTGTGTAGAAATCAATCTGGTATCTCCAGTTCCTATCCCCATTTGTCCGCTACTAACACTAACAATGTGCACCATGTCAACTGCTATTTCTGTGACGATTCTATTCTGCTGTGGTGGAGGGGGGTGGGGGTACAAAAAGTGTTCTAAGCTTGTTTTTTTTTTATGACATTCATTTGTTCGAATCAATGCTCAGTCAATCTTCATTCAATTAGGTATCTATTGTATATTAATCTTTCTTCTATTAGTGTTTAATGTCCTCTTCTATCAAGGGAGATATCACAGACAAATTGTCTTATTTCTTTTATCTTAGCGCACATGCAGGGGTCTTTATTGTGATTGAGATGGTACTCCTGTCTCCAAGCCACATAGGCTCACACGAGGGATCCAAAACATGAATACAAGGCATCTAGTGCGGCAGTCTAGACCATCCCAACCTCCCTATATTAATCTATACAGTATTATCATTTTAACAAAAGTGGTATTGAATACTCGAGAAAGACCCGGAGGAAACCGAAGGACCTGGAGAAAACCAACGAGGTTGGAAAGGTGACTCTTGAAGACTTGAGAAAAGATGTAATAGTTGTGATATGATTGCGTCTGGGGTGATTCCTGTCAGCTACGATCTTCTAGTAATCAATCTCTCATCTGCCAAAGAAATTTATTCCATTTCTTTCAAATCATCTTCTTACCTTAGCTAAATGGAATTCTAATTTCTTTAAATATCGTTCCGCAGATTTAATTTGCTGAAATATAAGCAAAGAGAGGAATTAGATTAGATTAAAATTAATCTGAGTTAAATTACAATTCAAAATAATCATGATATACAAAGAAAGGAGGAAATGATTTCTCGAAGAGAACAAACTCAAATTAACCAACCCATTTGATTAAAACACAAATCCTATTTCGTTTCATTTATTATAATTCAAAATTTTGTTTTACTTGTCTTCACTACAATAGGCTCTGGAAGAGTTGTTATATTATGGGCATTTTGGAGGCGAAAGTATAAAAAAAGCAATGAAAAAATATAGATCTGTATTATAATTAGATTGATTAACCAACTGAACAACCAAATTGATCAATACCGTTAAAACCATCTGAGATCAACTGAAACTTGAGGTAAAATGAATGAAGTAAAATGAAATAAAGTATTTGGTCCTACTTGCCTATACCAACCAGGCAGGCTAATAAAGACGGGCTTACTCTTTCAATTGAGTTAAGACGGAAATTTCAAATTCCTATTGGCAAAAGTGGAAACTTTTCTGACCAAAAACAGGATTGAACCTACAACATCCTGGTTAATTGAGCCATAAAGGTTTTCATCCTTCAAAGTCTGTCAATCGATGCATAATTGCCCAAAGGACAAGTGTCTGATACATGAATTGGAGGAGAAGATAAGGAACAAGAAGATAACTAAGTTCAAAAATATGACTCGTCGAGAAATTAGAATAAATTATTTTTTGGGGATGTTTTTTTACACAAATTTACTTGCATTAGTACAAATTAACATGCATTTTAGTTAAAACATCAATAAAGGTTGCAAGATAATAAAAAAAAAATCTTTAAAAAATTTCAAACATTCACCTAATTATAATCTTTTTTTAAAATTAATCTAAAACAAACATCAAAGGCAATCAACTAAAGTCGATAAGAGAAAAATGGGGTTTAATGTCCTCTCGACTCAAACTACATAGATTTGGGACTAACATACAGTTCAATTTCATTACAATAACTCGCTTGTACGAAGGGGTTTCGTCATATACAAGTGGGAAAATGAAACCACGCTACTTGAGAATAGGAATACAATAAGGTTTAATGTTTCATCAACACAATACTTTACTTTGGCATTTTAACACATGCAACTATTGGTACTATTTTACTCTCAGCCAGACTGGCATTTAGTTCATGCAAGCGTTTGATTATATTAATTTAGAACAAATTTCTTTGGAATAAAACCCAAGGGTTATAAATGTCCAGTTAACGGAAATGAAATGAAATGAAATGAAATGAAATGAAATGAAATGAAATGAAATGAAATGAAATGAGGTTTAACATCGTACTGTTCTGCTCAGAACGGGGCTAATAAAGACAGGCAATTGCCATTTAGTGTGCTATGAGGGAAATTTGGCTTTTACATCGAATTCAAACTCTTGAGGGATCTTTTACGTGCACCCCAATGTGTACATGGGACCTCTTTTTTCATCCCATCCAAATGACTAAACAACTGTCCTTGCCAGGCCCTCCATCCTGCATCACTAAAAAGGGGGAACAGGAGAAACCATACCAGAAAATTTTGATAAATCTTCCTCAGCCTTTGCACCCGACCATCAGACTAGCCAACTAGCGTCTTGTTCACGAAGCCACTGTGACCCCCAAATAATAACGAAATAAACTACAATATTTCAATGTAGCCGTAAAAAAACCCAGAAAAAATACAATTGTTAGAGTCTCATTGCAAATTTCATGCAAACTAAATATTTATAAAGCTTAAACTATATAAAGTACAAAACATAATAGTCCTCTGCTTTCTACAAAAGGCAGGTGGACAAAACAAAATTCTTCTCCTTCATAACCTTGTTTCCATGCAAACCAAACATTTAACATAGGCTAAACTCCAAACGATTTCATTGATCACAATTCACAACAAAAGGTAGGAGATATAAAAATATCAACCATTGCATGAATTCTGTAATCTACATGGATTGTTCAGTCAGGAAATGTGATAGTCTAAATTATCATTTTGTAATGGAAAGGATCTTTTCATGACAAATCATTAACTTAATCTTTATGCCAAGTTTAAATCAATCATTGGAGTTATCGTTAAGCCAATCATTAAAATTTGGCCAATCGTTAGGCCGAATGATGGATGCCACCAACCTAACTGAACAAAACCATTAAACATATTGAGCAAAACAAAAGCACAGATTATCACAATTAATATCAAAATAACATGGAGTGTTAATTGACACTTCTTAAAATAACAAAGCTACTTTGATAGAAGTGAAGAAATAAACTCGGTTGATTTTGTATATTAATAGCAACCTTTTAGCACTAGGAAAATACTGACTACTCAGGCTTCCCTTAAATAAATCGGAGTAAACAAATTACTTTTATAAACATGTATCTTGGTGTTTTATCGGTGTGTCCTCACTGTGCCCACTTTTGATTAATCCAATTAAGGTCTAATTAGGATTAGTGTATTAAGCGGATTAGGATTAGGTGTTATAGGTAATTAGATGAAAAAAAACCCCAAATATTTTATGTAATTTTTCGATGTTTTATATACATTTAATAAAAATATAACATACATGGATATATCATACATCACATTAGCACTTTATAATTTAATGAAAATATAATCTTATTGGTCAAAATATAACATACATGGATATATCATACATCACATTAGCACTTTATAATTTAATGAAAATATAACAATTTTCGATGTTTTATATATAAAATATGAAATAAAAGTATAACATACATGGCTATATCATACTTCACACAAAAACAAGATAAACAATGAAAATTTACAATGTAGTTAAACGGGCTACGCCATCGGCATACTCGAAAACAGTCTTAATACCGTTCTGAAGATCTGTTTTCAGAGTTTGGAGTCGGGTTTCTAGTTGCCTGTACTTTCTTCTCTTAGGCCGTAATTGTCCGTTGGCACCTAACTGGAGAATGGTTACTTCGGAGTAAGCTTGTTCATTCTTTAAAAAAGCCACCAACTTAAAAATATTTGGGTGAGGGGTGGCAATAATGGATGTTATCTTGGAATGCCATCCTTCAACATGGTTCATTGTGCGTGGACCTTCAGTGTGGAAATGGTTCCACATCATTCTGCCATGCTACCCCTCCACCCAGAACTCAGTTACGTAATCTGCAATTTGCAACACTCTGGCATCTTGGAGTGGTGCATCATCAAGGGCACACAGCCATACATCTTCAACCTGCTGTAATGGAATTAATGGTGATACTGCTGCTTGCTTGACGATTTTATTGATTTCTGGCACCCGAGAAAAATATGGTTGTAGTCCATATTTCTGCGCATTACGCCAAATACACTGACCAAAGTGAAAAAAACAACCTTTTTTTCTGACCTCGGCAACACAGTTCTCACCAATTATAAGACTGAATATTTAGTCACTTTCAATATTTGTTTTTTTCCTTCTAATTACCTATAACACCTAATCCTAATCCGCATAATACACTAATCCTAATTAGACCTTAATTGGATTAATCAAAAGTGGGCACAGTGAGATGTAACCGTTTTATCAGTGGGAGGAAACCGAGGGACCCGGAGAAAACTCATGAGGTTGGATAGGCGACCATTCTCCTTGTCATAACAAGCACCCCTTGTCACATAGAAGTTGGGAATCAAAACCAGTCCACTCGATTTAATGACAGACCCTAAGGTATAAAAGCTTCACGGTAAAACCATTCAGACTCCAACCCCCTAGGAATTTGAATGACTCCGCTGATTTAAAGTGCTGTAGGGAAGAGTAGTTTATGGCAATCCCAGTGCTAAAAGGTCAATAATGCAAAAAAAAAAACCACCTAAAAAAATAAGATAAATAATAAAAGTTAGTAGAATGGAGAACAAAACAACATGATTCCAGTCTAAATATATACGATATACCTTCTCTATTTCATGTAGTTTCCCCTAGCAACAAATAAATATAATATATTAATGACTATACCACCAACCAAACCAGTTGTCTGACTAGTTGAACCAGAACAATCAACAGGTTTAAAGGTCTAATAACACTCTTGTTGTAACTGAATTAGATTCCCCAATAATTATTCTGGTCAACAAATTGTACTATTTTACAATATTCCAATTAATTGAAGATACAAATATGTCATCTTAACACACCGAATTTAAAAAAATAGAAAAATTTAACTACATGGTTTGAAAAGCTTTTTGTACCCTTTTCAAATGTAATTTTAGATTTTAAGATATTTTCGAACCCTCTGGCTGGACAAGTTAAAAAGGATAATTTACACAACAGGTAGGACATTTAAACATCTAGTAGTTAGAATAAGGCTATATAGAATTAAAAATATTTTTGAACCCTGTGGACGAGTAAAATAGGATGTAATGGATAATTTACACAACAGGTTGGACCACTTAAACATCTAGTAGTTAGAATAAGGCTATTTTTTCCTGGACCTGTCAAGCCAGCAAGAGTGTTATTGTCCCTTTAAACTGATACTAATAATAAAGGGTTGTAAGGTCATACAAAAGAAAATATTCTGGTTCTCAGACAGTCCTTTAAAAAAAATCTGATGTAGGAGGGAGGTTTTTATTTTAGCGTTTTTATTTTGTCAAAAGATCGCTACTGAGCTAATTGAATTCTCACAGCAATACCTTAATCTCATCATGTTGTTTATATAAAGGTCATTTCAGGACTAACACATGGTTCAATTTTATTTCAATAATTAGTTTGCTCATAGGGGTCTTCAGCAGTGGAGGAAACCGGAGGACCCAGAGAAAACCCACGAGATTACCAGGTAGAACCTGGGAATCAAACCCTTGTCAGCTGACTCAATGGCAGAGCTTATGATACAGTGCGCACCCAGGCAGTGGCACTTTGGCCTACTCTTTATCGAATAACCACTGCTAAGGGATTTTTTACGTGTGTGCCAATGTAAACACAGGACCTTGGTTTCTCATTCCATCCAATAGACTAGACAGATGTTCTTGGCATCCTGTAGCCGAGGGAAAATTTTATGAGAGATTGTTTTTATTTCTCTGAGAACCATAATAATTTTTTTGTATGGCTGAATACTACTAAGCTTTTTGTTTATATTTTCTTATTTTGGAACAAACAGAACATGAGATAATTTTTTTTTTTCAGATTTGTAAAATTAATTCCAGCAATCCTATCACAAATATTTTCAAGTAAAGAATAAAAGTTCTTACCTGTGAAGCTGTGGAATCGTTTGTCTGTAAATGTAGCATATCTTCTTTTGTTGCATAAATAAATTCTCTGAAAATAAAAAAGATATATATCACTAAATATAAGTGGCCTAGCAGTGAAACATATGACCCACAGTTGTCTGAAAAGTTTATAAAAGGTTGATGCATTTCTATTTGTTTGTAGGTACAAGATGTTACACTCTGATGAAGGGCAACATCTCATTTTGTGAGAGAGAGAGAAATGGGGTTCAACGTCCACTCAACACAACTAGGTCATTTAGGGACTAACACATGGTTTAACTTTATTTCAATAAATCGCTTGCGCGTAGGGGTCTTTAGCAGTTGGAGGAAACCGGAGTGCCGGAGGAAACCCACGAGGTTGAGAAGGGGCCCTATCTCCATACCACATACACTGACACTAGGGCTCGAAACCAGACGCAAGCCAGAGGTGGTCGGCCACCTAGAGGTCCAAGCGCGGCACTCTAGACCACTATGTCATCCCTACCTCCAACTCATGATGTAATTATCAGAAATACAAATTTGAAAATTTCTTTCCTGCACTAACAGAAAAAAATGACAATTTTCACAGTTTTGGGTGAAGATCATTGTGGTGCACACTTTTTTTACCATATTGTTTACAAAGAATGCTGTATATTTCCATATTTTCAATTCATTGAATACAGATTTAAATAAACTAAAAAAAATTCTGATTAATTTAACTTTGCATGGACAAAGCAAAACCTCAAATGACTTAAATGCAAGTAAAAAGATTGATACATATGAATTGGTTAACAATGTAAAGATTCAAGTAAATTGTTCAGCCAAAATTAAATTCAAGCTGTAATTAGCAATGAATGGGGCAAAATATTCCACTTTTCTTCACCTATAGGGCTAATGAAGACTATCATAAAATAAAGAGTTCTTTTTGTGCCCACGAACGTTTAGTCTACAGGACCTCTGGGTTTTTTTTCATACCATGCAAGAGAGAGAGAGAGAGAGAGAGAGAGAGAGAGAGAGAGATAGGAGTTAATGTCCACTAACAAATGGCTCAATTGTATTTAAAAAAATTTGTAGGCACGAAGGGGTCTTTAGCTGTGGGAGGAAACCGGAGAAAACACATGAGGTTGGACAGGTGACCTTACTCTTGTCACATATACCATGAATGAATATCCCAAAGAATTTTCTTGGTCAAAACATTAAGCAGACGCAAGACCTCTGTCTGGTTAGCAAACCAGCACCTGAGACACTGCTGAAGCTCCATCCACAAAGCATCATTTGTAAATTTTGAAGCCTGGAATGGAGGAACCTGTCTCAGGCATTTACAGGCATAACCTCTTTGGTGCCTGTTATTTTCCCTGTCACAGATTTGTCTATTCTTGATATTACTAATACATGTTAGGAACAAAGTTCAAAATGTCAGGTACTAGTTTAGTAGTGTGCGACATTTTATCAATTGAACTCGTTATCTCTAGGTCTGTAATTTATACAATAATCCATTCAATGGACCATCTTAAAAGAATTTCATTCTATTTATCCCAAGTATCGTACATGAAAGACAATATGTCCTATTGACCTTTAAGGGTTGGAATCAGCTGAGTGATACTATTGACAATGTCATGTATTCGATCTTTTCGGCGAGTTAACGAAGCGATTAAACATCACGTCTGTGATGCAATCTTAAACAAACGACGAGAAAAACTTCGCAAAACATCACGGAATTACCAGAAAATCTTAAACACTTACTAAAACTGTGTCTGATTCAATATTTGCTCACCATTACGAAGGGCATTTTTTACATTTTTTTTCCTCCCTAAAATTGAAACAATTCTAACTGTTGTAGTTATTTTACCAGAAGAAATATGGTGAATTTGTTTTAAAGGCTAAAACAGTTGTTGTTTCAGATTCTTGTAAAGTCTTCACAAACACGGTTAAAAAAAAACTTGTTATACAATTTTGACAGTTCAGCATCCATTGTTGTCTCCAGTGGGAGTCATGATGGATCAGTGAGTAAGAAATTGTTTCACTAACAGTGTGCTACGAGGGAACTTTTTCATGGACAGCAGCGTACGGCCTACTCTTATATCAAAATCCAACTGTCAAGAGAACTTTTACGTGCCCGCCAATGAGTACGCAGGACCTTGGTTTTCCATACCATTCTAATGACTAGACAGCTCTCCTTGTCAGGCCCTCCATGCTGCATCACTGATGAAACCACGCCAGGAATTCCAATGAACAAATTTGGATAGTCAATGAGTACATGTACCATGAAAATGATGGCAGATTTCAGAAAACTCTGTAGTATTCAGAAGCCGGAAGAAACATAACAGAGTCCACTGTACTAAGTTATATAGGATTAAAGTCCCTGTTGTTAATCCCTTGTAAGCTACAATATTGTTGAATCTTTAAAAATAGTTTAGAAATGATTCAATTCCACTCATTTACAAAATAATATAGTGTATTTGTTTGTGAAATAATCAATTTGAGTACATATTAGCATGGATAAAGCAGAAAAGAATGATCAAAAAATGTCTCATCTGGTGCTTACTTATGTACACAACATTTCAAATTAACAAAATAAATTTATCTTAATATTTATCTCATTTCGAGACTAACATATGGTTCAATTTTATTTCATTAATTTGCTTGCGCGTTTAGCAGTGAGAGGAAACTAAAGGACTTGAAAAAATCCCTAAGAGTTTGGCTCTTACTCTTTGTTAGGTACAAGAAACAGCCCATACGACAATTTGACCTTCTGCCCCCTCCGCCCTTTATTGATTTGGTCAAAAGACAAGGTTTCAATGCCCTTGGGGGAAAAAACCATTGATCTGACCTACACGGCAGTTAAAATATTTGTGTTCAATAACGACTGATAGTGGACAGCTTATTGACGGCAATAGCTAACTAGTTATTTGTTTGTCGCACGGCTGAGAAAAAGGGGATTTAAGTGTGGAGATTTAAGATGTATTTGTTTTATTTAACATACCGGACTGTCGTGAGATTAACATAAAATACGAACATCCTAACTATTAGTTGTTCCATGGCCAAATTCTCTACTTGTAACCAAGAAGACGGAAAGAATGGTTTAAAAGTCAGGATGTAAATACAACCAGTGTTGGATCGCCACACTCTTTTTTTTATTTTCTATCGTTTCGTCTTAAAGTTGGAGATCGCCAATTACATTTCTCTGACAAATACCTAACTTTTCCTGACTTGATCCACGTTATGTAAGAGCTAAATCTACCTATTGCAGGTCTTTCTTTAGGACAGAAATATTATCTAAACTATTAATTAGACATTAATTAACTTATCCAGACCATAATCAACTCTAAATCACTTTCATTCATGATTTAATTAATAAGGAAATGGGTAATTAAGACTGTGTTTTTTACCGTACCGATTTTAGTAATGATGATCAAGGCTAGGCCGCAATTCAACCGCTCAATTCTCGGTTCAGAGTTTATCACTTTGATACATTATCTAGTTTTTTAAGTATTATAGTAAGAACTGTCAGCTCTTAATCTAATCTCCCATAATGTATCTTTAGCATTTAATTAAGAAAACAAAATAGCTTGGATATAATCAGATTTTAAAAGTTTTTGGGGACTGTAGATGACTATATCCTACATATCGTCTGTAGTGAATGTCAATTGTTGACTAATATACATGTACTGTAATTTCAGGCTTAACATATGGTTTCAATTTTATTTCAATAATTCAACTGTGTGTAGGGGTCTTTAATCCAGATGAGAAAAAACATGAGGTTGGACAGGTGATGCTAATCCTTATCCTGTTCAAACTGGGAATCAAAACTACGTCACTTGACTCAATGACTTTATCGTTTTAAGTGAGAGGGATATTCGGTCTCCCGTCCGATCAGACAGGTTTCCCCCGAGTTCTTCGGTTTCTTCCTGCAGTAATGATCGAAATCATTCGCACGATCTGTGCCAAGGGCAAAATTGGAAAAAGGCCTCTGTCCTAATTTGCTACCCTTGTAAAATGACGAGATTATTATTATTATTATTATTATTATTACAGACTGGGATTTCACTACACCATCCAACCCCCCTAGTTTGTAACAGACCAACAATTTCTCAAATGTTATTCTATATTTTTCAGCTGAGACTCTAGCTCTAGTATTATTTCAGAAAAGTATCTGCCTCAGCAGCACAATAGATTAAAATAATGACTAATAGCCTACTTACCCAAGTCCCTTCTTGACACTCTCAAATATAAGAAGGGCTCGATTAGGTCGTGGTACTTTCGGAACTTTGGGAGATTTACGGAAGCTGATCCCAACATTACGGGATACATGCTGGGGATGGGTGTAGACACGTGGTGTACGTTTTATCGTGTCACCAAGGACTGGCGTCGAAGATGACGAGGACGACTTGCTTGACATTCCGCCAAATGACTGACTTCTGGTTACACCTACAGGACCACGACCACGCCCTTCTTTAAGTGACATGTTATCATGACTGGTATCGTGTTCCAGGATTCGAGTCATCGAGGAGGTCGAATCTGAAAATACAAAAAATATTGTTTTAAGAATAATTGAAAATACAAAAAAAATTGTTTTGAGAATAATTGAAAATACAAAAGACTTGTTTTGAGAATAATTAAAAATACAAATGACTTGTTATGAGAATAATTGAAAATACAAAAGACTTGTTTTGAGAATAATTGAAAATACAAAAGACTTGTTTTGAGAATAATTGAATATACAAAAAAAAAACTGTTTTGAGAATAATTGAAAATCAAAAAAAAAATTGTTTTGAGAATAATGACATTGCCAACTCAGTCCTGGAAATAGGACAGCTGTCACCGACAATTTCCGGACAATTTCAACATTGTCAGCTACAAGCTCTCTTGTACCAGTCATTTTGTCTGACAGATTTGTTATTTTTCAGTGTTTTTATTGATACCTTTTAACACATTACGGACATAAAATTCATACTGTCTGGTACAATAAAAACACTGAAAAATAACAAATCTTTTGGTTGCATTAAAAGAGGGTTATCAGCAACCCTGAAATTATTAGGACTTGAGTTCAGTATGTCAACCCAACCTAAATGATCAGCAAATCATAAAGTATTGAATTGGTTCGATAGATATTAATTTGAAAGATTGATCAATTCTAGAATGCAATCTGAAAACCAGAATTCAGTTGTTTGACAGTATATCAAATCACTATTGATAATTACCTTTTTCCTTATCCTTTTCTTTCGATTTGAATAACGAAGACATAATATTCAATTTTCTGGTGAATTCTATTAAACCCATATTCAATGATATTCAATGAAACTGCTGAATAATCCAGGAAATGAAACTTATTTGATTCAAAAACGACCTATAATTGGCTCCTTTGTCACTTTGAACAGTATTTTATCTTCCCAGAGAAAATGATTGGAAATCAATTAAAGAATATCTAAGGCAGTCTAATAGTGTACCAAATTCCTCATTTATATTAACACTTTTCATGAAATGAGAATATGCTCTAATTAATTTTAACAAAAGCTTTTAATGACAGTCACTGCAATAGGATAATAGAAATTTTACACCATTCAATAAATTATTCAAATCACGGTTTTCATCAAATTCGAAAACAAACAATTCAATTTTTAATTACAGATCTATCTATGTAAGCTGATAGTAGAAATTTTACACCAATTATAAATTGTTCAAATCCGAATTTTTAAATTAATTATTTTGAAACCTTTTTACCAGGAAAACAGGGGATTATATATCACACATAATACAGTCCGCAAAAATCACAATGACTTCAAGATTTTTGAGAATGCTAGTTGAAGTGCTGATCAGTTGTAGTCCATAAAAATACTTCCTGTGTATTTCCAGTTCTAATACCCAGAAATAAGGAATAATTGTAGTTCACAGAATCGTGTTCGGTGTACGTAGTTCCAGTTCAAATACTAAACGCCATTCACTAACAAAGAGTAATTGTAGTTCATAGAATTGTGTCCTGTCAAGTTCCAGTTCTTTTACTAAATGTCATTAAAACAATTCACGACTTCAAAATGATCATAAACTATCATGTTAATCCTCACACACAAGATTTTTAATTGTCACTTAATTCGCGTATCCTCCAACTTTCAACTAATTCTGTTATCTAACTTCATTTAACTATAAAATATCATGTGATCAGGCTGACAGAAACACGATTCAAGTATTAAAACTGTTATAAATTTAACCACCTGAATGTAAAATATTTCATAATAAGATAACATGACTTAATCATATTAAGGATTGCTCACATGTTTTTATGTTTAATTTTATAGATTGCTCACATGTTTTGTGTTTATTATAAATAGAACAGAAGAACACGTTCCTTTTACACTGTATTATATACATGTTTAACTTGATAGTCACAGCTTATTGGCTGCCAAAATACCCTAATTCATTGTGCTTAAATAGAGTAGACATGTGGTGCATATTCATAGCATATTATTCTGATTACAACAGTTTCTGGGGGGTTCGGCCACTTTTAAATCATAAGCCAAAATATAGGGAAGTTAACAAGGGTGTTAGAGGATTGTGTTTTGGGGGTAGTTAGCCACACACCTATATAAGGAGTTCAGCAAGGAATTACAGGGTTGGGTCTTTGAGTTATTTATTGTTATCCACAGATATGTAAAGAATCTAAAAGAGATTTATATTTGTCAGGTAGATTAAAAGTCATTTATATATGTCAGTGTAGGTAGATTAACCTATTATTTACCTGTATTTCCTGATTGTTTTATACAGGTAGACCCACTCCTGTATTATCATCATGTCTTTATAGACATAATGCACCTGAACAGACATTGTCCCACACAAATTATTAGGTACAAATTATTACACAACAAATAAGTTACAAAAAACATGTTTTCTGTGATAATTTGTGCTGAACAAAGTCTGTGATTGGTGCCGAACAAAGTCTGTGATTGGTGCCTTTTGTCCAGGATGAATTGATTTGTCTAATACAGGTACATAGTGGGCCTACCTGTATCATCGCGCCTATGTTGGGGGAGGTGGCTATCGTATTGAGATACTGATTGAATGTTGTTATTTAGGTTTCTATAATAATTGTATATACCTGGAGACCTATGGGTTTAGTTATAAAATATGTAGGCTTAAATGAGGTTAAACAATAGGATGACTCATTGACAATTGGTTACATCAATAATTACTGGATTTCATTCTATCTATTATCAAGTCTAATGAGGTTTTCCCTAAACAACACCTAATAAATGAAATCAAATGAAGTTTAATTAAGTCTTTAACTATTAATTAACTATTCTGCACGAGCTGTAATAATGATGACAGCCATATGACATTGAAGCTATGAGGGATCATTTACATTGGCAGCTCTTTCTTTGATTTCCAACTGTCATGGAATCTTTAGTCCCATCCCAACAACTGGGTTTTTTTTGTTTTAAATGTAGCTTATTTGAGTGGCTTTAATTATCAATTGATCAAAATTATTAAACAATTGACCTGTTTTTTTTATTTCAACAGAACTTTAAGGCAATTAAAATTTCTGAATCAAAGCACATGGGATTTGACTCCTAATCAAGCCATTCAGTTAAATCTGATCTATTAATAGATTATTGTTATTAATCACATCCAGGAAATAATTTACACAGGTAATTACACGTAAACAATGATGCAATCAATGACCTATCAACAACTACGTTATTATATGATAGGTTCTATTAATAGATTATTATGAATCCCACCCAGGATGTCGTTCACAGCCAAACACCAATAAATACAATAGGTAACACACCCAATTGACCAATCACAATACTACCTTTATAATCTATATATAGATTTTTCCCACAGGGGCTGACACAATTTCATTCATAATTCATTCAACATATCATTCAGTGGTGTTATACACATATAGAATAAAATGGTGTTTGATGTTCTTCTTTACTGCACCAGAGTCCACCAACAGGGCTAATGAAGACGGTCAGATGCATGCAGTGTGTCTTGAGGGATAAACGTACGGACGCAATATTCCCTCTCCTCTTCATCAAATTTAAACTATCCAGGGTTCTTTTACATAAATACCAACATTTACTAATTTTAGCCCTTTCCACTTTTCTTGACACAGTGGAATATTGGAAAACACTGAAGAGATCTCTAAACCCTGTTTACCTTTCTCCATGCAACCAAGCTAATGAAATGAGCATATGCCATGCAATATGCTATGAGGGATATTTCCAACTGTCAATGATAGTTTTATGTACATGCCAATGTGTATTCAAATTGTTGGGGAGCCACGGTGGCTAAGTGGGTAAGATGCTGGCTCACTAGCCTGGAGTGGTTCGATCCCTGCATTGGCCGAGAAAATTTATCAGGTTTTCCGACACGATTTCCCTCGTCAGTGGTGCAGGACAGAGGGCCTGCAAGGACAGCTGTCTAGTCATTTAAGAAATTTCAATTTAAAAATTTCACTATCTACAAACTACTATTTAGTGAGAAAACAAAACAAATCTTCATATTGGATTCACTAAATCGACAGTCTCTGCCCAAATATTGAAATACAACAGTCAATATTTTTCTATTAGTTTTCTATATGTCAATCAAAAGTAATGAAATTATTAAAGGGGTCTGATTATCCCGCCACAGAAAATATTTAATAATATCAATGAAATCAGATCAAAAAATGTTCAAAAAGATATAAAATACTGTAAATTGGCAATTAGAATTGGATTTAAATAGTATTCGAATCATGACCTTGAATGCCATTTGTCACTAACAGATAATACTAGAGATCATTTTGACCATTGAAGCGACAACAAAACAAACAGATTTGATTATAATTATATATTGATAGCCTGAGGATATTTATTGTAGGTATTATCTAATCTATATCCACTATAAATACTATCTTAAACAGATATACATCGCTTGAAGAAAACAAATCCTTTTTTTTAATGAATTTACGGTTGGTTAATGATTTTAAAGAGAAATGTTAAATTGAGGCAAATTCCTGTGCATGCTGGTGTTATGCCTTTTAAATGCGATCCACTTCACACAAACTAGGTCATTTCAGGAGTGACATACGGTTCAATTGTATTTCAATAATCAGCTTGCGTGTAGGATTTTTTTAACAGTGGAAAAAAACTGGAGGACATGGAGAAAACCCACGAGGTTGAACAGGCGACCCTACTCCTTGTCACGTACAATTATACAGGTGAATTTAGTCAGTTCAAGTAAATTATTAATAACGATACTATGTAAACATAACTGGCAGGGTTCTAAAAATCTAACTTTTGATATTTACAAGACAGTGACGGTTTCGACTTGGTTAAATTTTGTCAAACCTTGACCTTGCCGAATAAGTGTTCCTTGCTTACGAGACCTTGCATCAGTCTAACCTTTCGACTCTGTAGGTACACTGCAGCTGCATCATGTCTTGAGGTGATGAAATAGCACATGTATTATCATCAATATCAGAACGTGATAATTTGGGTTGTCACAATATACCAGGTTTCTTTTATTTATATACATTTTTAACTAAGTCTGATATGATAAAATGATTCTATCATATATACCGAAAAACTGGTATATCGCTCAACCCTAAAACAAAGCACTGTCAATCCAGGACAACAAAGAAACTATTATCTACTCAAACAAGATAAAAGAATAATATATCTATATAGCTTTAGGATATATAAATATTGCTATCAGTAATTATCTAGAGAAATAATACAGTATGTTACAGTGATAAGTACTATCTTATATTCTCAACTCATAAAGGGGGGACAAACATTTATTTCATTAAATCATTTAATGACAATAATGTTTTAACCATTAATAATACATAGCAACTTCGAAAATAGGTACCGGTACAATTTGAAGAACACATACAATACCCTGATCTAAGGTCTTCGTCCTTCCAAGCTGATAAAAATACACATCTATAGTTTGTTTCATTTTTTTATACTTTCAATGGCCTATACTACAATAAATCTGACAGGTTACACTGGGAGGTCACGTTAGGGGTTGTAAAAGCTGCTTTTGACCCTATGAGGTCAGACATTGATTCATCAATCAGCGTTTAGGCTTCTAGTGGTTTACCCACAGTTACGTACATCGCACTCCAAGAACTCAACTTAACTGAACCTTTGATTGGCAAATTCCTCATTTCAACCAGAAGCTAGTGTAGTAAAGACAAGTATAAGAAATTGAGAACTATAAAAAACGAAACGAAATAGGATCTGTGTTTGAATCAGATTGTCCTCCTTCAACAAATATCATGTTCACATCCTTTTACAATATAATTTGTTTTCCATGATCATATAAACAAATCATATCCTTAATATATTTATAATTCATCCAATTTATCCTAAGTGTTTAATTCCTCATATCAGTTGTAAAATACATGTACTATTGTGTCTTATTTTCCTTGTGATAAAATTAAGAAGGCCAAATAATCAATTTTAAAAAATCCTAAACAAGTGGTTGCTATGCAAGATAAACCCACATTTTGCAAAAGAACAGAAAACAGGCTAAAAAAAACAATTTTTCGTACAATCAGTGACAATAATCATGGAATATGCATAAATATAAAAAGGAACTGTGTGATATAAAAATATATTTGATATAAAGATATATTTTACGTTTCATTAAAATCGGATAGAAATATTGTGACCTCTAGAGTATCCACAAGGTAAAAACGTGATCCAATAAATGCCAATATCGAATGGAACCCAGATCTGTTGGGAATAAACCTATATTTCAAGTTTTGTTATAATTGGATAAAAATGGTGACCTGTAGAGAGCCTACAACCAAATTGTGGATGGACAAACAGAGGCAATGACAATATATGTCCACATGAAAATGTGGGTGTATAAAAATTAGTTCAGCGTGTAGTGATGTTAGCTCACTACATTTATTTTTTAGCGTTTTCCGAGTTTCTGTCCGGATTATCGCCCTTATTGTTAAAATTATTTGACGTTCTAACACCTGACGTCAATTGGCTGACTATCGCCATTGAAGAGACGACCACTCACAAGATCGGTCGCATTTTTTTTTTGTTACGTCTTTTATGTAAATCATTTTAGTGAAGTCTGTACCAAGACAGGCCCGGGACTGTACAGCGCAGTGGACGCCTATGGCTGGCCCCCGGATCCATTCACTTGATTTGATAGTTGTTTAGTTTTTGCAATGTCTATTTTCTGTCTTGTCCGCAGGTTTATCTTGTAGATTTTTTTTATTTTTTTTGGTTTGTTTTGCGTGTAGTGCAGTCCTCCTGCATTTACTATTAGTATGCAAATCTGTGATCAGTAAAATTGCAATGTATAGATTGAGTGGTATATATCGCGGCAGGACTTTAATATCCTATTTTTCTCCATTTTTATAATAAAATTAACTAAGATGGAAATTTGCTATGCATGAAATCTAACTACCAAGATGTCCTTTATATACAGGTCAATGTTGAATTGAACCATTGAGTTTTCAATCCCATTCAAAATGAAATGGGATTTAACACGTTGACTGCCGACTACGGGTATACTCGTAGTCATGGTTATCCGCCTGTGCCGCTACGAGTATACTCGTAGTAAAAATTATTGACTAGGTATAATAATATAAATTCACGGCAATGGTGATGGACCGTAGTTTATGATTCGGCACTGAAAAAGAACATCCGGTGAAAATGATAATTAGTAAGTCCCGCACTACAAGTCGTATGCTGGCATATGAGTTAATACCGGAAATGGTCGGCATGTGTGACGCACACGTCAAACTAGGGTCGGCAGCCAACGTGTTAACTTCCACTATTCTACTTCAACTCTAAGGCTGCCTAGAAAGGAATAGGGTTTCAATGTCTCTTCAACAATACTTGTTCATTTTAAGACTAACATGTATCAAATTTCATTTCAATGGTTATGTGTGCAATGTGAGTTTAGGTAGAGGTGTTTACATCTACGTTTGTTCCAATTACCAAAAATTATTTTGTGTACCTCGGTTGATAACTGATTACTCCTTCCTGATCAGTCCAAATAATGCCATTCCTTACAAGTAAAGCTTGGGCTTGAAAAACCCTAAGTACCACGTCCCTGAGTCTAGAGGGAATCAATTGCACGTCTACTCTTCGAATTACAGATGCTAAAGGATCTTCAAGTACATGTAACGCCAATCTATACTCCATTAAGAACTTAGTTATAAAGACAATAAGTATTCACTGGCCTTTCATCAAAGATTATTTCTTTTTATTTCATGGACCACCACAGCTCTTTATTGCCGATCCTAATTAATTACTCTGTCAGCTTTTAACAAATCAATAAACAGTCTTGTTTTAACCTACAGTTGTTATATCAACTCAAACACAACATACTTCCATCAGGGATGGACAGATAAAGAGTCTAGTGTGTCGACCCGTTTTTCTTTTGAAAATGCGTTTTTTTTTTTACGGAAATTTGTAAGATTGACATACACCAAATTTGTGCAGAAGCTGGGACCATCAAGATATACCCTAGAAACAATATTTATAATTACTTTTTAAAAATATTTCATGAAGTGGGTCGATAAGACAAACAGGGTCAAAGGCATTCTGGTGCCAGTCTATCCCTGGCTTTTTTCCACTTTCTTGTGGAAAGGAAAATTAGTGGATTTTAAAAATCTTGTCAACACAATACTTTACCCATTTGTTTTCGTTATGGTTACGTGTGCATTGCTAGGAGGGGGGGGGGGACACAGTGTTGTTTCCACATACTCATTTATAAAATGTCAACTGTCAGTCTTATTTGAATAATTAGGCAGTTTCTACAGGCCCGGGGACTGTACTGCGCAGTGGACACTTACTACGGCTAGCTCCCTGATCCATTCACCCTGGTGCAGTCCCCCTGAAATTATCATTCTATAGGCCTACTATTGAGCACAATTTGGGCTAATAATGACGACGAGTTTGTGCAATAATGGAAAATTTGCCTGGCAAGCAGAACTTCTGGCTTCATTAAATTTAAACTGTACACAGGAGTTAGTGCACCAGCTAGGGTCATACTCTGTGAGCCACAGTGGATCCTAGATAGAAAATAAAATTATAAAAACCAACCTATATGAACAGACGGCTATTCCATATAAATTATCTCCGCAGTATAATTACACTATAGGTCCTTGTCAAATATACTCTATCAGATCCTTGATGAATTCTCACAGCAGACAATATCAACACAGTGATATCTCCTCCAACAAATATTCCTTCAAATCTTCATTAATTTGTTGGTTTAATTTCTAATAAAACAATTCCTCGCAGTTTTCTTGTTTGTTTCTCTCAACTCGTCAGTAAATATACTTTCAAATCTTCATTAAATATGATATTGTTCTTAATTAAACATTTCCTAACAGTTGCCTTGCATCTCTCTCTATAGCTCAGCAGTAAATAATATGTCTGCTGCTAGAAGCTGTATCAGACACACTATAATATGAACCACCTTCAAGTAAGTGAGCACAACTAGTCTGTCTCACCTGTATATAGCCACAGAGTAGGTAGTTGATTAGTTTATTGTTCTCAGGTATTGATTAGCACACCTGAAGACAGATAACGACCACACCTACCACTCATCCACAATCAACTATATAAATACCTGTATTATCCCATGAACTTTACAAATTAACCTCTCACCTTTGGGAATTAACCTTAGATTTTCCTGTATGAATTAAAGGGGAATTCTGTCTGTTGAATGCCTTTATGGAATGAAATAAGAATAGGATTTTACATCTCGTCAACTCATTATTATATAAGGTTATTCTGAGACTGTCCTTCAATGGGGTGAATTTGCCCGAACAGCCGCTTTTCCACCTACTTGTCATCTAATTTAAATTTTATTACATACAGTTAATAGATTGGAGATCAGTTTACCGTAGCTAGTGCCCGTCTTTTTACGTCTGACCATTAAACTATATTAAAGATGCATTATGTAAAAATTTGATAAAGAGATGATTTGTTCTTGTTATAATAGTTAAAAAACAATAGATTATCAAAAATGAATACATTGAAAATTTCAATCAAATTACTAATTCTGAGTCAGTTATGACTGTTTGAAATTTTGTATCGTAATTTGTATATTATCATAGCATCGTGACTTGACAATCATGATTAACCCTTTATTAACCATTTATCATTCAAATTAAAATGCAATGAAACAGGACGTAACGTCCTACACTGGGCTTATGAAGACAGGCATAGGGCATACAATCAGCTATGAGGGAAATTTTGCCCTGGCAGAGATACAGCCTACTCTTATATCGAATTCCTACTGCCAAGGGATCTTTTACATCCACACCAATGTGTACACAGGACCTTGGTTTTTTGGCACATTCAAATGATTCGACAGCTGTCACTAACAAGGGGGAAACCTACTCCAGAAAATCTGGATTAACTTTCTCAGCCACTGTGATCCCCTCCCCCCATTCATCGTTAAATGTTTTCAATCAAATTAAATGTTGGTATGTGAATAAATGTCTAAATAATAGTTTGTATAACATCTGAAGGCAAAATAAAGACCTGTACTTAGGCAGATTTAGCTCTTACATAATGCATCTCAAATGTCGTAGGTGTATTATCTGCAAGAATAATACTTTATTCTGATAATAAAACACTAAATGTGGATATGCCCACTTAAGTCATAAATATCAGGTACAGTTTCAATGCATATTGTTCTTTTAAAACCCACAGACAATAGGAACAACCAGATTAAATTTATAATCTATGGGATCTTTAAACATCAAAGGTTGACCACCACTTTAATCCACAATTCATGCTTTGTGGTAAACCTCGAAGAACTGCTACATCTATCAGTCCAGCGATGATCCTGAACCCAGAGGAAAGAAACACTGGTTAAAAATATTTCACAATCTACTTTCAGACATGTTTTAACGTTTACATTTCCACCTTGTAACATTTCTCTCTTTCTTAATACAAACTCGTTCTTTTGTTTCACCCTCGTTCTACTAAAAGGGTGGCTCAATGTTGGTTTGTTAACCTGGGGGTCCTGCATTCAATCCCAGTGATGGCTGAGAAAGTTTATCAAGATTTTCAGGGTAGTTTCCCCTCTGTCACTGGTGCAGGAAAGAGGGTTTAGTAGAGGACCATGCATAGTAATTCAACTGGGATGAAAAACTGGTTGTGTTCATATTAGTGTGCACATAAAAAAAAGATTGGCAGTTGAAATTCGAACTAAGAGTAGGCTGTACTGCCACTGTCCGCTGTGTCATGGCACAACTCCCTCATAGCACACTGTATGGTGTAAGCCTCTCTTCATTAACCAAGTCACAGCAGAACAGTAGGACATTAATCCCCATGCCATTCCATTTCTTCTAATTGGACCCCTTTTGTTTTATAAGATTTGGGGGGGGGGGGGGTTGTCTGAGGTGTTTTTAAAGCTGCTGATAGTGATTTGCATATATGATTGCTCTGGTAACAGTAAGTGTAAAAATGTGCACCACAAACAAACAAACAGAAACCCCACATCTTCATTAGCTTAAAACTCCATTTCAAACAGAAAGTAACAAGACATAGCCTGGGACAAGACACACAACACATGAAGGTTGCAACCAACAAAAAAAAATCTACTATTAAATCAGCTGATCAGAGCCCCAGGGGGTGGGGGGCTGGCCATAAATCACCTTGTAAATTAGTCTTTTATTCACTAGTTGTCACCAGGTGTGATAATATCCTACATTGTATTTAAAATCTCAAAACAACAAATAGAAGTGGTCTTAATCCGTCTATTACATATTATTACATGTACCATGTCAGACAATGATAAACATTATTATAACATCTCCTGTTTACACAGTGGACATAGTTTGTTTATCGTGATGTACAATAAATAAATAAATAAACCCTCACACTACAAAAATCAAACAAATATTACCTAGTATTATAAACAGTAAACAAACATTTCTATTGATGTTTTTTGATGTTTTGACAATAGTCGTGGGAGTAGAGATGACATTACAACTTGCTCTATCTTAAATTCCAACTGTCAAGGAATCTTTTTTGGTGAACACCAATGTCCTATTTAAACAATTACACACACATAGATGAAATCAAACCAGGGTTAACATCCTACTTCAACAGGCCTAATCAAGTGTGCAATGAAGGGAATTTTGCCTCAACAGCAAGGCCACATTCAAAGGTTCTTTTACAAAGTGGGAGAGAGAAATATGGGGTTTAACATCCACTCGACACAAACTAGGTCATTTCGGGACTAACATATGGTTTAATCTTATTTCAATAATTCGCTTATGCGTAGGGGTCTTTAGTAGTGGGAGGAAACAGGAGGACCCGGAGAAAACCTGAAGAGGTCGGACAGGCGATCTATTATTTGCCACAAACAATCGTGGATTCGAAACCACGTCGGTTGACTCAATGACAGGCTTTCTGATACAGCGCGCGCACGCCAACCACTGAAAAACCTGCAACTTGATTATCACAGGTAGATAAAGCCTCAGCTGTTAAAGGGTAGATTGTACAGTGATGAAATTCACCATTATTGACAACAATGATGAGAGCAAAAGATTATAAGGAAAAAAAATTCTGCACAAAACATAGAAACATTTGAAGCCATCTTTTGTTTTTCATTCAAAGAATTGTAAATAAATCAAAATAAACAATTCCTATCTTGTGAGAAATCTTGATGTGCAATCAGAGTGCATTGGTGTTTGGATACAAGAGCTGTCTCACACAATGCTGCAGCTGTTCGCAAATTTACTTAGTTGATTTTTTTACTAAAATGAAGAAGACTGTTCATTAAATTTGTGTACAAACGACGTCCATTGTTCTCCTATGTTGTTATAGTTCAGGTCAAGCTAAATCTGCTTCTCTTAAAGATACATTATACAAGAGCTAAATCTGCCTATTTGTAGGTCTTTCTTAAGGCCTGAAATGTTATATAAACTATCAATTAGACATTAATTAACTTATCCAGACCATAATCAACTCTCAATGTCAACGCTAGCCTGCGAGACTTGTTGGATTATGATCCGATTTGCTGCATAACTTTCCTTCACAATTTAATGATTAAATTTAGTAATGATGATCGAGGCTATGTGGAACTTTTAACTGTTTATTTCTCGGTTCATAGTGGATCAATTTGACTGAAATTTCAGCAAATTGCCGTTACATTATCTAGTTTTAAACTATTATATTGACAACTGTCAACTCATTATCTAATCTCCCATAATGTATCTTTAAAGATTCATCATGCAAGGGCTAAATTTATCTGGCCATTACAGGTATTTATCTCGACTCCAAATGTTATATAAATTTGTATATACCCATTTATTTCACATGACAAGCCTATAATCAACTCTCTAGGCCGATATAAACAATTAATATATGATGGCCATTTAATGATTTAATCTAAAAATGGAGAAGCGTAAATAAGTCCCAATTAACAAGTAATAAAAGAAAGTCATGCTATATTGAAATTTCACTGATCCATGCTGCTTTAATCAATCAATCAACACAGAATTTGTACAGCACGAACAATACTTTGATAAAGTTCCTAATGCGTTTAAAGATTTGCTATTCTACTGTAATAAGCCTACCCCTATTTTGTTGTGGAGAAACAGAAATGATAGTCTTTTTTAAATCTGATTGAATCCAAGCAGGGAGGTTGTCTATTGTCTAGTGTTGATATTTTGTTTAACTTAATCAAATGTTAAATAATCAATCTGAGTACCCGGTACAAATTAGCTAGAATAAAGCCGTGAGAAATTTGATATTTTAGCGACAAATACAAATGATTCATCATTACTACAACAGCATCTATTAATCATAAAACTCACATTGTATAAGTAGGAAAAGATCTTTTGGAATGATTTATCAAGATTATCAGAAATATCAGAAAACCATTGAATCATGAATAAATAAAATTCAACCTTAGAAAGAAATTACTATATTAAATATTTATAGCCGTTTACTGGCAGCGTTATAGATAGTTACTCCCATCAAGGCAATCTAAGCTAGTTAAAGACACTGTATGGTCGATATTTACATTTTTTAGAAAAAAATTAAATTTTCTAAGAATACTGAAATCTACTCAAATTGATTATTTAACATTAATACAGAAAACAAAATAAAAACAAGCCCATCAAAAAAGTTCAGCAAATCTTAAACTTTCTTGGCCAACTCCTGGCTAGGGGGGTGGGGGGTCTACTAACATATTATTCAATTTTACTTCATTAATTTGCTTACGCATATAGTGGTCTTTAGCTGTGACAGCTCCTAGGGAAAACCCACAAGGTTGGACTTGCAAACTTATTCATTGTCACTTATAAGCTTGGGATCCAAACCATGCAACCGGACTCGATAGCAGACCCTATGATCTAAAGTGTATGCATTAAACCTTGAAAAAGAAAGGAACAATGCTATGGACAGCACTTACATAAGTGTGATTGAAATAAAATGAAATGGGGATTAACGTCCTTCTGTTCTCCTCCTAACCTGGGCCATACAGTGAGCCATGAGGGAAATTTTGCCCAGGCAGCGGTGCCACGGCCTACTCTTATATCGAATTCCAACTGCCAAGGGATCTTTTACGTGCACGCCAATGTGTACACAGGACCTTGGTTTTTCATCCCATTTGAACGACTAGACAGCTGTCCTTGTCAGGCCCTCCGTTCAGAGTTCTGGTAAGTGTAATTGATTCAAAATTACACAAACACTCTATTACAACATTGATTAGTCCTTTGGATGGACAGAAACATTTAGTCCACCCTATCCAAGAATCATTGCAATGAATTTAAAAGGACAGTTATAATTTGAAGAAGAGAAAGAGGAAATGCAGCTGTTCAAGCAAAATTTTTATCATGGCACAATGGAAGGCATATAATGGCGGGCTGAAAAGTAAACCTTAAATCATTTGTTCTAAAATGTCTGATGTTTTAATAAACATGTCACGTTATTTAATCAATAAAAACAAACGTTGAGTTAACGTCATAAAATAATGAATAGGTTAATTGTTATCAAAAATAAAACATATTCAATCTTAAAAAGAAACTATCATAGCATTGCACCCGTAAAACATAATTATTTAAGCAATCTTGCAGGTCAATATTTTTACATTATACTGGTAATCAGCAGAAAAAAAATGTCCACCAAATTTCATCACAGAAACAAGCCGCTATGAAGATCCACAAAAAAACAAAATGGTCAGCATTGTCAACACGCAGGTTCATCAAACATTGAAACATAGCACACGTACATATCAAATACTCTATTCCTTCCCTCAAAAATATCACAATAGTCCATTTTGAAAGACACCCTCTACAAAATATTTCTGTTACCTGTAACAACAAACACGTCTGGTTTCAACTACTGCGTCTGCAAAAAAATAATCCTTCCAAACGACAGATCCCAAAAATGTTTCAGCAAAGTCAGATTTCTGATGAAATCCAGAAACAAACGTGTCTCTCAACTGACAAGGCGGCTTTCTGAAGGGTTACACAAATTTACATGCCTTCCTTGAGACCCGAAGATACAAGAAGAAATGCAACTGGAAATTCCTCGACGTTGTAAAACAGACTATTTGTAAACGATAGAACATTGAACAAATATTATTCTCTGGCACAACAGTCCAATCAAATTGTTTTACGAGTAGGATCTGCAAATGCAACAGAGTATTATACAGTGACATACCAATTGGGCAGATCTATTGTACTTGGATCAGTATTTAAACAACTGCAGCATGTTCAAAATTTGTTCGCTCAACTTTCCACAAAATTAGATGAAACAGGACTAATGCAGACAGGCAGATACTATGCAGTGCGCTATTAAGGAAATTTTGACAGCAGAGCTCTGGCCTACTGTATAAAAATATTTCAAGTTACATATGTTCAGGGTTCTTTTATGGGCACACAAGGCCTTGGTCTTTCGTACTTCCAGACTAGGGATACTACAACGGAAAATCCAAAAGAACTTTCTGTTAATTCATTGGGTGAAATTCTGTGACCTTCTGGTTATTGAGCCAGCCTCTTCCTCACTGAGACTTTATATCTTCCAAAACTACAACAACTTTACATGATGCTCACATTATAGTTTTGGTGCTGAATTTTATAATTTAGTATCTTATAAATAGTTTTACACAGAGTACAGATTAAAAAATCAAATCATTAGCCAAGGATGAAACTGGATTACCCAGAGAAAACCCACACAAGGTTGGGCAGATTCAAGGTTGGGGATCAATGACAGGCCTCAAGTGCATGTGTTAAGGCCATTCAACCAGTTGCATTACAAGTTTTTTGTGGTTTCATTTTGTATACTATAGTATAGCGTGTATGCAGGACAAGTTTGCATAAACTAAAAGAAGTGCAGATAGCCCAGTCTTCAAATTCTAAAAAGACCACAATGTTTCTGAAATTTTGCCAACAGATCAATTTAATCCATAGCTATTTAATGATATTCCTTTTTTTTCGGTCATCACACATGATTGAAAGAGTTGAATCAACTCAGCCACCAACAGACCAAGGGAAACTTTCTCTGCCGATACATGAAGCAAACTCGAACTTGGTTTGCAAGTCTCAGCGGCTCCTATCTGATTATATCTATACATGTATAATGGTGATTATATCCAATAGATTAACAATTCAAACATTGATTTATGTATTCCAATTATATCTGCTGATTGACATCCTTTAAGGTTCATTTTCCATCTACACGTTTTCGTAGATTTCACGGAAATGATCCGATTACATTTGCATAATATCCGCTTTTTAACCAGGGACTAGTTCAGGAATTTCACCACAAGTTTTCGAAAATTATCTTGGCGAAGTCTTCTGAAAACACCCTCCCCAACATCTAGGGATCCAAGAGACGATTGCTAATGCTAGGTTCCCACTTTCATGTTTCGCGCTATGATTGAAATCACGGTTTTAATTGTGGCATAATCGTCGTAACAATTGTGTTGATCATATCGAAACGAATTCGAATGTTTCTGCACATACTCAATAGGGACATCACTATCGTAACGCATCACACGACAGTGGGAACCTAGCATAATCCGCTACAGCTTTCCAAGTTCAAAGTTAGAAACAAAACATACCAAAACCTACCTTCTTCCATTGTAGATATATTCTAGCAAACAACCAACACATCATAAGTGTTACAAAATAAAAACAAAACTTTATATCCCTTGTTTCTCAACCTACTAAAAGGTCATCCATGTCTTAATCATTTGTTTCAGGTCAATTGTTGCGAAAACTTCATTTCTTTAAGCTAATTTGACAGTTAAGTCGACAATAAAAAAAACTGTAAGAAATAATTACTTTGGTGGTGTATTTTTTAAATATGTCTTTTTTGTTATTTTACTACCATAAATAATTCATAAGTTGACTTTACAAGAAATAACGATTTGGGGGTTATAAAGTCATATTTGTTTTGTCACTTTTCTGCGGTTTGGCAAAAGATGTTTTTGTGAAATAAATAAACCTTGTATTCGACTCTAAAGCGCCGTCATTTGTGATGTTGTTGAATCCTTGCAAACTAAATTATTGAAAAAGAATAATCTCTCAAAGGAATGTCAGTCTGAAATTGGGTCAACTTAATTTTATTTTCGGCTCGATTTGTTACGTAAAACAAAATGAGTAACACTAGCTTTGTTTATAGATGTAAAATGTTCCAATTGCCATCCCACAAAATAAACAAATATATGAAATCCAATGAAATTGATTCAAATTGGGTTCCTTTTATAAACATAGCATTCCATTCCATATAAAAAACAATGAGTAATTAAAACATGCACATAAAACAAGAAAATAAAATAGGCTTTGTATAGAAACATGGAAATACACACTACCAATATAGTAATATATATTTGTTTTGAAGCAATTAATTCCTATAACTTGTATGCATATTTTTTTTCACTCTTTGTCTCTACTCTTCACTGCATTGCACACATATTAATAGAAATGAAAATTACAATATAAATGGTAAACAAGGTGGAAGAACAGCAACATTTCCTTAAAAGAGTAGCAAAGGCTGGACAGGACGGTAGATCTGTGTGGCTTCTGGATGAAATAATGATGCCCACAGAGAGAGAGTAGACATTAAAATATATTTAAAATAAACAACATAAGTCTGATTTTGTACTGCTTTTGAGCTGAAATTTTCAAATATCTAAACTAAAAATGAATAGATTTACAATTTAATATATTTTAGTCCCAGTTTATCCCTACCTGACTAAGCTGATATTAAAAAACACATATTAAAATCATATTAAAAAACACCTTAGTCCATAGTGGGCCGACGCTACACCCCTGTCAATTTCTTTCTATTAATGAACAAGTTGTAGAACAAGTTACAAGATGTTAGAAGTACCGTACAGATGAACCAAAATACCTTGTAACAACATTTTACATTCTTTTTAAAGGTAAAAAGTCACTTTAACGTTGGTTTGAAACATCAACCACAAATTCAACAAAACCTAACTAAATCAAAAAACAACATAGTTCAGTGGTTGCTAAAAAAATAAAAATCTTTTGTTGACATTCTTGTATTTGTTGACATTCTCCCATATTGACGAGAGTAATTAAAGTTTCTAAAAAAAATTCTCATTTCACTGTGCTATGTAAATTTCAAGTATATTTATTGAAAGTCATGACTGAAGCTGCAGTATATAAACAATTCAGTCTCTAATAGTCGCGATTATGTTTAATTATTTCTCCCGTTCTCCACAGAATTTAATTAAAATCTTTTGTTGGTTCATTAATGAGTCTATACATGCCAAAATGATTTTGTTTTCAATAATCAGTCTTTATCAATGGATCTTTGAAACATGAGTAGGTGTGCAAACCAGACTGCTATCACTTGTTATTTTTGGGACTAGAGAGAGAGAAATGGAGTTTAACGTCCAATCAACACAAACTAGCTCGTTTTGAGACTAACATATAGTTTAATTTTATTTCAATAATTCGCTTGCACTTAAGGGTCTTTAGCAGTTGGAGGAAACAGGGGGACCCGGAAAAAAAACCACGAGGTTTGACAGGCGACCCTGCTTCTTGTCACGTACAACCAGGGATTCGAAACCACGCCAGTTGACTCAATGACAGGTTTTATGATACAGCACAAACGTGCTAACCATTCGGCCATCCAGCCCCCCATTTTTTGGACTAACACATGGTATATCAATATTACATTATTTAGGAGCACAGTACTGGATGGATGGCCTGACAAGACAGCTGTCTAGTTGTTCAAATAGGATGAAAAACCAAGTTAGGAGCAGAACAGTGGAACTTCCAACCCCATTTCATTATTATGAAGGATATACATGACATGCATGGGATTTAAAGTTGGTGGGAAGAGGAGAAAAAACCCATGTCCCAAACCCACCAGGTAGGACACAGGTAACCTTCTGCTTCCATTCCTTTAACCCAGTTTTAATCACAAAATCTACCAAAGAGCCCTTAGGGGTACTTCGAATCCATACCAAAGAATCACAAATTCCTAGGATTTGAAGGCATATTGATAAAGATTTACTGTGGTCAAAGTATTAGTACTTATCTTTGCATCAATTACTTTCTACAACCTAGAGCAAGATTGTTTATGTATTAGTCATGATCCTTGTTCCAGAAACCAACAAGATCTAACATGGCCCCAGGGTAAGGCTTATATCTAGGCCAAATATATCTGACATGGCTCAAGGCTGTTGTTGTAATTAAATTCAACAACATCTTAGGTCAGGATAATAAACTCATAACAAATTATCTCCATATTTATAAAGCCTTGGAGTATCATTTCTATTAAATATTTATATATGTTTATCTGGCAGCATTATAGATAATTACATCCGTCAAATCAATCTAAGCTAGAAGCTAGTTAAAGTCACTGCATGGTCAACATTTGCGTTTTTCGGAGTATATCAGATTGTTCATAGGGTATTCCTCACTAATATGTACTCCAATTGATTATTTATATTTTATAATCATGAAAACAAATTCATAATATCAGTGGTTGATAATCAAAATCAGAATTAAAAAAGAGGCCCATCAAAAGATTTATGAAAAAAATCAGAGGTGTTGTGACTTGTGTTGATGATTATATGTTATATTGTCTGTCAAATGTTGACAACTAATTCAATTCACCATGTGTCTTTGTAAATATTGAACAGAACAGAACCATCATAGATTTAACTTTCACAATAATGTAGTTGCTCGGATGGGACGACCCCCCCCTCTCCCTATGTTCTTGTTGACAATCAGTGAGTATGACATTGGCGCACGACTAGGACATCCTATGTTTTATCTCGGTATTGGCCAAATAAGTTCATCAAGATAGAGAGCCGGGCAAGGCACAATGTATAGTTTTTCGGATGGTATGAAAAAAAACAGATCCCGTATAAACATTGGTGTGCAATCAGAGAAGGCAGTTCAGGCAAATTTCCCTCATGGCACAATGCATAGCTTATGGTACACAAAAGTAAGATGTTAAACCCCATTTCACACCAATTTCATTAGACAAGCAGGTGCCAACTTGTAGAATATTAAATTCCATTAGATTTGATTTCCTATCATCAGGTCCTAAAGGCAGATCAACAGATCAATATCTTCTTCTCTTACCAATAATTATTCCATCAATAAAATATAATCAGAGTCAGGTGAGATCTCTAATTAAACAACACCATCATTAATTGATATTTCTTAAAATACGTTTTAACTGGTTGATCAAAGCTATTATTTCTATGTGTTTTAAACTGGTTGATCAAAGCTACTATTTCTTATCTCACAAATACAAATTGTTGCTATGGTATTTAATCATTGGACTGGAAATATACAAAACACAATTATATTGAATACAAATACTGATCAATCAATCTGAATACATTTAAGCGAGGATGAAGTCAAGCAAAAAATTGTCTAAAAATTGTCTGTAATGACTAGCAGGCCTTCAAGAGTTTATAATAACCACTTTGAAATGTTGCTTCAATTGACACTTGTTGAAGATGACAACTAATTGATTCTAGTAAATTCTATAATGGAAAAAGCCCTGAATGATTCCAAATTATTATGAATTATGCAAATAACAATCAGTGGCCTTTATGATGTAATATTATCAATTGTATTTCATGTATTTCATTTCTTTTTTATTGCATATTCTGTATATTTGTCAACTATCCACATATTTGTATCATTTGCTTGATAAAGACTAGAGAAATATGATCAAAATGCGGCTTATTTATTAAACAGGCATTCTAAATCTGCCTATTGCAAGTGTTTCTTTGGGCCTTTAAGTGTTATAAAATATTAATTAGACATTTAACATAAGACCACAATCAACTCTTGATTTCATTGTATGGTTTGATTTTAAGTAGATTAGAACAGTCTGTCCATTTAATGATTTAATTTAAAATGGAGAAGCGATACTAAGACTCAAATGACCAGTATAGTGGTTACGATCGATGCACACATTTTGTCAAAACTAATAACATTACAAACTTCGTTCAAAATAAAGCAACCTCAATGAAATTTTCAATGTAATCAAATTAACTATTGTAGCAAGAACAGCCAGCTCTCCCGTCTCAATCTTACATAATGTCCCTTTAATTGTGTATCAATAAACTTGTACCTTGTTTTAATATGTCCAATTACTATCTATAAAAGATAATGTAATAATCAGTGTTTGTAATACAAGCGTGAAATGTTGACTTAAATAACAATTGAGGAATATGACAGCCATTAAGTCAAATATTTCAAGTAGGATTAATACTGGTGAACATTGTAACAACTTTGATTAACTTTGAATAGAGATTTTATTCCACCTGCCAAAATAAACATCAATTATTATATACCGTATACAACTAAATTAAGGTCTCCCAGTTCTGACAAGGTGAAGGATTTGGTAATGAAATGGGGTTTAATATCCTACTGTTCTGCTCCAACTGAGATTTGGTTTAAAAAAAGCAGAGTTATTCCTTACATTCATAGAGTAGGACAACATTCTAAGTATCACATATGAAATTAAATGGGATTTAATGTCCACTGGTTGTTGGGCTAATGAAGATGGGATTACGCCTTGCATGAAGATCTGTGCTACACTGGGCCTTGTTTTTTCGTACCATTCAAATGACTTTAAATTATCCAATGCCAGGCCCTCAATTATGCACCTCTGTCAAGGGGGAAAACACACTTGAAATTCCGATGAACTTTTTATGCCAACATCTGGATCGAACTCCAGACCTCTAGGTTATGGAGACAATGTCTTACTCACTGATGCACAATGGCTTCAATAACATATCGGAAACAATTACACCTCGACTTTTGACCATTTGTCCAGAGGCGGGTCTACTATCTGTTGTGTAAATTATACATTACATCCTATTTTACTTTTTCAGAGGTTTCGAAAATATGTTTAAATCCAACTCACATTTGAAAGTGTTTACAAAAGACTTTTTAAATCATACAGTTGAATTTTTCCAATTTTTCAAACCGTGTAGTTGAAATTTGCCAATTTTTTTTAATTCGGTGTGTTAAGATGAAATTTGTATCATCAATTAATTGGAATATTGTTAAATAGTACAATTTGTTAACCAGAATGAAGAATGGGACATATTATTGAGTTACAACAAGAGTGTTATTGTCCTTTTAAGTGTACTATGAGGGTAAATTTGCCTGGACAGCAGAGCTACAGCCTATCCTTACATCAAATTCCAAGTGCCAAGGGATCTTTTACGTACATGCCAATGTGTACACCGGACCTTACTTTTTTGTCCCATCTGAACAACTAGACAGCTGTCCTTGCCAGGCCCGCAGAACTTTCTCGACAAACACTGGGATCGAACCTGTGACCTCCAGGCTATAGAATCAAAACCCCCATTTTCCTTTTTTAAAATTCATGCAAATAAAATATAATTCATTTATCCTTTAAAAATAATAAACCACAGAAATAGACCTTTATATAACCATGTTGGAAATATAATGTCATTAAATTGCCTAAGCAAATTACAAAATTTTTTCTTTAACTCATTCAAGATGTCGAAATTCAAATATCAAGTCGAGAAAATATCTTTTGTTATGTGGCTCGAGATATTTGAATGTGAAATTTTGTGCTGTTGACACATGGTCGAGATAATAGCCTAATGTTGGTAAAGATTAGAATTAAATAAAATTGTATGATGATTAAATATACGCAACCAGGTTAGTTCTATTTATTAAAGGCAGAACCCAACGTACATGTAATATTGTTAAGTGGGGGAGAGAAAATGTGGAGTAGTTGTTGAACCCAGCATTTGGTGTTGAAGAGCTTTCAATCAAACTTGCTTTTAATGTCAGTGAGAAAGTGAGATGTCATGACAATTAAAATGCAAAAGTACTTTGTTTAGTTTGTGATCAAGTCAAATGAGAAGTGGTATCAGGTCCTAGAATTAAAGAGTAAGCATACTCTGGAATCTCTTAAAATGAAAAGTGGTATGAGGTCCTAGAAAGAGCAAGCATACTCTGGAATATCTTAAAATAAGAAGTAGTATCAAGTCCTATAAAGAGTAAGCATGCTGTGAACTCTTAAAAGGAGAAATATTATCAGTTCCTATAAAGAGTAAGCATACTGTGAACTCTTAAAAGGAGAAATGTAATCAGAGCACAAGTGATCCAACACCTATCGTTTTAGTTAGTTGTCATAAAGTATTATGATGATGTTACCCAAGTAAAACTTTAGACTATAAACCACCTACCAGGATAATGAACTCGTTTTTTGAGAGTTGTAAATCCCATTCCGTTAAACGATCTAATCCGTAAAATCCTCACATTCCTCACGCTTCCTCCAAACTGTTCCGGATTTCTAGATTCTCTTTCAAGTTCTTTCTTACACGATTTTCCTCTTTCTAATAACATGATGAATTATCTGGATTTTTCTTTGGGTTAAAACCGAGAAATTAATTTATTCAGACAAAAATTTAATTAATAACCATTTCCGCCTATTTTATTCAACGGTAATTGAGTTTTTAACCTATCTAAACAAGAATTATTATAAATCCCCTTCTTTATCTCCTAAATTGTTGTGGATATCACTTCAGTGAAAGACGACATTAAATAAAGCTATTTCACACACTTCTAAATTGTTCACGATTTCAGACCACCAAAAACAAAACAGAATAATATCACTGATTTAAATTCTTGAATATCTTGAATTATTCAAGTTTAGATTCATCATATTGCATCCATTGGTCAATAATAAAACATTCAAAATATTTTATAATTGTTTTCATAAAAACAATTTTCCAAGTTTTTTGAAGACTCACAACTTCAAATATTCAATATTTTATTTATTGAAACTTCTTCATTGTTTTTATATAAACACCATTAAACTTTCCACATCTTTAAACTAAAATGCAATAAGTTTAACATCTCACTTATCTGCACTTAGAAGTCTGCGAAGAATTCAAAAATACATAAATCCCAAAAAAGGCACTTTAGGAAAAGAAAAATCCTTGAATTTGTTGAAGATCTCACAAAATCACTGTGTAATATTCCAGATTAAAATCTTTTAATTTTCACAGATTCAAGCGCCAAAATTAATCCAAAATGTCTCTGTTTTTAGAAGATATTTGGAAGAAAATATTTCCTGGCAATTTCTGAAAATCAGAAACTAAACATCAGAAACTTTGAAATTAATTGCTGTTCTTTTCATAACTTCTCGCATTTGTCAACTTAAAAATATTCCAATATGCATCTCCTTCCACAAGAAAAATCCAAATTTGCAAATATTTTGGGAAGAAAACTGTTTAAAATCATCCGCTAGTTACGAAAGGAAAATAAGATTAACAGTTGTCTGACAGAAAACAAAATGTGTTGTCCGAGCCTCCTTATAGTTGAAACTTTAGCGTCTAACTAAGAAGAATATGGCCGATTGTCAAGTTGGGTATTAAGTAAGACCAATCTCTTGTTGTGGGGGATGTGGGTTCACTTTATACAAGCTTCTAGTGTGAAACTCATGTGTACATGTCCGTGAACAGTCCAGATTTATTTGTTGACAGAACAGACTTGTGTACCGTAGAGTTTGTTATAATTGTACAAGCCATGATTCTGAGAAGACTTGGGTAGTGTAATGTTTGTAATAAACAAACCCTCTATTACTAATAAGTCACAGACGCAATTTACTGATCTGTACAGCTTCTAATAAACCCTAGATTCTGTTAACAAACTTTGATTCGTGAAGCACTAAACTTCTAACAAACCCTCGATTCTGCTAGCAAAACTAACAAATCTTTGATTCTTAAAATAAGCTTCTAATAATCCCTGAAATTAAATGTCTGCAATAAAATGCCTTGATTGTTGAAGCACACAGTCTTCTAACAAATGTCTGATTCTTCAAGGGTAAAGACTCCACAAAATCAAAATAATCAGTACCAGATAGTGTCCTGTTTTGAATTCTAGCGCATTTAAAATGGTCTATCATTAAATTTTGTGAGCAACAAGATGATGGCAGCAGATTTATTCAATACCACCAATAAAGATTGATGAAATTTCAATTCCACATTTCTTTCTAAATATAGCGATTCATCTTTCACAATATCGTAGATTGCAAGTGATCTTAAAATAGCACAAATGAAAAATGTGGTTTGAGGTCTTACTTTTCTGAGAGAGTGAAAGAGAGAGAGGGAAAAGCTAAAGGGAGAGAGAGACGGAGAGACACACGCCCCCTCCCCCTCTTACTTCTCTGCCTAAACCAAGATAATGAAGACAGGACTTAGAAGTACATCCTGTATTCAAAAGTCAAAACAATTTGTGTTTCCATGTTGGCACAAAGTTTAGAATGTCAGGAATAACTTTAATAGGTCTTGTCATTCTTACCAAACCTGCCCAAGAATTTTGTCAACTTAATAAAAATCTAAGCAGTATTGCATGTCAACTCTTTTTAAATCTTACAAAAACAAGAGGAATAAATAAAATTGGCCGTTAAATTTTATTAATACAATTAAAAGTTGTTTTTGGCGGATGGACAGATTAGCAGGCGGGCAGTGGTGGCACAGTTCTTGTGTATCTTGGATAAAGTAACATAGATATCTAAAATTCTGTTGCAGATTTCAAAAGGAATTGGATTGATAAGGCATTTGTGAATCATTTGTCTTCATCTACCTGCCCAGATTATCAGCATATTTACTTCTTCCCTTGATTTTTTCTAATTGTCCATTTGAATTTGACGTATGTCAAGATTTTAAAACAGACCTTTTTTTCTTGTTTTCAGTGAGAATTTGGCTTTAACAGTTACAATTTGTCAGCTTAACCCTTTTAGGGGGATATTTTTCAACTGCTCAACCACTGTGGGGGAATTAATTAATTGGCTGAAAGTTTGATGTCATATTCATTTTGACGTCATAAGACTTAACGACATTTATGTCGCTATCCCCGTAAAGCGCGTGTGTCGGAAAACGACATTAATGTCGTTATCCCTGTAAAAGGGTTAAATCAAATACTACACACTCAACAATTTCAAGATATGAATAACCAATTTACGAATGTTGTATTTTTCGGGTGAACATTGTTGACAAATTCGAAATGGAGTAAAATGAAATTTAATGTCCTACTTTTTTGCACTGACTGCAGGACTAATGAACATGTGCATGGCTACTCTTACCCGATATGGAGTAGGCCTACAACAATTTTATACAGACCAAACAGTTTTAAAGTTGAAATGAACAAATGAATGAAATGTGGTTTAAAATCCTACATGTCAGCTCCAAACGGACTAATGGAGATGGTCAGATGCTATGTAGTGTGCAATGACGGCAATTTTGCCTAGACAGCGGCGCTTCCTCCTACTTTCTATTTACTGAAGATAATACTGTATATTGCAAGTGATTTACAAAGCCCCCAAATAACAAATTCCAAAACAACAATCATTATTGAATTCAACCTGAATTCTAATAATTCTAAACATCGACAAAAGAAACGATCTAATGGTCACAGATTTCAACATTTACCCAAAACTGATGGCATCAAGATGTGAGTATCTGGCACAGGTAGGACAAAAAGTGTTATAGACATACGAACTAAAACACCTGTATTATTGTTTAAAGGGGGATAATCCTAAAACAAATACGGAATACCTCGCAAGACATGATTAGGGATTATGTTCTTTAGGTACAATAGAGACATTTTTCTTTAAAGCTTTAACAACAGAGATACTTTCTATTTCTAGGCAAATATATTTACCACCATTTGTGTAGCAGAATGTGTCCTGGCTAGGCCACACACAAAAAAGTTGTTTTGTTTCTCAAAAAATCTACTGTAATATCATGCAGGAGGGGGAGTTTTTGTGATATCATTCAGTCAAAGGGTGACTAATGGGGTAAATGAGTTATTATAAACATCCCATTCTGAATAGAAATAGAGTTAGTGCAAATATTTTATGTGCTGTAATTAATTAGGCCAATTTTTTTCATTTTCTTCCTTTGCCCCCCCAAAATGGTATACAGCCCCTTTGGTGTGACACAGGAGTCTCTCAGAAACGGAAGATAATTTTATATGGCCTAATTGTCATTCTTTCAATATTGTGCTTCCTCCAAAACTGCAATACTGGGAAAGCTGAATCTCTAAAAGAAATATAAGTTTAATAATTTCATTCAGTATCAACTTAAATATGATGATCTGAAAATGCATTCAAAAACCTTCAATAGACATTACTTGACATTAACGTGTAGTTTTTTATAGCAATTCTTTTTCCTTATACATGTACAATTCACACCCCTTTTGCATTGAGACTGTGAGAGGATATCTGACAATTCAAAACAGAAATTGACTGTCACTAGAAAAGAAAAAACGAAAAAAATGTAGAAATAGTCTGTACATTAGTGTTTTTATTTATTCTATACTTAATAAAAACATGGGAATGCACAGAATTTTCCACATTTTTTCGTTTCTTTTCTAGTGACAGTCAGTTCATATATCGAGTTATATGTTGATATTATGCTGATGTGTGAGAGAGAGAGAGAGAGAAATGGGAATCAACATCCACTCAACTCATACTAGGTCATTTTAGGACAAACATATGGTTTACAATTTTATTTCAATAATTGTTTGCCCGTAGGGGTCTTTAGCAGTGGGGAGAAACCGGAGGACCTTGAGAAAACCCACAAGGTTTGACAGACAACCATACTCCTTGCCACATACAACCGGGGATCCAAAACCACGCCAGTTGACTCAATGACAGGCTTTATGATACAGCACGCGCACGCTTATCAATCAACCATCCAACCATCTTCTCTGATGTGTAGTTGGTATATGTTTATAATATGTTCTGACTGTGATATACATATTGATAATTTGTATGTAGTTATTATTATTTGTACATACTATGATTTACATCCAATAAACCCAACACCTGTTTATAGTATTTGTAATGTATTAATAATATTTTTACTAGTTTATATATTAATTGATTTATATTTATATATATATTATATTACATCTGGTTCAAGCTGCAATGCAACATATTGTGGTTTCAAAAAGAATAAGGTCAGAGCATCATTTTCAATAATACCAAACATGTATAGAGAATATCACTCTTATACATGTCTCCGTGAGATTAAAACTGTTTTTTTGCAACTAATTTTAACATTAATTAATATCACTGGCCATTAATAGTCCACAATAACTTGTCAAACGACTGATAGGCCTATATATAGAGTTGAAAATCATTTCAGAAAATTCGATGTATGACCTGCTTTGAGTAATCTATCAATGAAACCAGTAATCCAATTAATACCACAGTGCTAGTTTCTGTAAAAAAAAATGTAAATGACAAGAATTCTGTTTGAAATATATAAATGAAGAAAACTTACTATTCGTGGGTCGACCATTTTGTTTTCTGTCCAGAGACAGACCATATTTGTTGCTAGTACCTGTAAATAGATTAAAATGTGATTAACTTCAAGCAATCGTTCCACCCGTGTATAATATAGATACTAACAGGTAAACAGATCTCTTTCCTTACTGACATAATATAGGTTGCCAGGCAACAAAATATATGTTCACTGCAGCTGAATTGTACAGTTAACCCTTTTAGGGGGATATTTTTTCCAACTGCTCAACCACTGTGAGGGAATTAATTGGCTGAAAGTTTAACGTCATATTCATTTTGACGTCATAAAACGACATTTATGTCGCTATCCCTGTAAAGCGCGTGTGTCGGAAAACGATATTAATGTCGTTATCCCCGTAAAAGGGTTAAACCACAAATAATGTCCAATATTTATGTTTCAAATAATAAGTTATGTTTCCAGGCACTGTAATATACACAGCAGTACATATTTAGTATGTTGCATATTTATTCTATTGCCGGTAACAAGAGCATTTACAAGGGCAAGAACACATGAAGTAATTGTTAGAAATAATTCAAACTTTATTGGCTTCTAGTTCTTACTAATGTTAACATAATGTGCCAGTAATCAGATGTTGAAAATCAGCAGGCTTCATCTTCTAATGAAATACAAACTGTGTACAAACTCAATCACAATAATTTTCAGTGATAAGGGCGATAATTCCACTTGTGAAAACAATTTTGTTTTAAATGCTAGCCTAAAAGCGTTAGCTTTTTTAATGATATATATTAGTATGATTTATCTCTTATTATACAAGGAAAATATGTAATATAAGCAACAGCAACACTTAAGGAAGAACAAGACATATCTTTCGGTTTGTTATTTCATCTGTTACACAAGTTGCACAGTACACAAGTCTACACCATATATTAAACAGTAACAAGTCTATAGTACACCATATATTAAACAGTACACATATCTATACCATATATTACACAGTACACATATCTAACTATATATTACACAGTACACATATCTATACCATATATTACACAGTACACATATCTATACTATATATTACACAGTACACATATCTATACCATATATTACACAGTACACATATCTATACCATATATTACACAGTACACATATCTATACCATATATTACACAGTACAAATTCTTTAGATTACAATAATTATTCCTATGACACAATTCTATGGAAATGAAATGAAATGGGTTTAATGTCCTCTTGTTCTCAGTGCTGGATTAACCATAAGGCAAAATAGGCACGTGCCTTAGGGCCAGCCAAAAATTTAGGCCACCAAATAATGAAGAATAAATTAAAACTTTTTTGATAATTATCAGTTGGTGACAAATATGCTTGCCCTTTTTTTTATTTAAATAAATTGCACCCTTGTTCATCTTACGCATTTGTCATTAAAAGCTTTCCATACTCTGACAAAGGGTTGACAGTTGACATGATGTTTGGTCCCTTTACACAAGTGAGGTTTGTTTACATTTGTTGTGGGAAAGAATCTCTTAAGAAATTTCATATTTTTTCAAAAATTTCATTGATTTCGCAATTGACATTAGATTTATTTCACGTACCAGTAATTATAAACATGCATAGACCAACATAACGAGTGAAACATTGTCGAAAACAAGTTGATATGACTAGGGAAGCCAAGGTGAAAATTCTGATAGCGGTTCAGTGAAAAGACAATCCTCAGCCTGGTCAGCCATTCAACACGTCTTGGTATACTGGCACTTCTTTGCATTGAAAGTGATTTGCTTCATAAAATTGCAGTCACAAAAGCACGAAAGTAATCGAGCTGGGCAGTGAATGGGAATATGTAGGATACTTCTAGTAAATACAGTACTGTCAATGTTCTGAATTTGTTTGTAATACATTTTCTGTTGCTAAATTTCTTTTGATTTGTCAATGAACTCAACATATTTGTATTTTCAGGCCACCTATCAAAATGTGCCTTAGGGCCAGCAGAGCCTTAATCAGGTACTGCTTGTTCTGCTCCAAACTGGGTTAATGAAGATAGCAATACAATTACTCTATTACTGTGTGACATTTTAAAAAGACTAGATAATTCATCCAATTACATTATTTATTTACATTATAACATCAATGAGAGAGAGAAATGTGGATTAACATCCACTCGACACAGGGGTCTTTAGCAGAAGGAACGAAACCGGAGGACTGTAAGAAAACCCACGAGGTTTGAATATAACATAGAAGACACTAATCAAGACCAGACAGTTGATGTGTATAAAGCTGGGCTTATGTCGACTTTGCAACCCAAAGCAACTAGTTGCAGGCAGTTGCAAGAGTGCTTATGTCGATTAAATCAGCAACTGAGGACAACTGGGAGCAACTGAATTCGGAGCGCTTATGTCAACTCAGAACTGATAGCAATCACACTTAACACCAGACTGTTAATTTATTCATCATGTGATCAACAAAATGGCGAATAATATAGTATTGTCGACAACATCAACATTGGAAAAGTTGATGTCTTCGTTCGCACATCACCCACATACTTTGGGTTTTTAAGTAAGTCATTTTTCTCAAAGCAATTAGAAGGACATATTTTACAGATGTTCTAAAAGCCCAGAAAATCACAATGATGTGGTCTTACATTAAATTGTAATTATAAATACCAAAATTTTAACAGGATCAAAATAGTCAATATAAATGTTTGTTGAGCTTTTAAAAAAACACACCCAGTTCTGCCTCTAGTCTGAGTCACATTATAGACTTAAATTCCCTCGAAATAATACATTTCCTACTTTTAAACTTTAAACAATAGACCAGGAAGAACCTTTCAACTCACCACATTTTTAAACTCTATTACAACAAAAATGACTCAAATATGGAAATATTTAACTATACACCCAGCGTGCACTTCTTACTCAAGGTTTGCTGGTTTTAAAGCCCAACACCCACCAAGCAACTCTTTTCTCAAGATTTCTTGGTCATAAAGTGGCAGATTACCCATGGCACATGTGGAGCTAAAAAGTAGGACATTAAACTCCCATTTCATTTCATTTTCAAACCCAAGATTATCTACAAATACTAATTTCAACATGAACATGTTAATTCTAATTAGATTGTACAGGACGGCCATTACCATTTGTCAGAAAATACAATAATACTAACCATGCATAAAGACCATACTAATAATTATCAATAATTATAACAGTATATAAACCAGCTGTTTATATTATCCTTATAATAGATCTACAAAGTTCTTATCTTCCTCTATATTAACAATAATAGATCAACACTGTTCATATATATTCCTCTAAATTAACAATATTCTCCTATAGATATTAACCGTTTATACCCATATTCGCTATATTCCACATTTATATCTGATTCTAATGTAGTATATCAATCAATATTATATACATAGAATACAACAAATACCACAGTTTTTATCTTCCCCTACATAATGTACATCATCAATATTCCTGGTATAAGTTGATTTATTCAATAGTAATAACTACCATGTATATGTCATATTGAAGTATACAAGGATTAATGGTTTACACTAATAATTTGTACACCTAGATCTAAAACACATATTTTTCATCAAGAATCACAAATTCCAACCTATGTATTTATTTGGTCCACATACATGTTACATGTACCATGTTTAACTGTTATAACTGTATATTGGCTTGATAACTTTTCGAAATGTCACTCAAATAAATTAGTAGCTGTTTTCCCAAAGGATGTGTTATAGTTTATGACAAAATGTTCGTTCATAATTTCATAATAAAATATGCACGGGATACCGCTATTAATTTTGATGAGTAGATCCTTCTCACGTAAAGTCTAAAATAATATTATATTTTTGTCACCCAAAAGCACTAATACTAATACCAAGTGGATATTTTTATTCTTTATTATCATCATGATCAATTTATTAAAATTCATAAATTGACAGAATGTTATTCATTACCACCCACTCCAATAAACTAATGTCTGTGAAATTCAACAATCTCTATTTTAATTTACTAGATCTGTTTCTCTTTATGAGGAGGGGATATTTTAAATCGAAAATAATAAATATGTAATATTCTTAAATGACATTTAGAAGTAGAGGTATAATATTCTTAATAACACAACTTTATGGATTTACTACTTCTTCGCTTATTACATGCAACGTTTCAATACTCTTACAGGTATCTTTATCAATATGTATATTGAATATTTCCTATATTATATTGTATAAGTGGAATTTTGTATAGTTTCGCAAATTTTTGTTAAATAAATTCACACAGGACTCTTGCTGATTGCTAATATTACTACATTCTTTGATTAACAAATAATCAACATACAGTACTGCATGTACATATATGTATAATGTTAACAATCTTGGTTCAATGCTAAATAGTAGATGAGTTCCATGACTTGAGCATGTGTCTTAAAATATTCAAAAACAAGTATATAAAGATTATCAAATACAAGTACATAAAGATTATCCTTACTTAGGAATGTGATCTATAGTTAATTTCGTTATTAAAAGATAGTAAGCTGGCACTGCCAGGCAGGATACGCCCACATTTTCGAGAGATGGTTAGAGAACAAGCAAAACCGAAAGTGTTTTTTCCTACAATCAAAGGCTATAATTCATTAAATTACAATTTGATATGTGCAAAAATCAAAAAGAATCAAGATCTTTAGCTTATAAACATGCATTTCAAGTTTCATCAAAATCGAATTAAAATTGTGACCTATACTGGGTCCACAACCTTGATAATATACCATATTTTAACTTTTAACACTATTCGCGTACAAACGGCAGCCATTTTGTCTGGCAATTAAGGTCCGATTTTCTAGAAATTCAAACTCAACCTTCTGTATGGTGTAACGGTGATAGAGTTAAACGTTTTTTTAAATCGGATAATAATCGTAACCTCCAGAGGGACCATAGGCGATTTTGAGTATAATCAGGGGCCATAATTCAGGAAGTTATGATCTGATATGTACAAATAACGAAAGGAACCAAGATCTTTGGGTTATAACCATGCATTTCAAGTTTCATCAAAATCGAATTAAAATTGTGACCTCTACAGTGTCCACAACCTTTATACACCATTTTTTGACAGTATTCGCGTTCAAACGGTGGCCATTTTGTATGGCAATTTTGGTCCGATTTTCCCCATAATTGAACTCAACCTTCCTTCCGGTGTAACGGTGATATAATCAAACGATTTTTTAAATTGGAAAATAATTGTGACCTCCAGAGGGACCACAAGCTAAACAAAGGCTATTTTGCGTACAATCAGGGGCCATAATTGAGGAAGTTACAATCCGATATGCGCAAATATCAAAAGGAACCAAGATCTTTAACTTATAACCATGCATTTCAAGTTTCATAAAAATCAAAATAAAATTGTGACCTCTATAGGGTCCACAACCATGGTATACCATTTTATAACAGCATTCGCATCGACGCGGCGGCCATTTTGTATGGCAATTTTGGTCCGATTTTTCCAAAATTCGAACTCATTCTTCCTTCGGGTGTAACGGTGATACAATCAAACGATTTTTTAAATTGGATAATAATTGTGACCTTCAGAGGGACCACAAGCTAAACAAAGGTGATTTTGCGTATAATCAGGGGCCATAATTCAGGAAGTTACGATCTGATATGTGCAAATATTGAAATAAACTAAGATCTTTGGGTTATAAGCATGCAATTTAAGTTTCATCAAAATCAAATTAAAATTGTGACCTCTACAGGGTCCACAACCTTGATATAATATTTTTTAACAGTATTCGCGTACGAATGGCGGCCATTTGGTATGCCAATTTTGGTCCAATTTTTTTGAAATTTGAACTCAACCTTCCTTAAGGTGTAACGGTGATATAATTGAACGGTTTTTCAAATTGGATAATAATTGTGACCTCCAGAGGGACCACAAGCTAAACAAAGGTGATTTTGCGAATAATCAGGGGCCATAATTCAGGAAGTTACAATCCGATATGCGCAAATATTGAAAGGAACCAAGATCTTTAGGTTATAAGCATGCACTTCAAGTTTCATCACATTCGAATTAAAATTGTGACCTCTACAGGGTCCACAACCTTGATATACCATTTTTTAACAGTATTCGCATAAGATTGGCGGCCATTTTGTATGCCAATTTTGGTCCAATTTTTTCGAAATTTGAACTCAACCTTCCTTAGTGTGTAACGGTGATATAATCAAACGGTTTTTTAAATCGGATAATAATTGTCACCTCCAGAGGGACCACAAGCTAAAATAGGTGATTTTTCGGACAATCAGGGGCCATAATTCAGGAAATTACGATGCGATAGGCGCAAATATCGAAAGGAACCTAGATCTGTGGGTTATAAACATCCATGTCAAGTTTCATCAACATCGGTTCAAAATTGTGACCTCTATAGGGTCCACAAGCTAAAAACGTGATTTTTCGTACAATCAGGGGCCATAATCCATGAAGTTTTGATCCGATACATGCCAATATCGAAAGCAGCCGAGATCTTTTTGGGATAAACCTATATTTTAAGTTTCGTCAAAATCGGACAAGAATTGTGATGGACAGACGGACAGACGTCCGGACGGACAGGGGCGACAACATAATACGTCCACATGAAAATGTGGGCGTATAAAAATATAATATAAGACAATATGAAAAAGATAAAAATGGGGTTACCGTAATTAAGGTGGATTAAGATTCATTAGAATATAGGTCACTTAATTAATTAACACTGTGAAGATTAGCAAAACATTCAACATTTACTGTTAGGCTGAATTTATTATTTGTGAGAATAACAAATATTTAGAATTAACTAGAATTCCCCAAACTACGATATCGCTCGAGGTGGATGTCTAATGTTAACAAATATTTATTTTATCATAACTTTGTAAATATTGGATGTAATGTGACAACCATTAATTGGACTGACATTCCTTTTAGAGATTTAACTTGCACTATTGTAGTTTGCAAATGATTAGAGAGAGAGAGAGAGGGAAAGAGAGGGAGATAGGGGTTTAACCTCCACTTGACACAAACTCGATCATTTCGGGACTAACATATGCTTTTAGTTTTATTTCAATAATTCGCTTGGGCATAAGGGTCTTTAGCAGTGGGAGGAAACCGGAGGACCCAGAGAAAATCTATGAGGTTGGACAGTCCCCTACTCCTTGCCACGTACAACCAGGGATTCGAGACCACGCCAGTTGACTCAATGACAGGCTTTATGATACAGTTCGCGCACGCACGCTAACCATTCAACCATTTAAACCCCCCGCAAATGAATATAACAATTCCTCAAATAATGAACTGAATTTATTTAAAACCTTTTTAACTTATTCTAGATGTAGAAATGGCAAAGTATATTTTACTTGAACATCTGATACCACTTCTCAAATTTGAAGTTCGATAGCTTATTTCTAATTATTGATAACCAGTCTCCTCTTCACCTTATATCAGTTATATTTTAATTAATAAATTGAATGGGTAATACAGAAACTGTGAACTTAAGAAAATGCTGTAAGCTTGTCAGTTGTATACACCGGTAAATTATTATGGGTTGATAAAAGAAATAAAACACACTGAACTACCTAGTTATATACACTTCTCACCTGGTCAGGTATTAGTATATATATATTAATTAACTAATAGGTAATCTCAGGTCAATCTGAGGAGATGCAAGGTAAAGCTGTAAATTATTAGCATTATTAGTGGTAATCAACACTTTGAACTATAACCTCTTCAATTTGTAAAGTGATATACAAATCTATAGTGGTATAAGCTAACCACTTCACATGTAGGTAATCAAAGGTCCATCTGAGGACATGTAAGGTTAAGAAGTGTTATAACTTCACATAAATTACTAGCATCGTTAATGGTGATCATCACCTTGAACTCATTTGCCACAACCTCTTCAATTTGTAATGTGTATTAAAACAGTAATAACTTTGGGTCAAAGCAATTTAATTTTCAGTTCATCAGTGTAATAAATAGGTAATATCAAGTCCAAATAGGGGTTTAATGTCCACTTAACACAAACTTGGTAATTTCGGGACTAACATATAGCTCAATATTAATTCAATAATTTGCTTGCGTATATGGATGTTTTAGCAGTGGGAGGATATCAGTAGGACCCAGAGAAAACCCATGAGGATGGGTCACGTACAACCTGGGAATCAAAACAGCAGTTGACTTAATGACAGACCTTATGATACAACGGGCACACGCCAACGTCCAAAAAAGAGAGAGAGAAATGGGGTTTAACGTACACTCGACACAAACTAGGCCATTTCAGGACTAACATATGGTTAATTTTATTTCAATAATTTGCTTACACGTAGGGTTCTGTAACAGTGGGAGGAAACCGGAGGACCCAGAGAAAACCCACGAGATTGGAGTTGGACAGGCTACCCTGCTCCTTGCCATGTACAACTGGGGATTCGAAACCATGCCAGTCGACTCAATGACATGATACAGCACGCACATGCTAACTATTCAGCCATCCAACCAGCCTAACGTCCATATAAGGAGATGTAAGAAAAGTTATAAGGATAATAACTCACAGACATTATTAGTATCGTTACTAGTAATGAACACCTTGAACTGAATGGCTATATTATAACCAGGAATGTATAATTATAACTTATACAGGTAGTGATATATAATTAAGGTGATAAGTGATCAGTGATTATTATGAGTTATGTAGAATATATATGTTACTTTTTATAGTATTTATACTACACATGTTTAACATCAGTTTCATGTCAATCATTACACTATATAATACACCTCTATATCAGGCCAACACCATTTAAAATTATCACAGTACCATTTATAGGGAGTGACAAGAAAACAAAAGTTTTAAGGTCCACTCGACACAAAACAGGTCATTTTAGGACTAACACATGGTTCAATTTTATTTCAATAATTCACTTGTGTTTAGGGGTCTTTAGCAGTGGGAGGAAACAGGAGTATCCTGAGAAAAACCATGAAGTTGGACAGGCAACCCTACTCCTTCTCACGTACAACCTGGGGATCGAAAACAAGCATGAACCATTCGACCATCCTACAGGATAAGAATAAAGTTAAGGACCCACGTTCATAAAGTTTTCTCAGACATGGTTAAGAATTTACTCACAATTGTTTGCCTTATCTTAACTACATACTTTTGATGTTTTAATATATCAAATACATCAATACGAAACTAAGTGCAAAATTTTGTGTTTCTGGATCAAAGTTGAGCCAATTCCTAACTTACCAGTAAGTCTGAAAATGCTTTGTGAACTTGGGGTCAGATCTTACTTTCAGGATGTGGATTTCGATTTTTCGTACCATCCAATAACAAGTCAACACTGGCAGGTGACTAGTGGTTCTTCAAGGACCAGGAACATTCCTGTCCAAAATCATTAAATTGTCCCTTTTGGCAATAATATGGTCTAAATCTATCTGGAGTCTCAGTGCCTCGCTAACCTGTAGGTCATGAGTTCAATGCCAAGGTCTCCTCTTATCATTGGTGCCAAACAGAGGCCCTGGCAAGGAACAGCATCTAATCATTTAGATGGAACAAAAACAAAAAGGTCCTGCATACATGAACCCTTGACTGTTAAAATCTGTAGCAAGAGTAGACCATAAGAACAGCTATCCAATCAAAGTTTTCCTCACAGCAATCTACTAGCTACTATCCAGGCAAAATATTCCTCACCACACTCTGCTTTCCAGGCAAAATTTTCTTCACGGCACTCTGCATGGAGTAAGTCCATCTTCATCAGTGCAGACGGAACAGAGAAGTAGATCGTATTTTATTGAATTTAGTTATATCAGCCTCATGAAAGGCAAAAACATCTGTTAAATATATTGATTTAAACAGTGAAAGCAGCATGTTTTAAAATAAACTCAGTCAATATACAGTCAACATGTTATATAATATACACTCTTAACTAAATAAATTGCTTCACTATACAGTCAACATATAAAATAATATAACTCTTAATTGTATAAATAGGAGAGAAAAAGAGACGAAGTGACCCTTTCTCTCAACAAACTAGTTCAAATTGCTTCAATAAACTCAACGTGCTTAGGGGTCTTCAGCAGTCGAAGGATCCAGAGAAAATCTACGAAGTTGGACAAGCAAACCTGCTATACAATGTATGTCACATACAAAGTTATTCAAACCATGCCACTTGACTCATGATGGGTCTTATGATCTAAGGTGCAGACCTTGAACCCTTCACCAACAATATTGCAACTAAACATACGACTGCCGCTAATTTAACACCTTAACATAAATCTGCCTATTGTAGGTCTTTCTTTAAGCTCGAAAGCTTAAATAAACTATTAATTAGACATTAAATTAACATGACAAGACCATAATCAATTATCGATGGCTTCAGATATCTCTGATATTAAGGTCCCGTGTACACATTACACCCTTGACAGTAGGAATTCTAAATAAGAGTAGACCATACCGCTGCTGTCCGGGCAAAATTTCCCTCATATGCCTGTCTTTATTAGTCCAGTAGGAGAGAGAGTGAGATGGAGTTTAACGTCCACTGGACACAAAACTAGGTCACTTTGGGACTAAGGTATATGGATCAATTTTATTTCAATAATTCGCTTGTGAGTGGAGGTCTTTAGCAGTAAAAGACAAGCCCCACGTACAACCACACCCGTTGAATCTATGAGAGGCCCTGGATCCATTCACTTGATTGATATTTGTTTGTTTTTTCCTGCAGTGTCTTTGTAGTTTGTCTTTGTGTGAGGCGCAGTCTTCCTGCATTTAATAAACGAACAGCTTGTTTTATATGGCCCAGTTTTTAATCCAACTGAATTTATGCTAAACCGTTATCTTCAAAGGTTTCGGGGCTTAAAACAGGAGTTGTTTCCCTTTCACTATACCAGATTTAAAGGAGTTTTTAAAAGCTTTGTTAAAATTTGCTGATCCGTACAATATCTAATTTTCACTGCTTAATCCACTGACAAGGGTGAGCCATGACAGACAAACGCATGAAATTGCTCGGCCACCACTGGAATCAAACACATTCAGGCTAGCAAGCCATCGTCTTCTTCACCAAGCCACAATGTCTCCCTTGTCATAAGGTAAATGAATTGAAAAAAATTGGGTTTAACGTTCTACTGGTCTGCTCCGACTGGGCTAATGATGTGTGCTATGAGGGAAATTTTTGCCGGACAGCACAAAATGTTTGTTTTAATCTTTGGTCATAAAGGCAAGAGTTTGGTTAAGGAAATTCATTATACCCCTGTATGGAAGATGATGTCCAAAAGCAGTTATACCTTCAACTTACCCATATCTTTTTTAACTTTAAACTGGTTATTTTTTCTCAGCCACTGCACCACAAATGATTCTTTTTTCTGTCCAGAAGAACAACTTTCAAAAACTCTTGCACAAGTCTCAAACTCATGAGCTAAAACACTACGCTTATAAGCAGCACAATTTCCAACTACCATTTCTGTGTTCGAATTCTCTAAATATTCCAGGCAATCAGAAATAAAAGATGTCTGTCATACATGTATTTTTAACAGTTTCTATGTACTATAGCTATTGTCAAACTGATAGTACAGAGGCGATGCTTGATCATCACACCGGAACGTTCCAAATTAACGGAATTGCAATCACGTAATACAGAATTCAGTCCGGTCACATTTATGTCAGTCCCGTCAACGTAGACGGAGTGAGTGGAATCATGGCATAATTAAAGACAATGAATATGTTTTCAGCTGTCGTTGTTGGTTAGAATATTTCCTCGTCCTCTCCGCACATACGTTCTAGGCCCAAATCCCCATTATTGTTACTATTTTGAGGTTTTGTAGAGTTCAATTCTCAAACGTTCAATCAAGCATCGTCATAGAAACTGTCAAACGTTTTCTAGTATATATTGAAGCTACAGGCAGTTTTTTTTGTCATTGTTGTTAGGCAACCATCATGCTGCCGAAATAACAACAATGTACCATACTACAACCCGTCGACCGTTATTGGATTGCTATAGCTAATCATGCGACTAGATCACATGATATTTTAGCTTGCGACGACATGTCAAACAGAAAGATTGTTTGCTCCCACATACACAGTGACAACCAATTGTTTGCTATCAAATTTAAAATTAAGGGTAATTATTTTATAGCAATGTATAAGGGGTATCAGAATTGCCCACAAACTACGTAAAGAAAATGACCAAGTAAAACGGCAATGTGGCTAAGACTTATAAATGAACATTATACAGTAAATAAATATAACAATAAAATATGTTCTTCACAGAAATATCCCAAACCAATAATAAAGTTGTGATTAGCAAGACAGACATGCAATTAACCGTTAGTATAGTAGTCTTGATTAGCGAGACTGCAACTAACCATGGTATTACTCAGATTAAAATGTAGGATAGAAGCATTTCTTCAAATGACTTTACCCCCAACCCCGTCTTGGCACCAGAAATCAAGGTTCCTCATCTGTTATACCTGATTCAAACTTGCCACACTGTGAAAGAATTTAAAAGATTTATTCATAAGTTCTGATTGGCAGATTTATGTTTGATATTCCTTTCAGAGTCCCATTTCTTAAAAAAATATTTTTTAACACCCTGCAGGTTTTAAGCATCAAATACTGTATTCCCCCTGTGTATCTAAATATATGCTAAAGACACCAACTTTCCAATAAACATTATATAAATGTGACCCACACAAAACATGAGGTGTGATGGAATCACAACTGACAGCCTAATAAATTCACAAAGCTTTATCTTTTCAAATGAATGCCTGATAATTCCATGAAGCTTGCCATTTTTAACAAAATTTAAATACCCCCATCAAATCACGCACACCTCCAAAATGTTCTCACATGTACATCAAAGGCAACAGATTGCAATCAACATATTATAAATTACCACATGCACAAACACCAAACAGTTAGTTTTAGAAATAAAAATGGCATCCTTAGAATTTATCCTTATCCTTGACAATATCCATGAAAGAATTCTTTCATAACAACTATCGGGTAACTCAATTCCAAAAGGTAACTGAAGAATGTTTCGATAAAAATTAAAATCAAAAAATCGACTAAGCATATTTACCATTACTTGAAAAATCAAAATAAAAAAATCGACTAAGCATATTTACCATAACTTGATTGGTTGAATAACAAATCACATGACTTCGAAATACAACAAAATGATGTTAACATATTCAACAAACGCAGAATTCAGACAAAACTCTAATTTACACGATGTCAAAACAACACCGTGTTATAGCCAACTGGCATTTCTTGTCTAGAATTCTAAAATATGATTGGTCAACAAAGGAGTCACATGTTTATTAAGTTATTGAGCCAATATAATCACTGACAGCGAGTTTTAGTTGTCGTTTGCTTTTTTCCGCGGGGGCAAGTTCTGACATCATGTTTAACATCTTCACAAGTAAGGAGGTTCTCTCCTGGCTGGCGCGATAAATTTCTAGCTGTGTGAATTTCGTAAACAATTGAGGGAGAGAGAGAGAGAGAGAGAGAGAGAAATTGGGTATGATGTCCAATTAACACAACCTACATATAGGTCATTTTGGGACTAATATATGGTTTAATTTTATATCATAAATTTCTCGTGCTGTGGGGTCTCTAGCATTGGGAGAAAACCAGGGATACCAGGAAAAACCCCACAAGGTTGGTCCTTGACATGTATAGGCTAGATTCGAAACCATGCCACTTGACTCAATGACAGACCATTTGATGCAACATGCACGCGTTAACCGTTCGGCCTCCACAGTTGAGAAGTTGTTCCAGGTGTTCTAGGAATTGTAAGCATACTATGTGGCCACATGGTGTTATGTGTTCTAGAATGCTTACTATATAACTCATCAACTGAGACGTACATGTATTGGGTGTTCTGGAAAGAGTAGGCATATTACAGTATCAGGTGTTCTGGACAGGGTAGGCATACCATGGTATTCTGAAGAAAGTAAGCCCACTATGGTATCGGGACAGAGTAAGCTTACTATGGTATAAGGTTTTATGGCAAGAGCAGGTATACTATGGTTTTGGGTGTTCTGGACAGAGTAGGCATGCTATGGCATCAGGTGTTCTGGAACAAGTAGGCATACTATGGTATCAGGTTTTCTGACAAGTGGTACTTGTGATATCATGAGACACTACTTCAAGTTAGAGATTTTGTGCTCCTCATTATTTCATCTTCTGTAAATTGGAAAATAAAGTCAACAACCATCTGGACGTAGCTGAAGACAGTATTAGAAAGAGAGTATTTCATGGTGTCAGAAGAAGGATAAAACCAGACCTACATTCGTAGACCAGAATACAAAACAAATCGTACTTATAGCCAATTGTCAGCCATTCATTTACGTCAATTGATTAGGAGAAAATCTACCCAGATTTAAATTAGGGACAAAGGGGATTTAATGAACGATGGAGGATTTTGTTCTGACAGTAGAATTTTAATGAACCGAAGGTGTTCAACAACCTTCTGGATCTCCTGGTTTAGTGAGCCTGCGCCACAAACCCAGCATTGCTCCATGAACCAAGCAAGTTCTAGGGATGTATCATGTTTGATCAGATGACTACAGAGCTACTGACTGGGAGACGATGACATTACATATTGTACTCTTAGTACAATTCTATTAAAACAACACAGGCAGGGTTCTTGTGGACATTTTGGAATCTGAATAAACTCGTCTTGGTTGCTGTGTACAGACAGACGTGAACGAAAACAATGTTAATACTCGACACCCTCACTCAACATTTAAACAATTCATTTATTTCTATAGAAATAGTTCCCAAACCTAACAACCCACTGTCAAATATTATCCTTCCACCATTTTTAACTGTTACAATTACTAACAATGGTTTCTTGTGTTGTTTACTTTCGTTTTTCCACCATTTTTAGCCATGGACTTGTACAAACAGGAAGCGTTTTTTTTCTGTGTTGTATTTTTATGCAGTCCAATTGAACAGAAATTATTAAACTGCACTATTGAAATAATCAAATAACTTTGGTTCACTTCCAAACATAGAAACAATATTGATGAAATATTTCACACTTTGGTTTATTTCTTGATTTAAATGTTTAGTAAGAACTAGGAGTGGGCGCAGTGGCTGATTAAGTTCCACCAAGGTCTGAGGCGGCAGTTGCTGGAGAGCCAATTTAGTTTGGCATGGGCCTATGTTGAATTCTGTTGCCCCCCCCCCCCCTAAGTTTCTTTGTCTATGCTGTTTTTTTAAATCGTATCAGACAAGTCTAAAAAAATGTTTTTGCAAAATCTTTGGGCCTGAGGCTGCAGCCTCATCAGTCTCACTGATAATCCGCTAATGAGTGGGCGGAATGTCAAATTATATAATTCAAAAACAGTGAGTGGTCCTATATTTACCCAGTTCCAAGGGAGAAAGAGAAAGAGAGAGAGGGGGAAATGGGGTTTAACATCCACTCGACAAAAACTAGGTATTTTTGGACTAACATATGGTTTTAATCTTATTTCAATAATTTGTTTGCGCGTCGGGGTCTTTAGACGCGAGAGGCAACAGGAGGTCCGAGAGAAAACCCACGAGGTTGGACAGGCGACCCTACTCCTTGTCAAATACAACTGGGGATTCGAAACCACGCCAGTTGACTCTATGACAGGCTTTATGATACAGCGCGCACATGCTTTACATTCGGCCATCCAACTCGCCCAGTTTAAAAGGAGCAGAATTACTCGTCTCTGTGCAGGACATTGAAACCGGTATGAAGTGAGAGCTAAACTTGCTTATTGTTTGGCAGTAAACGTTATATAAATTGCAGGCATATATCTACATGACAAGCCTAAAATCAACTCCCTAGAGCAGTGGATGGTTTCCATATTAAAAGGATAAGATAATGCCCGTCATAACTGCATCAAACCATAATATGACAGGTAGAAAGAACCGACAATCAAGACTTCGTAGATTATAATGATATTGTACTTGACAATCAAGAATATGAAAGGTGGGCAGAGTTTCCATCTGCCAATCATGGCTATTTCTTGTCAAAGCTTCAACCATTCACAACTTTGTGCAGAATTAAGTACTTTGACTGAAATTTTCAATGTATTAAATTTCTATTATCTTCTTCAGAACTGTAAAAGCAACAACATCCAGCTCATTCTCTATATCTTTCACACTGCTTTTTTAAAATTCATTATCAATTTAACGCAACCAAGATAAATCACAATAATGTTATATAATATTTAGTTTCAAGTTTTTAACTGACTTTTTACAATTACATTGTACAGTTCACTTTTATTTTTCTAAAAAGCGACCAGCAGGGAGAGGGACAAAAAACAGGAAATTATTTAAATAGTTAGTTGAATAATAATAATTTACTTAGAACGTGTTAGATATCACATGTACATAATGTTCATTAACATAAATTATCAACAATAAGAGAATAATATTCATGTCTGAATTAAAAATAAAATATTCAAGTAATTAAAGATGTATTCCCTTAAGTATAAGTAGTTCATTTTTTAGACCCAGTTTTTGTGCTGAACGGGAATAAAAATGATCAACTCCTTTATTACAAATAAAGTTAACCAGAAGTCACAAATATATGGCTCAGAAGGTAACCCTTAATGCAGATTAGAAAGTGTGTTTGTACTTTTCATCAAGCTTGTAGGGTTCTTTCGCATGCATATGTGTGGACCTCCTTTAGTGAGTCAGTGTCATTTCCATTGAAATAGAAAAAAATTGGGTTGAATATCCACTCAACACAAACTAGGTCATTTCAGGACAAGTACATGGTTCAATTTTATTTCATTAATTTGCTTGCGCATAGGGATATTTAGCAGTGGGATGAAACTGTAGGACCCATAGAAAACCCACGAGGTTGGATAGGCGACCCTACTCCTTGTCACATACACACAGGGAATCGAAAACATGCCACTCAATTCAGCCATCACATCCCTCGGCACCCTTCATGAACCACTGTGAAAAGAAATTACTATATTGACAAATCTTATTAAAAATACTTCGTCGTTCTATGGATTTCTGGCTTAAATACATGTGTAAAAATCCATTATAGAATAGATCTTGAAAAATAAAATAATAAAACAGAACTATTAATGTTTAAACTTACCTCGTTTGTTTGATATAATAGAATTAGATCTCCAACACCTCGTCAATGAATTTCGTAATCCACTTTTAGAACTAACAACTTTTCTTTTGACATATCTATCAGGCGGATGCTTCATTTGACAAACTTTCTCGTAATAACGAGGTAAAATGGGTTCATTATAAAATGATTCCCTTTTTCCTGTCATTTTTAATCTGTCACTTTAGATATCTACACAGTTATCATTTGTTAATCCGTCCATTTTCACAAATTCCTTCAATTTCTTGATATCCAATGATTAACATAAATTTAGTACACATATGTTCATGTGGTTTCAAAGTTAATTCACATTTAGGCCATACTGTAGTAAACAAGACATGTTTTTTAAATATTTTTTAAGACATGTAACACAACATAACACAAATTAATACAAATAAAACTTTTTGAAAAACACAATAACCTCATTACAGCTTACCACACATCAAACATAATTAATGTTTAAATTGAAAGACAAACACATGACAAATTAACTTATTCATTTATAAATACAAATCAACCATTAGAAGAAAGGTAAATGACAGCTTATAATTAATCAACTTTCAAATGTATAGAGGATAGTTCTCGATGTCAAAGATACAATAAAAAAAGATAACACCATCTGCTACCAGAATTGAATACAACACAAACTGATATCACAGCACAATCTGATACCACAATGCAATCTGATTCCAGAACTAAAGCTAATACCAGAAATGTATACCACAACACAACCCTATACCACAACATGACCCTATACTACAACACAACCCAAACCACAACACGACCCATACCACAACACAACCCTATACCAAATATTAAAGTAATACAAGAAGCTGGTAACACCACATCACAAACCAAAATCTCAAGAAAAATCAGAAAACACAAGACAAGCTAATACCACAACAGAACCAATCTATAAAAACTTGAAATCATTTGAACAATATGTTACTTTGCAATCAAAAAACAGATGTACCCATTAAATTTCACTCAAATGAATGACAACTTGACATGATCACAATAAGGATTAAAAGAAAATTATAATTGTACCTGGTGTTAATTTAATATGAGTAAACCAACAATCCTATTCATTACTAGTCAGATATTAAAATACATATATATAAATCATTAGTCAAATTACATAATATATCCTAGTCAAAAACTTCAATCTATTTCCGGGTGATATGGTATTCTTAGAACAAACTTTTTATACAGATTTGTTTTTATTATCTACATTATTGTCTTTACATAAGAGAGAAGGAGAAATGGTGTTTAACGTCCACTCGACACAAACTATGTCATTTCGGGACTAACATATGGTTTTTAATTTGATTTCAATAATTCGCTTGTGCGTGGGGGTCTTTAGCAGTCGGAGGAAACCAGACCCGGAGAAAACCCATGAGGTTGGATATGTGACCCTACTCCTTGTCACATACAACCGGAGATTTATAAAACCACGCCAGTTGACTCAATGACAGGCTTTATGATACAACAAGCACATGCTAACCATTCATCCAAGCCCCCATTTCTATTACATAAAAAGAAATGAAATAAAGCAAAATGGGGTTAACATCCTACTTTTCTGGAAAAAAAGAAGGGACTTCATTTGCATTAACCCTTTAGCACTTTATACCCCACTGATCAGCAGTGAGTTATCGCTAGGCCGCTACAATCACTGCGTGGGAGAGGTGACATTGGTGTGGGTTTAATTAGCTCGCAATAATAACTTGCCTCCTTCGGCAATTAAATTCTCCAATTATTAGAAAAATAAATAAAGATGTTTTGAAGTATATCTGAGTAAAAGACATCATTCGACCAGATCATTTGAAGTTATGTACGCAACATCTATCTGCAGCTTATTCTTTGGATGCAAGCATTGAAATTTTGTGATAGTCCTAAAGGGTTTAGTATTTTATTAAATGCATAAATCAGAGTATAAAGAACTGTTGTTACACTAAACAATAATTAAAGTCATTTATTAAATTTCCTGTTTATAGTGAACCAAAAGAAGTAAAGTATAAATATATTTACTAATAATAATAATATGCTCATTTATAAAGAGATAAACAACCAATCATGCCTATGGTGCATAATACATTGGTGTCTAATAATGTAATTCATACAATTAAGTTTTAAAGTCAAATTTGAATTATTGAAAAAAAATTGAAACATGTTATTCTGAGTTGACCTGGTTTGTATCTATGTACGATATTAAACGCTATTCTCTCTCTACACTGTCTTAATGCAGCGAATTGAAACAAGTAACCCACCAATAGACATTAACTTCCCTCTGATTAACAACATGTTTTTTTCTGATTAATTGATCATACTTTGTCATATTATTGTCTCATTTAAAATCTGACATGTATATATATAGCAGAAATAAAGAGTCTCCGTTCAAAATTCCAAACTTTAAAATAATGGGAAAAGAAATAAATGAAATGGGGTTAAACGTTACATCCTACTGTTCTGAGTCTCGCCACCATGGCACCAACTTAAAATAATGGGATACACTTCTGTCATATGCCAGTTGAGGATGATCATCTTTAAAATGGACCAAATATGGCTATGATTATGCTCCACAAAAATGTATAGTACAACCAACTTGACAGAACAGATAAGTGCACCCATATAGACGTCATGTCAGCTCATGATGGGTGTTCTAAAATAGTATAAATTGTGTGTTTTGTTGATAATTAATGAAGTATGTATGACAGTAGAACAAAGAAAGTTCAGTAGTTTAGAATTTTATCACTAACGAGAATAGGGCCACCGTTAATCACTCTCTATTTAACATAACAAAAAAGACATCACCAGCTTATTCATAAATAAAATGAAATGGGGTTTCAAATGTTTCTCTTCTAAACCTATAGGGCTAAAGAAGATGAGCAAATGGGACATAATTTAGCAAGAGAGAGAGAGAAATTAGGTTTAAAGTCCACATCACATACTAGGTCATTTTGGGACTAACATGTGGTTCAATTTTATTTCCCATGAGGTTCAACAGGCAACCCCCTTGTCCTCACCATGAACAAGCAGGGAATTGAAACCATGCCACTTGACTCAATGACAGACCTAATGATGCAATGTGCACACATTAACCATTCAGCCACCAACCCTCGAATAAATTAGTCGCTGCATTATAGTTTATTTAGGTACAAATCTGTGGTTACATCACATTTAACTTTATTAAAGCGATAATTTGATCACAAAGGGAATTATACAAACATTATCCTGATAATATTCATATTATTTATAATAATCCCCTTCATGTTTTTTATTTATATTATACTTATATAATCCCATCAAATGACGAGAGATTACTTCATTAACAAATGTCAGCTGACACACACAAGAAATTTACTAGTCTTAACAGGTTCAGAATTTTCTGGGCTGCAGTAGGCCTAAATAAAATTTGAGAACCCCAGAGCCGGATTAAGATTTTTCTGGGCTACAGGTAGAGTGAGGCCTCCAAGAGCTAGATGAAGATTTTCTGGAACCCCAAATCTGGATTAAGATTTTTCTAGGTTAATTAATCTCTAGCAGTAGCCCCTGGGATGCAGCTCCAAGCGCTCGTCTTAATCTCACTCTGTCTCAACTATGAGAATTACAAAATTATTATCCATGTGGTGGAGATAATTGGACCCAAACCTCAGTATCACAGCACTTGAAACCTTTTGAAATAAAATCACAGAATCCCAAACAATAACACCTAAAACTTGACTTTATAGAACAAAAAATACTAAATTCTCAGCTACCATTAAAAATATCACATATAATCAAACGCTTAAAATCTCCATTCATATCTTTTCACCATCGTGCAACAACACACAAAGAACCGTACCCACCAGTTTTTTAAGTTTTCCAAAATTTTGAAGAAAAAACACAGCTCACATTCCAAAGTAACAACACAAAATACAATTCCAAGACAGTTATATACCTTTCAGTTTTTAAAATAAGAAATTCCATATTCATACTTTTTCACAATATAAAATAAAATGCTTTAAAAGACGACTTTCAGTTGTGAAATAATCCACTAAATTAATTGAGAATGCGGAACATTTAGGTAATTCAAGATATCAATCTAAACGGAAGTCATTAAAGATTTTATAATTTTTTTGTACGGTAATTGATGCAGTATAGTACTTGATGTTGGGTAATTAATGTAAGTAGGTCCACATAATTTATAGATCTTATAAACAACTTGCTACGTATATAGTACCCTACTTTTAATAAACATCTTAATTCAGTTAAAGGAGCTAGGTCTCGGACATTGAAAACAAAAATTATTTGTCAATTTAAATCTTACTGGGAAAAGATGGGCTTCTGATATTCAATATTTAAGACAAAATAAACATTTTACCATTGGTACACGAATTATGTACCATGATGTGTTTCAGCGCCAAGTGTAACAAATGTATCGAAGAACGAGGCTAGACATATTAAGTCATGCAAACAGTGACGACATGCCCAATAAATACAGCCAGGTGTAAACTGGAAAAACTAGACGTTAGAGATTGCATTCGATTGAGACTTCTGGCGTATTTCGCCGAACCTAACTGATTAGAAATTACAGTAAAATAGAAATCAGTTTATATACATTCACATTTCATTATTATATGCAGTGCTACCCATTTGTGTCAATTTCTAGATCCCAAAAATTAGTGATTTAGCTCCATTAATTAATAATTTAGATATTTATTAACATGACAATCATATAAACTATAATATCGGATGGCACAGATTTAAATGGATTTTAATACTCCTGAGATTCAAAATCTAACGATAAAATGGACAATCCGGTTTCAGTCTCGGTTTTCAAGTAACGTTGCTGCAATACTAAATGATCAATATATTAATTATCTATTTTTGAACTATAATATAATAGTAATTCAATCACAACGTCAACAACAAATAAACATAACATCATATACCAGATCTGATTCAATGCGAAACTTCACACATACACCAATTTCTCCTTCATTTTCTGTCTTCCATTGTTGTAAAGTTTTCAAATGACTTTCCACAACAATTAAACAGAACACTCTATAACATTTCATTAACTGGGAAATTTCACAATATTATCAATCTTCAAAAAAAAGCCCCAAAAACCTTGAAAACCTCCAAAATAAATTTTCTAATGACTTTCCACCACAAATAAGCAGTACACTCTATAACATTTATCATTAACACAATACAAATCTTTTTAAAAAAACACTTGAAACACCCCAAAAAGTTTCTAATGACTTTCCATAACAAATAAACAGAACACTACAGTTGTATCTACCACTTCTTTGCATTATTATCTGTTAAAATTTCTATACATATAAATAGGCCATCAAATTAATGACCATCCAGAATACATAAACAGAACATCTGATCTCACTTCTCCTTTACATTATTAACAAGTGTTGTATCTGTGTTCATCAACTACTCCACAAACCTGTTATCCACTTCAACAGTTACCTGTACCACAAACTTTAGTCCTATGTATATGAATAGTTGTAAAACATGTCACATGAAGAAAAAAGAACTAGATTTTTTTCTGACCTTCTAAATGTGATGTACAAATTACCACTACTCACTGATAAAAAATGTCTGTGACCTTTAGAGGTCGGTGTTAGATGTTGTTAACTAAGCTGTGAGGAGTTGTAATCAGTTGATTAAAGGTGATTAAAACCAGGTAATGTATGTATGTATATCAGGTAGATAGGGCGAAACCAGAAATGAAATGGGCTTTAACTTCCTACGTTTCTGAACCAATCGCGCTAATGAAGATGGGGGTGGGGGGGGGAGTATCAAGTCAAAGTTAGGGAAGAGAAATCCAATGTTTTCTCCAGTGGATGTTGAATGTTGACAAATTTTCAATTAATGACACCTTTGTGAATACTGAGTGAGAGAGAGAGAGTAAGAGAGAAAGAGAGAGAGAGAGGGAGTGGGGTAACTCTCCATTTGATTGATACAGACTTGGTCATTTTGGGACTAATATAGTGGGCAATATAACAATAGCAGGTTGAAATGAGATGAATTAGAATAGGGTTTCATTCCCTAGTTAATAAAGATGAGTGAAGATGACAATATAACAGTAGTGTACCACGAGAAATCAAATGGGATGGGGTTTTATGTCTTACTTTTCTGTACCAATAGAGCTAATGAAGATGGGAGAAGGGCGGAGGGGGAGACAGGAGAATATGAAGTGAGGCGGCGCAATGTTGTATACAATGAATGTCAGCATGATACATTTGTAACTAATGAACAGAACCTAAACAGCTTTGGGGCTGACATAACTTTTTAGAGATTCAACTTTTACAATATTGTATTTTTTGAATTAATCAGATGGCTTAACACAACTTATAGATTTCCACTTAGATTTTGGGGAACTCCCCAATTAAATAACGAGTGCTATCATGTGTTCCAAGAAGAGTAAGAAATACCTGCCCTGTGTACGACACACACTACTTATAGGATATCACAAATTCTATTTATATTAAGAGTAAGCACTACCTGGCCTGTGTACAGCACTACTTACAGCTTAATGGATTATTATTAAACTACCAAAGAATTCTGCATGTGAAATAAAATTGAACTCAAAGAATTCTGCATGTGAAATAAATTAAAATTTAACTCAAAGATTTCTGCATGTCAATAAATACCCTGTATCTTTTCTTTATCACCACTACTGATAGCTAGACAGATTAACATTCAGTTACCAAAAAATTATATGTCCAGTCTTTCCCTGCATCTGTCTCTCCATTCAAACAGCTGTAAGATTAGCTAGCTACCAGCCACCTACTGAGTGATGGGGACAGATTAAAACAGGGATTAAGATGGATTAAAGGATTTGTAGGGATGGACAGGCTAAGTTTACTCAATGGTTATTTGACCTTTTCAAGATGAATCTGATAATCCAGATTGTCAAGATTCTGAGTGTAAGTATGGCTCACCTCCTGCCATACCATGTACTTCATGCAAGTTAAATTTTAGTATTAATTTAAGACACAGATAAGATTGAATGACAGCATTCTAATAACAAAAGTCAAATTTAAGTCCAAACATGCAGGAATAAATTGTTAAAATATTTAAGACAATAAACATCAAACTTTCAGTTCCATTGAACATAAACTATTTCATTTTGGGACTAACAGTGATTAAATCCTAAAATGAAATGAGTCTAGCAGTGTGCAGTACCAGAAGGTAAACATTGTGGATCCTCAAGATATTCAAGTAATAGGGAGTTTTAACGCCTTTGATGTCATGAGATACCAATAATAGAGTGGTTCCACCCCACCTTGGTATCATGATATACCAATAATAGAGTGGTTCCACCCCACCTTGGTATCATGAGATACCAATAATAGAGTGGTTCCACCCCACCTTGGTATCATGATATACCAATAATAGAGTTGTTCCACCCCACCTTGATATCATAACATACCAGTAATAGGGTGGTTCCGTCCCACCTTGACATGATATTTTAATATTACTACAACTCTACAGTTTAAAGTGAAACTATGCAACCCCTTCCTTCCTGATATCCGCAAAATATAAAATTGCTACCACTTTACATGTGGTAGTGAAACTGTTCCACTCTCCCCATATAAAACAGCTACTCCTCTACAGGTGTTAGTGGAACTCTACCCCAACCCCAAACCCCCTTGATATCAGTCCATCATAAATCTGCTAACAGGGGTGAGTAAAACTGTAGTCAAGTAGGTAAAATAGTTTACATTCCAACGAGATTTAATTAATTACCCGAGTCAACTTGTGTCAATAGTTGACCTGAATAAATCAGTAGTTTTATAGTTTCAACAGGTAAACTATAATTAGTTTATCTCGTCAACCTTTACACAGATAATCTTACAGGTCATAATACAGGTACTTCACAGATCACTTTCTAACCATTTGATCAGATAATTTACAATTTAATTGATCATACTCATGCTAATAGGTTAATCATATATCTTAATTTAAAATATTTCTGACGTGGTGTCCCCTTGTCAGTGGTGCAGGACAGAGCGTCTGACAAGGAAAGTTGTCTTGTCATTTGGGTGGGACAAAAAAACAAAGTCCTGTGTATACATTTGCGTGCACGTAAAAGATCCCTTGGAAGTTGGAATTGTATATAAGGTACATGTAGATCATAAAATACAGGCCATTATATAGTGCCGCTGCTCCGGCCAAATTTTTCTCAGCTCATATCACATTGTATTTGCCTGTCTCTAATTAGCCCAGTCGGAGCAGACCATTAGGATATTAAACCCCATTTCATTTAATTTCTAATTATAAATTAAAATTGAGAAACAAAACAAAATGATTTAAACTGGTGAATAAAATTTATGCTTTTATTGAACCAAAGGGCTAATGAAGATGGGCTTAAGCCATGAAGTTCGCTACGAGGGAAGTTCAGCTCTGACAGTAGCATAATGACCTTTATTCTTTCCAATCCCACATTGACCATGACGTAATAACATCCATCTTTGTATAAAGTCAATCTAGATGTATGCGCATTGGCCAAAGAACAAATTGAATTGATCATGTTTATGCTAATAGGTTATTCATATATCCTGCTTTACTCACACCAAAGGTCTAATGAATATTGCCATACAGCATAACATATTAGAGATATTTTGTCAAGGGGTCTTTATTAATCTGTCAATGGTTACCATAATCACCAAGTCACATACATGTACTCGACATTATGATAATTTTTATATTCCTGTGACAGCTGGGATCAACACACTACCATATATTGTATGGTTCATAAAAAACTATGAATTGTAATACAATTCCTGAAAATCGATATATTACATTAATGAATAATTGTTTCCACTTCTGTTGTTAATATCCCATTCTTTATTTGTTAAACTCTATTAAATTTTTGCCTTACCAATCATCTATTCGAAAAAAAAACAATATAGAATTCTATTGAATACAAAATACAGAGAGAGAGAAATGGGGCTTAATGTCCACTTGACACAAACTAGGTCATTTGTGGACAATCATATGGAACAATATTATTTTAATCCTTAATTGCTTGTACATAGGAGTCTTCAGCAGTGGGAGGAAACCAGAGGACCCGGAAAATATCCATGAAGTTAGACAGGTGACCCTACTCCTTGTCACGTACAAGTGGGGAATCAAAACCACACCATTTGACTCAATGACGGAACTTGTGATCCAACACGTTAACTATGAACTATTTTGAGACTTCACTTTTTCGAATTTTAACACAGAAACTGATAGTCTAATACTCAAAATTTTATTCCCGGTCCAACTTTTGACTATAAAAAAAGTGTAATATAAAGGTCTTAAATCTTTAATCCAATCCCAAAGGATAACAGCAGATCACCTGTCAGTCCAAAATCTCTTTAAAAAAGTCTTTTGATTTTAAAAAAATCTTAGAATTTTAAATCCATTTCACATAGAAAACATCTGACTATTTTCACCAAAATAAACTGTCAAAAAACACACGTAAAATCCAATTCACACAAAAAAAAGTTAATGGTATTCTTTACCTCAAAACAAAAATGTCCAGCTAAGGTTAATTTAACTATGAAGTATCTTAAATTTTGCGAATCCTTACATACATCACAGCTAAAACTCTTCCACCCAAAACTCCAGGACAAAATAAATGTTCAAACTGAAAAATTTTCAACTGGCGCTAATAATCAATCTCAGACTTTAAACGACAAAAAGTCTTAAAATTCAAGAAACCAATTGACATCAGTATTCCTCTCAAATATGTCCGACTGAGACTTAAGAGATCTGTCATTTACCGGTAATTACAAAGGTCTTAAACTTAACAAAGAAAACAATAAATCAGTATTCACCCGAAAACCTGTTGTACTAAAAAAATGTTTGTCCTACTGAGGTTAAGAAACTTAGAACTTTTTAATTAAAAAAAACTGTAAAAGAATCTCATTTTACCACCCTACCGAGTCTGAAAAGAATGTATTGAGCTATTTAATTGGTACTTTTAGTCTGTCTGATGTTTGAATTAAGTTGTATATATATTTATTGAGAGGTTCCTTAGGTTTGTGGTCGTCGGTTCTAACAGACGGATACGGACATACCGAACATAGTCGTGTCACAGTTAACAAGTAGGTTTAAAATGGTTAATTACAAACAGATTCTTAAAGTCTCTGCATGGTCGTCATTTAACGATTGAGATGTGAGAGTGAGAAATGGAGTTTAACATCCACTTAATACAAACTAGATTGGGATTAACATATAGTTTAATTTTATTTCAATAATTCGCTTGCGCTTAGAAGTTTTTAGCAGTGGGATGAAACCAGGGGAGCAGGAGGTTGGACAGGCATCCCTACTCTGTGTCACGTACAAGTGGTGAATCACAACAACGCCACTTGATTCAATGACAGACCATTTGATTTCACACGAAACCAGCAATAGGCAGATTTAACTCTTACATAATTTATCTATTAATCCCATAAGCAATGAAATGGACTTTAACATCCTACTGTTCTGCATCAAACGCCATACAGTGTGCTATGAGGGAAATTTTGCCTAGACAGCGGCACTACAGCCTATTTTTATATCGAATTCCAACTGTGTACACAGGACCTTGGGGTTTTTTTTGTCCCATCTGAACAACTAGAAATCTGTCCTTATCAGCCCCCCACCCCCCATCCTGCATTACTGAGAATTGGGAACCTCGCCTGCAAATCGGGATCGAACCCAACCTCCAGACTAGCAAGCCAGCGTCTTACATGTACAATTTAAAAACTTAATAATTGTAACTAAGTCTATTCTTGAGAAGAGCATACAATTTAAAAAAATTATTTCTCCCACATTGTCACTTCAAAGGTGTCTCTTTAATAGACATAAAATGTAGTTAATACTTCAACAATTTATAGGAGTTATTCAAGTACAGAGCAAAGTACTTAACATAATGAAGAATTTATTAGGTTTGAGTGAAGGAGTTGTTGATTCAGATCTTGACATTATCCTCAATAACTTGCCACATCAATGAAAAGGTTGTGTTTATTTTATACTTAACTTGAGCAGGGTACTTATATAAAATATACAATAACTATTATTAGTTTGTTTATCAATTCAAGGTACGTGGCTTGAGGATGGGTGGGGGGAAGAAGAGACAGAACAAGATCGAAAGACAGAGAGATTTTGACATTCCATCCACACAAACTGTCATTTGGGACTAACATATGGTATAATTTAATCTCAATTAATATACATGCGTAGAGTGAGAGGGTTTAATGTCAAATTTGCAATAACTAGGTCTTTTTGAAACTAAAATGTTTGGTTAAATTTTATTTCAATAACCCGTTAGCAGTGGGAGTAAACATTGTACCAGGTGACCCAAGAGAAAGCCCAAGAGGTTGGGTGGATGCCGTGGAAAGTGTATCTGGTTTTTCCTCCATTGTAGTACGTAACAAGTAGGGGTCCTGTGCCTCAAGGGTTGTCTCTGGGTTCTTCGATTTCCTCTTATTGCTAAACACCCTTTAACGCACAAGCATAATATCCAACTGTAAACATATATATCTTTTTCTCTATCGAATAAATTAAAGACTATCACACAGCAAGTAATAAACTTAGTAAATATATCTGCCCTTGGGACAATTGAGAACAAATTTATAACAAACTCTGAACGCCCAGGAGCTAGAGTTATTTGAAAAAGTCAGATCATTCAAATAGTGAAATGTATTCTGTACATTAAAGCTAGGGAAAGAGAACAAGGTTTAACATCCACTCTACAATCAAAGTCATTTCAGGACTAACATAAGTTATCTTTCAAAAATTTGCTTGTGTGCAGTGGTTGAACAGGTGACACTACTCATTGTCATGTACAAGTGGGGAATGGAAATGAAATGAAATGGGGTTTAACGTCCTACTGTTCTGCCCAGACCGGGATAATGAAGACGGGTAGGGAATGGAAACCACACCATTTGACAGACCTAATGATCTAACGCTCATATAAAATCATTCATTCGTCCCTATCCACCTATTTAATTAACATTCGGGTATAATAAGTAAAACAATGCATCATGTTTGGGTTGTGGTGCATGAAACATATAGTCCTTTATTCTTACTACATTTTTCTAAAATAATGACGACGATGTGAAATCAATAAAACCAATGAAATTGCCATAGCTTAAAGCAGAAATATGAAAAATAAAACAAAAAGATGGGCTGGCAGTTCTCACTATAATAGTCAAAAACAGATAATGTAAAGGGAATATGTGGAAAATTTACGTAAAAATTACTTTACTCTGAGCTGAGGAATATTCATTTCAACAACACTGTAGCTTCGATTGTCATTGCTACTGTTGTTACAATAATAAACACAGTCTTGATTATCCATTTTTACGGTAAATCATCAACTTCCGTTAAAATCCAATTTAAATCTGTTGAAAATATAGACTAAACAATGGCATGATTGGCATCAAGAGTTTGTTATAGTCTTGATATGTTAATTAACGTCTAATAATTTACATACAATTGAAGGCATAAAGAAAAGGCTTCAGCAGACAGATGTACCTTTTGCATAATGTCTGTTTAATAATTAATTAAGGGCACAAAACGCCTGATCATAAACTTTTACCGGTATATATATTTAAGCAAATTTGGCTGTAAAGGAAATAGATAGAAATACTATTCATAAATATTCATAAATATTCAATATGTATATTATTTCCTAATTAAAGAGTCCCAAGTGATTTGGAGGTCTTCCTTATCAAATTAATAATTTTTGTATCATGTCTCCAAATCGGGGTTTAAATATTTATAAATGAACTTACCAGATTTAAATATTTATAAATGCACTTACCAGGTTTAAAATCAAAACTTTCTACATTATATCGAGATGGCAAATCATGTACACTCCACAATAAGTTTCTCTTCTTCATTTTCTATATCCAATGTTAACGATCGATACGCCAAAAAGCTAATCCATTAATTTATAATTAACAGTTTTTGAAATAATACTCCAGAAAAACATCATGTAATTTAACATTTCTAAATCCGTTGAAATTCAAAACTAAGTCAATAGGTTCCACTGTATAAAAAATCCACTCAATTGATTTTTTGCAGGTTGTTAAATGTTCAGCCAAGATGCATCAAAAATAATAGAATCCATCATAATCTTTAAGATATTTGAGTCAAAGAAAATGATCTCCAGGCAAACAAGCACATCAACACCCACAGACCGATTTCGATCAACTAATAATTCTAACACTTGATAATTAACGAAACTTGACAATCAGTATTAAAAGTAGTCACCTGGGTTTTAAAAACTGTTAAAATTGAAATAAACAGTCAAATATAAGACCTGAAACTTTATGAGAAGTCACAAGGAGTAGCCTATTTAGTGATTTACAAAAAAAACAACTAAGCGAATGGTTACAACCACCCCTGGCTATTTTATCTAACCGTTTATCATCAAGCTAATCAGTTGACTTACCTAAAATTAGTATCAATGTATTATTACTTGTACAGGTATTAACTGAGAATAGAAATACAGGGAGTGGAAAACTTCTTTATATCTGGGAGGTGAAGAATTAGACCTGTTCTCTATGCAAGTCATGGGTTCAAGCAAAGCCTGGACATAAGGCACAGATTTTTTTACTTATAATGAAAAGTTTGTGTGATAATTCATGTCTAACAAAGTTTGTGACAGGTGTCATATGTCCAGGCTTGGTTTAAGACCATGTTTAACCAGTATTAACATAAGTTCAGGTGTTAACTTAGAACAGAAATGAAATGGGGATTAACATCCTACTTTTCGAATTAATACTGGATTTATATTCCTTTTAGAGGAGATTAAGCTATCTCAAAACTGTAGTTTGTCAGGGATTAATCATCTTAAATGACAATTTAAGCCATAAAACAGGTGTCTATATTATATGAAATTCAAATTGAACTAGATTTATTTCATGAAATGAAATGGGGTTTAACATCCTACTGTTTCGATCTGACCCAGCTAGTGAAGTTGGGCATACATTTACGTCTACAATGGCACTACCATCTAGTATTATATCGAATTCTAACTGTCAGAGGCATGGGCGTGGATTTAGGGTCTCTGACCCCGCCCCCATGATTTAGATCGCCAGGACAAATTCTCAGGTTTATATTCACATGAATGTTCCGTTCTGAAGGCTATCTAACCACTGCCTTGAGTCTCGCCCTAGTTACAAATTTCATCCAAATAATACGAGTAGAGTAAACTGTTCGGTGGCCTACTTATTATTTTGGTTTGTTAATGAAAGCTTTCAGGGTTTGTCTGTTCCCCCTAAAGTTATGACAAATCCACGCCCTTGGTCACAGGTTCTGCAAACCAATGTGTATGCGAGACCGACATGTAGGTTTGTCGGACCCTGCAAACAACTAGACACTGTACTTGTCAGACTCCCTCTGATCAAAGAATAGAATATAATAAGATGTTTATTAGAGTCTTTACTCCCTTAGTTTATATACCCAGGTTGAACAGGTATTTAGTAATCATTATATTATCTTTACCTGTAATTAGAGAGGTGTTCATTTCACCTGAACATGGAGTTCATATTAATTAAAACATTTAACTTATTCACTATTTATATAACCATTATCTTCCTGGCACTGAACATTTCAAATTAAAGTAAAATAAGGATTAAACGACTTCATACATGCAAGTGAGCTAGCACTGTACTCGACAATAACTATAAAAATTCCTGTGTGCTGTTCTCTTGTCTGTAAAGCAGGAAGAAGAGCTTGTCAAAGCACTGTGTCTAGTTGTTTGTATAGGACAAAAAAAATCATGTGGTATGCCTGGACATCATATTTAGCCTAATCAGTGCACAAAAGTAGAACGTTGAAACCCCATTTAAGTAGTATGCCCAATGCCCAGAAGCCATTTTTCATGTGGTATGTCTATATTCGTTAGCCCGATAGGTAGAGAAATCTAGGATGTTAAACCCAATTACATGTGGTATGCCCATATTTGTTAGCCCGATAGGTAGAGAAACCAAGGATGTAAAACCCCATTTCAAGTAGTATGCCCATATAAGTTAGTTCAATAGGGTAGAGAAATCTAGGATGTTAAACCCCATTTAATGTGGTATGCCCATATATGTTTATGTTAACCCGATAGGTAGAGAAACCAAGGATGTTAAACCCCATTTCAAATATTTTGCCCATATTTGTTACATTGATAGGTAGACAAATCTAGGATGTTAAACCCCATTTCATGTAACATATGATTAACATAGCTGTGAGTACTTGACCTTCAATCAGATAATACATATGATAACAATAGTTTAGTATACTTATCTACTTTCACCTATTGTATCAACTCAGGTAAATTATACTTATCTTATCTCTCACCTGTGTCATTATTTCATACAGTCATTAGGGGGAATTTAATTTAACTATTATTCAAATCTTAATTTTAGATATGATAAAGAGAGAGAAATGGAGTTTATGTCCCCTCGACAGAAACTAGGTCAATTCTGCACTAACATATGGTTCAATTTTATTTCAACAATTCGCTCGTGTGTAGGGGTCTTCAGCTGTGAGAGAAAAATGGATGACCCGGAGAAACCCAACTAGGATGGACAGAGATATGATAGTACATTATTCCTGATCGTATAAAGATAAGCATTGTAGAATAAAGAGATAAAGTCTATATCAAGTGCATTAAGGAATATGTACTGCCCCATGTTAAGTTAATCTCAAAATGACCCAAGTATTATACTGACGAGATGTTATATTAAAGGTCGTAGCTAAGACATTAAGTAATATATTAATACTGCACTAGGGTGTTAGCCCCAAGTGTTGTTTCAATATATTACTGAACGTCTTAAAATCAAGCCCATTAAACAACTTAATATACAGGCACTATCCTGCAGGTGCTATGCAATGAAATATATCACAAGTCCAATATTTTATCTAGTATAAATAATGTATGATTGGCAAGTTGCCCATACATTATTTTAATTAATGGTACGCCAACATCCAAAGGATAACATCAAACCTGTATTTCAAATATGTCTTAAATCTTCAGTTACTTGTCTATCTAAGCTACATGTATATTAATGTCATTAAATGTTAGTCTCAAAATGACCAAATATTGTGTTGATGAGAAATTATACCATTCTATTTATCAGGTATAATCTCTAGTTACATGTGTATCTATATTCATGACATTTAAATACATTTATAGGCCTGATATAGAATAGATTAAATCTCACCTGATGTGAATATCTGTCTTATCTACTTTAAAATGCAATCTAATAACATATTAAACTTGCATTATGTAAGAGCTAAGTCTATTTTCTGGCCTCAAGTGTTATTTAAATTATCAATCAGACATTTATTCACATGACAAGCCTATAATAAACTGTTTAGATAATTGGATGTCTGTAAATATTAAAATGGATATTACTCAATAATAGGACTGACAGTCGAGATATTGTTTATTAGCATGTCAATGATACTTGATAAACAGCCTATAATTTAGAACTATTATAACTTGGCTCTGAATAAACCAAATCTTAATACAAGCACATGGTCTGTAATTTATACCTGTAATTAAAGTATAATCGATGCCTACTTTTAATATCGTTGATTATAACAATCATATTACTTACAGTTTATAAATCAATTGACATGGGGTGAACGTTCTATTTCTTCTGCACCTTAGCACTGATGAAGACGAAAAGGGTTCTTTTATGTGAAATTAAAAAACATCTAGTTTTTTTGATCGGACGAAAAAAAACCTGACCTGGAGTAAGGATGTAACGGGTCAAAAAAATTTGAACCGGTTAACTGATGGGCAAAAAACCGACCGTGACCGGTCAACCGGAGGTAGTCCTATATGGTATGATACCACGTGGTCGTCACTCGCGCCGGTATCACATGCCGTTGTGTGACAGATCGGAAAATTGCTTAAATATTATAAGTGTTCGACCCGTTATAAATATAGGAATATTCTACGGCCCCCACCTACCTCCACCTCAATATGCAGTGTTATAATCCATGTATTCCATTTATTCGCGCGCACAGCATTACTTTCATTTTCATACACATATCAGCAGTCAATAGTCAACCTGTAGTGTCCTGTAGTCAAGATTATCCAGCCCGAAGATACAACGCAATAAGAAACGACGAAAAGATAATACCCTTTGCCCATGTGCCAGAGGGACGATTTGTTCACGGCATAATTTTAGTACTCTGTTTTGGATCAGTGAATACGGCCGTATTATTACCGGGAAAGTTTTGTATCAACGTGTAATATGAACAAGAGAGCGTGGGCTATTGCTAGTTTACTACTAGTCGATATACACTGACATTTTTTTTTATATAGAACGAGTAACGGTCAGGGGAATATCGAACCGGTCAGCTTGCCGAACTGAACCGTAATCCGTCAACCAAGTGACCGTTTACATCCTTAACCTGGAGTGATAATAAAAAGTTCCATGCATTCCACGTTAATATAACTACAAAGTAAAAACGCTATAGGTTGTATTGGCCTTTTTGATTGGTTTTCCAGTGATTTTAAATAGGAATCTCGTCGGGCATTGATGTGGGATCAGGCGTGGAAACAGACGTGGGGAGATGAAGTCTGTGACTTACCTGTATTTTCAATCTTTGTTTATTTTTGTTCCACAAGAAATATAAAATATCCTTTAAACACAAGAAAACTGAAAATGTAAAAAATACTTTTTGTTAGAAAAAAAAACACTTAAGTTTGTATAGTAAATAAACTAATGATCACTTCAAATGTTGCAAAAAAATCCTTAAGCTGTAAAGTAAATAAAGTAATGATCACTTTAAGAACATGAAGGGAGACAACTCCATTAAAAGTTCACACCTTTTGTCCCACCTGCTATTCAATTTGGGGGTTGGATGGCTGAATGGTTAGCATGTTCGTGCTGTATCATAAAGCCTGTCATTGAGTCAACTGGCGTGGTTTTATTGAATCCCTGGTAGTACTTGGCAAGGAGTAGGGTCGACTGTCCTGTCTTGTGCCGTTTTTCTCTGGGTCCTCTGGTTTCCTCCCACTGCTGAAAACCCCTACGCGCAATCAAATTATTGAAATTAAAAAAACCCAAAACATATGTTAATCCCAAAATGACCTAGTTTGTGTCGAGTGGACGTTAAACCCCATTTTTTTCTCTCTGCTATTCAATTCTACTCACAAGTCAAAAAAGATATTTAAGTCGAATTGTAAAAAGTGGATTTATATAATTTGATATAATATAAATGAATTATTTTGTCAAATTATGTCTGGCGAGTTCAGAGTGATCAGGCCCGGTCAATTACTAAGTCATTGTTCAAAGTGTTAAGTGACTTTTTGGAATAGGCAAACTGTGTACCCATGACTTGACTATGTTTGTTACTTTCTTGCCTTATAAGGATGATCGGACCAGGTGACAGCGATCTTCAAAACATTATTTCCACATTATAGGAGAACAATGGAGTTCATCTTATTTAAAGGAGCTAAATCGCTAATATTTGGGACCTAGAAATTGACAAAAGTGGGTTGCAACGCATATAATACTGTAATATGAATGTATATAAACTGATTAACTTTGAATGGTTTCCGTTCTTACTCCAATTTCAAATCAGTTATGTTGGGCGAAATAAGCCAAAAGTCTCAATCAAGTGCAAATTTCTAGCATCTGGTTATTCCAGTCTACATACATGTACGCCCTTTGATTTAGTGCAATGTGTCTAGCCTCGTCCCTCGAGTCTCTTGTTACAACTGGGTCTGAAGGGTATTATGGTACACGATTGGTGTACCAATGGTAAAATGTTTATTTTGTCTGAAATATATTGGATATATCAAAAGCCCATTTTTTTCCCAGTAAGATGACAACATCAATTAATTTTGATTTAATTTGACAAATAATTTTTGTTTTCATTGTCAAAGATTTTGTATAATATTGAGTTAGAGACTTAGCTAATTTAACTTATGATATAGAATTGGTTGAAAATGCATTATGTTCTAAATCTTTATTTTAGCGAGTTGAAACATGATCACCATTAAATGATTTTAAATAAGCTTCATCCCATTAACAATAATAATCTATGCAGCAGTGATAGCTTCGCCCAGACCTATAAAATAGCAAGAATGTCCAGCACTTTATCTAAATCATAGATAATGTATCTTTAAGCCAATTCCAACGTTTAAGATCTAATGCTTGTTCAGTAATGATTACACCTTTCAATTTAATGAATTTTGTGTTGCCATAGAAACATGTAAATAATTGATTTTTATTTAAAACCTGAGAGAGGAATATAGACTGATATATTAAAAGGCTCATTTTCACTTTTGCTAAAATATCAAATTTCTTACTAATCCATACTAAATAATACATACTCCGATTGATTTTGATTAAAATTAGAAAAACAATATCAAAATGCCAATTTAATAGATACACTCTCAGCTTGGATTCAATATCATCAAAAATCTTCGACATTGTAAACACAAATTATTTATCAATTGAATTCAACATTGATGCTGTGATTTTACCAGGAAAAGATGGGCTTCTGATATCCAATATTTAAGACAAAATAAACATTTTACCATTAGTACATGAATCGTTTACCATAATGCGTTTCAGTCCCAGTTCTAGCAAGAGACTAGGGGGAATGAGGCAAGACACATTGCACCAAATCAAACGGTGTATGTAGACTGGAATAACCAGATGCTAGAAATTTGAATTCAATTGAGACTGCTGGCTTATTTCGTGGAAAAGAACTGATTTGAAAGTAGAGTAAAAACAGAAATCATTTAATGTAAATCAGTTTATATACATTCATATTACTGTATTATGCGTTGCGACCCACTTCCGTCATTTCTATGTCCAAAATGTTAGTCTTAGCTCCTTTAACTAGGCTCATATGGCAGTGTCTTGTTATATAGATGAATGAAATTAAAATTCTTGAGAATTTTGTAAATACTAAAGTAATTTATCCATTTTTGGACTGATATGTAGTTGGCTATGGATTCCTATAGCACTACAAGACACATGAAGCTTTAAAAAATGTCACAGGAGACTACTACCAGTGTAGGCTTGAATAACCTGGTGCTCAAAACTGCCATTTAATTTTGACCATTCATGTATTTCGCAGAACATACCCGATTAGAAATTACAGTAAAAACAGACATGAGTGAATGTAAATCAATTTACATCTATATACATTCATATTACATTATTGCAGGCCTAGTTAGCCATTTGTGTGTATTTCTAGGTGCCAAAGCGTAGAGATTAAGCTCCTTTAAGTGTGAGTGCCAAAATCAGCCAAATATTTGATGGTCAATTTCCTCACAGACGAAATTTGTGGGGAACATACTATTTTGTTTATAATATTATACCCCTGATCATGTACATGTAAATGGCCCAGAAATAAAATGGTGGATTTAATGAAGGTTTCTTTTTTTGCATCTCTGGTAACTCCAGATTTGTTTTAAAGTGGTGTCACATTCAGTTTTATAGAGACAAAAAGACAAAAAGTTTATATGTTGTTTATGGTTTGGATTTTATTTAAAGTAAAGTACACCTTTTAATGTCCACAAATTTTACATATATGTATATGTAATTGAACTGGTTAAACAGATTCCATTTCCATTATATGTGTCAATAGCTGATTGTTACTTATCAAGTGGTAGCAAAGATCTCTAAATTAAAATTAAATTTGGAATGTGTTTAACTAATTCTATCACATGTAATACAAGTGGACACCAACATTGTCCTTTAAACCAATCCAATAAAGTGGTAAATTTGGAATGTGTTTAACCATTTCTATCCATACAGGTGGACACCAACATTGTCCTTTAAACCAATCCAATAAAGTGGTAAACTGAGTTTTTTGATTGATTATATAAGTTTGTTCCGAATTTAATCTTTTAGAATTATATGGCACAATAGATAGAGAATTTATACCGATATATGTCACATGGAACGTAAAATATTTGCCATGCACCACTGTCTGGTCTAGATTAATCTGCAGGATCTATTAGCCCTGTACTATTCAATATACCACGTCATAAATACATTTATATTCTATTTGATCATAAAATAATAAATCTTAGTATTTATTAGAAAGAAACAAATAGATGGCATAAAATACCATTGTAATTGTAGGCCAACTCAACACGTTTCCGCTTTTATCATGTGTAAAATGCGTTATGCCAATTGCATATTCATCTCCATTCAATTCATAAAAAGATGAGTCTACTGTCCACTTACCGTAGCTAGATATATTTGGAAATCCCCTTTGTAAATAAAACTAAGGTGGGTTTTTACCTAGACTAGACCAATAGAGCGTATCAATGTAAACACATAGTACATTTATCTCGCTACCTTGTTGCAATGTGCTGTTTAAATAAGAGGGTTTGACAAAATGGCTTCCGGCTCTTACTTTCTCCTCCCTTGTTGTTGTCTACGTATATTATTGTGTATTATGATATTGTAGTGATAGTTCAATATTGACGCCGTGCAATATGGTGCCGATACTGTGCAATATCTTTTCATCTCATTATTATGAAATGAATTGTTCATAATAAAATATTTTGACGCCCTTTGCCTTGTTATTTTGAATAGACATTTTAAATTTGCATAGACTTTATCAATATTATGTTATTAATTCAATGTGAGCTCGTTTTGATATGTAAATGTTGAAGTTTAAATACTGAAAAATATAAAGGGAGTTATAAAGAGCTACATGTATAGCTGCTGAAATACGCAACAACAAATAACTGTTTCAATGGCATTAAAGTGAGATTAGATAATACTCACTCAATACCTTAACTTTTAGGCAATATTCTGACTTTACGGGCAGAGGGGAAAGGGGAAAATATAATTTTTTATTTCATCTACTTGATAAAATAAAGTTCCCGAAATCTAATAAAACACTAATTTTACTTCTCTTTTAATTGAATACCACGAATCTATACTGAATTGACTATGGATTTTAACATTTTGTCTGGAGTGGATGGTTGGAATTCAGGAGGTCGGCATAGAGTCGGATTTCGGTTTCAAAACCATATTGGACATCTTTGGGCTTGCTTAACTCTCGGGCTAGAATAGCAGAAAAACGCATTTGCAGCTGTTAAATTTTAAAATATTTTCCCAGGAGGGCGAGGCCGCAATACCCCGCGACGATTGATTGTTTTTTGGGAATTCAGGTCAGCTATATAGTTCCTTTTGGAATTGTCTTTGAGCGGACGATGTCCACTGACAGTTCCTGTCTGGCCTTATATGGCCTTATATGAAAATACAGTAAAAAGCTCTCTTACCCACCTCTGTGCTGTTTTCGGGCCCGTATCTACAGGGGGCGCGCGGGGGGGGGGGGGGGGCATGCCCCCTCCCCGCCCAGAAATTGCTAACAATCATTAAAGTATACACAGTTCCTTCTATTAACCTAAAAAATCACGATTTTTTTTTTTGTTTGAATACTTATTTTAAAATGCTCATTATTACAACAGTCTGTTAGAATGACCTTTCCGATTATTTCCTAAAAATGTTCGCCCCCTACCGAAAGGAAATGCCCCCCCCCCCCACACACACACACCGCTTTTGATGCCTAGATACGGGCCGGGCTGTTATAAACCCATTTTCCACCACGATTCTTTATTTTCCGCCAAAAGGCATAATTTCTGACTTTGACACAAATATACAATAGTTCAACACCATTTTCAAGTCGAATTTAGCGATGAAATAATACATGCGGTTTGCATATGTTCCAGTCAAACGTATTTTGTGTGTGTTTTTAATCGCAGAATTTCATTTGAAAATAGGGTTTAAGATTAGCAGAAAAACGCGTTTACGGCAGTCAAATATTCCAAAATATTTAGGGAGGGGGGTCCTTACACGGTAAGCTCCGCTCCTTTGCCTTTCGCAGAAGACCGGCGCCGCTGACTTTAAACCTGAATTTCTTTTCGGGCATTTCGGGTTCTGCACTTCCCCCCCCCCCACTACAATCGAGCTCTTAACCTATGAGCAGTGGGACACAAAGATTGGAAAATTGAGGTATTGATCATTTGAATATATAATGATTCATATAGGCAAACGGTGAGCTAATACACAAGTCTCTAAAAATACAATTTAAACAAATAAGTTTTCAACTCAGATTTGAATTTATTAAGTGTAGGACTTCTGTGAAGGTCGGATTGTAGTTTGTTCCACTTTGTTCCACTTTGTTGACGCGGTGACTTGGAAAGAGCGACCACCGAATGACGTTATACCTTCCACTGAAGAACACAGTTTCCCCAGCATGTAATGATTTAGTGACCGTTACTGTCTAGATTGGATGTACAATTTTTAGCAGATCGCACAGGTACTTCGGGGCACTTCCATCCAAACACTGATAGGCAAGAGTCAATATCTTGAAATCGACCCTCGTGGCTTGAACAAAGCGTAGATTTGACCTAGTCACAATGTGAGAAAGTGTATTTTGAATGCGTTGAAGACGTTCCATTTGACACTTTGGTATGCCGACAAGTAGACTGTTGCAATAGTCACGTTGGGAAAATGAGAGATCTAACTAGAGCTTCGACTGCGTCTTCAGTGATGAGATTTCGAATGGGACCAATACTTTTGAGGTGAAAAAAACACTCTTTTGCACAGATCATTTATGTAGTTGTCCATGTTAAACTGAGAGTCAAAAAATACACCATGGGTGCTAGCAACTGGGGAAAAATGGATGATAAAATTGTTGCTCGAGAGCGATTTGTCGGTTATTTTCTAGAGTCGTGGTTTTGGACCTACGACAAGTGTTTCCGTTTTTTCTTCGTTTAATATTAGCTTGTTTATGTTCATCCATAATTAAAAATATGTATGCAAAATGTCATTTTACATTGTATCTCTGTCTAATTTATCCGGAACAAATGAGTCAAAACGTTGTGAGTCATCAGCATAGAAGTGGTGTTGTAATTGTATTGATAGCGATTTGAGATGTCCGAACTGATTCATGTACATGGTTAACAGCAAGAGACCGAAAACAGACCCTTGGGGAACGCCGCATTGTAATTAAGGTCACACGACACACGAGGGCATTGATTTGATGATGACTGTTTGAGTTCTATTTGACAAGAATGGAGCGAACCAATTTAAGCAAGTACCGGTTATACCAAATTCGGTTTCCAGTCGTTCCATGGAACCGAGAGTGGTCGATGGTGTTTAATGCGACCGACAAATCCAAAAGAACCAGAAGGAATATTTCTCCTCTATCGACACATGTGATGAGATTATTTATTATGCAATTTAGGGCAGTTTCCGTACAATGTTTAGATCTGTATGCAGACTGAAATTCATACAACAGATTTTGTTGGTTTAGATGTTGAAGGAGGTTATTCTTTACAGCTTTTTCCAGAACTTTAGAAAGGAAGGTCAAATTTGACACAGACCGAAAGTTCTTTAAAACATGTGTGTCCAATGTTGGCTTTTTTATCAAGGGTTTAACAACTGCGCGTTTGAAAAGCGACAGTACTGTGCCAGATATCAAGCTACCGTTGATGATGGATGTTATTACTGGAAGGAGAACATCAATATGTACCAGGAGTAAGTTAGTGGGCAAGGGATCAAGTTCACAAGACGTTGGCTAGGAGTCCTTAATGATCTTGAGGATTTATAATACTTTAGGGTGGTTTTAACACATGGCCTAATTATGTGGAATACAAGTTACGTGTATACATAAAAGTTTATTTCCATGCGACGTTTCGGGGAGGTTCTCTGCTTCTCTCGTCTCTAACTTTGCTTGATAAAGACATGATAACCCTCGTCCAAACGTCTATACTTGTATTCCAAAATTATTTCGTGTGTTAGTCCCATTCAGTTACTTAATGCCTGTTAATGTTAAACAATTTCGGGTTTTAGTGACGTGTAAAACTTCTCTATGACGTCGCATGTATTGTCAATCAGTATTAATTTCTGGAAAGACAACACACACATTTTATGAATACAGCAGTACATTTCCACTCCGATCTCATTACGATGTCATCGTCTAAAGGTATTATTTTCTCTTTAAAGTCGCTGAATGTTAATCACTTGTAAACTGAAATTAAATGGGGTTTAACATCCTGCTTTGCTGCTCCGACCGGGATAATGAAGACGGACATACGTCATACATAAAGTGTAATGTGAGGGAAATTATCTTAAAGGGCTAATCCCGATATTTGTTTTTGGAATAAGACTGCTTATTTTTGTGTTAAAATCCCTTGAAATATTCGAGTCAAGGACCAAGCAACTACTTCAGTATTTATTATACGTTTTTAAAACGACTTAAATCCGTCAGTCTTCATCTGGAATTTGAGACCGGGTCCCAAGGTGTATATTGTGGTATCTGGATTAAACCAAAATATTTTTATAAAAATAATGTGTAGTTGAAATTTGCCTTTCTCTATAAAGTATGGCACATAACCCTCTCTTATAAGGTAACACAACGAAACAATTGACCCGAAATCTTAAAAGGGTTACGTGTCCGGATAAGCAGTTTTGGCGTTCACGTCCAAACGACTTAATATTTTGAGTTGAAATTTTGAGACAAGGTAAATACACCATTCCCCTATATATTTTGGCGTTTTATTTTCATACATTCTCAGACTTTTATTTTCGAGCCCCTGTTTATTTCGGGATTGTCCCTTTAAGGTACCGGAACGTATCTGCACGTATCCTATCATAACACACCGCATCTTCACGTGGTTGTTCTTTGGTTTCGCTCGAAATACGTTTATAGACTATTATTTATTCATTAGACAAGCCCATAATCAAGTCGCTAGATCTAGGAGATGTAAATGGATTTGAACACCTGCGATAACGATAAAATAGACAATCGAATAAAGCAACTTGAATGAAATTTTCAATACTTTTTTTTTTTTTTAACTATAAAGCCAGAATGGCCAGCTCTTTCTCTAACTCTTCCATAATGCGTTCATTTTTTCCTTGACCTATTCTTTTCTTTTCTCAACCAGATCAAGATACCCCTCATGGTAGTGAATCCAGTGTTTCGTCAAATATTGACGAGGCAGTGAAACATCTTAAAGACGTAACGAGATTTGTTGCTGCCAGTAAAAACAGCGAAATGTTGGTTCCTTCCGAAACAGACGAGGAGAGATTGTCTCCGGACCAACTCCCGGGACTTCTTGATTCCTTAAAACAACTTGTTATTCAGAGACAAAGAATTAAAAACACCGAAAGAGAACCCGACAAAATTTTGAACGAGGAGCGGAAGCCAATAGATGTGAAATCTAAAGATATACGTGCAAGAAGAAAATAGGACATCGTCCCAGATTCGAAAGGGTAGGCCTACTATTAATCCCGAACAGAATTTTGAAGATTTGCCGCCAATAGTCATTGCAGGCCTGCATTCTATTCAACGAGTTACGTAATGGCAATAGAGAGAGGGAGAGGGAGAGAGAGAGAGAGAGAGAGAGAGAGAGAGAGGGGGGGTTAACGTCCACTCGACACAATCTGGGTCATTTCGGGACTAATATATGGCTTAATTTTATTTCAATAATTCGCTTGTGCGTTGGGGTCTTTAGCAGTGGGAGAAAACCAACTAGGTTGGACATGTGACCTGTCCCCCCATTTTCGGGCAATGAAAAATTCGACGACCTTTTTTTTCTATTAACGTTTAGAGAAAAAATTTAACTAACTTATTTCTATGAGATCCACACTGCCCGAAAAGTATTTTCTCGTCTTTTTCTTGTCCACTGCATGCCCGAAAATATGCCCGAAACTCTCTTATGATAGGTATGCCTGACAAAACGGTATTGCCCGTCTGGCTGGAAAACGGCAGAGGAAACTAGCAGTAAAACGCGTTTGTGATCCTCAAATAATCGAAAATTTTCTTGGGGGGTCATTCGCCTCTCAAAGAAAACCAGCAATGTTGTCTATAAACCCGAAATTTTTCGGGCATTTCTAAATTTGCTTCCCTAACTGCCATCGAGCTAATAAAACACAAATTTTACTTTTCTTGTAATTGAATATCACAAATTTGTACTATGGATTAAAACATTTTGTCTGGAGCCACTGTTCTTTGTGCGACATTTTTAGGGCATCATTTAATATTTGAGAATGCAGATGCAACAGTCTGATTGGATGGTTGGAATTTAGAGTGCATGGGATTTCGGTTACAAAACCATTTAATACTTTTGGAGTTGCTTACACGGGCTAGAATAGCAGAAAACGCATTTGCGGTGATTAAATTTTCAAATTTTTCTCCGGGAGTGTAGGGCCTCCACACCGCGCGACGATTGATTGGTTATTTGGAATTCGGGTCAGTAGGCTATATTGGACCAAATTGAAGTTGCTGTATTCACAGTCTGGAATAGCAGGAAAACGCGTTTGCGGCAGTTCCATTTTCAAAATCTTCTCTCAACGGTACCGTCTTCGTGGACTGTAAACGATTGATTGGAATTCGAATCAGCCACCTTAATTAAGCTATTTTAGACCACTTTTAAGCTACTTTGTTCACCGGCTAAAATAGCAGGAAAACGCATTTGCGGCAGTTAAATTTTCAAAATTTTCTCCTAACAGTCCCGTCTGAAACGATTGATTGCAATTCGAGTCAGCCACCTTAATTATTAGGCTATTTTAGACGACTTTAAAGATGCTCCTACGCCTATGTGTCCAACCGGGGATTCGAAACCAAGCCAATTGACTCAATGACGCCCCCCCCCCCCGTAGGAGTTATGAATGTTTGAAGCATAGCGTCTATAGTCTCTGTTTTCATTGCTACAGTTGTTAAGATAGTATACAGGGTCGCAATAAAATCCCATTTTAAATTAAATCATTAAATGGCGATCCTGTTTCGAACCGTTCAAGGTCACACCCATCCGATGATCTAGAGAGCTGGTATGGGTTGTACATTGTGATTGTCATGTGAATAAATGTCTAAAACGTTAATTTGAGACCAACCGAAAGGTCTTCAATTGGTAGATTAAGCTCTTAGAATGCATCTTTAATAACAGGGACAACATCTCATATTTCACTGGGTAACCACGTGACGAATCTGAACTATTGATCTCGGACAGGGCGGTGGTGATATTGCATGGGAAACACGATCAAGTGGCAGTGGGACACAAAAACCCAGTAGGCCTAGGTTGCGAGTGCGATGTGTTCTCTTCGAGCAATTTGTAGCTGTGTAGAACGTGTTTTCCTAGATTCGTAGCATAACGGTGAGTCGCAGGGATCAGTGGGTAAGACGTTGACTAGCTGACCAGGCGGTCTCGGGTTCGTACCTAACCCTAAGTTTTGTAAACACGTGCCTAAACCTATTAACATCTCGCGACCTTGAAAAGAGATATGCAGCCGCAGGTGTCCTTAATATTTAGACCTGAGCCTGCAAACAATTTCTTCATATTTTGACTTGGATATTTATAAAAAAAATCGCCGGCACGGCGGCACAGCCAAAACCATGACATGAAAACAGAACAATATAAATAACAGAGTGGCTATTGAAAAAAGGAGCCGTATTTTCAACGTTTTCAGAACTGAAGGCAACAATTAAGAATGGTTAGGGTTGGGGTTAGGACTATTTTTAAGATTTTTCAGTTTTTAACTTCTGCGATGGAGGGCTTTGTAAATATCGTCGTAACAATAGCCTGGAGACTATTTTTACGACTTGTCGTAACAATAGCCACTGCCTGTAAATAACTATATAGGATTATAAATCAAATCCAAAAACAACTTCGACTCGTAGTTCTAATCCACTGCATGGACATTTTCCTGTACTATTGTGTCCATAGACCACAATGGGTGGTGGGGGCTGGCAATGGACAGCGTATTGTCGTTCGGGTGGGACGAAAACCCGAGGTTCATTGTACATGCAGTTGTCGTGTAGCTAAAATAACCCCTGACAGTATAAAATTCCCTCGTAGCACACTGTGTAGGCTTATGGCGTATGTCCATCTCCACCAGTCGGGGCAGAACAGTAGGAAGTTAAAACAGTTAGGACCACCCCTATATTGTAGTTTGGAATTGTTGCCTGTTCCCTTTCCATTGGCTACTAGTAGGCTACCAATATTCACTGTCATAATTATTTTGATATTAAAGCAAATTTAGTGTGTTTAGTTTCGTAAAGATTTTAAATGTGGGAAAATGACAAAAATCGAACAATAATTTCATACCGTCCAGGGGCGGATTGGCCCATCGGGCGATCGGGCGATCGCCCGAAGGGCCGGTCAGACAAAACATGAAAAGGGCCGGTCGGCAAAAAAAAAAGAAAAAAGTTTTTGTCCAATTCGTCTTAATAAAACTATTTCTGCTGAACATAATATTGGGGGGGGGGGGGGGGTATTGGAACAGTCATGGCGCGATGGTGATCATGTTGTATGTGGACGTTAGCTTTAACGGGGCGCCTAGTCATCACTGGGGTCTGGAATGGGCTGGTTTAATAGACTCTGGGCCGGGTGTGCTGGGTGTCGGCCGCAATGGGGATTCCGAATTTCATCCGAAAATTTCATCGGATACACCCGACACCGCCCACAAATTTACTTATTATTAAGTCACCTGCATCATGTTTGTGGGGGTACGCCAAAAACGTCTGCCGATGGTTCGTAACTCCAAAAAAAATTCAATTATAAGGCCTCGACAAGCTAGAATTTCGGGCAGACGGTTAAAGCGAAAAAAAAGTTTATTTCATCTACTTGGCAAAATACATGTAAAGTGCCCGAAATCTAATAAAACGATAATTTTACGGGCTGGAATAGCAGTAAAACGCGTTTCCGACCGTCAAAAATAATATGCCAAAATTCTCTTGTGGGGGGTCCATACAAGGTACCGATGTCTGTAAACCTGAAATTGTTTCTGGCATTTCTAGTTTTGCCTTAACAGTTTTTTTTTTAAAAGACTTCGAATTATGTCTAATGGATTGTATTGTTCGTACTTGGTTTTATTTATTTCGGTTACAAAACCATTGGATACTTTTGGAGTTGCTTACACGGGGGTTTGCGGTGGTTAAATTTTCAAAATTGTTATATCCGGGAGCTAGGGTGAGGCCCCCATACCCCGCGGCGATTGATTGGTTGTTTTTTGGAATTAGGTTCAGCCATGTAGGCTATATTGGACCAAATTGAAGTTGCTGTAGTCAGAAGCTAGAATAGCAGGAAAACGTGTTTGCAGCCGTCCCATATTCAAAAATTTGGGGGTGGGCCATACAAGGAAGACCGGCGCCGGTGACTGTACCTACCCCCCCCCCCCCCACGTACGCCTATATCCATCAAGGCCACCTGTTATACGGCCTTGACCCAGAGAAAGAACGTTATCTCAGTCCCCGTCCACATATTTCAGATATATGCCACCAAATCGCATATTTGGGGTTCATTTTTCAAAATTTTCCCGGGGGAAAGGCACCGCGATTAGTAAAAGGGGCCGCTCCGACACGGTAGCCCGGGCCGGTTTCCGGCCCCAATCCGCCCCTGATTACCGTCCCGCGTCACAACCCTGAATAGTGGACCTATCTGTAGGCAAAGGGACACCAGTTTTTACTTTAAAAAAATTAGAATGGAATGATTAAATCTAAGTCAATGACGTTCCGAATGTCTCTATGGTGGGGGTATGAACCAATTGATTAGTTGGCGAGCTTGGCTTCCTTTCTTCCCTTTCTTCTTAGTTCGTTCGAGTTTAAATACATTTTTATTTTTCGTTTCTTAAAAATGTAGAACAATTCAACAATCCGCAATTTTAGTTAATCAGGCACCTGTTAAACTTCCGGTAAGCATGCGCACGTTGAAGGAACTTTGAAACAAAATTTAAAAGTAAAAGATTTTCGTGTGACAATTTTTTATGTGAAATTTGACATAAACTCTAATTTAAAACTAATTTATTTATCTATTCATTGCCATTAATATCACAACATGTTTTCACCACTTGCTGGAGAATACCATGGTAATAATATCCAAGTTTATATACCAAAATTACACATTAAATGGCCCGGTCACACAGATGAATGAATGAATGAATGAAATGGGGTTTAACGTCCTACGCTTAAGCACCGTACCTGGGCTAATTGAAGACGGGCATACGCCACAGTGTGCAATGAGGGAAATTTTGCCCGGGCAGCGGCGCTACGGCCTACTCTTATATCGAATTCCAACTGCCAAGGATCTTTTACGTGCACTCCAATTTGTACACGGGACCTCGGTTTTTCGTCCCATCCGAACGACTAGGCAGCTGTCCTTGTCAGGCCCTCCTTCTGCATCACTGACAAGGGGAAATCACGCCGGAAAATCGAGATGAACTTTCTCGGCCAATGCAGGGATCGAACACTCAACCTCCAGGCTAGCGAACTGTCAGCGCCTTATCCACTTAGCCACCGTGATCCCCGTCACACAGATGAGAATCATGAGATTGATATTCAAATTTCAATGTCAATTCTGACAGAAAATCAAAACAATAATACACATTTGTTTTTTATTAAAATTTATAACTGTCAAGTCTAAAGTTCTACACTGAAGATGGACTCTCTGGAAAATTAGACAACTTTATTTTGGTGCCAAGGCAAATGCCAAATATACTTCGAATAGCATTTTACCACTACCAGTACTAGTACTCATCTCATGTTTGTTACTTTTTATAACTTTACTCTTTAGTATGGTTGCAGGTCAGTTCATCCCACGACAGTTTCAACTCAGGCTGTAAATTTGGGATGAAACATCCCGAGGTGATACATCCCGGATGAAACATCCCGAGGTGAAATGGTCGTGTCAGTGTGATGAACTGATCGGACCTGCCCCCCTTTGGTGTAGGCCTACTAGTAGGGGTGTCTGATTGGGGAGCAGGTTGTTTCATCTCACTATCTATCAATTCATCTCTGGCTGTTACATCCCAAATTTACATGGTTCATTTCATTACACCTAGGCTATATCGGGTCGATTCATCGCACAAATTTAAAAAAAACAAGTAAATTACATGAATTTTTAATATTCTATTTATACATTAATAACAATAACACATTTTCTTAACGCTGGTCAGCTCCAACAGCTCCATCACATAATGATAAATTGATTTTTATTTCAGAACCAATGATGACTGCGTCTCCAACCAGTCCTGGTCCACACCATTCCCAATATCTTCCAAGCTATCTCCTTGGAGATAATGTCTCCCATTCTGGCTCTGTGAGTATTTATTGATCGTGTTTATAGTGAAACATAAAACATGAAACTTTGGAACTTTGGAACTTTCTCATCAAAACCAGGATCAAACCCAGGACTGCCTCATTGGTGATCCAACACCCCTTTCATCTAGCCGCTGGCACATTGAGGATTTAGGCAACTGGTTTAGAATATGATGTACCAGTAAGCTTATCGAATTCATTTTACACACAGAAGCCGGGGCTGCTGTGGCTCAGCTCAGTGTTTCAGATGTTGGCTCAATAGTCTGGAGTTTCTGTATTGGCCAAAAAGTTGGAACCTATGTCAGTGGTGCAGGACTGAAGACCTAAGAAGGACAACTGTTTAGTCATTCGGACGCAACCAAAAAACCCCTCCCCATTGGCATGCACGTAAAAGAACCCTTGACAGTTAGAAGGCCAATGCGCTGCTGCCCGGGCAAAATTTCCGTAAGAACTCACTGCACGCCTTATGACCATCTATATTAGGCCAGTTGGTGCAGAAAAATAAGACGTTTCATTACATTTTATATTTTACGTTGTATGATATATCTGTGCAGATTTGAATAATGGTACAATTATTGACCCAAAATTTTAATCAATAATTTGACTTATTTCAGCCAGTGCCGAAACTGTGGTCAACATCTGGCCAGAGTCCGACTTTGCAAAAGGGTCAAGGTCTTACGTCTCCTGTAGGTCACATGACAGGTACACCAAGGTTAGTCACCCTGATCCAAGGGTACATTTTATTAATTATGTTTTCTCACAAAACAGTTCTTCCAAGTTGAACTTGAGACCATTTTTCAATCAACTGTAGGCAGATTGTTAATTACAAGGTTGCTTATAGTCGAATGACATGTCTGTTACTATCTTTGTTCCAATTGAATTCAGACAGGAAGATTATCTAGTATTTTGATATGATTTCTGGATACATATTAGCGTGGATTAAGCTGTGATAAGTTCAATATTTGCCGAAAAATGCAAATCATGCATGGTTGCTTTGAGTTTCAAGATGTTTTAGTTGGTTAAGCAATGGCTGCAGAAATTTAGTTTTATTTGTGTTTTTCAGTAGAAATGAAGGATTACGTGGTAAAGATAAAATGGGGGCGCCACCTGTTAAAGGTTTATTTTCTAGCAGCATGATCGATACATATGATGGTAGTCCAGCCTTACAGGTGAGTAAATTATAATAAATATATAATGGTAGTCCAGATTTACAGGTAGGTTAATTATAATACATACATGATGGTAGTCAAAATTTACAGGTAGGTCAATTATAATATATGATGGTAGTCAAAATTTACAGGTGATTAAATTATAATACTTATGTATCAATGGTTTGGGGAGCCATGGTCATTCCCAGTATAGGCAGATAACGTTTCTCATGGATTTTCCAGAGTGGTTTCCAAAAGTCATTGGTGTAGGATGGAGATATGTCTTCTTATTGATGATAAAAACTTTGTGGATAAAATTTTAGGCTCACCACCAAGGCTTCCATTTCGGCCGTATATGCCGGTCGGGACCTACGGCTCTGGAAAATGACCTACACCCGTGCAGACCCGTAGGTCATTTTGCATGCCGGAAAAATGGCATATTTTGTGCTAAATCATAAAATCCTGGACACGACGAAACTCAGTGCGTGTCGTGGTGTAAACTGTAGGGTGTAATAAAATTAACAGTGTTCAGTAGTCCACGAATTGAAACCACTGCCAATCAATTATCCTTGTGTATATTGCTGTACTCACAATCAACGCACCGGGGGATCAACATCAAACAAATTAACCCTCAACATTTAATCAATTTACTTAGGTGTGTTTTGTTTTATAATTCTTTAAATTGAGTTGTTACAGCATATTTGCCGACTTCATCAGACTTTGATGTCTTCTCTTGATTAGGCCTACAAGAGTCAATCATGACAACGTCGCGAATATCAGAAATGTTAGCATTCTCTATATCATTTCAAAATGTTGAAATTTCTCACCTCCCAAAATAACAAACGAAAGCGGGATGATGATATTTCCATCAATGACTCCCATGAGGATCACAGTTCCGCTTCAAAAATCAAAGTTAGTCGTAAATTCTCTGCTAAATGGTCACTCACAAATATTTCCCGTGGTTAAGAAATGATATTCCCACACAAAAGATGTATTGTCGGGTGTATTTTTAATCCATATTTTTCTTTTATATCACAATTGATAGACGTCATTTTGCTTGAAACAATGCACTTTCACGGTGTCGGCCATATTGAAATACGTGCTAATGTTTTTACATGTTATAGAGTTAAAATACTAGCTCGATATTATTTGAGCTCCCAAAATACCAATACGAGTTAATATATTGATAAGTTTAAGAATTATGTTAATTATTGTACATTTTTATGACTTTAAATTATTTACATGAGCTAATCAATCGGAACTACTTTTTCCCCGTGTATGGAGAAATAGTCAACAGTCGAATTTGTCACGTACGATAAAATGTGATAAAATCCAAGTTGCGAAGTTCTTTGAGCATGGAAACCTTTGACTAACTAGTGAGGATTTCTACGGAGGTTCCCAAACGTGCCGAATTTCAACCAGCACGTGCTTTACAGAAATGGATATTGTTTAAAAAACCGCCCAGTATATACGAGTGGTGTTGTAAATAAATTACGAAAATAGTGTCCTATCGATGAATAAATGTACATTGTTATATTTTATGAATGTATAAATAAATGATAATATTTGATTACATATGCTCTTTTATTTATTATGGAGATGGGTGGGTGGTTATAAATGTCGATAGCATGAAGTTTTTGGCTTCTTATTATGTGCTAAAAAAAAGCACCAATTTCTACGTGAGAAAATGACCGTTTGGGAAAATTATGAAGTGGAAGCCCTGCTCACCACCCTGTAAGTCCTGTGTTCGATCCCAGTGTAGTCCATTTTCCTTTTCGGTATTTATGCTTAAGCTGTTTGAGCAGATTTTTTAAATGGAATCTGTGCACTGTAAGTGATCATCCCTTTTGCTTTGTTTATTTCAGACATCATTTGCTGGTCAGTTACATCCACGATCACCGCAGACACCAGGAGCTAGAGCATTATCACCTTCCCATCAAACACCAGGTAAGCCACGATGACATCTTAGTGCTGGCACGATATATCATAGTATCGATGTATCAAGATTCACTTGCTGTGCATGTAAAAGATCCCTTGGCAGTTGGAATTCAGTTGCAGCCCGGACAAAATTTCTCTCATATCACACCGTATGGTGTATGCCGTCTTCAATTAGCCCAGGTTAGGTGCTAAAGTGTAGGACGTTAAATTCATAAAAATTCACCTTCTCAAGAATCATGTAATGAATTCTGGGACGCTGAATCGATGTGTCACGGTTCTTTTTTGTTCATTAAGTAACCTCTCACTCTTATTTATCCATGTCACGCATTATCCATCGGTACATAAACAATCTTAAATTGTGTTGGTCCTTATTTACCGAGTCGTTTTGAACAGATATCGGCAACTCCAATATCGGCAAAATTTGCTCATATCTGTCGATACCGATTTCTTTAAATAGGCCAGTTATTGGCCAATTACCGATATTAAAACCGATTATCGACCCATCACTAGTTTTGTATTTGATCATTTGGTTGTGTTTTGTATTTGATTATTTGGTTGTATTTTGTATTTTTAGGTTATTATAATCAATCACGTTTAAATGATAGTTTACTGGGAAACAAATCAATGATACCAGCTTCACCTGCTCAATTAGATCCTTTCTACACACAAGGGTAAATATTATATCATTTTATACACAAGGGTAAATATGTCATTTGATACACAAGGGTAAATTTTAGATCATTTTACACACAAGGGGGGGGGGGGGGCCTAGTGGTCTAGAGTGCCATGCTTTGACCTCTAGCTGGCAGGCCACCTCTGGCTTGGGGCTGTGGTTTAAAGCCCTGGTGTGAGCGTATGTGGCATGGAGATAGGGGCGCCTTCTCAACCTCGTGGGTTTCCTCCGGGCACTCTGGTTTCCTCCCACTGCTAAAAGACCCTGACGTGCAAGCGAATTATTGAAATAAAATTAAAACCATATGTTAGTCATGAAATGACCTAGTTGTGTTGAGTGGACGTTAAACCCCATTTCTTTCTCTCTCTATACAAAAGGGTAAATATTAGATCATTCTATACACTAGAGTAAATATTAGATCATTCTATACACTAGAGTAAATATTAGATCATTCTATACACTAGAGTAAATATTATATCATTCTATACACTAGAGTAAATATTAGATCATTCTATATACAAGGGTAAACATATCTGACTATACACAAGAGATACAAATGGTACACACAAGATCAATATTATATCTGACTATACACTCTGTGTTAATATTAAATCATTCAGTACTCAAGAGGTAAATATTATATCTTCTATACGCAAAGGGGTAGATATTATATCATGGGGTATACACAAGGGAAAATGTTATTTTTTTGGTGTAAATATAGTTCATCTTTAAAGTACTAAAGAGTAAATATATATAATAGACGATATTGTTATATTTTTCCAGTGAAACATTAAAGTCGTATGATATGTTAGATGATACATGGATAACAGTATTTGGGTGAGAAACTGTTTTCTTTAATTTCTTTTTTTAAATTGCACCACATAACAACCATACGAAGTGGTTAATTTAGACCACTACATCAAGCCTGGATATATTTTTAGACACCAATTATCACACAACTTGTATGTTAAAATAATAATGTATATGCTATGTGATAATTTATGTCTGATAAAATCTTTTGACGGGTCCCTTATGTCCAGGCTAGCAGAGGGGTTGGGTGGTGCATGTGAAATTTTGAGGTCTGTCATTGAGTCGAATGGCATAGTTTCGATGCCCCACTTGAACATGACAAGGACTAGGGTCGCCTGTCCAGTCTCATGGGTTTTCTCTGGGTCCTCCATTATTCTCCCTCTGCTGGAGACCAATACGAACAAGCAAATTATTGAAATTTAATTGAGCTATATCTTCCCGAAATTACCTTCCCGAAATTACCTTCCCGAAATTACCTTCCCGAAATTACCTTATTTGTGTAGAGTGTTAATTATCTCCCCCTCACTCCCTCCATGCTTGTATGATATTGTGATAATTTCTACTTGACAAAGCCAATCAGAGTTTCCTTATGTCTAGTCTTGTACCCACCACACATTATGTTCTACAGATGGCATATTTGAGAATCATCATTGTAATTAAATCCTATTTTTTTCTTTGTTTTAGGTTTAATAAAGGAGCTACATCATTTATTTTAGAACAGTTTAGTCAATATGGTCATATAGTCAAACATGTGGTGAGTTAATTCCTGATAAGAACTAAGGAGAGGGATTTAAAATAGGATAAGTCTTTTCCAAAATCCTTAATATAAATATTATTTTAAAAAAACAAAACAAAACATGAAAACTAACTGAGGTAATGAAGATTTTCATATTAAAAGCTTTAAAAATTAATCAGAATAATGTATGGTTATCGACTTCTAATAAAAATGATTCAGTTGTGTAATGGCTGTATGGATTTGGGTGCTTTTTAACCTTCAATTCTGTTTAAATCTCTCCTTTATGAACAGTTTTATTTCATCACGACAATATAATTGTGAATCACTAAACGATATTATTAATAGTTTCCAAACTTAAGTGTAATTAATTCTTGCACGATTTATTTATTTCCAGGTGGCCACGGAAGGGAACTGGATGCATGTTCATTATCAATCTAAGATTCAGGCTAAGAAAGCTTTAAGTAAAAATGGTAAAATATTTGGTGGTTGTATAATGGTGGGTGTATTACCATGTATAGACAAGGTAAACAGTCATTATTCTTTTTCTTATCAATTGGGGGAACCGCTGTGACTCAGTGGAGCTGGCTATCTAACCAGGAGGTTTTTGGTTCGATCTGTATTGGATTCGAAAGTTCATCTGGATTCCCCTTGACAGTAGTGCAGCCACAGTGGCTCAGCAGATAAGGTGCTGGCTCCCTAACCAAGAGTTAAATTTGTGTATGTTCACAATGTCCCTCTTTTTCCTCGGATGGAATGTAAAACCGAGGTTATGTGCGCAGTGACGTTTGACCCTATTTCATTTCATTTCAAATCAGGATACTCATCAACCATGTGTACCATGAGTGAAACTTTCTGAACCACAGTGGACTCTAATTTTGATTTCTAACTGAAATGAAATAAAATGAGATTTGAGGTCATACTTTTCTGTACCTGCGGGCTAATGAAGACAGGCATACACCATGCAATGTGAAATAAAGGAAATTTCGCTCTATCAATGGCACTACGGCCAGGGTCTTGATCCCAAGCTTGAACTAGGGTCATCTGTCTAACCTTGTTTTGTTCTTGTTGTCCACCCTCTGCACAAGACTACTACACTCTAGCCAATTATTAAAATTGTGATATATAATATGCCAGTCCCAAAATGATCTAGTTTGTGTTGGTATGATGTTAAACCCCATTTTGCTCTTGATACCTTGCTCGGTTCTGAAGCTATGTTAATACTCAATTATTATTCTCTTATTTGTTTCAGAATGTAATGGATGGTCGAGCATCGGCTAATGATATGCCAATGACCCCTTCGACCCCTTTAACAGACGTGACAAATTCTGTTAATGCCAGAAATACGCCGACAATTAGACCGTTAACGTCAGCTTATCAAGCTTCTAGGAGTGAATACGATGTGAGTAGTGATTATAATTTGTTGTGAAAATAATTTGTTGTGAAAAGCAGCAGGAGATTTTATGGAAATTTTGTCTGACTCGGCCTACACTTATATAGAATTCCAACTGCCAAGGGTTCATTTACGTGCACGCCAAGGTTTATCGTCCCAACAACTATAAGTTGTTCCTTTTTCAGGCACTTCATTCTGCACATCTGACTTGGGGGAACAATGTCAGATAATTCTACCCGTTAAAAATGAAAATTCATAGGAATAGTCTTTTAAGAAAAATTTACTGCTATGCCTCAAATAAAATGACACCATTCTAATTTATAGAAACGAGATTTGTATTGAAATTTAACAGGTGTTGAGCTGCCTTTTATAACACCTTAATTTCTTGTTCAAAATGTGTCCTTATTTTACAGTACCTTTCATTAGCTTGGTCAGGGAAAAAAAGGAGGATGTTAAATCCTCATTTCATTTTGATAACCTTTATTAATTACTTATTAAGTTTTTGGTACCTTATGAAATTTTGTTGTGCTAGTATATGCATACAAATGATATGTTTTCTTGAATTTATTTCAGGTTGTTAAAGGTGGTCAAATACCTCAAAAAGATAATAGTTTGATGTCAAAGGTCAAAGAATATATGTTGGGCTGGTGATAGTACTAATTAATATAGTCAAATATTAAAATAAAAATGACATTTGTTTGGGAAACAAATATGAAGTCTCAAATAAATTTGATTTAATTTTGTGATGGGGATACCTGTACGAAATATTGTTTTGAAAAAGTGAAGTTTGAATGGTGCTTATCTCAATCACTCTTGTTCAAATTGTCTCCATTTTAACTACAACTAATATCGGAACAATACTAAACTTCTATACCGTGTCAAAGGTCATACATAGATTACTTTTATGTCTTATATAAACAATAACTAGTGCCATTTTTAATATCAAAATAGTGAAAATTAAAAAAAAAATTGTGGGATTTTATTATGAATGGAGTGCAATAACCATTGATAAAATGTAATATAATAATATATATGTATATATGAATGTTGTTAAATTACAGAGCTTGAGGCACCATACAATCATGCTTTTAAGCAAATAATAATATATATCTATAAATGTTGCTACTGTACTTTAAATAAAAATAATGTGTAGTTCAAATTTGACATGGGTTATTCACTGCGTAACCCTGTCAAGTAACCATAATTGGTTATAAGGTCACCCAGCGAAACAATTGACCCGAAATCTTAAAAGGGTTACCTGTCCGGATAAGAAGTTTTGATGTTCACGTCCAAATAACTCAATATTTTGAGCTGAAATTTTGAGACAAGGTTAATATACCATTCCCCTATATTTTGGCGTTTTATTTTCATACATTCTCAGACTTTTATTTTTGAGCCTCTGTTTAATTCGGGATTGTCCCTTAATGAATTTAATGAGAGCTATGAGAACAAGTCATGTCATTTATATTCTCATGGATTACCCTCTCTGTCTTCTATTATTTTTATTATGTAAATAAAAGTGTATATTGTTGAGATAAATGTGTAAATACTTGTATCAACTGTTCTTTCTTGTTTCTTCATAAAGAGCTGACAGTCCTCTCTATAATTGTTAATAATAGATTATGAAACATTGAAAACAGATGATGCTGAAAATTTGAAATTGCTTAATTTTAGGCTAGCCTCCATCATCATGTTAAGGTACGTTAATAAAGTCTTGATTATCCATATTTACGTCAAATCATCCATCACAGAACACATTTAAATCCAGTAAATTTCGCAGGCTAATGATGGCATCGTGGGTTAATTATGGTCTTGATCATTTGATTAATGTCTAATTAATAATTTAGATAACAGTTAAGGCCCACAGAAGACCTGCAATAGGCAGATTTAGCTCTAGCATAATGAATTGCATGCGGGGAGGGATTGGGGTTCAAATAATTGATGTGATGGCCTGGGGCATCACTAAACTTTGCAGTAGTAGACTGGGTCTAAAACTTTCCCAAATGTTGTGTGGTGGTCGTGACAGCTGCTAAATCTGATTAAATTCAAGTTGCAGAGAATGTCAAGACATTAACATAATGGAAATCTACACCACAATAGAAATTAAATGAGGATTAACATCCTACTCAGACTAGGCTAATGAAGACACGCTTACGCCATACAGTGTGCTATGACCTACTCTTATATCGAATTCCGACCGCCAAGGGATCTTTTATGTGCACACCAATGTGTACGTGTGATTTCTTGTTTTTCGTGTCATCCAAACGATTACAGCTTCCTTGTCGAGCCCTCCATCCTGCAACGCAGACAAGGGGAAAACAATGCAGGAAATACATTTGAACTTTCTCGATCAACACCAGGAGTGAACCTGTGACCTTCGGCTAGCGAGCCAGTGTCCTACTTAATTAGCCCCCATGGCTCCACCACGATAGAACATTCTACCTCAATCAGAAGTAGATTAATAGTGTGACAGAGTTAACCCATTTTGATAGTTCCCTGCTTTCTTCAAAAAAAACATCTGAGAACAATAATGTCATTGACCAAATGCATAACATAACATCAGTAGCCGAGATGATACTTTACCACACAAAATAAAAAAAGGGAAATATTTGAAAATTTATTAAGTTATAAAATTTGCTATACACAATATTTACAAACATGTAATTTAAATAATATTTTCATAAAATTTGATATTTAACAGAAATGTAATGTCTTGGTAAATAATTGAACAAAATCTATTTTAGTCTTATTTCAACTTTTTCATACCTGACATGCCATTAAACTATGACTTAATACATTTAGCTCATTTTGTGGCTATTATGGGGGTCACATATACTTGTGTTTTGCCAATTGTCAAGCCATTGTATTGAATAACTTTCAATAATGAATTAAAGATTACGAGCAAATAAAGATTCAATTGACATTTTACATTTTCGACGAAGTTGTACTTTCTTCAGTTAAAATAAAGAGTATATATAATCACTTGACAATTACTATTAAAAAAAATATGTCAATGATGCAACATTTTCATTGGTTGAGGGTTATAATCCTTGACTATTTAAAAATTTAGCAGTTAGCCAATGAAAAGACTCAATAGGATTAACCCTCTAGAGTCTACTTTTGCTGATTTGCAACACTAAATCTGGGCCGGTCGGTGCCAAAATTTCCATTTTAAATAAGTTACAATTACTGAATAAATGATGACTATGATTTTGCACATTAAAATTTGTATTATTTTGTGACAGTTTTAGCCTGATGTTGCAAATATGCAGAATGCCCAAATTTGGGCCCACATGATTAATTTTTTCGGGAATATAAAAGGGCCCAAGAGAGTAAAATATATTAGTTCAAGTCAATCTCTTTTAGAGCCACCATGTAACATTACATCAAAAATCTAGTTTAAACCATGGATAATATCAACACACCCACAAATATTCACCATTTTTACACAAACAAACACATTAAATCTTTCACAGAGACGCTATTTTACGCTTTGGCCTAAAAAAAACAAATTACCTGTGTTTATGGTTAGTAACCGTTGGTTATCTGACCTAAATTATTTTAAAGCCTAAATCGCTGACCTAAACATCGCTCAATTCTCAGGTCCTATTAAAATCTGTCATGGCCTGGTTTTCTGCAGACACTGAAATTTCAGTAGTTACACGTCTGAATCCGCATTATTTTATGCAACCTTACTCAAGAATTAAGCTGGAAGTGCTAGGAAGTAAATAATAAACAATTTACAGAAAGGCTTCAGACTGCAAGTATCGATATTGGTTTTTATTAGTTTACTTAGCTACTATCTAATCTTAACCCACGGAAAAAAAAAAAAATTTCCAACCAAGTAACCCTATTCTTTCTGGTCAAGTAACCGTTAAACACAGGTATTTTATGATTTGGCCTTGTAATAACGATATGCAGGAAACAATTCTTTGGATTAAACTGAATATCTACTACAAAAAGTCTGACTGTTTCATACATGTATACTTAGTTCAGCATTCTGAGTCCAATCATGACATAACACAATCACAGGTCAACGACACAATCCATTTGTCTGTAACTTAATCTGCCAAAAAAATTGAGGGCCTTTTAAAAATTAACAATCTGCTTCTCCCAGATACAACAGTGTTACTCAAAAAGTAACTTATGTTATCGCTTGTATTCCACTTTGCATACAGTAACAATTTAGATATGTAATACAAGGATTTGTAATTAGGTTTAACTGATTTCTCATAAACAGCAAGAATAAATAGAAAAGAATGTACATTAGAACCTTGAAATTTACCCAACAGATCCTTTGACAAAACAAGTTCAACTAGATCTAGAACAACCCTCTAGTTTCCAGCGAGTTCATTCCGGTCATGAACAGATGATAGAACTGGTCATGAACAGTTGATCCGGGTCATGAACACAGACTCCAGGAAAGAGACATGAACGCGACGTCAAAATTAGACTCCTAGCACCTTGATGATAAAAAAACACAATATCAAAAAACTCGCTCCTGCATCAATCTTTTTTAGAGGATTGTCTGTCAACCATTTTTTTTGTTATGTCCTTGATTACATTCTTGGAAATCAAATCTGTATTATAAGATGAACACCATTAGTAAATGAGATCACTCTTTGATGTGGGTAAACAATGCCAGGTGATTTCATGTGAATCAGATTGTCTCAAAGAATTATTTCTGATCTTCTATGCTTCCTTTTGAAATGTCTGTCATTTTAGGATATTTTTCTTTCTTTTTGTCAAGTTCGTCTTGGGACCAAAGAAGAAGTTTAAGTAGATTTGCAAGTTTTGGAGTAGCATCTGCTTCTAATATGGCAGCATTTAATTCACTGGCAACCTGCAAATATCAAAATAATTTATGATATCAATTAAAACATTAACAAATAAAACAAGAGAGAGAGACAACAATGGGGTTTAATGTCCATTTCATTTGTGCGTAGAAGTCTTTAGCAGTGGGAGGAAACCGCAGGACCCAGCGAATACCCATAAGGTTGGACAGAGGACCCTACTCCTTGTCACGTACAACCGGGGAATCAAAATCACGTCAGGTGATTCAATGACAGACCTTATGATACAGTGCGCACATGCTAACTATTCGGGCATCCAAACACCCAAACAAGGATGGAAAATCCCTAGAAACTTTCTAAGCCCCATAGATTCCGGTAGATCCTGGTTAGTGAGTCTGTGCCATCACCTGTGCCATCATTCCGGTTTTCTCCCACTGCTTAATACCCCTACACGCGAGCAAATTGTTGAAATAAAATTAAATCATATGTTAGTCCTGAAATAACCTAGTTTGTGTCGAGGACTTAAACCCCATTTATCTCTCTCTCTTTCTCTCTGCAATTATACACATCAAACAATTGATTATTCAAGATAGTTTCATATACAGTTGATTTGTCTCTCGAAATTCTCATATTTAGTGCAATCATTGTCGTGCAAAATTATCTTATTTAGTTTAAGCATTATGGTGTGAAATTATGTGGTGTGAGTATACCCCAACTGTATCTAGTCTTAGAGTTACTAACCTTTTGCCTGTGTGAGGGATGTAACAGTTCACTGAAAGGTGAGGATTCCGGATCTTCGAAAGCTAATAACGCCAACGTTCTTTCTAACTCTGACAAAACTTCAGGATTTTCTTCCACTCTCTCTGATAAATGAATCTGGGCATACTCTAACGCTGCCTCTACTTCTTTCTGACGTATTAATTCTATCATTTTCTGTTGCTGTAAATAAAAACAACATAGGAAATGATATATAATACTTAATTAATATTAAGTGCTGGAGAACTGTACAGCACATAAAATAAAATAGACAAAACACACCACACATGGAGCAAGTAATAACAACAAAAATATTATCAAATCACGTGAATGGATCTATAGCGCTGTGCTGTTCCTGGATTTGCACTATTTGCCTCTGTTACCAGGACCAAAAACAAATAGTGTTATCTCCCCTTAGCCATATGCAGAAAATATGTCATCCAGGAATGCTTCTAGTCACAAACACAGTTAACGCACAAATTATATAGATTGGAATGGTTTGCCCAGTTAATTAACACAGCCCTTTATACAGGGAAGCCTGCAGAAACTTTTGCTGGGTAGGGTCCGGAATTTGACAATGTCAAATTTGGCGTGAGGTCTGGAGGATTAACTGCAAATTTTATAATATCAGAATATCGGGAGACAATACTTCTGCCCATTTAGGTGCATACTTATACAGGAATAGAGTGAAGTAAGGCCAAATGGCGGCAAGGTTTCATATGTTTATTTTGCTGAATGTTGGAGAAAAAAAATATGCTTTGCATGAGCAGGGGGAGAGGTAACAGCTCATGATCTATGTGAGTCTAAGTATTTAAAACAGTTCCACACAAACCTGTAATCGGAAATAAAGGTAACGATCATTATCCAGTAATTCAGGGTAAAGTTGATTAACCAGACATATAGCATCTTGTATATTTCCTGAATGTATTGCCTGTCGTATTTTTATCCTATCGTCCAGTTCATCTAAATCAACCGATGGCTGAACACCAGATTCCATTCTAAACTTCTCTGCAGCTTCCTTGAATCCTTCTGTTAAAGTAAAAATAAATACAGAGGTAATACTTACACAATACTGAATTTTCAGTTTGAATATTTAATGTTTGTAAATGAAACATTTTGAGAAATAATATTGGGAGTTTAACATCTTACCCGCCTGCGCCAATATGGCTTATACCCCATTTGCCATTAGTGTTCCATGAGGGACAATTTGCCTAGACAGCGGTGCTACTGCCTAGTGCCTACTGTAACCCAACAGTTTATAATAAGTTTAGAGTCTAACCCTAACCCAATGCATGGTCTTAACTTTGGACTATAACCCATGCGGGAAATTACCCACGAAAACATAAACAGGTATATTAGTATTACACAATGAAAGGAAATTTAAAGTTTAACATCCTACTGTTAGGCTTCGATTGGGTTAATGAAGATAGACATACGCATTACAGTGAGCTATGTGCTACATGTATGGCCTAATTTTAAATCATATGCCAACTGCCAATGTGTAGTGTACACAGGACCATCTGAACGACTATACATTGTCCCTTGCTAGGCCTTTTGTCCTGCACCAGAAAAGGAGGAATCAGGCCTATTACAAGTAGGGACCTAAAAAAGAAAATTTTACCAATGTGAGGAGATACTAGCAATATAAATATACAAGTAAACAACAGGCCTATTACCAGTAACAAGATAGTTCATTATAAGTTTATTCATGTCTGCCCGAGTAACATGTGTTCCGGATTCTCGTAATTTTTCCATCCAATCATCTCGTCCAGAGCTATCACTCTTGTCACATCCAAAATTCATCTGAAATCAAACAATATTATGATGATGATAATCTGAGGATGTAAAAAAAAATGTGACATTATAAATAGTAATAGATTTTCCAATTATTCTAAATCAAAACAAATTAATGGTACCCGGTACATCAGGTAGGGTGTGTGCCTGTGTGGACTGTATGAGTAACCTTGAAGGCTGAAAATATCTTAAGTCTCGGGATCCTGTTATTTTGTCTGACACATATTTGTCTCTATCCATGGTTTCATTGTTATTTTGATTCATAAGCCTGTCTGGTTCAAATTCAGAATAATATCCAACTACAATCAACCATCTTATCACCCCCTTTTAAATCAAAGCTGTCAAGTGTTGCTAGGGAGACATTTTCCAAAATGGAAGACATGCATTCCCTACGAAATACGATTGTTAGTTTGTCTGTGTACACTGTAACAACTTGTATGTCAACTCAATGAAAAGGGCTAATTGATTAATTTAACCCAATAATAATATTTGCATTACTTTTGCTACTTTGGGCTGGGGTATAATTAGTCATATAGTAGTATAACATTATCTTTTTTAAAGATGTGTTAGATCCCTGGTTTCCAACCGTCATGACAACGTCCCAAACCTGTACCAAAGATTCAGAACCAAAGATAACGAAGATTCAGTCTCTCTCCCAGAATTGGAAAAATTCTATTGGAATATAGGCGATGCCCACCTCTCACGCATAATCGCAAAATGTCCAACCAGTGAGGTGCGTCCTCCAGGGAGGTTGAAAACAGGTCAGATTATGACAAAATAATAAATAAAATGAGTTTACAATACAAGGTGAAACTATAGGGATTGTGTAGTGTTAATGTTATCATTAATACCACAATATTGCTATTACATTAATTACAATTGCATGTAAATGTAAACATAAATCCCACATACGTGTGCTAGTCTTCTGGCACCGGGAATATTATTAAACAATGTGATGGGGGGGGTACATGTATCATAATCATTCATGTACAATCATTTGTCACTGACAACAGTAACACTAACATAGGGTAAGTTGACAGAAGGCAGACAAAAGTTATCAGTTCATTTACAATATAATATCATTCACAATCATTTCTAAACATACTAATTAATGTTAATGGTGCATTACTGATCGATTACTTAATCTCATTAACTCACCATTGCCGTTAATTGTCGGATTACCTATCAGTATCAAAACAAAAGACAGTCACAAACCGGAACTTCCGGAACCGACTTTTTGCTGTGTCGCACCTGCCATTTCCGGTTTATTAAAATAACTGATGCAGACACAATTCCACCAAATTTGAAGAAATTGTGCACGGTGTCGTTCTATCTGTATTTTTATCTGTGATTATATATTTTTTGCTTTGGAGAAAATTGATATCGAGAAAACGTCAAACCCTGGCTTACGCCTCGCCGAAACAAGATGGCGGACAAGGTGTTGTATTTGGATACGGCTAGCAGATATTAGTGAATTATGTGATTATTTATTGGATTATTGAGCTCTTGAAAAAGCCAGCGATGGCTGAAAGGTATGGGTATTTGATTTTAATTCATAGTTAATTTTTAACCAAGCCAATTGTCGAATAATTATTGATGAAATGTTGCCTTTTTGACAGGCGTTTTTGTGAATTTCCAATTCGCTATGATGCTATCTATTGCAAGTAGGCAGCGTTATTGTATAGTGTGTGTGTGTATCGGCTGAACTGTCATTCGCTTGGCTCTTGGAACAATTGAATGAAGCGACCTCCCGCCACGACATTCTTGACTATATTTATTTAGAAATACGTGTTTTTTGCGTCATTTTGGTCATGTTCGAAGCGGGAGTGTTGATAAGAACTGGAAATATGATATTTTTGTTCTAAACTAAAGCCCCTATCACATGTTTTAAGGGGTGTATTCAGGGTCTCAATTATTGAACGAAATGGACACATTGAGTTGAATAGTATTGATCTGAAGTTGTAGGTGAAGCCATTCTGAAAGAAATCATTGTGGTCTTTCAATGCAGTTTTATTTATGTGAAGAATAATTTAATATTCATAATCCCCATAATTAGTACCTAGCTTAATCTCAGAAACTGTGTTCTTAGATATTTTTCCCCATTATTTAAAACCGTTTACATGAATCAATAGATAGGCTAGGATACTAGTAATACTACAGAAAATTCAATGACTTTTTTTTATAAAAGATAATTAAATTATTATTTAGCACATTGAAGAACTAATAGACTTTATTTTGTTGTCTAGATATAATCCATGTTTTATTATTACCAGAATACCGTATTATAAAAGTAAACATATACCCCCCCCCCCAAAAAAAATGTTATTGAAATTCAGGTCTGCTGATAATAAAAAAAACAATCCTGCAAACTATATCAGTAATTTGTAATAATTTGATGCTGCTGCAATATACAAATGGCTTTGCACAAAGCATGCAATATACATCATAACTCACATACACACTCTTAGTGGATTTGTTGTCCCTTATAATTACATAACTCACACTTGATATATACAGAGTATGGAATACACACTCAAACTCACAGTTGGAATACACACGGTCCAGGGCATTATACTGTGCATTATTAATACTATGAAATACACACATTTACACTGTCTTATTAATTTTTATGCAAATGCAACATTTTTAACTCTTTCTTGAAATAAAGATCTGTGGGTAATAGACTTTATAAATATTATATTTTATAAGATATTCAGATTTAATAGTAAATGCAGGAGGACTGCACTACACGCAAAACAAAAAATCTACAAGATAAACCTGCGGACAAGACAGAAAATAGACATTGCAAAAACTAAACACTGCGCTGTACAGTCCCGGGCCTGTCTTGGTACAGGCTTCACTAAAATGATTTACATAAAAGACGTAACAAAAATTTAAAAAATGCGACCGATCTTGTAAGTGGTCGTCTCTTCAATGGCGATAGTCAGCCAATTGACGTCAGGTGTTAGAACGTCAAATAATTTTAACAATAAGGGCGATAATCGGGACAGAAACTCAGTTATGAATCATGAATGAAATGAATAATGTTTACCTACTGTTCTACAAAGGGGCAGATTTAAAGGACATTATTGTTGTCAGTCATTATCACATATGTGATAGAACTGGTTAAACACTTTCCAATATAATTTTAACTTAGAGAGAGATCATTGAAACTTTGGAGATGTCTGCTACATAGACGTAGCCTAATGTAGCTGAATTTTTGTGTTAATCTAAAAACTAAAAACAAAATTTGGAAGTTATTCGATTTTTATTGATGAGTGTTTTTTTTTGTGTCACCCTGTATCTAACCAAGCTCATTTAGAGCACATTTTTTGAGCACCAGTTAAACAAAGAGTTTTTGTTGTAGACTTGAAACTTTAGGGATGTCTGCTACATAGACTTAACCTAATGTACATAGCTGAAATTTTGTGTAAATTTAAATAAAATTTTGGAAGTTATTTGATTTTTATTGATGGACATTTTCTTTGTCACCCTGTATTATGAATACATGTATGTACCGATGCTTGGAGAATTGGTAGTTGAATGAGAAATAAATGAAGATAACCTTGAGTAGCAGATAGAGAAATAAATGAAGATAACCTTGAGTAGTAGATAATACATGTATACATGTAGTTGTATTGTAGACTCCAATATTCTGTAGTACATATGTACATTATTTATTATTAACCTTGTCTTAAATATAGAACTGCATACTTTTTAGAATATTAGTTTGCGAAAACAGCAAGAAAGCTCCTGCAAAAAACGTACAAATCCACGTCAAATATTTACAAGTTTAGACAAAAGCTAAGTTCTCTATTTTTACATTGTGGTTTGGCATCCATTGGTTTCTGATCTATTTTTAAGCCTGTGAAGTGTAAATGCTGTCTTGTGAATTTGTAAACATCCACATATTAGCAGCCACCTGCTGGTCTGGTTTGAGCAGTAAGCCATTCATTAAGCAGTAATATGTAATTTACATTACTAGTTTCACTGATTGAAATAACTTGCCGGGTAATATTGGTGGTGCTGGATCAAAATGAATAATATTTAATCCTAAGTTTGGGCACACGTCCATCTTCTGGTACATATGTCATTAAAATAAAATCTTTGAAACAAATTGGTAGAAGTATCAGAAGGTGTGTCATTAAGTCAAGTGGCATGACCTCAATTCCACACGTATGTACATGTATGTGACAAAGACAAGTAATACTGTATGGGTTTTCCCTGGGTCCTCCGATATCACATTGCTAAAGACCCTCAATTGTACCTGTATATCGAATTATTTTTTTAAAAAAAAACTTGTTAGTCCCAAAACGACCTGCTGTCCTGCATGTGAGTGGATGTTGAGCAAATGTAATACAAATTATTATTCAGCATTAAATCTAAGATAATCTGTCTTCATTAGCCAAATCTGTTAAGAAAAATGGGAACTTCGTTTTAATTTATATTTCACTTATTTTGTCTTAAAACATTTTTCTTTTTTTATACATGTATGATGCATTATGAACAATTTGTTTGAGTGTTTCATCTTGTTTTATCTTGTAAAAGATCAGCTAATAAACTGGCTTTGATGAATGACAATAAACTAAAACATGTATTAACATGTATAACAAACCTTCGCTAGTCTACTCTAGTTAACAAAATCCCTTTAATCATGTTTTAAATCTGGAAGCAGGGTCATGTGACAAGGTCTTTGAAGTGGGAAGAAGGAATGACATGAGGGCTTAGTGTCTCTTCATTTTAACATGAACATACAACTGTACAGTTAATGTTTGTTTTATGGTCAATGAATGCGGATGCATCATGTTTTTTTCGGTCTCATCAGAATGACTAGGCTGCAAAGTAAACACAATATGTAACACAGTGTGTTCTTGATAGTGTTGAGAGGATCCCCAACGAATCGTCAATCTAAATTTTTTACGTAAATGCCACTAAAAAAGTAGATGACAAGGCTACTCTTTTACAATTTCGACCGGAACTATATGACCCGACAGCTTTTAGATCATAGATGTGTATATTGGATGTATTCGAATTATCATCGCGCTATGTAATATAAATTCCAGTACCGGTAATTAAAAGATTTAGGAATCATTACAGACATATTAGTTATTGAAGAATCTAGCATTTTCCCCAGATAGATTGGAGACACACTTGAAAAACTCTGACAGTTCTTTGATGTTTTGTTTTCTTAATTAAATAATCAATGTGAGTACATTTTAACGAGGAAATTAGACATTGTCCGCAAAATGATGATCAATGACTTTAATAACTTCCATTTTCAATACAACATTTATTAATTTTTCGTTTTCGGTATTACATTAGATTAATAGGAATTGTTTTAATAATCACTGATATCCTGGGGGTTTTCCGTGTTCCTTCCATTTTCCTCCCATTGCTAAAAAAAACTCCAATTGCAAGCAAATTACCCCCTCAAAACAAAAATTGAAGCATATGATAGTCCCGAAGTGACCTAGTTTGTGTTAAAGTGAACCTAATCTCTTTTCTCTATATCGTTTTCTCATCTTTTCTCTCTCTCTCTCTTAGGACAAATGTTATTTATTTATATATAATATGTGGATGATCTACTACAGAAGTGATGTTGATTATCTTGGAGTAGGTATAATCTAAGGAAATATACAAGTGGGGTTATGATGTCCTCTTCCAAACAGATTGATATCGCAGATGATAAGTAAAGTATGTAGGATTATATAAAACATGTGGTCGTATATTTATAATATAAATAGAGTATAGAATTGACACTAATCAGTACAGTTCAATGTAGGCCTAGGTCTGTTAATTGTTCACCTCATTGTTATATTTAAACCATCTGTTATCATCTACTAGTATACAGTCTTGTCTTGATTAACCAGCCTGTGCATCTATACAGACTCACCTTGATTAACAGGTGGGCAGCCAATATACCAGACTCTTCAAGGCTACTACCTTGTTTGGAAATAACAATATTAGTTGTGCCTTATAGCGAAGGTACTGTTTTTCCAAAACTTGTTTAATAAGTACGCATGTACATGAACCAGGAACGAACCATGATGTCATTACGGCAATCAAAGATTGAAGTCTGGCATTGGATGCACAGTTGTCCAAAGAACAAGCATGTCAATCTTAAGCGAACTGGTGGATTTTTAGGCTTTTTTAAAGGGTGTCGCCTCAAGAAGGACAACAAGAATATTACCAATTGTATGGAACTAGTCCATTGTTCTAAAACTGAGAAAAGGTACAGGTAATATTAATACCTCACAAATTGAAAGAAATCAGTGAATTGGTGTCTGATATAAATCATTACTACTTGGCTTATTTCTAAATAAGCTTGTAAAACAATTACATGGAAATATTGGTAATGACAGCACTAGAGGAATTATTAAGTACTTTTATCATGCAACTTACAATATCATCCCTCTAGTCTTAGAAATATGACCAAGGAAGGAAGACTCATTTTAAACTGTTTCAAATTTATATACTACACCTGAGGTAAATCTAGCTTATAAACTTTGAGGTATTCAGATGGCTGATTTTACGGAATTATAAAAAAACTCATTAAGAATAAAAAATGTAGCTTCTCCTTCACTACAATTTCTCATAAACTGACAGCATGTAACACTTTAAAGTTGTAAGTTCCCTGGGGCACTGCATGTCTGTGAGTTAATTCTTATGTACATGTATTTAGATATATGTACATGTATGTTAATTATAATCTGTAATATCATTAGGCAATGTAATTGTTTTATTGTCGTATATTTATGACCATTTAATGAATTTAGTATATATTTATGATAATGTAATCTGCTGATTATCTGATTGTATCTAAAAACAATTATTATCAGGTATCACTTTCATTGCCAGGGGCAACTGAACAAGTGATGTGTATCCACCAACTACAGTTAATACATGTTCATATCCTGAGGCTGTAAAGCGTTTATAGACTTCAAACTTTTAAAAAACCTATGATCGATATATTTACAGACGATATCTAATTAATTCACGCTAAAATTGATTATTTATATTTAATATTTAAATATGAAACCATAATAACGAAGTGTTCCAGTTTGGATTCAAGCAGATTAAAAATGAGGCACATCATTTATAGGTGGTACTTGCTTGTTCATTTCGAACGCAAAGGATGCAGAATGTTGCAGAATTTCAATTTTTAATATCTTTGTAGATCTATACTAAATGGAACTGAACCATATTTGGACTGATGTTCCTGTAAATATTTGAATCCCACCTCTCAATTTCAAGCTTTGAAGATCCTGCCTCAGATAAACATTGTACTGTTCTGCACCTACATGTACATATACTCTACAGTCTACTCTTATATCGAATTCCTGTCTTCCATTAGCCCAGGTTAAGTGCATAACAGTAGGGCGTTAAACCCCATCTCATTTATATTGAATTCCATTAATTCTGCCAAGGTATCTTTTACTTGCACACTAATTTGTATGAAGGACCTTGGGTTTTCTTCCCATCCGAATATTTGTATGTTGTCTTATGTCTGGGGGGTGGGGGCTGGAACCGGCTCGGCCGACACAGATATCGAACACTTGACCTCCAGGTTTTCAAGCCATCTAAAAATTCTTCTTACTCACTAAGCCACCACGGCTAACATTTTTCTCATGATCATGGTAATTACATTTCCAAACAAATGTACCTTACAATGTCTCATGAACATAAACATTCTTTTTGAAAAAACTTTAAAAAATGTACAAAAACTTTAAAAAATGTACAAAAACTTAAAAAAAATGTACAATTTGAATTTTAAAGTGATTTTAATTTTAAATCCCTTGACTGTGATGTTTGTTTTTATTTATGTTGATTAACTGTTTCACATTTCCCCAATAAAAATATAAACACAAACGTCAGACTTTTCTGTACAAACCATGTTTTAACTTGAAACGTGTTATAATCATATTCCGGTACCTGTTAAGTATACAGTATAACTATTTGTATTGTATTAGTCAGAAAATTGATTTTTCAAAGAAAAGTAAAGCTGACATATTTAGGTCAGTAGAATAGATTAGAAATGTGGTATATGTCAGTAGTCTGTTTATATAAGAATTCATTTCAAGTTTTCTGTGGTATACGAGATGTAGACTGAAATACTTCTCACACCTACTAGGTAGATTATCATTATGATTATGTAATGGTTAGTGTGTGGGGTATATTAATATACATGTATGACATAGTAGCCCTTCTTAAACAAGTGTCTCCTGTTAAATACAATGTATGTCCACAGTATGTTTATATAAGAATTCATTACAAATTCTACCCAATTTTGGTAGACTTCAATACTTCCGACACCAAAGTGGATTATCATTATGTAATGGGTGGTGGCGTGTGAGGTATATTAATACATGTATATGACACAGTAACCCTGCTTGAACACTTGACCACTGTTATATACTCGAATGTAGATTAAATTTCACATAGGTTTCAACCAGCTTTGAAAACCCTGGTACTTCATAAACTCTCCATCTCTCCATTGAGTCTCTATCACTCTCTCTATGTTAGTCTCATAATGACCTGGTTAATGTCATGTGGTTGAATCTTTCCTGGAATTTGTGATCTGGTTTACATCAGCTTTTGAAAACTCTGGTACTTCATAAACTCTCTCTCCGTCTCTCTATCACTCTCTTTGTTAGTCTCATAATGACCGGGTTAGTGTCAAGTGGTTGACTCTTTCCCCCCTCTCTAACAAGAAGGATAGAGTTTGTGATCTGGTTTACATCACAAGCAGTTTTCAATAAATAAACTAGGAAGATTTGTTGGTTTAATTTGCCTCACATAGTAAACTGTTTCTATTTGTAAATTGGGTTTTAATAAGTAATGAAGTGGGACGTCACTATGATGTGTACATGACATAGATCAATACACTGTACACATAGTCATACATAACCAGCTTGTACTTAGCTTTAAAAATATAATAGATAATCATTATATACATGAAATGAATTGAGGGGAAATTTAGCCTGGGCAGTGACGCTACAGCCTACAGTCAGGAGATCTTTTACATGCTGTTGCTAATAGTAGGCCTAACGTACATACATATATGGTAATGGGACCTTCTTAGTTTTTCAAAGTCATGTGACTCAATAACGAACGTGTAAGATCATTCAACCACCCTCACCACACCACACCAATGTTTAAAATCAATATATAATAATATAGCCGATGTAAGTGGTTGTTCTTATGTACAGTATATTATTATAGTACAAAATATAAATAAAAAACAATGATTTGCTTTGAACTACATGTGTCCATATAATTTCTTCAGGAAGCCATTGATAATATTATCAATGGCTCCCTGAAGAAATTAAATTGAAACATGTAGAAGCTAATCAGTGTTTTTTTTTGTATAATAATTTAATACAATTGATTTTGTGGGCGTCACTAACTCCTAATGCTGCTATGAATATTGATATTATTTTGACTTAGCATAAGGTGACTTTGTTCAGTTGATACTTGAACAATATTAATCTTGATATACGCTGACCTATGGACATCTGACACTATAAATTAGAGGAGAAATAAATATTTACACAGTACTTGTACTTGATTTTAGAACTTCACATTGTGATAACTTCTCTTTATAATAAATTTGGTCTGTAGAGTCTCAACAACATTTTGCTAAGTGATAAAATCAATAGGCTTCTTCATCTCGTACAATGAAACAGTACTTGATTTTAAAACTTCACACTGTGATAACGTCTCTTCATAATAAATTTAGTCTCTAGAGTCTCAACAAGATTTTGTTTAGTGATCAAAGCAATAGGATTCTTCATCTCATGCACAGTAAACAAGTCAATCAGATGCTAATGTTATTGCCTAGATCGTCCGCAAGATTTTTGTAAAGGATTAAAAGACCATAATTATTAGTAGGTTTCTTAGTCCCATGAACAGAAACATTGTAAATCTTTAGAGCATCAACAAACAATTTTGGACAACAGACAGACAGACATGGGGGGCAACAATATTTCAGAATGTAAAACAAGTAATGATTTATAGATATTCTGTAACATGTATAAAACTCAAATAAATAATTGCTATATTTTATTATGTTCTACCTACCCGTCTTTCTGGGAGGAGGAACTTCTGCTTGGCATGTGTTTTTTTACATCTTTGGTTTTGTGACTGGCTCTATTAAGGCTATATATATAATTAATGCCTTTTTAATTTCTGTCGAAGTTTGCTCAATGTGATGTAAAATTAAATTCATAGAGTATCTTTTGTCATCAATATAAAAGTTCTTTGTGAAGACTTTAAATGAAACAAGCGTCAGTTATTATCTTAAAATATAATAAATGGTTATAGAAGGAGTCTGGGAATTATGGAAAATGACAGGCACCAGGCCAGTCATGGATGACGAAACCTTTATCTAAACTTTTAGTCATCAAGTCAAGTTCGTAAAAAACTATAAACAAGCCATAATCCCATCATATTGCGAGAAGTTTTGTTTACCTATCGCCTCAAAATAGAAAACGTAAAATTCTCTTTAAAATGTCTGTTCTATAAAGTATAATAAAAGCGAGAGAAATGGGGTTTAGCTTCCACTTGACACAAAACTTCGTCATTTTGGAATTAAGACATTGTTCAATTGTATTACAATAATTTGCTTGCATGTAGGGGTCTTTAGCAGTGGTAGGAAACCAGAGTACATTTGCCCTGAAAAATAAAAAATAAGTAGAACAGTTTGCTAGAATCTTGAAACCCAAGTTTTATGACCAAGACTGTACATGTAGGGCAGCCATAAAAAACAGTATCTTCTTAATAACTTAATAGGCATAGCAATCAAAATCTCACAAATTTGTCCTTCTCTTTGACAGAGTTATGAAATAGTAAAGGATCACTGGAGAAATGCGGAAACACTAAAAAAATCGTTCAGTTTTAATATCTGCACCAATCATGTTAAAGAAAACAGATATACAGTGCAGTGGAAGTTGACCCTGACAACAGCGCTGCAGAGATCTTTCTGACTAGATGCTTGTCCTTCACCACTGGAAAGGAAATGAAATAAAATGGGGTTATCCTACTGTTCTGCCTAGACCGGGCTAATGAAGCCAGGCATACGTCATACAGTGTGCCACGACGACGAGGGAAATTTTGCCTGGTCAGCCGCACTATGGCCTACTCTTATATAATTCCAACTGCTATGGAATCTTTTATGTGTAGGGTTGCAAAATTCCCGGGAATTTTCAAACAGGATAAATGAGTTGCAAGTGACAGTAACATTTTAATAATTAAAAGATCAGATACAAAACATATTATCAGGTATTATATACATATTATATACTAAAATCTAATAACTAATAATGAGATAGTTCTGTTAAATTGTTCATGCACAGGTTACGCATGCTATAATTGATGCTCAAAGTAAGTAACTCTGCCATTTCATCATTATCATCGAAATCATTATCAACATCATCATCGATGGATTAAAGGAGATTTCAGGTTCAGATGAATCCTCATGAATATATGAAATTTTTGCTGGAAGGATCCTTGTCAGCTTTGAAGAATTTCAAATTAAATCTTTTACAGACCAACTTTTCAACACATTCATTTGTTTAATCTGTTTCTAACTGTTGTATGAGTTGTACCAAACAGAGACCAAATGCGTTCTGATGCTGCTGATGAAGGTGGTATTGCAAGATTTAATAAAGCTATACTCAAAACAGCTTCTGATGCACACAGTCCCTTTACATAAATTTATCTCTTTAGTTTTACCATTTGGAGCACAACTAACATAGTTAAATAAGTTTTAGTAGTTTATATAGATGAAAGTAAAAGAGAAAAAGGAAATTCATGTAAATAAATATAGTTTTAGTATTTTTCAGTTCCAAAAATAAATTTGATAATTCCCAGCACTGAAAATTCCTGGAAACTTTCGAAAATTCCCACCCTCTGCAACCCTATTTATGTGCACACCAATGTGTACACAGGACCTTGTTTTTTTGTCCCAGTCAAATGACTAGACTAGGGGAAACCAGGTCAAAAAATCCTGGTGAACTTTCTTGGCCAATGCAGGGATCGAACATCTGACCTCCTGGCTAGCGAGCCGGTGTCTTAACCACTTAGCCATGTGGTTCCCCCACTGAAAAGATGAAACAAGGCTGGAAAATACAGAGACAATTTGTTTGTCACCTTGTTAGTATTCCATTACTGTTATCTTGTGTTGAGTGGAGGTTAAACCCCATTTCTCTCTCTCTCTCCATTACTGTTATCACTGAGCCAGTGTGAAATCAAGTTCAATAAATACACTGTAGTTCATATTGATGTTGAGACAGACAGATTCTTGTCCCGATTGATCTATAAAAATACTGTTACTTGCTTCGTATGTGAATGAAAAAGAGCACTTAAATTCCTGGTCCCCCTCTAGTTCCTCCCATAGATCTGCCTTTTCATATGCAACATGTAATAGTATACATGTATTAGCAAATCCTCTTAAGTTGCCAGTTAAATGGCACTTAAATATAATTGTACATTGATCGGTCTGACTATGTAATATAACTCTTGTCATCATAAGTTGAAATGAGATATATAAAGAATGCGTTCAATGGCTGATTTATTGTACATTGAACATTATAGGATTAAATTGCTACTGCGTCTAAATGTGTCCACCATTTATATTACCTGAAAATCATGTGAAAAGGTAAAGGGACCACAGTTGTCAAGTGGTAGTTGTGTCATGATATATCTAGTTGAATTGATGTACCGGTATCGCAATACACTTTCTCATGATTCGCATTGTTTCAATTCCCTGTTTTTGTACGGTTTCGTGTTCAGGCGTTTCTCTGCGTCCTCTGGTTTCCTCCCACTGCTAAAGACCTATATGTACAAGGGAATTAATGAAATAAAATCGAACCATGTGTTCATCCCGAAATGATCTAGTTTGTGTCAAGTGAATGTTATTTTTAAACCCCATTCCTCTCGCTCTTCTTTTGCATTACACGTATGTAATACAGAAATGAAAAATTACCATAGCCTACATATATGTTAGTTTCAAAATTACCAAAGTATTGTCTATTCTCCTCAAGTGGTCCGCTGAGATGAACTACATGTATATTTTTATTAAAAAAATGCTGTTACACCTTTTTAAATTGTTACCTTGTCGGTCCTGCTTCCCGTGGTTTAACATCCACAATTGCTTTTGGACGCTCTAGAGACTAAAGTTAATATTTGATTGACTTTAAATTTATGCACATTGTTTAATTTCATGAGACACAAAGAATCCTTTTTATTTCAGATAATTACTGCCAAGGTTATGAATCAGAACTTATGATGGTACCTGATCACTTTGGAAAAGCTAGTGGATTTTAAAAATAATATGTAACAATGCTTGTGGACTGTTCAGATGACTTCGCTGCTGTTTGCACAATATGTTTTATTGTCTGACAACCTACCTCTTTATCCCGTTTCAGTAATATTTTTAATACATGTCCTGCAACATGTCAAGAACTAGATCATTATTAGTGCCTGACAATTTTTCAAGTAAAATTAAAATCCCTATATTCAGACTTGATGTACATGTACATGTTTAAAATGTTGTTGTTTATGATTTGTATATTTGAATATTTCAGGTGGGAGTGGGTTGAGATTATAGAACCCCAGACCCAGGAACACATGTACGCCAACCTGACCACGGGTGAATGTGTCTGGGATCCCCCACCTGGCGTCAAAATGTAAGTACAAATTATATATATTGATACATAAACAAAATACACAGACAAAATACACAAACTTTATTAGCAAATACACACTGACTCACGATTTATTAAGAGAAATACACCTGATTTAAAATGAAAAATACACATAATTTATTAAGTACAATCAGTGATTTATTAAGAAAATTAAAAATATTTCACCGTCAAATGCACACATAACTTTGTGATTACACACAAACGTTATTAGTACACAAAAACAGTGTTATTGCACATAACTTAATTCAAGAATGTGCACAAATGTTATCATCAAACACCCACAGCCTCTACAGTGTATTACCTTATATATACAAACAAACTATATATTATTACACAGATATGTTATCATCAAATATACACAATAATGTACAAACTTTATTATTACACACAAACTTTATTTACAAATGTACACAAACTTCATTTACATGTACAAATACACACAAACTTTATTTACAAATGTATACATATATTATCATCAATTAATACACACAAACTCTTTACAAATACATACAAAATTTATAAACAGATGATAAATCTTTATTAAAAAGTGCACCCCAAAATACAATCTACAAACTTCAGTAACAAATTTGTAATTTTATTTATACATGAGCATGATCTGCATTCATTTTTGTATGTAAGAATACTGGTAATTATATGTTGAAATACAGGTATGTATATAGATAAAGAGGTAGATATATTTACCTGTATAATTTAATAACCCAATTGACACCTTATAAACTATAATTATTACCTGAACAGGTAATTGTATGTTGAAGTATATATACCCGTATTGTACCGGTACAACCAGGTATTCACATCAACTATGCACATGTTTCATGTAAAAAACTGAATTTTACACTTAATTCAGTCAGGTAAAACACAATCTTCTCAGAAGAAAAAAAAAAGAGTCTATTCAACACATTAGTTCATGCTGCTTAGTTCATTCAGTTCGCTAAAATATAAAAATATAGAAACAGACAAGAAAGATATATTGATTTTAATTTATTGATTTATATCGTAATAGGATCAAATTATAATCTAATATACAAAATTAATGTAGCTATATATGTAAATGCAAGATTTGCAATTCTTTTCATAATGCTACAGAATATTGGTAGAAATGAAATTATTTTCATCGGTTGAATGTACAGCTGTACATGTATTAATGATCTTAGAGCACATGTTTTCTTCAGCTATGAAGTGATTGACCTTGGGGGTAAATAGATCGTAAATATATTGAATAGCATGTGATACATGTACCGTTAATTGAATAATGTTGATTTATTAAAGGACAGTGTGATATACATGTATTGAATATGATGGAGTTATTATAGAACTGTGTAGTGATATATTGAATAGTCTGAAGTTATTATAGAACTAGTATTTGTATGTTGAATATTATAGATTTATTATAGGACTGTGTGATATACATGTATTGAATATTATAGTTATGGAGGACTGTGTAATATGTGAATATTATAGAGTTATCATAGGGCTGTGTAATATGTGAATATTATAGAGCTATTATAGAACTGTGTGATATGTTGATATTATATAGTTATCATAGGACTGTGGGATATGTTGAATACTAAGTAATTATAGAACTGTGTAATATGTGAATATTATAGAGTTGTTAAAACAGGACTGTGTAATATGTTGAATATTATAGAGTTATTATAGAACTGTGTAATATGTTGAATATTATAGAGTTATTATAGAACTGTGTAATATGTTGAATATTATAGAGTTATTATAGAACTGTGTAATATGTTGAATATTATAGAGTTATTATAGAACTGTGTGATATGTTGAATATTATAGAGTTATTATAGAACTGTGTAATATGTTGAATATTATAGAGTTATTATAGAACTGTGTAATATGTTGAATATTATAGAGTTATTATAGAACTGTGTGATATGTTGAATATTATAGAGTTATTATAGAACTGTGTAATATGTTGAATATTATAGAGTTATTATAGAACTGTGTGATATGTTGAATATGGAGTTATTATGGAACTGTGTGGTATATAGAATATTGTGAAGTTATTATTGTGCTAACCAAAGTAAAATACAAATGTAAATTAAAAGAGTTTTTATTAAAACCATATTCAGGTTGACTGAATGGGATTGGGGAACAGGCTTATTATATATATAGCCTATGTAAAACACCTCTCCCTAAAAGAGTTAAACTTGATTCATCTGTGTGGTAATTCAATTCTACAATAACGATGATAAAATGCTGATTATACTGTTTTGTATTGACTTACATGTACATGTATATGACCAAATGAAATAAAGATAGGGTAAATGAAGGAAGATAGGCATTCCCAATAAATTTTCTCTGCGCCACTGTGACTCCCTTTAAAGTATAGATGATATTTAACAAGATGTAAAGAGTTTTATGATTGTGGTGGTCTACAATAGATGTATGGGTTAGTTATTTCTGGGTACAAGATGAAGACATCGATTTATTCACCATCCACAATAATCCAATACAACATCAAAAGAATTAATGAGATCGAATCTAGTAGCGAAATATTGATTCACCAACGTAAAACGGATGACATATTAAATAGAAAATGATGCACTTAATGCTGGTATTATTATGAATGTGCAGGCAGTCATTGAGTTATTGAATGGAACTTGAAATAAATGAATTGGGGTTTAACGTCGACTGTATTGCTCTGAGTCAGAATAAGACATACGGTTTGTCCAAACAGTGGGGCCTAATCATATCGAATTCCAACTGCCAAGGGATCTTTTACATGTGTACTAGGTACATGTACCTCAATTTTTTGTCCCATCTGAATGACTATATGTTGTCCCTTGCCAGGCCCGAAGACAAGACCTCGATCCCATTGCTGGCCGGCAATGTTTCCTGGGACTTTACAGTGTAGTATAGCACTTTTTGGTGGCACAGGATGGAGACAAAAACTGATGTTCCATGTACACTCTGGCGTGCATGTAAAAGAACATGGATGTAGCATCACTATCCTGGCAAAATGTCACTCACAGTACATTGCATGATGGTGTATAGCTATCTTCCTTAGCAGGTTTGATACAGAAAAGTAAGAGGCTGAACCTGATTTAATTTTTTTTGCACCAACCCAAACTTAATAAAGCTTACAAAACCTTGGAACAAAATTTAATTTAAAATGCATACAATATCAATAGGGTAGAAAAAGAAAGTAGGTCATCTTCTGATTCAACACCCTTAAATAAAGCACAACCTTTACTAAACAATAATAATAGTAGTAATTTTTTTTGTTTGCTAAAGGTTGGAAGACTTTCATTTTAAAATTTTAAGGAATTTATGTGTAATGAAATTTCTATAATTCAGATTTACTGTTAGATGGGCCTGAAAATATTCATTTCAATTGTTTCTAACAAAATGACAGAAACCAGAAAAAGACAAGTGAATTGTGCCAGACAAAATGGCAGGCACCAAAGAAACTGTCTTGGAATAAACTAAAACCTGGCTCAGCATTGTTGGTGACATGTACATGTAGTCTATTTTCAGGCTTAACCATTGGTCATGCCCATCAGGTATGTCATTGAGTCATAGGATATAGTTTCGATCCCAAGCTCATACTAGCACAACCTTGTGGGTTTGCTCTGGGTCCTCCTGTTTCCCCCCATTTCTAAATACTCCTACATGTACATGTATGTACAAAATTGAAATGAAATATTATACCGAGTTGTGTCGAGTGGCTGACGATGTTAAAACCCATTTTTCCTTTTTCATTGAGGAGATTGAATGGTGCCCACTAATGACTATACGTTTTACAATATACCATGGGTTATGTTTATAATTCACTGTTGAGACTTATATATCACGGCCACTTACACACTCTCTATACCATGATATATCAACATGTGTTATAAAGAATGGACAACAGCTGGCTGTGGTATATATATTTATATATAATAATACCCAGTAGATAGTGGGATATATCAGTCAATAACTCATGGTTATAATGGTCAATTATAGACATCAATATATCAACATATTCATATTTTATCAATAATCAAATTCTCCAGTTGTTCCACATACAAAGTATCATTTTGTTGTTAGTATTTAGTAACCCATGACTTAGATTAAGAATTTGTAATTACCAAGGCCCCCCCCCCCCCTTCTAATATCTTTTCTAAAGGAAAGTTATTTGTTATGAACCTATGCTGATTACACTATTTTGCCTATACCGTTTTTATACATATCAGATCATAACTTCCTGAATTATGGCCCCTGATTGTCCGAAAAATCGCCTATGGTCCCTCTGGAGGTCACGATTGTTATCTGATTTAAAAAAACGTTTGACTCTATCACCGTTACACCATATGGAAGGTTGAGTTTGAATTTCAGAGAAATCAGAACCGATTTTGATGAAACTTGACATGCATGTTTATATCCCAAAGATCTTGGTTCCTTTCGATATTTGCGCCTATAGGAACGTAATTTCCTGAATTATGGCCCCTGATTGTCCGAAAAATCACCTATTTTAGCTCGTGGTACCTCTGGAGGTCACAATTATTATCCGATTTAAAAAAACGTTCGATTATATCACCGTTACACCCTAAGGAAGGTTGAGTTCAAATTTCGGAAAAATCGGACCAAAACTACCATACAAAATGGCCGCCGTTCGTACGCGAATACTGTTAAAAAATGGTATATCCAGGTTGTGGACCCTGTAGAGATCACAATTTTAATTTGATTTTGATGAAACTTGAAATGCATGGTTATAACCCAAAGATCTTGGTTCCTTTCAATATTTGCGCATATCAGATCGTAACTTCCTGAATTATGGCCCCTAATTATACGCAAAATCTTCTTTGTTTAGCTTGTGGTCCCTCTGGAGGTTACAATAATTATCCGATTTAAAAAAACGTTTGATTATATCACCGTTACACCCTAAGAAAGGTTGAGTTCGAATTTCAGTAAAATTGGACCAAAATTGCCATACAAAATGGCCGCCATTCGTACGCGAAAACTGTTAAAATATGGTATATCAAGGTTGTGGACCCTGTAGAGGTCACAATTTTAATTCGATTTTGATTAAACTTGAAATGCATGGTTATAACCCAAAGATCTTGGTTCCTTTCGATATTTGGGCATATCGGATTGTAACTTCCTGAATTATGGTCCCTGATTATACGCAAAATCGTCTTTGTTTAGCTTGTGGTCCCTCTGGAGGTCACAATTATTATCCGATTTAAAAAATCGTTTGATTATATCACCATTACACCCTAAGGAAGGTTGACTTCGAATTTGTAAAAATTCGGAACAAAATTGCCATACAAAATGGCCGCCGCGTGTACACGATTACTGTTATAAAATGGTATATCAAGGTTGTTGACCCAGTATAGGTCACAATTTTGATTCAATTTTTATGAAACTTGAAATGCATGGTTATAACCCAAAGATCTTGGTTCCTTTCGTTATTTGCACATATCAGATCATAACTTCCTGAATTATGGCCCCTGATTGTCCGAAAAATCGCCTATGGTCCCTCTGGAGGTCACGATTGTTATCTGATTTAAAAAAAACGTTTGACTCTATCACCGTTACACCATATGGAAGGTTGAGTTTGAATTTCAGAGAAATCAGACCATAATTACCAGACAAAATGGCCACCGTTTGTACGCTAATAGTGTTAAAATATGGTATGTCAAGGTTGTGGAGTCGTGGACCCAGTAATAGGTCACAATTTTAATTCGATTTTGATGAAACTTGAAATGCATGTTTATAACCTAAAGATCTTGATTCTTTTCGATATTTGCGCATATCAAATTGTAATTTAATGAATTATAGCCTTTGATTGTAGGAAAAATAACTTTCGGTTTTGCTTGTTCTCTATCCATCTCTCGAAAATGTGGGCGTATCCTGCCTGGCAGCCGCTGGTTTAGGACTTGAATTGTGTCTAATGGTTTGGATTGTTCGTACTTGGTTTTATTTCATTATGAACCTAGGTAATTTTTACCCACTGGATGACCCTGGATTACAGTTTGTTGTATCTTTGTTACAAATATATTCAAAATTGATCTGTCTAAATCTGTCTATTGTACATGTAGGTCTTTCTTTAGGTCTTAACTGTTATATAAATTATTAATTAGACATTAATTAACATGACAGAGACCATAATCAGCTCATTTTAATTATTGTACATTTTGACAAGCCATCATTTGTTTTCCTAAAATAATATTAGAAGCTCATTTTAACTGTTATACCAAGAATGGCCAGCTCTTTATCGAAACCTAATATGAGTTGTCCTTTTCATGCGTTTGAAAGAAAATGTTGTTTACACAATAAATGGCTCATAGCACATTGTATCGCTCATACAGGTAGCACACTGTATGGCTCTTGCACGTTGTATGGCTCATACAGGTAGAACACTGTGTGGCTTGAAGCACACTGTGTGGCTTGAAGCACACTGTATGGCTCTTAGCACACTGTATGACTCACAGCACACTCTATACTGTACATGTAGCTCACAGCACACTCTATGACTCGTGCATTTGGAACACTGTATAGCATTTTTATGAGGCTGGTTGGTGAAGGAAAGTTGAACATTAAGCACCATTTTATTTTAGTTCTTTGGAAACTAGTTTTTTTTTTATTTTTGGAGACCTGTCTCTGAATATTCACTCACAAAGATTTAAAACATATGATTTCTCAATTTTTCTCTTTGAAAATAGGTAGGCTTAAATTTTGTCCAATTATTATATTTAACATCTTTGTGTATTTTAAATTTTTTGTTTGTTGCGTAGTTAATTACATGTACCATAGATCATTATCTCATCGAAAAACAGGAAGGGAAATCAAACAAGCAAACATCAAAGGATAGTCTACATCAGCGAGACCTTTGATAATCTTTAGTTAATTAGATAACCTGGATGGAAGTGGTTATACAAACTACTTGTATTGCATTAAGAGAAAAAATTGGGCACAAAATACTTGGTCTAAATAAGTTAATTAAAGACCTGTTTCTGTTTGTAAGCTAAGTCGTGCTATTTTTGAATTTGTACTGTATCAACAGCCCATTTATTGTAGGTTTTTGAGAAACCATCTTAAGCTGATAGTTTAATTTACAAGCATCAAAACTACGTAGTAACCTTCCATAGCCTACATGTTCATGTAGCTATTATGTTTTTAATAAATAATTGAAAATTCATTTCTTTTTACTTTTTTGTATGTAAACTTAAACCCCATTTTGTTGATTTATATGAGAGAGAAAGGAGAAATGTGGTTTTACATCCACTTAAGGACTAACATTCGTAACATATAGTTAAGTTTACTTCAATAATTCACTGGGGCATGCTTAGGGGTCTTTATCAGTGGAAAGACACAGAGAAAACCTATGCGGCTGAACATTCAACCCTACTCCTTGGCTTGTCACGTAAAACTAGAGAATTGAAACCATTCCAGTTGACTCTTTCAATGATTATTGCATATCAATTTCATCATTTTAAAAGAAAGGCTGAACCCACATGTACCTATGGGGTCATGGATGATTGACTCAAGGTTGATTCCCACGTTTGTGAAGGTGATGTAATAATTTATCACAGATAATATAACAATGTTTACCCTTCTCTTCATCGTAACTTATCAAACTAATTTATACCCCCTTTCTTGTTTTTATTGGATGATTAACCCTCCCCACGTCACCATCCTCCGTATTTTCATCATCACACCTTAAAAAAACAAACACTTCACAAGATCCACCTTTATATTATCTAAATATTTACGTAAAAAGATCTCTGCTGTTTGCTTCCTCACATTCCCCACATCAAAGTTAAGATTCATCCAACATCTGGCCTTTATTGTATTTTTATGATAATTGTGTCTGATTATTTATGATAGAAACTTTCTTCAACCTACAAATTATATGGCTTGTTTGTACAAAATGTAATGGCTCGATTTCATGGTATAGATTTAGTTTATAAGTTGTTAGATTGTAAATATTCATAAAAATGGCATTTTATTTTCCATCTGTAGATGGTATAAATGAGTAAGGTTATGTAAGATATAAAACTTTTATTGAACATAATTACAGAATTTATTAGGGACAACGTTTTAACATGGATTCTTTTGTCGTAGTCTGAAAGGATTGTTGTTTAATGTCCTAATGTTCTAGCTACCGACTCGGCTAATGGGACCGGCATACATTATACAATGTGCTATGAGTGTAATATTGCTCTGATAGCAGTGCTAAGACCTATTCTTCTTACATGTATAATATGAATTCGAACTCTCAAGGGGTCTTCTCGGATTGTCATTCAGTACGTGAATAACACAAGGTCCAATTTTATGGATACCCAATTACTGAGTTTAATACTGAGCGACGTCTCAACGCATGGATATGTGCATGTCAGTGTGTACACAGACCTGTGTTTTTTGTGCCAGGCCCTCCATCCTGCACCAACTTAAAACTAATTTGAAAAATTACTGGAAACCTACTTGACCAACACCTTTCGTACTGAGCCATTTCTTTCCCTGTAACAATATATCGCTTTCATTTTTGGTTTTAAGAATGCAAAGAAAGTCACTGAGGATGTCCTCCCTCTCTTCATTTTAACTTGAATATAAATTGGTTTGAATAGGTTTAGTGGTGTTTATTTGTTATTTGTCTATAACACTGGTATGTTATCATACATATATTTGTGAAACGCATAAAATCTTTAGAGAAGGGGGGTATGTGAGAAGTATGAATTCATGAACATGCCTTTCGTATCGTTGTCAAGGGTTACCAGATGTAGTTATGCATACTCGTGGGACAAGATATTTAATTGTATAATGTTCTCTTTCCATCCATCAATATTCAGCACTGTATGTTGCTAGTCTCGTGAGATGCATAGGTCTGCGTGGGGAATGTTCTAGTGTTGCGCTTAAAATGCCTACCACCTTCTGTGTAAAGGGTAAAACAACAGATTGATGAAAAGGTTATGAATAATATTTTGACGTTTAAGTCACCATACGTCAGAAGGCTAATAAAATATTTTCTTAATGTCCCTGATCGTCATTTGAGGGATTGGTAATTCCTTGAAAAAGGAATATGTCAGTCCAAAAATGGTTCAATTCCATCCGATTCACAGAGATTGGATGAATTGAATATATATCAATTCATGGCATCCTATTTATACGATATATCGGATATAGTCAACACAAACCAACGCCACCTTATTTTCTTTTAATCTGATTAAATCCAAACTGGGAGATTATCTGCTGTTGGTATTTTGATTTTGTTTTCTAAATTGAATGTTAGTTTAGTACATTTGAGCATAAATTAGCTTTTGGAAACTGGATATTTTACTAAAAATATATATTGTGCTATATAGAGACTACAATTTTTGACATAAATTAAGGGCTGGAAAGGTGTTGCCATATTTAATTGACCTCAAAAAAGGATTAATAGATAACTTTAAAAACAATTGCAAAGTAATATCAGGTGTTCTAGAAAGAGTAATCATACTGTGCAAACTCCTCAATGAGATGTGGTATCAACTGTTCCAGAAAGAGTAAGCACAACCTAGCTGCACACTGCATAATACTTATCACCACTTATAACTGACTCTGGGAATGGCTGAATAGTTAGCACACGTACGTGCTGTATCATAAGTCTGTCATTGAGTCAACTGGCTTGGTTTCGATTCCCCGGTTGTATGTGACAAGGAGTAAGGTCGCCTGTCTAACCTCGTGGGTTTTCTCCGGTTCCTTGTTTCCTCACACTGCTAAAGAGAATTATTGAAATAAAATTGAGCCATGTGTTAGTCTTGAAATAACCTAGTTTGTGTTGAGTGGACATTACTTCCCATTTCTTTCTGACTGGAGAAATACACTGTAGCATGTACGAGAAGTAACAAAGTTTAAGTACCATTGTACTTATTGAGACTAATTTACCACATATTTTCACACTTCAGCATTTTATGACTTGCATATTAACACCATATTGATACAATATACATACCTGGAAAGAATAACTTTTTTTGTAGCCGACAAAATATCAGTATTGTTATTATTGAAGTCGTACCTGAAATAGTTAAGTTTATGCCAGACGTGGTTTAAACAGCACTGAAATAGAACTGTGCCAGACTGAATGACAGACAGCAGAGAATTTGTGCCTGACAGTCTGGGATTTTTGAATTTGTGCCTGCCAATATCTGTGATGGGTGGTTTATTTCCATGCTTAATTACTGGCTTATATAGTCCCTGTAATTAGATACCATCTTGATCTTGATGTTAATGGATAGAAATGAATTATTATTTAGTCTGGGACATTATAGATCGTGTCATAAAATCAATAGCAATAATCTAAGACTTTAGATTGATTGATTTGAATCGTTTCCGACCAATATTCATTCGAATTGATAATTTAACATGTTATTAAAAAAACAAAACAAAGATGATCTCTTGGCTTGGTTTAAATAGGATCAAAAAGACTCTGAACAATTACAAGTGACACTGGCTTGTTTATATTGTATGCAGAAGAAGCTGAATTGTGACTGAATTATTGACCTACCAATCAAAGACCGATACTGATATGAAAATTATTCCATGGACAACTACCTTTGACCCTCGACAACCTCACCTTCACCAAATGATTAAAGACCGAAGTATTTTAGACACAAGTTCACGGATGACAAAAATTATGGATAGCAGCAAAATAATAATAGCAGAGAGAAAGAACCTCACTATTGGCAATATCTTGAAAGAAAATAAGTTGAGAACTTCTGACACTACCAATAACCATATTAAGGACAAAATTTCATACGGATGTCAACCTTGTTTACGAAAATTATGCAAATCATGTGAGACTATGTGTAATAATCAAGAAGTAACCAGTAAAGACATGAAATCATTTAAGATTAGAGACTCTGTCAACTGTGCAAGTTCTTATGTTGTATATTGTTTAACATGTCAAAACTGTAGAATGCAATACGTCGGTCAAACGATCACTCCTTTTAACATTAGACTTAATAAGCATAGAAGCAATATAAAGCTTAAAAAACCAGGCCATTCCCCCCATGTAGCTTCCCACTTTAATATACCTGGTCATGATTTCGTGTGTACCATAGTACAAAAAGTTCATGATAAAGATCAGAAAAAATTAAACACAGCAGAAAGTCTGTGGATTCATAGACTTGATTCAGTTTGGCCAAATGGGTTAAATGATTTAAATCCAGGGGGTTTCAAAATTATTCATAATCATACATAATTTACCTAACTTTTAGTTAAGCTAACCTTTCTTTCATGTTATGTGTATTGTATCTATGACGTCATCATTCCCATGATGTCATATCTTACTATGATGTCATAACTGACTTCTAGCCATTTTGAATTTGATTCTTTCATCCTTGAGAAAGTTGGCATTTTGCTTACGAAACGTTGGATAAAACGATGGTTTTTTGATATTGTATTTTATTAATTATTTCATACCAACCTATCTGAATATCAAATGCATCATTTTGACTTAGTCAAAAGTGATCCCATCAAATCGTCTGTATTTGGTTTGTGTTTCCTGTTTCTATCAATTGAAATTTTCACATATTACCTAAACAGGACTGCATCTTCAAGCTCTAAACTTGAGAGATCACCTTTACAGACGATGAAGGAACTGAATGCCTTAAGGAAGGAAACTGAAAGGTTAGTTAAATTTGAAGAACATTTAAACTTTGTGTTAGCGTGTGATAAAAAAGATGTTATTCCAAAATGCCTACAAATCAAGCTAAAGCCCCCATGTGAAGATGTTTCCTCAGTTAACCAGTACCACTCATGGAAATTGATCTTATGGAACACCTCAAAAAGCCTCATGAATGAATCCGTCAACTTCTACAAAACCCGAATTATCGACATTAGGAATAAGTTAGTCTCAGCCAAAGTCAGATTACAACAGCTACTCCCCTCTGAAGATTTCAAATTACAACTAGAAAAAATTGAATACAGTTGCCACAGACTTAAACATTCCATGCAACAAAATCATCGGAAAAAACTTGCCACCTTAAACACTTTGAAGATTGACAACTACACAACGACTACAACGACAACAGCAAAAAGTTGTGTTCCAGTGAGGAAAAAGAAGAAAAATCGTAGATTCAAGAAAATAAAAGACAAAGAACTTGATTCCAAAAATTTCATCTACAACGTTAGCTCTAGACAGTTAGAAACTTCAGAATTAAAACTTTTAAATAGAGGATTATCATTCTGTCCAGTACCTCCTAAATATGACCAAATTAGAGAACTTCATGACTTAAGAGCATTTCATCGACGACTACGACTATCTGAGTTCTTTTTTGAAAAACCATCACAACAAATCTTACCTAAATCACTGTATATCAAGAGTGAATGGTCACCACCTTGTGGAAGAGATGAAGCGCTGGAGCTCCACTGTACCAACCAGTATCAAACAATAAAAAACTACACAGAAAATAAAGTACGAGATAATTTAACTCGTGAAGAGAGGAAAGCCTTATTAAGTTTAAAGCATGACCCTAATATTATCATTGGTAAAGCTGACAAAGGAGGTGGTATTGTCATCTGGAATAAAGAAGACTATGTTAAAGAATGTATGAAACATCTAGAAGATACCTCTGTGTATGAGAAAGTCAGTGGAGACAATTCAAACGAGATTCATGGACAATTGACAAAATTAGTGACTGGCCTTAAAATTCCTGAAAATGAACGGAAAGCTATCTTAGACAGACCTGTTGATAAACCAGCCCATTTCTACATTTTAGGAAAAGTTCATAAAGTTCCTAATCCTACAGATATACCACCAGGAAGACCTATATGTAGCCAAGTTACTGCACCTACTCGTAAAGCTTCTTCTTGGCTTGACTGGAAATTACAACCTGTGGCACAGCTTTACTGCCCTGAATTAGTTAAGGACACCACTCAATTCCTTCAAAAGATAGAAGCTATAAATAACAAATCTATTTCTAAGAATAGTAAGCTTATGACTCTTGATGTTATCAGTCTATATCCGAATATTGTTATTTCTGAAGGTTTAGAAGCACTTAAACATGCATTACGTGAAACTAAAATTGTGACTAACGAAGATTCAGAATCAATTCTACAAGTAGCAGATTTTGTTCTTCACAACAATGAATTTGAATTTTCTGGTATATTTTATAGACAGATATCTGGGACCGCCATGGGAACTCCGTTTGCTGTGACATATGCTAATATTTATATGTCATACTGGATGAAAACCTACTATGAATCATTACCTAATAAACCAGATATTTCATACAGATTCATCGATGATATTTGGGCTTTATCTTCTCTCCCACTAGAAGAATGTAATAATTTTGTTTCAAGATTAAACCAGCAACACCCGAAGATCAAATTTACTGTAGATATAAATAGCAACTCAGTTAATTTCCTAGATGTAAAAGTGGTCAAAGAAAAACAAAAGTTAGAGACAAATCTATATTCAAAGAAAACAGATTGCCATCATTATCTTCCTCCATCAAGTTGTCATCCCAAACACACCTTTAACGCTATCCCTTACAGTGGGGCTCTACGTATAAAACGAATTTGTAGTAAAGATAGCTGGACCAAATCAAACCTAAAAAATTTTGGATCATATCTTAAACAATCCGGATATCCCAAGAAAACTATTCTAAAGGCATTTAAACGCGCAGATCAGAAGACCAGGACTGAATTATTGACCTACCAATCAAAGACCGATACTGATATGAAAATTATTCCATGGACAACTACCTTTGACCCTCGACAACCTCACCTTCACCAAATGATTAAAGACCGAAGTATTTTAGACACAAGTTCACGGATGACAAAAATTATGGATAGCAGCAAAATAATAATAGCAGAGAGAAAGAACCTCACTATTGGCAATATCTTGAAAGAAAATAAGTTGAGAACTTCTGACACTACCAATAACCATATTAAGGACAAAATTTCATACGGATGTCAACCTTGTTTACGAAAATTATGCAAATCATGTGAGACTATGTGTAATAATCAAGAAGTAACCAGTAAAGACATGAAATCATTTAAGATTAGAGACTCTGTCAACTGTGCAAGTTCTTATGTTGTATATTGTTTAACATGTCAAAACTGTAGAATGCAATACGTCGGTCAAACGATCACTCCTTTTAACATTAGACTTAATAAGCATAGAAGCAATATAAAGCTTAAAAAACCAGGCCATTCCCCCCATGTAGCTTCCCACTTTAATATACCTGGTCATGATTTCGTGTGTACCATAGTACAAAAAGTTCATGATAAAGATCAGAAAAAATTAAACACAGCAGAAAGTCTGTGGATTCATAGACTTGATTCAGTTTGGCCAAATGGGTTAAATGATTTAAATCCAGGGGGTTTCAAAATTATTCATAATCATACATAATTTACCTAACTTTTAGTTAAGCTAACCTTTCTTTCATGTTATGTGTATTGTATCTATGACGTCATCATTCCCATGATGTCATATCTTACTATGATGTCATAACTGACTTCTAGCCATTTTGAATTTGATTCTTTCATCCTTGAGAAAGTTGGCATTTTGCTTACGAAACGTTGGATAAAACGATGGTTTTTTGATATTGTATTTTATTAATTATTTCATACCAAATTTTCAGTTCATCATATCTTTTTAAATACAGAATTGAATTGAACCATTTCATACAGACAATCCATTTAAAGAGAGAGAGAGAGAGAAAAATGGGGTTTAACTCCACTAGGCACAAACTAGGTCATTTTGGGACTAACATAATATTGTTTAATTTTATTTCAATAATTCTCATGCGTGTAGGGGTCTATCAGCAGTGGGAGGACACTGGAGGACAAAAAACTCTGCTGACATGAAAGTACAGAAATATGGTCATTGATGATGCTACTTAACACAATCATTAATCTGTTATTACAACAGCTGAGTGATGGAATCTCAACTAATTTGTAGGCTTACTCTTGAGCCAAGAAATGTTATTTAGTGCTTTATTACAGTTTCAGGTAAAACCAACAGGTGTGTGCATACTGAAGCATTGTAGATTTGATGGGAAATAGGTTTAATGCCTTCTCAACACACATTAGTACAAAGCAATTAAATTTTTAGTTTGTCAGATTCTTCATTAATAAATAGCCTTTAGAGTCATGTGAGCAATGTCTTGTTTAAAATTTTTAAAACTTAAAATCTGAACTTTAAGCTTATGAGAAGAGCAATAGATACCACAGCCATCTGAAGCCATGAACAGCATATATATTCATTTTGGATTAGATGCAAACACAAGGTTCCGTGTACACGTAGGTTGCACAGAAAAGATCCCTGCTCAGTTGGAATTCCCTTATAACCCACTGATTGGTGTAGAAAAGTAGGATGTTATACAGGATTTAATTTCATTTCAAACAATTGATATGCTCTTTTGTGTTCAGACATGGAGTGAAATGAAATGAAATGTGGTTTAACATCCTATGTTCTGGGCTAATAAAGACGGGCATATGCTACATGTACATGTATATGGTGTGCTATAAGGTAAATTTTGCTGGGGCAGCAACACTATGGCCTACTCTTATATCGAATTCCAACTGCCAAGGGATCTTTTATGTGCACGCCAATGTGAACATGGGACCTCGATTTTTTGATACCACCCAAATTACTAGACAGTGATCCAACACACAACCTCAAAGCAAATGAGCCAGCGTCTTACCCACTTAGCCAGCGGGTCTCCCAGACATGGTGGATTGGGTGGCCAAATGGTTATTGAAATAAAATTGAACCACGTGTTAGTCCCGAAATGTCCTAGTTTGTGTTGGATGGACGTTAAATTTAATTTCTCTCTCTCTGTTCATACACAAGGGTGCTAAGTTCCTGCTATAACCAGTAAAAATGTGTATTGTGTCAACGTCAATACAGACTTCTGTGACTCGAATTAAGATCATGTGAATATTCATTCCATTTTATCCTATGAGGATTACGCGTTAAAAATCAGTTTATAGAAAAAAGCAAATTCTTTAACATTGATGTTTTCAACTTCCGTCAAAGAATACTCTCTGCGGACCAGTTTATAAAAACCTGACATTAGATTGCATCGGTTCTTGACAGAATTTGATGGGTTCATCGAAGATGCAAGGGTATAAAACACAAATCAGAGCCGTGAATAAAGACAGAGAATTCTAATGGGAAATAAAACCTCTTTTATTTTTTTGACTTATAGCACGGCTGCTGGTAATATCTATCCATGAACGTCCTGTTGCGTTGGATGAAAGAGGAAAAGAATATCAACACAACACAATACTTTTGCTATTTTGAGACTGACATATATTTTTGTTTGCTATGGTCTTGCTAGGAAAGTAACACTGGGTATATATTGTCACACGATACGATATATATCGCGATTCACGTTCTTCTATACGAATCAAATCCTGATTTATAACCAGGTCAATATTTACCAAGAAAACAAGAAGATAAATGAATGATTTATATTTTAAATCTTGCCAATGTCAAAGAAATAAACTGTTTTATATCATGATATTGATGTGGATGAAAATAAGGACCAAAACAATTTAAGAGTGTGTGACGTGGATAATGAAGAGTAATTACTGAAAAGACAAAAAGGCATAATCTTTATAAGATATATAAAATAGATTTCACTAAAGATTTTAACACTTCTGGGCTCTGTTTCTCGAAATTATAACTAAAGATAAAATCAAAATTTTAATAGATACTTCAATTTTGATTGGCTAAGTTCTAAAATCAATCTAATATTATCCAATCAAATTACTAAAATTTGAATTTTATCTTAGTTAAAATTTCATGAAACATGCCCTAGAATGTAAATCTCCATCTTAAATAGAAGGCTTGATCTCGCCTTAACTACATACATCTAATCAAATCAAACCCTTCACTCAACACTCTGCATTTTCAGCACTAAGTTTGATTGGGTATACATTGTAGGCCAAAACCATGATCCAATCAGATGCTACAGACCCCTACGTGCAAGCGAATTATTGAAATAAAATAAAACCATATGTTAGTCCCGAAATGACCTGGTTGTGTTGAGTGGACGTTAAACCCCATTTTTCTCTCTCTCTCTCTTTCTCCCTGTCTCTTTCTCAGTTGGTACATGTACCATGCTTCTCAGAACGAATGTTCCACAGTGATTTGTGATTGACAGTTTGACTTCCCGATACATTGATTACACAGTACTACAGTACTAACGCATGACTAAAGCAATCATCCAACTTGGTCATACGCTCTAGTGGTGTGAGATTAGTCAACGAGAAGACGAGTAACTAGCTGTGTAAAAAGCGCTAACAATTTCATCAATACCAATCTATACAGCGGTATATTGGTTAGTACTGCAAGTACATGTACCGACTAAATGGTTACAGTTTATAGTATTGTAGTAGAGAACACTGCTAATATAAGATAAAGGGGGGAAGTATATATTATACAAAATGCAGGATAGCTGCAGAAGACAAGACATTCAGAAATGACAATAAAAGTTAGTCCTATCATAAAGAAATGAAAAAGGTGTTGAACATCCTAATTTTTAGATCTCGCTTTGTACATGTAAGTGACAAGGAGTAGGGTAGCCTGTCCAACCTCGTGGATTTTCTTCAACTCCTCCGGTTTCCTCCCTCTCCTCCGGTTTCCGAAATGTCCTAATTTGTGTTGATGGGACATTAAACCCCATTCCTCTTTCCTATTTTTCTGCGATGAGTTAATGTTTGCCAGGACAAAGGTTGCTGGCTGAATATCTCAATGATATCTAGCATCAAAACTGTCACATTAAAGTGATTTACTCATGACAAATCAATATAGGGATCTGAAATGGAATGAGCGGGAGGGGGGGGGGGGCTTGGATTCCTATACGTACGTTGTTAGTTTTCACTGAACTCTGCATTTGTTGCCTGTTGTCAGGACAGAATTTCCCTCATAGCAAGCTCTGTGGTACATGTACATGTATACCTGTCTTTTATTAAAAAAAATATATAAAACCATTTGAGACTAAACTTCTGATAATAAAGAAATATAAAAACATAAGAAATTGAGACTAAACTTTTAGTAATAAAGAAATGTAAAAAATAACAATTTTTATTCAAGTTAGATGTATGTTGTTTTATTGGAAAAGCAAATGTCACTTTAAAATTGTTTGGCCTGTAACTATATACTTATTTTATGGTGATTGATGAGACAATCTTGTTGATTGGTTGAATGGAGGGTGACATTGTTATTACTACACAGGGTTGTAAGTTCGTCACCAATCAGTGTTTATTGATTTAAGCTGGACGTTTATCAGTTTGTTGCTCATTCACCTCCACAGTGATAATATCACACGTTATAACTATAACTTACTATTGTCTGGGATGTTGTCATGTGTGGACATGATCATTGGTTTCAGCTGAATGTGTATGTTTATCAGTTTCCTCTAGTCCCGAAATGACCTAGTTTGTGTCGAGTGGATGTTAAACCCCATTTCACTCTCTCTCCATCAGTTTCCTGTTCATCTGCATGCATCATAAGATATGACAGTGTTAGAGTGACATACTATTGTTTGGGATGTCATTATGTGTGAAAGTCAATGTTATGTATAAATATCAATTATATTCATTTTATTAATACTAAAAAGGATTTTGGTGTCGCAACTTGATTATTGTAAAACAAGAAACCATTACTGTCATTACTGAATCATGAAATAATTGCCACTATTCAGAGATCAAAGGTAGATGAATATTGGATTTAATACACCCAGCTGTATTAATATCTTTGTGAATCCATACAAATCTTGACTCAATCGGAAAATATATAAGAAGGAACTAGAAGTTCAGATATTGTCATAATAAACAGTAGTATTTGATACAAATATTTAAACAGAAAAAAAATATTATAGGAAAACATGTTTCTGAAAGTTACAGAATTAAGAAAAGAACTTCCTTTCTATTAAAAACAGTTCCATAGTAACAATATTCCCTCACAGAACACAGAATCCAAGATTTATTTCTGATGTATAACTAAGTCATCCTTGTAATTTCCAAGTATTTGTGACAAGGAACTAAGCACTGTGATGGCTTTAGTACAAGAGTTGTAGATTTATTTAATATCACGGTTCCTCAGCTAGTTAAATAATACTTTAAAGTAGCTATATATTTACATGTAGAATAAAAAAATAAATCAGTTTATATACATTGATCATGTGTGTTTTTTTACCCTATTTCGTTTATGCTAGGTCTGCCTTCATGAGCCCAGTCAGAGAGAGAGAGGAGAGAGAGAGATAAAGAGAGAGAGAGAAATGGGGTTTAACATCCACTCTGCAGAAACTAGGTCATTTCAGGACTAACATTACGCATTGGTTCAATTTTATTTAATTAATTCACTTTGCATGTATGGGTCTTTAGCTGTGGAAGGAAACCAGGGGACCCAGAGAAAAACCATAAGGTTGGACAGGCGAACCTACTCCTTGTCACGTACAAGCGGGGAATCAAAACCATGTCACTTGACACAATGACAGACCACCCAACCTCGAGCCCTTTCAGAGAAGCTAGAACACCTCGAGCCCTGTCAGAGAAGCTAGAACACCTCGAGCCCTGTCAGAGAAGCTAGAACACCTCGAGCCCTGTCAGAGAAGCTAGAACAGTAGGTAGGATGTTAAAAACCATTTCATCATGCGAGATTCCAAAAATAAATAGAGATTTAGTTCCTTTAATACAAGTTATTAAGATCTGTAATATATTATATACATATATCTGATCGTTCTTGACTGTGTCTGGAACATAAATCTTTCATTTATTTTATGATTTATAAATTAATGGCCATTTCTTAGACTAATCTCATAACTGGTTATTTTATGGTATTTTTATTGATCGTAAGTGGAAATTGGGATCTATTAAGTGGATACTGATTATTAGTAATATTGCTTACTTGTGGTAGGAATATCTTATAGATGGTGTTTATATAGTTGAAGGTAATTTACCTAAGACGTTTATACAATCAGACATATAATAACCCGTGAAAGCATTGGCTTTACAAAGGTCAGGTCTAAGTATTTTGTCATGGCCGCGAGATGTAAAAAGGGTTAGGGCACATGATTCTTGAAGAGATTGTGGGTTAGGGTTAGGTTTTTAGGGTTGGGTTTAAGAGTTTAGGTTAGCGCTAGTCTTGTTTACATCTCATGACTTTGACGAAATCTGCAGGTGGCCTTAATATTTAGACCTAACCTTCAGAAATCTGAGTACCAATTCAAAAACAGATGCATGCAGGATTCCATGAAAATTGGGTGAGAGAGAAATGGGGTTTATTTAATGCCCACTTGGGTCATTTTGAGACAAATAATATCTTTCAGCCTGGGTAGTTGGGCTGACAAGGGAAATATGCCTGGTTGTTTAGATAGTGTAAAAATTACTGAAGTGTTTTGTTGAAATGACTTCAATTTCCATCCCATTCTCAATACTTTAATTAAACTCCATTTCATTTCATTCTCGAGAACATCAGTTTGGGAATGAAGGAGTGTCAAGGACATGATTTATTTACAAAGTTGTAGCCGCCTCCTCACCTTCTCACATACACTGTACGTTATATGATAACGAATAACTACCACAAAACCAAAATAAAATATTTACATTAGCTTGGAGTAGGTATGTGTGTAAATATCTTAAAATTAAGACACAAATTACATACAGTACATAAATAAAGAAAGCATAGGGGTTGTTTATCTGGAAATATGTTTACACAAAAAAAGAATGGAAGGACCAGTGGGACTTTGATATGTGTAATTTGTTTCATAGTCTGAGGTATTTAATAATTGAACTGAAATATTCAGGTCGTCACAATTCTATGGAATCTTTATTAATGATTGATAAAGAATAGAGAAGCCTAGTTGAAAAATCACTCAGTAATAAACAATAATTGTATTCCATATAATTCATCAGGATTTTCGAGAGGGTCTGACAAGGACAGCTTTCTAATCGTTCGGATGGACACAAAAATGAGGTTCTGTGTACATAATGATCCCTTGGCAGTGGAAATTCGATATAAGAGTAGGCTATAGCGCTGCTGTCTGGGCAAAATTTCCTTCGTAGTACAATATTGTTTATGCCCATCCTCATTAGCCCAGTCGGAGCAGAACAGTAGGACGTTAAACCGTTAAACTCTGTTTCGTTTTGTATTCTCTAGATTTTATACCTATTATTATTAATATATGGTAGCATCCTATATTCAGGGTCCACCACTGATTCATGTGGTCAAAGAGGTCAGACACGAATTACAGTCCTGTCCATCAATGGCCGCATTTAATGTCTTTTGTTACATGTAGTTAGAATTTATCTAGAATTGTTCCACCAGCATCATGTGACTAATGTACATTGTTTGATCAGCTGATTGGCTATGATGTCCACTGATTGGTTACTCTGTCCGCTGTGACCATTTAGTGGAAATTGTATTTATCCTTTAACCACTTTAGATTGTAGAAGTTGACCTCTGTGTTGACCTTTTATATTGTGAATGGACACAAGTGTTTGTCATGTCAATATGGAGTACAGGCAGTCAGGCTTTTAGCTTTTATAGAAAAATAAGGGGCTTGCAAGGAGATTAATGTTGAAATGTTGCATTCTGGGTTGTTAAAGGTGGTCATTCCACGAAAGGCAAATTAAATTAGGATATCAAATTTAAGCCTAAGTAAAATGCATAATGTGCTCAGTAACCAATATATCACATAATAAATTGCAACAATAAGGGCTATAACTTTAAACATTTTACACCAAGGTTTCCCATGTCAGTGATGCAGGATGGAAAGTGTTGTAATTTAGGAAAAGTTAGTCATCTGGATCTAAAGCCTAGCTCACAGCCCACATACATGCACAGGTTGTAGGAATTGGTAGCTTGCGGACCTGTAGAATTTGCATCTGCAGAACGAACAACCTCCACTGCCAGCCTGTGATCTACTACGGTGCCAACCAAACACACGCATGTGACGTGTAAATCTCACTAACCAGTTTACTAAATTTTCCCTCATACTAGTCATAGATGGCCCCGCAGGTTGTGAGCTTGACTTTTCCAACAATATTCCCATTTATTTATACTAATGATAGCAAGTTAATGATTTCCTGACAGTTGGAAATTAGAATAAGAATAGACTGCAGCATTTCTATATCCTGTCTTCGTTATCATGATTTATGCGGAAATGCAGGACATTTAACTTCCCCATTTCATATGATTTTGTAACCATGTAAAAATCAATATAAACTGTAGTTAAACTGTTCATAAAAACACATGTAGTCTGACAATTTCATATGTATTCTCTTATCATTTCTCCCTATCACGCTTGAATAACGATAAAACAACTGTTGTTGAAATCTTGTGCTATATGTCTAAGAAAACAGTTATTTTATTCCATATAACATAAGTTACGTTACGTTTATTGTGGTAACATTGCTAAATGTGACTCAAGGACTATGACCAAACATTGAATTTTTTGGATTTTGTAAACAGTAATTTTATTCAGATTTATTTCTGATGCAGATTGAGGACAATTGTCTCTATTACACCCTTCTCCCTGGATTAATGTGTGGATCAAATTAGACGTGAATGATTTGTGAGGATTAGTTCTGTCAAGTGTTCAATGAGTAGATAATGGCAGATTGTATGACCGACTGTTGAGTTGTGCTAACTATGGTATATCTATAGAACAAGTACTAATATGGATCTAGCTAAATAAATAAACCAGTTGTTCTACAGTCATATCGACTTATTCACAGACATATTGTTGCAGGCGCTTAAAAAATCGTGAATATGGATTATAGAACATACATTGTAGCATTGATGATCATTTTCTTCTTTCAGGGAGCGAGAGGGAGGGGGAGGGAGCAAGAGATTTAACAAAATGTAATGAAATGGGGGTTTAACGTCCTACTGTTTTGCTCCTAAACTGGGCTAATAAAGATGGGCATACGCCATACAGTTTGCTATTAGGGTAATTTTGTCCGGACAGCGGCACTACGGCCTACTCTTAAGGGATCTTTTATGTACACAGGACCTTGGTTTTTTTGTACCATCCAAATGACTACACAGCTGTTCTTGTCAGGCCCTCCGTACTGCACCACTGACAAGGGGTAACCAAGCCGGAAAATCGAGATGAACTTTCTCTGCCAATGTAGGGATCAATCACCCGACCTCCAGACGAGCGAGTAAGCGCCTACCCACTTTGCCACTTAACACATTAACTTTAGAACATAAGCTGTTAAAACAGTTGATACCTTTTTTATGACAGAATCATTGAACACATCATTGATGATTGAGATTAATCGTTTTCTTCTTTCTCTTTTGATTTTTCTTATAAGACGCAGGTGTTCACTCACACATTCGCTTGTAAGAAATGTTGAAGGAGGAAGAAGAAGAAAATGATCCTTTTCTCAATTTTTTTTAAATCTCAATTATATTAAAACAAAAGGGTTATTTTTGGACAAAGAAGCATTCAATTATCTTAGAACAAAAGGGTTATTTTTGGATAAAGAAGCATTTAATTCTGTATTTGAATCATGCCATATTAATTAGTTTTGGCCTCAAAAGAAATGATTTGTAACTGTCGGAGGGATATTTAACATGCTGCTGAATGACTATAGTATATACTGTTCCAGGACCACTGGCAAGTGGAACCAGTCTGGAGTAAAGGCTCCAGTTGTGAATGGTAATGAAGTTGGCTTATGTATGTCCCCGTCTTCAAATAGCCCATGTTGGGAGCAGAAGAGTTAGACATTAAACCCCATTTCATTTCATTTATTTGTTGCGTCTGTCCTGTATTGGTGTGTTGGGATGGCCTAGTGGTCTAGTGTGCCGCACTTAGACCTCTAGCTGGCCGGCCACCTCTGGCTTGCAGCTGTGGTTTCAAGCCCTGGTGTGAGCGTATGTGGCATGGAGATAGGGGCGCCTTCTCAACCTTGTGGGTTTCCTCCAGGCATTCCTGTTTCCTCCCACTGCTAAAGCGAGTTTGAAATAAAATTAAACCATATGTTAGTCCCGAAATGACCTAGTTGTGCCGTGTTGAGTGGACGTTAAACCCCATTTCTCTCTCTCTCTCTCTCTCTCTCTCTCTCTCTCTCTCTCTCTCTCTCCTGCATTGATTATCCAGTGTATCTGTGATACAAGAACTTTAAAAAACAAACATCAACCATCATTTGTCATTTTGTAATTGATGCCTAATTTCATAATCTTTTAAGAAGTTTTTATAATTGATGTGTAAGTAAAAGGATGTAAATTAAAAAAAAGTTTTCTTATTCGTCACTCCTGTCGTGTCATATTATACATCCGTATTTATCAAAGGTGTAAGAATAACTGTTCTTCCTGTGTTCATTATTCATCAAATATACACATGTATGTATATCTTTATAACAATGGGTGTCGTTATATTTATTTTAATGATGTCAGAATTTAGTTTTATACAGTATTACACACGTTTTCTATTTTAAGTCGAATGATTAAAGATGATAGAATTTGAAAATATACATTTGATAGTTGTGACTGTTTAAATTAAGGCAAGCCTGGAAATAAGGCACCTGTCACTGACAATGTCAGGCAAAGATTCAGGCTTTATCAGGCAAAAAACCTCTGGTGCCTGTCATTTTGTATGGCACTGATTTGTCTTTTTTGTTGATATTATTAATACATGTCCGGAACTAAAGTGAAAATGTCAGGTACTGATTAATTAGTGTCTGACATTTGGTCAGGTATATTTAAATCTTTTATTTCCAAGTCTGGATTAAAGACATAAACCAGATCATTCCAATAGGCAGGGTTTCATGTAAGCAACTGGCAAATTCATTTGTCTTATAGGAGCAGTGGTTGTTCAGTGAGAAAGGCACTGGCTCGTTAACCAAGAGATTTGGGTTCACTCCCGTTGTTGACACCCTTGTCAGTTGTGCAGTATCGAATATCAAGAAACTGTGTCTAGTCTTTTAGATAGGATTTTAAAAAAAGCAAGGTCTTTTGTACACATTGGTGTGCGCTTAGAAAAAATTGACAGTTAGATTTAAAGATAAGATTAGGCCTTAGTGCTACTCCAGCCCTATCAAAATAATAATTGTCCTTATATCACATTGCATTTCATTCTAAAGTATTATTAACACATTAAAATGTAAAAAAATCTCTTTAACAACCAATTGAGATTGAAGGAATATAAAAAACGAAATAAAAAAAACCTCCACTCATTGATCACTTAACAACAATTTATTCCCTCGATCGATTTCTATATTTAGTTTTTATCGTTGTTTTTAATTGACCTTTAACTACTTGAATTTCTTGAAGTGTTAATTTGTTAAAGAACCCTTGGTAAAACAATAGTCCTCAACAATCAGTGCAGGCGTAGCTGGAGGAAGGGCAAGGGGAGTGACACTCTGGCCCTTAGTCCACAAAGCATTCTCAAACTCAAAAGTGTCCACCTTACATAAAATATAGCCCATTATAAAACTGTTGTTGTTTTAATGTATTCAATTAATTTCAATGCACCAATAACAACCTACAGTGCTGTACATGTATGTGTTAATTTTTGTGTTTCTTGATGAAAGATATTTCTCACAGTGATTGAAAGTTTAGTCAATTCTTATGAGAATGTTTTGTGAACTCTTGGCCAGGTCTGGAGATAATTAATTTTAACAACTGACTATTTTGTACTTGAAATTTTGAACTCTGTAGCGGACATGTATTATAAATATCATAAAAGTACTGGTAATAATAACACTGATAAAAAAAACCAAATCTGTACTAGACAAAATGAGAGAGACAATTATTGGTATTTTATTTCTAGAGCACACTATGTCATTATACCACTTCTAAACTCTGCATCATATGCTTACCTTTCTAGAACTCCCGATACCACTTCTCATTCGAGGAGTTCAAATATAATTATATAGTATGCTAACTTTCTTGAACACCATATACCACTTTTCAAATTTTTATTGTACATTTGTATGGACACTCTTCGAATATAAATTCAGCAATTGAACGAGAAGTATAGTAATATTACATTGAGAAACAGGAGGGGTAGCGGCAATACTCCCTTTAAAGAGAAGCTGAATCAGACGATGATGCTGACAGAGATAGTAGACTTACATGATTATGATTTGATATTGGGTCTTTTAAACTGAAAATGCTATGAAGATGAATAAACCACCTCTCATTATTGTTTTTATACTGCTGTTGAGGGGGGATTTTCTAATATTACATTCCTACAAAGACACAGACCATATTTTTGACCAAGGAGACTTTTAACAGCCATTTTATGTTATTCTATCAGACAATATTGGCATCTTATATCAAAGTCTCGAAGACTCGCAGGATAATTCCTGTTTATAAAAAACATGCCATGAAGATAAAAACAACAGAGTATATTCCTGGAGGCCGTCCTTTTGATCTTAACAACTGACATGTTGCAGAATTCCTACAAGTTTTCAAGCTAGAAGAATTTATTAGATAGAATATTCTGCAGATTCCTGCAAGTCTTCAAGGTATAACAATGGGAGAGAGAATTCTGATAAATAATAAATGAAATGGTATGAATGTAATTCCACGACATGTTGTGTGGTCATAATTCTCACCAGAATTTTGTTTAATTATCTGTAAAGAATAAAATGAAATGTAATGGATGTTAACGTCCTACGGCTCTGCTCTGACTTGGCTAATGAAGATGAGCATACACCATACAGTGTGCTATATATGAGGGATAATTTAACCCCGACAGCAGTGCTACTACCTACACCCTACTCTTACACTGTACATCAAATTTTTATGAGCACCTCAAGGCGTACAAGACAAGGTATGTAAATACTTTGATTGTGGCGATTTGACTGTGCAGTTAATTTTGAAGATCCGAACAGTGCAATTGTTCCTGGGTTATTCATTAGAATGCACATAAATGAATTTTATATTTCTACAGTATGATCTGCTTTTGAACTTTCAGTATGTATTCGTACTGGTCTATATGGTACACTAATGTTTATTGTTAACAAAGATATATAAAAAAACAGAATACACTAAGTCTGATATTGATTATTTAACATGTAATTTAAAAAACACAATAAGATTCAATAAGAATTAAAAGAGACTTATCCCAACCTAAACGGGGACAATGGTTGTTTTTATCATTAAGAGACATGGTGGTGGCTATACATGTAGTGCAGACAGTTCATCAGGGTATTATGGCATGTCTCCACTTTGACTTGTCAGTGTATAAGCAAGGCATACAATGCATAGTCGTTTGGATTGTTGTGCATGTAAAAGATCCCTTGGCAGATTGAATTTTATATAAGATTAGACTGTAGCCCAGTTTGAGCAGAACAGTAGGGTTATAAGCCCCATTTCAGTTGATTTATTTCTGTTTTTTTTTTTAACATCCTCTTTTGTGTTTATGGGAGTTGGATGGCTGAATGGTTAGCGTGCTGTATCATAAAGCCTGTCATTGAGTCAGCGTCGGGTTTAGAATCCCTGGTTGTAAGTGGCAAGGATTAGGGGGTTTTCTCCCGGTCCCCTGGTTTCCTCCCTCTACTAAAGACCCCTACGTGCAAGCGAATTATTGAAATAAAATTAACAAAGTAAACCATATGTTACTCCTGAAATGATCTAGTTTGTGTTGAGTGGATGTTAAACCCCATATCTCTCTCTCTCTAACTCTTTTGTATTTACAGACTAGAATCACTGCCCTTGTGTGCATTAGATAGAAGAAGCTAACCTTATGTTGGATCATCAATATAAGATTTACAAAGAAAAAAATTCAGAGGAGAAAATAATTATCTAGCTTAAAGTTCCATTAACGCATGTACATTGGTATTGAGCGTTAATGTCTGTAGCACACATGGATGTTGTTTGAGCATGTGCAGAACTAATTACACGCCCTCCCACATGCTCACATGCACCACATTTTACCGTGTCATAAAGATTTTCATGTTAAATAGTGACAGAAAAAATTGTTACGGATCATGAATTGACAACAGTTTAGGAATGTTTTGAAAGTTATTGAGATGGTTTAATGACTTGAACATACGAGGATACCCCCCATATAACACACATGTGAACACTGTTTTTGTAAGATTTTTGTCAAAATATTTTTTTGTGAAGTTTGCTGACATAATTTACCTTGATCTTTTGTAAACCCATACATTAGTCGGGAGCAGACGCTATAGCACATGGCATGTATGATCATGTATCCTGAAAGGTAGTTAAGCAAAGAATCTGGCTCCCCTATGGTCTTCCCTTAATGTAATATTGAGAGAATTTTTTTTTCTGAATGTTAAAATTGTGAAAGACCATCATTAAATAGACATGATACTGAGCTTTGACACCATTTCAACAATTTTTTAAATTTTTGTTCAAAAGTCGAATCTTTTTTTTTATCCTATCATTAAATAGACATGATATTAAAAAATGACATAGCTGTACATGTATATAGCAGGGAGGGGGTGGCCAAATTGTTAAAGCGTGGGCACTTGATAATAATGTCTGTCATTGAGTAAAGGCGTGGTTTCGATTCCCTGCTTGTACGTGAAAAAGGGTAGGGTCTGCTGTCCTATGTTGTGGGTTTTCTCCGGGTCCTCCGGTTTCCTAAAGACTCCTGTACATGTATGTGTCATTAAATTATTTGAAATAAAATTGAACCATATGTTGGTCCCGAAATTACCTAGGGAAGGGCAAGGGAGGAGCTGCTCCCCCTGAATCGAAACCCAACAAATTCATTTCGTTTATCTGGTAGAAGTTGAATCTTTTTGTTATTGTGTGACCTTGGACAAAATAAAAATGTGTTATGAATATTAGATTATTTATTTATGCTATCTCTGTACCATGTGCAAATCTGGCAGTGATAAAAAAGAAGTCATACTTAGTTATGCAGTTAATTAGGTTAAGGTAACTACTAAGCTCATACTGAATTACTGATGTAATTATCTGCATACAATCAGCAGATGATCAGTGTCGGATTTAAAAGGAAGTAAGACCGTGTGTCTTCATTTATTGCAAGCAGCCATGGTATTGAGTAAGGTGCTAGTTTTCCATACTGCACGCAGCGATCTATTTATGTCATACTTCGAGAATACATCACTGCCCTAAATGCCGTCCATTTAAAACGCAAAATTTCAACTTTATGATAGATGCAAAAGAAATGAAATGAAAATGTCCTGCGTCATTGACAAGGGGGAATCAAACCAAAAAATCCTGGTGAATTTGACCTGCCAACCTAGGGATCGAAGACGTGAGCCAACATCTTACTCATTGAGCCACCGTGGCTCCCTTATGACTTATGCCTATCTTCATTAGCCCAGACAAGTAGCACATCAAACCATCTTTATTTTTTCAATTTGATGTATTACATCAAATATCAACCACTGTGACATAAATCAATATATTTGTATAAAATAGTTGAACTTGTTATACGGATGAATAAATGATAGAATATTGTAATATATAGACTAGAGCCACCCTGACACTTGTACGATTTTTTGTTCAGGCAATGGCGCGCACTATCATTAAATTGTTCGGGAACAAGCGTGATAATTAAAGTCGTCAGGAACGATTGTGATGAGTCAGTGTGCTATGTCGTAGAGAGAATTTTCAAATTTTCAAAAAAATTTGGTGTAAAGTAATGTTCGTGTTCTGTTCATGCTACTTGCGTGAACACCGTGCGAACTTGAAGCCAACACTGCAGGCGGTGTGTATCAATGCGTGAACAATACTTAACCTTCATGTATGTGTAAACAAATGGTGCCATTGTGTCTCAATGCTAACCAATGCGACCCATTTCTGGTCATGGATTGCGTGTACAATTTGACAACAGGGCTCAAACACTACTTCACTCAAAATGGTACGCCCTGCCACGATGCATTGTGTAGATTACTGTGTGTAGAATCGGTAATAAATTTATATTATTTTTGGCTTACTCTGTAGAGGTGTATGGGATGCCATGCCTGGTATCGTTGGTTCCGTTTTTGCCAGTAGCAACCTGTCACATGGTGTTTATGACTTCTACAATCTTTTACAAATTCCCGACAGGAGCAACCTTCTACAAATTGTTATAAACCAGTGAATTTATCACTAATTGTAATATTCTCAAGGGTGAATTATACATTTTTATTGGTGAATTAGACACTGTTGATTGGGTAATAACATCCCTGTAAATTGGACGATTCACTGTGTAATAATATCATGAATAGTTCTTCATTGGAGATTACTACAATAGAGACGACCAATCTCCATCTTGTAGATTTGCCGATACTTTTGATGATATTTCTGTTAATCATCTTGTATGGCCAATACTGTAGTGGCTTAAAACACTGTCACTAATAAGCCAAGACAACATGGTGCACAGGTACTTGCATAATACAGTTACACTGTAAAATGTCTAGATAAATCATGTCTACTTACATGACATAAACTATAGGTAAATGTACTTTCATAAAGCACTATCAATACAGTTGCCAGTAAATTTCTAGAGAAACGATGTCTGAATAAAGCACTATGATACAGTTAAAAGTCTGGATAAACCATGTCTTCTAAAGCATTATCAGTAAAGTTGAATGTAAAAACACAGTGGTACAGGACAGAGGGCCTGACGAAAAACCAAGTTCCTGTGTAATAATTGGCATGCACGTAAAAGATCCCTTGGCTGTTGGAATTCGATATATAAGAGTTGGCCATAGTGCTGCTGCCCCAACAAAATTTCACTCATCATAGCACACTGCATGACATATGCAGCCGGTCGTCATTAGCCCAGTATAGGAGCAGAACAGTGGGACATTAAATGCCATTTCATTTCTTTGAAAAAAAATATTTTGCTAAACAAAATACATCAAATATTGAGTGTCTGACCAAATTTCAAATGAAAGCAGACATGTGCTAGACCGTCTTTATTTATAAAAACTTTTCATTGATATTATCAATGATAAACTGGTCAAATAAATTGAATAAAAAATGCTATTTATATCTCCAAGCCGTCCAAGGCAACCTGCTTCTCGTTAGTTAGACAAATCTACGTTTGACATGTACAAGTGTTAATTTCCCTGATTCACAGGAAAGACCAAGATAGCAGACAACAAAACAGAAATAGATTCAGCAGTTAGGTACTCTTCAATGAAAAAAATGGTTGCTGTTAATGATTGTAATCACTACTAATGGTGAGAGATGATTGGTCGTTTTTTTTTTATTTTTACTGATATTAAATTAACCACCATTTTGTATCGATTGGAAAGGGTCGATGTCATGTTAAGAGATCATTAAATCACAATGGTTTAAAGAGTAACTCAGATTCACTTCAAATTAATCACCAAGCAGCAGACAAGACTGAAGGGGCATAACTCTTGTAAACCAAGGCACACATTATTCTGCTGTAACATCATACAGTACATGTATTTGGATAAACACTGATAATCAGTTTAATATAAGGGGCGTTGAGCGAGAGTATGTTTCTGTGTATTCACATCAGGGCAAGGGGGCATGAGGAGGGGGGGGGGTGTCAGTTTGCGAATTGCTTAAGTTTTCTCTGAGCCTTTGCCTTTTAGGTCTTCTCCAATTGCTTAAGACATATCTTAATCCCCAAATTATCTACTTTATGTTGAGTAGCCCTTATGTCTAATGGGGCATAACTCTTGTAAACCATGGTACAATTTGGACACAGGTCACCAAATATCCCTGGGCCGTCACCCACGAATGTAGGGCGAAAGTTATTTTTAGTCTCTCTCTCCCTTTCTCTTTTTCCCCCTTTTGCATGGTGATTTTTGTTGACTTTTTGGTGTAGAATCGAAAAAAAGGGTTTGAGAATACATTTTCTGTCAGGTTTTGGTAAATATTCATGATTTTGAGGCGGAAGGATACAAGAGTTGTGAGGTAGGTTACATTGAAATGTAGGGTCTGAAATTGCATGTTTTTTTGTCCCTTTTTCCAGCTTGTGTATCTCAATTTTTTCATGGTCAACCTCATACATGCTTTTGGGCAAGAGTTTGCCACGTGTTGCTCCATCTGAGGCAAAAAGCGTTTTACTCAACGAAAATTTGGGAAAAAGTTAGAGTTGGTCTAAGAGACGAGAATTAACATTAGAGTCAATGGGGAAAGAATTAGTGACCTGTGGCCAATTATACAGTTTGAAAGGTTTAAAGTAGTATAAAACAATTTCAGAAATATTTGAATATGCACTGGTAGTCAGGTTTTTTAAACTTAAAGACACATTATTCAAGAACTAAATCTAATTATTAATTTATATAACATTTCATGCCTAAAGAAATGGTCAAATTTAGCTGTTGCATAATGTATGTTTGATAAATTTCTTTTTCACGTTTTCTGGAAGGTGTGGTGGATCCTAAGCCGATTGTTCATTGTCTAAATTTTATTGGGACGGAACATTTAAGGACCCCTTGACAGTTGGTATTCTATGAAGAGCAGGCAGAAAGCTGCTGTCAAGGCATATCCGTCATAGCATACAGTGCACAACAGTATGAACCCCCATTTATTTTGTCATTGTTTCTAGAATGAATTTCTCAAAATAGATACTTTCAACAAATTGATAGATACAATATGTTTTGTTACGCGTTGAAAATGCTTTTATCGATTATCATTTATTTTAATAGTAACCAATCAGAAAGTGCCTTATTTCATGTCTTGTTGATTTTAATATTTAATTATTGTAAAAAAGTAACCAATCAATAAAGTCCTTATTTCAAGGTCTATAACCAATCAACAAGTGTCTATTTTAATCCATAACCATTAAAACACTAACCAATCAACAAGTGTCTATTTTAATCCATAACCATTAAAACACTAACCAATCAACAAGTGTCTATTTTAAGTCTTAGTTGTAAAACCGTCAAACAGAGAACTCCATTATCCAAATTAGTTTTTGTCACCAACTTGAAAATTACCGGGCAATATTATTGTATAGTTCCCAGTAGCAAAATAAAACCCATCCATTATCAGCTTTTATAGCCTACTTATTCCAATTATGACATGCAAGAGAAAGCAGGGAGGCAGACACAATGATTTTACTTCCCTTAACTGTGTTTCTTCCACATCATCAAAAATGTATCTCGCAGCTCGTAAAGACAGATCAATGACATCAGACGTCCTTGATTATTGGAGATATTCAGTATTTTGCAATCGTTGATATTTTTTTAACCTTTTGATGAATGAGGTGACTTGTATTTTATGAATTCCCCTGGTCTTACAATTATACTGTGATGTCTCTCTGGTCTGTAATTCATATAAATATTACATACGTATACGTAAATGTCACGTTTATTTTCAGAATTCAAGGAACTTGATTTTATTACAGTTCTTTATACAACTTTCCTCAGTCGGAAAATTCAATAGAATTTGTTGGCTAGAGTATATATGTATTATGAATACATGGGAAGAAAGGTATATACATGTAGGTTAGGATTTTATATCAGAATGAAAAAATGAAATGGAATTAAATTTAGCATCCTACTTTTCTGCACGGACTTGGCTAATGAAGAAGTAAAAATGGTTTATAATATGTTTTGACTGGACATATTTTTTTAAAGTGTATCCTATTTATCTACCGGGTATCGAAAGCATACATGTAGAAGTACTGGCGCTACATTTACAATATGGACCACGAACCAAGTTGGACATCACCAACACTATCTTGTCCACAACTCCAATGAAGGTCCCAATTCACTCACCGACTTCCACCAATGTTTGATCGGCTAAAAGAGGCAGCAAACTACATGGTTAACTTTAAAATCACATTGGCGAGTGGTTTGTTGATGTGAGGGAGATAACTCCTACAGTCACTCTGTGATTCTCTACTGATAAAAACCTTATAACTTATTTGCTTTGATGATTACAGTTGTGTAGTTTCCCTTAATGGTTATTTACAATAAAGCCTCTCTTTTTTTCTCTCTGTCCCGCTCTCTCTCCCGCGCTCTCTCCCTCCTTCTCTCTCTCTATCTCTCTCTCTCTCTTGTATTAATAATGTATTAAGAGTATGTTTATTTTTATTATAGGAGTAAGTGTGATATATATTGGTACCACTACCTAGTTAGCCAGTTAGACCACTTGTAATAATATTTATACAGTTGTAAATATAACACTATATATCTATAAAAACTGTCTGAGTATATGCATGGAAATATAACACTATGGCTAACAGAGGTAGTAAATGTGTCTGCATGTTGGTGTTTATTTATATATCTTCTTGGTGCCCACTTCCGATTTGCTAGTTTTCTGAAATCAAATTTATTTTATTCTGGTTTTAATTTTGTTTTGAGCGTCTATATTCAGAAATAGGTCTTTATGTAAGCATAGAAAAATATATTTCTTAGTTTCTTAAGTGACCGTATAAAAAAGTATTCCTTAATTTGTTTCTTATGTTTAGCCATAGAAAAATAAGCCCTTAGTTTCTTCTTATGTAACCATAGAAAAGAAAAATCCATAGTTGCTGTAACCGTAGAAAAACAATTCCTTAGTTTCATGTGTAGGACATTAATCCCCATTCCATTTAATTTAATATATTCACCAATACAGCACTATTTGGTGAAGGTGATTGATGAAAATTGATACTTAAACCTACGATTTCTTATCATTAATGGTGTTAAATGCACATATTACCGGCAGTACCGGTACAAATTACCAAGTTCATTTACCCCAAAAACGTTAATTAATACAAATTCTTAACACATGTTAATATAATGGTAGATTTAAGAGGTATAAATAATGATGCGTCAGTTATGACTAGTAGAGTCAAGTATAAAGGCATGCTGGGTAATTTTACGGTGATTTATAGAAGAAAGATTAGATATAGCAGTGGTGTTAAAATCATACTGTGAAATATGGTCTTAGATCTATTGATACTAGGGATATATGATATCTACTTAGGTCAGGGTGATCGAATACGCAGTACCTTAAAGGACAATGTATGGTATCTAACTTATAGAATATATGTCTTAAGGTCAATAGTATCGAACTTATAAAGTATACTTCAGAAGGTCAATAGTATCTAACTTATGAAATAAACTTATAAAGGTCAATAGTATTTAATTTATAGAATACGCTTCAGAAGGTCTAACTTATAAAATAAACTAATAAAGGTCAATAGTACCGGTATTTAACTTATAGAATACACTTCAGAGGGTCTAACTTATGAAATAAACTTATAAAGGTCAATAGTATTTAACTTATAGAATACACTTCAGATGGTCTAACTTATGAAATAGACTTCCAATTTGGCCATAATATCAAACCAGGAAGTCAATTTATCGATCCTGGTGCTGGCAGAGAAAGTTCACCAAGATCTTACCGACTGGTTTCCCCATTGTCATTGCTACAGGTTGGTGGACCTGGTAATAAGGAAAAGTGTCAAGTCGTTTAGAAGGTACATGTATAACAGAGGTCCTGTGAAAATGTCATTTTCCCTGACAGCTGGAACCTGCAGAAAATAAAATATAATGAACATGGACATATCCTTATTCTCAGATTGCAGCAACTATGCATGCTAGCAAAATACATGGAATTGTATGAATGAAACAAAAATAATTAAATAAGTCATGAAAGGCTGACACATGTAGCAAACATGTTGTTCTGCAGCATGCTGTGTGCACTGATTACCAGAAAAATCTGCTGTTTTCTGTAGCACATTCTATAGAGAATACAATGACATACATGTCATTTTATAGGGGAGAGAGAATAATTAAAAATGCTTCTGTCTGTTTCCCTAATTACATTCATATATTTTGAGTACATCGTGCAATTTGTTTGTTTTCTTTCTTGTACCGTATCTTGTACCGTATTGCTACACTGACTCTCTGTCTGCAGGTGACTCAGTGATCTAATACATGTACCTGCACTGCAGACATTATTTTTAGTCATTTTTCAAAGCAAAATTTATGTGTTTTTACATAGAAAAATGACAAATAAGAAGATGGAATAGTTCCTGCTGAACAGAAGTATAACTTGGATAGAAAAGCATGGTGATTTAATAAAGAGAGAGAGAGAGAAATGGGGTTTAAGCTCCACTTGACACAAACTAGGTCATTTTGAGACTAATATCAGAGGCGGATCCAGGAAATCCAGTTAGGGGGGGTCCCTGAGAATTTTTTTTGAAAAAATCGGGCTGTCAGTGGTGATTTTTAACGCATATCTATTTTTTCATACTGTTATTTAGGGATTTAGGGGGGGGGGCCCAGGCACCTAGGGCCCTCCCCCTGGATCCGCCTCTGACTAATATGGTTCATTTTATTGGGAGGAAACAGGAGAACTAAGAGAAAACACACCCGGTTGAACAGGCGACCCTTCTCCTTGTCATGTACAACAGAGGAATCGAAACTATGCCAGTTGACTCAATGATAAATCTTACAATACAACGCACTCATGCTAACCATTCTGCCATCAAACCTCTTATGATTTAATAATAACATCTCTGAATGATTAAGGACTGCAAGAGACTATCAAATGTACTGATGCAGTTGAAAAAATAACAGATACATGTAGAATGGTCGAAGAGTGTATTCATCATCTGCATCCCACCCTCATCTTACTCATATGTTGTGGAAAACGCCTCTACTAAAAATTAAAACAAGATGTATTTAGTGAGCAACATTTATCCCTTCCTTTATATTATTTGGGTAAATTGTTTATTTTATCGTAGAGTGGCATGAGACAGGAAAATATCTGGCGTACAGGTAGAATGGTTCATTTAGTTTAAAGATGAAAGAGTGTAGCGCAAAAATATAAAAGTATGTTTTACCAGCAGGACATGAAGAATGTAGCGTAAAAATATAAAAGTATGTTTTAACAACAGGACATAAAGAATGTACAATGTAGCGTAAGAATATAAAAGAATGTTTTAACACCAGGACATAAAGAATGTATCAGATATCAACTGCGTAGCATGTACAGTTGTATAAATTCACTATAAAAAAATATATCGAAACTTGTAACAGATGAGTTTTATTTAGTGCAAATTGTTGGATATATGTAGTGTGAATTAAAAGTAATAAATTAATAAAAGATTGCCATGGTGGAATTGGAATTGAAAAACATTTGTCTTTATTACTCTTTATATGGCTTTGTCTTATAGAGGTTGGAAAAACAGTAAAATACCATGATTCGACTCACACCCCACGTCCCCACATCGACTTATTCCCTCCGTAGCTATACAACTTATAGCTATAAGCTCGTGATACAAAAATTTGTTTTCAATATTTGATTGGTGAGCTGAAAAAAAGCTTTCCTTGATTTTCAGAAGTTAATAATCACTCTCTAAAAATGCTTTCCTAGTTTGCACACGGTCAGGAATTTAAGAGTTGCATAATAATTTGCCAACCTAGCATTTCTGGAGCAATATTAGAAACCTGACCATTGATGTAGACCAGCGCAGGTCACGTCTGTTAAAATCATTCATATCAACTGTGATATGATTAAGTTTTAATGTGTATATACAGGTCAGACAGGTGTGAATTACACCTGTATCTCATACCTTCACTCTCTCTAGAGATAACCAGATTGTTAGAACAGGTAAAATACCATGTTCTTATTTTATCATTGAACAGACTTGTAGCAATATATTATATACCCAACATGATTAAAGATACATAAGAGCTAAATCTTTGTTCATTCCTTTCTGGAGTTTAATGTCTACTTCCATCTAGGGTGATACAGGGTTTTATTTTGGCGTCAAATGATATTGAAATTATTATTTAGACATTTATTCACATGACAAGCCTCTAATCTGTTTGTCTGAGATTAGCTCCTCTTCAGAACAGTCACTAAGCTAGTTGAACAACATTTTAAGTATATTTTGAGTATATTGAGAAGCATATACCTGTATTCTGCTTTCATTTAATAAAATTGAAAAAGGTTTAATTATTCTTTTGGTGTATAACAAATGCGAACTAGAGTAGGACCGTATTACAAAACAATATATACTAATTGCTCATATGGCGGCCATTTGAAAGTAGAGTAGATAGTTCTCTGTGTGCAGAATGTGAGTCATCATGCCTACAGATATGAATACAGTAATACATATTGTCTGTTCAATACTTAATTCATTTTAAGACTAACGGGTCATCTTTTTCTATCTTTATCAGATGTTATTTCTTGGTGAAATTGGTTTGATATTTAAAGTCTGCTAAATCTAGATGGCCTTGGATACAAGGGCAGGGCATTATTTAGATCAATATATTACATTTGGAGATATTTAATTTCATGATGAAAGTGGTATCACACCTTTAAGATACCTGATACTTGTTTGAATTGTAGATATTTGAATTGTTGATAAGAGTGGTATGGCATCTTTAAGATACTGGATTAGTTTGATATTTAATCTATCAGTTGGTATTGATATGTGTTAACTAGCAGACGTCGATTCTAACAGCAGATGCAATGATTCTGACAGCACTCGCACAACCTTTCAATAATCTTCCCCGATATTACATGACAACTTTATCTCTTCGGTTTTCATAGAATTAATCTACTAGATTACACCATCCCTGTTGCAGGCTAGGTGAATAGAAAGCTCTCTCTTCACTTTTAAAATCCTTGTCTGAAGTTGGCAACAATCACAAGTCTTATCACTTGAGTATAAAGTGTGGGTAGTTATATAGAAATGAAATAAAATGAAATAAAATGAAATGGGGTTTAACTTCCTAAACTGTTCTGCACAAGCTTGGCAAGTGAAAACGGGCATATGCCATACAGTGTGCTATGAGGGGAGTATTACCAAGACAGTGGCACTATGGTCTACTCTTATTTCACATTCCAACTGTTCATGGTTCGTTTACATGTATACTTTGACATCCTGCCTGTGGTGCACACAACAGACATCAGTTTTTCATCCCATCTGAAAGTCTAGGTGCTGTTTCATCTTTCGTGCACGACTGATGAGGGGTATCTACTCTTGAAATTCAAGGAAAGTTTTTCAGTCAACCCCAGAATTGAACCATGACCTGGTTAGCAAGCCAGCCAGTGCCTTACTCACTGATCCAACATGGCTTTACCTTATATAGAAATAGTAAGGATAACCTGTATAACGTTAAGCATGTCTGATAAAATAGATCAAATTACTTGGTTGTACAAGTCTCCATGCCGACCAGGTGATATGTTCATACAGGTAATTAGGCAAGGAGGGTAATTAAGATAACAATCTAAAGTTACCTCCCCTTTCTACAACTGTCACTCATTCATCATGGTTAATCACTGTATGTCAAACTGAAGGAGGGTGTTATTCCAAACTCATTTTAAACTTACTGGTAACCAAAATAAAGACATTTAACAATTTAACACATTTATCTTTACCAACCATACTTATACCAAAAGATTGATGGTCTTTCAGTGTCATAGAAATTCAAAACCTTATAGACGCTATTTCTGTTTATGTTTTTGTGCATCATGTTTTTAATATGTTCTCCTCCCTCCCCCAATAAATAAGCAAAGTGTTTTAGATGTGTGGCCATTGAACAGTGCCACATCTCCAGCAAAATGGACCAATTACATTATCAACCCATTCATATTTCTCCTAACTGAAACATAGTGTTCCTAAGTTGACACCCTTCACCTAGTGGAGTACCATCAACTTTAAATGTTGCTTGTTCTTTGGACAATATGACATCACAAGTCCATGATGGCTGAGCGTGTGAGATATCATGGACCACAATGGCCAGTTCTTGGTTTAGTTTAAATATAAAACATCAATTTTGTCATCTTAAATTTCTTGCTGAATGATTCGTGTAATTAGATTAGATTAGATTGGATTAAAGAATTAAGTAGATATATTGGTTGACGGAGATGGTGTTACATGTAATTAAATACAAAGATATTCATGGTGTAAATTTAGCCTGATATCTATTAGCATGTTTCAATTATTAAGTTCAAAGGTCAACATGGGTTAATGGTTAATCCTATTTGATATACCGTAATTACCTAGTTCTATTGTCTGTATATACCAGATAACAGGATTATTTTTGCAACCAGTTGATAAAAGTCTTGTATACAGCATGTACGGTACATGTATTCTGGATTTAAATTTCCCCTTTTCAAATATAGTCCTGTCAAGTTCGTTGTTTAGGGTATTATTGAATATGCATTATCATAATTAATAAAAGATATTGGTAATTAATTATTAAAGTGTTGATAATTAATTTGAGGTGTCTGTTTTTTGAGTTAATTATATTCATTTCATATAGTTATAATTAATTATCTAATTGAGAGTTAAATTTGTGTCTGTCATTTATAAATTGCAGGGACATGTATTTATTGATTCTGGTAGAACTAAGATACAATTTTGTGTTTTAAAATTGACCTCTCAAAGGGAATGTTAAACTTGATGGTATGTTCTGAGCTTGTCTTTGAAGACATGTCAAAGAATAGCCTAGATCATTCCTTTAACCTTCTGGGATTTCTCCAGTATCTTATGTTACCTCTCACTGCTAAATACACATGTATATGAATTTTTAAAATGAGAATATGAAACAAAGTACGGCGTTGTATTGATGAACATTATACCTCATTTCCTTCACTCTGTCCTTAGGTGGGCTGGATGGCCGATTGGTTAGCATGTGCGTGCTGTATCATGAAGCCTGTCATTGAGTCAACTGACATGGTTTCGAACCCGGTACTTGTACATAACAAGGAGTAGGGTCGCCTGTCCAACCTCATGGTTTTTTTTCAGGTCCTCCCGTTTCCTCCCACTGCTAAAGACCCCTACACGCAAGGGATTTTTTGAAATTAAAATTAAATCATATATTAGTCCCTTACTGACCTAGTTTGTGTCGAGTAGAAGTTAACCCTCCCCTCCCTCTCTCTCTCTCTCTCTCTCTCTCTCTCTCTCTCTCTCTCTCTCTCTGTCCTTAACCTCCTTGATATTCTCTGGGTTCTCCAGCTTCCTTCCATTGCTAATGACCCCTACACGCTAACGAATTATTAAATTCAAACTGTATCACATGATAGTCCCAAAATGAAATAGTTTGTGTTGAGTGGACATTATAAAACCCCATTCCCCCCTCACTCTCTCCTCTTGCTGTTATACATGTATCACAGAATAACATTTGATCACATGTTTGTCCCAAAATGACATAGCTTGTATCGAATGGACATTGAACTTGATTTTCTTTTCTTGCTGTTATATCTCTGGGGCCTGTTTCACAAAATTTTAATCAAGATTAAATACAAATTTTAGCAATTTGATTGGATAGTATTAGATTGATTTTAGTGCTCAGCCAATCAAAATTGAAGTATCTACTAGAATTTGTCTTCTTTCTTTAGTTAAGCTTTTGAGAAACAGGGCCATGGAGATTATCTCCCAGACTATGACCAGGTAGTATAATAGTACATTGATGTGTGGGAAAAAGCTTTATTTAATGCCCGCTTCCAGTCACCGAAGTGTGATCACAGACAAGAGGGTATTGATATTTCTGAGGGCTCTTATAGTAAATTGGGCTATCAGTTGTTTTATTACATCGCTTCAGTGTTTACGACCACACCATTTTATACATTGGAAGAAAATGCCAGACGATCTAGTCAGAGTCAGGTGTTTCTCGCATGTTGAAAGTGATAAAAATTACGCCGCCAGACTGACCAATCAGACATTAATGATGATGGCGGCTTGTTCCCTCCAAGGTGTAAAACCCTCAGTAAAGTAACGTGGCTAATTATATCCTGACTCCAGTGTAATTATATTATTGTCTGGTACTTTTACGGAGACGAGGTAATTGTCATGCCAGCAGACGTCTACGTTACTTTCCATGATGGCTACTGGTCAAAGATCTTATATCACGTACCAGAATTTATTTTAGTAATCCCTCCATCGTAATGATGGTATCAGATGAGTCACTGATGATTAGTTTAGACTTGATTATTAAACTTCTTAATACAACCTGTCTAACAGCGTGTTTTTCCTGTCCTCTGCTTCCTCCAACAGGTTTTGATTCCAGGGTTGTACGTGACAAACTCAAACAGTAGGGTCACCTGTCCAACAGCATGTTTTTTTCGCGCCTCTGCTTCCGCCCACAGGTTTCGATTCCCCAGCTGTACTTGAGGGGGGGTAGGGTCGCCTGTCCAACCTCATGGGTTTTCTCTGGGGCCTTTGGTTTCCTCCCACTGCTAAAGACCCCTACATTCAAGCATATTATTGAAATAAAATTGAACCATATGTTAGTCCAAAAATAACCTAGTTTGTGTTGATTGGATGTTAAAGACCATTTAAAGTCAAAGGGTAGAGATATGTTGAAAGACTTTAGGACTAAGTAAAACAATGTGTTGAAGAAAAGGAATGTTTTATCATGTAAGAATGTGTAATGTTTGTTGTTACAGTGCCAACATTAGGATAAGATATGGCAGGATTTACTGAAAGATGATTATTCTATGAGAATGTGACGATAATTACACAGAAACAATTTGTTTAACACAGAAAGTGTAACGCTCTTATTACTCTTTTATTACAAACAATTTGTAATTAACTTGAAGTGCTGTAGTACCTGTAGTAGTCAGTGGCATAATTCTGTATTTCTCCTATCTTTTTAATTTGTCTTGCAATCCATTTTGATAATTTCTAGACCAGCGTTCCTTTTGCCACAGGGAGCCATGGTGGCTAAGTGAGTAAGATGTTTGCTTGCTAACCTGTAGGTCCTGTGTTCGATCCCTGCATTGGCTGAGAAAGTTCATCATGGTTTCCCGGAGTGGTTCCCCCCCCCCCCCTGTGTGTAGTGCAGGACAGAGAACCTGGCAAGGGACAACATATAGTTGTTCGGATGGCATGCACGTTAAAGATCCCCTGACAGTTGGAATTCGATGTAAATCTAGGTTGCAGCACCACCGTATAGGATAAATTTCCCTCACAGCATACTGTATAGCGTATGTTCGTCTTCATTAGCCCAGTCAATACCTCAGCACTTTAAACCCCATTTCATTTCAATATAATTTCATTGAATGATCCTTTCGTCTTGATATTAGTTCTTCCTTTAATCAGCAAAACTTGCACAAATAGGTGTCCAAGGTTTCTTTGTAAATAAAATTTATAAAATAAAGTTTTGATGTGTCGCTCTCCAGGCTGTGAATAATTTGTTTAGGCATGATGACTACTCAAAAACATTATTAAAATTTAGTCATGAAATGTTATCATTTGGATTGTAAGTTTTCTATAGAATTAGTTTATTTCTTCTCTGATATTGATTAAAATCCATAATTTTCCCCCTAAAGCCATCTATTTAATAAAATAGACAGTTTAAGGCACGAAAGAAAAAAATAATTCTGGGAAATTTTCTTCAAGCAATAATGATTTATTTGATGGAAACTCTTAAAGGGAATTGGTCTGGTTGTAAGGAATAAGGAATAGAATTTTGCAATTGGAAATCTTCAGGAGTTCCTGTACGTTTCCAGAATTAGGAAATTGAGGTCCGATGCTTGGTTGTTGCCAGGAGGAGGGTCGCTTGCCTAGCCTGTCTTCGTGGTTTCCTCCCACTGCTAAGGGGGGTTTGATGGCCGAACGGTTAATACATACGCGCTGTATTATTAAGCTTGTCATTGAGTCAACTGGTTTGGTTTCGAATCCCTGGTTGTACGTGACAAGGAGTAGGGTCTTTGTACTCTTTGTCATGTACAACTGGGGATTTAAAACCACACCACTTGACTCAATGACAGATCTTATGATGCAACACGCCCATGTTAACCATTAGACCTTATGATGCAACACAAGGAGTTAAAACTATAAATTTTATAAACTGTCACCACTTTAAACAAAATATTAAAATCTCATAGAATAGGCAGAGAATTAACTGAACTAGAAAACTTGTAAATTGTTTATTTTCTACTTGAAATCATATTTTCTCGCTGAGATTAATGATTTTATTCCAGAAACTGGTAAATCTTCCCCAAGCTGTGATTAAAACATGATTTTTTTTTACAAGAATCTGTTGGGTCACCTAGATCTTCATATTGACGTTCAAGTCATTGACCACAATCGTGCGGTTTTCTAAATATTTAATGTATCAAACTTTTCATAGGGTATTAAATTCCTGTCAATTGGAATGAAAAGAGGCCCATATACATGTAAGACTATGCCAAATGTTCATGATGTTTTGATATGGAATGGAATTGAATGACCTTTGGAGTTTTTGAGAATCAACTTCCCTGATATTGTAATTTGCAAGGGTACTCCTTAGTGTCACTGTCACAGCCAAATTTCCCTCATAGCCCTCTGTGTGGCGTATGCCCATCTCCATTAGCCCTGTTTGTAGCAGAACAGTAGGATGTGAAACACCATTTCATTTCATTTCTTTCAGTCAAGCCATACAATAAATAACAATGGCTTTCAGACTGGCAGTATGATTTGCATTTCTACATCTTCAGCAGAAGAAGAATTGTTTTTTGTGTGTGTGTTTTTTTTTGCAGATTGAAAATGTTTGTAAACTGATAATCAATAAGATTAGAAAACCTTTCTAGTAATTAATGTAAACAATTTATTAAAAAAAAAACCTAGCTGAATCACATTCATGGCTTATACATTGACGTAAATACTGTAATTAAAAATAAAATGATAATCCTATAGATTAGTAATCCTTTCAAGAGGTTAATTTAATCTCTCTGTGCATCATTTGCCTTTTTAAGAAAATATAAAATTTCCATGACTTATTTAACATTTACATTTAATTAAAGAAGCATTATGAAAGATTTAGATAAAGAGCTGACTGTTCTTGTTATAATAGTTCAAAATAGATAATTTAAAATGAATATATTGAAAATATTATTCAAGTTTCATTATTCTTTGTCAAGTTATCACTGTTAAAAGTTTTGACAAGATGTATGCATTGATTGTTTATTATCATGACCATATGCCACTGGTATATTTGAGGCTTAGCCTCAATTCTCCATTTTTAAACTCCCACCTTGAAATTTTCGACCACTTCTAAAGACCCCTAAATGCAAGCATATTATTGAAATGTATCAACAATATATTAGTCCATAAATGACCCAGAATAAAATAAATGGATGACCCAGAGATCTAACTTAAAGCAATCATCTGGATAATAACCTACAAGTTAAAATCAGTATGCCAGTCACAGATCTTGTAAGTACCTCCATAAATAGTTAAAATAGCACGGTACATTGTTAAGTCTGAATTACTCGGACATTGAGAGGAATAATTTACAATATTGATGTTGGGTTTGGATGTTGTTATTGGTAACATTAACGCAAGTTAAAGTAGAAACTGTCTGAAAGGTTTTTATTTTACCGCTAACAATCTACAGATATCTCTGACTTATAGTTTTAACAAATCCCAGTGCAGGTGAACAATGGCAGCTGTTTGAATATTTAACCGATTTAGGGTTTTAAGTACTTATACAACCTACACGTTCAAACAAATAATTCTAAAATGTAAAATTTCTACTGTTATTTGTTAAACACACATTTTGCAAGAGGTAAAAATTTATATTGCTATTGCAGGTCTTTCTTTAGACCTGAAATGTTATATAAACTATTAATTAAACATTCATTAACAAAACAAAACCATTACTCTTGATGGCATCAAACACTGGAGATTTAACTAGATTGAAACGGTTCCCCACTTACAAACCTAATTTAAAAATGTTAAAGCGAGGCTAAGTCTTGAATATACCAGTGCAGGTTACCACAATGCACGCATCTTGTCAAAGCTACAAACACTGATAGCTTGGCTCAGAATGAAGTAATTTGAATGAAATATTTAATATTTTCATTTTACATTGGTCAGCTTTTTATCTTAATGTTACATCATGTATCTTAAACAGTGTGTTTGTTATGTTTGTATCTACATAAGTCAATTCATACAGGTCCATGCAACAGAATTCATTTATTACTGTAACTTGCAGTGCTGTAAATCACATTGCAAGTAGAAAAAAACAGATATTTTACATGTTCTCAAGTTGTTCTACCTCATAAAAGTTTCTTTCAACATGTGATGGTTGAACTATTACCATCAGCATGTATCTCATTATTATTATCACAAGATTTATAGGTACACTATATGGTGGAGTAGAAGATATATTGGTTATCAGATAGGAAATATCATCTATCTTATACATACAGGGCTTGAGTAAGACCAATAGAGACCCTTGGCGAAATTGGGGATCACGTGGCTAAGTGGGTAAGACGCTGGCTCGCTAGCCTGGAGGTCGGGTGTTTGATCCCTCCATTGGCCGAGAAAGTTCATTCTGATTTTACAGCATGGTTTCCCCTTGTCAGTGATGCAGGATGGAGGGCCTGACAGCTGTCTAGTCATTCAGATGCGACAAAAAACAAAGGTCCTGTGTACATGTTGTCGTACACGTAAAAGATCCCTTGGCAGTTGGAATTTGAGTAGGTCGTAGCGCCTCTTCCCACGCAAAATTTCCCTCGTAGCACACTGTATGGCGTATGCCCGTCTCCATTAGCTCAGGCTATGAGCAGAACAGGAGTACGTTAAACCCCATTTCATTTCATTTCCTTGGCCACATTAAACCATAAAACCACACAATGAATTTGCATTGGTCAATATGAGGTTTATACAGGTTATTTTTACAGTAGACAAAGCAGGTAACACTGTAAGAAAAGACAAAAATAATGAAGAACTAATTAAATGTAATTAATTTTTTAACTAAATTAAAATTTGTCATCTAACAAAGCAGAAATTATGTGGTGCCCCTGTACAATAATGCCATGAGCATAGGTTTAATTGTATTTTTTTGAAGTCATGTGTTAAAATATGCTAAATTAAAGGCCTAAAATACATGACATAGTCCTAAACCCTATAATTCGCTTTTGTCTACTGATGGTCCAATAAGCGGTTTCAATATCGGTAAATCACTAAATGGCCTATTCGACCGATAAACGGTTATTTTGCCAATATCTGTCCAAAACGACTTGGTAAATACCTTTAAATTATTATCAGACTAAATGAACAAATTATTATTTTGCTTGACATGGTTCATCTAAATAGCCAACCGACCCCTCAGGCAACCAAAATAAAGTTTATTTCGGTTGCTAGGTTTGTTGCTACATGTATTTCATCGTACCAGTAATACAAGACTCTTTATAGGGGCCGTAAAACAGAAAGAATAAACAGTACAAGATCCTTACCGGTTTCTGTTATATATAAATTGCAACACGCATGGCAACTGAAATAAAAGTTTTATTTCGGTTGCCTTGCACGTTGCTATTTAGACGTACCGGGTACCAGTAATACCACAGTAATGCAAATCTCTCATAGGGCCGTAAAAAGGTATGAGAATAAACAGTACAGAATCCTTACCACTCTCTGTTATCTAAATTGCCAAGCGCATGGCAACTAAAACAAAACTATCTGTATCGGCCGATATATTTCTCTCTCGATATCTGATATCGGTAAAACCAATAGGTGCCATATTGAACCATCACTTCTTCTGTCAGCATATGTATGTCAGTATGGCAGTATGGGTACTGGGTAGATATATAGAATTATAACTATTTTGGGGACTCCTTTAATATTTCTAAGAAAATTAAGATTGATAATATTAGTGAAATGCTATAGATTGGAAAATATTCTTGAAGATTTTTGTTGAATTTCATCCCTCATGGTCGAAAAGTGTTTTGTGGATTACTTAAGATACATTATAGAAGTACATTTATAACCTGAATTGCTGTGTCCACCTTTCTTGAATTTTTGGTCGCCCAACTTTAGATTTCGTAAAAAAAACTTTATTTTTGGTCGCCCAACTTTAGAATTCATAAAAAGCTTCATTTAGATATGGTGTTAACTTTTCTGCACAAGAAAGCAAAATCCAGACCTGATAAAATGTTGATTTTTTATTTTACATTTTATCATGGTTTTAGTTTACCATTATAAGGCAATCAAATTCTACTTCTCTTAGGCGTTTCCTCTATTTTTCTGAATTTAAAGAATTTTATCAGAGAAGGGTGGGTTTCCTAGGAAGAAAAAAAACATGACTTAAAACATGACATATAGCTCTACTTTTTAAAAAAAAATTGAAAGTATTTGTTTAATAAATTCTTATATAACTGTAATATCTGCTTTGTTAATTTAAAAAAAAATGTGTATATTTATTATATGGATGAAAATATTGTTATTCGAATACTCGATATATTTTGTCCCACACCACCAATTGGAATTTAAATTCTTGAGTGAGTTTGTGTTATATTTTATTATATTCCATAAAATCAAAATAGCGTAATGAATAAACCCACCCAATACATGTAAAACTGTTTCAAATTATGTTTCATTTGGCTGTTCTGTACACTTGATGTGTTACTTTACTTATGAAATTATTCCATCTGTCAGAACAGAGAAGGCTATTCTTTTGCCCTCCCTGACCAACCAATCATCCAGTGTCCAGTAAGCTGTTCTATTACCCTCCCATGACCAACCAATCACCTGGTTATTATAAGAGAAATATGTGTAAAGTAAGAGGAACAGCACAATGTACATATGTTTATACTGTCTCACATCAATATGAGGCTAGGAGTTAGTTTAGCTGTTTCCTCAGATCAACAGGCAGCATGTAGGCTAGTTCCAAGCCATGTGTCACAGCTGAACCAAAATTAGTTTTCTCAACAACTTGTGAGGATAATTTCGCGCTAGGATATTTAAAGTGCTAACTGACAAGGATATCGTTAATGTGACATAGTTTGTATGGTTCTTTTCTTTCTGATTTGTTCATTTTTTTTGGTTTTGGAATTGGAACTGCAATGAATTCATATTTATATTCAGTTAGTTCTGTTATACTTGTATCTTCGAAAGGAGGGTTGGCTGTAGGTGTTTTAAATTTAATTTTAGATTCTCGTTGGATTCTGAAATTTAAATTGGGTATACACCATATTTGGCATTATTTAAATTAGTTTTTTCATATGTAAGGTCCATGGTTTCTCTTTCGTAAAAAAAGTTCGGAAGTTTTTTTCAGTAAGTGAATATTTAAAATTACAATAAATTTGTCTGTTGGCTTCTAGCTTTGAATTTTTTTTTTAGATCTAAGGATTGAGACAAATAGATAAGAAAAGAGTAAAACTGAATCTCTTCCCTAGAAATAATTTTAGATAGATTGTTTTGAATCTGATTTATTGCTATTACAAATGAAGATAAAATTGGGTTGAAGATTCTACTTTTTAAAACCCACAGGGCTATTGAAGACATAATTCAGTGTGCTGTGAGAGAAACTTTGCTAATTCCAAAAGTCAAAGGTTCTTTTACATGTACATGCTCACCAATGTGTATAGGGAACCCATCCCAAGACTAGATGATGTTCCTTGCCAGGACCTCTGTCTTTCACAACTGACACAAGAAAAGCAGCTTGAAAAAGCTTTATATGCCAATACAGTGATCAAACCCCTGACCTCATGGTTAGAGAGCTGGCACCATAATTAGTGAGAAACTCTTATGTGTTTAATTCATAAAAAAATAACTTGATCATTTAGTATGACACAAGCACTGTAACAGTGCTTCACAAATGATTAATATTCTAATTTCCTTATTTCACACCAATGGATCAGGAAAACAATCAAAAATATGAAAATTGAAAAATATTACTGAGAATAAAAAATTAAATAGAACCACTTTACATCAGTCAAACTACTCGTATAACATGGAGAGGAAACGGGATGGGGGATCAGGTACACTCCCTTTAAACAGGTTTGGTAAAGTGATCTAGACTGTGTGGCTGCTAGATCATAAAATGATGCAGGTGGCGAGAGGGTGGGTAAAGATAAAATTTACTTCATAAGCGAGGGAGGGTTGGGATGACCAAGTGGTCTAGTGTGTCGCGCTTTGACCTCTAGCTGGCCGGCCACCTGTGGCTTGCGGCTGTGGTTTCGAGCCATGGTGTGAGCGTATGTGGCATGGAGATAGGGGCCCCTTCTCAACCTCGTGGGTTTCCTCCGGGCACTCTGGTTTCCTCCGAATGCTAAAGACCCCTACGCGCAAGCGAATTATTGAAATAAAATTTAAACCATATGTTAGTCCCGAAATGACCTAGTTGTGTTGAGTGGACGTTAAATCCCCTTTCTCTCTGTCTCTCTAATTCATAATCTTATTAAAATGATCTATTATTTCATTGTACATCTTACAGAGTGTTTCATGCCTAATCTGTAACAAACACTTGTAATACCAACAGGCGCCACAGTGGCACAGTAAATAAAGCAATGGTTCAATCCCTGTTTTGGCTGAGAAAGTTCCTCAGGATCTTCCAGTCGGGTTACATGGCACTCTTGTCAGTAGTGCCAGATGGGGTACCTGTTAAGGAACAGTGTCTATTATTGCACATAAGATAACCCTTAATAGTTAATAGTTGAAATTCAATTAAGAATAGGCCATAGCTCACTGTTCCTCAGGACATTCTAGCCTCACTTATTCCGGACAGACGGGCGATCGATTATGGAACAGTGTCTAGTGCACATAAAATAACCCTTGATAGTTGAAATTCAGTTAAGAATAGGGCATAGGTCACTCTTCGATAGAAACTTGGACATTAAAACCAATTTCATTCTATTTGATCCTGATGTCACACAGAAGAAACCCATCTGTAACACGAGATCTGGTCAGTGTAACACTACGTCAATATTGTATCGTGTAATCTCAAGACAAGATGAACTGGGCTTAATACAAACGTCTGGCAAATATTGGATTTTCCATTTCATTTATTCAAATTGCGATTTCCCAGATACTTGAGTTTCTTCCTGTTTTTCTCTTTTTGACATGATATATATCAAGGTGGTGAAGCGTCAATCAATCCCAATTCCTCTTTGACCTTATATGTGTCGAATCTCTGCTCCAATCAATTTCTATTCCCCGTTTGGTTCACTGGCTGTTGATTTTCTTGCATTATCAGTGGCGCGTAATTGAAGTTTTTTTTCTAAGTGTTTGCGAAGTTTTTGAAGTGTTTTTAGGGTGAAAAAGACAGATTGATTTTGAACGGAAATGTTTGGAGGGTCAACAGGTGATGATTGACATGTCTGGATAAGATAAGATTTTTATATCGAGTTGGTGAAATTGATGTTTGTTTTACTTGTGTGTTTAAAACACTGGATTCCCGACTCTTCTGTTGGCTTTGTATCACCATCAACTTCTGTATTCCAACCATGGTATCAAAGTGCCAAATTTCAGTTAAATTTTGTTTAAATATTTTCTGAATACGGTCCAACGATAACAAAAGTATATATTGAGTGAATCATCTACAGGATGTTGTGGGTACCATGCACGGACCAGGGTGTGCTTGCTCTTTCTCTAACATATAACAAGTGACATATGATTGCACCTTTGACATAAAGTGTATCCTCTATGCAAGATGTAGTTGCTGTCATGCAAGGAACAGGGTATGCCTACTCTTTGAACTTTCCATAACAAACATGTGAGATACATGTACCTTGTATTGTGTGCCTGTATGGTTTGACCTTTGACCAATAAGTGTATAACTGTGATTGATTACAGGTGAGAATAGGTAAAATACCTGACTACAGATTACTGATAGGTCAGGTAATTTTTATTCATGGCTGATCATTTGATGCTCATTAAGGTTGGTTATACAGATATTATATAGTAATCATATATCAAAATCACTTTTATTACAAGAAATAATTAGGCCTACCAAGGTTGGATCTAAGAGGGAGAACCAGGGAACCCTTACTTACCCCCCTCTCTAAAGCAATTCCATTACATGTACATGTACCTTGTTTTATCCAAAATGTGTTAATTTGAGGATTGAAATAATCTTGTTTCTATGAGATTTGATTATAAAAGGGTCTTGGGTGGCACTGATCAAAAACAGTCCACCATACTCCTCAACACCAACAAAATATCCCATTCCTAAATTGGTCCCACATTTTGCGAAAAAAAACTCCTTACTAATACTATTATAATAATGAATTTGCTATTGAAAGCTTGTGCTAAATCATTCTATCATAGTAGTCAGCTTATAAATAAGTTTTATAAAAAGCTTTAGAAATGGCATATAAACTTATGGTGGTATTTTTTTTTTGATGTTATATTATATGTGCTTCAAGACAAAAGACCATTATACATTGTCTAATCCTATTATATCAGGTGTTTGTCTGTTTGATCATTTTTATATCAGTGTATATTGTGAAACTATTCTATTGAAGACAAATTCTGTATTACCTTTCTATCTTATATTTTATAACTGTTCATCGTTATTTTTCTGAATGAGGGAACTTATAGAGACTTTGTACAAGTCACATTGTATTGCGGTATCGCCCATACATGTATTTATAAAGATTAATGTTGATCATGATTATTTGTCTGAATAAGGGAACTTTTGGAAATTTTATTGTTAACTTTGTGCAAGATAAAAGGTTTAAATTTTCCTAAAAATCATGCTATTCAAGGATTTTGTTCTTTAGAAATTTTGTAATACATATATACCTGTATGGCTGTTGTATTATTAACTTTGAACTTATTGACCAGACCAGCGTTTATCCATGATTTAGTGTTTATGATGCAAGTTTATTTTCTTTTAAAAAAAGATTGAGCTTAACATACATGTAGCTGAATATCGATTTTTTAAAGTTTTATGACCCTTTTCAGTCCAAAGATGATCAAATCCACCTATCTATCATTAATTAGATCAATTTTGTTTACAAGAATTTTGACTTTGTGACCTTATCAAAGAAATTATGATAATGGTGTATGACAATGTGTCATATAATAATGGCTACAGTAACAAGAGTGTGTTGACAATAATCTGATTACAGTAAGGTTGACAGTAGCAGAGATCTTTCAGAAACTCTACTGGAATCACTTCTCTGATCGACTTGTGAGTTTACTGAATAACAAAAGTTATGGCTGTATCAAAGAGATTGTGATTTTGATAGTGGTCATCAGTGGCTATACAAGTGGGAATTGACAATATAGTAATACTATATAGGGATATTTCTGAAACTCTACTTAGCTGACTATTCCAGCTGACGCGATTAGTTATAATACAGTATAATAAAAGTTATGACTGTATCAAAGTAAGTTTTATTTTGATAGTAGTCAATGACCAATACATGTACATGTAGGCCTATATCAATGGCTGCAATGATGTTAGAGATAGTTCTGAAACTTCATTAGTTGGACTATTTTACCAGTAATATTTACCGTGTGGGTATTTATAGAATATGTTTCTTGGTTTGAATCATCATGAAGAAAGTCACAGTGACTCGATGCGTAAGATGGCTATGCCGAGTCACTAACCATTGGATTCTAGGTTTAATACTTGTATTTGTCAAAAGGTCCTAAGGATTTTAAAGCATGGTTTCCCCAATGGTTTCCCCCCAGTGGCTTTCCAGTGGTGCTGGATGAAAAGAAAAACTGAGGACGTGTGTACACATTGGTGTAGACGTAAATGAATTTAGGAATAAAAAAAAAAAGTAGATCGTAGCTGTGCTCTCTTGGCAAAATTTTGCTCATAGCACACTGCATGGTGGAAACTAGTTTTTAGGGGGCTGGTAGGAAGCAAAAAGTAGGATGTTAAACCCCAATTCACAAACCAATTCATTTCATTTCTCTTAATCATGAAACTAAGGTATATATTACTTCCCATTTTTGCATTACCAGAAATATTATATTATTACAAAAATATAAATTTTTTAATTTGTATATATATTTATGAATTCCCTGCTGATTATGTAATATAACATAAATTAATCTTATCTTAAAAAGTGAAAACTCAAGATTGGCTTTAAATCACTAATTACATGTCATACAGTAGTACTGGCATCAATAATGTAAATGAAACTGTTTTTGCAATATAGCAGTTAAATTAATATTACTGACTGGCGCCTAGAAGTCTGATACAACTTCGAAACATACATTAGTTTTATTAGCGAAGTCTGAATAATGGTTAAGACTTGAGTGGCTATTTGTTAATTAAGACTAGCCCCCCGGATCCATTCACTCTTTTTTTAATTGTTTTTTTGTTTGTTTTGTTTGCTGTTTCAGAGTATGATGTCTTGTCGTTATATTTGTCCTTTATGTAAATCATATGTGGCGCAGTCCCCCTGCACTAACTATTGGAGGTCCTTTGTTGACCTAGAAAGTTTACCTGGATTTTCCGGTGCGGTTCCTCTTGTCAGTGGTGTAGGGCCACAGGGCCTGGCAAGGACAATGTATACCGGTAGTTATTTGCGTAAGATGAAAACCTAAGGTCCCATGGACACATTGGGGTACATGTAGGCCATAGCGCCGCTGTCCAGGCAAAATTTCCCTCATACTTGTAACATTCTTCATGGCAGAATAGAAGGACATTAAAGCCCATTTCATTTCAGTTTCATATCATTTGTTTATCAAGAACTCCAACAGCTAAAAATTAAATTGTTTGTCCTTTATTTCCTGGGTTAGCAATATTGATGAACATGTTTTACTAGTAGTAGATGTTAAAAGAATTTTTTGTAAAATATCTTCTGTCAAGTTTGTTAGGTATTGATGTTCAATTTGAAGAGAAAAGGTTAAAGTCAAATGTTACACAGCTTGCTTGTGTTAACAACATCATCTTTTACCAGATGTATAATACTGTTTTAAAATAGTCTATGATGGCGCCTCACTGGGGCATGAAGCGCGTCTGCTAAGATTGATAACTGAAACAGATGTTCCAGTGGGGATGTTTCAAAACATGCACTTACATTTACATGTGCATTCATTTAAACAACTTACTACCTGCACTCTTTATATGAGGATTCCTCTAATTTTATTTTCCTTTGATTTGTACCTGACTTCTTTTTGATGTTCCATTTGTAAACAAAAAATGTTAATTGGTTGAAGATTTAGAGAGATTTTTTTGAAAATAATTAATTACCGGTAGCTGATTTAATATGGTTATTTACTGCAACAGAGAATGAATCACGCGACATGCGTATACAAGTTAGAAATATTTTAAACTAGATCTGGCCATGCTCTTGTCAAAACCAGGCGGGAAAATCTCACAGAATTTTGTCAGCTGATACTGAGATCGAAACCTGAGACTTCCTGGTTTATAGTAATCTTAACTAAAGTAAAGATGAAATCCAAATTTTAGTAGATACTTCAAGTTTGATTTGCTAAGCACTAAAATCAATCTAATCTATTATTATCCAATCAAATTACTAAAATTAAATTTTATCTTAGTTAAAATTTTGTGAAACAGGACACCGTTCTTTTATCTTACGTTTAGTTAAACTTTTGTGAAACAGGCCCCAGTTCTTGTTTGAAGATTATAATTTTATTGAAGATAACAATAACCAGGCTTTTTTTCAAATGTAGTTTATCATCTTCTTCAATACAGTTCCAGTTCAAACTGTCTTTGACCTGTAGAAATTCTTTTAGCAGTTTCTAAGCTTAACTTTATTGTGTTATATTCCTCATTGCAGTTCCAATTTGTATCCAATGGCTATGTTATAGTTTAAGATCTGATTAATTATCACAAAACACCATTTGCTACTTGGTAAATCCGTGAGTAGTGGATAAAACATGGTCTTTCCTGGTTAATCCAAATCAGGTCTGATTTATTCTTGGACGTGAAATATTTTTACAATTACTTTCTAGTTCGTTGGTGCGTAGGGCTTCATGTCTGCAAACAAACTACCTAGTGAACTCCCTGGAAATCTTCCTTAATGAAAATATCTCATAAGGTTTTCAAGGAATTGTGCTAAAATCAGATCTACTGGCACTAAGATATGCTTAGCCATCATTTTGTCGTTAGTTTTGTATAATATGAATTTAGTGTGATAGAATAATTGATTTATTAAGTCTTGATTATAGGTAGTGTGTAACAGAGTATCTTACAAGATGGACATTACATGTGTATTTCTCAGATGATCTGGTCATTTTAAACTCTGGCAAACTTTTTCATAATCTCTTGTAAAAAGACAATAACAAGTCACGTCTTCTGGAGAATATATGATTGAGTTCTCTGATTTATGTGTGAAATAAACTGTGATTAATTTTGATTTGTTTTGAAGATTAAAATCTGCTAGAAACTGTATTTTTTGCTTTAGATTGCTTTGATAGCATTAAATAATCGAATTAGAAATAAACTGTTTATTCTGGAGCAACATTTCGAATGGACTTCTCTTTATCAAGAAATTCCGTGTGAAATTGTGATAACATTTAGAGTTTTAATGAGGAGACAACTGTGACTATTTTATGGATATTTTGTTTTCGTGATAAAATCAAGATGTCTCGACCAGTACAGATGACGTATATGTACGCGACACAGAGTGTCAACTATAATTATAACTATCAGTGTTATAATTCCAATAATTTTCCTCTGGATTATGTCTATAGGTAAGTTTTATATTTTATGTTAAAAGCTTGATGCGTCATTGGCATTTTCAGTAAAATATATATATCATATTCCCTTCGCCTTAATACATGCTAAATATGTACTCAGATTGATTATTGAGAGGGGTTTAGGTTATACATGTACATACATGTAGGCCAAGCCTGTTCCTCCAGTCTCATTAAGACATCCTGAATAAAATATTGTTTATAAAAAAAACCTTTTTAATTCAGGAGAAAATGAAATTAACATATAAGCTAGATTATCTCCTGACTTTGATTCGATCCGATTTATACTACATGTATGCCCACCATGTTTTTCTGATACCAATAAACGAGCAGCATTATAGATGAAATTAAAATTTATGACAATTCTGTAAATACTGAAACAGAACTGAACTATTTTTAGAATGATATTCCTTTTACAATATCGTAGTTTACAAGGTAACCCTTATCGCTAAATGACATATTGATGAGAGGAATAAGTACCGTACATGTAGCTTTGAAGTGTTTATCTAGACTAATATTGATAATTATAAGGTATTCAACAAATTTGTGTAGGTGGTAGAATTTTCATACACCCACATATTGTACAGAGTTATTATACGCTTATATTTTATATAGTTGTCATACCCCTGTTGATCTGTCCATGCACAATTCATGTAATAATAATAATAATTGCGTCATTTTACAAGGGTAGCAAATTAGGCCTAGGGCCTTTTTCCAATTTGGCCCTTGGTACAGAGCGTGCGAATGATTTCGATCATTACTGCAGGAAGAAACCGAAGAACTCGGGGGGGGGGGGGGGGAACCTGTCTGATCGGACAAAGTTGCACTGGTCAGATTTTTGGACATTTTGTTTTCAATTTCCCTGGGATAACTTATAAAGTCATATGAAAGTAGCATATATATTACTACATGTATTAAGATGATTATTGCTGGTAGATTTTTAAAACTAATTTTTATCAAAACTATTTGTCAGCAGTGTTTGTAATAAAGGGCATGATTTAATTTCTTCATTCATCAGACGTGTGTGTTCTTTGAATCAAATAACACTTTCACCTGTATAAAAACAAACTTTCACCCGTATAAAATCACACTTTCACCTGTATAAAAACAAACTTTCACCCGTATAAAATCACACTTTCACCTGTATAAAATCACACTTTCACCTGAATCAAATAACACATTCACCTTTATAAAATCATGCACTTTCACCTGTATAAAATCATGCACTTTCACCTGTTTAAAATCATGCACTTAATTCACCTGTATAAAATCATACACTTTCACCTATATGACATCATCTCTACAGAGTTTAAAATCTTGTAAAGATTAAATTTAATCTAAAGTAAATAAAAGATTTGTGAAAACACCTGTAAAAAAATCTCTTTAAACCACCCGATAATTTGTAAACCAATATTTATTTAAATCCTCTTCTTTACATTATTTTATCACCGAGTAAAAAAATATATCATTTTCAAGCCAGATTTCTTTTTTACCTCATTAAATAAGTTTTGCAAACCACATGTTACAAGAAATGATACCATCGCCCACCCAACAAAAAGGCAGCCAAAACATGTTCAGATTAGACTTTTCAAAAATACCCTGGAGGGAATAACAAAGTTAAAAAGAACTTTCTTAGATATTAGAGAGCTCAAAGGTGTAGTAGTGTGTAGATTTCTCAGAGGATATCTGGTGAAATGGAACAGTTGAGCATTGTGTAGAAATTGTGTAGTACATATGGTACCTTTTAAAGTAGCAATGTTGTTTTCAAATCCATACACTTCTTCATTAGCCCAGCTGGTGAAGAAAAGTAGGCTGTTAAACCCCATTTCATTAGCTCAGTCAGTGCAGAAAAGAAGGAAGTTAGACCCATTTCCTTGCATGAAATCTGTGTTGTTACATATTTAAAACATAGATATTGTTCTATCCTGAAACCTCTAACATTTTCTCAAACACGTTTTCTCAAACCCCACATCTGAAATTAATTGGCTTCCAAAATAACGTTATCTTTACCAACAATATTGAGATGTAAAGAAAGGATATTATGTGAAAGTGTTTTACAACATAGCTTAAACTGTCAGAATTAATAGCCATAGTAAAAACTTATCGTCACTTTAAATACTGAGTTTAATTTGTCAAAAAATAGAACCCAATCTGCCAACATATCTCATATAATATAACCATACAACCAACTGCATCCAATTCCATTAAACCCCCTACTGCGTATGCGAATAAATCTTGATCAATATATATTCACCATATAAATTAAACTAACTATGGATAGTGATACCAATATTGGTTAATATTAACACCTTTCTGTTTTATGTATTCAGTTAAGATACATGTTGCAGTGTGCATTTTTGAAAATATAATCCATTGAAATCTCTGCCATCCGATGGTCTAGAGAGTTGATTATGGGCTTGTCTTTTTTAAGATAAACGTCTGAGTACATGTGATAGTTTATGTAACATTTTAGTCTGAATAACTATAAGCAGATTTAGCTCTTACATAATGATTCTAAATGGAGGTGTTCTAAAAATTGTAAAATGCACAATTAGTCAATTTCATTCCTACATGTATTCTTATTATATTATGAGTCGAAACCATAACAAACCTTACTTCATGCACCTCACGTCTGCTTTACTTGAAAAGGTACATGTACTTTGCTTTAATTTCGAAGGGTTGGGTCTTGAAGTGGTTAGTTGTGCAATTTAGATTTCAAGTTCTGTCATTGTGTCAAGTTGCGTGGTTTTGGTTCCCAGCTTGTACCTGACAAGGAGTAGTTTCCCCCGTCCCCGTCCACCCTTTTGGGTTTTTTCTGGGCCATTCTCTGGTTTCCTACTAAAGATCCCTACGTGTAAGTGAATTATTAAAATAAAATAGTACTACCCAGGTAGATCGTATTCCGTTCGAACATGACCTGTTTTGTGTGAAGTGGACATTAAACCCCATTTATATCTCTCTTTCTTATTTGATTCCTTTAAATCAAGATTTGTAAAAGCACCAGAAATCAATTAGTAAAATGGAGTCATGTTTTCTCTCTGAGATTTCCAGTTATCGCTTAATTTTATCTCTGTGGCTTTTAACGGGTGGTGTGGAGCAAAAAGTATTTTCTTTACAGGAGATAACCGAAAGTAAAGTTCCATTTTACTTCTGATAATAGCACACGTCGAATTACGACTTTATCTCTCAGTTACGGAGGCTGTCAATGATTTCAATTTCATCTTGAAGCTGTTTTGGGGCTGACATTTTGAGTGGTTGATATTTACATGTAAATGATAGGAATGTGTCAAGGAAATTGAACAAGAGTAAATTTCCATATTACCCCAAGGCTACCTGTTGCTTAAAATTACGAAACATTATAACCCACTAAGGTCGTTTTATTAAAGATGCATCATGTATGAGCTAAATCTGCCTTTTGCAGGTCTTTATTTTGGCTTATTGTTATTAACATTTTGTTGTAAATTACCTGTAAATCCCCTATTGTGAAATAAAATATGACCCGTCTGGATAACCGGGGTTATCCAGTTCCCATAGTAAGATAATATTCTTGGTATACCAATATTCTTACTCCATTAGTCGCAGCAAGCTCATACGTCATAATATTGAAGTCTTTTACTACCAGTGTGGACCACAATGAAGGACCTATTTTCTGGTATCCCTACGCCGGAGTCAACCAGAGTATAAAAGCCGTAACCGATTGGTGTACGGCCCACAGTATTTTACAGAGTTTGAAAGGTAACCATTGATTTTGCGGACTAAGCCTTAGTACGCCAAGCTGGGAGCTTGGACCATAATATATTAGATATATCCCCTCGACCACACTACAAAATGGTAGTTACGGTGAAAAATTAATTCACATTTCTTTTTCGTTGATAATATAACGAGAGAGGAAGAATAAAATAAAGTTGTTTTATTTATAGTTGAAATAAAGATTGTTTACTTTGTTAATTTGTTTTGATATCTAAGTGTGAAGGGTTTTGTTTGTGAGCGTGTTTCGCAGGTCCAAACTTAATTCGTTAACACCTTCAAGTAAATTGTTGATTTATCGCACGTGGGTAGTGACTGCACGTGCTACATAGCCGGTCTATACCCGACTTATTACACGTGGTGTATTGTTGACTAGTTTATCAATAACAGATAGCCATACATTAATTAAGTTATTTCATAGGGATTATTCGTTTTATTTAATAGCTTCTGTTTGATTAAGAGGCAATTAAGTAAGTTATTTCATAGGGATTATTAGCATTGTTTTGATAGCTTCTGTTTGAGTAAGAGGCCGACATTTAAAGGGACATTATGCCCACTAAAATTAATGTGAATAATTGTTCATTTGAACAAATGTGTGACGATGGCGTCAGTCCGTCAGCGGCTGAGCAGATATGCGGTGCTAGAGAGGCTATGGGACATATATCCCAGGGGGAATTGGAACGTATTCCGGAAGTACTTAATTTATCTGCTTCTGTGTTTTTGCGATTGTGCACAGAAGGGTTGGACGCTAAACAACCAGATGCGGGTTTGGATAATGAATTCAATTCGACCCGATTGCCTACGGGTAATGGCGGAACCCATCAAAATAGTCAGAAAACATCGTCGTCTGCAAACAATGATCTGGAGATTAACCGGTCTGGCCGGACTTATGCAAATTCGCAACCAGAGGACCGTCGCCGACGAGTCACATTCCCACCCAAGTCTCTGTCTTATGATGGCATGACAAGTTGGCAGGCATTCGCTAACAAATTTACTCGTTACGCTTTGCTACAGGATTGGAGCGATGCTGAGAGCAAGGACCAGTTGTGTTTTTGTCTCGAGGGGAAAGCTGGCGACTACTATTGCGTAATGGCCGACAGATATGATAGGTTGTCATTTTTTGAACTATTAGGTAAACTGGAAAGGCGTTTTGGAAATCAAGAACTCGCCGAGTCATCGATGGCCCAGTTTTACAATTTACGCCAGAATAATGGCGAAAGCATACACGATTGGTCAGACCGTGTTCTATCGGTTGCTTCACGGGCTTTTAGAGAATGTTCCGATGAGCATATTACTAGTCAAGTTGTCTTAAGATTTTGTCAAGGTTGCATGGATAAGGAGGCTGGTCAGTACGCCTGTAATATGCGCCCCAAAACTCTGGATGCTGCAATCCAAGCTATTAAGTGGTTCAATCATACTAGTATTGCGATTTATGGAAGAAATTCGCGTAGGGACATGCGCAGTCCAGTTAGGGAATATGACCCTCAAAGGGTACGGTCGGTCCATACCGCCGCAAGGGAAATAAATTCGTCTAACCCTTCAAATATAGACTCCCGACTCAAAAGTTTGGAAGAGCGAGCCATTAAGTCCGACATTAAAATGGAGAGTGTTTTAAAAACCATTGGAGAACTTACAGAGAGCGTTTCTAAAATTAGTTTAAATATGTCTAGATTTAGATCGCGCTCGAGATCGCCAGCTAGGTCGCCATCACGTGAAAATGCCGTGTGTTTCTACTGTGGTGAATTAGGTCATTTCAAAAGAGAATGCCCAAAATGGTTAAGACAAAACCAGAGTACGCCTAATCCGACTTCAGATCGGAAACATGTCAGCTTTGGTCATAATAAAGATCAGGATTTAAACTGTCAGGGATTAAACGAGAAGGCGAGCGTTTGATCCGTTATACTGCACTATCGCCGATATTATTTTCAGAAAGCGAGGCGTCTAGCGAAGCTACGGGCGTAAATGAAAGTAGAACCGTTAATCGTTCGACCGGTTCTGAATACACCGTTACTGTCGGTAATGATCAATATATCACCACCCCGGGGGGTGATCAACAGTTCCTGGATACCGTCAAAACAGGTATCGACCAAAGAATCGACTCAATCGATTCCGCGCAAATTGAGGAAACGTGCGAATTGGCTTCGACGTCTATCCGTAGGGTATCTTCCGATGTGATGTATAAGCTTAACGTGAAAGTTCAAAACATATCAATTTTGACCGTTTTAGACACTGGTAGTCAGGTCACCATACTTAGTGATCGTCGGTACGATGAGTTGCCGGAAAAGCCGCCTAAAATTAGAGATGTACGCCTACATACTGCAGGTCGTCAATTAGATTTCTTAGGGTTCATTGTGGGACCGGCTAAATTGAAAATCGGTTCGTTCGAAATAGAACTTAGTCAGTTGTATGTCGCCCCAATAGAGGATGACATGTTATTAGGCCTTGATTTCATGCGCGCAAATAAAGTTCAAATCGATATGTTAAACGATATAATGCTAATAGGCGATGATGTTTTCAATTTATTTCATGACGATGTTGATGGGAGCTCCGATAATGCCAATATTTCCGTAGCCAAACGGATAGTTATTCCACCATTATCAGTAGCTAGGGTACGGTGTAATTTAAATAAAAATTTATCTCGTTATCTGATAGAACCGTTCAAACATCCAAAGTTGTTAATTGGTCGATCCCTACATTCACATATCGAGACAGAATTCCCTCGTATTTGTTTAATAAACCCGTCTGAAGAGAGGGTAATACTTGAGACAAATGAACAGATAGCTAAGGCGATTGAGTTTAGGGAACAAGATATTGTTAAACCGCCACAAGAGGGCCCCGATCAGATAGATTGTACAAGTTTTGAGAATATCCCTGAGCATTTGGTTGATTTATTTGAGCGTTCTAGGAAATTATTAACGGAGTCTGATCAATTAAAACTGATGCAGTTATTAATCGATTATCAAGAAGTCTTTGCAAAACAGCAGTTTGACTTAGGTAATTTTACGGCCATGGAATATGTGATCGAAACCAATGACGCCAAACCGATTAAACAAAGTTTAAGACGTACACCCGTTTGTTTTGCGAGGGAAGAGGAAGAACATTTAAAGAAAATGTTGGAGGCTAAAGTCATTCAGCCGTCAAATTCTGATTGGGCTTCCCCGCCGGTTTTAATACGGAAAAAAGATGGCACGGTTCGGTGGTGCATAGATTACCGGAAACTTAATGCGGTGACCACTAAGGATGTTTTTCCTTTACCCCTGGTTAGCGAATGTATGGATGCCTTGTCGGGAAATAAATGGTTCTCAAAACTTGATGCAAATTCTGCATATTGGCAGATTCCCCTCAGGCAGGAAGATAAGAAAAAAACCGCCTTTATTACAAAATACGGGTTGTTTGAATTTACTAAACTACCATTTGGCTTGACGGGAGCTGTCTCCGGGTATTCTAGGAGCATTGGGTTAGTGCTTAATGGGCTTAGTTGGGACATAGCTTTAGCTTTTTTGGACGATACGATGGTCATGGGCAAAAATGTAGATGATCATTTGGGTAATTTAAAATTGGTATTAGCCAGATTTCGGGAGTTCGGCATGAAATTGAAACCTAAGAAATGTGTACTTTTTCAGGAAGAGGTTGAGTTTTTAGGTAGAATGGTTAGTCAGAATGGGCTCAAAGCGGGTAACAACCTAACAAAAACCGTAGAGAAATGGACGGTTCCGACTTGTACAAAGGAAGTCGAATCTTTTCTTGGCTTTGCTAATTATCATAGAACGTTTATAAAACAATTTGCGGGAATAGCGTCACCGTTATATTCAATTACCGGTAAAAAACAATTTATGTGGGGTGAAAAACAACAGTTTGCTTTTGATAAACTTAAACAATTACTTGTGACCACTCCGGTCTTGGCTTTGCCCACTGAACATGACACGTTTATTCTTGATTGTGATGCCAGCATGAACGCCGTTTCCGCCGAATTGTCGCAAATACAGGACGAAAAGGAACGGGTCATTGCATATGGTAGTTTTTCTCTGACACCGGAACAACGTCGCTACTGTACGACGCGACAGGAACTGTTGGCCATTGTTCGTTTCACGCGCCAATTTAGACACTATTTGCTTGGTAAACCGTTTATAGTGAGAACGGATCACGCTAGTCTCACTTGGTTACTGAGATTTAAGCATCCGACTGGACAATTAGCACGCTGGTTGGAAGAATTGGGTCAATATTATATGACCGTAGTTCATCGGAGAGCACGTTTGCATGTAAATGCCGACGCTTTAAGTCGAATGAAATTACCAGACAAGCCATGCGATGATTTCAATATAGGTGTACAATTAACCGATTTACCGTGCGGTGGCTGTCGTTATTGTGAGAGAGCACATAAAAATTGGATAGAGTTTGCGACAAACGTGGATGACACCATACCTTTACCATTTAAATCGGGTATTAAGCGGAATTTATTATTAGAGCAAGAATCTGTTTTTGAACCCGTTGGCATAGAGGTTACAGGGTACCCAAACGAACCACGGGTAAATGTGGTGACTACTGACGAAATGGAAAATGATGACGTAGACGGTGATGGCATTTCGTTAAATATGTATTCTCCTGAACTCATTAAATCTGCGCAGACAAATGATGAGGATTTAAAAATAATTACGCTTTGGCTAACCTCCGGGGTCGAACCCGAACAGGCTCAGCTAATGCTGCAGAGTCCGGCGGTAAAACATTACTGGATTAATCGAGCACTGTTTGTCCTAGATAAGGGAGTTATTAGAGTTAAAAGACCGAGCAATTTATTAGAGACTCAGCTGGTAGTTCCAGAAGAATTAAAAGTCGATATTTGTAGATTGTGTCATGACGTACCGATGTCAGGTCACCAGGGTATTCAGAGAACGAAAAGCCGTATTAAACAACAGTTTTATTGGTACGGAATGACCGAATATGTGCGCGCATACGTTGCCTCTTGTGCCATATGTAACATTAACAAGAATACCCAGGCCAAACCTCGCGCTAAATTAACCCGTTACCATGCCGGGTCACCTATGGAAAGGGTACATTTGGACTTCTTAGGTCCGTTACCTATTACGCCAGAAGGAAATGAATATATTTTAATGATGGTTGACCAATTTACTAAATGGGTTGAATGTATCCCTCTGCCGTCGCAAACTGCAGAAATAACCGCCCGGTCGGCGGTTAATGAGTTTTTTTCACGTTTTGGTTGCCCATTTCAGGTTTTTACCGATCAGGGAAGGAATTTTGAGAGCAAACTTTTTACTGCTTTGTGTGATGTGTTACGAATATACAAGACACGTACGACAGCCTATCGGCCCTCATCGAATGGACAGGCTGAACGTTATAATAGGACGATATTAGAAGCTGTGAAATGTTATATTGACGGTTGTCAGAGCAATTGGGACGTATATCTATCGCAACTCACGAGCGCATTAAGGTCAAGTGTGAACCGACAGACTGGGTTCACGGCAAATAAACTAATGCTAGGTCGCGAAGTAAATCACCCCGCCGACTTAATGTTCCGTTCGCCCGTCGAAAACGATGGTGACGTAGACTCCTTTGTTGAAAAATTAGAAAAGGTCATGGGGGAAACGCATAGATTGGCTAGAGAAAAATTAAAAACAAATCAAGAACGAATGAAGAGAGATTACGATTTGCGTTCGAATGTTAAGAAATACGAATTAGCTGATGCCGTCTATATTTTAGATACCGCCACTAAAAAGGGTAAAAGTAAAAAATTGTCCCCATCTTGGAAGGGGCCCGGAGTTATTACAAAAGTTATCACCCCATATCTTTTTCGAATTAAAACCCGTAAAAATGAGTCAGTCTTGAATCATGACCGTATTAAGCCTTGTCGAGACAGGGAGTTGCCAAACTGGATTATTAATTTCCGTCGCCGATCGGATTCCGATGTTTCAATCCCGACTGTTACGGGGAATGCCGAAGTATATTGTATTTGTAGGGAGCCAGATAACGGTACCCCGATGATTTGTTGCGATCAATGCGACGACTGGTTTCATTATTCCTGCGTCAATTTAGCCTTGGATTCGGAATGGGAGGACAAAGAATATATTTGTCCTAATTGTTCCAAATAATTGTGTCATTCCGGTATTTAGGCGGAGTAAGGGAGGGGGGTAGAAGTAATAAATTAAATTGTGTTACTGTCTTTACCGAGTTATAACGGTAAAGGCAGTGGTTTTCTGTTTTATTTATTTCAGATAGCAATATGGATAATAGTTTTGGGCATACCCACTGGCCATTATCAGCCCCGTATCGACATAGGGGAAGGGGATATGGGACTCGGCCTAGAGTCCAGCAGACAGTGCTGAGGGGGGTAGCAGATCCCAGAATCCGCAGGGGTATCTTAAGGCAAGGGGGGTACCGCCTCGCGGTAGGAAGCGGTGATTTCTCACCTGTCCCTGTCAGCTCAGCCTTGGAGAACTCTGCCAGGAATGTGACACCCGTCTCCACTACATTTAATCCACCAGTTCCTGGTCCATCCGCCCCTTCAGGACCTGTTTTCCCGGCAACCAGGCGTCGGCTGCAGGGGAGAAATCAGTTTTGCCCATTGATAGGATGTCCTGTGCTCACCCGGAAAATAAAATTCCATTGCTTTGACTACCACATGCCAAAATACATGACCCAGGAATCCAATATCGACCCGGACAACATAGAGAGGCAGTCGCAGGCCCTTAAGGCCTTATGCCGTATGGTGGGGGGTAGGACCCCGGAGCAAATGGTCCAGGTGTTCAATTCAGGGGGTTGGTTACCAGTAGATAGCCAAGTCAGGGCTGTCCATAGACCGGTGCTCGAAGCGGTGTGCCGAAAAAATGGCTGGCCGGTTCCATACCGGTTTCGACTGAATCCTATAAACTCTCCCGCCTGTCTTCTCTATTGGCGCTGTATAATGGTTTGTCTGAACCACCTAAGTTTACGCCAACAGACAGATTTTGTGAATTTTTTGGTTCCAGCCACACCCCTTACTTCCGATCGCCCCGCTGAAAACTGGGACGAGGAAGTTGCTTTTAACTCCGTCATGGAGGATTGGGAGATTGACATGGATAATGAGGTCAATCTCTCATAAAATAGAAATGTTTTATTTGACTGAATGGGTGTTTAAGTACGGTGTAAATAATATACCGCTCCCGTGTGACTGGTGTCTGATTGTGTGCGTGAATGTTACGTTATATTATATATCTATAATGTATATACCTGCCTTTGATAAATTTCTTTTCTTTTCTTTTTACGACATAGATAATGTCTCGCCTCACGAAAGGAACGGGGTGGTGTGTTGTAAATTACCTGTAAATCCCCTATTGTGAAATAAAATATGACCCGTCTGGATAACCGGGGTTATCCAGTTCCCATAGTAAGATAATATTCTTGGTATACCAATATTCTTACTCCATTAGTCGCAGCAAGCTCATACGTCATAATATTGAAGTCTTTTACTACCAGTGTGGACCACAATGAAGGACCTATTTTCTGGTATCCCTACGCCGGAGTCAACCAGAGTATAAAAGCCGTAACCGATTGGTGTACGGCCCACAGTATTTTACAGAGTTTGAAAGGTAACCATTGATTTTGCGGACTAAGCCTTAGTACGCCAAGCTGGGAGCTTGGACCATAATATATTAGATATATCCCCTCGACCACACTACAATTTATTAACCAGGTAAGCCCATAATCAACTCTCTAGGCCATCGGATGGCACAGATTTAAAGGATTTAGAATGCCTGCAAGATTAAAAATTGAACCATAAAATTTTTCCAGTACCCGATTTGTCATGATAATGAATAATCTATAGATGCTACATTCATAACTTTGCTCAGAATAGAGTAATTTGAATGAAATTTTCAATATATCCAGCTTTTTATCTAAATCTTACAAAATGCATCTTTAATCTCAGAACATTAAGACATTATTGTTCATTCCATTCAGTTACTTGTGTTTCCTATATGAACAATTATAATTGTATCCTGACTAATTAAATGTTCCCAGGATATTCCATCATAAAATCAACAGAACCCTCTTATTGTCCGAGGTATAATTTCCGGTAGGTTTTCTTGTCTCAGACGAGAACGTGATCTAACTTGATAAATATCTGAAGATTTATAATAAAATTATTTCCTTCCCTTGTAGAAGCCCCAGGCTTTCAATAACATCTGACTTGTCATTAAATGACTCACTCTCTCTCTCTCTCCTATAGTTTATGTCTCCCATCTAAATGTATGTTTAAGATAATGGTCACCAAAGCCATATATATATATAAGGAGTCTGGCCAACTGCAGCTGTCATGGCTGACATATTGTTAAACCATCTGTCAGTTTAATTGATGAATATTACTCATTAGGGGAAGAAAATATAAAATAATATGTGTCAGTAAAACCGAATGGAATGAAAGGTCTATTTAAATGGTAAGAGACTTGAAGTCTATAACAATCTGTGGTTTACTCTGTTGGCGCTTTTGATCATAAGGTCTGTCAGTGGGTTTCTATTCCCCCGCTTGAATATGACAGTGGGTGTCCAACCATGAGGGTTTTCTGCGGGTCCTCCACTTTCCCCCTTCTGCTAAATTAGACTCCTAGTTGCAAGCAATTTATTGAAGTGAAATTGCACAATATGTTAGTCCCAAAATGACATAGTTTGTGTCAAGTGCATGTTAAACACCATTAATCTCTTTACATATGGCTCAGATGATCCCAAGTCATATATACCATGGTACCAGATGAACTCCTAGTGTTATTTACCATGGCACCAGATGAACTCCTAGTGTTATTTACCATGGTACCAGATGAACTCCTAGTGTTATTTACCATGGTACCAGATGAACTCCTAGTGTTATTTACCATGGTACCAGATGAACTCCTAGTGTTATTTACCATGGAACCAGATGAACTCCTAGTGTTATTTACCATGGTACCAGATGAGCTCCTAGTGTTATTTACCATGGAACCAGATGAACTCCTAGTGTTATTTACCATGGTACCAGATTAACTCCTAGTGTTATTTACCATGGTTCCACTTCAGATGACCTCCAAGAGACTTTGATATTTACATGCACTCTGTGATTAATAGAATTATATACTATAATCCGTGCTAACTCGCAAACAAAATCAAATTTAATATATCCCAGCTTTTCTTATTACATGGATTATTTTTGAGGCATTCCATCCTACTTTTCATCAAATTCTGTCAAGTAGCGTTCTTTGTACATGTATGTGTGTGCCAATGTGTACACAGAACTTTGAATTTTCGTCCCATCAGAATGACCAAATGCTGCTTCATGTCAGGTCCTCCTTCTTGCATGGCCAGACCGAAAAAACACCCAAAGAAATTTCTCGGTCAACACTGGAATCAAAACCAGTGAACCAGCATCTTATTCATTGAACCACCAATGAGTAGTATCATGGTTATGTAGGGGGCCTAATAAGGACAGTTTTTTTTTATAAGCAGCATTTTATTCAGATTTGTATCTGATTCTGAATAGGGATTTGGGACAGACATAGCCTATATTAAACCCTTCTCCCTAAGGACAGTTATCTAGTCATTCAGTTTGGACGGAAAACTGAACACCTGTGTTCTTATGGGTGTGTACATACATGTAAAAGAACCCTTGACAGTTGGATTTCGATATAATAGTAGGCGAGAGTGCCACTGTCTGGGCAAAATTTCAGTCATAGCACACTGCATGGCGTATGCCCGTCTTCATTAGCCCAGTGAGAGCAGAAAAGTTGGATCTCTAACCCCATTTCATTTTGTTATGTAGCGCAGACATGAAATTATCTGATTATCCAGTCTTCACAAAAACAATCAGGTTTAGTCTGTCTCATATTTCAAAAATTCGGCCAGATTGCCAACTGTCCATTTTTGATTTATAACAACCAGGTTCTTGTCTATATCACCCTAATAACCTACTTTAATAATCAACCGTTTATGACCTGGTTAACATTTTCATTTATAATGGTCAACTTATTATTTGGCAATTTGGAAGATTTTCAGTATTGCTTTTTAACATCTGGCAAGAATTTACAAAAATAACAGAATGGCAGAATGGGGTGTTATGTCTGGTCAACGGTACAATATTTAGGTATTTTGAGACAGACGAAAATATTGCCTAGGCAGCATTGCTATGGTTTATCCTTTTTTTGAATTTCATAAATCTTGGGATCTTTTACGTGCATATGATTGTTTTTCATCACATGTGGATGACCAGGCCTACCATCCTGCATCTCTGACAAGGGGAAACCACACCAGAAAATCCAGAACAACATCAATACCTTATTGTTTTGTTTTTTACAGTTCAACATATATATATTACGGTATATAGCATAATATATTACAAAATAAGATTTAACTTTACTTTCATTAATTTAGAAATATCTATTTCATTGACAATACCTTATCGTGTGTTTAATGAATTATACAGATTAAATTTGACTTTTGCTTTCATTAATTTAGACATACATGTATCTATTTTGGTTTTTCTCTTAATATTTTCACAAAAGAGATATTATATTATATATATTGAGAAAATGAAATTTAAAAAAAATAGAGAACTAGGATAGGAATACACAAGGCTTGATTAAGTTTATTTGTAATCTGTGTTAAAATAATAAATTAAAATCTGTGGGTTAAAAACAAGTGGATTATTGTTTATATTAAATGATAGGAGAAATGAATGAAAGAGGTTATTGTTGATTATAAATTATAATGATTTTACCAGGTGTGTGTTATCAGATGGTTGATGGACAGGAAGCAGATATATATTATACATAAATATAATAAGAATATTTTTAAGCTATGTGAACTCCTCATAAATGTGGTCCAACCTCGTGGGTTCCTCCGGGTCCTCCGACTGCTAAAGCCACCTACGCGCAAGCGAATTGAAATAAAATTAAACCATATGTTACGTGGACGTTAAACCCCATTTTTCTCTCTCAGTGGCTCATTGAGTATGGAGCCAGCTCACTAACCTAGAAATTCAGGTGTTGCCTGAGAACAGTCTTAGGGAGTCCGAGTACTGGTTTTCTATTGTCAGTATTGCAGGGCAGAGTTCCTAGCAAGAAACAGCAATAAGTTTTTTGGATTGGAAAAAAAATTGCTTTCGACCCCTGAATACATTGACATGCACATTAACCCTTCCTTAGCGTCTGCCGACATTTGTCGGCAACGTTTTTGACCGCTGGTAGCGTCTGCCGACAAATGTCGGGAAATTAGAATGCATGGTTCAGTGACCTTGTATCACGTGAAATTTAACTCGGGAGTGTGTAACTTGTGTTAGTATTACTAGCGACCGAATATAGCCAACATCCGGGTCCTACACAGCCAAAACATCCGACTAAAATATCAACAAATACTACGTATTTCAACACGCCCTAGATTTCATTTTCAACGGCTCAGATGACGAAGATGGAGGGCCCGATAGCTTTGGCAGTGAATACGATATACCGACAAACGACATATCTCCTGAAAGCTCAGAAAATGAGGCGTTTGATGACATAGCTGACAAAATGTTCCTGGACCGATGCAAGTTGATCAGCCGGCCTGTCGCTTCCCCGCCTACCTTCGCTGCCCCCTCCCCCACGATGAGGTTAGTTTTGGCGATGATCCAACATGTCCCATAACATATTTTATATTTCTCTTTGTTCACAATGAGATAGTTATATATTTTGTTCAAAAAACAATTTAGAAGTTTATTGATGACAAAATAAATGTTTTTTGTAAGTCTTTGTGCGAAAAAAAAAATTCTCGAAAAATCTGTCTTTAATTAGTTATCACACAATTATTTTTGAAATTTAAGATGTTATCCCCCTTTTTTGGTGGTAAAATGTTGGAAACATGTTAGGCCCCATATTCTATACAATTGGCACTATTTTTATATATATTTTATAGCCTACAGCACTTGATTATCTTGAAAATATGATTTTTTTCAAAAAGTGGCGGCCATCTTGGATTACCTGGTTACCATGGCAACTTGGTAGAAGTAGGTCAAAACTTGCCAAGTACAACCTGAGATAGTAATAAGTAGTCCTTGAAAATTTGAAAGTTCTATATTTATTAGTTACTTAGCTGGACTAATTTTAATAATGCATACAGTATTTGGCACCTTTTGCCTAAAAATATTGCGCTACCTCAGGGAATATTTATGCGCTAAGGAAGGGTTAAAGAACCCTCATGACTGTTCCAAATGTTCCAATTCAATGAAAAATAAGGCTGATAGTCAAGAAAAGTTCCCTCAAAACACATGGCATAGTGTATGATTGTCTTCATTACCCTGATTGTTTTTGATAAACTGCTCATTTCGTTTTTTTTATCTTTTCTAACATTGTTAATATCGAAATGACTCCATTTTTCCATCTTTAGCAAATAAAATAGTAAAAAGATATATAACAAGAGTTAAATTAAAAAAAGGTATGAAATGATGGGTAGTCGACCCTGTTAAAGTAATAATATGATTGTATGTTACAGTTATTTGAATTGCCTGTAAGTTGTGTATAATATAAACAAAGTACCATATGTTTTTACCTGATATTCTATATATCTACGGATATACACCATAGACAAGTTCACGATTTACATACTAATAATGTTTATATTAACATACAAAACCAGTATCACCCTATGGCTGTATCATTGCTAACATCGGTAACCAGGGTGTTGCTATAAGCACCTATAGAATGGCTGTATTTTAATGGTTTCATTTGGGGAATACCAGCATGAGTGAGTGGGTTAGATACTATTAGCCATAACCTCAGAAACCATCCCTAAAACACCCATCCAATGATGTAGAGGGTCCGGGTAGCTGAAGTCTGAAGCATTCGTTCAGCATTTCAAACTTTTCGTGTACAGCACTGAAACATCCCTCCAATTCTTTCAGGCAGTCTGAGTAGCTGTTACATGCTTGAAACATCCATTCACTATTTCAGGCAGTCTGAGTAGTTGTTACAAGGCCGAAACATCTGTCCTCCATTTCTTGTAGTGCAAGTAGATATTACAGGGTTGAAACATCTATCCACTCTTTCAGGCAGTCCGAGCAGCTGTTACTGGGTAAAAACATCCATCCACGCTTTAAGGCAGTCTGAGTAGCTGTTGCATGGTCCAAAAAACATCTGTCCTCCATTTCAGGCACTCTGAGTAGCTGTCCCAGTTTCAAACATCAGGTAGACTGGGTGGCTGTTAATGCAGGGATGACAAGGAATCTGTTTGTAGCCATTTGGGTGGGAATAAATCTGTAATCAAGTGTTAGGAGTGTATAGGAATGGAATTGTAACACTTGTATGATCATTTTTCTTCTATAAATGCATGGAGAGCAGAGTTTACACCTACATGTATTCTTCAAGGGATCTTTAACATGCACTATCAATTTGTTCACTTAAACCTTTTTGGCCCTTCCATATGACAAGAGACACTTAAATTGTCAGCTCTGTTAGAGCCTGGTCTGAAAATCCCAATGAAATGTGTCTTTTTAAATTGGCATAGAAAAGACGTCTTTACTTTAAGTTTAAGTCTGCAGTGATGCTTTGATTTTGTGATGACGCACCATTTGAAGCCATGATCTGCAGTCAAGTTTTTCATTTGTTTAACTTCTAAGGGCAGCATCAGGGTGAATAATTATAACAAATCACATGAATTCCATGTTTTATCTTGAACCTGATATATTAATTAAGTATTGTCTATGGTGGAGTATATCTTCACTCTGTTTATCTTAGAACCATTATCAGATAAAACTACCTCCCACTATCATATCATCAACCTTGTTATGGGATGTAATTAATATGCCTTGACCCCTGATGACCTTTATATTGACCAATGAAGAATGTGCACTGGATAACAACTCTGATACCTGTATATGGAAGTATAAATACATAAAATAAAGGGATAAAAATGGATCCTTTACACTATTATATGATTTTGTTGAGGGGCACTATTTAAGTTCTCCTCACATTTTCTATTTCTGCCTGAATATACCAAAAGACCACTTCCACAGTTTTATTGAAGGATATGTGATACTGTCTTGCCAATGTTCAGAAACTGTATGGCTATTCATTGTTTATGTCTTCTTGTCCTTGGTTAACATCCATCCATTACCAGTGTCACCATATTTTCCATTTGGACACAATGTTGCACTTAAAAATTGATTCAGATTTCCACAGATTTTTCAGTCCTTTTATTAGCGGTGCATATTCATTGAATTTCACTGAGGGAGGATCCATTTGGTGCCGATGTATAGGAAGTTAAATGGTTAAATCCCATTTGATTCCATTGGAAGAGGAACATTGTGTGATTGATTGGTGAAATAAAAGTAATTTCCGAAGCAAATGCTTTCGAAATGTAGAAGAATTTATTATATTCAGGAAGTAATTCAAGCCCATTCCCTGAAAGCTTAGGAAAAAAATAAAAGTCATTCCACAACAGCTTAGAAGAAATCTTGATGCTAATAGAAAGACAGATTCGGCAGTAACCTGACATGAAAAAACAAATTCTGTCAGGCTTACAGAGCAGGTTCTTCAATTGGAAGGATTATGCAAAAAACCTAATACGATTTATGTTCAGTGAAACGTGAAAATAATGATGAAAAATGAGCGGAAAGGCTGATGATGAGGTTATTGGACGTAATTCTATTGAGGCCTCGTTAACCAGTAATCTTTAAGACAAGTTTTGTTTTACATGTTGTGTGATCTTAAGCAACATCAAAGGATTGTAGAAAGAGAGAGATAAGATGAGGAGATTTATTCCTCTATGTAGTTGTATTATACAATCTGTAAATAATCTCTCTGAGCTGATGTCAGTCAACCCATCTATGCATACAGATATTAACACAATTTTATCTCCTTTCTCACAGATAATAAAAATATTTTATTTTATGTCATAAGGTGTGTAGGTCTACACATAAAGCAGTCCAGTCTGGTTTAGTACTGACACAAATACTTGAATATAAACAGTTGCTTTTCAGAGAGAGAGAAAAATGAGGTTTAACTTCCACTCAACACAAATTAGGTCATTTCTGAACTAATGTAGGGTTTAATTTTATTTAAATAATTCGCTTGCGCGTAGTGGCTTCTCCGAGAAAGAGAAATAGTCTGTAACGTTCCACAAACGAGGATAATTTGAGACTGTAGGTACTTTTTTTTTTAAAAAAAAAAGCTTGTGCATTGAGGGGTCTGTAACCAATGAACCCAGAGCCACTGTGGCATATGTAGCCAAGTATAGACCATACTCCTCAACTAGCCACTGTGGCATCTACAATTCTACATGTATTGCTAAGTACCAAATGTGACATTTGTAGCAAAGTGGAGATCCTACTCACCAAGCCACTGTGGCATTTGTAGGCAAGTGAAAGAAAAAAAAATAGATGAGAATGAGATAAAACAACACACCATTACATTTCTTTTATGTTTAGTGAGAAAAAACAGATGATGAAAATGGTTGTGGTAGACAATAAAACCGTTGTAGTTTGATGAATAAAGAAATACTTCAAACCTGGCAGATCAATTACTGTTTCTTCTTCAGGAAAATATAAAAATTGTCTATTTCCTCATTGTCTTTTGGATGATTGTTTATCAAAATTAAGATTTCTCTCTCCTGAAGAGGAAATTCAAATTTTCAGTTTATTAAGAAAAGTCGTCAATTTAATTAAGTAATTTTTTGATTAGTGTTCACTGAATGTAGGGTGAGATGATTAACATTATCTCGAATGAGTCAGTCACGTGTATTATACGATACATACATGTATATATATTTATCTACCGTAAACAAAGAAGTACTTGTACTTTATCTACTTAAATATATATATACAACAAGTCTGGAAAAAAAACTTGCCAGTGCTTGGCCGAGAAAATTTCCTGGGATTTTCCAGATTTCCCCCTTTTCAGGGGTCCAGAACTTAAGAATTGCCTCTGGTCACTGCATATAGACGTACATGTACAGCACCCCTATATAATTAGGAGTGATAGATATTCACTGAAAACAATAATATTGCCAGAATAAAATCTATATGAACATATGATACTTGTTTTCTTTAAAACTGTTCTTAAATAAAATTAAAGAATTATATCTCGACACATTTTACTTCACTGTGATACTCTTACCTTAATACATCTGCGAATATACCACATGAAATCCGACACAATATTGTTATTTGAATTTCATAAAAACTTGGCCTGTATAATCGTTTAATCAATTGTTTGTATTAAAGGGAGATAAACATGTATAGTGTTTCCCTGGGTGTAATTGAACTAATTATTGTAAATAGTCAAGGTAGAGTGTTTCAGGTAGATCTGATTAGTGTATAACAGATGTTTATTTTTTTATTATGGTAGACAGATGCTTCCAATATATACAAACGACAGAAATTAAAAAAAAGACTCAAAGCTGCTGAAATATTAAATCACAAAACGAAATTAATATAATAAAAAACAACTCCAAACTACAGAAATATAAATTCACAAAGCCCAAAAACACATAACTAAGAAAATAAAAAAAAACCCATGCAGAAATATAAAAACATACAGAAATATAAAAACATACAGAAATATAAAAACACAAAACTATAAAAACACAAGCTCCAAAAACACAAAACTATGGTAATATAAAAAAAACCCCACCAAACTATAAAGGGTATTAAAAAAACACACAGCTCCAAAAACACAAAACTATAGGAATATAAAAAAAAATACAGCTCCAAAAACACAAACCTATGGAAGTAGAAGTATAAAAAACCCACAAAACTATAGAAATATAAAAAACACACAGCTCCAAAAACACAAAACTATAGGAATATAAAAAAACACAAAACTGTTGAAATATAAAAAAACACACAGCTCCAAAAACACAAAACTATAGAAATATAAAAACACAAGACTATGAAAACACATAGCTCCAAAAATACTAAACTATAGAAAAATAAACAACCACAGCTACAAGAACACAAAAGTGCAGAAATTAGAAATCACACAGCTACACAAAAATACATGTACAAAATTACATACATGTAGAATATAAAAACACAGAAATATAAAAGTACAAGTATACAGCTACAAAAACGTAAAAAACACGAAACTACAGTAATATAAAAACATGAAACTATACAGAAATATAAACAGCATGAAACTTCGTAAATTTAAACACAAAATTGTACAAACTCAACAAAATTAAAATTCTTGAATATTATAGATTTATTTTTAATGTATCAGAATAAAAAGTCATTTTTTATATGAAATATACCGATAATTGTATATATATATCTTATTTATTTTATAGAAAAAAGACCGATGACAATCAGTGGTGGGAATTATTTGATCCAAATACATCCAGATTTTACTATTATAACGCCAGCAGTCAAAAAACTGTGTGGCATCGACCACAACATTGTGATATCATTCCATTAGCTAAACTACAGGTAAGACATAGTTTTCCTATGCATGTTTATTGTCACTTAAGGACTTAGGGAGGGGCACGGAGGCAATCTGGGGAACTGTTCCATTCAGCACACACTCTCAGTACGCCACTAATGTAACCTGGAATAAAAGGGGAATAAGTATCTCTTCAAAACAATACTTACAACTCTTAAGACATTTTTAGACTAATGTTTCCAGTGTGAGATTAGAGACTTTGTCCGGTACTCTTGTTTAATTTCCAACTGACTGGAATTCTTTTACTTGTACAATGTGTAGATAGGTGGACGTTTTTTTTTCTCCCCATCAGAAGGACTAGACACACAGGTGCCAATTGTTAAATCCCAAAGGTTGTTACTGGTTTCAAACTTAGGTTATTCTAGTTAAGAGTGAAGAGTGAAGTTTCCTAGCTACTACGTAATACAGACCCCACTATGTTATATAATTCTAATTTATGCCAATTCTGGATTCACCAACTTTCTCAGTAAAAGTAGAAAATTCGCCTCATAGCCTAGTAAATGCAAATAAATATGACGTTAAACACCATTTCATTTCATATAAAATCAGATTTTATGAGTTTTCAAACGTTTAGCAATATAATATAAATCAAAGCTGAGTATTAACCAATTCTATTTATTTGGTTGGTAAATTACATTTAACTATCATAAATTTGAACAGCAGTGGATCAAAAACTGCATGGTCTCAGTGGTACACCATAGCACAATTGCTTTGCATCTATTTGAAAGCATAACAATTTATCCTGTTATTGCAGACTTTGAAACAAAATACAGAGGTTCGAGAGGCTGATCAACGTCGCAGAGAAAATTCTGTCAAACGTGAAGCTGGAACTCAGACACCACTTTCCACACCAGTAAGATATCTTGTTATTTTCTCTTTAATCTCTCTTTCTCTTTTCTGGTAGAATGCAACTAAATCAGAATGGAAATCAAAGAGGTCTCTAAATTGCATGGCATGCTGTTCAAAGGGAGACAACTCCAGTGAGCATTCTGTATAAATCTTTCTTACTCTCTGTCTGGGAAGCAGTAGAGCCTTATGAAAGATAACGTTCTTCTACACAGTATGTAAATTAACGTATACTAAGACAAAAGAGAAGCAACACCAGTGAAAATTAGCCTACTAAACTATAGACAGCATTCTTATATCTTTTTCTTGCACTGCAGTCTGTATATCATGATATTCTATCAATTAAAGTTTGTAAGGACCCTTGTCAGTGAAATTTGATGAAAAAAGGTGGGAAACATTACTCTGCTGTCCGGCAAATGTTTCCTCCCTCAACATATTATAGTCTAAAACTGACCAAAGTATTTATGGTTCTGCCGAGACATTTTCTTTTTTTACACAAATGAATGTAGATTTTTAAGAAATACCTGTACCAGTAATTATATTCAGAATGTGAGAGAAATCTAACTATTAATGACATTCATGGCCTATAACATTATCATTTGATAAAATATTGAACGGATTTGACAGTTTTAGATTTTTTGGGGTTATAAAGAAATGAAATGAAATGGAGTTTAACATCCTACTGTCTGCTCTGACTGGCATAATGCAGACATACTTGGTTAAAGATACATCATAAAGATTTAGAGTAAAACAATTCTGGGGCATTCTTTGTAAAATGTATATATTGAAAATTTCATTTAAATTACTTTATTCTGAGCAAAGTAACCACTGTTTGTAGTTTTGACAAGATGTGCGCATGTGCTGATTATTTGAGTCTTGGCCTCACTTGTCCAATTTTTAAATTTAATTATTAATAGCTGAATCATTCTAATATCTACTTAAAATTGAAGCCATGGTCCTGTCATTTGTATTTAAAAATTTAAGGCCTGAAGAAATAGGCAGATTTACCTCTTGAATAATGCCTCTTAAAGGAATCTATAGGCAACATTTTGTCTGTTGGTTCCTAAAATATTCAGAAAATCTTACAAATCTATAAAGTGCCAAAAAAAGAATTACGGTACTACATTCCGCATGCAATCTAGGCAAATAATTGTTAGTCTTCATCCAGCTGAGACATGTACATTTGAACTATTAATTCACACTTGACATTTAATTTCTTAGTGTGAGTGTTAATACCACTTTAATAGTTATTACGCATTTATTAGGTAATATGAATAACGTATTAGTTACATTGTTGATACATTTTAATATTCGGTAAGCAGTTACTTAATTAATTACGTATGAATTTTTAATTGTTATAGGTTATTAATTAGGTTTGTTTGTGTCGTTGAATCGTTATGACTGTAATATTATTCATTTGGACGAACCAGTATAGTAAGGATAGGTTTAATTGTTTCATAGTCTATCCCAGTCAACATCCTCTCAAGAAATAAAACGGTGGTTTAATATCCTCCTTTTATGCATCAACAAGGATATTGAAGACTAACTTTACTATATTATGTATATTTAAATGAAATCATCATAATCAAATAAAATGAAATGGGGATTAGTTTAAGAAGATGACAAGGAGTAGGGATCTCCAGTTTCCTCCAACTACTAAATTTGATTCCAAAATGACCTTGTGTGTGTTGAATTGACAATTAAACCCCAGCTTTCTACTTCTAGACAAATGTTTAATACTTTGCATTGCACGATTAACCTGACAAGGACAGCTTTCTAGTCATTCGGATGGTACAGAAAGTCCTGTGTACACATTGGCGTGCATGTACAAGATCCCTTTGCAGTTTATATTCGATATAAGAGTAGGCCGTAGCACCGCTGCCCGGGCAAAATTTCCCCCGTAGCACACAACGATGTATATCCATCTTCATTAGCCTCGTTCAGGAGCAGAACAGTAGGACGTTAAACCCCATTTCATTTCATTTCAGTTTTTGTATCCAAATGACCAAATTAAATAGATTATGTTGCTTTCTCACTCTGTGTAATGTTGATTTCCTCTTGTTAGTTGTACAGGACCGATGTTGGACAGTTGAAGTCCTGTGTACTGTTTGATTTTATGTTGTATGATCAGTTTAAACTGTACTAAGATTCACCTTTCTCATCAGGGTTTTCTGTCAAATTTTTTGATTTACAAGTTACAAGTGATGTGTGAATATCATAGTGATGAGGTCGAAGGTCATGGTATATGTGTGATGATACTGATGAGGAAACCAAGTGACATTACCAAGTGGAAGGTTTTCGGGTTGGTGTGAACTGAATGTTCATTTAAAGGAAATAAGCCATAGATCAAAAAAAAGTATTGGACTGAGCCATTTTGATAAGACTTTGAGTCAAAATCTATATTATTTAATTTTTATTTCAAAATAAAGATGCATTATTTAAGATTTAGATACATGTAGCTGGTCATTCTTGCTATAGTATTTCAAAAATAGATAATGAAAAATGAATATATTGAAAATTACTTGTCTAATCTTTCGGACTGGAAGGAAAATCGATGCCCCATGTTAGTACATGTACATATTGACATGCATGTAAATGAACCCTTGACAGTTAGAATTCAAAATAAGAGTAGACTGTATCGCCTCTGTCTGGGCAAAAATTCCACTTATAGTATGATGTATGCCCATCTCCATCAGCGGATTAGCCCAGTCGGTGTATTAAAATAGGACATTAAACCCCATTTCATTTCTTACCAGTAATGTGACCCTTCCTTTAAATAAATCCACTTCCATTATGATGAATCATTTTTCCTATCAGTTGTGTGAGAGTCCCTTTAAATAAAGCAATAGTGTGGTTGTTGACGACCACAGTGATTATTAATGAGTAAGCTAGTCAATTGTACAGAGTTAAAAGTTTATAACTGATTTATCTGAATGTCAATCTTTATCAAGTATGTCCTGATAGCTAATATTATACTGAATGGAGACAAAAAGATTTCACTTTTTATTTTTCAAAGTTTGGGATTGATAATATTCCATGGAAAGTGTACATGAATACACATGTGTATGATCTTATTGTGTAAACAATGTTAATGGAATAAGGAGAACAAATTTAACAAGTTAGAGATTCATTTTCTATGGAGTTGAATTTGATTTTAGAATCAAAGACTTGTTATATTTTCAAGAGATTTTAACGAAACAGGTTTGAGGAGAAAAAAAGTTAGAGATTGGATGTTCATTTTTTGTGGATATTGGACATTTTAAGATGATTTCCTGTAGTAGTAAGAATAAGCTGCCAGATGCACAGTACCTTGATACCATGTTGATGTAGTACTATAAGTGTCCTAGAGAGAGTAAGCATATCATGCCTAGTGTACAGCACCTTCAGAACATTAGACAATGATTTGTGTTTGGATTTTAGAAGTCTCAGTGTAATGTTGGATCTTTATGAAATTGGTGTCAGATGTTCGAGAAATATTAAGCATACACTGCCTTTTGTACAGCACCTTCACTCCATAAACTTTAAACAGAACAGTGATTTGGATTAAGATTTAATTGTGGTATCAGATGTTCTAGAAATATTAAGCATTCAATATCTCATGCACAGCACTTTCACTACCTAAATTTAAAACAGAACAGTTATTTTGGATTAAGATTTGTGTGTGGTATCAGGTTTTCTAGAAATATTAAGCGTTCAATATCTCACTAAATTTCAAACAGAGAAGGGATTAAGATTGAGTGTGGAATCAGGTTTTCTAGAAAGAGCATACCCTGTAGTTATAGATTTCAGTGTAATGTTTGGAATGGTTGTAGAGGAATTTTAATAGTTCATGCTGATATGATTTATATAAGTCAGTGTAATTTACTTGGATAGAAGAATATTAATATTCATCCTAGTAGTTGTAGTTGCCAAAGTTGAAATCAAAATATTTCTCATTTCTGCTGTGGTTGAATCGAAATGGATAATTATGAGAGACAGAATGTTAAGTTAACATTGTGGTATATTTTACTTGTGTAGCAGTCGTATAGTTACGTCTGCTTCCATAAAAGTGATATCGCTTGAAGTGTGGTGTACTTGCAGTATATTTTTAGAAATTTATATCTAAGCAACATTTGTATTCGTGTATTTTAGATTTGATTACAGTTGTATTTGATTTGGTGAATTTTATGTGAGCTAGCTTTGTATAAATATTGTTGATTTGAATTACATTCGTTGTGTGTTCATCAAGACTAAAAGGCCTGTGCAGTTTTAAATTTCATATTATGTGGATTAGAATTAATTTGTCCTGTGCTTATTTAAACTAAGATGCCTGTGCAGTTTAAGATATAACAAGATCTGTGTAGTGTGTAATAAAATATAAAATCTGGAATTGTTGTGAGAGAAACCATGACAGAAATGATAACAATCGTTACATTATAGAGTTCAGCAACTTTTTCTTTTCCTTATAAGTGATTGAGATACAATTTAATTTGTGAAATAATCCTGTAATGAATTATGGGTACAGTTAGTGCAGAACTGTTAAAAATGGATGCTATAAGTGCTCTCATCGTAACGTGGATCCGGAACTCGTCTTCAGAGTATTTAATCCTGGAAATATCACTTTGTCTTCTTGTATCTTCTGCCTCCCTAATTTACATATTTCTTTTCTTTTACCAAAAGCGACGGGAGCATAACCGGGCTGGATCATTAAAGACTACACCCCAGACCCAGAACAGTCCTCGAGTATCGAGAAAGGTATGTTGTATTTGTTGTTATTTAATATTCCCAGCTTCTTCAAAAAAGCCGGAGACTTATAAAATCAGCTCAATCGTCTGCCAGTCAGTATGTCTGTCCATCCCACTTTTAGGATATAATAACTTTATTTCTTAGGATAGATGCTAATTTTCAAAAAGTGAATGTATTTTCTGAATTCAATGATGAGCTCTTAGCAATTTGGCCTGGACATTACAACTATCAAGGGTTCTTTTATGTACATAACAATGTGTACACCAAACCTTGTTTTTTGTCCCATCCGAATGACTGTATTTGTTCAATATCACTGACAAGAGAGAGCAATAACAATTGTAGCTGTCAATAGAGAAATGAAGAAATTTTGTAGTATTACCTGATATTTTGCACTTTGTGCCAGACATCTAAAAGACAAATCAGTGTGAAATAAAATGAGTGGCACCATGTATTAGACTAACAAAGCCTAGAGGGGTTTAATGTAGGCTATGCCTGTTCCCCAATCCCTATTCCAATACAAATCTGAATAGAAATATTGCTTATAAATAAAAAAATTGTGCCTGACATTGTCTGTAACATGTACCTTATATAGTGTATATTGAGGCTTGACATGTAAAAAACGGTGTGGATAACAAATCTATATTGTTATACGCCCACATTTTCATGTGGACGTATTATGTCGTCGCCCCTGTCCGTCCGTCCGTCCGTCCGGTCATCCGTCCGTCCGTCCGTCCGTCCGGACGTCCGTCCGTCCACAATTGTTTGTGGACTCTCTACAGGTCACAATTCTTACCCGATTTCGACGAAACTTGAAATATAGGTTTATCCCCCAAAGATCTCGGCTGCTTTCGATATTGGCACGTATCGGATCAAAACTTCATGGATTATGGCCCCTGATTGTACGAAAAATCACGTTTTTAGCTTGTGGACCCTATAGAGGTCACAATTTTGAACCAATTTTGATGAAACTTGACATGCATGTTTATATTCCAAAGATCTTGGTTCCTTTCGATATTTGCACCTATCGGAACGTAATTTCCTGAATTATGGCCCCTGATTGTCCGAAAAATCACCTATTTTAGCTCGTGGTACCTCTGGAGGTCACAATTATTATCCGATTTGAAAAAACGTTCGATTATATCACCGTTACACCCTAAGGACGGTTGAGTTCAAATTTCGGAAAAATCGGACCAAAATTACCATACAAAATGGCCGCCGTTCGTACGCGAATACTGTTAAAAAATGGTATATCAAGGTTGTGGACCCTGTAGATATCACAATTTTAATTCGATTTTGATGAAACTTGAAATGCATGGTTATAACCCAAAGATCTTGGTTCCTTTCGATATTTGGGCATATCGGATTGTAACTTCCTGAAATATGGCCCCTGATTATACGCAAAATCGTCTTTAATGAGCTTGTGGTCCCTCTGGAGGTTACAATAATTATCCGATTTAAAAAATCGTTTGATTATATCACCGTTACACCATAAGGATGGTTGAGTTTGAATTTCGGAAAAATTCGGAACAAAATTGCCATACAAAATGGCCGCAGCATGTACGCGAATACTGTTATAAAAAGGTATATCAAGGTTTTGGACTCAGTATAGGTCACAATTTTGATTCAATTTTGATAAAACTTAAAATGCATGGTTATAACCCAAAGATCTTGGTCCCTTTCGTTATTTGCGCATATCATATCGTAGGTCTTTCTGAATTATGGCCCCTGATTGCCCGAAAAATCACCTATGGTCCCTCTGGAGGTTATGATTATTATCCGATTGAAAAAAAGCTTGACTCTATCACCGTTACACCATACCGAAGGTTGAGTTTGAATTTCAGGGAAATCGGACCATAATTGCCAGACAAAATGGCCGCCGTTTGTACTCTAATAGTGTTAAAATATGGTATATCAAGGTTGTGGACCCAGTATAGGTCACAATTTTGATTCGATTTTGATGAAACTTGAAATGCATGTTTATAACCTAAAGATCTTGATTCTTTTCGATATTTGCGCATATCAAATTGTAATTTAATGAATTATAGCCTTTGATTGTAGGAAAAATCACTTTCGGTTTTGCTTGTTCTCTAACCATCTCTCGAAAATGTGGGCGTATCCTGCCTGGCAGTGCCAGCTTACTATCTTTTTATTTATAAATCTGTAAGGTCAACGAATGTTTACGACACAAATAAAAAGTTCAATAATAAAATTTTGTGATTCATTGTCTGTCTAAAGTCCAAATTGTTAAAAACCCAAAACTGCTGATGTGTAAAACATGTGTGAACGATCTAACAGTATAACAATCTCTAATGAATTCTGACATTTTATACAAATACAAAATTATACATAATTATACACGATTAAACGTAATTACGCTAGACGAATATGTTTGCATGATTTACGGTATTAACTTGCCGATTTAGTTTGAGGTCGAATAATTATCCGTTGAATGTTAGCTATAGGGGAGTGCATTCTGTAATTTGGGGATCGTTTTTAGAATAACTCTGATTCTCTGTCAACTTTTTCCCACCCTTTTCACTGATTCTGAAAATATGGCACCTGTTACTGTAGTGTTAGTGTTAGGGATAATGTTTGGCCCAGGAATAAATTTTTTCAGACACAGTTCCTTTGTCGTTGTTTCATTTTGTCAGACACAACTCTTCTGTTGTTGTGTCATTTTGTTGGAAAAAATTGTTAAGTGGGATTTAGTGATTGGATAAGAATAACACATGACACAATTATGTGGAATACAAATTATTTGCTTGTTAAAGACGACAGAACCCTTATTGATGAAAATTGGAATATTGTCCAAAAAATGCAAATGACGACCATTTTCCAATTATAAGACTTAATTTAGTATTTGTGTTATTTGTTTTTTTCAGAACCGTTATGCTCGACAAGACTCAAACTCATCCCACAGTAGTTCAAGTAGACCAGAGCATGTTAATGGGGAACAACTCCGTCGTCGAGGGAGCACGTCCTCTCAGTCGACCTCCAGCAGTTATCCTCTCACAGATTCAGCTGCCGTTGCACATATCACCAGACGTGAATCATTCGAAATGCCCAATAGGACAGTTATGTCGGAATCTCCACGACCTCAAAGGTCAAGGTCATTACATAAATCATCGAGCGCCAGTGATAGTAGCAGTGCTCACAGTCGTCAAGGAAGCTGTAGAAGATGCGAAGTGGATCAAAAGGATGATAATTATAACATCGCACCTCCACAACATCCACAAAGACAAGGGTCTTTCTCAGAACAAATCACAACCCAGTATGACCAGGATGGCTACCCGACGTCACTTAGTTACGTAAGACCAGATAACTACAATCAGGATGTTTTGATTGGTCACGAGAGATTGTACAGTCCAGATCTACGCGGTCGTGACGAATATCTGGCTTTCAGTCAAGACATTGTTAACCAACAGGGCAACGTTAGTCCTATTCCCCAGAAGCCCAAACTTCGCGCTTTTCCTAGAACAAATCCAACTTATGTACACAGAACGGCACCACATAAAAAATTGAGTTTTGATTCCGGAATGCCTGGTTATGACGTTCCATATCATGATTTGCCATTTTCTTCACACATGGGCATACAGACGTCGCAGTCTTACACTGAGAACCCGGAAACTTATATGTATTATCGACATGATCGGTCAGACAGCGACACTTCTCATTCTTCACATCGAGGCTATCATATCGTACATGATCATCGCATCGACAGCCAGACGACACAGTCGTCCCGGAATCGTGATCTATCGGACAGTCAGTCGTCCCAGGGTTCAACACGGAACATGTCTGATACACATTCTTCACAAGGTTCACTGCGGAACTTACAAGATAGTGCCGTGTCGGTGCACGATAGTTATTCGTCTCGTGGTTCCAATAGAAGTATGGATCACAGCATGTGTCTGGATCGATCTGGCAATAACCTTCTACAGAGGTCACTTATACTCAGTGGTTCCGAGGCAGAGAAAGACACAGACTATGCCAACGTACCAGCACTGCCACCTAAAACAAGCTCGACAGCCACCACGACGATGTCTGGATTGTACGATCAACATATTTACAGACAGATCTCAGCAGATAAAATACCTGATTATGAAGGTACGATTCATAAAATACCTAAAGGTACGATTCACAAAATACCTGATGGTATGATTCCAAAATATCTGATTATGATGGTATGATTTATAAAATTACTAATCATGAAGGAATAATTTATAAAATACCTGATTATGAAAGTATGATTTATAATATACCTGATTATGAAAGTATGATTTATATTATAATATACCTAATTATAAAAGTATGATTTTTAATATACCTGTTTATGAAAGTATGATATATACCTGATTATGAAAGTATGATTTTTAATATACCTGATTATGAAGGTATGATTTATACTTGATTACAATTTAAAATAACTGATTACAATTTATAAAATACCTGATTACAATTTTTAAAATACCAGATTATGAAGTTGGATAGTTTTGGGTCATATCAAGGGTAATACATGCACACCAATTTTACAGGGTACCTTGGTTTTTCGTCCTATTCGAATGAATATTTGTTGTCCTTTGCCAGACACTCTGTCCTACACCACTGACATTGAAAAGGCAGAAGGGACCACACAAAAGATCATGAAATCTTTTGATCAATACCGGGAGTGACCTGAGACCACCAGGCTAGCGAGCCAGTGTCTGACTCCCAAAGTAGCTCCCAAGACAGTAAATACAACAATTTAAATGTAATAATTTCATTATTTTTACAGTGATAGCAGATCAGGGTTTTGAAGAATCAGATAGTAGCAGTATTTTTTCCACATCATCGCCTCGAACAATACAACCCTCACCCCCTCAATATTATACATTATCAACATCTCCTCTTCATGTGCAATCCTCCTCCTCCTCCTCCCCGCACCCCCCGTCAACCTCACCACTTATCTTATTCCAACCCTCAGCTCAACAACAAATGCTGGAGGCACACCACGCAACACAGCATAATGTTTTCCAACCCTCAGCTCAACAGCAATTGGTGGAGACCCAACATGCATCTTTACGTCGAAAGAAACAAAACGATAAACCTGAACCATCTGTTAGTCCCGTGATGGAGAAGAGCCAGATTTTAACTGCCGTGGATATATCTCAGCAACGGCCCCAATCAATGGTGGTCGGATCTCAATCTGATGCTAATATGTCTTTAAGTCCCAGCACAGGTTCTCTCAATAGACAGGTATGTTTGGTATTTAATAGTTCTATTATACGCCCACATGGGAATGTGGTTGAATATTGTTGTCGTCACTGTTTGTATGTAGTCCACAATTTTTTGTGAGCACTCAACATTTATAGTCAAATTTTTTTAATATTCATACATGTTGATAACATTGGTGAGATGAAGAAGCCTATTGATTGTGCTGATCACTTAGCTGCAGTGGGTGCATGTTTTGTTGCCTGGCAACCCATCTTAGTATATATCGGAACCACTTTGATTCAGATCAATGTGGTGTTTGTATTATCTGTGGCCAATGGGACCAGCTGGATTGTGATTAAGTTCCCAATTGTCTTTACAACTTCTTCTGCTGGATGTTGGCAGGAAGGAATGTTGTTTTGGGACAGAAATTGTGAAGTTTTTGACAGACGGCTAGTGATAGATTTCTGATGACTAAATATTGGGTTCTATTGACTCAACTAAAAATGTCCAACGTTCAACATTTTGAGACAGCATCCCTGTTGTGTTTAACATGAGGTTCTCTATATTAGTGTTTGAACAAAATGAGATATTATTTGAAAAAAATATGAACCTTTTAACTCTTAATGTTTCAACTTTGGAAGGCTTTTCAACTGTCAACTGCTTCCAAATGTTCCTCAAATTCAAGTACAATCATGTGTACAATTTGAATATTGATATGACCTCAAAATTCCAAGATGATTGTAAAAGAATGTGATTAATGTGTTGATTTGATTTTTAGAAATTACCATCTGAAAGTGATATAGAAAACTACGCTCAACATATGAACAGACATAAAAAAGGTTTATTTGGTAAAAAGGTCTCCATTAGTAACATGTTAACTTGGTCAAAGGTATGTGAATTAAATCTTTTCAGGGGTTTCAGAAATTAATGAAGTTTTAAGTCTTACTTTTCTACAACAACCGGGTTAATGAAGATGAGCATATGATATGTGGTGTGTCATGCAAGAAATTTAACCCAGACTGCAACATGTCCATGTACTATACATTGGATTCCTACTGTTGAGGGTTCTTTTTATAAGTTTTTTTTTTGTCTCTGGCCTGCATCATTGACAAGGGGAATCCCAGGACATCCTGGCCCCGAGTTCACAAAGCATTCTCAGACTTAAGTTGAGAATTTGCTCAACTTTCAATCACTGTTTATGAGAAATATCATTGATGCAGACACAAAACTTTGCACATATTTTCTTATTGATCTATTTGATACATTAAAACAACAAAAGTTTTATAAAGGGCTATATTTTAGTTAGAATAAGGTGAACAAATTTGAGTAAATTCCCAACTTAAGTCTGAGAATGCTTTGTGAACTTGGGGCCTGGTTATTGGGTCAACTCCTTACTCGCTCAGCCATAATGACTCCTTTGCTGAATTATGATCAGAATAAAAGAAACAGACATGCTTTACCATCATGAAGCCTTCGCTAGCAAGAAATGGATGAACAATAAACTAATGCGTTAAGAACTGGTTGTGTCAATATACGAGATGATCTAAACTGCGTTTAATGTGAATTCAAATTATCACAGGTCTGTTTTAATATGTAATATGTATTAAGTGCTGTTTGGAGAGATGTTTAAAAGTTAATATTGTTGGTTTGTTTTCTAGGATCCGATACAGAAGCCGATGTTAAGAACAAATGATAAACTTGCAAAGAAAGAAGCTTGTGAAGTCTTCAAATATATCCTTTTATTTTAAACAAAAAAAGACCCTGAACATACTTTAAATGCTGGTCTTATTGCACAAAAAACACAAACATACTTTAGATGTTGGTCTGTTAAATTCTTCATTGAGGTACATGTATCTTAGCGGTACTATTGATTATTTCACAGGCCTGTTAAATTTTGCATAAGGGAGATAACTTTGGAAAAACTGACTGTAAATTTCACTTTTAGAGTATACCCTGATGTTTGTAGTTCAAGTACAAATTTAAAAATTCATTCAAACATTAACTTTTGTTTGTGTCCCTTGAGCCTACCATACTGATAAGCTTATTCCCCGTTCACTCCTGATTTTAAGTATTATCCTTAATAAGCTTACTGATACAGATGTATATGGGAGACAGAAAATCTAGAGTAGCATCGAATGCTGTAGCATTGGAAATTGTAACAAAAGGCTGGACAGCTCCAGCTCTACGTGATGAAATATTTATACAATTAACTCGACAAACCACAGAAAATACAAAAATGTAAGTTGATCAATTAAAATGATACACATCTGAAATGAAGCTATGCCCACTTTTAGCAAGAGATGGGTAGAGAACAAGCTTCAAACAAGCAGGGGCCATAATCCAGACAATTATTATGGTCTGATACAAATATCGAAAGGGGCTGAGATCTTTGGGATTTAAAGATATATTTTAAGTGTAATCATAATCGGATAAAAATTGTGACCTCTAGAGGGTCCTCAACCTTCGTATTACATACACAATTTGCGTACAAAGAGCTGCCGTTTTGTCCGTCAGTTTGATTTCTATTTTTCCAAAATTAGATTTCAATCGTCATTATGGTGGATATATGTAAGTTTATGTTTTCCATTAAACTTGTATTTTGTTTCTTGCAGTGAAAGTTTACAAAGAGGTTGGGAATTACTTGGAATCTGTTTATATTTTTTCCCGCCAACATTACGATTTTATTCATATCTGGACGGTTTTATCTCCCGACATTTAGATTATACCTGTGATATTCCTGGCGTAAGTATTCATTTAAACTAAATTTGATTTCAATGTTTTGGACTTTGTGATGATTATTTAAATTTCTGTCTTGAGTTATGTGTACCAAAGTTTTTTTCAGTTTTATGAATGTCTTGAGTGACTGGCTGTAAAAAATGACAGACTTGACAGACTGGCTATGAAAATGACAAGACCTAACTGACTGGCTGTGAAATTGACAGTCTTGACAGACTGACTGTATGTGAAATTTGATGGTTTTAACTGACTGTCAGTGAAAATGACAGTCTTTACTGACTGGCAGTGAAAATGACAGTCTTTACTGACTGGCAGTGAAAATGACAGTCTTTACTGACTAGTTGTGAAATTGATGGTCTTGACTGACTGCCTGTGAAATTGACAGCCTGGAGAACTTAAGAATTTAAATACAATAAAATTTATAGATTCTATATATAAAACATGTAAAAATATATTTCAAAGTTGGAATAGTATGATAATACTAAAATTAATACCTTGATTATCTGTGCCAAAAAATAACTGGCTGGCCAACTATTGAACTGAAAGCCCATCTAGAATCTTGTTTGATGAAAAACTCTAGGTAAAGGGAGGAAATCTACGATATCGCCCCAAGTGGAAGTGGACATTAAGTTCCGGAAACAAACGAACGGAGAAGCTAAAGTAAATTTCTTTCAACTGTGTATTCCCTTTTTGGTGTATAGTTTAATTTGTTTTTGAGTTGAGTTTAGAATTAAGAGTAGTAATGATGAGATTTATCTTGATATTTTAGTTACAGGTACCTATCAGTCATTTCGCAATATTATGTCAGAGACGATTAAACAGGGCCTTACAAACTGGGGCTAAAAAAGGTGTTCGTAAACCTTCCATTGATGAAGTTGAACAGGCAAAGGTAAGAATTTGATTTGCTTAGTTTTATATATGTTTGAATGAGAAATAAAGTTTAACGTCTTATCTTTCTGTACAAGGCTAATAAAGATGTGAATACACTCATAGTTTCAAGGTATAATTCGCATACAGCCATTGGTTATACACTGGACCTTTGTTTTTGTCCCATCCGAATAACTGGACATTTTATTCTACCTGTCTCTCCATCATGCTTCACTAATACTGTGAGGACAGGTTGGCAAGTATGGTTGTATTCAGTAAAATGAAATAGAGTTAACCTCCTTCTTCTCTGCACTGACTGGGTTAACTCTATTTCATTTTACTGAAACCACGCCAGAAAATCTTGAGCAACTTTCACGGTCAAAACCGTGACCAAACTCTAGACATAGCTATAGAGAATTATGAATTTGAATCAAAGAATTTCCATAGTTTGTCTCAAGAGAGTATTTAAAATTCCAACTATTTATTATTATTTACAGAAATCAATATTTCACCCATCGATGTTTGGTAGTTGTTTAGAAGATGTGATGATCATGCAGAAGGAACGTTATCCAGAGAGAGTGTTACCATGGATACAGACTATACTATCTGAGGAAGTTCTCAGACTAAATGGTGCTAAAACAGAAGGAATTTTCAGGTATTGCATCAGTTGTAAAAGTTATTCTTGGACAAATCACCGTTTTAAATTTTCTTCTTTTGTCCTAAAATGTAAAATAGAAAGGGTTGACAGTTTGTCTAAAACAATTTAATTTTTAGTTTTAGTTTTTCAGGGGCTTCATGAATAAATAGTCCCTGAAGTCTAATGAACAATGTTTAAAAGCTTAAAAATTTGAACTAAAAGCTTTTTAAATCATCAAGGGTATCTGATATCTATGATAAATTGGTTTGCTAACTGATCTGAAGTATGGAGGCAGGCCTTCAGGTTAGAGCCGCGTTGTAGCTCTCTTGTGCTTGCGCTCACGCTCCATCACCCATCTCAATCCTAATCGAGGTGGATTTTTTACTAAACTATCAAATTTCTCACAACTAAATAAACTCTAAATACTAAGTACTCAGATTGATTATTTAACAAAACCAAACTAGATGGTCTCCCAGCTTGGATTCAATCAGATGTAAACTAGATCCATCAGGTTTTCTCTGCTACCAATAAAAGATGCCGCTGTCTTGTTAATAACAAGCAGCTTAGATTGTTGAAATTTCAATTTATCATAACTTTATAAATACTGAATGGAATTGATCCATTTCTGGACCGATATTCATATTGGAGATTAAACTTTCACAATGTTATACAGGATGACTACCTGGCTATATTATATTTTGTTTATTATACAGGATACCTGGGTATATTATATAATTTGTTTATTATACAGGGTACCTGGAGATATTGATGAAGTCAATGCCTTAAAGATAAGATGTGATCAGTGGATAATACCCTCTGACTGTCCTGATCCTCATGTCCCGGCATCACTATTAAAACTCTGGTATCGTGAGCTGTATCAGCCGTTAATACCCTCAGAGTTTTATCAAGAATGTATAGATAATTTTGCTGATCCTGAAGTTGCCATGAGTATCGTTAATCGCCTTCCAGAGATGAATCGACTGGTTTTGTGTTACTTGTTAAGATTTCTGCAGGTAAATACTCTAATTGAATTTCTACACAATGTAATTAACCTGTTATGGTTACAGAACTGAATTTATGAGTGGGCAAGGGATACAGATGGCTTGGGACTTCTTTTATAAAAACTAGTTTTATTATTAAAAAAACAAAAAGACAAGACTTCGTACCTTATCTTCTTCTTAAATAGGAGATTTTACGTTGCCCGCTTGCCGTAGGTGATATGGTTGACAATGACATATCTGATCACGAGTAATTTATATCACTTTGGCCTATATTAAAACCTGAAAAAATAGGCTTCCATATACAACCAATTATTCTGTATGCACCGACTTGAATTGGCTTATGAATACAGGTATTTTTTTCAATGGTAGCCTATTATTTAGTAATTGAACTTACAGTTTTATTCAATAGAATTACTGTTTTATTCATTGTTTTGACTTGACGCTTACGGCTGGCCCCCGGATCCATTCACTAGATTTGATAATTGTTTAGTTTTTGCAATGTCTGTTTTCTGTCTTGTCCGCAGGTTTATCTTGTAAAAAAATTGTTTTTGTTTTGCGTGTAGTGCAGTCCTCCTGATTTACTATTAGTCTCTATCAAGTCCTCTTCAACCTCTGTCCGCTGGTTTCCTCCCACCGATAAAGACCCCTATGCATAAGCAATTTATTGAAGTACAGTTTTTAACCATATATTAGGTGTTAGGCCCGATATGACCTAGTTTGTGACAAGTGGATGTTACCCCCCCCCCTCTTTCTCACCCTCTTTATCAAGAAATTACTGTTCATTACTTTGTCCTCCTAATGATAAAATGATAAAAATATAATTTTGATTATTTTTAGGTTTTTGCTGCTGTTGAAAATGCGTCTGTTACTAAGATGGATGTTAATAATTTAGCCATGGTGATGGCGCCAAACTGTTTGCGTTGTGAAAGTGAGGATCCCAAAATCATTTTTGAAAATACGCGAAAAGAAATGGGATTTTTACGAACATTAATCCAACATTTAGATACAAGCTTCATGGAGGGTGTTGTATGATTCTCGTTCAATGGTGAATAGGAAATTAATTCTTTAATATGTTCAGTTTAACCTTGACTATTTTTTGTTTCTTCTGGTTTGTTTGGATGAATTGTTTTCGATTTCGAGGAAGATATGAAAATTAGCCAAATCAGTCATTTCTCTTGGCAGATATATGTATTACTGGATGAAAGGAGCTATATGTAAAGCAGTTACTTCTCTTGCCAGTTAGTTATGAATGGATGACGGAAGTTAAATGTGAAGCAGCCATTTCTCTTGTTTGCTACTTATGACCTCAATGAAACGGACTATATTAGATTAGATTTAAATAGTTTGACGGTAATAAGTCGATCTTATTCATAAAGGAAGTCAGACTGGATGAAAAGTGCTTAATGGATCATAAATGAAAGATTATCCAGTGGATGTCATTTTACTGGAGTAAAATTGGCTTTCAGTTGAGAACATTTCGAATTTCTGACTCAACTTTATTCATTTTAAAAAAATGTGCATAATGGAAGCAATTATCTGGGGATGAAATGAGGAGAGGATTCAGTAATTTAGCTTTAAGTTTCGATAAGACTGTTGGTCCAATATTTAATTAACGGCTGGATTAGTCAAATTAAGTCTGGGAAGTATTTTGGACTACTCAAATTAAGCCCTGGAAGTATTTTGGACAACTCAAATTAAGCCCTAGAAGTAGAAGTAATTTGGACTACTCCAAATTAAATCCTGGCAGTATCTTGGATTACTCAAATTACATCCAAAAGAGAATTAATAAAAGTTTTTAAGCGGAATGAGAATTGTGTGAAATATAAATCTGTGCTGTGTCGTGAGGACAAAAATATACAACTGTATTTCTCAAATGGAATAAAAAATGGTAAGGGACATGTGAATGGAATATAAAAAAAATGGCTAAAGTCCAAAAGAAATGACATATTTAGGAGGCATTAATTTTCGAAACTGGATTGATAAAAGACATGGTTTTTCCTATGAAAGTGAAACAAATTTTGTGAGGGTTTTACTGAACCTAAAAAAAAATTATTTACATTTTTTTTTCTAATCTAAATTTATTTATTATATTTTACATGTATTATATGAACCACTTGGGTCAATTATAAAATGTATTGTTTCTCCTCATTAACATTCTCACAAGAAATTAATGCTATCATGAAATTAATACAAACAAGAAATTAATGCTATCATGAAATTAATACAAACAAGAAATTAATGCTGTTATGAAATTAATACAAACAAGAAATTAATGCTATCATGGCATTTATAAAAAAACATGAAATTAATACAAACAAGAAATTAATGATATCATGGCATTTATAAAAACAGGTAATAAATGCCATGATGAAATTGTTACAAAAAGTACAAGCCATAGGCCCTGTGGCATTGCACAATCACTTGTGATTTCAACGTTGGAATCTTTCATCTTAGGAAGTTTCGGAGGGTTCCAGCCTACTCTTGAGGGCTCTGCCCGTACAATGTTGGATAAGCAACTAGTATTATGATATATTTGCTCCATACTTTATACGCTAAAGATTTAGGGTTTAAAATTTATTAAAATTACACCTCACCTGCTATATTTATGTTGCAATCGACCCCGCCCCCAAATAAACAGTATTAATTTCATGACACATTAATTCCTTGTTATACAATATTTATCTCTTGATTCATTCATCCATCATCACTCATTCACTCTCAAAATGTCTCATCAACACTCTACTTTGATTATTTTGAAACAATCATATGATCATTTTTTAATTTCTATGGTTACGCTTGCAATGGAAGGTTGGAGAGTTTTGCTTGGACATTGGCATTTTTCCTTCTTTTTCCCAATTTCCAATTGTACATAGTTGGATTTTGTTTTTTTGCCCCATCTGGACAACTACTCGATTCAATATGTCTCTTTGTATTAGTTTATTTGACTTTTGTCTCAAACGACAGCAGCTATGACTACCATTTTGTGGCTACGATTTTCACGAATTATCTAACAATCTTGTGGTAATTTTTACTAGGCTTTATCAAATGATGATTCATTTGCCTGAAATTCAGCTGTTAAAAGTGAAATCTTAGTTCATGGGATGTAAGTTTAGCTAAATGTTTTTTTTTAAATGGAAGTCGAATAAATTAATTTCTATTTTTGTCTCAAAAGACGGCACTTGATTGATATCACTAGTATATCTGCATGCTGAAGATGATAAAGCCAGTTGTCTAAAACGTTTTTTCGAAAAGCAAGCCACATCAGTTCAGTTCTTTGGGAATACCTATTAAAATTTCCTTTCTGAAAATTAATTTAAAACAAGAACTATGTGGCTGCGTTTATTGGAGATGTGTTAGTGATGTCAATCTTGTGCTGTGTTAAATATACCATATTACCTCCCTTTATAGAATATTTTCGCACTTATACAATATCTAAGTTTATTTATTACTATATGCCAATATATAACACAGCTTACTAAATTTAGTTTGATTATTTATAAAAGGTTGTATTTTAAACAAGAAGTATTCAAGCCTAGACAGAAGGCACTTGTCATACATGTACGTTGTGTGATAATTTGTACTTGATGACAAAGTCAGGCTTTGATGCCAGTTGTCATAATATTACAAAAACAGATAGGGTATGAGAAAGGCCGGTGCTAGACAAGTTTGCTCCACAGACAAAGCCAACTTCATGCAGCTGACACCAAATAATGCCAACATCAATTTTCAAAAACATGTTTCTGTTTAAACGAAATACAAAGCACACAAAAGGTGAAACTGCTCAATTTATATGAATTTATAAGAATAAGTAATAAATACCTTTTATTTAAATATTGAAACATTTAAAGATTAGAGCTGTGTCCCTCTGACCGATGCCTTTATTGTAATGTAAGGTTATTAAACGCATAGAACAGTGACTTGTAGCCTAGTACGCCTGATGGTAGCACTAGTCCATGGATAATTACCACTTTGTTATACATGGACCAGGCGTGTCCATGTAAAAGTTTCTCTGTATGTAGAAGAGGGCGTGTTGAGCCGACCTTATCTTAGTGAAATGATATTATTATTCTACACATATTAAATATTGGCATTAGCTTTAGATAGTCATCATATTTATTTCTACACATTAATAAAACTCTTTAACCAAATATTTCTAACACCAAAGATTTCACGTCTTATGTACATCAAAGATTTATTGTGAAATAAAATGTTTGAGAATGTGGGTGTGGTTCTCTTTCTTGTAATGTTACCATCACATCACATCACATTATAGAAATACACAATCATAGAAATATAGGCTTCAGGAAGAAATTCCATTTTGTAGATATTCATAGCCTTAAAATTAATGTAAATGTCATCACATCACCCTCTTATCAATTTATGGTGTATGTCTTGTTGTCATGGCAATGGTCTGTAACATATCTTTATTACTCTTACTAGGGTGCTAGTAATTATTATGTCTCTCAATAACTAGTTTTCATGTTTTTTCGCAGCATTGAGATTGAGGGGCGTGTAATCGTATAGCATTTTGATTGACAGCATAAAGCATGTCCTATAATACATGGAATGCTTGTTGTTTGTCAGGTCAATCATCTAGGCACTGATTGAATCAATCATTTATTGAGCCAGTGATATGTCATTATGAAATGTTTTAAACTTTAGACTTCTATTATTCTATAAGCACCAGTACCTGACATGTAGATATAAATCTCTGCACCAAACACAATCACAGTTTTATTGAGCCAAGGGAGTGTAATAATGATATGTTATGGATTTTAACTTTTTGTCCAAATTCTGTTTTAATGCATTTATAAATTCACCATTAATTGACTTTAAAAACTGAAAATATGAAAATTACAAACAGTGGTTATTCCTTATTTTGTGCAATACATGTTATATGTGGATATTTTGGGGATATATCAAGCCTGGAAATACTGATTTTAGTCAGACACGAATACAAAAGAGAGAGAGATAAATGAGGTTTAACATCCTCAAACAAGGTCATTTTGGGACTAACATGGTTTAATTTTATTTGAATAATTTGCAGGGGTCTTTGGCAGTGGGAGTAAACGGAAAGACCCTAAGAAAACCCACGAGGTTGGACAGGCAACCATACTCTTTTGAAACCACGCCAGTTGACAGGCATTATGATACAGCACGCACATGCTAACCATTCAGCCCCCCCCCCCATACTTATTGGATAGGTGGCCCTACACCTTGTCATGTACAAGCAGGGAATCGAAACCACAACACTTGACTTTATATTAGACCCCACCCACCCAGACATGAATTCAAGATATCAAAAGAACACTGACAAAGATACAAATCTATGTCCCGACAAAATGACAGGCACCATAGAGATTGTTTCTGACAATGTCTGTGACAGGTGCCTGGTAATGTCTGTAACCAGATGCTTATTTCCAGGCTTGCCATATATTTCCATGTTGTAATTTATCAGAGCTTTGTAAACAACGCTTAGTTAATATTATTTATATATCAGAATGTACATTTTTTTGATGCATAAATCAGAGTTTCTGAAACAAAATGAAATCATGTATGATGATTGATTTGAAATGTTTTGGCCTTTTAAAGGAGCTACTTTTATTATGTCAAAGTATTAACCAATTGACAAAATTATAGAATAAGAGCAATTAGCTAATTCTCTTTGTTTAGGAAGCTAAAACTTGATATCCAATTACTAATATCAACACTTTTACCTAAATGAATGAATGAATGAATGAATGAAATGGGGTTTAACATCCTACGTTTCCTAAATGAATGAGACACAAGATAAATTTTGGGTGATTTAATTAATTAGTACCGACCAGTAGCTTAATATTCTGTCTTTATTAAATCATTTTGTAAAACTAGGGAATTATTTTATCCTAAAATTTAAATTAAGCTGTTAAATATGCCCCCCTGTTGTTGATTTGATTATCATGTTTTTAGCGACATTCTGGTTTAGCCTTCGATGGTGACATCTTTATGTATTTCGTGAAATATCTTGGTTAGTTAGATGGCATGCAAGATGGCACCATAAATAAGTGCCAAAATCACAAGATAAAGGGGAGATAACTATGTTGCTAACATTTTGAATTGTATAGAATTGAAACCAATCATTATTGAATGTAAAAAAGGGTATTAGGTGTTCTTGGAAGTGTAAGCATATATGCACCAACAAGAACTACTAAGGGGAAACAACTATGAATCTTATTTTCTCGCCATTTTGAATTGTACAGAATTTGAACCAATCATTATTGAGTGTAAAAATAGGTATCGCATGTTCTACAAAGGGAAGACAAGTATAAATCTAATTTCCCCAAAATTTTGAATTGTACAGAATTTGAACCAATCATTATTGAGTGTATAAATACGATGTGTAAAATGTGTGTATATCTGTTTTAGTTGATATTGTATATATTATACATATATATATATTAAATATATAAATTGTGAACTAAATGTTTATTGTGTATCCAAGGAAACTGCGAGTGATTAATTACGCACTTTTCATAAATGTCTTCTTTTTTGTTATTATGGAATGAATTATCTTAAAAAAATGTCTTGGATAATCACTGAAAATTTTTGACATGCTTTTTTCTCCATACAAAACTAATCTAACGTGTTTGTTTTGTTGATATAGATAATTATGTAAGAATTGAATTATGTGTGCATGGTGTGTAGCTTAAGTACGTGAAAGCAATTATGGAGATTATTATTCTCAAACTCATGTATAATTCAAGTGGCATTATCACTCTTGAAAAGAAAGTAAATAGTATAACTTTTAATATTATATTCTAGTGGCATTATCACTCTCGGGAAAAAAAAAAAAAGTATAAACATTTAGTATTTTTTCAAAATAACCTTAGAACTGGCCTATAAATCCATGTGGCATTATTGTCTTGAGAAGAAAATAAATACTATAAACTTTTATTATTATATTAAAAATAACCATAGACTTGCCTTATTCCTCAAAAATTCAAATAATATTAATAATAATAATTTGGAGTTTAAACATTTGGGCGAACATTCGATTAACTCTTTGAAAACAACTTGAAAATTAGAGCGATTTGTAAGTTAAAAATTAAGAATTGTATAATTCAGTATGTCTTAAATATTTCACACAATCAGATTTGGGTGACCTGGTGTAACTAACATGATAATCTATTTAAGTCAAATAGACAATTAATTATCTATCCCCTCTTTAAATATTTATCTGAATCAATGAATAGAATCAGAATCAATAATATAAAATATGCATAATCAAGGTTTAATTATAACAAATGAACTAATAAAAATGGGAATTTACAATCAACTTAAAAAACATTTGCATACCGATAATATAATATTTAGTGGTTCGATTAAATACCATATATTAATTTTTAAGACAAACTTGTGGTTCAATTCTAAAATCTGTTCGTATAAAAGTGAAAAAATGCTGTCCTATTTTTAAAGTCCATGTCCATTTGCCACATCTCGGTCATTCTGGCTCTCTATCTTAGGGTTCAATTTTTTTTTTAATAATTCGCTTGTGTGATGGGTTGTTTGTAGTGGGAGGGAACCGAAGGATCCTACTACTTGTCAAGTTAAAACCATGCCACTCAATGGCAGATGTTATGATTTAAAGCAGTGTTAGAAAACTCGACCACCGGACCCCCCCCCCCCCTTCCCCCCAGTTTAGTTATTTGAGAACATGTTTATAATGTTAAAGTTATTTATCTCACTCATAATACCTGCATTAACAACTCTAATGATAATTATTACTTGATATCCAAGACTGATTATATAATGACATGATTAACCAGTATTTATTGTTTAATAATGATAGTAGATTAGTTGTTTTGACAGAATTAAATTTCTGTTAGTTTTATTGTTTTTATCACCACATATCATTTTTTTGTTTCTTGAAAAAAAATTGAAAATTTCGTAAACAAACAGCAAGGTCATTAAGAAAATAATGTAAGTAACACATCCTTTCCAGAAGTATAACATGAACCAATTTCAATATTACCTGGAACAGTCCTAACTTTCCGTCAATAAATAATCTGTGACATCATTTTAGTCCTTTTGCTCATATTCTAGTCTATATTTCTAAGAGAAGAAGGACTAAAATGACATCACAGATTGTTTATGCTAGTTATGACTAACCACAGAGAATGGCTACCCATAGAGAATGGCGGAAATTGCTCCTGTTGAAATTTACCTGTTGCAGGTAATATTGACATCCGAGTTTGTGTGATACTTATGGAAAAAATATTGACATGCATTATTTAAAAAATTTGTAAAGCTTTCAGGTGACCTTTAATGCTCCAATCCAATATATTCTAACACCCATTCGCAGCATTAGTAACGATTACTTAGCCATGTGGGCACATGATCGAAGGGATGGGTTTCTAACAAGTTAATAACAACATGCTAAAGCATAAATCCTCGAGTATTTTTAAAAGTAAAGCATGTAAACACTTTTGACTTTTGCAAACAGTTTTGACTTGTTTTAAACAGGTTTTGACTTATATATATATATATATATATATAGTTTTAACTTGTCCAAACAGTTTAAATCTTGTGTATTAATTTGAATTGTAAACAAGTTTTTAAAATTGCATAAAAAATTTTGAATTGAGTTTTAACTTTAATTACAAAGATAGTATTGTGAACATATAGTATAAAACTATGTTAAAGTAAAGCGATGATATTTAATCGAGACGACACCATGTTTAAATTGTATAATATATATATGTATGAGTATATGCGATAGATGTTCTCTCACCACAATATTCTCTATTTGTTTGTTTCTTTTTGTTTATTTTAATCATTTCTTTGTGTATCATTGTAAATCAGTATAATTTATGACCAAATAAATTTATCAAAAATACTAAATATATGTCTTATATTTTATTAAGTGTTAGTATGGACTATGGGTGTGGTTACAGGGACTTTGCAGGGTTTAGATAGGGTTTAATTTTTAATGTCATAGTGTACTTTGAGGAAAACTTTGCCGTGACAGGAGCGCTACGGCCTACAGTTTTTTCAAATTGTAACTTTCAAGTGTTCTGTCACACACAAATGTGCTGGAAAATCTTGAGGAACTTTCTTGGCCAATACTGGGAGCGAACCCGAGAACTCATGGTTATATTTTGCACCAAATATAGTGAGCCAATCCCATTTATGTTTTTAAAATGTCGAGGATTCATAAACAGAAGTCTTATGGGATTTTCACAAGCTTGTTAGTAACTCCTGCACAGTGGCACAAAATCCTCCTTCATAGTGGCACGGAACCCATCTGTACAGTGCCACTGAACCAAGTGGTCGGCAAGAGCTATGCAAGCGATCTTTTTGATGTAAATGTAAGCTCTCATTCACCACTGATCACCTTATATTTACCATGATAATTGCCATAGTTCAAAAAGGATTTGGGAAGCAGAATTGTTACTTGGGAGTAGGCCTGGTGGACCTTCTGTATCTATCTAATTGAGCCACAGTAAACTTTCTCGGCTTACACCGGGATCAAACCAGCGAAGTCCTGGTTAGCAAGCCTACACCTAGGACACCAGAAATTTCTCAACCTAGACTGCCCAGATAGAACCCCAATCTCGAAACCAGAAAAATTTTGGGAGAAATTTCTCTGGTGACTCGGGGTAGCCATATTCCTGGAAGTGACGAATCACATAACTGTCACGTGACATGTATTTATTTTATGCCTGGATGACCGAATCTCTTAAAAATATACCCAAGCGTAGTTATTTTATGTGCCTGGATGACCGAATCACTTAAATTTGTACGTTTAGGATCCAATTTTTTATTTCAGCGAGTTGACTTAAAGCATCATTTTACCAAAAACCTGTAGTTTTACGAGAAATCAACTTAAAAAGATTGACAAATCAGAGGTCAGAATGGGGGTGGGCTTAGATTTGGAAAAAATGGCCGGTAAAAGAAACCAGAGGCCTCCTGCCCCGCAGCCGGCTCTTGGAACGAGATTGATCGAACCTTGTTCTCACTCTCAGACTTCTATTCCCAGCTTGTTCGTGACAAGGAGTAGGGTCGACTGTCCAACCTGGTAGGTTAAAATTTAACCATAAGTTAGTACAGAAATAACCTAATTGGTGGCGAGTGGACTTTAAAGGGACTGTGCCGAATAGAACAGAGCCTCAAGAATAAAAGTTCGAGTATGTATGAAATTTAAACGCCAAAATATAGAAGACTGGTGTATATACTCTGACGTGAGCGTTAAAACAGCTTATCCGGACACGCAACCCTTTTAAGATTTCGGCTCAATTCTCTCTTTCGGTGACCCGATAATTGATTCCCGTTCCTTTAGAGGTCTCAACGGTGAATGGTCCATGTGCTGCACTTGATAACAAAAGGTAAATTTCACCTCACATTATTTTTATAAAATAAAACTCTGGTTTATCTAATCACCGCATAATACAGTTTGGGACACCGTACTCCATTTTAAGACGAAGAATGTGGGTTTAAGTTGTTTGAAAACGTATCACATGTAGGCTAATGAGTTAGTTGCTCGGCCCTAAGGTACGGGATCTTAATTGATTTTAACACAAAATTAAAGAGTTTTATTCTCAAAAACATTATCGGAATTGGCCCTTTAAACTCCATTTCTTTTTTGGTCTGTTCATTAATAGGAGCAAAAGGGCAATTTACTCCCCGAATGTTCAATACAGAACCGCCTCAAAGGGAGACAACTTTTAAAGACTTAGTTTCGAATTTTTTTCAAATTCTCTTTTTAGATTCGTCTAATTCAATTTCCACGAAAAATCATATCAAATAATAAAAAATGAACACGAAATTACATTATTGTCTACTTCATAGACTCATTTTGTGTATTTCAAAGCCAGAATATTATTACATACCAACTTTATTCTCGTATTTTGGCCAAGATGGCTTCCCTGAGTGAGAAATTAGCAAAGTTAGCCGATACAACTCCTGTTTTTCATGATCCTGAACAAGACACGTTAGATTGTAAGTGAGAATTGTGTTCCCTGTGAAAATATCGTTCTGTATGAATATTATTTTGCCACGAAAATCGAACCGTAGCTAAGTTATAAGGCTGTGATCACACGTGAGATCAAGTTATTTTGCAAACACGTGGGTTTGTTTATGATCAGCTGTGATCATTGCATTTGTTAATAAGTGTAGTTGCTCATACTAGATGTTACATTCAAAATAATTATATAGTCACAGTAGCCTATATATTCGTCTGACATCGGATCCATATGACAAATTGCTATTCATATGTCAAATTGCTATTCGTAGGAGTACCGTAGACTAGTAGAGGAAACATGCGCCATCATCCATGTCATGTGTGTAGCCTGAAGGATGCATCTACTTATTTTGGTATTTCGGCTGGGACATCAGCCTTATAATTAATATACTATATTATAAAGGCCCAACAAATGATGAATGTTTTCAAAACAAGTGTAAGTCAAAAATAATTAGCTGATATATATTATTGATTATTGCCAGCCCTGTAAGTTAGAAGACATCAGAAGTGAGAATATAAAATTTAAAAGTGTAATATAATGTACCGTATAAATATTAATCATTTAATTGTTTTTCAGTAACTACAGCAAAGTTAGCTGAAAAGGATGAGAAAAATGATGGCCTCAATATTTCTACAAGAAGTAGTCTTAGAACCAAATCAATAGCTCTGTTAGATGAAGATGATTCTAAATATTCAGGCAAAAGAACGTCGCGAAAAAACCTGCAAAATGATGAGTTTTCTGGTGAGATGAAATTGTTGATATTATTGGACTAGGAATTGCTACTCTCCTTTTTGTTCTTCAATGAGTTGGCGATACTGTTAAAAAATCATGGGAGCCATATAGTGGCTCAGCAAGTAGGATGTTGGCTTGCTAACCGGGAGGTCCCATAGCATGTTTGATCCCATTATTGGCTGAGAAAGTCCATCAGGATGTCAACATGCACGTAAAAGACACCTTGACGGTTTGAATTTTAAACAATAGTAGGCTGTTCAAGAAAATGTTCCATCAATGGCACACCATATGGTATGTGGCTGTCTTCATTAGCCCAGTGGATGCAGAACAGTAGGGCGTTAATGAAAAATTGACTTAACTTAAGTATTGAGTTGACAGGATATTAATTGTTTTTCTATTCATTTTCTAATCATCAGATATCTTCATTATTTTATTTGTTTTTTTAACAGATGAGGAAATTGATAGCCTAGCATTAGATGCTCTGAAAGAAGCTATTGATTCAGATGATAGTGAGCAGTCAGTGGATGATGATGAGGAGGAGGACGATGATGATGATGACGACAGTGAAATTGACATTGATAGTGGTGATGATAAAGAAGCAGTAGAAAACTTTAAGACAAAAATACAACAAGCGAAAAAGGAATTTAGGTAACGTAACTTCAAGATAAAAAATATAATCCATGTTACAATTTCATTTTATTAATTTACTCATTTAGGGTTTTTATGGTTAGCATTAAAGGGATTGGGTTGCCGAATGTTCTAATACGTGTGCTTTAGGCTTTAGATCATAAGGTCTGTCATTGAGTCAAATGGTGTGTCTTCGATTCCCAGCTTGTGTGTGACATGTCCAACCTTGTTGGTTTTCCCCTGGTCTCCGGTTTCTTCCCACTGCCGAAGACCCCTTTGTGAAATCAAAATGACCTAGTTTGAGTCAAATGAATGTTCAGCCCGATTACTTTCTGACTGTCATAGTGCTATGTTCTTGTATTTTAGTTTTGAAGGTGATGATGATTATGGCAAATACGGAGATGATGATGAGGAGGAAGATGATGATGAAGAAGAGGATGATGATGATGATGATGATGAAGAAATGAGTGATGAGAAGGATGATATTCAAGAAGAAAAGAAAATTATTAAGTCAAGTAAGCCAAACGATAACAATAGTTTTACTTCAATCGCTATATGGGCTGAGAACAAATATTCTGATTGTCATTGGCAGATCAAAGTGTGTCTAGTTGGAAGTGCATGTGAAAGACCCCTTGGCAGTTATAATTCTAGGATGAGTAGATGATATTCTTGGTGTAGTTATGACCATTAGAAGATGTAACATTGATTGTTTATTAAAGGGTCATTATCAAAGATTAAGAGCTGACCGTTCTGCCTACAATAGTTACAAAATAGATCACATAAAGAGAATATGCTGAAAATGTCAGTCCAAGATATTATCAATTGAATTTTAGTTTCAATCATTACTGAAATCATCCATCACAAATGTATTCAAAACAAGTAAATATCAGCCAGCCGATTATCTAGAGAGTTGATTATAAGCTTGTCATGTAAATAAATGTATAAATACCGGTGATATTGAACTCTAAATAAAAAAAGACCTGCAATAGGCCATACTCCGCGCAGTGTTCTGTTTGATTAGAGCTAATCCCACTACTCACTGCTGGACCGAGTGGGTATTATTGTCGCTAATTATGACTGGTAAGTGGCCCAATAACAACCAATTGCTGACTGCGTTACAAAGGCATTACTTTTAAAACAGGTCGTCTAATTAGGCCAACTGTGTTTACATAACGTTACGTCATGGCTGCGTGATTTTTTTAATGCTAAATTAACCAGCGCATAGCAGGATATTGCAGAAAAACTAATTGCGTGACAAACGAGGCTATCAGCATTAACATGGAGTAAACACTACTGTATGGAAACAAACAGACTTTCAGTTTCACCATTTTTAATACCTGAAATCATTGTCCAAAGTTTTAGGGAAGACGCAAGCTAAACAAAGGACTGTCATGTTACTGTACGTAAGTGGTAGTTTTGATTGAACGAGAAGAAAAGACACACTTACTCAAAAGTTCAAGTATCAGAAGCCAATCCAGCAATGGCCAGAAAGGGATTTCTGGCAATAGGGAGGTTTAGCTCTTACATAATGCATCCTCACTCCCCCAATTCATTCAGTGGGCTAAAATTTTACAAAGAGTAGTGTTATTATTATTTTAGATAAAGATGGTAAAGAGGCCGATATAAAACAGTTTTCTACACCAGCAGCCCCCAGTGAAGAAGTGGAAAAAGGCAAACACGCTAAAAATCAATTAGGTTTGTTATCGTTAAATAGTTTAGCCTTTGCTCCTATTTCCCACCTTTTCCTTTAATAACTATATAATATCTACCAAAATGGCAAGGCCCCAAGTTCACAAAGCATTCTCAGACTAAAGTTAAGTATTTGCTCAGAATTAGTACAGGAGTCAAGCTTTTGTTCAGAATGTTTTTCTAATCCAGTTGGGCAGGGTGGAGGGCTTGGTAATGAACAGCAACTTTTTGTCTGGATGAGCAGTCTGATTAAAATACAGAGTTATGTTTCATTTCCTTTTTTTATGCTTTGGATGGCCTCTACGACATGAAGATTTAACCGGTTGTAGTGGAAGGTTGCATCAGAGGTCATAGCGGATTTTGACTCTACGACATAGACATTTGATGAACCGATCAGGGTTGGTGTTTCTAGTGGGTTAGCGCCAGTGCCATGTAATTCACGCCCAAAACTGTTTCATTGGCTAATCTCCCACATCATCCAGAAAGTGGGTTATATAATAACTTTTCCAGATCCTAGTTTAGGGAAGACAAGAAACACAGAATTTTGAACTATAATAAACGGAATGAAATAGGATATTTGTTTTAAAGAGGTTCTGTTCACATATTGGAGAACACCTGTTTTGGAGAACCCTTTTGACAGGTGGAAACCGATGAAGACTTAGCCTAATTTCCACAAGAACAGTATGGCCTTAAACTATATTTCATTTTCATTTATTTTTTCTAGGTATATGAGATGGTCTACTAGGACATTAATATTTATTTATTGTAGGTATATGAGATGGTTTACTATGACATTAATATTTTTTTATTGTGGGTATATGAGATGGTTTACTATGACATTAATATCTATTTATTGTAGGTATATGAGATGGTTTACTATGACATTAATATCTATTTATTGTAGGTATATGAGATGGTTTACTATGACATTAATATTTATTTATTGTAGGTATATGGGATGGTTTACTGGAGACTCGTATAAAACTACAGAAGACTGTATCATCTATAAATCAGCTACCACAGCCTTCTATCTGGTCTCTCTTCAATAAAATTGGTGGGGAAAACTTTGATAATCTCGCTACTGAAGGTAAGATAAACTATATTACACCAGAGATCTGAGCTGTGGTGGATCAATGAGTAGGTCATTGGTTCATTATCGTGAAGGTTTTCGGTGTACGATACGTGCATCGATTCGGTTAGTCAGTGGTGTAGGTAAGCGTGTAGTTGTTCGGGTGACATGAAGAAAAAAAAGACGTCTCATATCCACATTGGTGTGCGAGTAAACGCACTCTTGGCAGATGGAATTGATATAAGAGTAGGTCGTAGCATCGCTGTTCATGAAAAATTTCCCCCATAGCATACGCCAAACTTCATTAGCCCAGTAAAAGTAGAAAAGTAGGATGTTAAACCCAATTCCATTTTGTTTAAGTGCACTGTAGCTCCATGTTTATTAAATGTACTGTGGCCCCTTGTATAGTAAATACACTGCACTGTGGCTCCTTGTATAGTAAATACACTGTGACCCCTTGTATAGTAAATACACTATGGCTCTGTGTTTAGTAAATACACAGTGGCTCCTTGTATAGTATATGCACTGTGGCCCCTTGTATAGTAAATACACTGCACTGTGGCTCTTGTATAGTAAATACACTGCACTGTGGCTCCTTGTATAGTAAATGGGGGGGGGGGTTGGGATGGCCTAGTGGTCTAGAGTGCCGCGCTTCAACCTCTAGCTGGCCGGTTACCTCTGGCTTGAGGCTGTGGTTTCGAGCCATAGTGTGAGCGTATGTGACATGGAGATAGGGGCGCCTTCTCAACCTAGTGGGTTTCCTCCGGGCAATCCGGTTTCCTCACACTGCTGAAGACCCCTACGCGCAATTGAAAACCATTATGTAAGTCCCAAAATGACCTAGTTTGTGTGGAGTTGACGTTAAAACCCCATTTCTCTCTCTCTCTCTTGAAAAGTAAATACACTGTGGTCCCTTCTTGTATAGTAAATACACTGTGGTCCTTTGTATAGTAAATACACTCAGGCTCCGTGTATAGTAAATACACTGTGGCTCCTTGTATAATAAATACACTGTGGATTCTTGTATTTACTATAGTAAATACACTGTGGCTCCTTGTATAGTAAATGCACTGTGGCCCCTTGTATAGTAAATACACAGTGGCCCTGTGTACAGTAAAAACACTGTGGCTCCTTATATAGTAAATACATTGTGGCCCTTGTATAGTAAAAACACAACGTTGCCCCTTGTATAGTAAATACCTACACAAACAAAAACCACTAAGACAAACACATAACACACAGACGTTGTTGAAAGTAATAAAACACGAAAGTACTATCGGTACAAATTAATAAATGTCTGTCTTAATTAGCCCAGTTGGTACTGGATTGTATGACATTAAATCTGAATTCATTTCATTGTATTACATAATAACTTGTATCTTTTCACTTCCAGCGCAATGTGAACTACGAACTCTGTTAGAGAAACTGGTTCAACTACAGACATTATTACTTCTCCAGAATCCAGCAACTAAACAAATAGTTTCTGACAAGAATCAACAACAACAGTAAGATTTCTTTTTTATTCCTTTTTTATTTAAGCAACAGCTCAATTACAAGGATCAGAAATTTTCTTCATACCACTTTCAATTTGATAAGGGCAGCAATTTGAGCTACAATTAATATCCTATCCCTAATAATAAGTACAGGAGGACCACACTACACGCAAAACAAAAATCTTCAAGATAAACCTGCGGATAAGACAGAATATAGACATTGCAAAAAAAGAACAAATATCAAATCAAGTGAATGGATCCAGGGGCCAGTCTTAATATTTAACTGTGTTATACTGTCCATGACCCGTTAAATACTGGTTGTCTAATTACCTCCCTTTACTCCCGAACTATTTCAATCTAAGAAAAAGCATCAACTTGTCCAAGGAATTCAGCAGTCTTTGTTGAAACTGCAAACCCCATTCTACCAGTACCCAGGGATGAGGAGTCAAGGATGCAAGAACTTGATGAATAATTCAGTTCTCCAATCAGAAGTTGCCATCTGGACACAATTTCATTGATAGCACATTTCATGGAACATGTCCATCTTTATTAGCCTGTTTGGTTTAAGGAGAAATGATGTATAAGTATTGTCTTGAAAATGGGGAGAATTAATATTTTTAAACATGTAATTTCTGTGTTTTGTGGGTTTGGGGTAGATGGCTGAATGGTTAGCACTTGCACGTTGTATCATAAAGCCTGTCGTAGAGTCAGCTGGCATGGTTTCAAATCCCCGGTTGTACATGACAAGGAGGAGGGTCGCCTGTCCAACCTTGTGGGGTTTTTTCTGGGTCCGCTGGTTTCCTCCAACTGCTAAAGTCCCCTACACGGCAAGTGACTTATTGAAATGGCCTAGTTTGTGTCGAGTGGACATTAAACCCCATTTCTCTCTCCCCTGTGTTTTGGCCATGAGAGGGTCACTAGTTGATAATGTAAGTATATTTCAGTACAAGAGATGATGATGATGATGAAGATGATATTAAAATGAATATTGAAGATGATGAGGAGATAACTAGCGATGAAGAAGACGGTCAAGCGAATAAACCAATATCTAAGAAACCTGCACCACAACTTGTCACAGGTGCAAAGAGAAAAATACCTTTAGACGAATATCCTGAATTCCTAGCGAAACGACACACAGACTTCCAAACATACAGGTACCTTATTCTCTAAACAATATCATTATCAGTTAATTGATCATCAAATTTGAACATGACATTTTAACTTTTGCACAGATGCGCATTATCAACTCAATAATTGACAATGATATGAAACATGTTTTCACCCACTGTCATTAAAAACATCATAGATAGTTAGTTTTTATAATTCTATGAAACAATTTGCTGGACATGTGAGCCACTGTGACTCAGTAAGTAAGGCTCACTTAAGGCAATTTTCTGAAGATTTCGGTCAAATTGATCCACCGTGAATTGAGAACTAAGCTGATGAAAGTTCCATTTTGCCTTGATCATCATTACTGAAGTCGGTAAGACAAAACTAATAGTGTCGATTATCCATTTAATCCTTAATCACGATGGAAAGTTTTGCAGCAAGTCGGACTATAATCAAACAAATATCGCAGGCTAGCCTTGACATAGAGAGCTGATTATGGTCTGGATAGATTAATGAATGTCTAATTAATAGTTTTTATAACATTTCAGGCCTAATAATAAATAACATAAATGTTGTGGTTTATTTCAGAAATGATACTATAACTAAATGGAACAGTAAAACTCAGTTGGTATCTGGAAAGATAAAAGGGAAAGGTTTCGGTGCCTTTAATCAATCAGTTCTAAAACAAATACAACAAGTATGTAATTCATCAAGATAAAATAAATTATATTGGCACATTCTCCCTTCAAAAGGCAAAACCTAGTAACTCACTTTTTTTCTTATTTTGATAAAAAAAAAGTGAGTTACGGTACTAGGGTATTGCCTTTTGACGGGAACATTGTCTACAGAGATAATACATGGATCAGTTTTTATTACTGAGCCCCATTTCAACTAGATTAAAATTAGATAATAAACAGTAATTGCTTGAAAAAGACTAGAGAAACCTAGTTGAAATGTCGCTCAGTAATAAAAAGTAGCTGACTAATAAATTTTAAAAAACCCATCTTGTAAATATGTAAATAACCTCTATCGCTCAAATGTCATGTATTTGATTGGAGTTGTAAAATAAGTTCTGTTCTGTTCTGATATAGACTAGATAAGACTAGCTGAAATGTTGCTCAGAAATAAAGAGGAATTGCTTGATAAATACCAGTTAAGCCAGGAGGAAACATCGCTCAGTAATTGTTTTCAGACTAGAGAATAAACAGTAATTGCTTGATAAAGACTAGATAAGTCTGGTTACGTCAATCAGTAATTGTTTGATAAAGGCTATACAATCTATGCCGATATATCGATCAGTAATTGTCTGATAAAGACTAGACAAGCTATGCCGAAACGAACCTTAGTAATTGTTTGATAAAGACTATACAAGCTATGCCGAAACGAACCTCAGTAATTGTTTGATAAAGACTATACAAGCTATGCCGAACCGTTGCTCAGTAATTGTTTGATAAAGACAGACAAGCTATGCCGATTGTTTGATAAAGGCTATACAAGCTATGCCGATATATCGATCAGTAATTGTCTGATAAAGACTAGACAAGCTATGCCGAAACGAACCTCAGTAATTGTTTGATAAAGACTATACAAGCTATGCCGAACCGCTGCTCAGTAATTGTTTGATAAAGACAGACAAGCTATGCCGAAACGTACCTCAGTAATTGTTTGATAAAGACTATACAAGCCACGCCGAAACGTACCTCCGTAATTGTTTGATAAAGACTATACAAGCCATGCTGAAACGTACCTCAGTAATTGTTTGATAAAGACTATACAAGCTATGCCGAAACGTTGATCAGTAATTGTTTGATAAAGACTAGACAAGCTATGCCGAAACGTTGATCAGTAATTGTTTGATAAAGACTAGACAAGCTATGCCGAAACGTTGATCAGTAATTGTTTGATAAAACTAGACAAGCTATGACAAAACGTTGATCAGTAATTGTTTGATAAAGACTATACAAGCTATGACAAAACGTTGATCAGTAATTGTTTGATAAAGACTAGAAAAGTCGTGTTGAAACATATCTTAGTAATGAACAGTAATTGTATTCAATTACCTAATACAAATTTATATTTTTCCTCCAGATTATGAGTGATAAGGAAAGATTAATCAGACGAACACAGTTGAAGAGATCGGATTATCGGGTGTTGGGAACGACAGAAGAAAACCGAGCTGAAGAACAAGAGTTACCTCCCGAAGATGTGGAGATGGACAGACCAACGGCAGCCCCTGTTAATGATTACGATGTAGAAATATTTGATGATAGTGATTTCTACCATCACATGTTACGGGAATTTATTGATAGAAAATCATCGGAGATTGATGATCCATTAGCTTTAGGAAGGTAAATTAAAAAAAAATGTTTTTTTAGCACAAATTGTACAACAAGGGTTGTTTCATTGTGAATAGATGGGTCGGATAGCCGAATGGATAGTGTGTGCGTATTGTATCATAACGATTGTAGGGTTGTACATGACAAGGAGTAGGGTTGCTTGTCCAATCTCTTGGGTTTTCTCTGGTTTCCTCCCACTGCTAAAGACCCCTATGCGCATGTGAATTATTGAAATAAAATAGAACCATTCTGAAATGACCTAGTTTATGTCGAGTGGACATTATACCACATTTCTCTATCTTTGATTGTGAATCCAGTATGTTCTGAAGTGACCGTGACACTGAATTCAGTTCTGTCACAGTCATTTGGCCTTTACCACAAACATTTAAACTAAAGCCTTTTTAGATTGTCGTTCTTTGATTTGGAGATACACAAGTTTTCATGATTTGTGTCATAATCAAACACATTGATGGTTGAGGGAGTGCAGGGTTTGTGGCACAAAATCATCTTTTTATTTGAATATCACTATTTGTTGGGTTGATAATTCATTTCTGAAAGAACAGTAGGGGGGTTGGATGGACGAATGGTTAGCATGTGCATGCTGTATCATAAAGCCGGTCATTGAGTCAACCGGCCTGGTTTCGAATCCCCGATTGTACGTGACAAGGAGCCTGTCCAACCTCTTGGGGTTTCTCTGGATCATCCGGTTTCCTCCCACTGCTAAAGACCCCTATGCACAGGCGAATTATTGAAATAAAAGTAAACCATATGTTAGTTCCAAAATGACCTAGTTTGTGTCGAGTGGACGATAAACCCCATTTCTCTCTTTCTCCCCTCATTATCACCTTAGTCTGTGGTACACGAGGAACTTCATGATATAACGACAAAATATAAATACTGAAATAAATGTTTTCAATAGGCAATGGTTAGAGGTACAGAAAAGTCGAACAAAGGTTAAACGACATGTTGATACTAAAGCTAGTAAAGGTAGAAAATTACGGTAAGTTGCAGCATCAGTTTATATTTTAACAAATCTTCCATCAAGTGTAAGATGCTGACTTGCTAACCAAAAGTCTAGAATACGCTCCTGATGTTGATCGAGATGTTCCTTGGGGTTGTCCAACTTGGTTGGGCCTTGTCAGTGGTGTATCAGGTACAACAGTCTTCATTAGACGAGTCGGAACAGAATGGTAGACGATAAACCCCATTTAATTTGTTCTGTCAGTCTTAAAAACGTCCATTCTATTAGTAAATGACCATTCTATAATTAGTAAACCTCCATTCTATAATTAATAAATGTCCATTCTATAATTAGTAAACCTCCATTCTATAATTAATAAATGTCCATTCTATAATTCGTAAACATCCTTTCTATAATTAGTAAATGTCCATTCTCTAATAAGTAAACCTCCTTTCTTTAATTAGTAAACATTCATTCTGGAATTAGTAAATGTCCATTCTATAATTAGTAAATGTCCATTCTATAATTAATAAACATTCATTCTATAATATTAGTAGACCTCCTTTCTATAATAAGTAAATGTCTATTTTATAATTAGTAAACCTCCTTTCTATAATTAGTAAATGTCCATTCTATAATTAGTAAACATCTCTTATATAATTAATAAACGTCAATTTTATAATTAGTAAGTGAATTGTTTTAGTGGCATTTAGGAATTGAACTAGAAATACAATTCTTATGAAATACAATTACTGGTTGTTGTTTTGACTAGGCTTCTCAGAGGTATTAAAAAGCCTTCTCATAAATCTCAGACCCACCCTGGGCAGACCTTTATAAGTTCAAATGGCTTGATGACATAAACATTGTGTCCGGGCAGAATGATGCCTTTTACTCATTTTATATAGCCATTTACAGAGATATACTGCAAATTTATTCTAATACTTCAAAGAAAGTTCATATTGCAAGCTAATTAACCAACCTTGATGTCATCCCTATCAGTGAAAATGTACTGCTGATCAATTTGGCTTCTCTCGTATTTATAAAGCAATTACTGAGCGACACTTCTGCTAGGCAACTGTAGTCTTGATCAACCAAATACCATTTCGTATTGGATTCTCTAAAGCTCAGACTCAGTAATAAAACTTCAGACAACCAAGGGCTGAGTGGCCCTTAATCAACATTTCTCTCGCTCTCTCTCTCTCACATGAATGTATTATGTTTATTTATATATTGTAGGTATAATGTACATAGTAAATTAGTCAATTTTATGGCACCAATAGATAACTCACCTTGGACAGATGAAGCCAGGTAAATATACACGTTTTTATAAACAAAGCAGCAAAAAAAAAGTCGGTACGATTTCATAATCAGAGAAGCACTTTTAATCTAATCATTCTAGAAAACGACTTACTAAATGGATCAAGGCAATTAATTCAACACGATTCTAAAACATTACAAGAAGGCTTAGAGTCTGTACAGTCTATACATCAGTATCTGGTGTGTCTACCGGAAGTGTTAATAACAGCCACTTGCAGCGTCTGTACATGGAGTGGACCAGATGATTGATGAACGCCATTGGCACCTGGAATCACACTCAGAAAAACCGGCTGCAATCCATCAGCAGCGCTTGGTCTCGGTACAACGTTAAAAGGTCTAGTCTGTTCAATCGGGTTAAGTCCGTTCAAATTAATGGCTGGCCAGTATATAACGTTGACTTCGTTTTGCTGTAGGAAGTCCTGAGTAAGCTGGCGGTGTTGTTTCGATGATGTGCGAAATGTGATATGATTTGGGTTCTGAGAGGTTGATCGATGTAGTGCACTGCTGTGATGTAGCCTCCTCTCCCTGGACCAAGATTTTGAAACACCACAGGACCCACTCTCTGGTTCAGGCCGATTCTTCCCCAAGCCATTATGCATGGGCCTCCCCATGAGCCTGGCTCCATGACACATGGTCAGAATAACGCTGGTCATGTCGACCGCGATATTCTGTGAGTCTTGCGTTTTGATTGGTCAATTAGACACTTTTTATTGGACAATAACACTGCTCTGTTTTAGTAATTTCTTTTAAAATGCTAAAATACCATGTTACAATGTCGATAAACATTTCTTGTTTCACATTTAGAGGGGTGTTATTGTCCAATAGACAAGTCCTGAGATTGAACATTAGAACCCGCGACGCCAACACTTCTTGGGTCCTAATGATCTGGGGACATGTCTAATTGTCTATAGGACAAAAACACCCCTCTAAATGCGAAACAGGAAGTGTTTATCTCCTGATTGATGTAAGAGTTTATTTATATCTTTCTGTTTGTTTCAGGGATGATTTATATAAGAGTTTATTTGGTCAGAAAGTTAAATTACCAGATGGCAGTGATGAGTCATCAAAGGGAAGATAATTCTAAATATATAATAATTTAAAAAAACGTGTAAAAATGAAATCATACTTTATAAAAACATATATTTTGTGTTGTTTATTGTCTAATCCAATGCATGAGTCATCAGGGAAACTGATTGAAAGTCTGTCATGACGGAATAGTGATTGTAACAATCTATCACCTTAGGCAGTAGTCCTCAAATCGTCCCTGAAATTAGGGCCCTGTACCACACCTCTGTTCTAAGGCGATTTTGAAGTCCAACCTCATCGGTTTTCTTTGGGTCCTCCGGTTTCCTCCCACTCTAAAGACCCCTACAAGCAAGCGCATTATTGAACATAAAATTGAACCTTCTCAAGTCCGAAATGACCTAGATTGTGTCGAGTGGGGGTTAAACCCAATTTCTCTCTCTCTTCACTATATTGGAGCCCTTACCTTCTATTTTTCAAAGCATTTCTTTGGTCGCTCAAGGCCATCATTTCTCGGCACATCTGACATTGATTTTAATTTCAAGTCCAATTTTGGAATTAAAAAATGCAAAATTACGGGGGAAAAAAGAAGGTCAAGAATCCTAAGCTGCCCTAGAGCAGAGTTATGGGGAGACTGGTTTTAACAGTATATTCATATTGCATCTAAATATGGACGGACAGGAACGATGAAAGGACATTGTCAGAATAATTAAGCAAAAGCTTCCTATTATCTAGATTCTTGGGCTACATTGGCTTGATGAATATGATGGCATTGGCTCGTTAACTAGGAGGTCGCAAGCTGGATTCTTGTATTGTCAGAGTAAGTAACCCCAACTTTCCCCACTGTCAGCAGTGCAGGTCCAATTGTCCGTAAGCAAGACAGGATGCTTCCAGGGGCGTATATAACGATTTTGTTTGGGGGGGTGTTTGGCCAAAATGCGACCGACTGATGCACATATATACCCCTATCACGAGTTTTCTAGGAGTTATGCCATGAGCAGTAGCTTGGAATAGGGGGTGGGGCAGTTCCAAATCCATGACGCCATCCAAAATCCAATCCCACAATGAATGTCAACAAAATACACGTAGTGGTAAATACACGTAATTCTGTAGGAATAGTATTGGCATGCATTTGAATACCGCACGTGTATTGATTATGTAAAAATAGCGACGTGCACGTATTTTCTTATATTTAGAACACCCGCTATATAACATAAAATATTTGTAGTTGAAGTCTATTGGAAGCCTACTGACCAATGACGTAGATATAATCGGGGACGGATAACGTTTTACCCAAAACAAACTGCAAAAGAAACTAATGCAGGCTAGTTCAATGATACATAATATTATGCCAGACTACATCATACTCAAATTCGGCGAATTCGGCCAAGGCGAAATAACGTAATTAACAAAAGTTGATATGGCGGTCTTCGGGAAGTTTCGGAGAACGATATCTCGTAACTAATGGTCCTGCTTGATTTGTCCACACCGGCGCATACTGAAAGACATTAATTCGACAATATTAACGGCGAGGTCACTTGATTGATATAACCGGACGTCTGCAAAAGTTCGGCTGCGGCGTAGACCGAATCGCCGCTTTGACCGAAGCGGCGAATATCACTTGACCAGCGCGTGCCGTTTGTAACCCGGCTCGCCTATCGGCGGACAAATCAAGCAGGCCCACAGTGGTGGAAGAATAAAATCCTTTTTAAAATCTTAAAACAAAAAGTAGTTATAGAGGCGAAATGTGCGGAAATAACGAATCTAAAGAAGAAAATGTATGGCTTATGTGTACCCTATGCCCGTCTGCATTAGCCTTGAAGGAGCAGACGTTCAAATCCCACTGCATTTCATTTGTTTTTCGATGTATGGTATGGGTTGTCAAAATATTTTCTCAATCGACGAAGAGTGACAGTTATTACGCATCTACTATAAATATGGAGATGTCACCCAAGCTAACAATTTATATTATATACCCAACTGTTTTGACCTCTCAACAATAAAATATTTTTTAAAAAAAAGGATAAAATATATAAAATCCATTAATTATGAGTGTTATAAAGTCATTTTCAGGATGGTGAAATTTGACGTTTCACGTAGGCCCCACAGACTGATATGGTGCGCTATGCGTCATGGGTTTAGAGTTGTGGCCCCTTTTACCAGAGCTGGATTGACTATTAAAGATGGGTTCCCAGCAAAGTATTTATCGGGTGGTCATTTCCAATAAAAGTATGGGAAATGTGGTATATATGGAAAGTATAGACACCCAATCTTACTAGAAAAATACTGGATTACGCGAAAAACGCCCATGTGGCAAGCACTGGGCAATATTGTCAGGGAATTCTTAACTGTCAACCCGACAGGTTTTGCTAGCTTATTGTCTGCACTTACGTCAGGGAGCAGTTGTTATTTCTTGCTCAAATGGTTAGGCGGTTTTGGTAACATTGAGGGTTGTCAACGTACAAACGACTCTGCAATTAAACGGCAGAAAAAGAAAATTAAGAATTTACTTAGGCCTCAATAAGTATGGTAAATGTACAGTAATTAATGATAGATAGATGGACCCTCCCACAATAAAGCTAACTTGGCAAACATTGCGTCTAAAAACAGTTTTGAAAGGGAATTGAAGCAAATTTTTGATAAATTGGTTACTTTGAATATGGTTTTATAACAAATATATCATCAAATCACAAAGTTTGTACCCGGGAATGCATCTTTAAGCAAAATAAGCACGTGCTTAGGGCATCACAAGAAGGGAGCGCCACATAATTTTTGCTTTGCCAGATGATAAATTAAAAAAAATTTCAATCTGATTAAAACACAGATTGAAAAAATTTAAGAACTTTTAATTGTGTTCTCACTGTTTTTGTCTTTTCTTATTGTTACGTGCTTTGTCTCAATTAATAACAACATTAAAATAAACTCAACAGTTATATGGATAACAATTACTGTATTTCTATAAAAGCTAAATTTCAACGACGATTCTCAGCACAATACTGATGCAGACAGAGGAACGAAACATATATACTATGTACAATCTAAACATTCAATGAAACTATTTAGTTAGGGGGACCCTTTGATTATAATAATGAAACCATATTCAATAACATAAACGCCTAATAGTAAAGGCTGCTGTTATGATGGTGCTTTTAATTCCCCGGTTGTACGCGACAAAGAGTAGGGTCGCCTGTCCAGCCTTGCCGGATTTTCCCGGGTTGCCCAGCTTCCGAAATGATAGTAATGAAATAACCCAGTTTGTGTCGAATGGACGTCCCCCCCCCTCTCTCTCTCTCTCTCTCATGATGATGCTGCCTTTTTAAGGCCGTTTAGGGCGTCTTTTGCATACAGACAAATCATCTGTTGGAAATCCCGACTTAAGGTCTACTACGATTCTCTAAACGTTGTCGGGTCGATCTCTTAATTCTTTTTATGCCCCTGTCTGGTTTAACTGATGAAATGACGTGGGGTTTAACGTCCTACCATTCTGCACGCCATACGCAAAGGTACTCGAAGGGATTAATAACGCTGTAAAATGACCATTTTAATTACATCGGAAGCTGAATAATGATCAAATAAAGTCTCGTTGGCAATAAAAACGACGGGAAGTGTTAGAACTAGTGAGTATTGTGAGATGATAGCGTACCGCCTTTGGGGGATCATCATAAGATTTGTAACTAAGTCAACTGGTGTGATTTCGATTCTCGGGTTGTAGGGTCGCCTGTCGAACGTAGTGAGTTTTCTCCGGGTCCTCCGGGTTTTTCCCACTGCTTAAAGGACCAATCCCGAGAATATTTTGAGGAATAAAACTGCTTAATTTTGTGTTAAAATCCCTTATAATCCTCTCAGGCCGAGCAATTAACTCAATATATGTGATACGTTTTCAAACAACGTTTAAAAACCCGTCAGTCTATATCTGGAAATGGAGATCGGTGTCCTAGGCTGTATTATGCGGAAGCTGGATAAAACCAGACTTTATTTTATAAAAATAATGTGTAGGTGAAATTTACCTTTTGGTATCAAGTACAGCACATGGGTCATTAACTGTATAGACCTCTAAAGGAACGGGAGTCGATCATCAGGTCACCCGACAAAAAAATTAATCCGAAATCTTAAAAGGGTTACGTGTCCGGATAAACAGTTTTGACATTCATTGAACCATTATGTTAGTCCCGAAATGACCTAGTTTGTGTGGGCGGATTAACGGAAAAAGGAGTCAGCATAAATGGTGTCTATGTCTTATGACAAACTTCGTTTTAACATCCTTATTTCCAAACATCTAAAAGATCCTTGTGTCTCAAAATGAATTAATTTAATGACAAACTGTTGACGCAAAACTTTGAAAAGATATGTTTTTCGTGCAGCAAGACATTATGATGTTTTATAAATAAAAAGACCTAACCGAATGCACATATCAATTAGTCATACTAGGCCATAAAACTGTGACGGCTATTCACGCCAAATCTGACATGTTTTTGCTAAACCAACTTAATTCTTTCTGTCATTGAATTCGTCATCAATATCTGAGCCACACAAACGATGACGTTTAGTGGGAGTGTCTATTACGACTAGCCAATCATATTGGTTCATGTCAAACAGGGACTAACCACAGGCCCGTATCTTAGTTTTAAACGTGATGTCTTTATGGGAAACAATTAATAATTAACATGTTGACAGGTCAACAAATAGAGAGAGTTAAATATTTGTTGCTTGCATCTTCTTGTGATTATGTGGGATTTGCCCACGGGTGCAGCTCAACATTATGCGGAATGTCGGGATCGGGAAAACTGCTTAATAATAAATAGACAAGACAAACAATACATGACAGCCAATACAACGTTCACAAAAATACATGAACATCATGGCCGAATAGTTAGCACGTGCGTGCTGTTTCATAAAGCCTGGCATTGAGTCAACTGGCGTGGTTTCGATTCCCCGATTGAATGTGACAATGAGTAGGGTCGCCTGTCCATCCTCATGGGTTTTCTCCGGGTCCGCCGAATTCCCCCTACTGCTAAAGGCCTCTACGCGCAAGCGAATATATTCTAGAAATAAAAAATAACATGTTAGTCCCGAAATGACCTAGTTTGTGTCGAGTGGACGTAAAACCCCATTACCCCCCCCCTCCCTCTTGTGTGTTCCATGGAATTTTCTTACGGGGGGGGGGGGTGGCATGGGTAGGGTCTAGTCGTTAATTCGAGGTCTCGTGATCGTAAAAGAACTCTAAGCACTTAAGGTTTGAAATGAGAGTAGGCCATGGCACAGCTGTCGTGACAAAGTGTGGCTCACAACACCCTGTATCTGTGATTGCGAAGACGATGTAGTGAAGTAGCGTGTGCCTCAGAGGGTAAGGTGCGGGCTCGAAAACCAAACCTCGTAAAGCTCGTGTGTACTATCACGAGTAGGCCTACGTGATAGATCTATCGACTGTAGTGGCGATGTGTGGGGAAAGTCATTTAATAGAACACTATAAGTATGACGTATACCGACTATACCTGTCTTCATGACCCCGGTCAGTGTAGACGATAAATCCATATTATTAGAGAGATTCAGATTCGTTCCGAGAACTAGAACGAGGTGATTCTCTTTTTACATGTTACGTCATGAGATATTGAGGGCTTCCCCCACAACAGTAGACACACTTGTATTATGAAAATGTCATGGCCCCTCTGAAGTCGCAAATTAATTCCGTGCTGGTTGAAATCTATTTTAGACAATCGTTGTCATAATTATACCGAAACACACCCCTTTCAAATTTACCAGCGAAATGATAGAATGAATCGACACTTTCAAACAATGCACCTTTTGCTCTATTAAACATGCATTATTCAAGAGCTAAATCTGCCTAGTGCAGGTCTTTATTTGGGCATGAAATGTTTTCTAAAGTATTAATTAGACATTAATTAACTGATCCAGGCCTTAATCAACTTTGGATGGCATCAGATTGGTCCGATATTAAACAGATTAAAACGTTTCAGTGATAAATCAAATATGGCGCGCCTAGACGCTCCGAGTCTTAGCTTTGATCGACCAGGACCGTGGTTGAAATTATTGCACACGTCGGCCGAATCTTGAAATGCCAATATCTTCGATTGCAATAGAGTAATTTGAATGAAATTTTCAAATTATTCATTTTACATCAACTACTTTCGAACTAGTATAGCAAGAATGGCTAGTTCTTATCTATATCTTGAATAATGTAACTTTAAGTTTTCAGAACCATTCATGACGCAGATTTTTCTGAACCGTTCTCGGAGCTCATCTGAACCTCTATTACTCTAAAAGTCCCGAGCCATCATTAGCGGAAGTAGCCAGACCAGTCCGAGGAAACTACTCTTCTAAGGTGCACTGTAAAGATTTAGAGAGGGAGAGAGAAGTGGGGTTTAACGTTCACTCGACATAAGCTAGGTCATTTGAGGAAAAACATAGGGTTCAATCAAATTTGAATAATTCTCTCTCGGGGGATGGATGGCTGAATGGTTAGCGTGCGCATGCTGTATCATAAAAACTGTCATTGAGTCAACTGGCGTGGTTTCGAATCCCCGGTTGTACTTGGCAAGGAGTATGATCGCCTGTCCAACCTCGTGGGTTTTCCCCGGGACCTCCAGTTTCCTCCCACTGCTAAACACCCATGCGCGCATGCGAATTATTGAAATACTAATTAAACCATATGTTAGTCCCAAAATGGCCTAGCTTGTGTCGAGTGGACGGTACCCCCCCCCCTCTCTCTCTCTCTCTCCCCCTCTCCCTCTTCTCTCTCTTTCTTTCAAATATTGTTTATGTTTATTCAGCCATGTTGTCATATAACAACAGAAAATATCCATCCACACCCCGCACCACACCCGGTTTTCATAAGCGCGACCGGTGAAGACTACGACATTAAAAAACATTTTATTTAATCCATTCCTGCCCCGGTCATAAAAGCTTGAGAGAACACGGTCATAATTTGAGAGACCCCGCCGCCCCCTCCACCCCCCCCCCCCCAACAAAAAACAAAAAAAACAAGCAAAACAACAAAAAAGATTAAGACAAAGGGGAAGCAAATTAATATAATACATAATAACTATAATCTATATCAATTTACAAGACGAAGATTGACGTATAAATAAGTGACACGCCCACATTTAAGATGGTGTACTAATATTTTGTTAAACGAACCGAAGTTTGAATGGGAGTAAAATGAATAATGAGATCACGTGACGTGTTGTATGTAGGACCGGCTAAACACAAAAGTATAAATATATACGGGCATTCTAATATCTTTGTATTTTAATTCGTCTGCTCCGTCTGTCTAAAACAATACACAATCCGCGATATTATTATACACAAGGCGAGTTTAAACATCATATTATTGAATTCACTACAGGTAAGACAATTTATTGTGTAACTTTATGATCAAAATTGATACAAAATTCTGATATTAGAAAATAAACATGAAATTAAATGGGCTTTATTACTATTTCAAGTAAATCAATAAAATTATCTACTGCTTTAAAATATACAATCACTATAGAATCGCGACGTCGCTGCCCCCTAACGCGATGAAAGGATTATTTCGTTTTCATATCACTTTGAATGGCACGCCTGCGTAACACACAATTTAACGGTCTGCAATATAAGAATAATTACATAATAACTGATCACATACGAAATCCATTCATTTCCGAATGACATACAAGTGTAGAAGCCTAGACCGATCACCCAGTGGAACTTCACTGAGCAGTTTGAGGGATAGCCCAGTCTCCGCCCTCGCGCTACTACTTTGAAGAAAACTTGTATATGAATCTGAGAAGGCCGAACTGCATTTCATAACCTTATTTTTCCAGAATGGGGACGGAAAGAAAAATAATACCCTCGGTCATTTCTAGAGTAACATCGTGATAATTTTCGTTTCTATGGTTACGTGGGCAATGTCAAGACAGTCACGCTTTCCCCATAATCATAATCTTCTTTTACGTGTGCATACGTTGTGTTTTCTTCCCACTCGATTGCCTATTACAGACACCCTTTATCCGGACCTGAAAAGTACCATTGATATATACTTGACAGGTCGGCCAAATTCGACTCGACCATAGTACGATCTTCTTTGGATTTTCGACAATACTGGACCCACGTTGTCGGTCGCCAAAGTCACAATTTGCGATAAAAATATGAAAGTGGCGATTAAAGTTTGATTTTGGCGATAATTCCGGCGATAATTCCGGCGATAATTCCTTCGATAACGTTTTGTGGGACTGGCGATTCTTTTTAAGAAATTGCGGAAAAATTATAATTGTATTTATCGTGGATTAAATATTACAATTACATTGTGTGTCAATCATAATATGCCGGCGGATTCTATAAATTAATCAACTGGCTGATAATCCGCCAATGAGTAATACTAATCAATTGTCGAATTGACATTAATAGTATCTCAGGTCGGTTGGTTGGGTGGCCGAATGGTTAACGTATGGGCCTCGTATCAGACGGTCGGTCAATGAGTCAAATTGGCTTAGTTTCGAATCCCACTTGTACGTGTCTAACCTCGTGGGTTTTCCGTAGGGCCTCTAGTTTTCTTTCACTGCTAATGACCCTAGTCCAGAAATGGCCTAGTTTGTGTCGAGTGAATGTTCATATCTCTCTCGCTCCCTCTCTCTCTCTCTCTCACTCTCTCTCTCTCTGGTGCGACCTTCTTGAAATTTTCCACATTTATAGTATACGGTTTTAGATGTCATACCATATATTGCGTCCCTCTGATATATATTATTTATTGTAATTAGCCAATCATTAATTATTGTTGAATGAATACGCGTATTCACTTAGAAATTCTCAAAGTTTAAGTTCCCGTAAATTCGATACTAATTTAGTACCTATTATCAGAACAAAAAACCATAAGACATTCTTATGGAAAAACAACTACTACTTTATTTGGGAGACGTTCTGACGAGTTTTGTCTCAACGCTATCAAGCTACTGGGTTAGATGGCCGAATGGTTAGCACGTGCGCTGTATCATAAAGTCTGTCATTGAGTCAACTGACGTGGTTTCGAATCCCCGGCTGTACGTGACAACGCGCAAACGAGTTATTGAAATAAAATTAAACCATATGTTAGTGCCAAAATGACCTAGTTTGTGTCGAGTGGACGTTAAAACCCCATTCCTCACTCTCTCTCGCTATCAAGCTAATACATTAATACAAACAAGGTGATTCAATATATATACAGAAAAATCATATACTTTGTGACAAACTGGGGTCTGTTTCACGAAATTTTAACTAAGATAAAAATCCAAATTTTCGTAATTTTATTGGATAATAATATTAGATTGATTTTAGTGTTAAGCTAATCAAAATTGGAGTATCTACATGTACTAAAATTTGGATTTTATCTTTAGTTAAGATTTCGTTAATTAGGGCACTGGTATAGAGTATAAAATTAAATATAAAAAACTGAATTTTTGAGATTTGTGAAGAAATTGATTTAAATGTAAAAATATGACAGGACGGGAGTGGCGTTGGACAATGTACGGCGTATGCTCGTACTGGCGCAGAACAATAGGACTTAAGACCCAATTTTATTTCATTACTCTGAGGACCTAGACCTATTCAGTCTACCGCGGGTCTCGAGTAGGGTCACTTGGACGCACTTCCCAATTCGCTACCGGTGTTGGACGAGAAAATTCATTGGCGCAGGTCGGAGAGCCTGTCAAGGCCAGCTGTCTAGTCGTTCGGATGGAACGAAATATATTGGGATATACATAAAAGAACCCCTGACAGTTGGAATTGTATTTAATAGTAGGACATAATGCTGCTGTACGGGCAAAATTTCCCTGATAGCACCCTGCACGGTGTATCCCCGCCTTCGTTAGCCCGACTGGTGCAGATCCCCCCACAAATATAAATTCTTCAAAAACCGAGTACGAAAAACCGAGGTTCCGTGAACACATTGGCATGCACGTAAAAGATCCCGGGGCTGATGGAATTCGATAAAAGAGTAGAGTAGGTCGGTGTGTTGCTGTTCAGGCAAAATTTATCTCATGGCACACTGTATGGCGGATGTCCTGCTTCATTAGCCCAGTTTAGCAGAACAGTAGGCTAGGGCGTTAAACTCCGATGTGTCCACAGGACCTCGGTTTCTCGTCACATCCGATCGTCCCATAGTACACTGCATGTCGTACCTGTCTTGAATGACCTGACTGGAGCAGAAAAGTAGGACGTTAAACCCATTTGATTTCATTCCACTATGGAGATTATGGAGCAAGACCATCCCACTAATACAAATGCTGTAACAGAACACAATTTTTGAGGGAACAAACATTGTAAACGACTGTTTATGCAAATGAATCAGTGAACCAAGCTATGATATATTACTTATTTCATATACAATACACGGTTTCTCCATTTAACTTCTTGTAACTCCAGACATAATAATTCGTTTAACATGGCGTACACAGGTAAATATAATTACTGTTTATTACTGAGCGACGTCTTTATCAAGCTGTTTCATCAACGCAAAGGTCCGTTACCCAATCTGATTAAAATACAGATCTATATTTCGTTTCTTTTGTTATACTTTCGATGGCATAATTCTCCAAACCCAATGCCAAACGTGACGTTTGTTGATTTAATACACTCTCCACAGAAATCTCCATGGGCGCAGCCATTTTGCATTCGAAACCTTAAAAATAGTTCGACTATGGCGGAAATGGTCATACAGTCGATGGGGGGTTGGGATGGCCTAGTGGTCAAGAGTGCCGCGCTTCGACCTCTAGCTGGCCGGTCACCTCTGGCTTGTGGCTGTGGTTTCGAGCCCTAGTGTGAGCGTATGTGACATGGAGATAGGGGCGCCTTCTCAACCTCGTGGGTTTCCTCCGGGAACTCCGGTTCCCTCCCACTGCTAAAGACCCCTACGCGCAAGCGAATTATTGAAATACAGTAAAACCATGTGTTAGTCCCGAAATGACCTAGTTTGTGTCGAGTGAACGTTAAACCCTATCTCTCTCTCTCTCTCTCTCTCTCTCTCTCTCTCTCATACAGTCGAGATTTGATGTAGGGTACCGGAATCTGTCGAGATTTGCCGAGTGGGCCACCTAGTCTAGTAAACACGAAACGAAATAGGATCTGTGTTTAATCAGATTATCCCTTACCGATGACGAAAGTTACACGGTAATCGCCGTTGTATGTTATTTCTGTGCGTTGTATGACATTCGGAACTGAATAGATTTCGTATATGATCAGATATTATGTATGTAATTATTCGTGTATTACAGAACGTATAATTGTGTGTTACGCATGCGTGCCATTCAAAAGGATATGAAATAATCTTTTCGTCTCGTTAGCCTGTTAGGGGCCCCGCCCCGGTTAAGTTGGGTTTTGTATCCGGGCCCGATTAAGACCTCTAGAGACCCTAAGTACTTAAAAGATTTTGGTGTCTCCAAATACATGCAACAATTATAGACCATGCAAAAGCCTAAAAGTCCCTTGTTCGAAATTATACAAGTCTCCTACATTGCAGACACCACTTATTGGCCAATTTAAATTAATATTATCTTTTAAAATTGACACACGAATCGCGTACCAAAATGCTTTCGAGCGGCATTTGTAATGATGTGACTAGATGAACGAGGTCAAACATATTTCTCAGAAGAATATTCCGGCGTGGACTATATTAACACTCGAATCGCATGCCAGAATGCTTAAGAGCGCCATTTATAATGAGGCGACTAGATGAAATTATCCCACAGAAGAATGCTACCGGCGTGGACTGGAACAATCAGACTGCCATTCAATTTTGACACTTCGCGTATGCCCCCCCCCCCCTCAGCCCCAGCGAGACTGGTGTATCTGCTTTTAAATTGATGATATATACATGGTTTTCGCATTGTCTATGCCCAGGCAATGCGTCAAAGCTCAGATGATTACACCAAACCACTAATGTATGCTGCACTCTAATGATTACCGTTTGTTACAATGTATGCCCCCCCCCCCCCTCGAAAAAATCCTGGATCCGGGCCTGAGGTTGTGATGATTCCTGGGTTGAATATATACATGTACATGTTAAGTACATTATTGTGCATTTCCGGGTCAATTACACATGGCTATTGATACATTTTTATTGATATGACGCACTATTTGACACATGGCTGTCAAAATGTATAATATACTTTGATTGACAGCAGTAATTTATAGCACTGGTTTTATACCTAAATTACTGTTTTTAGAACAATACACTAATAATATTTCAATTTTTTTTTTGCTTTATTCTGTATTATTAAAATACAGATGTGACGTCATTCTTTGATGTTGGCGTAGCTCGAACTAGTAGAAGTGAGAGAGAGAGAGAGAGATAGATAGAGAGAGAGGGAGAGAGAAATGGGGTTTAACGTCCACTCAACACAACTAGGTCATTTCGGGACTAACCTATGGTTTAATTTTATTTCAATAATTCGCTTGCGCGTAGGGATCTTTAGCAGTTAGAGGAAACCGGAGTGCCCGGAGGAAACCCACGAGGTTGAGAAGGCGCCCCTATCTCCATGCCACATACGCTCACACCTGGGTCCGTATTCAAAGGATATCTTAAGTCTAAGATAGTCACTTAACTACTAGCTTTCACTTAAATATACGTAACTTCCTGTAAGTTAAGGGCAAGTGGTATTCAAAGGCACTGTTAAGTATCAAATTTTCCCTTAAAGGACCTAAGTCCGTAACTCAAAATCCTCTAAAATCTTTAACATCGAAAACACAAATTTTTGACCATTTTAAATCAACATTGATGATGTAAACTTATCGGGAAAAGATAAGCTTCTGATATCCGATGTTTTAGATAAAATAATTTTTTTAACATTGGTACACGAGTCGTGTACCATAGTGTGCTTTAGCCCCAGTTTTAATAAGAGACTTAAGGAGCGAGGCTAGACATATTGCAACATACCATACGGCGTATATTGACTGGACTAACCAGGCGCTATAGAAATTTGCACAAGATTAAGACTACATGGCTTATTTCGCCGAACGTAACTGATTTGAAATTTGGTAAAAAAGGAAACCATTGCATGTAAATCAGTTTATATACATTCATATTACAGTATTATATGCGTTGAGACCCACTTTTGACAATTTCTAGGTCCAAAATGTTAGCGATTTAGCCCCTTTAAAGTTAAGCTGCCTTAACTTTTAAGTGTAAGGCTGTAAGTGGTATTCAGAGGCCAGTTTAAGTGAGAAATATCCACTTAACTTTAAGTGACCTACGGGAGGTACCTTAAAGTTAAGTGAGATTATAATTACTTCTTTTAACGCTGTAGTAGCAGTCCCGTAGTGGCGATTTTAAATGTTAGGGGATTCAGATTGAAACAAAGACAATATCGCTGAGCGTAGCTGGCCTCATATTACCTTTTTCGTTGGCAGCTTTGATGTTGTGGTGCCATAATAGACCAAAAGGTTATTACCACCGAGATAGTATATCTTTTTCCGATCATCTATCATGTTTGTATACATGCTTCATCATGTTTCCGCAATTGTCATATAATAAAGTTAAATTCAAAGATCTTTATACATTTTTTCAAGTTACTTATACTACCGCTAGAAGCAAGGCATGATTTATTTTTTTACATCTCATTCCCATATACATAAACGATAGTATTTATTCAGTTAAAATATAATGCAACATGCATCTTTCGTACGTACTGTCCGTGCCAGGCCTTTGAAAATCTAAAATGTAGGTACTTAAAAAATATCTATGAATTTCGCAAATGATAGATTTATAAAAAAAAACACTGTATGATTTCTCCAGTCTAAATTAGAAGGCAAAGGCAATTGTGTATTGCTAATAATATGTTTTTTTTCTATTCGTGATACAGTTTTAAAAAATTAAAGTTTACAATATCTATCATTATACTGCCACTATTTATTGTAATGTATTTGAGATGGAATTTTAGGGGGAAAAAATCTATGAAAACAGCCATTCCCGCCAAGGATGCACAATACCATAATTTATCCAAATTACAATCATACTATTTTCAAACGTTATAATACGTGTATAATGTTTCGACAAACATTTTCATAGTAATATAAACTAAGAATTTAATAGAGTATAGTTGATGCTCTTAAGGCGGCATAACCTGCTTGCAATGTTAGAAATTCGTGATTTTTGGCAGTGGAGGGTAGTCCATTAATTGAAAATTCATGCTTTTTGGCGAATGTGAGTTTTCCATAATTTAAGCGTGGAGTTAAGTTTTTACATAGCAAGCAAATGAAAAATAGAGCCTTTGAATACCGATTTAAGGTAAGACACTTGGTTAAGTGGAAAAATTAGGTATTTTTACTTAACTTTTAGAAAACCTTTGAATACGGACCCAGGGCTCGAAACCACAGCAGCAAGCCAGAGGTGACCGGCCAGCTACAGGTCGAAGCGCGTGGCACTCTAGACAACAAGCCCCCCCCCCCCCGAACTAGAAGTAGTATCAGATGTTCTAGAAATCGTCAGCATAATGATATGTGAACTCCCCCAAATGACAAGTGATATAATGTGTTTTTGACAATCACGGATTTACGGGGGAGGGGGTGGAGCAAAGTTTTACAATGTGTATTATTGTATATTATATTTAAATTTTTAAATTAAAAATACAACACAAAGGTTGCCCATCCTTCATTAGTCATACATAAAAGAAGTTGGGAAAATAACCAGATTAGCTGTCACTCGATTTTCTGTAAGTGAAAATATTCTAGTTACAATGTTTAAGTGTATTGTAGATCAAAAACGAAAGTAGAAGACATCAATCAACCATGCTCGCGTGTAAAGAGCAAACTGACATGTGACATTGCAACCATTGTCATCATCATCATCGTTATAATGTCTTTACAAAGGCGCTATGAACTATTTACACTCTTTTATATACACAATTAGTGGGTTGACAATGATGTAAAAAATAATCGGAGGCGGATCAACGCTCAGATGGGCTGTAGATAGTTCAGCCAGCTGCTGCGCCGTTTGCGAAACTAGTCCCAGTGCATGTAATGTTCAAATAAAATCTGTCGTTTGATAATAGGATCCCTCACCAACCCTTGTTAATTTCGTTTCGACGAATGTGCCAATGTAATAGAAATTTCCCCTTTGTGTGGAAATACTGAAATACTTAGCCTATTATTTTCATACCAGTGATTATCAGTCGTCCTCGACAATCAATTTGATTGATTCAACTGGCGTGGTTTCGATGCATTCCCCGGTTGTAGGTGACAAGGAGTAGCGTCGCCTATCTCCGGGTCATCCAGTATAAAATGAAAACAAACGTAAAATAGAAGAGACACACTAAGAAGAGACCAATAACGGGTAATAGGAGCGAAATGACTGATGTGGGTTCAACGTCCTACTCTTCTTATCCTCCGACCGTAAGGCTAAAATTGAACCATATGTAAGTCTCGAAAAGATCTAATAATAATAATACATTTTATTTGTATCTAATTTGTGCCGAGTGGACGTAAAGCCCCCCCCCCCCCTGTAGCACATTGGCCCCTAAGACAATACAAGATGTTATAGTATTGTCTTTCGTTTAGACCAGGCAAATAAATTCTCATGTTAGATTCACATGTAGCGAGTGGCTTCGCTATACATGGGTACATAGAAAACAGAGTGTTTTAGTTAAAATTGTTAAATTGACAAAATTAACCATCAAATGTTGGGTGTTTATCTATGGCGGTTATTCCAAATAAGGTGATATTAATCACCTGTGTCCATGCGAATTCAGCAATTTATGACGTAATTTAGGTTGAAATCAAACAAGTATATATTTAGGAGTTAGATTCATATTAATTAGAGAGATACTCAGAAGCTGCCGATAGAACCAGTCATTATTGTATCAAGAACCTGTCTAACTTTATTTCTAAGTTCTAATAAAGTTGTATAAGTGAACCACTGTAGTATCAATTTATTGACGACCACAAGAAGAAAACAACAAGAGAAGTCCAGAAAATACATCATAGTACTTCACCCCCCCCCCTTCTCTCTCTTACTCTCTCTCTTTCTCTCTCTCGCTCTCTCTGGATAAGACGTTAAACCTAATTTCATTTCAATTTATTGTAAAATATTTAGTGTCAAAATTGTCACCCCGGATTATCATGGGGTTAAAGAGTCTGGTCACCATAATCCACGTGTCGCCTTAATCATTTTATACCAACAATTAACTTTCATTTTCATATTATAATAAACATTAATAGTTTCATAACCAAATGTCATGACATCCGTCATCTCATGCTTAGTCTTGGTCATCCAGAACCCCATAGTCTTCAAAAGTAGAATATTCGTCTGAATGATAGAGACTAACTTATTGTCAACGGCCAAACGTTGTCAAATGTCAGACGATTTCGTCATACGTTACGTCATGACATGACATGACATGAGGGAAATGACGGCTTACAGACCAACAATACAATTAGCGTGGAATAGAATAATTTACATTGAGGCATATTATATTACGCGGAAGTTTTCTGGCGGTGATCAGGTGTGGTTGGCAGACGTAGAAGATGCAAAGATGCAAATTAAAGATGCAAAACAAAACTGCAATGTGAAATCATCGAATAAGAACTCGTATTGGGTGGTCTAGTGCACGACATTTGTTATACATTTATTATATATCCAGGAATAGTTTGGATCTGGGTTTTAGAAGCCGAAACTTCTGGATAGAGGATACATTCCTTCTTACCAGCTTCTCAAGAATCGGATGACTTAGGCCTATAATATTCTGGATAAAAGCGTTCACATTGCTTTTTAGCCTGGAATAATACTATAGTGAACATGTAATACCGAAAGTGGGTGAAAAAGTGTGAAAAACGTCTTGTACGTGTGTGCCCGTAAAAATCTTTATGAGATGGATTAGGAAATTCAAAAAAACAGCGTGATTATTAGTAATAGAAGCTTTTGTTGGAATATTCGTGCATAGTAAATGAGGATTATATTTTAATAGTTGGATTAGGATAGTGTTCAATTTATGATAGTATTCGAACCAAGATAACGTCCAGGATATTGTTTGATTCATGGTGACCTTCAGGGGAAGATGACGCTCCAATCAGGATAACGTTCAAGAAAAGATGACGATCGATTCGTGAAAACGTTCGTAAAAAGATGGCGTTCGATGCATGAAAACGTTTGGGGAAAGATGACGTTCGATTCATGATAACGTCCAGGAAAAGGTGACGTTCGATTCATGATACTGTAAGATTAAGAATCGGGTTGAAAACTGGAATTAAAATTCAGCCAATGGATGTCAATATAGGATGTTACATTTAAAGCTGAAAGTGGAAGAGTATAATATGTAATTTTAAAGCCGTTGATCGCCATTTTTTTTTGATAATCTCTAATTGATCACGCCTTAGCCCACACTAGCATATAGGCCTGCACACTACCCCAGCCTCCTTACATTGTTTATTTAACATTTAATTAAGGACAAAATGTCCCTCATCTTCTTCTATTAGTGTTTAACGATCTATATACTGAGGGTGATCTCGCAGATATGACACGCACACGGGTCTTTTGACAAAAAAACCCGGAGTATATCCACAAGGTTGAGAAGGCGGTGCTATCTAAAAGTCACATACACTCACAGCAAGCCAGAGGTGACCAGCCACCTAGAGCTCGAAGCTCGAAATTCTGGACCACTAGGCCATTCATTTGATTCCATCGTTTATGTAGGGATCCATTTAATTTGCACTGGCTAAATAATGCAAATTATTCAGATCATTTTCCTTAAAAATACTGAACTGAATAAAACCATCTTTCACAGGATTGTAGTTTTCTAAGGAATCCAAAACCCCATAAATCATGATCAGTGGCTTGGATACAATGATTGATTCTGTCCAGGAAAATATTTGTAATTTGTAAACTAGATTTTACCTAAATTATCAACTGAATTAAATTAATAATATTTTCCCCTTTTCCCATCAAATAAAATCACGCGCGTAATCTTATACACATCCTATTTACTAGACAAACTAACAGAGGGGGCGCGAGATATGGGAAATTCAAGAAGGGGATCGAACTCACGTTTTGTATAGTTGATAAACCCATGATTCTACCCTGGACGTCCTACAGCTTTGATCCGGCTTTTTATCAAACACCATCCAGAGAGCTGGGATCGAACACACGTTTTGCATAGTTGACAAACCTGTGCTCCCATGAGCAACGCCCTACACATTTCGCCTCCGTCTTTATCAAAAGGCCACCAGTAATTAATAAACTCATAGTCATTAATCACGCAAGCTCTATATATTAAGCGGAACTAAACCAAAAAATTCTTCAAAGCGTTCAGATGCTTTCAATGATGTTTTAAATTTTAAAACAATGGTCGTTCGTGACAAGATTAATTGATGGGGATACCTATCGTGTATCTAGAAGGAAATATATGGTTTAACCCTTCAGAAAGGTCACACACTTTGACCTCTCATAACTCGACCCCATGACAAAGGTTCGATTTCCGTGGAAAAAAACGTTTTGTAAAAGGCTGACCATCAAGGTAAATTCCCCACATATATTTAGTATCTGAAACTAATCAGTCGAATAAGGACAATATTTCTCTGTGTGTGTTAGTAATTTTAGATCGAGGACTGGCATTAACTAAAATTACATTTCGAATCTGTTGTGGTTAAACTGTTTAAAACGATATATACGGTTCTGTGTGTGTTAATAATTTTAGATCGAGGACTGCCATCTAACTAAAATTACATTTCGAATCTGTTGTGTTTGGACTGTTTTTAAAGGATATACGGTATCATATTCCCCTGTGTGTGTGTAGTTTTAGATCGAGGAATCGAGGACTGCCATCTTACTAAAAATATATTCCGAATCTGTCTGTGTTTTAACTGTTTTAAAGGATAAAAGGATATATACGGTATTATAGTCCTCGGTGTGTTTAGTTTTAGATCGAGGACTGTCATCTAACTAAACGTAAATTTCGAATCTGTTGTGTTTGAACTGTTTTAAAGGAAATACGGTATTATTATTCTTATAGTTAATTTGAAAAAAATGTTTTAAAGTTGTTTTGACAAACTAATTCAGGTAGGCTTATGTTTGTTATTATTAATGAACTTCTGGATTTATTTATCTTTTATTTTAAAATTTAACCCTTGTGAGGTAGATTTAATCTTGAATTTAATCCTTTGTGGGCAAGTCTCAGATTCGAACCCTGTGTTGACCAAGAATGTTCCACAAGGTTTTCTGGCGTGGTCCCCATTGTCAGTGGGGCTGGTCGATGAACATCACAAGAAAACACCTAGTTTTTCATATTGGAACAAAACCAGAGATCCGGTGTATTATTTGTAGCGTATTAACGACCCCCTATCTTGAAATGGAGAAAGTCAGTCATTACTACTAAACGTATTCTATTTCTTTCAGGAGCCATGTTTTACCATAATGTGTATAAGATATTAGGATTATTATGTGTATTGGCAACAACGTTTCGGTATATATCCTGTGATTTTGGAGGAGTATATGCCGATTACGGTAAGTTTCTTTTTTTAAAAAAAAAATACTGACGGTGACCAAACATTGATCTTCGATGTCGATAACTGGTGGTATGGTGTGTCGGTGTTACCATAATCATATTATAATTGCAAGCACCCTAGAGCGCATGCTCCCCCGCTAGCCCAGATACTGTTTCACAAAAAAGGTGCATAACAGCAGAACGCTAAACTCAATTTCATTTCATTTCACAAACAAGGACGGTTAGAAACTTAGATCAACCTTAACTTGACCATGCATCTTATCAACTATGAAGGTAGTACGTCAATCCATAGATTAATATGACTGATTGCTGTCAGTTACTGAAATTCATTGTCATAATATACCATCAATTTTATAATGAATTTTACTATTTAATTTTATCTATCTTATTTTCACAGCCGTAAATTTAACGTAAATACTCAGTGAACCTCTTTTACCCCCACCCCCAAACCCCTTTTCCCAAGTGACCCCGTAACCAAATCCCTGTGGAAGACGCGGACTTCGCGGACCCGCAACATTTTGCTCAGAAGCCCAAGTTGGGAAACTCTTACACTATATTTCAATTCCCCAAAGCACTTTCTGACTGAGGTTCTCGTGATTGTGAAACCCAATACTATAGTTAGTTTTGCTTAACCCCGTTTATGGAAGCAATTAGTATTCAAATTCCTGGCTTTATGCTGGCACGTTCCTTAAATTCTTCGCAATATAGTCAAACAAACGCGTGAAGCATTGCCGCATTTTCGTCTCACTCCTCCTATATAATGCTATACATACATGGGCCTAAAACTTGACGATTGCTGGAGACGCCCCTATATGTGCTAGTGAAGTGAGAGTAATGTAGTAAAGTACTGTTATAATAATGATGTATGACTATTACCTGTACAGTGTATATATAATAAACTAATTAACCCCCAGGTCAAATACCTTAATACAATCTATTAAACCTCTCACTATACTGTAGGAATGAGCGACGCGGTTGACAACTTCAAGGTTATGTTGCCACAATTGAAAAACATTGGCAGAACTATCCCAAAATTTAATAAAAATCTTATTTAATTCAATACAGATCAGCTCTCTTTAGATTTTTTTAGAAGATATATCGACAAACAGGCACACAAATTAAAAAAAAACAAAACCCGTTGAATAATATCTTTACCTCGATATTACTGTAGAGGATAAAATGATGGGATCGCTCGATTCGAATAATTATTGAACCAATATACTGCAATCTATTAAAGTGAAATAAAATGGGGTTTAGCGCCTGCTTTTATGGATCAGCCGGTATAATTGAGATGGCCATTTACCATCGAATGAGGGAAATGTGATCGGTCAGTGCGTTTTGTTTACTCTTCATGGAAATCAAATTGTCCGAGTACGTCACACACGTGAAGCTTGTTTTTAGTCTAATCCATACGACTAGACACGTTTTCTTGTCAGTACCTCTTCCACCGCATTACTTGCAAGAGAAAACCAGGCTTGAAAACTTTTCTTGGCTAGTGACATCCTCTTTAGGAGAAAGGGTAATGCTTACCAACTCCCACGTTATATTCTTGCAGACATAACCATCATGATTTCTTCTTTTATTTGTAGGGTATGGTGGAGGAGACAGTCATGAATACATCGGAGACTACGGGTACGATTATAATTATCCGTCCTACGGTTCACAGCCTAGCGTAGACAACATAGCGAGCTCTCTGGAGATCCCGGACTCGTTTCATCAGCAGAGTTGGCTAAATCAAGACCAAGATGGTGCTTCATCTGCCGAACTTCCGTCTTTAATAAACACTTTTGTTAATTCGCAGGCGACACAATTGTCCCCCGGTGTGCATTCACTGCAACCTCAACAAAATGTCAACTTAACAGGACAGCACCTAAAACAAATACCCGTTTCAAGTACAGGGTATCATATTGACCAAAATGGATATTATGCTCATGGTCCTGCTTTAGGTGCAAATGTTGCTACCGGAATTGTATTTGGAAATCAGAATAGTTATTCCCAGACTAATCATGCTCAACCAGCAGCTCTCGTGGAATTCCCGGGTGTCTCTAGTGAATCCAGTTCATCCGAAGAAGCACAAGGGTCCCAAGAGACTGTCCCAACTTCTGACTGGGCTAAGTACATAAACAACTACCCGGGAACACCCCAGTCAACACCTCCTCCACAAGCAGCAGGCCCCGTTTCTGACTGGGTTCACTACATACACAACAACCCAAGTACACCTGAATCAACAAGTCCACCCCATGAAGAAGTCCCTATATCGGACTGGGCAAACTATGCTACCAACAACCCAAGCTCAAATCATCCCTCTAGGTCTACAGAGGCACCACAGGAATCTGCTCCCAACGAACCTGCAGGGGAAGAGGAGGAGGAAGAAGAAGAAGAAGAGGAGGAGGAAGCAGCCAGCAGCGAAGGTATATATACTGATTTCATTTATAATACGGGAGGGGGGAATTAAGCCCGTGCGCGTGAGATCACTGGCGTGGATTTGATTTCTCGCTTGTATGTGACAAGGAGTAGGGTCGCCTGTCCCCCGGTTTCATCCTACAGCTAAAGCTTCACGCGCTCAAATGAATTATAGAAATGACCATATGTTGGTGTCGAAATGACCTAGTTTGTGTCGAGTGAACTATCAACTCCACCTCCCCCCCTCTCTCTCATTATAGAAATATGTTGAACAAGCTATGATTACAAAACCCCCATGCTTAACATTACAATTAATTTAATCAGGTATGTACGGTCTTCACCAGCCTGGTTGGTGCAAACGAGTCGGGCGGTAAACTAAATGTCATTTATCCATTCATTCGTTTAAGATAATGGACCAACAACGACCATAACAACTACAACAGAACCGACAACGACCACAGCCACTACAACAGAACCAACAACGACCACGACAACTACAACAGAACCAACAACGACCACAACAACTACAACAGAACCAACAACAACTACAACAACGGAACCAACAACAACTACAACTACAACAACAGAACCAACAACAACTGAGCCTACGACCACAACAACTACAACGGAACCAACAACAACTACAACAACTGAGCCTACGACTACAACAACTACAACGGTCCCAACAACAACTACAACAACGGAGCCTACGACTACAACAACTACAACCGAACCAACAACAACTACAACAACGGAGCCTACGACTACAACAACGAATACTGCACAATCCCAGTTGTATAACTTTGGTGGTGATAGCAGTAGTGAAAGTAGTTCTGAAGAGAATACAAACTCGGATGTCAGTAATGAAATTCTATACAACGCCCCGGCAGTACCAGCAGCAGTGCCAAACCCTGCAACCCAGGAACCCCACCATCAACCCTTTAACCCACAAACTCCGATGCAACCAGACAATCCCCAAACCATTCATGTCCACACAGACACCACAAGTTTTGTTAGTCATCAACAGTATTTCGAATCCTCAACACCAACAGCCCCACGAGTTCCAGGTGAATCCCAAGGATCCACCGAAGCAAGTTTTCCACCAGATACTACTTTGGGCTCATCAGAAGAAGACGACAACAGTCCAGAGACAATTACAAGCCAAGGTAAGAAACCTCATTTTTTATACATTAACCGAAGTGAACAAGGGTTAGATTCGAGCATAAATAGCTAACAAGAAATTTTCTTTCGGGGGGTTGGGTTGGGAGGAAAACCCCAGGTCCAAGAGTTCACAGTTAACCTTTAACAATTGAAATTCGATTAATTAGAGCAGCACCAAACCCCGAGAAAACTAACAAATAATCGTGTGTAGGTCTGGAATGACCTACGCAAGCGAATTATTGGAAAAAAATAATTGAACCATAATATGTTAGTCCGGAAGTGACTAAGTTTATGTCGAGTGGACATTAAACCCCATTTCACACACACTCTCTCTCTCTAGTTTTCATTCGTGAAGTTAGTTCCTCGTATATCGGAGCGTATGTAATATAATATAATCTATATATATAAGTTTTTAAGATAATAAATGATTGTGAATTATGTTGGACTATGACAGGGTATGATGAATCAGTAGTAATATTTAATAACATATTTATAATAGATTAGTGTCATAATGACTTTCACGGTCCGCTGACACAAAAAATGCTGGCTGGGCTAATGAAGACGTGTGTACGGCATGCAGTGTGCTATGAGAAAACATTTTGCGGACAGAGGACGTTTCCGCCAAATGCACTTAAAGGGGTTAAACTAAAACTTCTTACTACTCTTTGACTAGTAAGAAGTTTTATTTTAATCCCTTCAAGTGCCCGTGGTTTCCGCCTATTCTTTATCCAATTCTAATTTCCAATAATATTTTTACGTGCACGCCGGGTACACTATTCCTTAGTTTTTCTTGACACGGAAAAACCACGCCTTTTAACTGCGAAAACGAGAGCGCACCCCCACCCTCTTTATAGAGCTAGGGTTGTTGTTCGCGCTAGCTCTGTTTACATTTCGTGACCGTTGACCAAAGTTGAAGTTGGCTTTATCAAATAGATCTAACCCTGCCCTGCATATCGTGCTAGCGCCGTAGTCACTAAGCCACCACGGCTACCTTAATTATGAGGAAATAATATTGCTGTACGTGATTTGATTGGACAATATTAGATTGATTTTAGTTCTTAGCCAACCACAATTGAAATATCTACTAAAATTAGGATTGTATCTTTAGTTAAGTCTTCGTGAAACAGGGCCCCGGAGCCGTTGTTTTTATTTTCAACTGATATATATGCAAGCACAGACGCTATGGCATATAATTACGTAAAATGACTAAAATAGACAGACATGATAAATGATGTCTGCTGATTACAAACAAACAATGTAATAATTCTTTTTATAAGATACAATTATACAAATTTAAAAAAAAATCATTTTGATACATCGTAGATATTTCAAATTTGAATCCCCGTTAATTTATACCGACCGATTTCTAATTGCACCAAACTGCATTATTCCAGATAATTGTGTTTAACTTGCTGCACGACAATTTTTGGGGCAGTTATTTCTCAAAATATTTTTGTTAAAGATTTCGTTTGTTGGGTTACAATCCATCATTGTGGTTAAAAATACCCAATCGAGAGAGAGGGAGAGAGTTTAGCGTGAGCTCGACACAAACTAGGCCATTTCGGGACGAACACATGGTTCAATGGTATTTGAACAATTCGCTTGCGCTTAAGAGGTCTCTCTCTCTCTATCTCTCCCTCTCTCTCTCTCTATCTCTCTCGCTCTCGCTCTCTCTCTCTTTAAAGTCATAAAATACATGTCACAGTTTGATGGACAGCTGACTTGTAAACTTTAAAACTGTCACGGCGTGATGAGTAAAAAGAGAGTCGTATGACACTGTGATGACATTCCCCCCTTTCAACAGCCAAATTGAAAGCCCTTGATCGTCATAAGTGTCTATCTTAGTTTACTCAAATTGATTATTAAACATTTAATTAATAGGGAGGGGGGGGGGGGGTATGTCCGAATGGATAGCATGTGCGCGCTATATCATAAAGCCTGTCATTGAGTCAAATGACGTGGTTTCGAATTCCCCGTTTGTACGTGGCTAGAAGTAGGGTCCTCCAGTTTCCCCCCACGTAAAGACCCCTACGCGCAAGCGAATTTTTAAAATAAAATCAAAAAACATATGTTAGTCCCGAAATGACCCTTTATGTGTCGTGTGGACGTTAAACCCCATCCCCTCTCCCCCCTCTCCCCCCTCTCCCCCCCCTCTCTCTCTCTCTCTCTCTCTTTAATTAATAGATAAAACAAAAGCGCCAACGCTTGATAATCCTTGGCTTGGATTCAATCAGATTAAATCATTGTACCTAACAGTTATAGGTGGCGCTGGCTTGTTATTATCGCCTATAGAGAATGACAAATTAATGTTAAAAAAAAAATTAAATTCATCATATTTTTGTAAATGCTAATTAAAACGAACTGATTCGAACTCCACGAAATGGGGCTCAAAATCCCATAAATGATTTGCCATTTAATCCAATAAGAAAACGGAATCAGATCACAAAATAATTTAATACAACGGAAACAAGCCAGTAAAATATTTGCACATGTGATTAATAAAAGTCCAGTTTCCCCTCGTTGAAGGTCCTTGGTTCCAATCCAGAATTTTCCGGCGTCGTGTCAGTGGTGCTGGGCATAGGACCAGTGTTATGTCTGTGGTGCCAGTGATGCAGGGCATATGGCCAGCGAGATGTCAGTGGTGCAGGACAAAGGGCCAGTCATGGACAAGCGTCTAGTCGTTCGGGTGGAACGAGAAATAGGTGTGCACGTAAAAGAACCCTTCACAATTCAATGAAGTGTAGGCGAAGCACCAGTGTACGGGTAAAGTTTCTCCTTGAGCTGTCTAGTTGATGGAGAAATAGAGGACACCAAACTACATAATATTTCATTTTTATGACAGACGAAATTGATTTTTCCCCTTTGGTTAACTATTTTTGTCCGTTGTTTTTATGCAACTCTTTGTTGGGGAAACATTTCATCCACTTTTATAACCGTTTAATTCGTTATTTATATAATTTATGACAATTGTGACCCGACTTATTAGACCGTATTTTAGTGTAATATATAGGCGCCGGGCCTTATTCACGAAAACGTATTTAAAGAATTTTGCCCTTTCATTAGTTAAGAACAAAAATTTGTACCAGGATTTTGACTCTCAACCAACGAAATCGCTGCATTCTTAAAGGAGCCAAATCGCTAACATTTGGGACCTAGAAATTGACAAAAGTGGGTCGCAACACATATAATACTGTGATATGAATGTATATAAACTGATTTACATTCAATGGTTTTCCCCAATTTCAAATCAGTTATGCTAGGCGAAATAAGCCAAGCAGTCACAACCTAGTGCAAATTTCTATAGCGTCTGGTTATTCCAGTCAACATATACGGCGTGTATGGTGCAATATGTCTAGCCTCGCTCCTCAAGTCACTTATTAAAATTCGTGTTTTCGATGTCAAAGATATTAGAGGATTTTGAGGTCCTTTAAAATGTTTTAAAGGGGCTAAATCGCTAACATTTGGGACCTAGAAATTGTCAAAAGTGGGTCGAAACGCATATAATACTGTAATATGAATGTATATAAACTGATTTACATTCAATGGTTTCCTTTTTTACCAAATTTCAAATCAGTTACGTTCGGCGAATTAAGCCATGTAGTCTCAATCTTGTGCAAATTTCTATAGCGCCTGGTTAGTCCAGTCAATATACGCCGTATGGTATGTTGCAATATATCTAGCCTCGCTCCTTAAGTCTCTTATTAAAACTGGGGCTGAAGCACACTATGGTACACGACTCGTGTACCAATGTTAAAAAAATTATTTTATCTAAAACATCGGATATCAGAAGCTTATCTTTTCCCGATAAGTTTACATCATCAATGTTGATTTAAAATGGCCAAAAATTCGTGTTTTCGATGTGAAAGATTTTAGAGGATTTTGAGTTACGGACTTAGGTCCTTTAATGTGAGTTTCCTTGAAGGTGGTGCCTGTTGTAGTCTTCGTTGCAAAAATTGTCATTGTAAGGATAGCTTTTTCAGTAGACCGAGAACGTCATGTGCCAGGTCGAGATGATTACCGGCTCAGGCGAGTCTGACCTCGACACAGTACAGGGGTTGGTTGCTCAAAACTAAGTTATTTTTACGATCCGTTAAACTCTAACGGACATATCTTGGTAACGTGTTGTTTGTTAACTTTCCGTTAAATTTACTACAGAAACACTATAGAATACTTTATTTTTATTAATAGCATAAATCTGTAGGACAAATTTGCACCACAGAATGTTCTGGGCCTTTATTTCCAGCAACAATCTTTCTCTCCGTTAAAGTTAACAGATCGTTAAATAATAACGGAGCTTTGAGCAACCGACCCCTGGTGAATAATGACAACGTCCTTAAAACCACTCATACTTAGGTCCTCACTGCCCTCAGCGACCCATCTACGTCAAACTTCCCAGGTGTATTTTCAGCCGGAGCTAGCTGTAGATAGGCAGCCTAAGTTTGGGATGACTTAGGTCATAACGCAAAACGTACATAGAGAATGTCATTTTTTAACCGATAAATAATCGTCATAGATTTTAAAAATAGTTACAATAATGTGATCTCGATTTCTTCTAAAAGAAAATATAATTTATTGGTGATAACGATATAGCACAATATAAATAAAATTTGTCGACGTGAATCGCAACTTCTTTTGTCATTTTACATGTCGGCATGCACAAACGATGTGTCAAAGTCATTTATCAACGCTGATCTACTGATTATGAACAATTAAGTTTTTTTATTTGACAGATGTATGAATTTACCTTTTTATTGAGAGATAGATCTATGAATTTAACTTTTTATTAGCTGATATCTGGTTGCCTTGTTGGTGGAAAACCCATTTTTTTAGTGGTATTGACGTGACATTATCTATTTTTAACTGTAAAGTACGAAACGAAAAATGCTTGGTGTTAAATCGGATTGTGGTTCACTAGTACTAACAATATTTTAGTGAATGTTAAAAACCCTTATACACTATAAAAGTCTTTTCGAACTGTACTGAAATATACTTCCTCAAAAAAAATCCAATCACCCTTTTACCAACGGGTAAATACTTTCAAACCATCGCACTTCTTGGTTGTAAATGAAATTAACTGAAATATGAAAATTGATTATATTTAATCAACCATGTTCTTTGGGGGAAATACTGCCAAGATTTGTATGACCACACAAGCGTTTACGCAGGATCTTGATATTTCGCCCTATACAAACAACCAGACAATGTTCCTTCACTTAGAAGTTATAGAGATAAACAAAATATTCACATAGATATAACGAAATGGGGGTTAACACCCAATTGCTTCATCCGACGAGAGGTGGATTTGTTTCTAAGACTTTATTTCCCCCAAATGATAGTTGGTGTGCAAGGATAATTTTATAAAAGCCCTGATACGACGGCTTTATAATATTAGTTTCTTTCTTGACTTTTTGTTTCAATTATTTTTTTCTAACTTTCAGAAATCCCCTTGGTTCCGAGGTATCAAGCTCCAACAGAAATGCCAACAACTACCAAAGAAGAATCTTTTATAATATCTACACAACAACCAATAATTGTCGTTAATGAACCCCAAGAACCCACAACCATCATAGCAGAGTCGAATGAAGTGTTGCCCGAAGAACCAACAACGAACAGTGCGGAATCAAATGAAGTTCTACCAACAACAAACTCTGTGGAATCGAATGAAGTTCTGCCAACAACTACCAAAGAACCAATAATTGTCGTTAATGAACCCCAAGAACCCACAACAATCATAGTAGAGTCAAATGAAGTTCTATACCAAAAACCAGCACCCAGCACTGCAGAATCCAGAGAAATTCTAACTCAAGAACCAACAACAAACTCCGTTGAATCGAACGAAGTTCCGTCACAAGAACCAACAGCTAACGCTGCAGAATCCAGCGAAATTGTGACTCACGAACCAACAAGCCACACTTTGGAATCTAATGAAATTCAACCACAAGGATCGACAATGAACAATTTAGAATCCAATGAAATTATAACACGAGACCCAACTACAAACTCTGTTGAGTCGAATGAAGTTGTACCTCAAACATTAACAACTAACTCCAAGGAAGACTCGAGCGATGAAACCACTTCTCAAACACCAACAATCGTTGTAGACTCTAGTAGTGAAGAAACTTCGCCATCTAGCGAAGAAACAACATCCCAAACACCAGTAAGTAGTATTGAAGATTCAAGCGCAGAAACAACGTCTCGAGCACCAACAAACGTTGAAGACTCTAGTGAAGAAATAACTTCTCAGATACAAACAAGCCCCGGAGAATCTAGCGAAGAAAATACGTCAGCAACACCAACAAGCGCCGATGCATCTAGCGAAGAAATAACATCCCAAACACCAGTAAGCCGTGTTGAAGATTCCAGCGGAGAAACCACATTCCAAGCACCAACAACAAGCAGTGTGGAATCTAGCGAAGAAACGACGGCGCCAGCACCAGCCAGATTCGAACCATCTAGCGAGGAAATAACATCCCAAACACCTGTAAGCAGTGCTGAAGATTCCAGGGAAGAAAACACTTCACAAGCACCAACAAGTGATGGAGATTCCAGTGAGGAAATCACCCAGGCACCAACGACTAATGTTGACAATTCCAACGAAGATGATTCCAGTGAAGAACAGGTAACTCTGCCTTCAACATACAGTAACGAAGACGATTCGAGTGAGGAGTTAACTACCCAGACACCGTTAGGGGGATCGTCAGACATTGAGAGTTCAGAAGAATCAACAACCCAATCCCCTATCGATCAAAGCTCCGAAGAAGACAGTGAGGAATCAGCTGAAGTAACAATTCAACAAACGACCATTGTCACTACAACTACAACAACAACCCAGCCAACAACCACAATAACAACACATCCAACGACCACAACATCGGGCTCAACTACTATCGAGCAAAGTTCCGAAGAAGACAGTGAAGATTCAGCTGAAGTAACAACTACCGAACCAATGACCACGAGAGTGGCCTTAACTACTATCGATCAAAGTTCTGAAGAAGACAGTGAAGATTCAATTGAAGTAACTACCGAACTAACGACTACAACAACAACGACAGTCGAGCCAACGACTACAACAACGACAACCGTGCCAACAACTACAACAACGACAACTGAGCCAACGACTACTACAACGACAACCGAGCCAACGACCACAACAACGACAACCGTGCCAACAACTACAACAACGACAACTGAGCCAACGACTACTACAACGACAACCGTGCCAACGACCACAACAACCACAACCGTGCCAACGACTACAACAACCACAACTGAGCCAACAACTACAACAACGACAACTGAGCCAACGACTACTACAACGACAACCGAGCCAACGATCACAACAACCACAACCGTGCCAACAACTACAACAACCACAACTGAGCCAACGACTACAACAACAACTGAGCCAACGACTACCACAACAACAACCGAGCCAACGACTACCACAACAACAACAACCGAACCAACGACTACAACAACCACAACTGAGCCAACGACTACTACAACCACAACTGAGCCAACGACTACTACAACGACAACCGAGCCAACGACTACAACGACCACAACCGAGCCAACGACTACAACAACGACAACCGAGCCAACAACTACAACAACGACAACCGAGCCTACGACTACTACAACGACAACTGAGGCAACGACTACTACAACGACAACCGAGCGAACTACCACCACAACCGAAAGTCCAGCAGGTGAGCACTTACTTTAAAATTTACCCGAAAACCGAATTAAGATTTTTAAGTACCCTGGGAAACACTGCTGTGAGGGTCTAAGAGAGTTCCTTAGATTCAATAATCACAAATAAAATGACTTTTTGCACCGGCCCCTAATCCACCATAAAATCAATTTTCCTAAGTCACATATTTCCCCTACCAGAATAGACTATGTTATTTTTATTCTTGTCTAGCACTTTAAATGACCGATAGCATTAATCATATTATTATCCTCATCTAGCTCCGTGTTTTGTATTTCAGATGCGTGTGTTGACTGTTTCATCATAAATGGTGTTGGCTACAAGAATCACCCAACTGATTGTACTAAGTTTATACAGTGTGTATTTGGTCAGGGACAGTCTGTGCGAGTATATAGTAAACAATGCGGACATGGATTATTCTGGGATCAAAACAGATTAACATGCAACCAGCCAGAAAACGTCAACTGTCATAATGGTGAGTATTTATATTTAACTCCAGTATAATGGCAGTTGGTAACTAAAGTATAATGACAGTCCGTAACTAAAGTATAACGACAGTCCGTGACTAAAGTATAATGACAGTTGGTAACTAAAGTATAACGAAAATCCGTAACTAAAGTATATAACAGTCCGTAACTAAAGTATAACGACAGTCCGCGACTAAAGTATAATGACAATTGGTAACTAAAGTATAACGACAATCCGTAACTAAAGTATAATGACAGTCCGTAACTAAAGTATAATGGCGATCCGTTACTAAAGTATAATGGTGATCCACAACTAAAGTATAATGGCAGTCCGTAACTAAAGTATAATGGCAGTCCGTAACTAAAGTATAATGGTGATCCGTAACTAAAGTATAATGGTGATCCGTAACTAAAATATAATGGCAGTCCGTAACTAAAGTATAATGGCAGTCCGTAACTAAAGTATAATGGCAGTCCGTAACTAAAGTATAATGGCAGTCCGTAACTAAAGTATAATAGCAGTCCGTAACTAAAGTATAATGGTGATCCGTAACTAAAGTATAATGGTGATCCGTAACTAAAGTATAATGGCAGTCCGTAACTAAAGTATAATGGCAGTCCGTAACTAAAGTATAATGGCAGTCCGTAACTAAAGTATAATGGCAGTCCGTAACTAAAGTATAATGGCAGTCCGTAACTAAAGTATAATGGTGATCCGTAAGTAAAGTATAATGGCAGTCCGTAACTAAAGTATAATGGTGATCCGTAACTAAAGTATAATGGCAGTCCGTAACTAAAGTATAATGAGAGTCCATAACTAAAGTATAATGGGGATCCGTAACTAAAGTATAATGGCAATCACTTCCTGCTTAAAATTGCATTCGTGCTTAGGATGTTCATCAATGCTAGGCAATATTTTAACATTGGTTGTTTGGACAAGAGGCCTACAACCAATTGGAATGGGAAATGGGGAATATGAGAAAACATTGAACTGACGAGCTTGCTTGCCCCTAATTACCCTTTTAAATGTAAGGCGTGGCAGCCGGATCGGAAACGGAGTGAAGGTGTACGTGGGATATGTTCGTAGCAGTCCATGTTATACGGCTAGTTGCATGGACTAAAACAATAAAAGAATGCTACCGAAAGTGAGTCGAAACTTATTAAAAAAGCATTTTAGATCTCTTTAATTTAACTTTTGTATATTTTTTATTTTTCTTTATCATTAATTTAGATAAATGTCGCCGCTATGATACTATCAGTTCCTATCGTGAATCAAGTAGTTGTGGGAAATACTGGGTGTGTCAAGGCGGTGTATCCACAGGTAGATGCTGTCCACAAGGTCAAGGTTATGACCAGTACGCTCAGAGATGCCTACCTAACATTAGCTGTAAAGATGGATGTTCAGATATAGTTGTTAACAGTAGGTATCCGTTTATTGATTTGAGGTGGAGGAGGGGTCTAACGCCGGGGCATCGGAGCATAAGGTATATCAAGTGTGTCTACCCAACCTCCCGGATGTCTCCGTGCCTCCTATTTCCATAGCCTACATTGATTTAAAAACCTATAGTGGGTCTTACAAACGTTACCGTCGAAACCCTAGATGTAAACCGAACCTTCATACAGCGAGTCAGTAAAATCGTGTCCAGCAACTGCCCCCCTCCCCCGAAACTGTACAGAATACCAGACAGACGCGCTTATATCCGTTTAATTTTCTAAAGTCTATAGCATTCGGGTGCAATCGGCTTCGAGAAATCTAATATTTGTTCTAACCCGAATGTTATTCAGACTATATATATATTTATACATTTGAATGTTACAGCTGTTTGTGATAAACGACCCGTCAGTGGGTCACCTACAAAGTTTCAACAACTAGTTCCGGGTCATGGATGGTTAACAATGCCGTGTGCTGGTGGTACCGCCTATAGCATTGATACGTGCTCTTGTTCACTTCTCCACAGGACACCAACTGCAGAAAAAACAGGTAAGACAAAACTTCAATAATTACTTGAAACTGCTTGCATTAAATTCCTCGTTTATCGTATCATCCTTGCCAGGTGGTCCGTCCCGTGACCTGTACCCTTGGCAAGGAGAACCCAAGCTGACAAAACCTTGGGGAACGTTCTCGGACAAATACGGGTGATCGAATTGCATTCAGTCACATCGATTTAAATATATATTACGGAAAATAACCCGGAGACCCCCGACTCGTTTTCTGTTTTATTTCTTTTAAAATATTTATCCACATAATTAAAATATATTGCTATACATAGGCCTACATGTTTAGACATACTGGTAAATTCTTATATAATTCTCGGTTTGAACTGCGTACGCACTTTAAATAAAAGTGGATCGCGACTGTACTAGGGATGCTCGATTCACATTCCAGAACGTCCCGAATTGACAGAATTGCAATCGAGTGACACGGAACTCAGTCCTGTCACAGTTCTGCCAGCCCCGATTAGGGAGAAGAATTGTGGCGTCATTTACGAATAGGTTTCGTCTGCATGATTAGTTGAGATATTTATGTAACCAGCCAAAATTCTCCTTTTTACTCGATTGCCACTAATTTTGGGATTGAGAGAATTCAACTCCGGAACGTTCAAGCGGGTACATCTATATCAATTATCTCCCGTTGGTTAAAGCTCGTTTACATAATTCAGTTTACGATATGTTTCAGAATGTACGCCTGTTGTTTACCTGCCATTTGATGACGAAGATGATGACATCAAAGATCATTCAGGAAATGAGAACTACATCTATAACGATGGTGTCAAGGTGTATGGTGGGGCTGCTTATTTCGACGGCAAGAGTTCGTTAAGAATTCCAAGATTTTCCAACATGGATTTCGGCTCTCATCTAATGTTAAAGTTTAAATACTATAAGATCGGTTCGATTACAAGGAAACAGGCCCTGGTTTCTAATGGCGACTGTGGTGTGATCGGATCCCTTTATATTGTTGCCGGTGATAAAACAACTGCTTTCGGAATGAAGACGACAACGGGTCGAGCTGCTGGTGTAACAGTTGAATCACAAGTAAGATATTTTTTTTATTTCCACTTAGTGGCTGGATAGTACCATAAAAACACATACTTGTGGAAAACAGCTGAAGTTCGACACGCCCCCCTCCCCCCAATAGTAGCTGTTTTCACAAGTATGTGTTCTATTACATAGTCGGGTTCATTTTGCTGTTTGCATCAAAGTTCAGCTGTAAAACTGTAACTCCTATTCAGATGAAGAGGTTAATCCGACAAATGTTTTAGTGGTGTTAATCTTTTTACTAGAGAGAGAGGGGAAGAAATGGGGTTTAACGTCCACTCAAAACAAACAAGGTCTTTTCGGGACTAACACGTGGTATAAATTTATTTCAACAATTCGCTTGCGCGTAGGGGTCTTTAGCAATGGGAGGAAACCGGAGGACCCCGAGAAAACCCACGAGGCTGGATATGCGACCCTACTCGTTGTCACGTATAACCAGGAAATCGAAACCTCGCCGGTTGACTTAATGACAGGTCGTATAATACATCTAACGCATGCTAATCATTCGGCTATCCACCCCACATCTTTTTAATGGATTGAACGTCCTACTTTTATGCAACATTTGAGCTAAGACAAACCGGCGTACAGAGTGCAGTGTGCCATTAGGAACATTTTACACTGGTAGCCGCTTGGAAACCACGCTTGAAAATCCCAAGAAACCCTTTAGGTAAACAGCGGGAAAACACTGCTTAGTGAGTCAACGCCTTATACACCACACGTCCGATATGTTCCCTAAATATGTTGGCGTTTATAATAATATGTGCCTTGTTGCCGTGTTTGTGATATGTGTGAAATTTATATTATTTCAGGGGGATGAATGGAAGGACACCATGTTTTATTTAGATGGTAACATTTTAACAGCAAGTGTTAACGAAGAGTCCTCACAGACTTATGCAGGTAAGCATTATAAAATGACTAGGTCCATATAGGTCATAGGTGTCGATACTCGACCCCGATACTTCTGGGAACACCATTTTAATATTTATATTTATATCAGCTATACTTAAACAGGCATTATGCAAGAGCTAAATGTGCAATTATTTCTTTAGGACTGAAATGTTAGATTTAAAAATAGGATTATACAAGGGATAAATCTGCCTAAAAGTAGGCCTGGAATGTTATATAAAATAATTATTAGACATTAATTATCATATCCAGACCATAATCAACTCTCGATGTCAACGCTAGCCTGTGATATTTTCGGGATTATTTTTCCGATTCGCTCCATAACTTTTTAACTATTCTTCGTTATCTAATATAATCTCCCATAGTGTATCTTTAAATGTGATCGAAGTGGTTATCGTATAAATGGATAATCAAGACTTTGTTTATTATCATGATAACGGATGTAATGACATTCGGTGCTCGCCTATAATTGTATCGCTAGTATCTGGGACAGGGTGAAGTAATTTTATAGCAAGAACTGTCAACTCTTTATCTATTATGACCTAATTCCGCTTTAATAGTTCATAACATGGATTGGGGGCTTGCGTCTTCCTTCATGAAGATGGGCATTCATCATGTACTGTACTATGAGGGAGAGAGAGAGAAATGGGGTTTAGAGTCCACTTGCCACAAACTAGGCCATTTCCGATTCGGGAATAACATATGGTTTAATTTTATTTCAATAATTCGCTTGCGCGTATGGGTCTTTAGCAGTGGGAGGTAACCAGTGAAAATCCACGAGGTTGGACAGGCGACCTACTCCTTAACCAGAAATTCGAAACCACGCTAGTTGACTCAAAGACAGGCCGTCTGATACAGCACGCACATGCTAACCATTTGGCCACCCCCACCTATGAGGGACATGTCGTTAACGTGTTGCCAATAGTATACACGAGACCTGGGTTTTCGTGCCTACCGGACGACTTAACGAGATTTCTTTTCTTTACCAATGTCTGGACCGAAGGTGGGAGATTACGAGAGAGTCACGATGGCCCGTTGTCGTCAATGGGTTTTATAAATGGAACACAAAGACAGCAACGAACCAGGGGTCGTTTTCATTAGAGAAACAGAGCAGCTAATGGAGATATACCTGGGTAGATTTGAGAGAGAGAGAGAGTTTATCGTCCACTCAACACAACTAGGTCATTTCGGGACTAACATACGCTCACACCAGGGCTCGAAACCACAGCCGCAAGCCAGAGGTGGCCGGCCAGCTAGAGGTCAAAGCGTGGCACTCTTAACCACTAGGCCATCCCAAACCCAATGGTAGATTTTAGAGGATGTAGGGGTTTTCAAAACCTTTTTGGGAAATTAGAACTGATGAAAAATTATGTTTAGCTTAAGCTGCTTACGGGAACCGAGCATAACATTATCGGATCCATCTTTAAATTGTGCTTATCAAAAGTCCATAAATCAATGCGCAATTGGCCAATGAACACGGATGCTAAGTTGCATGCCCAGCGTTCTTGAATTGGAAAGGCTTGGGTTTCCAAGAAGAACAAGATGGTTAGTAGTTCCTGGTCCAAAACATTGGAGAGAGCACTAGCAAACAATTTGATATGATATTTCAGGTACTATTGGTAGAAGACAGTGTGCTTTACAGATAGGACGTGGAACCGGTTTCAGTTCTTTCAGGGGTTATATGGATGACGTAAGTAAATGTTTGTGTATTTTCACAATCTCGGGTTACGTACAGTAGTTTCACTGCAACCGATATGGGCAGATTTGAAACGAAACCAATTTGTTTTACGAATAACAAAAGGGGACCAATACTATTTTGAGGAAGAAGAAAGTGTTCTAATCTGTTTCAAAGATGATTACGAAAGTGTTCTAACATCTCTGTAAAAGATGACTGCCCGAAGGGGCCCATACACGATCCAACTTGTTTTATAAAACATGTTGGATCAAACATGTTTGTCAAACATTATAGTTTGTGCCAAGAGTTCGTAATGGATGGACCAACAGCGTTAGCCCTTGCTTTATAGGCCCCCATACACGATCCAACATGTTTGACTGTTTGACGAAAAATATCAACAGAAATCAGATCCCTCAAACATTTGACGTCAAACATTTTTGGCCATCAAATTTACACATATACGATCAAATATCCACCAAACATGTTTGATCCAACATGTTGGATCGTGTATGGGGACTATTCAACACATAGCTTCACAGCTCGCGGCGTCAATCATTGGCTGTTCAATAGCGCGTGCATTGTTTTCACGAGACGTTACTACTTCGGACAGATTGGTGCCCTGTACTCGTTTAATACACTATTAATATGAAAAAAATAATTTACCTACAAATACCTCAAACGTCTTTATTTATTTTTCTGATACATAAAAAAAATGTTATAGAATTTAATTTGTCGGTGAAAAAAGTTAATATTTGTGACTCATTACGTCGCATCGATGTCATCCTTATCAGGGATTGCAGTGGCCTAGCGAATATTCACTGCTGATAGTGAACATTATGCGGGATGATATGGGGCGTAACGTACTACTTTTTTGTAGCTACCGGGGATATGTAATGTAGTGTGCTCTGGAAGATTTTGTCCGGACACCGGCAATCTCATCTATCACAGCGGCAATTCCAACTATAATTGCGGCAATTCCAACTATAATTGCGACAATTCCAACTATCACGGTCTATTTTACATATAAGTCAATGTTTATGCGGGACCTCGGTGTATCGTACTATTCAAAGACTAAACGTTGTACCCTGCCCATCACCGCCGACAAAGAGAAACCAAGATGAAAGTCGCGCGAAAGTTTGTCGGCAAACCCATGACTCGCTGCACTACATGTAATGGGCACACAGTGGCTCCCACAGCCTTGGTTAAAGACACTCTTTTTTTTAAAACAATTATTATGTTATTGTATTTCAGCTGACAGTATATCTATGCAAGCCAAAGAAATGAAGAATTTAGGAAGCTGTTAATTTTAATCCTTAAATTTAAAATGTCCCAACTGTCTCGTGAAGTATGCCAAGATTATTCCAATTCAATCATAGATCCAATTTCGTTTCGTTTTTTTTTAGTTCAAAATTTCGTTTTTACATGTCTTTACTAAACTTGGATCTGGAAGACTTATTATTTAACTCGTGTTCTGCTTGAAATGAGGGGTCAGCCAATCAATCGAGAGTTTGACCTTTTTTTGCGCGGAACTATGGGTAGACATTACCAGCGATATAAATCAAAACAAAGCAAAAGTAGATTTAAAAAAGCATGGCGGTCGTTAATTGGTTAATCGAATGAATGACGTTATCTGGTCAAATGTCGCCATAGAACGTGAACTCCAACTATAATGTGTTAGTGTAGGCCGTCGAAAGTATAAAAACGAAACCAAATATAGATCTATATTTAATTAGATTGAATCAAATTACTTTTTTTAACGAAACAATCAAACTGCATTTGTGATACATGAAATATATTTGCTAATCAACATTGCCTTTCTCTAAGGCGGGTTGGTGTCTGGGTAGCTATGAGCCCTCGGACAATCTGGTTTCCTTGTACCCCCATTGCGGTTAATAATCCAATATTTTTTTTCGAATAGTGGCGGCATTGAAGCCACTGACTCTTCTTGGCCACTGTGTCCCCGTCCATCCCGGTGTCAAATTTCGTTGATCTTCGGAAAGATTCCGATGCTGTAATAATCTCGTAATCTTATAAGTTAGGTGTATCCTTTTGATTAAATAAGGGTGACGTGTTTAAAAATCTCAATCAGATCTTGCATGTGACATGTGCTCGCGAATTATGTAACGCTTCCGTCAAACGTTGAAGAGTTACATGTAGAACACAATGTTATATGACGCAGTGTAAGTATTTACTTTACTGGTAGCTCTATCAGTATTTGTGTTCATTCTGCAAATATTATATGTATGTATTCATAACCCCACAAAGAAAGTATTTCCCCCCAAGACGTATTTAGACTTACTTTTGTTATGTAAATAGAGTATATGTGTTGTGTATACTGGATATTAAAAATTGAGCCTGAATTGATATAATTATTGTTATCTTGCAATATACCCGTGTTACATTTTATGTTTCATATTCAGTTATTATTGTTTTAAGTATGTTATATGTTGTAATTTATAATGTGAATATCGTAATTTATATTTATATGAATTGCATGATTTATGTTAATTTAAATACCACAAATTACGGTTTATGTTAATCCGAAAATCACGAATTTTATCCATCCCAACATAATGGTTTATGTTTATTAAAACATCACGATTTATATTAATTTGAACGCAATGGCTTAATGTTTGATTTAAATTATTATTTTATGTCCAAGAATTAGTTTTTTTTTATGTAGTATAATTTTAATTCGAGCATAACAATTTATGTTAATCCAACGTTAACGTTACTATTTCTATTCATTCAAACATAATGGTCTATGCTAATTTGAACATCACTCTTTATGTTAATTTAAACTAATGATTTATGTTAATTTGAATTATCATTTTATGTGGCAAGAATTATTTATTTCTTGTTAGACATTGTTATGTGTTATAATGAATATTGTATTATATCATAAAGTGTTAAGTGGTGCAATATTGTCCATTAATAATATAGGTTTTACACTCCTATTATTTTTATATCCATAATGCTTATATATTTTTAATTCAATATTTGATCATAGCCCAGCTTCAGGAGCTAATAAACATCTTTGAGATCAGAATAAATAGTTGGCTTTATTCAATTCATTAGTAGAAAGACAATATGTCACGTCTCAATATTAGCTTTATCTATAGATGTAATATTTTCCAAGGAGACATCCCACAAAAAAAAATAAAATCAAATAAAATCGACCATTTTATTATCTTACCCAATCAAAGATGTCAATAACCATTGTAACATTAATGTTAATATTGTTAATAACGACAGATCTCATTAATTTCATGGTGCAATTATAGACTGTGGAATGTCTGATTTAGATGAAGAGAAACCCTAGGCCATTTCACCTATGAGGTCCCATCCAATCTCCAACATTACGACTCAAGGAGGATGAAAGTGTGTTTGAAACAATTCAGCAAAACTGAGTATGGTGTTTAAGACAATGTGTAAGACAAGCTTATGACAGTGTCCAACTACTTTTCACCTCTATATCCTGAGGCCTTAGGGCTTAGACTCAAACCCACCAAACCTATCGATAGATCCATCAGTGATTTCAGTGCAATACTTCGATCCATATTATACACTAATATTACATGCTGTGAATTATAATGTAATATCAATATGCAATACAGCCTAAATACAGAAACTCCGTTGCTTTCATTATTTGTTCTTTAATATTTTTGAAATTAAATATTTCAAATTTGACAACTAACACAACAGACATTCTGTGGTGCCCTAAGCAAGTGTTTATTTTGCTTAATTGTCAATCCAATACTGTTCTTGGGCTAGTTTCACTATGCTTGAATTGTGTTGAATCGTGAACATGTCTAATACTGGCTGGATCATAACTTTTGTATAAAAAAAATCCATTTTTTTTCCTGCCAGCTAGAAACCATGATCGGAGAGTATGAAATCTGGAACCATGAAAACAAATACACTTGGTTGTATTTATCACAAAATTTCAACTAATGCTACAGAGATTCGTTTTCTCGCTGCTTCAATATTTAACACCCGAACTTGAACGCGATCTCCTAGATGAAGAGTCTGGCGCCCTTTAGATGTACACATTTTACTGGAATGTATCAACGCATCATTACCAACACCCACGTCCACAAAGGCGCCAAAATGGGTGACATTTGTCACTCGTCCTGTTAAGATTGAATCTATTTTTAGGTCTTCTATACCAGTTATGCCTTGTTTAAACAGTGGTTTCTGATTTCCTAAAAAGAAAAATAATCCAAAATAAAATGTTTAATCAATCCACCCCTTAAAGGACAATATTGGTATCAGTCATTATCACATGTGATAGAACTAATTAAACATGTTCCAAATACAATTTTAACACAGAGATCATTGCTATGATAGCTGATTAATACCGGTTTCCTGAATCAGAAGTGACGAATGCAAAGTAATACCCGAGCCACCCTCTATTAGTAAGTGCAGGAGGACCGCACCACACGAAAAACAAAAATCTACAAGATAAACCTGCAGACAAGACAGAAAAGGTGCATGCCAATGTGTAAACAGGACCACTGTTTTTCGTTATCCCATCCAACTAACACTGGTGCATTTCTGGTCCATCTGAATGACTAACACCGTTGCTTTTCTGGCACCCGTCCTGCACTACTGACAAAGGGAAACCATACCAGAAAACCCTTAGGGATTTTTTTTGTTTTACACCAGAAGTGAAGCAGACACTTCTAGGTTAGCGAGTCAGCATTTTATGTACTCACTAAGCCAAAGTCCAGAAATGACTTACCTTCTCGAATATCATAAGATTTTGTTTTAGTTAAAGCTTCTGTTATCAAGACTAATGTTGGAAGACCTGTAGAATATGTCTCTGTTAAATCATTGACATCTGAAATAAATAACAGGGAAAGAATAATTTGCTTTAACCCCAATTAACACTAGTTTTGGGACTAACATATGGAATATTATCAATCCAACAAGCCAACAGTAATTTCTTTTTAAATGGGTCATTTCGGGACTAACACCTGGTTCTTCTCTATTTCAATAATTCGCTTGCGCGAAGGGGTCTTTAGCAGTGGGAGGAAACTGAAGGACCCGGAGAAAACCCACGAGGTTGGACAGGCTACCATACTCCTTGCCACTACAACCAGGGATTCGAAACCACACATCTTGACTCAATGACAGACTTTATGATACAGCGCGCACGTGGTAACCATTCGACCATCCAACCAACAGTAAGACTAATCAAATACCCCCAATCCCACAACCATCATAGATCACCCCAATTAACACTAGTTTTCGAGACTAACATATGATATGGCATAATATTAGTATTTCAACAAGCCAACAGTAAGGCTAATCATCACTCCCCACCAACCACCACCATCATTACAGACAACCCAAAAATGAAATGACTGATAAATAATGAATTAATTCCACATTTGTTGTTCTTGTAAAGCATTTCCTTACCAAACTGCTTATATATTGTTAGCCCAAGCACAGAAAATGCTCAGGATTGAAGTTATTCTCCTGTAATTATCAATGTGCTATCTCAATTTAGTCTTAAAGGTTAGGCCTAATCTCTATGTAAATGAGAGAGAGACAGGATGTTTATGGCCTACGCAACTTAAACTAGGTTATTTTAGGGGTAACATATGGTTCAATTCTATTTTGCTTGGGCATAGGGCGTCTTTGGCAGTAGACGGGATCTGGAGGACCTGGAAAAAACACACGAGATTGGAAGGCAGTGAATTGAAACCACACCATGTGACACAATGGTTTCACATGCAAGTGTTTAACCACTAGACCACCCAACCCTCCTCTTTATCATGTTCAAGAGAGAGAGAGAGAGAAATAGAGTTTAACCTCCACTCGACACAAACTAGGTCATTTCAGGACTAACATATGATTCTATTCTATTTCAATATTTTGCTTGGGCGTAGGGGTCTTTAGCAGTGGGAGGAAAGCGGTGAACCTTGAGAAAACCCATGAGGTTGGATAGGCAACCATACGCCTTGTCATGTACAACCGAGGAGTCGAAAAACCACGCCAGTTGACTCAATGACCTTGAGAAAAACCCATAAGGTTGGATAGGCCACCATCCGCCTTGTCATGTACAACCGGGGAATCAAAACCACGCCAGTTGACTCAATGACCTTATGATACTTATTTGACCACTTGGCCACCCAACTCTACTAAAATATTACACAGTACCTACCATGTTTGTTAAGAAATGATTTTATATTTTGTATAAAATTCTGTTGTCCGATATGATTAATATCTTCACCCACATCTGCTATAAAACTGGTTGCTATGTGATATGATTCTGGATGTATTGGGGTCATGTCCAGTGGATTAGGTTCCAGGTCAGCCTCCATTTTCTGTTTCTTAGTTTTAGTAGTTGACGCTGTTGTTGTTTTCCGCTTTCTACTGGTTGGTTTCACTTCTGTTTTAATATCACTGTAAAGAGAGAGAGAAATGGGGTTTAACGTCCACTCAAAACAAACTAGGTAACTTTGGGACTAACATAGTTTAATTTTATTTCAATAATTCGATTACACGTAGGGGTCTTTAGCAATGGCAGGAAACTGGAGGACCCGGAGAAAACCCATGATGTTGGACAGGCAACACTACTCCTTGTCACGTACAACAGGGGATTCGAAACCACGCCAGTTGACTCAATGACAGGCTTTAAATATCACTGTAAAGGAATGAATGGCCATTTCAATGATATGTGGTTTAACAACCTTCATGAACTTCGCTGCTTCCAGTGGGCTAATGAAGAAGGGTGTATGTGATACAGTGTGCTATTAGGGATTCCAACTGCCAAGGGGCTTTCTTTAATGTACATAGCAGTATGTACACAGAACCTTGGTATTTGTCCCATATAAAAGACTAGACACCACCCTGCACCACTGACAAGGGAACATTTTGAGGAATTTTCGGTCAACACTCACAGAGAGCCCCGATACTGCCTGGTTTGCAAATTAGTGTCTACTACAGTTCCGGATGAGTGTTTAACGTTCACAACTTACCCAGATGAGAATAATTCACTAATGTGATGTTTTTGGCACAGGTATGAGCATACTCCATGAACCAGCAATCTGATTAAAATATCTATATGTCTTTTCATTATATTTATACTTTCGATGGCCTTAACTACATGATGATCTGATCGATTGTACTGAAAGGGCACGTCAGGGGTCGTAGGAGCAGCTTTTGACCCCACAACGTTAGGCATCGATTAATCCATCAGCGTTGATGTTTCTAGTGGTTTACCCACAGTTACGTTTTATTGGCCAATTGGACACTTCAGCCAGAATGCCAGTAATATAACAACTCTTCCAGATCCTAGTGTAGTAAAGACAAGTATAAAGAAATTTCGCACTATAAAAAACGAAACGTGTTTTAATAAGATTGAGCATGACATCACTGTCATAGCCTAGTGTTTGTATAGACCTTACCTATCAGTTTTATTAGTAGTATTATTATAATCTGTGTTTAAAATACGAACAAATCCAGCACACTGTTCAAAACTCTTCTGTCCTAAACCTTTAACACTGAGTAACTGTTGTCTGTTTATAAATCTATTGTTTTTATCTCTCCATTCAATAATCTTTTTAGCTTTTGCTGAAGATAAACCAGCTATTCTCCTAAAAATACAACCAGTTTCATTTCATCACTGTAATCTGGGTATCATTTAATCTTGTGTTTTTAGCATTCATTTCTCTCACATCCATTTGTTTAAAAATTTGAATAAATCATTTAAAATCAACAAAAATCATCTAATTTGTACTAAAATTCAACACTGTAACCTGGGTATCATTTAATCTTGTATATTTAGCACTAATTTCTGTCACATTCATTCAATATCAAAACTTTGTTAAAAAATTGAATAAATCATTTAAAATGAACAAAAAAATTTGAATGAATCATTTAAAACCAACAAATATCATCTAATTTGTACTAAATTTCATCACTGTAACCTGGGTAACATTTAATCTTTTGTTTTTAGCACTAATTATTTCTCTCTTATTCATTCCATATCAAAACTGTGTTTAAAAATTTGAATAAATCATTTAAAATCAACAAATAAAATTGAATAAATCATTTAAAATCAACAAAAATCATCTAATTTGTACTAAATTTCATCACTGTAACCTGGGTATCATTTAATCTTGTGTATTTAGCACTAATTTCTCTCATATTTATTCAATATCAAAACTTTGTTTAAAAATTTAAATAAATCATTTAAAATCAACAAATATCATCTAATTTGTACTAAATTTCATCACTGTAACCTGGGTATCATTTAATCTTGTGTGTTTAGCACTAATTTCTCTCACATTCATTCAATATCAAAACTTTGTTTAAAAATTTGAATAAATCATTTAAAATGAACAAAAAAATTTGAATAAATCATTTAAAATCAAAAAATATCATCTAATTTGTACTAAATTTCATCACTGTAACCTGGGTTTCATTTAATCTTGTGTTTTTAGCACTAATTTCTCTCACATTCATTCAAAATCAAATCTTTGTATAAAAATTTAAATAAATCATTTAAAATCAACAAAAATCTTCTAATTTGTACTCAATCATCTAGTGCAAATTTTTTTTAATGAATTGAAATGATTGGGTAGAAAAGACATGTAAATCTTACCTCAGTAGACACTCACTACCAGTATTGAGATCCACACCAACAAAACTAACACATTCTTCAATGACAGAATCTAGGGAAATCTTTAATTTGCCTTCTGCTATATCATGCTGAATGGGATAGATCGAAAGTCAAATATAAAATTTAAGAGAGAGAGAGAGGGGGAGAGAGAGAGAGAGAGAGATGGGGTTTAACCTCAAGTCTGGATAAAGTAGGCTGTTAAACTCCTTTTCACTAAAATCAATTACATTTCAAATCTCAAAAATTAATCTGAAATAATGAAGACATGACATACCTGATACATGCCAACACCGATGTGTTTAGGTTCTATTTTAACTAATTCTGCTAATGGATCTTGTAATCTTCGTGATATAGAAACTGTAAAGATAAAAACCATTGCGTATTACAACAAACAAACATTGCTCATTATTATTAACCTACAATCATAAATCTGGTGTACTATTACAACAAATAATTGAAAAATCCATACAGCCCTCTTACATTTCACTCCATGCCAGAATCCCATCCAGGATCAAAGCCTTTGATTAATCAAGGGAAGTAACTCAAAGAAGTCAAGAAGGCTTCAGACCACTATTCCTAAATAATATGAATGAGTTGGTTTAATAACGGAGCATATGACACTAGTGAGAGATTTTGAATACCTTGCAAACTACAATATTAGAGAGGTTCAGATGCACTCTGAGATCGAGAATGAGGAGATTCCCTTATTGCATGCTATGTCATCAGTTCTCAAGGGCTTCCCCCACGGCGGCAGACCTTCTGAAGTTGTAAGTGAATTCTGTGGTGGTTTAATTCTATTTCAGACAATCATGTCATGATTATACCGAAACACACCCCTTTCAAATATACCAGCCTTTGTAAGGCCCTGTTTCACTGGTGGAATAAAAGTAAAATGATATAACAAATCAACACTTTCCAAAAGTGCACTTTTTGCTCAATTTAATTTTCAAGAAACATATTTTACGGTGTATTTTTTTTCGTTTATGGCAACTTAATTTTATTTTAATGGCTTTATACTGGATTTTAAACCTGGTGAAAGTTGTTTAGGATGAAGGCTCAAACACTGCTACAGTATAACTATAAGCTTTCCAAATGAATTTGAACCTCTCTCTAATCAATCTCTCTGATGTTGTTGCTTGCACCACTGACAAGAGGAAACCATATTGCTAAATCCTAAAGTATGTTCTTTGCCAAGATCTTACAACCACTTGGATACTCATTAACTGTTGTGATCCATTCACTTGATTTGATAATTGTTTAGTTTTTGCAATGTCTATTTTCTGTCTTGTCCGCAGGTTTATCTTGTAGATTTTTTGTTTTTTTGTTTTGCGTGTAGTGCAGTCCTCCTGCATTTACTATTAATTTATACTGACCTGCACCACGTAAAGTAGGATCCAAGTCAGTTAATTCTTTCTGTGCTTCAGGTGATACACTGTATATAGACGCTCCACTTTCATCTACGATACTGAAATATTTACACACTTTCATCAAAAATTCTGAAATATGCAAATCTGTCAGACAATTTCGGTCCGTTTTTCATGAAATTTAAACTCAACCATCATTAGGGTGTGACGGTGATACATTTGAATGGAAAAAAATTGTAATCCCTAGGATTCCATCAGCTAAAAAGGTGGCCATAATCCAGGAAGTTACGGTTCAATATGCGCTAACTTCTTCTGGTACCCAGATCATTTGGTTACAAATATACATTTAAAGTTTCATCAAAATCAGACAAAAATTGTAAACTTCAAAGTGTTCACATGCTAGAAACGTGATTTTATTTTTTACATAGAAATCATCTTTAGCTAGAATATTTTAACAAGGAAATTTGTCTTTAGCCAGAATATGTAAAAGGAGCCAATTTGCTAACATTTGAGATCTAGAAATTGACACAAGTGATTCGCAATGCATATAATACTGTAATATGAATGTATATAAACTGATTTACATTCAATGGTTTCTGTTTTTGCTCCAAATTCAAATAGTTTATGTTTTGTGAAATAAGCCAGCAATCTCAATTGAGTACAAATTTCTAGTGTCTGGTTATTCCAGTCTACATATGCCGTTTGATTTGGTGCAATGTGTCTAACCTCATCCCTCGAGTCTCTTGTTATAACAGGGGTTGAAACGCATTATGGTCTTAAATATTGGATATCAAAAGCCTATCCCATCTTTTTCCAGTAAGATCACAACATCAATATTGATTTAATTTGACAAATAAATCGTGTTTTCAATGTTGAAGATTTTGGATATGGACTTAGCTACTTTAAAATAGAAATCTTCTTTAGCTAGAATGTGTTTTTAGTTCCACATGACAGTTGAAAAGAGTAAAAATACAATTGAACTCTGATAATGTATAAATAATATATTGTACCTGTAATACACTTCTAGAGGTTTAAAATGTTTTGATTGGATGAGATTACTAACAATTTTTTCTGTTTCCCGGCAACCAACACCATTTCCTATGGCAATTACTTCACACCTGGAAATATAATTTTATGGTAGTGTAATAAATAACATATCTTCGGTATGGTGGTCTGTGTCATGATCACCAACATACGTCTAAAATGTCGTTTAACATCCTCCTTTACTGCACTAAGCAGACTGATTAAAACAAGCATGCCATGAAGTGCGTTATGAAGAAAAGTTTGCTTGGAGTCAGCTGTTATTCATAAAGTTTTAACGTAATAATAATAATAATAATTTTCTATAGACTGAACATTCAGTCAGTTTGACTGCTCTGTACTGCTTCCAAAGGATCTTTTACTTGCACCTACTTATGTTTAGTTATTAAAATAACTGTATCTTTATAATAACTGATGATATCCCCAGACCTACCTATATGTTTAATAACTGTATCTTTATAATTACAGATGGTATCACATGACCTACCTATGTTTAATAACTGTATCTTTATAATTACAGATGGTACCATCAGACCTATCTATGTTTAATAACTGTATCTTTATAATTACAGATGGTACCATCAGACCTACCTATGTTTAATAACTGTATCTTAATAATTACAGATGGTATCACATGAGCTTTCTATGTTTAATAACTGTATCTATATAATTACAGATAATATCACATGACCTACCTATGTTTAATAACTGTATCTTTATAATTACAGATAATATCACATGACCTACCTATGTTTAAGAACTGTATCTATATAATTACAGATAATATCACATGACCTACCTATGTTTAATAACTGTATCTATTAGTTTATCTTTCTCTTTAGATTTATTTGATCGGTGGTCATGTAGATACAAAACAACTGTAGCTAAAATCTGACCTGAAAAAAAAAAATGACCATCATATCAAACAAGAAGCTCAATCTTGCACTTGAATATCACCAAATACGAACTTCAATATGTTTCTATGAAAACATTTTTTTTACCAAAACAGAGTATTCTGAATTGGCAAAAGCTACTATAATAAGCTGATGTGTGTATCGCAAATGGTTTTATGAGAGATAAATAAATATTGCGAAAATAGAAGTATCCCACTTTTAACTTCGTTTGGAATGAGATCTAAAAATTCCGAAAATAGACAAGTTTATTTTCAATTAGATTAATAGCAGCAGAGACATTAACCCCAAAAAGCATACAAATTCAAGTTATATTTATAAATTTGGAAGAAAAAATAGAAGAATTTTTTTTAGAAATGGGTTTAACATCCACTTGACACAAACTGGGTCATTTGGGGACTAACATATGGTCCAATTTTATTTCAATAATTCGCTCGCGAGTAGACGTCTATAACAGTGGGAGGAAACCGGAGGGCCGGGAGAAAACTGGAGGGCCGGGAGAAAACCCATGAGGTTGGACAGACAACCCTAGTCCAGCATAACTGGGGAATCGAAATCAACCTGGTTGACCCATAACAGACCCTATGGTTCCCCCTTGTCAGTGTAGCAGGACGGGGGGGGGGGGCCCTTACAAGAACAGCTGTCTAGTCGTTCAAATGGGACAAAAAACAAGATCCTGTGTAGACATTGGCGTACATGTAAAAGATCCCTTGGCAGTTGGAATTCGATATAAGAGAAGGCCATAGTGCCGCTGCCTAGATATAAATTTCCCGCATAACATTCTATATGGCGTATGCCCGTCTTCATTAGCCCAGTATGGAGCAGAACAGTAGGACATTAAACCCCATTTGATTTAGTTTAATTTCTACTAATCTGTAGGGGGCTACGGTGGCTAAATACTTAATCCCTGCATTGGCCGCAGTAATGCAGGACCTGACAAGGACAGCTTTCTAGTCGTTCGAATGGGACAAAAAAACAAGTTCCTGTGTACATACTGGTGTGCACATTAAAGATCCCTTGGCAGTTTGAATTCGATATAAGAGTAGGCCCTTTGTAAAATTTCCCTCACAGCTTGTCTTTTTTAGCCCAGTATAGGAGCAGAAAAGTTGGACATCAAACCATATTTAATTTCTACAAACCTGTAGGTGATATAACTGCTGATTTACATCCATTAGAGAAACCTGGATCAATACCTAGAACTGTTTTACCTTTAACAGTTGGCTGTAATAATAAACTCTTTAAATTATCAGCAAATACTTTAATAGATGCTTCTTCTGCTTTCTTTGTTAATTCGGATCTGGGGAAACAAAAAAAAGAACCACATGTTAGTTTTAAATGATCTAGTTTGTGTCGAGTGGATAGTGGACATTAAACTCCATCTATCTACTAGGTAAATGATGACATGACATGAGTAAGGTTGCTTCCTTTACTAAAGACCCATACGCACAAGAGAATTATTGAAATGATAATGAACTGTATTAGTGTTGTGCGGTTTTTAAATTTTCTTTCGGTTTCGGTTTTCGGTTTTTCTGGGGCAAAAAAACTCGGTTTCGGTTTCGGTTTTTTTATTTATTTAAAAACTGTATTATAAATGTACTGATTTATAGTTATCTTATATATATATAGCCTACTTGGAAGCCAGAAAAGATATCAAACATATTGATGTAAATTGTAAACAACAAGTTTTTTTTACTGTTAAGATGACTTTAATTATGACTCGTAGTCGTAAATACAAAGTTACTGTAAAAAAAAAAGATTTGACAAACTTAATTTAGGTGCACCTTCAAGTTGGATGTGTTTCCGAATTCAGCAGAAATTATGTTTTTCACAAAGATTGCATTATATTTAGTACTGTCCATAGAAATGTACTGGCATCCAATCTTTCGTAGTGAGAAAGCCATGGACTTGGAAGACATTTTACTTCTTGAGGAAGCCATCGTGCCTAACTATTGACAACCGGCTAAGGGTTGCATAAAATTTTGGATTATAAACCTAACCGAATTGAGAAAATAAATAGTCTAGACAGTCCACCCTTATTAAACTATTAAACACTCTATACATAGGGGGGCTGGTTGATCTAAAATCAAAACAAAAGTGGTGGTTACATTAAATTTTGGAATTTCTAAAATATTTCCGGAACGAAAAATGGGTAATTAAAATTTAGGAATTTGGAAAAATAACCGAAACGCATTGTTATTTTTTGTTTTTTCGGTTCGGTTTTCGGTTTATATGTAAAAACCGCGGTTATTCGGTTAAACCGAAAAACCGCACATCACTAAACTGTATGTTAGTCCCGAAATGACTTTGATTGTGTTAAGTGGACGGTAAACCCCCAATGCCTATTCAGTGTCTCAGCTCTTGTCCCATCTTAACAACTTAACTTTGCTTGAGCCAATGATGGGGTTGGGTAGTCTAGTGTTAGTCCCGAAATGACTTTGTTTGTGTTAAGTGGACGGTAAACCCCCAATGTCTATTCAGTGTCTCAGTTCTTGTCCTATCTTAACAACTTAACTTTGCTTGAGCCAATGATGGTGTTGGGTAGTCTAGTGGTTTAACATGTGAAACCATAAGGTCTGTCATTGAGTTAATAGGTATGGTTTCAAATTCCCACTCGTATGTGACAAGAAGTAAAGTTGCCTGTGAAACCTCCTGGGTTTCCTTTGGGTCCTTCGGTATGCTTATCAAAATAAATTCAACTATGTGTTTGTCCTTTAAATAGCCTAATTGGCAATTGGTGTTGAATGGATCTTAATCTCTCTAACTTTCTCTCTCTGTGAACAATTGAATTGAAACTAGAACCACCCAGTTAGTGAGCCAGTGTCATACATACTCCTGTGGATTCTATGCAAAACAAACTATTCTGTTATCTGTGTCCCAGACGATTAAAAGTATAGCCTGCTTTGTGTACTCACCTTATACTTCTACAAGTTTGAGGTACTATAAGTCTATCGTAAGCATCTTCGATACCATTGTCTATATATGTATTATCCCGACTACGACACCATTTTCTCTGACAGAATGATATAAACTGATTCTTGATAAACTCTGGTATAACAATCTTTACTGTTAATACTTTCTTATCTTCACCTCGATTTATAGCTAAAATCTAAAATGAACAAATCATAAATAAAACATATAAAATAAAATGTTGCTAAATGTCCTACTGTTCAGGTCCGACTGGGCTATTATAATGAAGACGGGCATACACTATACAGCGGGCTAAGAGGGAAATTCTGCCTGGACAGCTTTACTATATCGAATTCATCTGTCGAGGGATCTTTCAATTGCGCGACAATGTGTAATTGGGACATTGGTTTTTTGACCCATCTGAATGACTATATACTCTTCCTTGCCACGCCCTTTGGTCTTGCACTACTGACCAGGTGGTACCACGATAGATAATACAGATGGACATTCTCTGCCAACGCATGTATCAAATAAAGGTCCTTCTGGTGGTAGCACGTCATTTCGGACTCCGCACAAACGTTGTTTCGGACTCAGTCCGAGGACTTTTCGGACTTACCTGGCGTCGTTTCGGACTCAGTCAGATGACATTTAGGACTCGGTCCGGCGACATTTCGGACTCGGACTCAACTAAAACTTAAAATTATGTATATATATTTGTAATAACTGTTTTTCTTTCGTTTTAGGTGAGGCTCAAGACAGACCATTCACATTAATAAAGATTTAAACATTGTTAGTTGTGTTTTATTTATCCCATACAGGCCATTACTTGTCTTAATGCAGATTAACTATTTATTGTTATCCTGATGGGTGTGATCCCCCCTTGTCAGTGGTGCAGGATGGAGGGCCTGACAAAAAGAGCTGTCTAGTAATTTGGATGGGACAAAAAAACGAGGTCCTGTGTACACATCGGCATGCATGGAAAAGATCCCTTGACAGTTTGAATTAGATTTAAGAGCAGGATAGTACCGGTGTTGGGGCAAAATTTCCCTTGTATCATGCTGTATGGCGTATGCCCGTTTTCATTCGCCCAATTGGGAGCAGAACAGGAGGACGTTAAAACCCCCATTTAATTTCATTTATCCTGATTGTTTAATATTTTACCTGATGTGGTTTAAGATAATGTACTGGTATTTTATAATCATAATATTGTTCATATTTATAACTATCGTCTTTCTTCTTACTATCCACAACTTTCTTCTCTACTGATGCTGCCTTGGTTGTATTCTTACATTTATCCTGATGTCGTACGATTGTTTAATATTTTACCTGATGTGGTTTAAGATAATGTACTGGTATTTTATAATCATAATATTGTTCATATTTATAACTATCGTCTTTCTTCTTACTATCCACAACTTTCTTCTCTACTGATGCTGCCTTGGTTGTATTCTTACATTTATGACATTCTAATATTATTTTATTACTGCTACATCTGAAATGAATCAAGGGATGAAGAACTCAATAAATAAGGCTAAACCTTTATACTTTTTATTTCTTTAAGGTCTCGATGCAAAATAGTCAGTTTAACCATGTGAACGAATGTTGTGTTGAAAACATTGGTTCCATGTCAGCCGTGCTGGTTGAGACCGAGGGCTACGAAAAATGACCGGAACAAGATCTGACCCATTAGTAATTTGGCATGCCGGAAAATAGTCAGTTGAACCTTGAGAACGAATGTTGCATTTACAACATGGGTTCCATGTCAATCGTATAATCTGATGTTTGTAGCTTGTTATATAAAACATAACTTACATGTTTCTACCTTGTTATATAAATTATAACTTATATACATGCATCATATCTTATGTATTTCTAGCTTGTTATATAAATAATAACTTACATGTTTCTAGCTTGTTATATAAATTATAACTTACATGTTTCTAGCTTGTTGTATAGCACCTTTATCTTTAGCTATTATATCAGCTAGAATATGTTGTATACCCTTTTCTACATCACCAACAGTCTTTAAACCTATAAAAATAGTAATCTTTTAGAGGCATTTAATCTTTTAGAGGCATTTAGTAACTGGATAGAGCAATTCAGGAATTGTTGTTATAGTTTTTCGGTATATATTGATCTCATAATTCTTCTATTACTGTATTATCTTGATAACATTGACAGAATACTGCTATAAAAATAGGGTAAAAGTAACACTTTTATCTCTAGTTAAACTCTAAGGGCCCATAAAATGTAAAATGGCATATTCCCTTTAATGTCTAAGAAAAGAACACAGAGTTGCCATACACGTTGTTATTTTTCCTCGCGATCAAGATGTAACTGTCTCATTTCCTGTTTCTAAATGGAGTTACTGCCCTTAGAACATAATACAACAATCCTTGTTCACTCGCACAAACATCATTTAATGAATCGTAAAAAAATAAATTGAAATGAAACAAGAGTTAAATCTGCCTATTGTAGGTCAGTAATGATAATCGAGACTAGTCTAAAATTGAATTGCTAATAACTTGGTTCAGAGTGAAGAAATTTCACTGAAATAATAAGCATATTCTGTTTTCATTATCTTTTTTTTAACAGTTACAGCAAGAATCATCAGCTCTTTATCTAATCTTACATAATACCCTTTAAATCAATCCTAGGCTAATTACAAAAGAAATTTGGCTGCACACTACATATAGAGAGAGAGAAATAAAGTTTAACCTCTACTCGACACAAACAAGGTCATTTCGATTCTAACAAATGGTTTAAGTTTGTTTCAATAATTCGCTTGCGAGTAGTGGTCTTTAGCAAAGGGAGGAAACAAGAGGGCTCGGAGAAAACCCATGACGCTGGACGGACGACCCCACTCCTTGCCACGTACAACCAGGAATTCGAAACCACGACATTATATATATATATGTAGCATATATATGAAAACTAAATAAAAAATAAACATTTGACCTACTTTTCTCAGTCTTGTTTACCAATGTAGACAAATCTACCGATCTACCATCAAGTATTTTTAAAGCCATTGGTTCTAATCCTAGTTTCCGAGCTCGTTCAGCCAATGTTCCTTTGTGACCTGGTTTAAACGGAGCGAACTGAAAAAAAACCCAACAAGTTCAGTGGGTGCGTGCGTTAACCCTCAAAAAAGCAGTATATAATATTTTTAATAGAAACATAGTTGGCCAGACAACAAAACCTATGCCCCCAGAGTCAAGTACTCCTCAGAGGTTGTCACAATATTTATTCATTTGAATGTAATGGGTGAACATTTTTATATCACTAAAAAATGACAACCAACAAATTATTTATCAGACATAACTATTAGGCCTTCTAAGTTTGTTGGGGGTTGGGATGGCCTAGTGGTCTAGAGTGCTGTGCTTCGACCTCTAGCTGTCCGGTCACCTCTGGCTTGCGACTGTGGTTTCGAGCCCAGGTGTGAGCGTATGTGGCATGGAGATAGGGGCGCCTTCCCAACCTCGTGGGTTTCCTCCGGGCATTCCGGTTTCCTCCCACTGCTTAAGACCCCTACGCGCAAGCGAGTTATTGAAATAAAATAATTAAACCATATGTTAGTCCCGAAATGCCCGAGTTGTGTTGAGTGGACGTTAAACCCCATTTCTCTCTCTCTCTCTCTCTAAGTTCTTTATACATTTTATCATTTGTGCAAAACAGTAGGCCTATACACATAAATTTAAAGACAAACGAAAGGTAGTGTTATATATTTGATTCTTAACTTGAATAAGTTGAATTCGGTATAAAATGTCTTTAGTGTTAAAGTTAGGCTGGTCAACTTTTTCATTATACAATTTTTAGAGTCAATAAAAACAACTCGCACCGTTCACTTAACAAACTATGTCATTCTGGGACTATAATAACATGGTTCAATTCTATTTCGCGTCAGGGTCTTTACCAGTGGCTTCTGATACTTGAGATTTCGAGGGAGTGTGTCTACTCTTCCTGTTCAATCAAATCTATCCCTTGAGTACAGTAAAACTGTGGACATTGATTTAAGGCATTAAAAACAGTGAAAGTCTGTTTGTTGACGCCCTGTTTTAAGGCTTTGTAATGCAGTAAGCGTTTGGTAGTTAATCGGACTCTGACTGACTACTGATCAATCATAATTTAGAAGAATAATTTTCCCTCTTTCCAGAAGTGAGTAGTGGGATTAGCTCTAATCAAACGGAACACTGCGAGGTGTATGGCCAAGAGAGGGTGACTAGCAGACGATAAATGTCAAATGTTTATATTTCAACATTAAATACTTACCAGTGTATCAACTTCATCTAAACTCTGTGCATGTTTTAAACATTCAACGAGATCTTTTGACAATTTACCCGCTTTTTTGATGGCTTGATGAACTGTAGCGATTTTATTCTCCACAACCCTGTAAAAACAAAAGATCAACTTAAAACATTGTCTAACGAGCGGACATTGATGTTTCCCCACCTTAATCCCAAAATAGGGAGCTAAAGTGGCTCAGTAGGTAAGACAGCTCACTTCCAAGGAGGTTCGATGTTCAATCCCTGCGTTGGCCAAGAAAGTTTTTCAGGATTTCCTGATAAAGGACACAACATATAGTCGTTTCGAATGGGACAGAAAACATGGTATAACGTTTTCCCGTCTTTATTGGCCCAGTCAGAGTAAAACCCTATTTCATTTCATTTCATTTCTTAATCCCAAATATATGACATTCATTGATTACTTGCATATTAATCTTATTAAATATCGATAATCAAATTGCTTATGTCTGGCCGTTATTGAACACAATGGAACTATACATCAAGTTTCTAAATTAGAATCAAAATTATCTTGTTCCAGAGCATCGACAAATCAAATGGCTTATCTCTGTTTGGCTTTCGCCAAAAATGGTGATCATTCACCCGAGTCTTGGCATATATATTGCAGTTGTTTTCAGGTGAGGGTTGTGCACAGGGTTGATGGGTGCTAGGGGAGGAGGCTGATGTAAGGGAGGACCATGTTGGGGAGCGTGGCGTATATGATAGGGTTTCAAAGGAAGGTGGGAAACAGAGAGAAATGGAATTAAAGTCCACCACACAAACCAGGTCAATTCATGACCAATATTATGGATCAATTTTATTTCAATAATTCACTTGCAGGTACATGTAGGGGTCTTTAGCAGTGGAAGGAAACTGGAGGACCAGCAAAATAAACCACGAGCTTGGACAGGCGACGTGGGAAGGAGGGGGTTTTTTTTAGCAAAGAAAGGCATTTGAGAGATTTTTACATCAACTACTGTCTCCTTACTTCAATTCTTCTGACCCGGCGCTAATCTCTCGTAATTTATCCACTTCTAAACCTTTTGTTTTTTCTTTACGATAACGAGCAATAAACGGAATAGTGGCGCCCTCTTCCAACATCTCAATCACATTATCTGTCACTTTAACAGAGATATCTAATCTTTTGGCTATGACTTCTGCAGCTCTCCACACAGGCTTCAGTTTTTCGTCAGACAGTTTTGCAGTTGACATGTTGGTAGTTTGTTTTTAGAACCTGAAACAACCAGTTTTGTATTTAAACATACATATTATGCCTGAAATGTTATCTAAATTATTAATTAGACGTTATTTAACTTATCCAGACCATATCAACTCTTAATGTCATCGCTAGCGATATTTACTAGATTTGATCCGATTTGCTGCTCAATGCTCATTGATGATTAAATCAAAGAATGGATAGAATTGAGACTATGTTTTTTATCGTACTGACTTTAGTAATGAGGATCGAGGCTAGGTCTAAAATTCAATTGCTAAAATTCTTGGTACAGAGTGGATCAATTTGACTAAAACTTTTAGCAAATTCCCTTTATTTTAGGCCTATCTTGTTTTAAAGTAGGCCTACCGTATTAGTGAACGAACTATTTATACCAGCTCTAAATGCATGTTACATTAGATTTATTCACTTTTATATAGGGTCGAGTTATAAGTAGGCTATGTAGCCTACACTGTAATCTGAGTATCATATCATCTTGTGTATTTTGACCTTATTTCTTTTTACATTCATTCAAGTAGAAATCTTTGTTTGAACATTCCTGGGGGGTTGGATGAGTAAGACAAAATCTTCAGTAACAATGAAATATTGAGATACAAAAATGGGAGTCATATCAAACAATAGAAACATAAATGTCAACTAGATGAGGTTCAAGTTCAGAATTCAACAAAATCAAAAGATGATCTTTATTTAATTTATAATCACATACGGTATTTCAACTGGTCCTCAATGGCGCCTTGGCAATTTGAATTAGCCAATTGAACTAGCCAATGCCTTTAAGAAAGCATTGCTACTAGGATGATTTGTATCACAAGATTTTCTCGCTAACAAAAAGTCTCTTTGTACAGATTTGTATACCCCTTACCTAGTCTAAACTTTATTAATCATCAACTCAATAGAATGTATTAAGAAACAAATCAGCTGTGTTCTATTGAGAGTTATCTCCCCTGGTGAACATCTGTCAACGTAATTTTATTGGAGAGAGAATCTTAAGAGTATGGATGAATAAAATGAAAGTAAGAAATGGGATTTAACGTCCTACTAATACAATGTGTACACGGGACCTCGGTTTTTCGTTTTCGTCCCATCCGAACGGCTAGGTCAGGCCCTCCTTCTGCATCACTGACAAGGGCTGAATGAAATGGGGTCGTCCTACTACTAGTACTATTATGCATCTCCGGGCTAATGGAAGACGGGCATACGCCATACAGTGTGCTATGAGGGAAATTTTTCCCGGGCAGCGGCGCTACGGCCTAGCCTACTCTTATATCGAATTCCAACTGCCAAGGGATCTTTTACGTGCACTGCCAGGAAAAACAAAGACAAAAATAAATTAAACTGCTATAATGGGGCAGACCAAGGACATTTAGAGCCAGAGAGGAACAAATTTGACAGGGCCCAAGAAAGTTCGTCGGGATTTCCCCGGCGTGGTCCCCCTTGACAGTGATGCTGGACATAGGGTCTTGCAAGATACAACGTAAAGTCGTTCGGATGGGACGAAATACAGAGGTATCGCGTACACACTGGCACGTACGTAAAATATCCCTTTGCATTTGGAATTTGATATAAGACTGTATAGCGTATGCCTGTCTTCATTAGCCCAGTGCAGAATAGTAGGAGTAGAGTACCCCACCCCCCCATTTCATTTCATGTCTTACGCACTAGTGAGCCATCTTGTCTCGTCGGTAATAAGACACACCCCTTTTTATTGTCAGTTTGTATCCTGATACTACTTCATTATAATGGTATCGTGATCCTATGACAGCATCCCAGTATTAACACAGTTTGTCAATTCTACATCATTGTATACAATTATAACATCGTACACCCCCTACCAAACAAATAAAATGACCATCGTGACAATGGGATTTGGTTCAGACACGAAGATTGTATGTCTCCCGGGGGTATGATCGAGTTTAGGGTAGATGTATTTAGTACTTTAACAAAGATTGTTTCCTTCGCCACACTCGGCTGGTCATCTACTGTATATATTGGGGATTGGGTGACCGAATTTTTAACGCGTGGACTTTGGATCAGAAGGTTTGTCATTGAGTTAAGGAGCATGGTTTAAATTCCCAGCTTGTACGTGTCATGGAATAGGGTCGCCTTTACAACCCCGTGGCTTTTCTCCGTGTCCTCCTGTCCCTGCCACTACCAAAAAAATTGACGCACAATACCATTATTGAAATAGAAATGAATCACATGCTATTAACATACAGTATCGTATAGAGCCCCCCCCCCACCACTTTCACTTTTTAGGGAGATATCACTTCTGTGGAAGCAGACGGTAAGACAATATCTCTTCCTACTCCTACTACTACACGACTACCACCACTACTGAGAGAGGGGCGGGGTAGCGAATTCGCGTTGCATCATAGAATCTGACATTGAGTGAACTGCATGGTTTCGATTTTCTGGTTGTACGTGACAAGGAGCAGGGTCGCCGGTCTCCAAACTCGTGGGAGTTCTTCGGGTGCACGGTCTCTATCCATTGCTAAAGACAACTATTCGCAAGCGACGTAGTGTAATAAAATGGAATCCTTATGTTAGTGTTAGTCCCAAAATGACATAGTTTGTGTCGAGTGGACGTTAAACCCCACCTCTCTAACCCCCCCCCTCTCGCTCGCGCTCTCTCTCTCTCTCTCTCTCTCACCATTCCACTTATTACCCCCCCCCCCCTCCACAAGTCATTTGTTTGCACCATACCCCCGTTATACCTCTTTTCCTAAATCCCGTATTCGCCTCTCAGTAAGCTCTTTTTAGAAATTTAGTTGCACCCGCCCCTCTTTAGTTGATATCTATTGTCGCTGCTATAACCCAACATTTTCTACACCGACCGTGCATGTGTAAACAGTTTATGTCACGATGTCTTTATTTCAAGGGTTAGGTTTTGCACCAGTTATAGAAGTCTTCGATTTAAATCGTAGATTTTACGCCGATCCATCCCCAGAAAAAGTCAACCTCGGATTAGGGGGTAAGTAAAAACCTCATCAAAAGGATCTCAATAAGCTTGTCTTTACATTTTATAAGTTCCAGTCGAGAAGAACCTATTTATTACAGTGAACTATTTATGTGCAGGCTATCAGGGGCGCCGGAACCCGGGTACCAGGGTATACAAATGGTACCCTGCCCTTTTCTTGGGTATACACCCATGCCCTAATGATGAATGTTTTCAACCTTTTTACTAGTCTATTCATTTGTAAATGATAAATATGTAATTGCTCTCATTATCGTGTTTTTTAAATGATAAATATGTAATTGCTCTCATTATCATGTATTTTAAAGGGTTTAGTGTTGGAATTTGGAATGCTAGAGACGCCCTAAACAGCGTTCTCGATTTTGACAATTTCTAAATTTTCTAGAGAGACCAACGCTCCCCGTATCTTTCGGTACCCTGGCCCCCGAGCCGTTCCGGCGCCCCTGTAGGCTATTATTTAGCACAGAAAGTGTGCAATATATTTAAGAACCTGTGGCATATAGCTGAAATGGGTGTTCTTTCCTCGACAATGTAGTGATTCAGCATAAAAAAATTGCCCAGTGAACAATTTAATATTATGGATTTATATGTTTATCACACTGACCCAGATTTTTATTTTTACTGTTCAAACACGTTAAAGTACAGCAGTATCATTTTCTTCTATGGCCGTTAAAGGCACAGTTAAATTAAATGAAATGGGATCAACGTTCTCTGATGGGCATACACAATACAGTATGGATATGCGAAAGATTTGGCTCTGACCGCCACTAAAATAAGTATGGTTTTTAATAAGATTGTAGAAAACTGCTTTAAAATTAAACCGTTGACGCATTGCGGTTTTCTGGGGGAGGAGGGGTATGTGTGTGTGTGTGTGTGTGTGTGTGTGAGAGAGAGTTTAACTGATCGGAAAAATGTTCTAAAAATGACGATGAGCGACATTAATATGGGCGGGATTAGTAAAATATCAATCTGGACGTTGACCATGAATTGCAAATCTAGCCAAAATTTTATAATTATCAAAATATCTACAAAGATAGGCTATCTCAGGGATGACATGACATTTTTATGAGCCCACAATACAGTGTAGGCATTTTAACACTCGGCAAACCTCACAAGATTCCAATACCCTACATCTAGCCTTCGCTGAATGACAAAGTCCGTCACTTGAATTACATGTACTATTAAGTTCCCGGATTACAAACGGCGACGCCTTTGAAGTATGTTTTACCATACAAAGCTTTCAGAGTCTGAAGTTCGTCCGATTTTCTTTAAACAAGTACAACTTTGCAATAGAAATTCCACACACTCTTCTAACGACGCAATTGTGCGAACAGTTTTCTAAAAGCGGCAAAGTTTACCTAATAAGTAAACCGGTGCCCAATCGCAATTGTATAGGTGTAAGCACGTATCACTTACCGTCATACAGCCGATGCTAGATGCAGAGTACCGGAATCCGTCGAGATTTGCCAAGTGAGCATTTTACGTCCCACCATTCAACAACTCTTGTAGACGCGTTACAGGATGCAGTTTTACGTGTGAGGCATTGGGATCATGGGTGGAGAACCCATATTAAATCAGCGACCTACCGTACCATAGTGACGGGCCCTTTGGACTAGCTGCCAGTCAGATTTACAACCTAGCCACGGCAAGATCACAGCAATGGTGGCTCGCCAATTTATTTTTAGTACCCGGAGCCACCTCCTTGGATGATTATTTACCTTTCACGCTTGCAAAAGGAAAAGCATTGTGTTTTCATTAACATAGGCGAAGGGCCCCTCCTATCACCTTTTCTGGGTCGGCGCCTGACCCATTACATGACATTAAAGGGTTCGTTTTGGTCGCCCTTATTCATATTTGACAGGGCCATGTAGGTCTTTTGGGGCGCCGCCACCACATGACACGATTAGACATTCTTCTTGTAGCCTTTACCTGAGGAATAAATAAATAAATAAATAATAATTGTCTGCGATATGACCCAAGATGTAAAGTCCTACAAACAAACGAACGGCATACCGCTCCAGTCGTACGCCCCCTTTTCCGTACATCGTGTGAACATGGGCGTGGATTTTGGGGCTTGAAATCTAATAAAACATCAATTTTACGGCCTGGAATAGCAGTAACACACGTTTGCGGCCGTCATATATTCCAAAATTTTCTTGCGGGTTCCATACAAGGTCAGCTCCTCTTCTTCGCCTCTCAAAGAAAATCGACGCCGCTGTCTGAACCTGAATTTTTTTGGGGCATTTCTAGTTTTGCTTCCTTAACTGGCTTAACTGTCATCGGACCATAATAAAACACAAATTTTACTTTTATTTTAATTGAATACCACGAATTTGTACTGAGTTGACTAAGGATTTAAACATGTTGTATATGGAGCCACTCTATTTTGTGCGACATTTTTTCGGCATCCATTATTAATTGTGAATGCAGCTGCAACAGTCTGATTGGATGGTTGGAATTCACAGTGGGATTACAAAACCATTGGATACTTTTGGAGTTGCTTACCCAGGCTAGAATAGAAGAAAACGCATTTGCGGTGGTTAAATTTCCCCCGGGAGGGTGAGGCCTCCTATATCCCGCTACGATCGGTAGGTTGTTTGTAATTCGAGTCAGCAAGGTAGTCTATATAAGATCAAATTGAATTTCCTGTATTTACAGGCTTGCTAGCAGGAAAATGCGTTTGCGGTAGTAAAATTCGAGTCAGCCACCGAAATTAGAATATATTACCCCACCTTGAAGTTGCTTTGTTCACGGGCTGAAATGGCAGGAAAACACGTTTGCAGCCGTCAAATATTTTAAACTTATCTTATGGGGGAGGGGGGGGGGTCCATACAAGAGGTAAGCTCCGCTTTTTCGCCTTTCGAGGAAGACCGGAGCCGCTGTCTGTAAACCCGATTTTTTTTTCGGGCATTCGGGTTCTGCCCCTCTTACTGTCATCGATCCCGTACGCCTATGCCCTAACATTGGTAAACTGTTCGTAATTATCATTTTGGTTTGGTAATGAAAGGTTCCAGGGTTCGTCCGCCCCCCCCCCCAAAAAAAAGGTTATGACAAATCCACGCACTTGCTTGTGAACACGACAGAGGCTACAGGTTTGAACGGATTTTAAAAAAATATATTAGTGTAAGAATTGGATTCACGAGTGGATGATCCCTATTAATTTATATCATTTATAGGTCATTTTAATTACACTCCACATTATAGACCTGACCAGACCCATTAACTCCACATCCTATACCGACATCATCTGTATTATACAACTTGTCTTTCAGAAAGTTATAGGTTCTCCGACGGCGACAGTCGGATACCGTTGGATGAAATAAAGTTAGACCGTAGCCTTGCTACCAGGACAAACTCCCTCACGAATACAGCAGTGTCGAATGTAAATTTAGCAATCGCACATTATACGACCAAGTCTCATTATAGTAATTATAATGATATAAAATGTACATAGCTTATATGTATATATTTTCTAATGTGTGAAAATAGCTTACATGCATATGTTTTGCTCTATTGTGTTAACATAGCTAACATGTTTATATTTTCTATTGTGTGAACATAGCTTATAGGAATGATGATGGTGAACCATGGGTATTACCAGTAGTACATAGAGCGGAGGAGTTGGTTGTTTCAAACCGTACCCTTAATCACGAATACCTTCCAATCTGTGGACTACCAGAGTTTAGACAAGCTGCCACCAGATTGGCATTGGGTTCAGAGAGCATCGCGATAAAAGAAAACAGGGTTGGTCAAATTTAATTTTTTGCTTGAACGAATCGTCGCAGTGTCCCTTCTACGTTTTTGGATTCGGAAGTTACCCTTTGAACCGCCGTGGCTCCCCAAGGTTTCGATATTGAGCAATTTCTTGAAATAGTTTGATGCGTCTCCATACGGTCCGGAGAGTATGACGCTGACCGACCCATTGATCAGGAGGTACTTGATTCGGTAACGTAGTTGCCGAACATTTCTTCGGGTTTCCCCGTCCCGTGTGACCATGGCCAATTATCCTAGACGTGCGGTCTGGCAAAAGGAACTAAACTGAGTAAACAGATCGACTTCCGTGCAATTTTTTGAAACAAAAATGTAATGGGTTTCGGAAATGAAACGAAATGAAATGGGGTTTAACGCCGTACTATTCTGCACCTAACATGGGCTAATTGAAGACGGCCATCATACGCCATACAGTGTGCTATGGGGGAAGTTTTTGCCAGGTCAGCGACGCTACGGCCTACTTTTATATCTAATTCCAACTGCTAAGGGATCTTTAACGTGCACGCTAATGTGTACACGGGACCTTGATTTTTCGTACGATCCGAACGACTAGGAAGCTGCCCTTGTCAGAACCACCGTTCTGCATCACTGGCAAGGAGAAACAACGCCGAGAAATGGAGATGAACTTTCTCAGCCAATGCAGGGATCGAACACCCAACCTCCAGGCCAGCGAGCCAGCGCCCTACCCACTTAGCCACGTGATACCCAATGGTTACGGATTACCTCATCACTGACCAAAACAATACACAAGATAACCGAAATCAAAGAGGTGTAAGGGTATACCGATGTGATTATGATTAATAGAAAAGTTGCTCATGCACCAATTATTGTACTTCCGGTATTCAAATCCATTTTGTGGACTGGGACACCCCTCCCCCCGAACAATATAACACTTACCGCCACGCCCACTCAGATCAAACAATATAATATGCTCTCATGTTATGTATTTAAATGATAATTTTTCCCTGTTTTCAAATGATATTGCAGGTACTGTCCATTCAAACGATCGGTGGAACTGGATCATTACGTCTAGCAGCCGAATTCCTGAAACAAAAACTTCACCTAGACAATGTCTTGATATCGTCTTTAACATGGGGTAAGTCAATAGTTCTATTATATTGATATTTATTCTTGATGGTTGGTTAATCGGATTTTTTGCGTAACAAAGGTCAATGGTGTATGGCTCGCTAGCAGGAGGTCAAGGATTCGAACCCGTTGTTTAGTGAGAAAGGTCTTCAACATTGACAAGCCACGTTTTCCCCATATTCCTGAAGCAATGACCGGAGAAATCCCTTTCTGGGATTAGCTCTAATCAAACGGAACACTACGGGGAGTATGGGGTTTCCCTTGCCAGTGGTGCAGAACAGAGGGACTGGCAAATCTAAGATTCTTGTCGTTCGGGTAGGACAATGTCGAATTCCAATGTAGTAGTGAAGCGAAGTCCGTCATAAGGCATTTGATTAGGCCGTTTGATACCACGTTATTAAGATGGGTTTTTTTTTACGATAGACTTGTATTGAATTTCTAATTAATTATGTTGTTACTCTTTGTAATAGACAATCATAGTGGGATATTCAAGGCTACCGGCTACAGTCAAGTGAACGAATATAGATACTGGAACCCCGGGACTAAAGGTCTGGATCTGGATGGACTGCTAGCAGATTTGAAGGTAATATCTCCCAATAGCCGAGTTCATCAAGACATCTGTGTTGCAGAATACCAAAGACTTCAAAATAGATAAAGGGGAAGTCCGGTGTTGTTTTACTTTCTCAGGGTGCAGGGCGCAGGGCACAGGTCCCGGTAACGCACGTAGAAGTATCTTTGACAGTTGCAATTCAGGAACTGCTGAAGCCAAATTTCCCTGGCACACTGCATTGCGGATGCCCTCCTCATTAGCCCAATCATTCATTGATGAGAGATTATATCATATATATCTTGCGTGTTGTTATGAATACTTATGGACAACAAATTGATGTTATGAATTATTTCAGAATGCTAGAGAGAAGACTGTGGTTATTCTACATACCTGTGCCCATAATACAACAGCCACCGACCCTTCACCTCAACAGTGGAAACAGATTGTCTCGGTCCTGAAGGTAGGTTTACAATTTCCTATGCGGTGGCTCAGTCAGGTTCACTAACTGAGGCGTCATGGGTTTGAACTGGGTCTTGGCCGAGAAATTCCCCCAAGATTCTTTATTTGTCCTGGAAAGGAACATTGTCTAGTCTTTCGGATGGTACGAAAACCCGAATTCTATAGTTTATAGAAACATGTATAGACCATGTGGATTGATTTTGTTACAGGAGAGAAAGTTAATACCAGTAATGGACTTCACCTATCAAGGTCTGGTTAGCGGGGATGTTGATGAAGATGCCTATCCTCTGCGACTTCTGGTTAGCGAGGGTGTAGAGTTCCTTATAGCACAGTCTTTCTCTAAACACTTCGGACTTTATAGTAAGTGATCTCTCTCCATTTCCCTCCCCCCTCTCTCTCTCTTTCTCCCTCTCTCTTTCTCTCTCTCTCTCTCTCTCTTTTATACCATCCATGCAAATCTCGTTTCGATGGGCCATTCAGGATATTCCATTTACATCTGAAGAAAAATTGCACAGAATGAGACTAATTTTTTTTCTGGGAAGCATGCTACTGAACCATCCCGAAACCCTCAAACTGTCACAAAGCCCTTTTATACTACTAACAAAGGTTAGATACGAGCTTGGTGGTAGGATTAAAACCTCTGTGGCGGATGGAGGGTGTGGCTGGAACAACGTACATTTGTTATTTACACCCATAAGGTGTCCGGGTTATAGAGCAAAGCTATATGACTATTAGGGAAACGTATCCACATGGTCTACCTCTAATTACCCCCACCCTCCATAATCGTTGGATACAATATATATATATTATATTATGTTTGCCTGGGTGACTCAGTGATAGAAGTGCTGGTTCACTAACCAAGAGGTCCGGGGGTCGATCCCGTTGTTCGCCGCGGAAAAGTTGCTAGGAATTCCCATGTGTGGTTAGCAGTTGGGCTTCTGAATAATTTCCCTCATTGTTGTCCGACATGATTAGCTCGATTGGTGCTGAAGTGTAACAGTAAATGGATTGTTTTAACTAAGTTTTATATACATATAGGTCTAATTTACGAAACGAAACCCCAATTAAAATAAATATGGAAGTTTCTTAATAGGAAATGCTTACTTGTAGATAATATCCGCGAAATTATATAGAAATAAATGGCAATATCTTTTAAAGAAATTAAAACATTGCCAGAACCTCTTGCGTACCCATTCGCCAAATAATTATAAGTTAAATATTACCCACCTTATTTTAAGGAATCTGTGTAATGTACGAATCCTTGTTAAAAAGACTTTTGTACGGAAATGTATGTGTGGAACTTGAATAAAAAGATTTTAAATAATAATCCCATCTCTATGGACAGTTTCTTTCTCTTCTATAAAATAAATTATTTCTGACTTGTGTTGGTTGTTTGTTATATCAGATGAAAGATTGGGAAACCTGGCTATTATAACTAAAGATTCTTCTACCATTGATGAAATGAGGTCCCAGTGTGAGATGATCATCAGAAGAATCTGGTCGAATCCTCCACATCATGGTGCAAGGGTAGTAGCTACAATACTCAACGACAAATCTCTCTATCAGGAATGGTGTGTATATATTTAGTGAATGAACGATATTTAACTGCACCGACCAGTAGCACCACGCCTTAACTATTATGGGAGCAACGAGAGAGAGAGAGAGAGAGAGGGAGAGAGAGAGAGCGAGAAAGAGTGAGATGGGGTTTAACATCTACTCTACACTAACTAGGTCATTTCGGGACAAATCTATGGTTTAATTTTATTTCAATTATTCGCTTGCACGTAGGGTTCTTTAGCAGTGGGAGGAAACCGGAGGACCCGGAAAAAAACCAACGAGGTAGGAGAGGCGACCCTAATTCTTGTCACGTACAACCGGGGATTCGAAACAACGCCAGTTGACTCAATGACAGGCTTTATGATACAGCGCGCACGTGCTAAACATTCGGCAATCCAAACCCCGATGCTCACGTTTTAGCCATACTGGTTTATACTAACTTAATCTGTAACGTAACGGAAACCGTAACGTGCTAGCAAATATTATGGAAAAATGAGCGAGGTGGCAACCATTCGGCCCAATCTAGGCCATTTCGCCATTTCGGTTCAAATTTATTCTATAGTTCAATTGTGCGTAGGGCTTTTAGCAGTGGGGATTTACTGGAAGACCGACAGAAAACCCACGGGATCGACACTCCATGGCCATTCAATTCACAGACAGACCTTATGATCTAAAACATCTCAAGAAGGTCAAAGTAAAGATGACGTCAGATACAAGCCCTATTAAACTTGAAAATGGACATGGTTATAAAGAAATTCATATATTATTACATTTCAGGAAGGATCAGGTTAGAATAATGTCCGATAGAATTAAACTGATGAGAAAGATGCTACATGAGAGACTGGTTAATCTGAAAACACCAGGTGACTGGAATCACGTATTAACTCAGACTGGGATGTTTGTGTTCACTGGCATGACAAGTAAGTTGTTTAGTTAAACCTGTCTTGACACGCAAGGTTAATCCGGTTGCACATAAAAAGAAGAGTAGGTCGTAGCGCCGCTGTCCGGGCAAAATTCTCCCATGACACATTGCATGACGTAATCCGTCCTTATTAGTCCAGTGACCCCTCTTGTTACATGTATAACATAATTTAAAGATACATCATGTTACATGTAGATAAATAGGTGACCATCCTTGCTATAATATATACTAAATCATTAATATATTAAAAATTTGAGTTAAATTACTTTAGAAAATTGAGTTAGATATAAATTACTTTAAAAATTTGAGTTAAATATAAATAACTTTAAAAATTTGAGTAAAATATGAATTACTTTAAAAATTTGAGCTAAGTTACTTTACAAATTTGAGCTAAGTTACTTTACAAATTTGAGTTAAATATAAATTACTTTAATAATTTGAGTAAAATATAAATTACTTAAAAACATTTGAGTTTAATTACTTAAAAACACTTGAGTTAAATTACTTAAAACATTTGAGTTAAATTACTTTTAAAAATTGAGTTAAATATACATTATTTGAAAAATTTGAGTATTACTTAAAAAATTTGAGTTAAATTACTTTAAAAATTTGAGATAATTACTTTAAAAATTTGAGTTAAATTACTTTACAAATGAGTTATATTACTTTAAAAATTCGATCTTAAATTACTTTAAAAATTCGATCTTAAATTACTTTACAAATTCGATCTTAAATTACTTAAAAAATTGAACTTAAATTACTTTAAAAATGCAACTTAAATTACTTTAAAAATTCAACTTCAATTACTTTAAAATCTAAGGCAAATTACTTTAAAATCTCAGACAAATTCTTTAAGAAAAACACCCAGATACGCCGCTTTATATCTTGTATCTTAAACGTATGCAGCATCAAAAATAACTGAGCATACTGACAAAATTGTCATTTGCCCCCAGGGTATTCAATATATTATCTTACTATTGGCTTATTTGGATTCTCATTTACATGTTAACAGCATGAACACCCTCCTCCTGTGGTCAGTTCGGGACCACAAAAGTATTAATTTTAGTTCAGGGTAATAGTTCAATAAAATAAATCGATTGATGATTGATTAAAATGTAATCTCCCCGACGGGGAATTGAACCCCGGTCTCCCGCGTGACAGGCGGGGATACTTACCACTATACTATCGAGGATTACGTATATATATTTGGTAAATAGAAAGGTAAAATAAGTAAAAACATGGTCTTTTATCACGTTGCTGGGATGGGAAATTTATAGTTATGTAAGCTGGGATGGAGGGAGGAGGTATTTCACATCTCGACGAACAGAAAACATGCGTCGTAACAGGGTTGTCTGTGCATTAACATGGATACAACTCGAGATTGAATAATAAATCTGTGGAAGAAAATGAGATTTTAACAGAACTAGCAAGTTTTAACGGACTTTTGACACACGCGGGGGCAGCCCTAATGGCACTATTTTGTGCTTCGGTCGGGCTTATTTCACATTATACACAATCAATACTGCTAATGTTTTTAGCGTGGGGATTGACTAATGGTTAATTTATTTCAGTTCTGAACAAAAATTTAAATCTTTAACGCAATTTTTAAAAAAATAGCAAAATTCTGGCTTGGATTACTGAGGAAAATGGCCATTCACTGTATGCGTGGGAAGAAAATCCAGCTACCATTTAATTTTCGTCACGTTAGTTACGTACGTCCAATTCCCTTACTGCGGAGTCTTATGTATATAGAAATTTGAATCACGAATATTTAAAATGCACATAGCCAACTAGAGTTTAATGTTTTTCAGGTCCACAGGTAAAATATCTAACTTCCAAGTTCCATATTTACCTCACCAAGATGGGCAGAATCAACATGTGTGCCATGACAACCAAAAATGTAGACTATGTTTCTAAGGCTATCCACGAGGCTGTTACCACACAATAGTAGGTTGCAAGACGTTTTTGGGTTGTTATGACTTTTGTGTAATCATTTTGTGTGATGCAATGTAATGTATGTGGAATAAAACAAGTTTAGTTAAAGTAGCAATATTATTATTCATTTATAAAGTAAAAGTAGCAACATCAATCTATAAAGTAAAAGTAGAAATGTTGCTATATTCATTTATAATTAAAGTAAAAGTAGCAATATTGTTATTAATTTATAAAGTAAAAGTAGAAATATTGTTATATTAATTTATAAAGTAAAAGTAGAACTATTGTTATTCATTTATAAAGTAAAAGTAGAAATATTGTTATTAATTTATAAAAAAATCTCCAGTTTTTACACAGAGTTAGACATACACTATATAACGGGTGACAATGGCGAATGCCCCCTTTAACAAACGTTAATCTATTTTTATTAAACAATAATATTTCGGCTAGTAGAAATGTGTTTCAAAAATATTTCTTGGTACATTCTCACAATGAAATAACAATGAATGCAATTAAAGGAACATTGATTCAGAATGGAATTCAAATATATAGCGCTATCCTTTCACTTGTAATCTAATTAAAGGGGAAATCAGCCAGAGTTGAACATCATATTTTTGACACCGACTGGGCTAATAAAGAAGGGCTCATGCCATACAGTGTGCTACGGCCTACACACGTTTTTGTTTCTAATTCCAAGGGTCAAGGGTTCTTTTAAGTTTATGCCAATAGGTACACGGGACCTCGATTTTTCGTCCCATCCGAACAACTATATACGTTACCCTGCACCCGTGACAAGGGGAAACTACATGTATGCAGGAAAATCCGAGTAACCTACTCGGCCAACATAGAAAGCAAACCCGAAGACAAGGGGGAAACTATGCCGAAGACACAAGTTGCATTCATTGGCCTCGCCGGTTCCGGATCACTGAAACGGTAGATAAGATCAATTATTGTCTGCGCGTCCGTAGTTACGTGTTAAATAAACAAATGTAGAAATCACTGAAATGGGGTAAAACCAATCTCTAGCGGCATACTAGTTACTTGCGTACAGAAGTCTCAATGTTGTTAAATTGGTCTCAATTTTATTTTATACCCCAGGGGATCCAGGGAGTAGGTCATTTTTCCTGGTGCAGTGTCCAGACTCCACTGACCATTAACACTGTTTCTGCAAACACCGGTGTCGGACACCAGACCTCCAGCCTAGTGAGTCGCTGTGGCTCAATGTTCTACCTACCTTAATACGTTTTTATTCGCATTAGGAAGGGGTTTTTCTATAGCTATAAATAGAAATTAGTCATGGATAGAAATACCCACTGCCCGATTAATTGTGTTTAAACTTGAATATATGCTTTAGGAGTTGACTGTTAAAGGGCCAGGGAGGGATTTCATAGGCTGCCCGTTTGTAAAAGTCAAATGATTAATAATGGAACAATAACCCTTTTTTTAAAGGATTTAATGAATTCGAATATTAAAGTGATCTGATAATCATAACGGCTGGTTACATCTTTTGTTTCGATAAATTAACCAACACAGTTGTCAAGACACCCAAAGATAGGATCAAAGTTAGTATTTCTATGAGGCAATACCACGGAGTTAAAATCTTTAAGCAATGCGCATGTTGTTAATGAAGACGGATACGCACCTTGTACCGTGATTTGTGGGGATTATGGATTAACCAGAAGTCATTTAGAAATGAAAAATCAGTGTCTGATGTGACTTGGACGAGGACCAAACTTCTAGTCTGAAGACCCATTGTCGTTGTAAAGAAGTTCTTATACCAGAAGCTATCACGTACGTACCAAATTCTATCAGGTACCCGTGGATTGCAAGGGCCTGCATTAAGCTTTTTGTACAGCTGTCAGCTGGGAATACCTAATTTGAACTTCCGGAATGTTGCAAGGTGTGAATCAAATAAGAACGAGTGATTCGTTCGACAAGTTTGCACCACTTGAATATGATACTATTCTGAAACGTTTGCTGCCGCCATTGTTCTGATCATGTCACATCTATTTTCAGGAGCGACCTTAGTGTAACTGGACTCAATTTCGTGTCCCTCGTTCGCAATTCCGTGTAATTTACAGCAATCCCGACTGACGTCAGTATATCACATATGTATATACATGTAAATACCATGCTATAAATAATCAACACCCAACTTCAAACAGTGTCAAGGTTAAATCTGTAATAGATCTATTTAAACTTACCTTGTATACAAATGTTCACTTACTAGTATATTGGATATCGACATATTATTATTGTGAAGCGATTGTGTTGAATAATCTACAATCCCTATTCAAACCATATTTTTAATGATCAACTGTGCTTACCGTTAGACGCATTGTGTAAGATTTAGATAAAGAGCCGACAGTTTTCGTTGTAGTTCAAAACTAGATAATTAAAAAGAAATATAATGAAACACGAAACAGCCCGCCTGACAGTTTTTATTCTCGATTGTCAAGTACCATTTCTACGATATCAAAGGAAGTCTCGATATTAAGTCCTTTGTGAGTAGCCTCCATATTATCGTTTAACGAAAATACGACAGACACTGTCTAATTATTTTCATGCAATATCTTAGCCACCGATGATCTAGAGAGTGCATAATAAACTTGTCTTACATATAAATGTCTAAATAATAATTTTGATAGCATTTGAAGCCAGAACAGTTCTGTTATGTGATCTATATCTTTACATATTATATATATACTACACTGAACGTCATCGACTTTGAACCTATCATAATGTTTATTCTACTGTTTTTTGTTTGCTTAATGTGGTTATATTGTGAGGCCACGGTGATAGCTTTCTCGTCGGCTTTAGGGAACGATAAAACTATGAAGAATTTGAATATCAGTGGGGAGCATATCAACACGACGATGTTACACAACAGCTACACAACTTTGGGAATCTATCAATCTTTAGACTGGAATCCTGTCGATCAAAGGCTGTATTACATCAACGGTACCAAAATCATGTCCAGTTTTCTCAATGGAACCAATTTAGGGATCTTGCCTTACCTGACTAATGTGATGGCCTTTGGTCTGGATGTTGAGAGTCAAGGGTTATTCTATGCTGAAGAGCAACACATCAAACATTATTCACTGGTTGACCATTCTACAAAGACGATTGCCAGGCAACAATATACTATCTCAATGATTGTCATAGATCCATTTAAGAAGTTGATATTTTGGAGTTCCCTTTTGGAGGGACTTAAACGTAGCAACTATGACGGTTCTGATACAAGGGGTTTAATAAATCGCCCTTACTTAAAACCCGTTATTACGTTAGATACGTCACAAGAAATCATCTACTACAGATTACTAAACTCGGATAAACTTTGCTCGATGCGTTATGATGGGTCACGTGATAAAACTTATGACGAAAGCACATATTTTGCTATGGCGGTGCGTGACAGCCATCTTCTCCTGTCACAGAAAAACCAAATAGTGATGGTCGGATTTGAAAATGGAAATATCTCCTCCAGGGAAATTATTTACACAGATGACGACAACAGAATCGATATTTCTGGAATAACAGTTATTTCACTCAGTTATCGATTCCGCACCCCAACTCTACAATCAACGTCATCAACCTATGTGTCCACGTCATCGGCAACTATCTCTGACTCTTGAAAGCACACGGAGTAGTCTTATGACGACAGCATCATCACACCTAGGGGTGTCAGAACTTAACGTAATCGTTATTGTATGCGTAGTAATTGTAGTTATTGGCGGGGGTGTTATAGCTGGCATGGTAACTTGTATCGTCTGCTGGAGAAAACGAAGGGCAAGGGGGAATTCTGGCATCTATAACAATACTCAACTACTTGAGCTGTCAAAGTGACCACCCCGTCGAATGACGTGTGTAACGTCACGTAATAAGTGGAATATAGAACCGGCAGTAAATTTGCATTTTTATTTTACCAGAATAGTTTCCCTTTAGATTGGAACCACACGTGTTCAATAAAAAAATATATATTTCTGTCTCCTTTATCAGTCTGTAATAATTAGTAGGGTGCCCAGGCACTCAGTCATTTAAAATTGATGTAAAAGTTTTGTTTTCAGTACCAAATTGAAGTAAAGGTCTATGGAACAATTCTGGTTCAAGTGTCAAGCCGTTAGATAAAAATTAACAAAATGGCCGCCAAAATCCAAGATGGTTGCCAATTTCCAGCTGTTATTCGCATTACGCCTCATAACTTTTGTACTATTGAACCTAGAATGATGATTTTTGTCTCTATACCTAGGTTTGTATGTAATCTAACAAAAATAGAATAATAAAATGGCCGCCAAAATCCAAGATGGCTGTCAATTTCCAGCTTTTTTTCGCATTACGCCTCATAACTTTTGTACAATTATTGAGCCTAAATAAAATAAACATTATTGGAGCATATCTTATATTTTGTTGAGTCCTACTTCCAAGTAAATTCTTAGATATTTGCCTGAAAAAATCCTTAAATAATACATTTAATAGCGAGCAAGAGAGAGAGGGAGAGAGAGGAAATGAGAGACGGCTTTTAACGTCCACTCGACACAAACTAGGTCATTTCGGGACTAACACTAACACGTGGTTAAATTTTATTTCAACCACTCGCTTGCGTGTAGGCGTTTTTGGCAGTGGGAGGAAACCGGAGAACCCCGAGAAAACCCACGAGGTTGAATAGGCGACCATACTCCTTGTCACGAACCACACTAGCTGACTCAATGTCAGACCATATGACATAACGCGAACGAAATAACCATTCAGCCCCCTAACATTCAATAAGAAAATGGCTAACAAATTAACCAAGGCCCCTATATACATGTTAGTATTTGAAATTGTTCTATTCCAGCTACTTCTCGCATGTGCACTTGCATCGACGTGTGTACTGCAACTTGTCGTCACGCATTTGCACCGCGAGCAGGTTATGGGGCAAGGTTATTTCACATCCAGGTGGAACACATCCATTTGGGATCGGCAGCGCGGTCCAAATGGGAAGCTGCTTGCCGTCCTTTTCCTTCCACCCATGGAAGACACTCATTTTGAGGTGTTGATCCAAATTGTTACTTATATAGTTGGGGGAATTCACCTCACGCCCCTATAGTCTTCTGTGAGAACAACCTCAATCGGACGAGGTCAACATCATTGTCCTCGTCTGAGTACAGCCTACAGACAAAGTTTGTTACCATTTCTTTGAATCTAAGCAATGTTTGAAATGGAGTGTCGACAATAGTTGAAAATTTATCCGCATAAGGGATGGCACTTCGTGCATCAACGTGCAACAGGAGCGCTTACCTTTGAACTTGAAGGAAGAAATTCTATCTGATCCAGTCAAATGCGGAAAAGGAACATAGCCTTGCACGTTGTCGTGCCCAGGTGTGGCTATAGTGTTTAGGGAGATCATTTTGGTTGTCTTTCCCGCTTTGTTGCCGGATTCAGAGCCGCATTAATGTGGTGGAAATTACTCAGAAGGATTACGAGAATATCTATGTGACAAAGAATGGGGGTATGTTCTACTCTACGGGTCAGAAACCTGGAGACTAACAAAAGGGCTCCAACATAAAATCCAGGTGTTTCTTAACAATTGTCCTCGGTGTATATGCCGAATATGGTGGCCTCAGACCATAAGTAATAAGAACCTCTACATACGAGCAAAACAAGAACCAGTTGTAGAACAAATCATGAAAAGGTCATGGCAATGGATTGGTCATACCCTGAGGAAACCTTACGACAGCATTACCAAACAGGCATTGGACTGAAATCCTCAGGGATGCAGGAGACAAGGGAGACCAACACACAGCTGGAGGAGAACTAGAGTAAAAGAACTAGACAGAATTGGAACTACCTGGAGAGAAGCCAAGCAGATAGCACAAAACAGAGTTAGATGGAGGACGACTGTTTCGCAAGGGACGAAGAGGACCAAGTCAAGTAAGTCATGTAAAAGATGTATTAAGGCACGCATGTGGGGCAATTTGGAACTATTGTCGACAATCCATTTCAAACTTCGCCAAGGTTGAAAGACGTGACAACAACCTTTGTCTGCAGACTGTACTCAAATGAATCAAACGAGGACAATGATGTTGATCTCGTCCGATTGAGGTTGTTCTCACAGAAGACTAGGGGCGTGGAGTGAATTCCTTCCAACTAGTGACGCGTTAGATAAACACCTCAAAATGAGTGTCTTCCAAGTGTGCATCACCCAACATGTCCTTGATGGCTGCCAACAACCCATCTAACCATGGGTGGACGCAAGAGAACGGCAAGCTGTTTCCCTTTTGTACCGCTCCAACATGTATATAGGAGAATTGGGTAATTTATGAGTCATTTTTTTACTGAATGTATTGTTCGAGGATTTCTTTTCAGGCACGATATGCCACAATCAGGTTTATTTTAATTGTGTTGGATTACTCATACACACAAACCTAGGTATAGAGACCAAAATCATCATTCTAAGTTCAATAGTACAAAAGGTATTGGCGGCCATTTTGTTATTTTTGTTGGATTACTCATACATTCAAACCTAAGTATAGAGACAAAACAAAAATCATCATTCTAGGTTCAATAGTACAAAGGTTATGAGGCGTAATGCGTAAAAAAGCAGGAAATAGGCGGCCATCTTGAATTGTGGCAGCCATTTTGTTAATTTTAATCTGACGGCTTGACACTCGAACCAAAATTGTTCCATAGACCCTCACCCTCAAATTGGTACTGAAAACAAAACTTTTGCATGAATTTGAAATGAAAACAAAAAAATACCCATGCACGGCCCCCCACTACTATCAAATCAAGTGGATGGGCCTGATATAGGGCTACTCGGAATCAGCCCCGTGCGGCTCCTTAATCCCTGATCCACCGAGGCCCCACCCAAGTCTAGCAAAAATGTAAAGCACTCCCTCAAAATATGCCGTTGTGACATCACAGAAACGTCATGACGTCATAGAGACATAACGTCGCAAATTTTGGACTCGTTGATACCGACTTTCCATCTCTCCGTAATACATTTATGGTGTCTAAATCCAATACTTTTATTTAGAGATATTTGCACATTTTGATCGACAGCCATCATCCTGGATTTGACCACGCCCCTGTCCTTATTTGGACTCCGATTTCGGTAAACTTTCTTTTCCTTACTTGGGACATCATAACGAGTCAATAGAAAACAAAAAAACGTTTTGTTGCAATTTGTTCAAGTACGACGTCATATAGCCGTCGTTTGACCCGCCTATTTTTATTCTAATGTGTAGGCCCTACACGGGACATCAGTTTTTTCTCCCATCGGAACGACTAAGACGCTGTTCTATGCCAGAACTCCTCACCATCCAACCCAACCCCCGCCATGCATATGTCGAGACGTGGCTTCAGACCCGAGACTGTACAGCGCGGTGGACGCTTACGGCTAGCCCTCGGATCCATTCAATATTTTTTGAATTGTTTATTTGTTTGTTTGTTGTTTCGGAGTATGTCTTGTCGTTATGTTTGTCTTTTATGTGAATCATATGTGGCGCAGTCCCCCTGCACTTACTATTAAAGACTTTAGCCTTATAAATCTCGCTGATATAAATAGTTTAGACGACATTAAAACAACCGTACGTCATTTCCAATGTTTTGCATTTTTCGGACATCATAATATTTCACGACTTAATCTACACTTACAGGCATGCAGATTGATTAAAATAGCTAAACCTAAGTCCGTAACTCAAAATCCCCCCAAATCTTCAACATCGAAAACACGAATTATTGGTCAATTTAAATCAACATTGATGATATAAACTAACCGGGAAAAGATGAGCTTCTGATATCCGATATTTAAGATAAAACAATTTTCTTAACATCGTGTACCATAATGCGCTTCAATCCCAGTTATGATGAGAGACTCGGGGACGAGGCAAGACACATTACATCAAATCAAACGGCCGTATGTAGATTGGAATAACCAGACGCTAGAAATTTGCACTCGATTGGGATTGCTGGCTTATTTCGCCGAACATAACTGATTTGAAATTGGAGTAAAAACGGAAACCATTGAATGTAAATCAGTTTATATACATTCATATTACAGTATTTTATGCGTCAAGAGACACTCGACACAAGCTAGGTCATTTCGTGTTCAAACATATGTCAATAATTCACCTGTATGTAGGGGTCTTTAGCAGTGAAAGTAAATTGTTTTATCCCTCATTATGCATCTGGAATGTTTGTTTTAAAGGGTAGACAGATCAATAATGACTGAAGATTTTAATATTTTCAAAGATTCCAAGTTTGTTTACCTAAATTTCGTTTCATCTTGCCGACATTCCTAAATATGGTCGTTGACCTACATTTTGACTGTCAAAATCTGATTAAAACACAGATTATAATATATTTCGTTTCGTTTTTTATATTTAAAAATTCGGTTTTACTTGTCTTTACTACTCTAGGACCAATCTCCCAAAAAGAGGACCTGGAAGAATTTTTATATAACCTGGGTATGGGTTGACGTGGGGGATTATAGCCAATGAAACGGTCTGTTGCAGTGCGGTTTTGGCGTGCGATGCACGGAACTGTGGGTTTCCTAGCAGAAACAGCAACGCGCAGAGTAAAGACTGACACTCGACGGTTTAGCAGTAAACAGTTGACTGGAGGCCAAAACGTTTTCGACAGGGACTCAATCATCCCAAACACAGGTTGTCTCTCTACAGCTAGCTTCGCCTGAGAACAGGCCCTAACCTAATTAACCGACATTTTTAATTCCTACATCGACGATTTATTCGAATACACTGAGTATGCTTTCAGAAATATTTAGAAGTATTAATTGCTTCTCTTCTATTTTCACATTGAAAGAAATAAAATATGTTTAGTTAGCCGTTGTGTGTATATAATATGTCAAACTTATCAGACCGGAATCACAAAATAGTCCACTAATTATTTAATATGGCGGCGCACATCGCATATGGAAGATAATTTCACAGAAGCGGTTTGCGAAGACAAATTTAGGAGTATCTAACCTTGTTTTGAAAGATAAATAGATGGAAACTGTAACGACAGTTTACAATGGTAGATAATGTACATGTATTGCAATATTACCCACTAGCACATATTATATATAACTTTTACCAGAGTGTCAGAAGTCGACATTTTGCAAACTTGGCATGTGGTCAAATAAACCATGTGCTTCGGCTGTACAAAACAGTCGGTGGGCCTAAAAGACCAATCCTAAAATGATCACGTGAGCGTTTTAAATGGTCGGCATTTAGGGCAGTGATTAATTATCAAAGTATGACGTAGATGGATCGCTGTGTGCAGTACAGGATTGAATACAGCGGTTCCTGAACGTAGAGGCGAGTGCAAGTAATGAGAAACGTTCAGAGCTGAACTAATGGGAAAGCACATTTAATACAGTGATCAAAATTATAATTGAGGTTCCATTTCAGACAGGTAAAAGACAAAACAAAGGACAACCTAATATAGAAGAATGAGGACGTCCTGGTATAATTTGAAGAAACGAGATAGCAGGCGTGACATATTAGCCGATATGATAAAGGGCTGTATGTAGTTGAAAATAAAATGAAGTGCTTTTAAGCAAAGAGGCACACTTTTCTATTTGCCGTGATTCGATGGACGGAGATTCGATTTTTCGGAAGAGAAGTAGTGAATCCAATCTGTTTTTCTTGACATAGTGCGTGTATCATAAATATTGTCCTTTAGTTGGCTAAAAACTCAAAGTAGAGATCGATGCCTAACAGGACTTTCCCTTCTCCAACAACACTCCATGAAAGGTAATCTTATTTACACATTTTGACTTTTATTTACCAAGTGCTCACGTATTCCTCGATAGTATAGTGGTAAGTATCCCCGCCTGTCACGCGGGAGACCGGGGTTCAATTCCCCGTCGGGGAGATAACAGTTTTTATCAAGCAGTCGACTTAATTTATTAACAAAAACTATTACCGTAAACTAAAAATAACACTTGTTGGGTACCGTGATGACCACAGCACAGGGTCCAAATTTTTAATATTATTAGAGGATCTAAGTAAGCCAAGTATAAGATACAATACTGAATACCCTGAGGGCAAATAATATGTATAATAACGCACGTATATGTCTATATATTTTAGGTTTGTATATTTTTAGTAACCCGGTGTTGAACAGGTAAAACAAACCACCATAATCACACTATATTTCCGACAACCGTGACAAAAGAGGCAATCTAGAACAAGACACACACTAGGTCATTTTGGGACTAACATATGGTTCAATTTAATTTAAAAAATGCGCTTGCGCGTAAAGGTCTCTAGCAGTGGGAGGAACCGAAGGACCCGGAGCCTAACCACAAAGTTGGGCAGTCGACCCCACTTCTTATCACTTACATCCGGGGAATCGATACCACGCTAGTTGACTAAATGTTTCATCTAACTGTACACGGTACCTCGGTTTTCCGTTCTATTCCACTCATAAGGGGATACTGCATCAGAAAAAACCTCGAGGAACTCTCTCCTCTGCGTCAGGCCAAACTGGTTCAGATTGGCGATCCAAGGAGACTCATAATTTCGAGCCGGTCGCGTATAATCGCGTAGACGAAATTACTCCACGGTGACGATACGGTCAAATATTATCCCAATTTAAAACTCTCTCAACTCGACCAACGCGATCCAAGACGACTTTAACACGACCGAACGCGATCCCTATGCGATGTAACACGACAATGAAATGAGATGTCCACGTTTGAATATCCAGACACGATATAACCCCGTTTCTTCGTGTCCTCCTGTTCCTGTCACTACCAAAGCACTTGACGCACAATAGCATTATTGAAATAGAAATGAATTTTATGCTATTAACATAGTATATATTATTGTATTGAGACCCTCGGACCCTCCCGCCACTTTCACTTTTTAGGGCGATATCACTTTTGTTGAAGCAGACGGTAAGACACCATCTCTTCCTACTCCTACTATTACTACACTGTCTTTGAGTGAACTGCGTGGTTTCGTTTTTCTGGTTGTACGTTACAAGGAGTGAGGTTGCCTGTTTCCAAACTCGTGGGAGTTCTAGGGGTCCTACGGTCTCTGCCCATTTCTAAAGACAACTACTCGCAAGCGACGTTTTGTAATAGAATTGAACCTTATGTTAGTGTTAGTCCCGAAATGACATAGTTTGTGTCGAGTGGACGTTAAACCCCATCTCTCTCTCTCTCTCTCCCCCCTCTCTCTCTCACTATTACACTTATACCTACGCGACCCCTCCACAAGACATTGGTTTGCACCATACCCCTTTATACCTCTTTTCCTAAATCCCGTATTCGCCTCTCAATAAGCTCTTTTGGGAAATTTAGATGCATCCGCCCCTCTTTAGCTGATATCTTATTTACTGTCGCAGCTATAAGCCAGCATTTTCTACATCGACTGTGCATGTGTAAACAGTTTATTTCACGATGTCTTTATTTCAAGGGTTAGGTTTTGCACCAGTTATAGAAACCTACGATTTAAATCGTAGATTTTATGCCGATCAATCCCCTGGAAAAGTAAACCTCGGATTAGGGGGTAAGTAAAGGATCTCATTAAGCTTGTCTTCACATTTTAAATGTTCCAGCCGAGGAGAGCCTATTAATTACAGTGAACTATTTGTGTGCAGTCTATTACTTAGGACAAAGAGTGTGCAATATGTTTAAGCATGTGTGATGGAACTGGAACACAATGCATATATTATCTGAAATGGGCGTCCTTTGCTCGACAATGCAGTGATTCAGCATACAAAATATTTCCCAGTGAACAAATATAATATTATGCATTTATATGTTTATCATACTGACCCAGATTTTTATTTCTGCTGTTCAAACATGTTAAAGTTCAACAGTGTCATTTTTCTTATATAGGCATTAAAGGCACAGTTAAATGAAATGAAATGGGGTTAACGACCTCTGATGGGCATACACAATACAGTGCGCTATATGAGGGAGATTTGGCACTGACCGCTACTAAAATTATTATGGTTTTTAGCGGTTTTGATCTAGCAGAAATGTTGCCACCGCTATAACTGTATTTAAACATTGCATGTCATTTCAAATTATTTTCTGTAATATAATTTGACCCCAAGATATTATATATCTAAGGTAAATTTACATATTTCTGTAAATGGAGTACATGTATAATTGTCACGAGGGAGGGATTTGGCGCAATGGTTAGAGAGTGACCGAATGGTTGCAGGTTCGAGACCTGAATTGTGCGCCGAATTCTTGTGTCCTTGAATATAAGACATTTTATTCCAGTCTACCCAGCTGTAAATGGGTACCGGTAGGATGGTGTATTTGACACAAATAACTGTATCGCTCCTTGAAACTTCAAGTTGAAGCTGCATAATTATGTTGGGGCTCTTTTAAGAGTACGGGGGCAAAGAGAGGTAATCAGGCTTTACCTGTATCCTAGAGACCGGGATAATAATTGTGTAGCGCTTTGAGCATAAACTTGGTTTATGGATATAGCGCATTATAAATATACTCATTTTTATTATTATTATTATTATCACGTGGCTAAGTGGGTAGGACGCTGGCTCGCTAGCCTTGAGGTCGGGTGTTCGATCACTGCATTGGCCGAGAAGTTCATCCAGCTCTTTCGGCGTGGTTTCCCCTTGTCAGTGATGCAGGACGGCTGGCCTGACAAGGACAGTTGTCTAGTCGTTCAGATTTGACGAAATACCGAGGTACCGTGTACACATTGTCGTGCACTTAAAAGCTTCCTTGGCAGTTGGAATTTGATATAAGTGTAGGCCGTAACGCCACTGCCCGGGCAAAATTTTCCACACTGTATGCCCGTCTTTAATAGCCCAGTTTAGGAACAGAACAGTAGGACGTTAATGCCCATTTTTTTGGTAATTAAAAATCATGCTGTGTAATTTGACAGAATTTATGTAATTATACCTCACTAATGGCAATGTTTAGATTTACATATAATGTAATTTGCCGAGTTAAAATTATTAAAGGGGGCGTGACTGTCCCCCCATCTTAAGCTCCATTTCATTCCACACCATTGAGTAGAATAGGGAATATTGCAACACAATCCAGGAAACGCTCTCATCAATATTAATTACCCCGGATGTTAAAGAAAAGTAGGACACTGGGTCCGTTTCATTTCACTTTGTGATATTATCAAATAAAAAAGGTGCATTTCAGAAAACTTAATTTTAAAAAATACATTTCCTATTTCGTTTCGTTTATTGTATAGTTCAAAATTTCGTTTTATTTGTCTGTTCTACACTAGGCTCTGGAATATTTGTTATATAACCTGCGTTCTGGCGTGAGGGATTGGACAATGAAACTATCGATTACGGTGACTTCTTGGCCTGCGATACACGGAACTGTTGGTAACCCACTAGAAACGTCAACGCTGATCGATTAATCAATGTGTGAACGTCATTGGGCTAAAAGCCGACCGTACGACCCCTGACAAGACCGACTAGTACAACTGGTTAGGTCTTCATGTAGTGTAGGCCATCGAAAGTATAAAAACCGAAACGAAATATAGATCTGTATTTATTTTATTAGATTGTGGAAAACTACTTAAAAAATAAACCGTTGACGCATTGCGGTTTTCTGGGGCATTAGGGAGTTTAACTGATCGGAAAGAGAGTCTAAAAATGACAATGAGCGACAATAATATGGGCGGAATCAGTTAGATATCAATTCGGACGTTGACCATGAATTTTAAATCTAGCCCAAATTTTATAATTATAAAAATGTCTACAAAGATATGCTATCTCAGCGATGACATGACATTTTTATGAGCTAACAATACAGTGTGGGCATTTTATCACTCGGCAAACCTCACCAGACTCTAGGACCCTATAACATCTAGTCTTCGCTGAATGACGAAGTCCGTCATTGGCATTACTTTCAAGTTCCCGAATTACCAACGGCAACGCCTTTGAAGAATGTTTTATCATACAAAACTTTAAAAGTCTGAAGCTATTTTTCTCTGAAGTTCGTCCGATTTTCTTTAAACAAGGACAACTTTGCAGTGAAAATTCTACACACTCTTCTAACGACGCAATTTTACCTAATAAATAAACTGGTGTCGCATCGCAATTGTAAAGGTGCAGGTACATATCACTAACCGAGGATATATGTAGAGTACCGGAATCTGCCGATATTTGCCAAGTGGGCATTTTATGTCCCATCATTCGGTCCGTCGGACATCACTTCTGGACGCGATAGAGGCTGCAGTTTTAGGTGTGAGGCATTGGGTCATGGGTGGAGTAACCATATATATTCAGCTTTGAGCGACCTGCCGTACCATAGTGACGGACCCCTCGGACCATCTGCCAATCAAATTTACAACCTAGCCTAGGCAAGATCACAGCATTAATGGCTCGTCATTTTATTTTGAGTACCCGGAGCAACCTGCTTGGATGATTATTTACGTTTGACGCTACCCTGCAAAAAGAAAAGCATTGTGTTTTCATTAAGAAAACAAGATCATAGAGGCCATTTCTCGTCTCCAATCCAACGCTTGACAAAACCGATTGAGTGGTTTCTCTGGCAAAGTTCTAAGGAAACACTTGGAACACTAGTTTATTCAATTTTGCGGTTCCAAAATGCGCGGATAGAGATCAGTTCACATCATTTTATTATACCGCCATAAGTATCTGGAACTATTCACCGAATGATATTAAGTATTTAAAATCAATATACAGCTTTAACACAAAATTAATCTGTGATAGGCCTGCATGCTTGATAATCTACTATTAATAAAATTGGTTGATGTATAATTTGTAGACATAAATATCTTTTATTATTTGTGATACAATGCTGTGATGGCATTTTTATTAAATTTTGCCTACCAATGATGACCTGTCGCGACCTTGGCAACTTTGGACCCCACTAGAAATAAACAACGGATGTTACATACGTCAGGCTTTATAGGCTATCCTCGATGGGGGAGAGGTCGGGACTCAGTGCTGGCCAAAGTAATGTGGTGATGTTCTGTTGTTGGGGGTAACCTGTAACGATCCTGGCCCTGTGACATCTTGCGATGACATCCTGGAAGATGAACGGCGGCCATGACGTCGTGCGAACGGCACAACATGGACTGCCAAGATGTTGTCCCGGTAGTACTGGCTTGTAACACGCCCTGCAACAACATGTAAAGCCGTTCTTCCAGCAACAGTGATGCCTTCCCACACCATAACAGAACCACCCCCAAATCGATCATGTCTGATGACGTTAACGTCTTGGAAGCGTTCGTTTCGACGACGCCACACCATCCTACGTCTGTCAAAAAAAGCAACACATTGCTCAAGCGTCAATTATCAAGTGTTGACGATCCCTACACCAACGACGTTTTGCCTGAATGTGATGATCTCTCAAACAAGGGATCACGCGAGAACGTCGGGCGCGAAGATGACCCCTATGCAGTCGATTCCGAATCGTCTGGCCACTCACTCTCACACCAGTGTCTGAAGACTAGCGCTGATCTGATTTGCTGTGATGACACGATTTCTCAAGACCAAGGTACGGATAAATCGATCCTGGGCTTGAGTTGTCGCCCTTGGTCGACCTAAGCGTGGTATGTCCTGTACAGGTTGTGTATCACGGTATCTGGACCATAGCCTGCTTATGACAGACTGAGAAACATTCATCGTCCGAGCCACAACCGCCTGTGTTGTGCCGATTTGTAGCATGCCAAGGGCACGTAACCTTTCATTTTGGGTAAGACGACGCATATCAAAAAAAAATTCTGGTCACTAAAACAAGTAAACTGATGTTTCCACCCTGGAATTCAATGCCACAATGACTGTAACATTCAAAGTCAGAGTCGTGCAAATCTTGGGTTGGACCCCCATGATGATCCCAAGCATCACCCGCATTCCGTGCGGTAGCTATTGGTGCGTTTGGGCGTCACATGTAACTGGAAATGTTTCTTATGTTAGGTTCTATAGTGACCTTTTTCGTAGTCATTTGCATATTTTAGTATTTTGCCCCCAAAATCAAATATCCCCTACTTTTTTTTGAATAGTAGTAATGATATAGAATGTACATAGCTTATATGTATATATTTTCTTTTGTGTGAACATAGCTTACATGCATATATTATGCATGCATAGCTAACGTGTTTATTTTTTTCTATTGTGTAAACATAGCTTATAGGAATGATGATGGTGAACCATGGGTATTACCAGTAGTACATAAAGCGGAGGAGTTGATTGTTTCAAACCGTACCCTTAATCACGAATACCTTCCAATGTGTGGACTACTAGAGTTTAGACAAGCTGCTACCAGATTGGCATTAGGTTCAGAGAGCAAGGCGATAGAAGAAAACAGGGTTAATCAAATTTATTTTTTTGGCTGGAACAAAACGTCGCAGTGTCCCTTCTACGTTTCTGTACAAACAAACCTAATGAATACAATATAAGGACCTCGCAGTTAGTAATTCGGCAGTTTACCCTTTGAACCGCCGTAACTCCCCAGGCTTTCGATGTTGATCAATTTCGTGAAATGGTTTGATGCGTCTCCACACGCGCCCAGTGACGGCCCGGTGAGTATGACGCTGACCGACCCAGTGACCAGGAGGTAATTGATTCGGTAGAGTAGTTGCCGACCATTTCTTCGGGATTCCCCGTCCTGTGTGACCATAACCAATTATCCTTGACGTACGGTCTGGCAAAAGGAACTAAACTGAGTAAACAGATCGACTTCCGCGCAATTCTTGGAAACAAAAATGTAATGGGCTTCGGAATGCCTCCTCATTAAACAAAATAATACACCAGATGACCCAAATCAAAGAGGTGGTAGAATATACAGCAATTATTGTTTTCCCATATTCAAATCCATTTTGTGGACTGGGATCCCCCTCCCTCCCGAACGATATCCCACTTTCCGCCACACCCACTCAGATCATAACTGTTCAAACCATATGATTATAATCTCCCATGATATGTATTTAAACGATAAACACTAATATTATAATATTCTCTAATGATATTGCAGGTACTGTCAATTCAAACGATCGGTGGAACTGGAGCATTACGTCTAGCTGCCGAGTTGCTGAAACAGAATCTTCACCTAGACACTGCCATGGTATCGTCTTTATCATGGGGTAAGTCAGTGGTTCTATTATAATAAAATTTATTCTTTATGGTTGGTTAATCGGATTTTTTGCGTAACACAGGTCAGTGGTGTATGGCTCGCTAGCAATGAGGTCAAGGATTCGAACCCGTTGTTTGGTGCGAAAGGTCTTCAAGATTGGCAAGCCTGGTTTTCCCTTGCCAGTTTTGCAGAACAGGGGGACTGGCAAATATAAGATTCTGAATTCCAATGTAGTAGTGATGCGTGTCCGCCAATAAAGCACGTGATTAGGCAGTTTGATACCCCGTTGTTAAAGGGACAATAACACTCTTGCTGGCTTTACAGCTTCAGAAAAAATGCCTTATTCTAAGCACTAGATGTTTAAGTGTCTTATCGGTTGTGCAAATTATTCATTACATCCTATTTTACTTGTCCAGAGGGTTCGAAAATATTTTTTAAATCCAAGTTACAATTGAAATGGTTTACGTTGGGCTTTTCAAACCAGTTAGTTAAATTTTTCCAATGTTTTAAATTAGGTGTGTTAAATTGGAATATTGTACAAGCAGAATAAAGATTTGGACACATTGTTCAGTTACAACAAGAGTTGTATTGAGCCTTTAAGATGTTTTTTTACGATAGACTTTTTTGTATTGAATTTCTAATTAATTATGTTGTTACTCTATGTTATAGATAATCATAGTGGGATATTCAAGGCTACCGGTTTCAGTCAAGTGAACGAATATAGATACTGGAACCCCGGGACAAAAGGTCTGGATCTGGATGGCTTGCTAGCAGATTTGCAGGTAATATCTCGTAATAGTCGAGTTCATCAAAATGTATGTTCTGCAGCATACTAAAGGTTTAAAAATAGATAAAGGGGAAGCCAGATGTTGTTTGCCTTTCTTAGGGTGCAGGGCGCAGGTCCCGGCAACGCACGTTAAAGTATCCTTGACGGTTGCAATTCAGTTACTGCTGAAGGCAAATGTCCCTTCATGGCACACTGCATTGCGGATGCCATCGACATTAGCCCGATCATTGACTGATGAGAGAGTTCATATCATGTGCAATAATGTATTTTGCGTGTGGGTATGAATATTTATGGACAACAAATTGATTTTATGAATTATTTCAGAATGCTAGAGAGAAGACTGTGGTTATTCTACATACCTGTGGTCATAATATAACAGCCACCGACCCTTCACCTCAACAGTGGAAACAGATTGTCTCGGTCCTGAAGGTAGGTTTGCAATGTCCTTTGAGAGCTGTGGTGACTCAGCCAGGTTCACTAACTGAAGCGTCATGGGTTTGATCTCGGTCTTGGCTAAGAAAGTTTCCCGGGATTCTTCATTGGTCCCGCAGAGGAACAGTGTCTAGTCTTTCGGATGGTATGAACACTCGAATTCTATAGTTTATAGAAACATGTATAGACCATGTGGATTGATTTTGTTACAGGAGAGAAAGTTAATACCAGTAATGGACTTCACCTATCAAGGTCTGGTTAGCGGGGATGTTGATGAAGATGCCTATCCTCTGCGACTTCTGGCTAGCGAGGGTGTAGAGTGCCTTATAGCACAGTCTTTCTCTAAACACTTTGGACTTTATAGTAAGTGATCTCTCTCTATCTCTCTCTCCCTCTCTCTTTTATACCATACAACAGCTTTCCCCACAAATCTCGTTCCGATGGGCCATTCAGGATTGCACAGAAAAATTGCACAGAATGAGACTAAATTATGCTACTGATCCATCCCGAAACCCTCGAACTGTCACAAAGCACTTTTATTCTACTAACAAAGGTTAGATACGAGCTGGGAGGTATGATTAAAACCTCTGTGGCGGAGGGAGGCCGTGACTGAAACGTCGTATATTTGTTTCTTACACCCCTAAGGTGTCCGGGTTAATTATAGAGCAAGGCTATATGACTAGTAAGAAAAAGTATCCACATGGTCTACCTCTAATTACCCCCCACCCTCCATAATCGTTTTTTTGGGGGGCCTGCCCCAGAAAAATTTGGTACATTAGATTCAATTTGGTGCATTCTGACGTATTTCCGGAAGCTAAATTCCAAGACTACAGGTCTAAAAATCGCCATTAAAATCGCATAAAATGTCCTTAAAATGTGGGTGGGGAATGCTTCCTTCACAGGTGAGGAACAAAATATCTTCAGATACCATATTATGGTTGTTCTTAACATTTTACAATATGAAGAGCAAAAACCAATGATCGGATTTACCCACCTGACGACTTTATGTGTTTTATTCCATACTTGGTGTGCGAGAAAAAGGAGAAACTAAAGGAATGGAATTCTACAATTAGGCTATATCAACGCTGTCGTTAAAAGTAAAAAGCAAACACAACATTATTCAACGTCAACAGTCGAACAGCGTTACTAAAACTCTTTAAATTTCAAAAAAACTATATTTTCATACTGTACGGTATTACATAATTGCCGTCGTCAATAGGCGATTTGCCGTGTGGTCAGTTGGTCCCGACGGCAATTTATGCTGTCGACGATTTTGGATAATTGCTTATTTGTTTTTGTCCACAATGGAATGAAAGTCAGATTCAGGCTCTTATATTTAAGTTTCTCGGACCCTTCATATTTTCAAGCCTGAGCAGCCGCGATTTTTTTCTCATAAAAAGTATTGATTTTTCTTTTTTTGTGGCTGAGAAGGGGGGGGGGGGTCAACCCCCTGCCCTCTGGATCCGCCCCTAATTTACGAAACGAAAAACCAATTAAAATAAATATGTAAGTTTCTTTTGTTGTTTGTTATATCAGATGAAAGATTGGGAAACCTGGTTATTATAACTAAAGATTCTTCTACCATTGATGAAATGAGGTCCCAGTGTGAGATGATCATCAGAAGAATCTGGTCGAATCCTCCACATCATGGTGCAAGGGTAGTAGCTACAATACTCAACGACAATTCTCTCTATCTGGAATGGTGTGTATATATTTAGTGAATGAACGATATTTAACTGCACCGACCAGTAGCACCACGCCTAAATTATTATGGGAGCAACGAGAGAGAGGAGAAGAGACAGAGAGAGAGAGGGAGAAAGAGGGAGATGGAGTTTAACGTTCACTCGACACAAACTAGGTCATTTCGGAGAGAGAGAGAGAGAGAGACAGAGAGAGAGAGAGAGAGAAAGAGAGAGACAGAGAGAGAGGGGGGGGGGGGGTTAACCTCAAGTCCGGAAAAGAGAGCATGCCGCATATCACCAACTGGTCCCTATGCTCACGTTTAAAGGCACAATCCCGAATAGAACATAGCCTCAAAAATAAAAGTCCGAGTTTGTATGAAATTTATACGCCAAAATATAGAAGACTGGCGTATATACTCTGACTCAAAATTCCAGCTCAAAATATTGAGTCGTTTGGACGTGAGCGTTAAAACAGCTTATCCGGACACGTAACCCTTTTAAGGTTTCTGGTCAATTCTTTCGTTTGGTGACCCGATAATCGATTCCCGTTCCTTTAGGGGGCTACACGGTGAATGTTACATGTGCTGTACTTGATAACAAAAGGTAAATCTCACCGACACATTATTTTCATAAAATAAAACTCTGGTTTTATCAAATCACCGCATACTACAGTTTGGGACACCGGACTCCATTTCAAGATGAAGAATGTGGGTTTAATTTGTTTGAAAACGTATCACATCAGATAGTTGCTCGGCCTTAAGGTAGGGGATCTTAATGGAATTTAACACAAAACTAAACAGTTTTATTCTCAAAAACATTATAGGGATTGACCCTTTAAGCCATACTGGTTTATAATAACTCAATCTGTAACGGCCAAATTATTGGGGGGGGGGGGCTAGCCCCCCGCCCTACTCCACCGGGCCTGAGGTAATAACGAAATGCATATACATGTATTATTACATTTCAGGAAGGGTCAGGTTAGAATAATGTCCGATAGAATTAAACTGATGAGAAAGATGCTACATGAGAGACTGGTTAATCTGAAAACACCAGGTGACTGGAATCACGTATTAACTCAGACTGGGATGTTTGTGTTCACTGGCATGACAAGTAAGTTGTCATGACAAGTAACTTTTCTTGACACGCAAGGTTAATCCGGTTACATGTCCAGTTCGATCGCTGCGTTGGCGGAGAATGTTCATGGTGATTTTTTGGCGTGGCCTTCCCTTGTCAGTGATGTAGGACGGAGGACTTAGCACGGGCACATTGGCATGCACATAAAAAGAGCGTAGGCCGTAGCGCCGCTGTCCGGGCAAAATTTCCCCCATGGCACATTGCATGGCGTAATCCGTCTTTATTATTCCAGTGACCCTTCTTGTTATAACATAATTTAAAGATACTTAGGTAAAGAGGTGACCATCCTTGCTATAATAATTCAGAAATAGATACTAAAACCTGAATATACTAAAAAATTGAGTTAAATTACTTTAAAAATTTGAGTTAAATTACTGAAAAATTTTAGTTAAATATAAATTACTTTAAGAATTTGAGTTAAATATAAATTACTTTAAAAATTTGAGTTAAATATAAATTACTTTAAAAATTTGATTGAAATTACTTTAAAAATTTGAGTAAAAAAATTTGAATTAAAAAATTTGAGTTAAAAAATTTGAGTTAAAAAATTTGAGTTAAATTACTTTAAAAATGAGTTAAATTACTTTTAAAATTTGAGTTAAATTACTTTTAAAATTTGAGTTAAATTACTTTAAAAATGAGTTAAATTACTTTAAAAATGAGTTAAATTACTTTAAAAATTCGATCTTAAATTACCTTACAAATTCGATCTTAAATTACTTTAAAAATTTAGCTTAAATTACTTAAAAAATTTAGCTTAAATTACTTTAAAAATTAGACTTAAATTACTCAATCTAAGGCAAATAACTTTAAAATCTAAAGAAAATTACTTTAAAATCTAAGACAAATTCTTTGTTAAATTATTACTTTAAGAAAAACACCCACAATACGCCGCTTTATATCTTGTACATGTATCTTTAATAATAATAATAATAATAATAAAAATATTTATTGTTTTAAGCCCATTCCATCTACACGTGATCTCAACAGGCTGTACAATTACATATATTATAATAATAATAATGATAATGATTTATTCTTAATATAGCGTTTTACATACATTATCACAAAACGCTTTCCAAAAAATACATAAATCACATGATACAAAATATATACAAAAAGATAACTTAAGAGACATATAGGCCTAAAAATATTGTTTGGTAGCTTAAAAATAGTGACTTTTAAAAAAGGTGAGTTTTGGGTGTTGTTTTAAATACATTGATTAGGTTTATAAACATTGTCCAACGTACATGTATATAGCATCAAAAATAACTAAGCATACTGACAAAATTGTCATTTGCCCCCAGGGTATTCAATATTTTACCTTACTATTGGCTTATTTGGATTCTCTATTACATGTTAACAACATGGGCACCTTCCTCCTGTGGTCAGTTCGGGACCAAAAGAATATTAATTTTAGTTCAGGGTAATAGTTCAATAAGATAAATCGATTGATTGATAAAAATGTAATCTCCCCGACGGGGAATTGAACCCCGGTCTCCCGCGTGACAGGCGGGGATACTGACCACTATACTATCGAGGATTACGTATTAATCTCGTAAATAAAAAGGTAAAATAAGTAAAAACATGGTCTTTTATCACGTTGCTTGGGTGGGAAATTTATAGTCATGTTAGCTTGGACGGAGGGAGGGAGCAGGAATTTCACATCTCGACGAACAGAAACATGCGTCGTAACAGGGTTGTCTGTGCATTAACATGGATTCAAGTCGAGATTGAATAATAAATATGTGGAAAAAAATGGGATTTTAACAGAATAAGCAAGTTTTAACGGACTGTTGGCACTATTTTGTGCTTCTGTCGGGTCTATTTCACATATACACAATTAATTCTGTTAAGGTTTTTTTAGCCTGAGGATTGACTAATAGTTAATTTATTTCAGTTCTAAACAAAAATTTAAATCTTCAACGCAATTTTAAAAAAATAGCCAAATTCTGGCTTGGATTGGCCATTTACTCTATACGTGGGAAAAAAAACCCAGCTACCATTTAATATTCGTCATGTTAGTTACGTACGTCTTTTGTATGTAGAATTTTGAATCCCGAATATTTATAATGCACATTGTCACCAAGAGTTTAATGTTTTTCAGGTCCACAGGTAAATTATCTAATCTCCAAGTTCCATATTTACCTCACCAAGATGGGCAGAGTCAACATGTGTGGCATGACAACCAAAAATGTAGACTATGTTTCTAAGGCCATCCACGAGGCTGTTACCACACAATAGTTGGTTGCAAGACGTTTATGAGTTGTTATGACTTTTGTGTAATCATTTTGTGGGGTACAATGTAATGTATACATGTGCAATAAAACAAATTTATTTAAAGTATCAATATTTTTATTAATTTATAAAGTAACAGCAGCAACATCAATTTATAAAGTAAAAGTAGAAATATTGTTATATTAATTTATAATTAAAGTAAAAGTAGCAATATTGTTATTAATAGTAAAAGTAGCAATATTGTTATTTATTTATAAAGTAAAAGTAGAAATATTGTTCTAATTATTTATAAAGTAAAAGTAGAACTATTTTTATTAATTTATAAAGTAAAAGTAGAACTATTGTTATTAATTTATAAAAAAATCTCCAGTCTTCACACAAGTTAAACATACACTATATAACGGGTGGCAATGGCTAATGCCCCCTTTAACAAACGTTAATCTATTTTTATTAAACAATAATATTTCAGCTTGTAGAAATGTGTTTTAAAAATATTTCTTGGTACATTCTCACAATGAAATAACAATGAATGCAATTAAAGGTACATTGATTCAGAATGGAATTCAAATATATAGCGCTATCCTTTCACTGGTAATCTAATTAAAGGGGAATATGCCAGAGTTTAACATCATATTTTTGACACCGACAGGGCTAATAAAGAGTGGCTCATGCCATACAGTGTGCTACGGCCTACACACGTTTTTTTCTAATTCCAAGGGTCAAGGTTTTTTTCAGTTTATGCCAATAGGTACACGGGACCTCGATTTTTCGTCCCATCCGAACAACTGTATACGTCATCCTGCACCCGTGACAAGGGGAAACTACATGTATGCCGGAAAATCCCGAGTAACCTACTCGGCCAACATAGAAAGCAAACCCGAAGACAAGGGGAAACTATGCCGAAGACACAAGTTGCATTCATTGGCCTCGCCGGTTCCGGATCACTGAAACGGAAGATAAGATCAATTATTGTCTGCGCGTCCGTAGTTATTTTATTCCCCATGGGATCCAGGGAGTAGGTCATTTTTCCTGATGCAGTGTCCAGACTCTGACCATTAACCCTGTTTCTGCAAACACCGGTGTCGGACACTGGACCTCCAGCCTAGTGAGTCGCTGTGGCTCAATGTTCTACCTACCTTATTACGTTTTTATTCGTATTAAGAAGGGGTTTTTCTATAGCTATAAATAGAAATTCGTCATTAATAGAAATACCCACTGTCAGGTTAATTTGTGTTTTAATTTGAGTGTATGTTTAAGGAGTGGATTGTTGCAGGGAGGGCTTTCATAGGCTGTCAGTTGTACAAATCAAACGATTAATAATGGAGCAATAACCCTTTATTTTAAAGGATTTAATGAATTCGAATCTTAAAGTGATCTGATAATCGTAACGGATGGTTACAGCTTTTGTTTCGATAAATTGACCGACACAGTTATTCAGCCACCCGAGGATCGGATCAAAGTTTAGTTTGTATTTCTATGAGACCATACCACGGAGTTAAAAATCTTTAAACTATTCGCATGTGTTTAATGAAGACAGAAATAGACCGTGTAGCGTGATCTGTGGGAAATATAGATTAACCAGTAGTCATTTAGAAATAAAAAAAAATCAGTGTCTGATGTAAGACGTGGACGAGGTCCGAACTTCTACCCTGGAGAACGATTCTCGATGTTAAGAAGTTTTTATACCAGAAGCTATCACGTACGTACCAGGTGTGATCAGGTCCCTGTGGATTGCAAGGGCCTGCGTTATAGCTTGTTGTACAACTGGGAATACCCGATTTGAAAATCCGGAATGTTGCAAGGCGTGTCTCCAAAAAGAACGAGTGCTTCGGTCGACGAGGCATGCGCCAGTTGATAGAATATAATACTGACGCCATTGTTCTTATCTCGTCACATCTATTTTCAGGAGCGACCGAACTGTGACCGGACTCAATTTCATGTCCCTCGTTCGTAATTTCATATAATTCACAGCAATCCAGACTGACGTTAGTATATCAATATACGCAAATTCTATGCTATAAATAATCAACGCGCAACTTCAAACAGTGTCAAGTTCAAACCTGTAATATATCTATTTAAACTTACCTTATATACAAATGTTTATTTTCTAGCAGTAATAGTATATTGGACACCGACATATTGTGAAGCGATTGTGTTGAATAATCTACAATCCCTATTCAAGCCATACAATGTTTAATGTCTATTTAATACTGCACTGATGTATACTGTTTAAACTGTGCTTAGCGTTAGACGAATTGTGTAAGATTTAGGTAAAGAGAAAGAAATGGGGTTAACGTCCACTCGACAAAAACTAGGTTATTTCGGGACTAAGATTGAGATAAAGAGACAGCTAGACAATTTTAAAGAAAAAAAATGAAACACGATCAGCAACCCGGTTGACAGTTTATATTCTCGATTGTCAAGGACCATTCCCATAATTTCAAAGGAAGCCACGATGTTTAGCCCTCTGTGAGTAGCCTGCATATTATCGTTTAAAGAAAATACAACAGACATTGACTAATTCATTCAATATCTTAGCCACCGATGTTATACAGGAAATATACCAGAAATTAATTGTCTAATTCATTTAATATCTTAGCCACCGATGTTCTAGAGAGTGTATAATGAACTTGTCTTACAAAAAAAAAATGCCTGAAAATAATAATTTGGATAGCATTTGATACCAGAACAGGTCTGCAATAGACAGATTTAGCTTTTACCTAATACTTGTTTAAACTATGTGGTCCGTTATGTGATCTATATCTTTACATATTGTATATATACTACACCGAACGTCATCGACCTTCAAACTATCATAATGTTTATTCTACTATTTATGGTGTGCCTAATGTGGTTATATTGTGAGGCCACGGTGATAGCTTTCTCGTCGGCTTTAGGAAACGATAAAACTATGAAGATTTTGAATATCAGTGGTGAGCATATCAACACGACGATGTTACACAACAGCTACACAACTTTGGGAATCTATCAATCTTTAGACTGGAATCCACTCGATCAAAGGCTGTATTACATCAACGGTACTAAAGTCATGTCCAGTTTTCTCAATGGAACACATTTAGACAGTTTGTCGAACTTGACAAATGTGATGGCCTTTGGTCTGGATGTTGTGAGTCAAGGGTTGTTCTATGCTGAAGAGCAACGCATTAAATATTATTCACTGGTTGACCATTCTACAAAGACGGTTGCCAGGCAACAATATACTATCTCAATGGTTGTCATTGATCCATTCAAGAAGTTGGTATTTTGGAGTTCCCTTTTGGAGGGACTTAAACGAAGCAACTATGACGGTTCTGATACAAGAGATTTAATAGATCGCCCTTACTTAAAACCCGTTATTACGTTAGATACGTCACAAGAAATCATCTACTACAGATTACTAAACTCTGATAAACTTTGCTCGATGAGTTATGATGGGTCACGTGATAAAACTTATGACGAAAGCACATATTTTGCTATGGCGGTGCGTGACAGCCATCTTCTCCTGTCACAGAAAAACCAAATAGTGATGGTCGGATTTGAAAATGGAAATATCTCCTCCAGTGAAATTATTTACACAGATGACGACAACAGGATCGATATTTCTGGAATAACAGTTATTTTACTCAGTTATAGATTACGAACCACAACTCCACAATCAACGTCATCAACCTATGTGTCCACGTCATCAGCAAGTATCTCTGACTCAAGTACGCGGAATAGTCTTCTGACGACAACATCATCACACCCAGGGGTGTCAGAACTTAACGTAATCGTTATTGTATGCGTAGTGATTGTAGTTATTGGCGGGGGCGTTATAGCTGGTATGGTAACTTGTATCGTCTGCTGGAGAAAACGAAGGCAAAGGGGGAATGCTGACATTCATAACCATACTCAACTACTTGAGCTGCCAAGATGACCATCTTAAAGAATGACGTACGTGTGTGTGTGTGTGTCGTACGTAAATATCGTGACGAAAATTAAACGGTAGCTGGCTTTTTTTTTCGCACGTTCACAGTTAATGGTCATTATGCGATGTAATCCCAGCCAGAATTTGGCTATTTTTGTTACAATTGCTATAAAGTTTAGAACTGAAATAAATTAACTATTAGTCAATCCCCATGCTTAAAACATTAGCATTATTCATTGTGTCGTCGGATTTTTCATTGCCCGAAAATAATTTGTTTGGGGGAGCATATGCCCCCCCCCCCCCCTGCCCCCCGGCTCCTACGCCTTTGCAGAAGCCCCAAATCTTAGCTCGTGCAGCGCCTTATCACTGATCCACCGTGGCCCCCACGACCGCTCTAGACAAACTATCAAATCAAGTGAACGGGTCTGATATATTCGGAAGCCGCCAACCTTGCCTCGTGCAGCGCCTTAATCACTGATCCACCGTGGCCCCACCGAAGTCTAGTATTATACGATCTTTAACAAAACTCAATGTCAAAGAGACAAACGTTTCATTAGCAAAAATGTAAGCACCCCCTCAAAATATTGATAAGTGTTTTTATGAACATATTGATGTAGACAGTGACTTTTAAGCAACAAGGAATCTTCGTTTATTGTATCAACCATCTGTATTTTACAGGTACCTTGATCAGTAGCGGATTTTCATTGAGGCTGATGAGGCTGCAGCCTCAGGCCCAAAGATTTTGTAAACAAATTTTTTTAAAAATTTGTCTTATACGATTAAAAACGCATAGACAATGAATGTTAGGGGGTGTGGTTTAGGCCCAACGGGAACCACCATAGGCCCTGACCCGAAATTAATTAGGCCCACGCCATTTTAAACAGGTCCTTCCAGCAACTGCCGCCTCAGGCCTTGGTGGAGCTTAATCCGCCACTGACCTTGATCTGCTCTCAGTGCGGTGGCTAAGCGAGTAAGACGGCGGCTCGCGAACATGGAGGACACGTAGTCGGTCACTGTGTTAACCGTGAGCATTCATTATGATTTACGGCATGGTTTGTCTTTTTATACAAATGTGTTCACGAGACTTCAGTTTTTCGTCCCACCAGAACGACTAAGACGCTGTTCCTTTCCAGGTCTTCTCACCACCCCACCCTAGCCCCCATCATATAGGCCCTATGTCAAGACGTGACCAATTTCCGTAAAACAATTATTTCCACGCGAGCTCCTTTGCTCTTAGTCCACTAAATACGGACCAGTATTTACACTCTGTACTTCCTTCAACAATTCCGGCTTTGATGCTGTCACGCCAAAAACCAAACAGTGACGTCCGGTGCAATAACACAATGTGGTTCAGTATTGTTATTTTTTATGTTGGTGGCAGACAACAATTAAATTTCACACTCTCGGTACCAGTTCGTCTATTTATAGCATTTCTCTCTCCTTCTCTTTTCTCCCCCTTTGCATGGACATTTTTGTTGATTTTTGGTCTAGAATGGAAGAAGAGGGTTTGAATCAATATTTTCTGCCAGGTTTTGGTAAATATTCATGATTTTGAGGCGGAAGGATAACTGAGTTATCAGGTTGGCTACGGTGATATTTACGGCAACTAGTTACATGTTTTGGGTATGATTCTTCAAGTTGGTGTATCTCAAAATTTTGGTGGTCAACCTCATACAAATTTTAGTGCAAGGACATGCCCATTTGTTCCTCAGTCTATAGTGAAAAGCATTCAGCCCAACGAAAATTTGGGGAAAAGTTGGAGGTGGGCAAAGAGGCAAGAATTAACATTGAAGTCAATGGGGAAATTAATGGTGGTCTGCATCCTGTTGGCATAACAGAGTTACTTCCCTTCATTGTTATAACAGGTATTTGTACCGCTGGATGTGTACTGTTTTAATCAAACAAGTCACTGTTATCTTATTTCATTTGTCACATTCATGATATCTTGTATGGTCCAGGCTCTGCGTAGCTAAGCCATCCAGATCCCGCGTCGTGGGCTTCGTAAATTTTTACACACACTGCAATGGAGATCTATAGCCCCTACCTCCCACCCAGCTACCTTGACTACACATTTCCCAACCAAATAACCTGATAAAAGACCATGTTGTTACGTATTTTACCTTTCTATTTACCATCTATATACGTAATCCTCGATAGTATAGTGGTAAGTATCCCCGCCTGTCACGCGGGAGACCGGGGTTCAATTCCCCGTCGGGGAGATTACATTTTTATCAATCAATCGATTTAATTTATTCATAATAACCGTAACCGTTAGCTTAAATTAACATTTGTTTTGTATTGAACTAACCACAGAAGTGTGCCCAAGATAGGGAATTCAAATGAGTGACATTTAACAGAGTATGCACCCCGATATATACGTACCCTGGGGGCAAGTAGTATGAAAACTCATGCATATGTATTATTGGAGGAAGGTTGCGACTACTGACGGAGAACGATGGAAATCACTACAGGTTGAAATTGACCTAGGACATCGTGGCAGGTAAGATTGACATTTGGGGTAGTTTTATAGTTATGGAAACCTTGACATAATTACATGAAGCTTTTCCATCGAGCTTTAACGTTAGAAATATCTGTTATTAAAGACCTTCGTCTTATTAATCTCGTGGATAGAAATCGTTAATAACCTGCGTATGGTTGATCATTGTCAGAGATTAGCCAATGAAACGTTCGATGCAGCGAGGTTTTGGCGTGCGATGCATGGACTTGTGGGTATCCCACTAGAAACATCAACGGTGATTGGTTAACCAAATGTCTGACGTTGAACAGGGACTGCACAGAGTAAAGCCTGACACTCGGCGGTTTATCATATTGAATGAAATTAAATATGTTTATTTCGCCATTATGTGTATGAAATATGTCAAACTTATCAGACGGGAATCACAAAATAGTCCACTAATTATTCAATATGGAGGCGCCCATGAAAGATAATTTCACAGAAGCTGTTTTGTTTGCAAAGACAAATTTAGGAGTATTTAACCTTGTACTGAAAGATAAACAGATGGAAACTGTAAAGACATAGTTTACAATGGTAAAGAATGTATTGCAATATTACCCACTAGCACATATATCGCTTTTACATTTGGTTACATAAACCATGTGCTCCGGGTCCACAAAGCAGTAGGTAAGTCGAAAAGACCGATCTCAAAAAGATCACGCGAGCATTTTAAATTGACGGCATTAAGGGCAGTGATTGATTCTCAAAGTATGACGTAGATGATTCGCTGCGTGCAGTATGGGATTCAATAGGACGGTTCCTGAGCGCACAGGGTGAGGGCAAATAATGAAATCCATGTTCAGAAATGAACTTATGGGAAAGCACTTTAAATACAGTGATTAAAATTATAATTGAGATTCCATTTCAGACAGGTAAATAACAAAAGTAAAGAAAAACCTAAAACAGAACGAGGACGTCCTGTTATAATTTGAAGAAACGAGATAGCATGCTTGACATCTCAGTCTTGTCACGATATGATAAAGGACTGTCTGTAGTTGAAAATGAAATGGAGTGCTTAAAGAGGCAATGTCGCTTTTTTGTGATATTTGCCGGCCAGTAAAACAAAAAAAAATATATTTGCCGTGATTTAATGGACGGAGATTCGATTTTTCGGACGAGAAGAAGTGAATTTGAAAGAGAGAGAGAGAGAGAGAGAGAGAGAGGGAGAGAGAGAGAGAGAGAGAGAGAGAGATAAATGGGGTTTAGCGTCCACTTAACACAACTACGTCTTTTTGGGACTAACATATGGTTTAATTTTATTTCAATAATTCGCTTGCGCGTAGGGGTCTTTAGGAGTGGGAGGAAACCGGAGTGCCCGGTGGAAACCCACGAGGTTGAGAATACGATAAAACGATCAAATACGATCAAACCAGGACTCGAAACTACAGCCGCAAGCCAGAGGTGGTCGGCCACCTAAAGGTCGAAGCGCGGCACTCTAGACCATTTGATCTTTTATTCTACTCGAAGTAGAGATGGATGCCTAATTACATGACGTTCAATTCTCCAACAACATCCCTTAAAACATAATCCTTTAAACTGATTTTAGATTTTATTTACCGATGTCACACGTAATCCTCGATAGTATAGTGGTCAGTATCCCCGCCTGTCACGCGGGAGACCGGGGTTCAATTCCCCGTCGGGGAGATTACTGTTTTAGTTTATTAACACAAACTATTGCCGTTAACTAAAAATAACTTTTGTTGGGTTCCGTCATGACCAGAGGACAGGGTCCAAATGTTTAATATTATTAGAGAATCCAAATAAGCAAAGCATAAAATACATGTATAATACTGAATACCCTGAAGGCAAATAATACGTATAATAAATAACACAGGTATATGTGTATATATTTTAGGTTCGTATATTTATATTCAATAGCCTAGTTACCTGGGGTCGGTTGCTCAAAACTAAGTTATTTTAACGATCCGTTAAACTCTAACGGACATATCTTGGTAACGTGTTGTTTGTTAACCTTCCGTTAAATCTACTACAGAAAACACTATAAAATACTTAATTTTTTATATTAGCATAAATCTGTAGGAAAAATTGGCACCACAGAATGTTCGGGTCTTTATTTCCAGCACATTCTTTCTCTCCGTTAAAGTGAACGGATCGTTAAAAGATAACCGAGCTTTGAGCAACCGGCCCCTGGTGTTGAACAGGTGAAACAAACCTCCATAATCACACTATATTTCCGACAGCTTTTCACGAAAAGGAGGCAATCTGGAACACTGGAAGGAAGAAAGAGAAATAGGAGTTTAACGTCCACTCGACACAAACCAGGTCATTTTTTTTAACTAACATATGGTTCAATTTTATTTCAATAATCCTCTTGCACGTGGATGTCTTTAGCCGTAGGAGGAAACCGGAGAACCTGGGGAAAACCCACGAACGCGGCCCGCGTCCTTATTCCTTACCACGTACATCCAGGGGTTCGGTACCACTCCGGTTGACTCAAATGACTCTTCCAATTGTACACAGTACCTCGTTTTTTTCTGTATCAAACGAACGACTAGAGCACTGCCCTTTTAAAGCCCCCGGCCTGTCCCACTCATAGGAGATACCGTACCGGCAAAAATGTCGAGGAACTTTCTCCTAGGCCACTAGTAGTAAATAAGCATCTTATCCACTGATCCAACACGACGCCCCGTTCGCCCGCGTCAGATTAAAGCTCGTTTGGCGATCTATGGAATTACTTCAAACAGTCTCATGGACCCCCAGACTCAGTAACTAAACGATGTCGGTACAGTCAAATAGGACCCAAACATGCTGTCAACACGACCGCAGCGATCCAAAAAGACTTCAACACGACTGAATGCGACCCCGATGCGATGCTACACGACAGTGAGACACAATATAAAATTACATGCCTATTTCAGTTCTTTTTATACTCTTCTGCAGAAGTCGTGATGGATCTGGAAAGAATATGTGCATTATCTGGCCATTCGGCAAACCTCGACAGATTCCGGCACTCTCCGTTACCTTCATCTAGACTCGGATGTATGATAGTCATTGATATGTACCTACGACCATACATTTGCGATGCGGCTTATCGACTACCGATTTACTCTAACAGGAAAACGTTCCGCTTTTACAAAAAAGCCCCAAAATCTGGTTAAGCTGTCCACACCCGTTGGTGGAGTCGTCCACACGACTTAGTATAATTTCTGGACACATATAATGTATTTGTTTAAGTAGTATAGTTTCTATCGGTAAAAAAACAACAAAGTAAATAATTTCTGGATATTGTAATTGTAATACGTTTTTTAGAGTCGTCCACACGATGTATTTTTAATTAGTATAGTTTTTTCTGCGTGTTCACCCTTTCTGCCGTCAAATAAACAACAAAGTAAATCGTTTTATTCCATAAATAACAAATTCATTAACAAATTCATAAACATATTTAGTTGTGGACGACATCACTAATAGTTGTTGACGACATCACCAATGCCTTGTGGACGACTCCACCAACGGTTGTGGACGACTTCGCTTGTGGACGAGTCGTCCACACGATGTATTTTTAATTAGTATAGTTTTTTCTGGTCACCCTTTCTCCCCGCAAATAAACAACAAAGTAAATCGTTTTATTCCATAAATAACAAATTCATTAACAAATTCATAAACATATTTAGTTGTGGACGACATCGCCAATGCCTTGTGGACGACTCCACCAACGGTTGTGGACGACTTCGCTTGTGGACGACTTGACTGGCACCCATCTCCTGGGGGCAACCTTGTTTATCCGGGTCCTTTAAAATAGTTCCAAAATGGCGGACTTCATTATACAGCCGAGTCTAGATATAGGGCACCGGAATCTGTCGAGGTTTGCCGAATGTTATCTGGCCTGTATTGTCACGGTCACCCAGACCCGACGGCGAACTTTGCGATTCAATAATAAGTTCTCCATATTTACAAAGCAACTTTAATTATTTTGAGTCGCACGTTTGGTCGTGCTTTAATGTGATCGGGTTGGTGCCTTTTCGACGAGACCTGCCCCTGATTCACCACCAATAACGACAAAATTGGGGAAAATTCCGTGCATTACCATGTTTTTGTTAAAGGGACAATAACACTCTTGCTGGCTTGGCAGCTCCAGAGAGAGAGAGAGAGAGAGAGGGGGAGAGAGAGAGAGAGAGAGAGAGAGAGATGGGGTTTATCGTCCACTAAACACAAACTAGGTCATTTCGGGACTAACATATAGTTTAACTTTATTTCAATAATTCGCAAGCGCGTTGACAGCACCAGAGAATAAATAATAGCCCTATTCTAAGTACTATAGGTTTGAGCAGAAATTCGCTCATGTATCTGTTATCACTTGTTTCTTCAGTTAATTATATAAAAGGATAACTCTTGTTTTCGAAATTTTTCGTCATTTTCGTTTATTCAAATCTTCGTTATGCATCTAATATTTGGAATGTGTTTAACTGGTTCTATCACATAATAATTTTATGTGATAATGGCTGACATCGATATTGTTCTTTAAAGACAAACTGCTGGTCGTTCCCATGCACTGTTATCTACGTTACGTTATCTTAACATCCTGGTTGTTTGTAATATAAATACATGTATACATAATCATAAGATTGCTTGTATACAAAAAATATACAACGTCTAGATAAGTAACAATAATCGACATTAGTTCAGACACTCTTTGACTGAAATGAAGTTTTTAGTGACATGTCTGGTTTTGGTTTTGCCTGCAATTGGTAAGTAATTTTGTCGATTTTTAATAAACGTATGTCGTATTAAGGCTATTTGTATGCAGTACAAGCAATTTGCATTTTTAAAAGGCCTGCTGCCAATATATAAGATTACGTGATATTTAAGATTGAGAAATAGCTTGCTGTTGACTATATATATGGCACATATCGTGTATAATTTTAGAGCGATACACAATTCTTAGACTCAGAAATATTTAGCCACTCGTCCAGCTATATACAATTCACGTATAGACCGTGTCAACAAATTTGGACGTAACAATGCCTTGACGGACAAATTTTCAAATAAAGGTAAGACATAGTTCGAATGTCCGGGTAAAATTTTCCTCGTGACATACTTCATGGCATTTTATCCCAAAGAGGTTGCGTGACCGAATGATTTAACTTGAGATTTGAGGTCTGTCATTGAGTCAATTAGCATAGTTCCGATCTTCCACTTGTACGTGACAAGGAGTAAGTCATCTGTCGAACATCGTTATTTTTCTTAGGCTCTCCCGGTTTCCTCCTACTGCTAAAGACCCATATGCACTATTGAAATAAAATTGAACATGTTAGTCCCAAAATGATCTTGTTTCTGTTGAATGGACGTTAAACCCCATTACTTTCTATTTATCTTTATTATCTTCAGTAATAGCGTTTGACTGTAAAGGAAATATGGACGGTGTGTATGATGTTGGGTGTAAAGTTTTTGTTCAGTGTATAAACGGTACAGAGAATGTTGTAGAATGTCCAGCGGGTACCGTCTTTAACAAGGATACCAAATTATGCGATCTGTAAGTAAAACATACTCTGTAACTTGATTCAATGGTAGTGGCGATTGTAGGATGTTTGGGGGTGGGGGTCTCTGGTCGGAGTTTCTGACTATTCAAACTACCTCAACAATACCATCTGTACAGTGGTACAAAATGTGGGATCTAGCTATTGCAGTAAAACAAAGTTTCCGTCGTGTTAAAGTTGCGTCAAGTCGTTGGAAAGAAAAACCGAAGTGGTGTTCTTATAAGACCACTTCATAGATGCTAGAGACGGATCTGTATCAAAGATTTAGCAAAAAGAATGAATTTTTTTGAATCAAATGTCACAGCGCTGCAAATTCCCGAGCAAATTTCTCGCGTCTGCACCATACTTATCAATGGGCCAGAGCCATTTTCACTCTGATGCACTGACCCAACGTGGCCCCTATCAAGCAGTGAACCAAGCCGCTATAAATCTGGAAAGTCGTATGCAGGACGGAGGGCCTGAAAAGGACAGCTGTCTAGTCGTTCGGGTGGGATGAAAAACCGAGGTCCCGTGTAAACATCGGCGTGCACGTAATAGATCCCTTGATAGTTGGAATTCGATATAAGAGTAGTACGTAGTGCCGATGTCCGGGCCAAATTTCCCTCACAGCACACTGTATGGCGTATGCCCGTCTTCCTTAGCCCACTTTGGTGCAGAACATTATGACGTTAAACCCCATTTCATTTCTTTTTCTGAAAGACGTGGGGTTGTTTAAGTAAAAAAATGGTGGGTTAAAGATACATTATGTAAGATTTATATAAAGAACTGGTCGTTCTTGCTATAATAATTCAAAAATTTATAATGCAAAATGTATATATTGAAAATGTCATTTGAATTACTTTATTCTGATTGCGATGACCACAATTTGGAAGCACTTTATTTGATTACCTCCCCTTATCGCTAGCGAGGACGCCCATTAATCGCCCAAAACTTTTCTAAAAGGTTGTGGCTCAAATTTATTTGTGTTATTATTAAAACAGTATCACATGTGCGGTTGGGTAGGTCTCGATCAAATAGGCATCGTTATCCTCGTATGTTTAACCTCAGATCTTTACAACGTAGACATCTCCCCGGGTTCAGTATGTGGACTTAGTTTTCCAGTAACCAAAAGGGACTTTCTTAGAAAATATTTAACTACAACTACAGTTCATAAAATAGTACCTAAACGTCTCATAAGAAAAATTTACCTATAACTGCGTAATATCTGTTTTCAGACCCACGAGGGTACCATCACCATGTGGTGACGTTGTGGATTGCACTAACATAAAGGATGGTCGATATGCAGATGTCGCAAAACAATGTACATCTTACTATACCTGTAATGGCGGAATCTATTTTGGTCACAACTTCTGTCCCGGAGGTAAGAAACTATGTCAACCACATTCGAGGCCGGGTATAAACCAATCGAATCGAACCTGTGTTAACGCAATAATTGGTCCATACTGTATTTCGAAGAAAACGAAGTTAACGATATCTGTCCATACTTTATTTTTTAGGGAACTGTACATAATTTTATATGCCCTTACATTATTTTTTCAGAAAACTGTATATAATGATATCTGTCCATATACATTATCTTCAAGGAACTAACTGTATTTAAATAAATATATGCCCTTAAATTAATTTAAAGGAATCCTATTTTTACGACATAATGGCCTTGAAAGGAAACGTGTTTAACGATATGTCCTTATTTTATTTTAAAGGAAACCTTATTAACGATGTCGGTCCTTACTTTACTTCATTTTTAGGCAAATGTATTTAACGATATCTGCCTTTACTTTACTTTAATTTTAGGGAAATGTATTTAAGGATATCGGTCCTTACTTTACATGTAGTTTTTGGGAAATGTATTTAACGATATCTGCCCATACGTTACCTTTAAGGAAATGTGTTTAAAGATCTTTGTCTCTTTTTTTTAAAGGAAATGTATTTAACGATGTCTGCCCATACGTTATCTTTAAGGAAATGTATTTAAATATCTTTGTCTTTTTTTTTAAAGGAAATGTATTTCACGAGAAGCTGCAAACTTGTGACTGGAAATACAACACCGAACCGCCCTGTGGTACGAAAACAACATAAAAATGTCAAACATAACCGCTAATACTGTGAAAATAATTTTGTAAATTATTTCAATAATGACTTGAATAACACAATTGCAAACTGTAAAATGTGTCAAAGTGTTCAATTTCATGGATCATTTCTTTGTAGTGAGTTTGCAATAAATTGGATTTTTCATAATTACCATTCACAATTTCAACTCTTCCCCTCCCTAGAACCCAAAATTCGAAGTCTCAACAAATTCAACATTATCGAGTATCCCTATATGTTTAATGTTTAGTAATACGGACATAGCCAAGTGTGGGGATGACGGTGGCTAAGTGGATAAGGCGCTGGTTCGCTAGCCTGGAGGTCGGGTGTTCGATCCCTGCATTGGCCGAGAAAGTTCATCTCGATTTTCCGACGTGATTTCCCCTTGTCAGTGATGCAAAAGGAGGGCCTGACAAGGACAGCTGCCTAGTCGTTCGGATGGGACGAAAAACCGAGGTCCCGTGTACACATTGGAGTGCACGTAAAAGATCCCTTGGCAGTTAGAATTCGATATAAGAGTAGGCCGTAGCGCCGCTGCCCGGGCAAAATTTCCCTCATAGCACACTGTATGCCGTATGCCCGTCTTCAATTAGCCCAGGTTAAGTGCATAGCAGTAGGACGTTAAACCCCATTTCATTCATTATCTCCATAATATATACCATAGCTTCATTTAAAATGAGGTGCTTCGGTGGCTCAGCGAGAAAGCAGCAGTCTCGTTAGCCATGGGGTCTCGGGTTTGCTCACGATGTTGGCCAAATAGTGATTGTCCCATACGCATTAACCTTCCAGTGGGACAGGACGAAAATCTATGTTCTGTATATACATTGGCGTGCGAATAAAAGAACGCTTGACAGATGGAATTCTAAGTAAGAGTAGGACGATTGTGTTCCCGTTTGTGTTCCCTGCGTTGGCAGAAAAAGTTCAGCGTTTTTTACCGGAGTGGTTCACCCTTGTTAGTGGTGAAGGAGGGGAGTATGGGATAGGGCGCATTAAACTCGAGGTCTCGTGTACACATTGAATTGCACGAAATATAACCTTTAGCAGTTGGAATCTGAAATAAGAGAAGGTTGTAGTGCCACTGTCCGGACGAAATGTTTCTTTTAGCAAACTGCATGGCGTATACCCGTCTTTATAAGCCCAGTCGTTGCAGGAAATTTAAAACTATTCTTTAAACATTTTCTCGGCATTCCCCACGATTAGATCAAGAATAGTATGTCAGTATCTATTCGGAGGTTTTTTTTCTTGGTTTTTATTTTTATAATACCGAAAATGAAAAGGGTGAAACATTTATAAAAACCTAAAACAATATTAAAAAAGTTGTTATACAAGAACGAATGCTTGTTTATCGATACTATAGTTCTAAAAGGTTGTTGTAAGTGCCACTTATGGCCCCAATGGCTTTATTTTTGTACACGATTACTAATCACTTGGCGTGTGTGTGTGTGTGTGTGGGGGGGGGGGGGGTCTTCTATGAGCATAATTTCAGAACTGTAAGGTCATAACTCATTTTAATAGTGCCAGGTTGGTGTGGGGTGTGGGGGCGACTGCACCACACACAATTTACACAAAAAACAAATCTACGGACAAGACACAAAACGCAGAAATCACAAACAAACGAAGATATCAAATTAAGTAAATGGATCCGTTTGGGAGGGGGTGGGTAGCCTTAGGCGTCCATTGTGCTGTACTGAACAGAGCCTGTACTGATACAGACATCACTCAAAATTGAAAACAAAAATAGGAATATAATCTAGAGAAAACCATTGTGTAATACCAGCTTAAGCCATGATCTGCTATGATTGTAAGAATATTGAAGTAAAATTGACCTATATCGATGAAATGTATAAAATAGTGCAGTGAACGAGTGGATAAATCAAAACTGTTACTAAATTAAGAGTACTTGCTTCATTGAGGTCTTGACATAAAATTAAAGTTGGGTTCCCAGCAAAGTATTTATCGGGTGGTTATTTCCAATAAAAGTATGTCGAATTTGGTATATATGGAAAGTATAGACACCCAATCTTACTAGAAAAATACTGGATTACGCGAAAAACGCCCATGGGGCAAGCACTGGGCGATATTGTCAGGGAATCACTAACTAGCAACCCAACAGGTTTTGAAGGCTTATTGTCTGCCAGCTTAGGTCGGGGAGCAGTTTTTATTTCTTGCTCAAATGGTTAGGCGGTTTGGGGGACATTGAGTATTGTCAACGTACAAAAGACTCTGCGATTAAAAGGTCTAAAAAGAAGTAGACAGAAATAACTAAAAATTTACTTAGGCCTCAGTAAGTATGGTAAATGTACAGTAAGTATAAAGGATACATTCTAAAAAATGGACCCTCCCACAATGAAGTTAAGTTGGCAGACATTGCGTCTAACAACAGCTTACTTATAGCTATGGGTATCCACGACGAAAGCAAGGTTTTGAAAGGGAATTGAAGCATTTTTTTGATAGATTGGTTACTTTGAATATGTTTTTAGTCCACATTTATCGTCAATTCACAAAGTTTGTACCCGGGAAGGTATCTTTAAGTATAAAACATACACCGGAAGTTGGTATTGTTGGTGTCACGTGGTTTACCACATTCTCCCCAATCCTGTTGAGCCAAACATGCATTAATGTTAGTAGGCGAACATACAGGTTACAATATAAATATCGAAAAGTAAAAAAAAAGGATGTCAGCTGATATACATAGATCTAAAATGTCGAGTGATCTTAATTGTTCATAAAACGGTGTTGATGCACACAAATGTTAAAAATGTTCGTTGTTCGAAATAAAATTGACCCTGAAATAGTCCAAGAATGTGATGTCAAAACATTTTTTGAGAAACGACTTACCAAACTTTAACTTACTATCACGACATCAGGGGCGTTTTAAGGTTTATCATGGCGGAGGCTATACTATTTTGAGGGCCCTCTTTCGTGGGGGGGGGGGGGGCGTGTCTGCCCCGGCCACCGGAGGTCGAGGAACATTTTGGTGCATTGTTACATATCCTAATCTGATACTTGTCTGAAGCTTGAATGCGAAACAAACCCCTTGTTCGTACCGTGCTGGAAGCTCAATCAAATAATAATTAATGGAATATGGTGGATTTCAAATAATATTTGACCAAAGTTCAAGGACGTTACATCTTCCAGTAACACGACATCCTCCTTTCTAGCCTTGCGGCTCGCGAAAGTTTTGATGATCTCATCCAAATTAATCGAATCCAGAAGATTAGCTTCAATGCACAATAAAGCTAATGCACCCATGCGATCTTGCCCCATAGTTGAACGCAAGTGATTTTTTATCCGCGCTAAGGCGGAAAAAGAACGCTCACCCGAGCAATTGGTGACCATGATCGGCAAATAAATACGCAATGTCGTATATATGTTCGGAAATGTCGATATTAACGCTGTTCCAGCATTTGTCTCTGAATCGAACATTTCTAGAATCTGGAGCTCGTAAATTCTATCCTGAATGAAAATTTTGTCCTTTGTGACGTTTACGAATTGCTGCAGTTCGTTCTCGAAATGTTCGTCTAGATCGTCCGTGTAGATGGCCAACAATGTAGATGCTGCTTCCTTCAGTTCATCACAGCTTAGATTCCCGAGTTTACCGAGAAATCCAAACCTTTGGCTTCGAACTGAATAAGCATTTTGCCGTTTTGTCAGAGCAGCCGACAGCTGATCGATCATTACTATGAATGTCTGGGTTCGGAAATTTTCTAGAGGCGACAAAATTGTCTCTTCCCCATCAACACTTATTGACCTATTTTTTAAATAACTATTTGATTAATAAATATTTATCTTGATTCCTTCCAGGAGTACCAACCGTCCACCAACTGCTTGAAATGTACGATCTCATATGAAATTCACTTGATAATAAAGAATCTATAGCTTTCATATTTTGTGATATATCGAAAGTTTTTGACAAAGTGTCTCATAGGGGCCTGTTATATAAATTATCTAATTACAGTATCACTGGTAAATTACATGATCTCATTTCTTCTTATCTCTCAAATCGTCATCAGCTTTTAGGTATACAAATTCTGGGGTTACACAAGGTTCAATCCTCGGACCTTTATTATTTCTTATTTACATTAACGGTATTTCTGATGGTTTATTTGGAATCACGCGTTTATTCGCCGACGATACGTCTTTGTCTTCTTCTTCAAAATGTTTTGAAAAGATTGAATCTGAATGAAACTTTAATTTATCCAAATTATTACAATGGTCTTAAAATGGTTACTGACTTTTAATCCAGAAAAGACAAAACTAATGATCTTCAGTTGTCAAAAATTTAGTTATCCGCTTAATATTAAATATGATAACACCTATATATTAGATACGTCGGTACATAAACACCTAGGGGTGTTTCTTCAGATTTTTTTAATTTCTCAGGGTTCACTTTATAAACTCTATAAATGTTTTATTTTGCCTATAATTGAATACTGTTGTTGAGTTTCGGATGACTGTAGTAGTTATAATTCAGATAAATTTTAAAATTTTCAGATGAAAGCAGCTCGCGTTGTTACAGGAAATACAATTTACACCTCCAGACAATCTTTATATTTTGAAACTGCATGGTCAAAATAACATGAAAGAAGAAAGATTAGACGTTTGAATCAGTTACATAAAATAATCCATGGAATCTGTCCCGTGTATTTTACTAATACTATACATTTTGTAAACGAATCCCAAGCACCTTACAATTTACGAAACTCCAATATTCGGGAATCCCGTTGTCGTGTTAGTATCAGACAAAATCATTCTTTCCGAAAACTATTCGTGAATATAAAAAATTATCAAAAGATTTGAAAGGCATTGCAAACGTTAAAGAATTTAAACAATCTCTAAAACCTAAAATAAAGCCACCAAAATTTAGAAGTATTGGTTCTAGGCCATTCTCTATATACAACAATTGTATTCGAAGTGGATGTAGTAGTTTACATTTTGATCTATTTCGTTCAAATATAATTGAAAATCGATACTGTAGTTGTAATGCTATATCTGTCCAAAATTCGTATCACTATTTTTTGAATGCCCTTTTCAGTAAATTGACAAGGCTGGGAAATCTTCCATTCACTGAATTACACGAAATATTTCTACATGGTTCGTCGCTACTACCAAAAACATTAAATACAATGTTAGTTTTACTTATTCAAAGGTATATCAAAGACTCGCGAAACGTTTTACATATAATTATAAACAAATACTATAATAATGTAACAATAAGTAACCATATAAGTATTTATTAGCTAATATTATTTACAAGGAAGTTTTGTAAATAGATGTACGTATGTTTATGTTTGTTGAATAAAAAAAAAGTTCGCCAAACTATTTTTGTATAAAAATTTGATTGATATGTTCGGAGAAGATTCATAATTTGTTAGTATCCCTTTGTAAAGAATATTTTTGAATTCAAATATGTTTTAGTTAAAAAGCCAGCCCACACTGGGCGACCTAGCCATTTCTTTCCTGAATAGCTTATTAGTAGGGTTTCAGAAAAGGTGATTTCTTGATTGATGATTTGCATGCCAATGCAATGACTGCATTCTCATTTATTAGTGGATTCAACAGTATTAGTGTATAAAACGATTGACTCGGACTCAGGGCCCTTTCCCACGGTCAGGGGGGCCCTTTTGTCAGACGTGGGGCCCTTTCCCATGGTCATGGGGGGCCCTTTCCCATGGTCAGGGGGCCCTTCTGAAAGACGCGGGGCCCTTTTGTCTGCCTTGAGGGCCCTCCCTAACTAGGGTACATTTCATTTTTCTCATCGGTTTTAGCATTTTTCTCCCGTTTTATTTTTTCAACTTCTTTGATTTTTTTCGCGAAGAGGCTGGCGCCTCCAGCGCCTCAATGATAAAACGCTACTGCACGACATATAAACATACATGTACATGTATTACGCTTTGTAATGCTTATTTAAAGTTTAAATACCCTCGCGTGGCCTAATAAATGCTTATTAAAAGCTATAGACAGTTCATCTACGTTTTTGGGAGACCATCTAAGAGCGCCCTCACTTTTTATCACTTTCAAGAGTCTGGACTACATTCGCAGCTTTTTTTTTGAATAACTCTAATACTAACTAATGCAAAAAGTTGTTAAACTTTTTACTTACTAGACCCATATAGTCACTATGTATATGAGATTTTGGCGGCCATTTTGAAAAAGTGCCCTAACGGAAAAGGGCTCAGGACTTGGCCTGTTTACCTCATATATTCTTATTCAAAATAAAAAAACTGGTCTAGAAAAACCACATGAGATTTTCTACCTCTCCAGGTGGCACCTCCCTCAATTTTAATCCGGTCTTTGTGTAAAATGATCACATGTTACTATCGCGTGATAAAAGACCATGCTATGTTAAAACTTATTTTACCATTTATTTACCATTATAGTGTGTAATCCTCGATAATATAGTGGTAAGTATCCCCGCCTGTCACGCGGGAGACCGGGGTTCAATTCCCCGTCGGGGAGATTACATTTTAATCAATCAATCGATTAATTTTATTTACAAGAACTCTAACCGTCAACTGTAATTAACAGTTGTTTTGTATCGAACTGACCACAAACAATGTGTATCCAGGTTGTTTTAACAAGATGTAGTAGAGAATCTAAATAAGCCAAGTATACAATAAAATATTGAATACCCTCAGGGCAAAATATGACATGTAGACGTTTGTGCTTTGTTAATTTATATGCCGTATATGTTAAAGATATACCATGCCGTTTACAGATTATTGTTCTGGCCTAAATTTAATTTAAAATTTAAAGTAATTTGACTTCAAGTTCGTGTAATTTGACTTGAATTTTAAGTAATTTGACTGAAATTTTAAAGTAATTTGACCTAAATTTTAAGTAAGTTGACTAAACTTTTAAGTAGTTTGACTGATTAAGTAATTTGACTGATTAAGTAATTTGACTGAAATTAAGTAATTTGACTGAAACTTGTAGGTAACTTGATTAAAATTTTAAGAATAAATATCAGGTGACGGGTAAGTTTAGGCTAATGAGGCACCGAACATTATATTCTACTGCTGTTTTAGACCAGCCCACTGACATTTCTGCCAACATATATTTCTCGAAATGGTTGTCCAGCCATCCGTTGCACAGATTAGTCCAATTCGTATCTGCAATAAAGTTGGCGTAAGAAGGTGCCCAAATGAAACACTTACCCGAAAGTGGTATTTTCTCCGCCCTAATAGCCAAACGTTTTATGTTAAAGAGAGAAATGGGGTTTAACATCAACACAACACAAACCAGGCGATTCGTGACTAACACATGGTACAATTTAGCAGTGGGAGAAAACCGAATGGTCCGGAGAAAAACTTTCGAGGTTCGATATGAGACCCTACTACTCATAATGTGTATACATCCGGGGAATCGAAACCACGCCATATGACTCAATGGCAGACCTTATTATACAACGCGCAACTAATTTGGTTGCCACGTATCGGAGATTTCAATAATTCTCTTGGTTGCTACGATATGTATCAGTGGCAGTGGCAGAATAGCTAAAACCCCCTTGTCTGTGATATCACAAAGTGAGCTGAAACAATGAAATTTTGATGATCTCGAAAGAGTTTACCCAACTTCATTTTAGTTTAACGGTTGTATAGAAACAACCTCACCAAATCCAGGAAAACCCCAGACACCCTAGCCTATTGGACAATCCATCCATTTCCCAAATTGAATCAGGCATAATTCTTGATATAATGGAGTTACCTCCCTTTCGTTTATTATAAATATAGATAGTTGTATAAATATAGCTTCGTGTGTATTGTTTTAAACTTATGGTCTATTTATATAAATTCAGTATTATCTTATCGTATTTATTTCTGTTACGATAATATCAAGTATTGTCCTTTAGATTTAGAATATACCATAAGGATATGTTTGACTAAATAATCACCGTAGAGATTGATTCTTAACATGACTTTTAATTCTCAAACCAAAACACATAATAAAAGATAATCTTAAAAACTTACTTTTGCTTTTATTTACCATAAATATATAGGTAATCCTCGATAGTATAGTGGTAAGTATCCCCGCCTGTCACGCGGGAGACCGGGGTTCAATTCCCCGTCGGGGAGATTACATTTTTATCAATCAATCGATTTATCTTATTGACAAGAACTATTACCCTGAACTTAAATTAACATTTATTTTTTTATCAAACTGACCACAGGAGAAGAGTACCAAAGTTGTTAATATGCAATAGAGAATCCAAATAAGCAAAGAATAAGATACAATACTGAATACCCTGAGGGCAAATAATATGTATAATAACGCACGCATATGTCTATATATTTTATGTTCGTATATTTCTAGTAACTCGGCGTTGAACAGGTGAACAATAACCCCCATAATCACACTCTATTGTCGACAACCGTGACAGTAGAGGCAATCAAGAACATAGATTATGGGTTTTGGGTGTGCGCTTTAAATCATATAGTCTGTCATTTAGTCGAGTGGTGTGATATCGATTAAAACAAAATAAACATTTTATCTGGAGAGCATACGCAATAAATACTATCTGTGTAGACTGAAATAACTGGACGCTATAGAGATTGCCAATTGATCGAGACTTCTTGCGCATTTCACCGAACATAATTAATTTGAAATTAGAGTAAAACGGAAACGATTTAATGTAAATCTGTTTATATATACATTCATATTACATTAATTTGTGTCAATTTGTAGGAACCTGTTCCCCATTCCCTTTCAGACAACCTGAAAAAAAATATTCTAGGAACCAAATATTAGCGGTTTCGCTCCTTTAAGTATTATTAATGGTGGCGCACATACGCGTGGATTAACTGGAGGCAATATAAATACTCAATATGACACTTATTATTTTAATTATATATGAATCTAATCTTAAATCTAGTAATTGTCAACCATTTACCTTCTCCCACATTAATCTGCTTTTAATAATGTATGCTGATGATAAAGAATTAAATTCTGAAACGCCAAAGGGAATTGCAGGATTTGTTAGGTTCACTTGCTACCTATATTAATAAATACATGTACTAGCAAAACTTTACAATCTCGAAACCAGAAAAATTGTTGGAGAAATTTCTCTGGTGACTCAGGGCAGCCACTTCCCGAAAGTGACGAAATGTATTTATTTTACGTGCCTGGATGGCCGAATCACTTAAAAATATACCCACGCGTAGTAATTTTACGTGCCTGGATGACCGAATCACTTAGAAATATACCCACGCGTAGAAATATAGATCTTTACAAAAACTTGAATGTGTACGTTTAGGATCCAATTTATGTCAGCGAGTTGACTTTGACTCAAGGATCATTTTACAACAATCGAAACGACGATCCGACCTCTAGTTTTCGAAAAATCCACCCATAAAAGATTGACCAATCAGAGGTCAGAATTGGCGGGGCTTAGGTGTGAACAAATTTGCAGAAAATGGACGGTTTATGGCCCCGCGGCTGACTCTGGGAACGAGATTGAAAAGTATAGTTAAATAAGAATTTGTGACAAAAAACGGGTAAAAAAAGAAATTTTAACACTACTCAACTACAGGTCGTGAAGGAATTTAATTATCTAGACATCTTACTTAATGTTAACGGTAAATTCATGACAACACAGAAAAGTTTAGAATTACAAGGAAGAAAGGCCCTGTGGAAAGAATTATTTTTTAATGGTGAAACTTCATTGTATGCCTTTGATACTTATGTTGTAGTATACTAAATTATGTTGCTGAAATCGGGGGGGGGGGGGGGTATCACAAAACACCTGCTATTGATAAACTACATTTGTATTACCTAAAATTAATTTAGGTGTTTAACAATCCACAACAATGCTATTATTTGGATTGGGTAGATATCCTTTACTTATCTTAAGAAAATTAAAATGATTAAATAGTATATTGAACCCTTTTCTGCTGAAAGCGAATGATTGAAACAAAATTAAAAGATATGTTAGTCCCGAAATGACATAGTTTTGTGTTGAGCGGACATTAAACCCCATCTCTCTTATATTTGTTTATTTACACCTACAATTGTTTATATATTCGCACTTTTATTTCATAATACATTTGAATAAAGACATGAATAATTATTTTTTAACGTTTGAAGGATACGGAAACGCACATTTATAACACGCTGTTCCTTGGGAGGCCCTCTAAGCATGATAAAAGAAGGCAGTCTGTTGAGGTTAAAAACATTTATTCACAGAAATAACGAAAAGCATTTACAATATATATATTATGTATATTATGTTTTAAAATATATCAGACAATATTCTAATATTTAAAACTCTAACTGCAGTTTTTATCTGAAGCTTTTCGTATAATTCTGTCATGTTGCTGCTTAAAGTATGATACGTATAAATATAAACATACTCCGCGCAGTGTTTCGTTTGATCAGAGTGAATTCCACTTAACACTGAAGTAATAGAAGCAAATTTCTGTTCTACATTATGAATTGACAATAGTCCGATTAACAACCAATAGCTAGCTGTGTTACAATATCATTACGCTTTAAACAAAGCTTCAAATTAAACCAAATATGTTTTCATATTCATAACGTTATGTCATGACACACGTCATAGCAGAGTATTACAGAATAATTAACGGCGTGACAAACGAGGCTATCAAAACTGATGCAACATAAACACTAGTCTCTATCACCCAAACAAATATTCTACGAATATTAGTCTGGATGGGTCCTCAAAATTTGACGGAAAGTAAATCATTGTCTGGATTACCCAGTCTTTTAAGTTACCACGTACTAAATCTATCAAAACAGCTCGCTTGTCAACAATGACAACCTTTAAAATTTTGTTTGTAAACGTTTTAATTAAAATGGTAATTTTCTCTCGTCATGAATAGACGTATGGCTTCTCACAATCTTCTTTATTCTCCATCGCAATTCATGTCTCTATTTTGTTTCTAATAATAGATGTGCCAAGTGAATTTTGGGATATATTTCAACCTTGCTTGATATAATCTAGCAAATTCGGCCCGGCTTCATAAGATCTAGCAGTTACCGAGACATTAGCCAATAGAATCTAGCGAAATTGGCCCGGCTCCATAAGATCTATCACTTACCGAGACTTTAGCCAATAAGTTCCATTACCCATGCGTAACCGGGGGTTCGGTTTTTTATGGGGTAGATTATCCAGTAAATTTTTGTCAAAAACTGAGAACCGACCCAGACCCTCCGTACGTTGAAGACTAGGGGGTTCTGGGTGACCGAGACTATGTAAACACTACTGTTTGGAGATGAACAATACTTCCACCGTTTTTAAAACCTTAAATCACTGTCCAAAGTTTTAGGGAGACCCCAGGTTAAATGAAGGGCTGGCATGTTGCTGGACTTGAACGGGAAGAATAGACATACTTCTGAAGTCAATTCAGCAATAGCCATAGAGGGATTTCTAGAGTCATTGCTTCGGGAATATATGAAGTATAAAAGGAGCGAGACGATATACGCTAAACATATTAATCGCCACAAAACAACATTACCAAGACAAGAGACCGCTATGGGCACGGTGTAAATTTGGGTTTGCGAAAAATGTCGTAAGTCCGAATGCGTGTTCACGAATTAAAAATAGTGTGCTTAGTTCACAGAAAGCAATTTTTTTGTTTTGAAAGGTACATAAATATTTTAAAAGAATAAATAAACTATGTATAATCAATCGAAAAAAGTGTAATATTAAACATACGTTATGCAAGAGCTAAATCTACTAATTGCAGGTCTTTCTTTGGTCCTGAAATGTTACCTAATTTATTAATTAACTTGTCCAGACCATAATCAACTCTCGATGTAATCGCTATCCGGCGATATGTACTGGAATATAATCTTATCTGCTGCTCAGCCCTCATTTATGATTAAATCAAATGATGGATAATCGAGACTATGTGTTTCTATCGTACCGACTTTAGTCATCGAGGCAAGGCCCAAAATTCAATCTCTAAATTCTCGGTTAAGAGTTGATAAATTTGACTGAAATTGTAAGCAAATTCACTTTACATTATTTTATTTTTAACTACTATTGTGAGAGTTACCATCTCTTTATCTAATATCTCATAGTGTATCTTTAATGCATTATTATTTGAAAGATGTGATACTATATACAGGGTACTGGTGCAAGATTCTACAGCTTTCTTAGACTGACTGACTACAGTATAACGATCATAAATATTCCTAAGCAGGAGACCAAATAAAAAGCAGTAACAACCAATCCATGGACGAATTTAGAAAAATGGAGTAATAATAAAGGGGCTATTCATTTAAAGAAATAACCCCGGTCACAGCTATGAAATCTGAAACATTATTCATTTTCTGAATGTGTTTGTTTTTCTTCTTCCAAAACTGGGATATTGCCAACGGGAGGCCCTTATTAAAATGCCATGTCAATTTTGCAATTGGGCAAGTATGCCCTGGTAGCAGGGGCGGATTGGGGTCGGGAACCGGCCCGGGCTCCCGTGTCGGAGCGGCCCCTTTTACTGTTTTACTGACCGGGGGGGGGGGGGCGGTGTCCTTTCTCCGGGAAAATTTTGAAAAATGAATCCCAAATATGCGATTTGTTGGCATATCTGATTTATGGGGACGGGGACTGAGATAACGTGCTTTCGCTGGGCTAAGGCCGTATAACAGGTGGCCTTGACGGACATGGGCGTACGGGCTCGATGACTGTAAAAGCAAAAAAGTGTAATCAGGCAAAATAGTGTAATCAGCAAATGGACGTTTCACCACTCTAAATTCCAACCATCCGATCAGCAGCATTTACAAATAATAATCGGATCTCAGTATAAATTCTTGGTATCCAATTAAAAGAAAAGGGAAATTATTGTTTTCTTAGCGCTCGATGACAGTTAAGGAAGTAAAACTAGAATTGCCCGAAATTTTTTTAGGTTTACAGACAGCGGCAGCGGTTTCTTCGAGAAGAGGCGGAGCTAACCTTGTTCCCCCCCCCCCCTTTCCCCGAAAATGTTGGCATACTTGACGGCCGCAGGCGCGTTTTACTGCTATTCCTGACCGTAAAATAAGTGTTTTATTAGATTTCGGGCACTTTTTTTTGCCAAGTTGCTCTTTTCAAAGTGACACTTCTTATGTACAAAAGTGGCCATGACGTTATCCAAATTAAACTTACTTTACCCGTCTGCCCGAAAAGTCAGCTTGACCGAAAGTTAGGGGGGGGGGCAGCTGCCCCCCTCCCAAGCTCCCTTGGCTCGCGCGCCTACGTTGACGGAGTGGGAGCGGACATGCATAGGCGTTTTTGAGACAATTCCCGACATCCCAATCCTTTAACACCAGCCTCCGAAAACTCAGGAAAGCGTCTCGCACTCATATTCAGCCAGCAGATGTTTCTGGCGTATCCCCACGAATAGGGTGCAGGTTACTAAATAATTAGTAAATTTTCGGGCGATAGTGTTGAGTGAACCCGATGAATCTTTCGGATGAAATTCGGAATCCCCATTGCAGGATTCCGTTTCTGGCGTATCCCCACAAATAGGGTGCAGGTTACTAAATAATTAGTAAATTTGCGGGCGATAGTGTTGAGTGAACCCGATGAATCTTTCGGATGAAATTCGGAATCCCCATTGCAGGATTCCGAATTCCGGCCCACACCCAGCACACCCGGCCCAGAAAGTCTATTATATCAGCCCATTCCAGACTCCAGTGATGACTTGGCGGCCCGTTAAAGCCATCGGCGACATATAACATGATCGTCATCACCCCATGGCCGACACCCCCCCCCCTTCCATATTATGTTCAGAAGAAATTTTTAGACGAATTGGAAACCATATTTTTCGACCGTTGGGCCAATCCGCCCCTGCCTGGTAGGTGTTCTGTTTTACGCCTAACCATCAGAGGTTTATGATGTAGCACTGGTAAATGAGCCCATGCTCTGGAATGCCCTCAGTCCGTGTTTTGGGACTGCCTCCTACCTACTTGGAGAGCTTAATGACGTTTCTCTGGTCATCGAGTAGTCCCCAGAACGTGTAATATTACGCGGGGTCGATCTTGCAGCATTTCTGCATTTGTTTAATACGGTTTTATTCAAGACAAATGACCAGAATAAGAATATCCCTTGACATGAGTTCAGAATAATAGATATATAAGTCATAACCGGACTGTTGACAACATTTGCTAAAAGGGCGAATAACCAAAAGCATCCCGTAACTACGGAAAGCTTAAGGTAAACGAAGAGGTTATTTCTATCTCCGGTTTGTTTACCACTTTGTTTAACACGATGGATAGTACAGATCGTCCACAAAAAGAATATAATATTCGTTAAAATAACAAGACCTAAAGGTAGAACAAAACAATATAGAACCAATCTAGGTGTAGATAAGTAACATATATCCCCACCATAACCAATCAAAGCACCGCCGGATAATATATAATTGGTAACAATATTAGCTACAATAATCAGGATGGGTGTTCCATTGGCATAAACGAGATATATTAACGTTTGTCTGATGCCATTTGAATTCTCCATCCGGGTTAAAGTCTGCATTACAAATACTTTAAACATGTGATATGAACACACATTCATCCAAAATAGCGTACTTAACCATAGGTGATGAAGAATAACGCCCATAACTTGGCATAAGATGGTATTAGTTCCAGGAATCCCGCTAACCATCAGTGTTACCTGGGCTAAAAATAAGGTTATTATTAGCGCCATATTATTTTTTCCTGGTTGTGTTCTCATATCTCTAAATTTTAGGTAGGTTATGAAAGTTAGCATTAGAGCTGTTAAAGATAATGTCAGACAAATTATACTGACGTAATACATAATATCATCGGCTTCGTTGCTAGCAACAATACCAGTCCTATTAAGGACCAACTCAAAACAAACCCTCAGCTGGTCTCTGTAGGTGGAAAATTCTCCTCTGATTAAAGTTAGGTTTAGATGATCTATATGAGCAGTCATGTTACGTATTACATATTCATTAGCATCAAATTCAATGTAAGAACATTTCAACTGGTGCGTTATGGGCTCGTAGTCTTCTTCGTTCCAGACGGAGCCATTGTTAACTGCACAGCATAGACTAGGCGATAAATTCGGGGCGAAGTTTTCAAATTCAAACTCGGAACGTTTTAATATTGAATGATTAGCTTTAGCTTGAAAATAAAATCCATGCCATTTTGTTTCTGTTATCTTATGATAATATTGCAAAATAAAAGTTTCATAATCCTCCAACGAGATGTTACCGTTGACTGTAAACCAAATATCTATATATACGAACGCATTATCCTCTGCCTCAATCGGATTCGAATATGACATATAATATAACGATGTCATAATGTCAAAAGACACCTTGGTCACGGTGTGCAGTAGAAATTGCTTCAGGAATGGGATTCTGTCATTTGTCCACAAATCTAGTTTCACTAGCAAATGGTAGGAATTGCCGAAGGCGGTTTCATCATCATATTCACAGAAGCCGTCATCTAGTCTCTTGCTGGTGGAGCATCTAATCTGTCGACATTTATTCTGAAATTACAAATAAACCGAAGTGTATGTATGTTTTTATATAGCTGTTACCTCAACGTTAAATGAGTTATAGATCATAATCTTTAAACTTATTTTTAGGTATAATATATGATCCATATAAGTATAGATATTATAAATGTTGAAAAGCGTAATTATCACAAACTGTATGTAACTCAGTGTAAAAGAGTGTACTAAATTAATATCAAAGTTTAAACATGCATTATTCAAGAGCTAAATCTGCCTAGTGCAGGTCTTTATTTGGGCATGAAATGTTTTCTAAAGTATTAATTAGACATTAATTAACTGATCCAGGCCTTAATCAACTTTGGATGGCATCAGACTGCTCCAATATTAAACAGATTAAAACGTATCAGTGATAAATCAAATATGGCGCGCCCAGACGCTTCGAGTCTTAGCTTTGATCAACCAGGACCGTGGTTGAAATTATTGCACAGGTCGGCCAAATCTTCAAATGCCAATATCTTCGCTTGCAATAGAGTAATTTGAATGAAATTTTCAAATTATTTATTTTACATCATCTACTTTCGAACTAGTATAGCACGAATGGCTATAGTTCTTATCTATATCTTGAATAATGTAATTTTAACCCAATAAACGTCCTAAAAAAACGATTTTAAGTCAACACAGGGTCAGAATTCGTAAAATGAAAATAACGGAAGCCTTCGAAACGAGAACTTTGATCTGTAAATCTACTATGTAAAATGGTCTACCAACATGCGTTTACATCACAACCTAATAATAGGGCCATAATTCGCGATAATTTAGTCCCGTGCAAAAACCTAACTACCATTTTAAAAATTGAACTGGAATGAGGAGAAATCAAAAGGGATACAACTGAGTAGCATTTGACAGCTTTCAGTAAATCAGCAAGGAAAAGAAACGAACAGGGAAGATTGAAAGCTTGGGTTATTTTAATTGTGTTATCAAGAGCATAAATTATTAGAATAAAACGAAACGAAACATGAAGTTATTTTTGTGTTTAAACATTCTGATTATTTTAATAATAATTTAAAAAATGTTTGAATGATCGTTATTGCGTTAGGTAATGTATTTATTTTTACTACAACTGGTAAGGACCAATTTTTATAAACGCTTAGCCGAATTGTCAATATGGTAATTTTGGTAATTGCTTTCGTGTGTTTAAACAATGAGGTTCCATAATATAGGTTTAAAATCAATACTTACCACTCGAAAATCCATCCAGGCTTTTGTACCGTCACATGTTGCAAAGGGTATTGTGGAGCGGGTTAGAACATCCACCGTTGGTATGTTTGGAGAAGCGACTTCACTCCACTGCTTATTATTACAGTAATAACAAAATATATTACGATATACCTTATTATCGTCGCCATAGACAGGATAAAAATATTTAGCACACGCTTTGTCAAAATCACCCATATAGATTAGACATTGTGAAATAATTGGCTGGGATCTTCTTGCATCACAATATCTTAGTTTAGCAAAGTCTGGTGGAATAACATAAACTTGACACTTCGGAATTGTGTTAGTTACATCACATTCTAGTTGTTCGTTCCACTTTACACAATCAACTTCCTTATTTAAGAGAGCACAATCCATGTTGATGTACGTGTTACCCGTAATATTACAGCTGACTGGAAATGCGACTCCACTGCAGCTATTTACTGCACCATTATCTTCCATAAACTGTGCTTTCATGTAATATCCATCCATTAAAGAATTCATATTTTTTAATTTTAACGTAATTTGGTCCGGCACAATGCTATTACTAGTACTATTCATGAAAGAGTCCGTATTTTGTAAACTGGACATTTCTGATTCTAGTTCCGGGGAAATGCAACTGAATTGATGAGAATTTGGTTCTTGTAAATGCATTCCGAGATCTATCATTACGTCAATACAGCAATCGCCATATTGAATACATTCTAAATCACACATGCACTTCACACACAGTGGATCTCTCATTGTGGGTTTAGTCTCTTTTCTCGGTTTACACTCTGGACAACGTTTTAATTCTACTAAGTCGTCTTGGGCGTTTTTATACTGCATCAATGCTGCATTTAAAGCGGTGTAACAAATAAAGCAAAGAAGAAGAAACATCTGCAATAAACAAGAACATGAATAATGGGTGAGAGAGGATGACAGAGAGAGAGAGAGAGAGAGAGAGAGTTTAACGTCCACTCGACAAAAACTAGGTCATTTTGGACTAACATACGGTTTAATTGTTATTTCAATAATTCGCTTGTGCGTAGGGGTCTTTAGCAATGGGAGGCAACCAGAGAGACAGCAGAAATTCCACGAGGTTGGACAGGCGACCCTACTCCTTGTCACGTACAACCCTGGACTCGAAACCAGGCCAGTTGACTCAATGACAGGCTTTATTATACAACGCGCGCACGCTAACCATTCAGCCATCCACCCCCTTATGATATAATGCTATTTGTTTCAATTAACTTCCCTTTTTAAGTATTTCTTTATACGTAATGACACACGTGGTCCGGTAAGTTGACAGATTTTCGAGTTTCTATAGCAATGTTTTTATTTATGTACACGTTGCTCGAAAGTTTAACAGAAAGCTTTCCCAACAACCTGCTTATACTAAATCTTACTTCCCTTGACATACGTTAGGCAATAGGCATGCAGGTAGGTTGAATAGCTTTCGATATATTTGGAAAGTTAAATAAGATTGACCCCCCCCCCCCAATTTTTAAAAAAAAAACAGGCAAAAAAACCCAAAACAAAACATTAAATTGCAAACATATCATGGAACGGATATCTGGGACTGGTCAGTCAGTTTGTTCAACCCTGGTCGTGCAGGAAAGAGTTCGACATGAGCGGTCTGCAAAATGTGTCTATTACAATCAAAATTGTCAAGTAGGACTTACTGTTAGCGTCGTTGAACGGTTGATCTTAAAGGCACAGACCAAGTCATCCCTGCCTTTTCACTCGGAGCAAGGAATAAAATGCGGCATGCATAAAGGTTTACACAATACATTTCAAAAGGGCATTAATAAGTGATATCTTAATTGATTTTGATAAAAATAATTACGCAGTCTGCTTGTTTGATATTAATGATCAAATCATACGGTGCCATATGGGCGAGTTGGAAGGCGTACATCTATGGGGAGGATTAACAAGACTGGGTCTGCTTTTTGCGTAGAGAGAGCCACGGTGGCTAAGTTGGTTACGTGTTCGATCCTTGCATTGGCCGAGAAAGATCGAATGGGACGAAAAACCGAGGCTTGCACGTTCAAGATGCCTTGGCAGTTGGAATTCGATATAAGAGTAGACCATAGTGCTGCTGCCCGGGCAAAAACATCTCCCAAACATAGTTGTCTTCCCTTGCAGATCACAATAACGTCTGCTAACGGCTCATTTGGCTACAGAACCACGAGTCTTGGTATCGATATGCAATAATAAACAATACAATGGAAACCAAATAAATGATAATATATTTACTTCTATTATTATAATAAAATAGAAATGGGGTCATACTTATCGTAAAATATACATCAACCCATCTATTGTGCGTGAGCTGACTGCAGGGTCGAATGTTGGATAGCCAGACTTGTGTGGAGAATGGGGGCAACCTACCGTTATGCATTTATTTAGGGATATACAGTGCTAGAAATAAATGTTTTACTAATCAAAAACACGTTTTTCGTTTATATCAATATTAAAGATGTATTATGTAAAACCCCGTTCACACCAACGGCGCTTTGATGGCGCTTTAAAGCGGCGTGCAAAGCGGCACCAAAGCTCGACTAAAGCGTCAGGGTCGTAATGGTTCGTTGGAAAGCTTTGAGAAAAGCTTGACATTCGGCAAGAGCGCCAACAAATTATAAGACTGTTTCAAAATTTTGGGCGCTCTGTCAAGAATTGATTAAAGCGCAGAGAGCGAATCAAAGCTTAACAAAGTTCAGCAAAGCTTGACTTATAGCGCAGGAAAGCTTAACAGATCTTTTTTCAAACCGGGTACCCCAGTTTTCACGACCTGTCACCACTGGACACGCTTTGTTAAGATGTCTCAAGATTTGCTACGATCTGGTATGAAGATCTGACACGCTTTGTTACGCTTTCCCACGAATTGAGACGCTTTAGTCTAGGATTGACACGCTTTGTTGGGCTTTGTTACGCTTGGCAAGCTTCCTCACGCTCTTCTACGATACCCAAACTCTGTCTCCAGCGCTGCGACCTGCGTACCACTCACTACATTGTTTCAGAAAAACCTGAAAAACAACACACAGATGGGACCAAAGGAAGTATAGAGTTGCAGCAAAGATGAGCCAGAGAGGGACAGGCATATGTCAGTTTGCTGAAAGGCCGAGATCTCCAACATCACTGTCGACAGAAGATGAAGCCATGCTGGTTTCAGGGTCAGAGCAGCCGAAGCATCACTCTGCATAATAATTTAAAATTTCCAAGTCAATGTTACAACACACTGGTCCTCATCCTCACTCTGGCGCCTGGCACCCACATTGACGCGACCTCTTGTGGGTGGCTGTGGAACATCTCCAAGTGAGGTTCGTGATCCAAGCAGGCACCTGAACAGGTTTGTCAGGATGTCAAAGGCATTCCACCACTCTTCTACCCCTTGAGATCCTGTAGTTACGGAATATTTGCTCATCTTTCATCCCTCTCCTACTGTATGATTTAATCACGTGGCTCTTCATGGCAAAAGCATCATCAGCCAGGATGAAGTATGGAATATCTGGCTCAGTTTCCCCTGAGAGAGGGCATGATGGGAGTAGCACTATGGACCCATCTGCTAGGAATTCAAAGAGATCAGAGTCTATAACTATCGTGAAGTCAGACAGGTGTCCTTTACCTTCCAGCTCAATCCAGATGAACTTGTACTGTGCATCTACTAAGGCAAGCATTGGTGTGGAGAATAACCCTTGTAGTTGTGGTAGAGACTGCCCGTGTTTGTTGGCTTCTTGGTGGCTATATGTTTTCCATCCAAGACATCAACTGCATGGGGGACATGCCATCCAAGTTTAAACTGCTGGTCAAGGTTTCTCCATGCTTCGGAGGAGGTAGTTTGGTTGAAGACCTCATCTTTATACGCCTGTACAATGGCCCTACACACTTCTGGAATCAGCTCTAATATGGTATGGTTGAGAATGAGATACCACATGGGAATCCATATGCCATTGCCCTGTAGTTGTCTCGAGTGGCTAGATGTATTAAGGTGGTTGTCAGCTTGAAGCCAGTGGACAGGGGGTGCCTGTAGTTAGTCTGGTGATTCTGAATGACTGGTGCCACTCTCTCCAGGATATCATCGAGCACCTCAGGGATCACGGTGGCTAAGTGGATAAGGCGCTGGTTCGCTAGCCTGGAGGTCGGGTGTTCGATCCCTGCATTGGCCGAGAAAGTTCATCTCGATTTTCCGGCGTGATTCCCCCTTGTCAGTGCTGCCTAGTCGTTCGGATGGGACGAAAAACCGAGGTCCCGTGTACACATTGACGTGCACGTAGAATAACCCTTGGCAGTTGGAATTCAGTTGCTGCCCGGGCAAAATTTCCCTCATAGCACACTGTACAGCGTATGCCCGTCTTCAATTAGCCCAGGTTAGGTGCTTAAGCGTTGGTCGTTAAACCCCATTTCAATCAATTCAATCAAAGCACCTCAGGGGTAAATCTGGTGAAGTTTCTGAAGGCAGCAGGGTTTTCTAGTCTGAGTATCCAGGAGGTATTGACCATACGGTTGTCTTCTTTCTTCAGTGAGACATGACCTGGCCCACCAGCTCCTGATGAATAGTCTACTCCCTCTTGCTGGTAGGTCAACCTCCCCTTGTCTTTGCTGTTCTTCCTCCGCCACAAGGGCTAGGATGTATTTATACAGTATGGAGACAAACACATGTCTTCTTCAGATAGATTATGCTCTGGTACATCTGGAGTGAAAGATGCAATGATTTTGTGGATCTGCTCTGGATCAAAAGCGGTATGAAATCGGTGATCTCGAAATTTTCAAATGCGTAACACAGCTTAACAATGCACAACATAGCTTGATAATCGTATCCGAGCGTGAATTAAAACGTCATAATCGCATCAAAGCGTAATAAAGCTTATCCAAGCGTCATTTGAAACGTAACAAATCGGGAAATAATTCGTCCGCAAAAGCGTAACCAATTCGTATCAGAGTTTACCAGAGCGTAACATTACTTAGGAGATCGTGATATTATTGGAAAAATAAACACAAATGATGGCGCTTTTCACGCCGATTTAAAGGGCGCAGTCGCCGTTGGTGTAAACTAGGCATAAGAGCCAAATTTGTCTATAGCGGATCTTTTATTTCGGCTTTAAATGTTAAATAAACTATTATTTAGTCATTTATTAACATCATAATCAACTCCCTAGAACTTCGGATTGCATGGATTTAAATGGATTAGAAAGTCCGCTAGACTTAAACGGTAATATAAAATCTAAGCTACTTCTCTAACTCCTATTACCTCAGTCAAAATAAACTAATTTGATTGAATGTTTCAATATTTATATTTATTTTTCATAATCTATGTTGGAACTATTATAAAAATAATGACCAGCTCTTTATTTAAATCTTACATAATGCATCTTTAACATTCCCATCCAAGGTAAGAAAACGATAAACTTACTGCTAGGGTTGATAAAAAAATTGAGCTTGAAAAAACTGGATTCTGTAGGACTGTTCTACTCTGACAATAAGTTTTGACCAGCCTCAATCGGGTGCTTCTACATGTATTGATGTTCAAACAAAAACATTACAATTAGTATCGGAGATAGGAATTAATATTTAACTTCTTTATTTGTTGTGAGATAGAATCAACATGACTAGGGGGAAAACTATTAAATTGCGATAATATTTACTACATGATAACACTCATGATGATCAACCTCATTAATCGATAAACAAGACCCATTATAAGAGCATAGTACTTGTGATATATTTTTTATGTTTGTTTTTATTCAGTTAAATCCCATACAAATATTACTAAAAGAGGCCATTGACAAACCCAACCACTCTTTCATTTTGATGTGCATAATTTATTGGGAGTTTTCCAGTCAAATAAGATGTCAATTATTAATTCCCTTTTGAAAAGCTTATTGTAAACTCTTCTTCGTTCATTATTGTATTGCTGTCCCCGCATGTAAAATGAGAGCTGTCCTTGTCTGTATACAGTCCGGTCAAGATCAAGCGTATATACATGTAGTATAAAAGACAACTGTCTCCTTCCGTTTAAAATTTGGTAAAACATATACCCTCTTTTAAAGTTTGTTGAAATTCAATAATCTGGTTAAAATGGCGTCGCCGCCAATATTTAAATACTAGCAAACGATTGCCCAAATTTCTTTTCAACAAGCATTCCTACTTAGACATTGTATTTGACATACGGGTCATTTAAAATGTTATGATTTTATTAAGTTTACTTTGTCCTTGACCTTGATTAGCAGGTTGGCCATTGAGTCAAGTAGTGTGGTTTCGATTCCAAATGTCATAGTAACGAGATTGCAGTATCAATATGAATTCTATAAATTCCGGCGTAAGACCGGCGTCGCTGATGTAGCGTTGCTTGCCTCGGGAAATTAAACATAAGCAACATAAGACCACCAATTCGAATGTCAGGTGCAACCATCTTGGATATGAATGACTTTCACTGCGCATTCAGTGTGGCATTTTTTTATTCTGAATTCAATCCGAATAAACTGTAATGTGACGCACCGCTTTAATCCGTGAAAACACAATCCGAATTCCGGTCTCCGGAATTCGCACTGAATGCACATGCAGTGTGAACGTAGCTTATGTTTCTGTCCGTACAGGACGACATAACACACCGGGTAATCTAACTAAAGACCTATATATACAAAATTGTTAACAACCCCTTCCGGCTAATATTGGTATATACGTCGGAATGATAGAGAAACGCTGTTACTGGTGACGACGTTCGAGTAGTAGAATCAACATTTAAAGGGGCTATATCGCTAATATTTTGGACCTAGAAATTAGCACAAATAGATCAAAAGGCATATAATAATGTAATAGGAATTTATATAAACTGTTTTACTGTCAATCGTTTCCGTTTCAATGTGAATTATCATCAGTTTTGTTTGCCGAAATACGCAAGAAGTTTCAACCGAAAGTCAGTTTATAACGTCTGGTTATTCCATTGAACACCGATAGTGTTTATTTAGCATGCTCTCCAAATAAGAATATGGCATGTCTAGCCCCATTCTTTGAGCGTCTTGTTACAAATGGCACTGAAACACACTATTGTACACGATTCGTGTACCAATGGTAAAATTTTTACTTTGTCTTAAATATTGGATATCAAGAGCCCATCTTTTCCAGGTAACATCACAACACCAATGCTGATTTAAATTTAAAAAAGGAATTAGTGTTTTCAATGTCGAAGATTTTGGATGATATTAAGTTACGGACTTAGCTACTTTAAAGTGGCCATTAAACAAAATGAATGAATGAAATGGGGTTTTACGTCCTACGCTTAAGCACCTAACCTGGGCTAATTGAAGACGGGCATACGGCATACAGTGTACTATGAGGGACATTTTTGCCCGGGCAGCGGCGCTACGGCCTACTCTTATATCGAATTCCAACTGCCAAGGGATCTTTTACGTGCACTCCAATTTGTACACGGGACCTCGGTTTTTCGTCCCTTCCGAACGACTAGGCAGCTGTCCTTGTCAGGCCCTCCTTCTGCATCACTGACAAGGGGAAATCACGCCGGGAAATCGAGATGAACTTTCTCGGCCAATGCAGGGATCGAACACCCGACCTCCAGGCCAGCGAACCAGCGCCTTATCCACTTAGCCACCGTGATCCCCCCATTAAACAAATACGAACTAATAATACATTCACATAGTGATGTGTTATGCCAATCTCAATATTCCATAAACTGAATACTTTTGGCTTTTAATTTTATATTGGATGAAGTTTAACCAATGGCTGTTAAGCCCAGCTTATGTCGCCCTACGACGCGATAAAACTGTCGGCGACTAGCGGGAACTGACAGCTTATGTCGCTACGACTGATTGTATCCACGACTGGAAGCATACAAGAGAAACCAGTTGATCGCAGTCGTAAGAGCGCTTATGTAGCCCGGCATCAGTTGAAGATTTGGAGCCACAACTGACCACATGACTGACACGTGATGACCTTCAAAATGGCCTCATTACATTGCTGTTACCGCCCTCTGGGTGCCACGGTCCTGTTGGCTACGTCGACTTGGCGCCAGTCGTAAGTGCGCTTATGTCGCTTGCGACTATACACAACTAGTTGTCTCCAGTCGTAGGAGTAGAACATGTGCGACGCGGAGAAACTAGATACAACTCGACGGCGACTGGCTTGCGTCCGATTCATACCAGTCGTAAGAGCGCTTATGTCGCCCAAGTAGTTACGACTGATTGTATCCACTTGATCGTAGACCAGTCGCCGATTTCCAGTCGCCGATAGTTTTATCGCGTCGTAAGGGCGACATAAGCTGGGCTTTATACCAAAGTGATTGTTGTCCATGCCTGGGTAGACATCGTCTGTGTTAATTTAATTCGAAAACATCTACCCCTCCACCCCTTCAACAACGAAATTTTGAGTTGATGAATATATTGGAGATATACACCAAAACACTTTTTATTCTACGGTTACTATTCTTACTTATCTATCAGATGGTATAAATAACTCACAAGACGAAAATGTGTATTATCAAATTTTGTTGCTGATCTACAAATCTCACTTCTTAATTTCTAGAACTATATAAGGACATGGACTACGAGTAAAGTCCATTTAGCATTATTAAGAATTTGATCATCAATTGCTATAGTAACTAAATAGTAAGTGCAGGAGGACTGCATTACACGCAATACAAACAAAAAAAATCTACAACATAAACCTGCGGACAAACAGAAAATAGACATTGCAAACAATAAACAATTATCAAATCAAGTGAATGGATCCGGGGGTCAGCCGTAAGCGTCCACTGCGCTGTACAGTCCCGGGCCTGTTTTGGTATACAGGCTTCACTAAAATGATTAACGAAAAAGACGTAACAAAAATAATGCGACCAATCTTGACAGTGGTCGTCTCTTCAATGGCGATAGTCTGCCAGTTGACGTCTGGTCGTCACTGCTGGAAACGGTTAATGAAACATGCATAGAATTGAAGTTGGGACCTTTTGTGATAGCATCCTCCTTTAAAGGGCTAATCTCGTTATTTGTTTTGGGAATAAAACTGCCTAATTTTGTGTTAAAATCCCTTGAAATATTCGAGCCAAGGGCCGAGGTACTACTTCAGTACTTATGATACGTTTTCAAACGACTTAAATCCGCCAGTCTTCATCTGGAATTTGAGACCAGTGCCCTTAGGTGTATTTTGTGGTATCTGGATTAAACCAAACATTTTTTTATAAAAATAATGTGTAGTTGAAATATGCCTTTCTCTATCAAGTACGGCACATCGGTTATTAACTGCATAACCCTCTCAAGTAACCGTAATCGGTTATAAGGTCACCCAACGAAGCAATTGACCCGAAATCTTAAAAGGGTTACGTGCCCGGATAAGCAGTTTTGGCGTTCACGTCCAAACGACTCAATATTTTGAGTTGAAATTTCGAGACAAGGTAAATACACCATTCCCCTATATTTTGGCGGGTTTTTATCATACATTCTCAGACTTTTATTTTTGAGCCTCTGTTTAATTCTGGATTGTCCCTTTAAGCAACTTTTCGACATTGAATTAAATAACCCATCACTATGTAGGGTATCGAGTTGATATTTGGTAGCAATAAGGATTAAAGCAGCATGTGGTAAATTTTCCATTTTTACCGACGCATGAATTGAGTCGATACCATGGCCGAATTGTAACGCTACATTACTCGTTTATCTTCCAAAGATGTTTACCGGAATGAACACCAACTTCCGGCTTCATTATTTAACATACATTTTGTTTCATAGTCGATGTGGTGTATTGCGATGATGAGCTCTAGCTGTGGCCTTACCACTTATACCTGATCAATCAAAGGACGCATGAGACCAGTATCATCTGGCGTATATGCTTACATATTAACAATCGACTTTTCGTGTACCCCAAAACAGACGAAGTGATGTTTCACATGATAGCCTCCCAGTGAGATTGAAATTTATTTTTTCCGCCAAATTTTAGCGACCATTTTGAATATGTTAATTGTAAAGTTGTTTAATATGTGTGGTTTCGATTCCAAATGTCATAGTAACGAGATTGCAGTATCAATATGAATTCTATAAATTCCGGCGTAAGACCGGCGTCGCTGATGTAGCGTTGCTTGCCTCGGGAAATTAAACATAAGCAACATAAGACCACCAATTCGAATGTCAGGTGCAACCATCTTGGATATGAATGACTTTCACTGCGCATTCAGTGTGGCATTTTTTTATTCTGAATTCAATCCGAATAAACTGTAATGTGACGCACCGCTTTAATCCGTGAAAACACAATCCGAATTCCGGTCTCCGGAATTCGCACTGAATGCACATGCAGTGTGAACGCAGCTTATGTTTCTGTCCGTACAGGACGACATAACACACCGGGTAATCTAACTAAAGACCTATATATACAAAATTGTTAACAACCCCTTCCGGCTAATATTGGTATATACGTCGGAATGATAGAGAAACGCTGTTACTGGTGACGACGTTCGAGTAGTAGAATCAACATTTAAAGGGGCTATATCGCTAATATTTTGGACCTAGAAATTAGCACAAATAGATCAAAAGGCATATAATAATGTAATAGGAATTTATATAAACTGTTTTACTGTCAATCGTTTCCGTTTCAATGTGAATTATCATCAGTTTTGTTTGCCGAAATACGCAAGAAGTTTCAACCGAAAGTCAGTTTATAACGTCTGGTTATTCCATTGAACACCGATAGTGTTTATTTAGCATGCTCTCCAAATAAGAATATGGCATGTCTAGCCCCATTCTTTGAGCGTCTTGTTACAAATGGCACTGAAACACACTATTGTACACGATTCGTGTACCAATGGTAAAATTTTTACTTTGTCTTAAATATTGGATATCAAGAGCCCATCTTTTCCAGGTAACATCACAACACCAATGCTGATTTAAATTTAAAAAAGGAATTAGTGTTTTCAATGTCGAAGATTTTGGATGATATTAAGTTACGGACTTAGCTACTTTAAAGTGGCCATTAAACAAAATGAATGAATGAAATGGGGTTTTACGTCCTACGCTTAAGCACCTAACCTGGGCTAATTGAAGACGGGCATACGGCATACAGTGTACTATGAGGGACATTTTTGCCCGGGCAGCGGCGCTACGGCCTACTCTTATATCGAATTCCAACTGCCAAGGGATCTTTTACGTGCACTCCAATTTGTACACGGGACCTCGGTTTTTCGTCCCTTCCGAACGACTAGGCAGCTGTCCTTGTCAGGCCCTCCTTCTGCATCACTGACAAGGGGAAATCACGCCGGGAAATCGAGATGAACTTTCTCGGCCAATGCAGGGATCGAACACCCGACCTCCAGGCCAGCGAACCAGCGCCTTATCCACTTAGCCACCGTGATCCCCCCATTAAACAAATACGAACTAATAATACATTCACATAGTGATGTGTTATGCCAATCTCAATATTCCATAAACTGAATACTTTTGGCTTTTAATTTTATATTGGATGAAGTTTAACCAATGGCTGTTAAGCCCAGCTTATGTCGCCCTACGACGCGATAAAACTGTCGGCGACTAGCGGGAACTGACAGCTTATGTCGCTACGACTGATTGTATCCACGACTGGAAGCATACAAGAGAAACCAGTTGATCGCAGTCGTAAGAGCGCTTATGTAGCCCGGCATCAGTTGAAGATTTGGAGCCACAACTGACCACATGACTGACACGTGATGACCTTCAAAATGGCCTCATTACATTGCTGTTACCGCCCTCTGGGTGCCACGGTCCTGTTGGCTACGTCGACTTGGCGCCAGTCGTAAGTGCGCTTATGTCGCTTGCGACTATACACAACTAGTTGTCTCCAGTCGTAGGAGTAGAACATGTGCGACGCGGAGAAACTAGATACAACTCGACGGCGACTGGCTTGCGTCCGATTCATACCAGTCGTAAGAGCGCTTATGTCGCCCAAGTAGTTACGACTGATTGTATCCACTTGATCGTAGACCAGTCGCCGATTTCCAGTCGCCGATAGTTTTATCGCGTCGTAAGGGCGACATAAGCTGGGCTTTATACCAAAGTGATTGTTGTCCATGCCTGGGTAGACATCGTCTGTGTTAATTTAATTCGAAAACATCTACCCCTCCACCCCTTCAACAACGAAATTTTGAGTTGATGAATATATTGGAGATATACACCAAAACACTTTTTATTCTACGGTTACTATTCTTACTTATCTATCAGATGGTATAAATAACTCACAAGACGAAAATGTGTATTATCAAATTTTGTTGCTGATCTACAAATCTCACTTCTTAATTTCTAGAACTATATAAGGACATGGACTACGAGTAAAGTCCATTTAGCATTATTAAGAATTTGATCATCAATTGCTATAGTAACTAAATAGTAAGTGCAGGAGGACTGCATTACACGCAATACAAACAAAAAAAATCTACAACATAAACCTGCGGACAAACAGAAAATAGACATTGCAAACAATAAACAATTATCAAATCAAGTGAATGGATCCGGGGGTCAGCCGTAAGCGTCCACTGCGCTGTACAGTCCCGGGCCTGTTTTGGTATACAGGCTTCACTAAAATGATTAACGAAAAAGACGTAACAAAAATAATGCGACCAATCTTGACAGTGGTCGTCTCTTCAATGGCGATAGTCTGCCAGTTGACGTCTGGTCGTCACTGCTGGAAACGGTTAATGAAACATGCATAGAATTGAAGTTGGGACCTTTTGTGATAGCATCCTCCTTTAAAGGGCTAATCTCGTTATTTGTTTTGGGAATAAAACTGCCTAATTTTGTGTTAAAATCCCTTGAAATATTCGAGCCAAGGGCCGAGGTACTACTTCAGTACTTATGATACGTTTTCAAACGACTTAAATCCGCCAGTCTTCATCTGGAATTTGAGACCAGTGCCCTTAGGTGTATTTTGTGGTATCTGGATTAAACCAAACATTTTTTTATAAAAATAATGTGTAGTTGAAATATGCCTTTCTCTATCAAGTACGGCACATCGGTTATTAACTGCATAACCCTCTCAAGTAACCGTAATCGGTTATAAGGTCACCCAACGAAGCAATTGACCCGAAATCTTAAAAGGGTTACGTGCCCGGATAAGCAGTTTTGGCGTTCACGTCCAAACGACTCAATATTTTGAGTTGAAATTTCGAGACAAGGTAAATACACCATTCCCCTATATTTTGGCGGGTTTTTATCATACATTCTCAGACTTTTATTTTTGAGCCTCTGTTTAATTCTGGATTGTCCCTTTAAGCAACTTTTCGACATTGAATTAAATAACCCATCACTATGTAGGGTATCGAGTTGATATTTGGTAGCAATAAGGATTAAAGCAGCATGTGGTAAATTTTCCATTTTTACCGACGCATGAATTGAGTCGATACCATGGCCGAATTGTAACGCTACATTACTCGTTTATCTTCCAAAGATGTTTACCGGAATGAACACCAACTTCCGGCTTCATTATTTAACATACATTTTGTTTCATAGTCGATGTGGTGTATTGCGATGATGAGCTCTAGCTGTGGCCTTACCACTTATACCTGATCAATCAAAGGACGCATGAGACCAGTATCATCTGGCGTATATGCTTACATATTAACAATCGACTTTTCGTGTACCCCAAAACAGACGAAGTGATGTTTCACATGATAGCCTCCCAGTGAGATTGAAATTTATTTTTTCCGCCAAATTTTAGCGACCATTTTGAATATGTTAATTGTAAAGTTGTTTAATATGTGTATTCGCTGAGCCGCACATGGAACAAAAAGTAATTTATATCCCCCAGGAAAACGAGTTGGATAAAGTTTTAACTATTTATTATAAAGTATAACAAAATGAAAACCAGTAGATTAACTATCAAAAATACGAACATTTATACATATTGTAAGTACACGTTATATAGACTTACGACCGTCTGACTAGAGTTCGAAACATGAAATATAACGAGGATGAAAGAATGATAATAAACATATTTTATGTACACATTATATAGAATTAAAACAAATCAAACATTTAAAACCTAAAATATAACTAGAATGATAAAAGTAAATAAAACAATTCAAATGTGGGGTACGGGCTGTCTCGGCCTAATGTGTCACAATATCGAAGAAACTGTTAGGAATTACCAAAGACCCGCACAGAGGTGTCATTGGAGGTTGAGACCGCACAGAGGTGTCAACGTGTATTAGTATCACCACACGGAGGTGAAAGTATTAGTAAGGTTGAGACCGTACAGAGGTGTCAACGTTTATTTTATCACCACACAGAGGTGAAAGTATTAGTAAGGTTGAGACCGCACAGAGGTATCAACGTGTATTAGTATCACCACACGGAGGTGAAAGTATTAGTAAGGTTGAGACCGCACAGAGGTGTCAACTTGTATTAGTATCACCACACAGAGGTGAAAGTATTAGTAAGGTTGAGACCGCACAGAGGTGTCAACGTGTATTAGTATCACCACACAGAGGTGAAAATATTAGTAAGGTTGAGACCGCACAGAGGTGTCAACCTTTATTTGTATCACCACACAGAGGTGAAAGTATTAGTATATGAAAACATAGTATAGCGAGACTAATTAACGTATAAAAGAAGAATATTGTGACACATTCGGATATGTTTTTAAATTATGGGGTTTTATAAGTATGAATAAATACTTAAATAAATGCCTTATGGGGTTTTATAAGTATGAATAAATACTTAAATAAATGCTCCCAGGCCAAGACAACATTGATGTGAATAATTATAAGATGATCATGGATATTCGTAGCACGAATGATTATAAGTCTCTGGAATAGTAAGGTTATGGGAAATTGAATTAAGAATGGAGGTGGATGGGGTGGTGGTGGTTGTTGATAATATCGGCTAAGAAGTAACTAGGTACGGCTATCGTTCACACCAATATGGTTCCTAATGCAGGTCAACTAAAATCTGTCACGTGGTAATAGTTCCTGATGCGGGTCAACTGACCAGTCACGTGATATAGATACTTAGCAACGGTCTATCATGCATGCCGTGTGTGTGGTGTTAAGTTGAGGCATGAAGGGAAGAATAGCTCCTCTGTGAGATATAAACCAACTTTTAAGCTTGCAGCTTAAAACTACAATTTATATCCCCCAGGAAAACGAGTTGGATAAAGTTTTAACTATTTATTATAAAGTATAACAAAATGAAAACCAGTAGATTAACTATCAAAAATACGAACATTTATACATATTGTAAGTACACGTTATATAGACTTACGACCGTCTGACTAGAGTTCGAAACATGAAATATAACGAGGATGAAAGAATGATAATAAACATATTTTATGTACACATTATATAGAATTAAAACAAATCAAACATTTAAAACCTAAAATATAACTAGAATGATAAAAGTAAATAAAACAATTCAAATGTGGGGTACGGGCTGTCTCGGCCTAATGTGTCACAATATCGAAGAAACTGTTAGGAATTACCAAAGACCCGCACAGAGGTGTCATTGGAGGTTGAGACCGCACAGAGGTGTCAACGTGTATTAGTATCACCACACGGAGGTGAAAGTATTAGTAAGGTTGAGACCGTACAGAGGTGTCAACGTTTATTTTATCACCACACAGAGGTGAAAGTATTAGTAAGGTTGAGACCGCACAGAGGTATCAACGTGTATTAGTATCACCACACGGAGGTGAAAGTATTAGTAAGGTTGAGACCGCACAGAGGTGTCAACTTGTATTAGTATCACCACACAGAGGTGAAAGTATTAGTAAGGTTGAGACCGCACAGAGGTGTCAACGTGTATTAGTATCACCACACAGAGGTGAAAATATTAGTAAGGTTGAGACCGCACAGAGGTGTCAACCTTTATTTGTATCACCACACAGAGGTGAAAGTATTAGTATATGAAAACATAGTATAGCGAGACTAATTAACGTATAAAAGAAGAATATTGTGACACATTCGGATATGTTTTTAAATTATGGGGTTTTATAAGTATGAATAAATACTTAAATAAATGCCATAAGAGTTGTGGACGGTTTGTGCGACAAGAGTGAGACAACTCGACCCCATAATTGAGAGAGAAGAGGGAACTAGTCCGGAAAGGACACATACGTTTTTGGACACTACTGCATGTCTATCTGAGCTTTCTTTATGTTGGCCAATGAAGTATGAATATATCTCGTGTAGCACAGAGAAGACCATCTGCCCAGGGTCTGTATCATGTGGTCTTCTACTTTGCCTGCCGCTGATGTAGCGGCGCCTATCCTAAAGCTGTGGCCGTTAAATAAGTCGGCATTGAAACCCAGAGCATACAATAGAGATTTCAAAGATTTTAAAAAGAAAGACCTGGTTAGGGCCTGGTTTTTATCCATAATGAAAAAGGGTTCTTGCCTTTGTAAGGGAGTACGAGATTGGATATATCTTTTCAAAGATGCCACAGGGCAAATATCTGAATTTGTTTGAAACAGATTTATATCCACTCCTCGCCTAAATATATCGGTTTTAGATGCTCTGAGTCTCAAAACTGCCCTATCTTCGAAGAAAACTATGTCTTCACAACAAATGTTCGACTCTGGGCAGAAAGTATGTAAAACTGTAAATTCTCCGCATCGAAGAAACCCTACAAAAGCTATGACACAGGCTGCCTCCATGAGTTGATCGATATTTGATTTGAAATAGCCTTTTCTAAGTAGGGTGACTATGTCCTTAATAATATTGTTCGTCAACGGAAGTCTTTTTTGAACGGTTGTATGTTCAGATTTCCTTATACCTTTAAGCATTGTTTCGACACGGATAAGTTTGGTATCACATGTGAATAAATTGTCTGTATCATGTACAATGTAGTGAAAACGGATCGCACACAAGTATAGTTTTATTGTTGTTGATTTTACCCGTAAAATATCATGGCAATAGGACACAAACTTCAGAATAATGTCTTCGTTTATGGAAGGAAAAGTTGTTTTCCACACAAAACCGCTCATAACCATGAATCTTTTATAGGTGTTGAAACCGCATCTATACTGGTTTAAGGTGGATGGGGCCACTGATTGTTCCATTAGATAGGGAATTCTTACGTCGGAATCTGCCACATCAGGTCTTCTCTCTTGGGTACCTGTGTGGGGTATAGAGCTGCTCGTGGGGCTGCTTGACGGAACCTCTGAAATTGGAAGCGAGAAAGTGCGTCGCTTATAATGTTAAATTTTCCTGGAATATGGACACTTTTAATTGTATAATTATTCACAGCGGCTGACCAAATTAATGATCTCATAAGTTTCATGATATCAGAATTTTTGGATGTTCCCTTATTAATAATATGGACTGTTGCTTCATTGTCACAATGGAACATGATTCGCTTCTTTGTCCATGTGTGACCCCACAGAACGGCAGCTACAACTATTGGATACAGTTCTAAAAACGCCATTGACAAATTATCGTCTAAAAAGTTAGGTAAATCGTTAGGCCAATCTGAGCTAAAACAGCTGCCTTGGTAATAGCCCCCGAAACCACGAGTCGAGCTTGCGTCGGTATAAAGGTCTAAACTAGGAGAGGTAGATACTTCTGTGTCATAAAAGAAAGACACTTTGTTCCAGTGTTGTAGAAATCTAAGCCACATTTTAAGGTCGTTTTTGCATTCTCTGGTAAGTTTAATGAAAAAGTGTAGTTTTGGTACAGTAGCCGATAAAGAATACATATACGCTGAAAATGTTCGTCCGGGTAAAACTATTTTTGCTGCGAAGTTGAAATGTCCAAGTAATTGTAGGAGTTCACGTTTTCTGACTGAGTTTTTGTTTAAGAATCTTTCGATCATTGAAATTATGCGGTCGACCTTTTCTTTTGGTAATCTGGCCTCCATCTTATCGGTATCCAGGATAATCCCCAAATATTCTAGACACGTAGTTGGTCCGATTGTTTTCTTGCTTGACAGAGGAATGTTAAGGTTAGAGAAAATACTGGTCAGGGATGCCATCACTTCGTGTCCGTTAGTTTGACCTGACTGAATCGTTAAAAAATCATCTAGAAGGTGAAGGATAGATGGTATTTTATAGTTTGTTGTGGCGACCCAACATATGACCTTAGAAAAATTGTCAAAGATTTTTGGTGAGGATCTGGACCCGAAACTTAGTCGCACGTAATAGAAATATTGTTCTCTCCATTTTAGACAGAATAAGTGATACTGGTCTGGTGAAATGGGAATTTGCTTAAACGCGTCTGTAATATCGGTTTTGTTAAGGATAGCTCCTGGTCCATAACTCTTGATTAGATCAATGGCGTCGTCGATGGTCACATAGGATAGGGAGCATTCACTCTTGTCGATTAAGTCGTTGATGCTGGGTATTTCGGGGTTGTCGTGCGGCGATGAAAGGTCTAGAATTAGGCGAGGCTTTCCTGAATATTTCCCTATAGCTAACCCTATAGGGCTTACTCGGTATGATTTGAATGGAGGCTTTAGGAAAGGGCCCTTAAGATACCCTTTATGAAGTTCTGATTGTATCAGCTCGTCTACTGTATTTGGGTCTGATCTAGCTGAAAGTAAGTTTTTGCATTCGTGGAGCGGAAGGGTTAACTTTTCAACTAAAGTATCAAAACCATACTCAAAACCATGTAGTAGGTATTGTACGAAACTTTTGTCGGGGTAAGTTTGTAATTCAAATTTTAATTGTTCCGTATTAATTCCGGATAGAGAACGAATTTTATCACTGTCGAGATGATCGAGTCATTGTTGATTCTGTTTAGATTTAGTGGATCTAGTAGGGAATTTGTTCCATTTGTCCGAAATACAATTTTTCATGGTATGTTCGGTAGAGAAACACGTTTTGCAGACATGTTTATAATAACACTCTGGTTCTGTGTATCGGCATCCTGAGTCGTTGAAGTTGTTGCACACCGTTGAGCCTTGGTGTCTAACGAGGGATCTGCCTCTTTTATCGTTTACGATTGAGTTATTGTTCTTAAAGTTTTGTCGGTCAGGTTTGGTAGTTGGAACTAAAGTTGACAGAGATGGCGAGTTTCGTGGGCAAAAACGAGTTGAGTGGTTTATTTCCTCGCAGATATTGCAAGCACGCGTTGGAATGCCATGCATGACGAGGTTCAACAAGCTTTCGTCTATTTCCCCCCATAAACCGACAGTATTATGTTCCTGGATTCCGGCTGCAGCCTTTTGCGAAAACATCTTGTGGTACAGGTAGAAACGGGGACCATAATTTCGAGAAATTGTATTTATATCTCTTTGATATTGGTTGAGGTCCTTCTCCCTGGTTATGAACACGCTTGTAATTATGCTCTTGTATTTCTCAAAGGCCAGATTAAACTCTTCTATTGACAAGTCTTGAGTCAGTTTGGGGTCTTTGAGGGTTGAGGAATATGTGGTAGTAGCAATGCCAGACTGTGCTGTCAGGTCGTAATTTGGGATAAGGAGACTTGAAAGATTTACATCCTTACCTTCCAGAATTTGCTTTCTGAGGGTTCCGGAGATCATGTCTGTTTTCGGCAGGTTTTTGACAGAAATATGTGGCTGACCGAGATTTGCATCTGCAGACGTCTGACCTCTGTATCCGGAGTTCACATCTGGGGTAGTAGCGGCACCGAAGGTTCTTTGCATAGCTGACATTAGATCGTGGGGTCTGTTTTCCTCCTTAGAATTCCGCTTTAGTAGATCGTGTACGACATCTACCATTTTCGCCAGGGCACTGGTCGCTGAAACAATTTCGTTGTGGGCGCCGCCATCTTGTGTGTTTTGGTTCTCGATACACGCATGCGTAGTAGATGGGGACGCGTGAGTGAATGGTGACGTCATGGCTTCTTCTTGTTCGAGAGTGGGTTGAATAATATCTTCCGTGTCGGTTGGCTGAATAGCTGTTACGTTCGGTGTTACTGTTGGAGGAGACGTATGTCCTTCTTGACTTCGGGCGACGGTCAGTTCGTAAGACTGACGTAACACGCTCAGGTTCCATGAAGGATGGGCGACTCCCCCGAGAGCCTCGATTTCCATCACGAATCGAGATTTTTTCCAATTCCTGCAATTAGTCGTGTCCAAGTTTGATCTTTTTCGCGTCACCCTCGCGGAAGTACTTGGCTGGCTCATGATTGAGTAGAAATTATAACGTCTGTAGCGAGAAAACAGGGATTTAATGCAGAGGCTGATAAGACGTGTACTCGGTGGTTAAAAGTTCGGGTAGTTGTCCAATTCCGATAGATGACAATAATGGCGTGCGCCGCGTTGTCCTTTCGAATCCAAAAGTTAGTTTAAAGTTCCACAGTACTTTTACGGTTTCTCTACTCAAACACAAAATCCGTCTTGAAATAAACAGTTGTATATCCAAAGTAAAATTCGATGGTTTTAGAATAGAACCAAAGGAATTTAAAAGAGATTGTTGATAATATCGGCTAAGAAGTAACTAGGTACGGCTATCGTTCACACCAATATGGTTCCTAATGCAGGTCAACTAAAATCTGTCACGTGGTAATAGTTCCTGATGCGGGTCAACTGACCAGTCACGTGATATAGATACTTAGCAACGGTCTATCATGCATGCCGTGTGTGTGGTGTTAAGTTGAGGCATGAAGGGAAGAATAGCTCCTCTGTGAGATATAAACCAACTTTTAAGCTTGCAGCTTAAAACTACAACATAATGAATAAATTTGTCAACGACACGCTGCTTTGATCTTTATAATCTTTATAAGTGGAACTAATTGAAGACAGACGGTTAATTCTCGTATGTACCTTCTAACCTAACGATAAGGTGGGACTTGTGACCAAGCATGACATCGAAAGCTTTCAAAAAACGTCACTAAACAATTTCCTGTACCTACTATACGTATAGCAGGTGCAGATATTATGAGAACCGGCGTGAATAGGGAAAAATCTGTAGTTCCTAGACGTTAGAGGTCAAAACATCACGTTGATCAAATAGTCCAACGGCAGCAACTGTACGTATAGATTAAATTTATTTGAAAAAGGTTATGTAAGATCCACTGGTCAGACGTTTGTGCCTACGATGAACCCCACTCGTAGTCCTTTGGAAGACAGGCTTTTAACCTTAAGATTCTTGACCAACCCAGTAACATCTGATCGGAGTGCATGGGAGAGAGAAATAACAGGTAAATTATACTATAAACCGAGATGTGTTAAAATGATACATAGATTGGTAAACTAGAATAGCTCTGACCTTACATAACTGTTAAACTAGAATGAACTGTATGGCTTGTCTCTTTGATTTCGTCTGTGTTTTGGTCAAGTACCCAGAAAACCCTATCTTTATCTCCGACTGATAGCAAGAGTGTGTGTGAAGTAGTTGTATTTTACGTCCGCTTCTATCGAAGTGATATCGCAGACAATGATTGCAAGATTACGATGGCCTTTTAGGGCCATACACTATTCTGTACATTTTTCTTGAAATTTACCGCATATGAGAAATCGCAGTGAAAACCGTAATAAATATAAAAAACATGAAAACCTCTCCACCGCGGTGTAAATATTTTCTCCGCGGTGTGAATATTTTCTCCGCGGTATAAATATTTCCTCCGAGGTGCAAATATTTTCTCCGCGGTGTAAATATTATCTCCGCGGTGTAAATATTTTCTTCGCGGTGTAAATATGTTCTCCGCGGTGGAAAGGTTTTCAAGGTTTTTTGATCAAAAGTACGCTGGTCTAGTATGGCCATACATACACTGATAGTTTGAATCCATATTAGTCCGTTGGCTGAAGGACGGGGATCGCCAGCCAAGCTTTGAATTTATAAGACCAAGTTATTCTATTATTTAAATGACATCTAGAAGCACGGTAATTATTCAAAACAAAACACAGCACAAGGTATATATAGATATAACTACTTCTCTATTATTTAATAACGAGTTTCGTAACACATACAGGTAACGTTTTCGAGTTAATGATACATATTCATCTAGTCAGCCTATATATACATATTATAGCTTACACCAGCTTAATTAATAATAACAACGGTAAATTTACGGTAAATTGCGGTAAATTTCAAGAAAAATGTACAAAATGGTGTATGGCCCTAAAAGGCCACCGTACAAGATAGCTGACAAGACTGTTATACTCCTTTCTAAATTTAACCCGATATACAGAAACACTGTTTTATAATCACAGACGACCAATCAATATAATGTCATTAGCGTTATACCACAATAGACGACGCAATTTATAACCCCTTCAGTACGCAAAAAAATGAGTGTTTGTTAGAAATTAATGTATTTTACCATGATATATTGATTGTATACATCAATTTATACAATTCGACAAAACTTACAAAGATTCAACTATTATAATAACTTTGTTATCTGATGTTATACGTATAGGATATTAACCTACCCGAGGGTGCTATATTATATAACCCGCGGGCGCAGCCCAAGGGTGATATAAATATAGCAACTGTGGTATGATTGGTTAATATCTGACATATACAACGCCCACCCTTAAATTTAAATGGACTTTTCCATTAATATTCAACAATGATTGGATAACGACTCGTTTGTTTCCGTCAAATAACGAAGATTACCGATTTAATCACGTGAAATTACGAGATGGTATTTTTGTAAACACAGCGCCATTTTGAAGAATTGAATTTCATACAAAAACAAAATGGAAAGTTATACGAAGTCAGACGAATAATCAATCCCTTTTAGCCAACATACTGACGATGGAATTGGCGTGAATGCAACTATCGATGAGGATCTATCCAAAGCAAATTTGGATCAAAAGACATTCTTTCCCGATAATTCTGACAGTGAACTACGATTGAAGGCTTTTGCTTTGTTTTATAGACATATTTAAGTGCATGGACTGTACCCAAAAATAGTTTATAATGGAAATCTTGGGTGATAAATACTTTCAAGTCTAGGAGTGTGTGGACGGAAAGAAGATTCTGAAAGATATGGAAAACCGATTTAAATATGCTGATAAGTACGTCGTCTATTTCTGTCTTGAATGTTTCAAACTGTTCCATAATAATTTTTAATTGTCAAAATAATAAAAATTTATTTCTGTGTTTTTTGTATTATTTTGATCATCAGCGGTTGATATGAGTCGAATACATCGACCTGACATGACGTCATTAGCGGGTGATATGAAATATCAACCTGTCGTGACGTCATCAGCGGTTGATATGAAGAATATATCAACCTATTATCACGTCATGACAGGTTGTTATGAGATATAACTGCTATTCACATCAAAGAAAAAAACTACCACCAGTTGTATATATAATACATAATTTCTGTTGATCAAGCGAAACTAATAATGGTTCATATTGTGTGAATCTTGTGGAAGATTTGCTGAATAGGTGTGCCTTCTCGTGTTATGTATAATCTGGATTCTTCTTAAAAAGAATGACACAATGTCTTCGGGATGTTCAATGGCATTTACGAGACAAATACGTGGAAGAATAGAACAATATCTTACGGTTGCTATGGTATACAAAAAGAACTGACGCTCGTATCCCGACATGTTTTATTAATCAGTGTAACAACTATCATCAAATTGAACAGTCATTAAAATTTAGCTGCTTAGAACTGTATGACATCATGATACTAAATTAGATTGACTTTTCAACTCTGTATAAACAGGCAGTGTGAAGTTTGATCGTTTCTCGTTATCGGTTATTCACCAATAACGAATAATGAATTACGAATACCGAGGTGGCCAGTCTTCTCCACAAATCAAAAATTGGCCAGTGCTATACAAAAAAAAAACCGAAAGAAAAAAAAGTAATCTCTAGAGACTGGGCAAATAGAGCTTCAATCTCATCTAGTAGGTCAATCTGCATTATGTAGGTCGTGTGACGTCGTGCACGTGATCACGACATATCTAACAACAACGTGACATCAACCCTCAGACGGTCTCAGCCAAACTGATCCCGCAGTGAATATTCGCTGGTCACTAGTATCACTTATAAAGATGACATCTATGCGTCTTAAATCGGCAATGCACGCGTTAAAGACAGTCATCTGTGACAGAGATAATTCGTGAGCAGTTCTCTGTAAAACAGATTGGGTCTCAGCATGACTGCTTAGCACTCCAGTCGAGACGCATGATTCATGTCACGTGACTCGGGCGTGTTTGATAACTGTCAATCATTCCAAGTAAGGTAGAACGAAAAACATGGCAAGAACGCCCATGTTATTGTGAAGTTCGCAAATTGTCCAGTCTCTGGTGCTGGTTACAGGTTTACTCAAAGTATTTTTTTTACAAATGGAAACAAAAGTATTGGTTTTCTAAAAATTAATACTTTTATATAAATCGAAATGTAAATTAAATAGAAGAGACGGGGCCAGTCTACTAGCTACCGCGTTATTCGTTATTCAATTTTCTTTTCGGGATTCAGATATAAACCTAGCCATGACTAGAATGGTGGATGTCAAGCATCCCCCAGTAGTATAAACACAGCAAATCGACGTTAAGACGATACTTTACAATCCATTATTCTATGGTTGTATAGTGATCGTTTTGAACTAAATCCTGAATTATCCTAATTAAAGATGCATGAAGCCCTTCAAATGCAAATCCCGAATAACGAGGTGAAAAACGAACAACAAACAGCTTGTTATTCATTATTTACCGCTTGAATAACAATCTGGTTTATTTACCGACTATACGTCATTAAATGAGTTTTCTACTGTTATGGAATACTTTGCAAACCATTATTCTATTATTATCTAGTGATCGTTTTGAATTAAATCTTGAAATATTCTTATTAAAGATGCATTAACACGTTCCTATCCCGAATACTGTGGTGAAAAACGAATTACAAACTGCTCGTCATTCGCTGCTGATATGAAGATTTTTGGGGTCGATATCAGAAACTTTTCATAGTCATGCCCCCCGTCCTATCCCGAATAATGTGGTGAAAAACGAATAACAAACTGCTCGTTATTCGCTGCTTGAATAACAATGTGGACTGTTTTCGTCATTTAATGAGTTTTCTGCTATTAGGAAATACTTTGCAAACCATTATCCTATTGTTATCTAGTGATCGTTTTGAATTAAATCTTGAAATATTCTCATTAAAGATGCATAAACACGTTCCTATGCGAATCCCGAATAACGAGGTGAAAAACGAATAACAAACTGCTCGTTATTCGCTGCTTGAATAACAATGTGGACTGTTTTCGCCTAAAAGTTTAGTCTCTATCATCCAGAAAAATATTCTACGAATATTAGTCTGGATCCGTTGTCAACATTTGACAAAAATTGGCTTATCATAAACAACGTCTAAGGGAGTTAACTCCTCTTAAAAAAGATGTTTACACCATGACTTAGCTAAAGAGACTGGATAATAAGACACATTAATAACCAAACTCTCGGTTACGCATGAGCAATGGGCTTTACGTCAAATATTGAGAACGGTCCCAGACCCTCCGTATGTTGAAGACTAGGAGGTTCTGGATGACCGAGACTACTAAAAATTATTTTGCTGTGTTTTATACTACTTGGGGATACTTGACATCCATAACTCTAGTCATGGCTTGGTTTATATCTGAATCCGGAATAAAAAGTTGAATAACGAGGTAACTTGTCTCGTTATTGGCGAATAACACGGTGATCCACCTCGTTATTTGTTTTTCGTTTTTGGTGAGAAACGAATAACGAATAACGAAAAACGACCCAATTTCACACTGCCGTATAGACATGTGTTAAGGCACGACTGGCTATGATCTAATCAAACATGTAATTAATCCCATGTGCCATATACAAACTACATATTTTCTATGCACACGCTCCGCTTTACTTCAAAGGAATACGCACTGGTCAGTAAGCATGTCATGACGAGATAAAGAGACAATTGCGTGTATGACCATGATTTTATCTATTATCCGAAGGTATATAATCAGGAGTTTAGAAAGACGACCACTGACGTGCAGAGAAGAGGGCTTGGACGAGTGCATGGACTCACCGAATTCAGCCACTTTAATATTGTTATATGCTTTCAGTTTTTTTCTATAGTTCCCGATGTAGTGTAGTCTTGGTGTGTCTATGTTACTGTTTGATATTCTGTTCCCGTTGTAAATAAACCCAGTATTTACTAAACTGATCTCTGTTATCACCAAGATAGTATTACATTAGATGGGTTGTCTACATTACGTGGTTACGTTGCCTTTAACACTGCTTCCTGCAATTCTTTTTAGACACTTTATATTTTTAACAATTACTTAAGAAAATATAAATCAAAATAGGTACGGTTCTTTTGGTCAATTATGTGTGTTTGCAATATCTATACTTAAATCACTGAATTCTGAAACGCCATATCAATCAGGAGTATTTAGTAATATCCTGATTTTAATTGCACCTTGCTATTGTGATGAACAATGCTACCGATACGGTGATTGCTGCACGGATACTTCCAGAACCAATTTGTCTACATATGGTTAAGTCAAATTTTATTCTTACCATGTACTGCTTCAACTGGATGCTCCCCAAACTAGCGGTAAATTAACACGATTTCTTATTGTTTGAATAATAATACATCCTTGCAATGGATAATCATACCTCCAGTAGCAGACCCAAGCACTAATATATCCTACAGAAATAAATATTGATCCATTTTTGTAATTATGTGGGGATTATTTATAGAGAATTGGAATACGTGGGCAAGATGTCGAAGCAAGAAAGACTTTGACAATTATAGCAACCTTAAATAAATATATTCTAATGTTTTAAGAACTCGGGAGATTGGATTGCCAAATGGTTAGCCCGTGCGGGTTGTATTATACTGTCCACCTAAGTGTCAACTTGCGTTGTACGTGACTAGGGTCGCCTGTCCTATATTGTTGGTTTTCTCCGCTTCCTGCAGTAGACGTTAAACCCCATTTCTCTCCTCTTTCTATTTTAGGAGATGCTAACTGTTTTGTATCTTATCCTTCGAACCATCTGCAATACACAGATATGTCATGTCATTCCCGAGAAGAAAATAGTTCATACAACTTGTAACGAGACTGGGAAATGGCCGATACAATTCTATGACCCAAGTGATGTGAGAGCTTGTCATCTTTATACTAGTGTTGTAAGAGGATAATATAAAAATATATTTTGTCAAATATGTTATCAGTTTTACAAGAACTGTGAAGCCTCGATTACATTGCTACCGCTGGTACGTTTATAAACATAGTCTCGATTATCCACTTTTACGTTAACTCATTAACGCCCAAATCTAGAGTATCTGATGGCATCGAGGGTTGATTATGGTCTTGGTAAGAGCTAAACGTGACTATGTAGGTCTTTCGTTTGACCTGAAACCATCGGATGCCTGTGATATTTAGTGGATTCGGATTTGTGTTGAATTCAGTAACCGTAACAATACATAACCAAGACTTTGTTCATTATCGTAACAACGGTATGACTACGCTATAATTATATCGCCGATTTCTTTGCTCAGGGTGAAATAATTGGACTGTAGATTTCAAACTATTCCCTGCCATTATGTAACTATGCCGATTTAAGTGGTCGGACTATATCTTCTCTTTTTGGGTTTCAATGTAAATGTGTCAAGAAAACTGTGATATATGGGCATTGCATAGGCGTACGGACTCGTTGAATGATGGGGGGGGGGACAGAGCACCCACACTCCACCCCCATCCCTCCGAAGAGAATTTGCCGGACGCCAAATCGTTTTCCAGGCGTTTTATTAACATCTATTTCTATCCTAAAACCTTCTGTCTGATTTGCACGAATTCTTAATAATCAGAACTTTATGCCCCTTAATGCCGTCTCACAGTGGCATCCCAATTTTGAAAATCATGGCCATCCCAATTTTGCTAAAAATGACATAAAATTTATGGGGGGGGGGGGGTAGGATCTTTTTTTTGTGCATTATATTATATTAAAGTGCAAGATCACATGTTAGAAAGGGCTTTTCTCGACCGTAAACGGGTGTGTCCAATAGCTGGAGAAGGGCGTTTCCCTAAGCAAAAAGGCCGTGGCTAAACAAAATCTTTTTTTTGTGCATTATATTATATTAAAGTGCAAGATCACATGTTAGAAAGGGCTTTTCTCGACCGTAAACGGGTGTGTCCAATAGCTGGAGAAGGGCGTTTCCCTAAGCAAAAAGGCCGTGGCTAAACAAAATCTTTTGGGGCCAAAGCCCCCAGACCCCAATAGCTTTTTACCCCCCCCCCCCACTCGGCACCGGCTGGCGCCGCCGCTGCCGTCTCATGTGTAAAAATCAAAAATATATGAGTAACTTTTTTGTTGAATACGTATGAAATTGTATATAATAAATACATGGTTGGTGTCATTCAGTATGTATACAGTTGGATCATAAATTCAGTATTTATACATTTGGATCATTGAGCCTAACTTAGGCGACTGATTCGAATGTCAATCAACCAATCAATCGTTTACAGTCAGTGGAGGACCCCATGATTTCTGAATTCGGGGGGGGGGGGGGACTCGCTCAAGGCGTGATCTTGTCGTCACCGGGGCCCGTGTCAACGCAACCTGTTAATATTATAATAAATGGAAACAAACAGCAAGGCAAGATAATTTCCTAGAAGTGTGCATTTCCGGAGAAATAGACTATTATTTGTAAGGCGGTGTATGCACAAAAGAAAACTTCTTTACAAAATCCATGTATTCAACTTATTCCATTTCTTTCCTATGAATTCAAGGACATTCATAGTATAATCTATTAATAATTCCCAGGGAATACTATGCTGTAGTTACCTATACAGTGATAGTATTTTGACCAGGACAGCGCCATTATGAACTAAACTAATTGCCGTCCATACAATAATTTGTCTTCCACATACACAGTTTGGTCGTCTTATTACTTATTATATCACATTGTACATCCATAAAGGGAGAGGGGTTTTACATAGGCTAAGCCTGTTCCCCAATACCATTCAGACATCCTGAATAAATATTGTTTATAAAAAAAATCCATAAAGGTTCATTCCAGATGTTGTGTTAATTGTATGATCAACTTTTGTTTAACCTGTGTATGCTGTTCTTGATGGGTGCAATGATACAATAAATATGTCTTATCTATGTCCATTTTGTAAGGGGTGGGGATGGGGGTTAAGGCGGGTGCGTGTGTTATAAACGTTAAGCGTTTTAATACCAAGATCGGGGGATGGGGAATAAGAAATGACCAGTATGTTTGTCTCGAAATGACCTAATGGTATAACATCGCATGGGCCCATGGATTTAAGACGAAATGGCCATCCCAATTTTGCTAAAAATGACATAAAATTTATGGGGGGGGGGGGGGGGTAGGATCTTTTTTTTGTGCATTATATTATATTAAAGTGCAAGATCACATGTTAGAAAGGGCTTTTCTCGACCGTAAACGGGTGTGTCCAATAGCTGGAGAAGGGCGTTTCCCTAAGCAAAAAGGCCGTGGCTAAACAAAATATTTTTTTTGTGCATTATATTATATTAAAGTGCAAGATCACATGTTAGAAAGGGCTTTTCTCGACCGTAAACGGGTGTGTCCAATAGCTGGAGAAGGGCGTTTCCCTAAGCAAAAAGGCCGTGGCTAAACAAAATCTTTTGGGGCCAAAGCCCCCAGACCCCAATAGCTTTTTACCCCCCCCCCCCACTCGGCACCGGCTGGCGCCGCCGCTGCCGTCTCATGTGTAAAAATCAAAAATATATGAGTAACTTTTTTGTTGAATACGTATGAAATTGTATATAATAAATACATGGTTGGTGTCATTCAGTATGTATACAGTTGGATCATAAATTCAGTATTTATACATTTGGATCATTGAGCCTAACTTAGGCGACTGATTCGAATGTCAATCAACCAATCAATCGTTTACAGTCAGTGGAGGACCCCATGATTTCTGAATTCGGGGGGGGGGGGGGGGGGGGCTCGCTCAAGGCGTGATCTTGTCGTCACCGGGGCCCGTGTCAACGCAACCTGTTAATATTATAATAAATGGAAACAAACAGCAAGGCAAGATAATTTCCTAGAAGTGTGCATTTCCGGAGAAATAGACTATTATTTGTAAGGCGGTGTATGCACAAAAGAAAACTTCTTTACAAAATCCATGTATTCAACTTATTCCATTTCTTTCCTATGAATTCAAGGACATTCATAGTATAATCTATTAATAATTCCCAGGGAATACTATGCTGTAGTTACCTATACAGTGATAGTATTTTGACCAGGACAGCGCCATTATGAACTAAACTAATTGCCGTCCATACAATAATTTGTCTTCCACATACACAGTTTGGTCGTCTTATTACTTATTATATCACATTGTACATCCATAAAGGGAGAGGGGTTTTACATAGGCTAAGCCTGTTCCCCAATACCATTCAGACATCCTGAATAAATATTGTTTATAAAAAAAATCCATAAAGGTTCATTCCAGATGTTGTGTTAATTGTATGATCAACTTTTGTTTAACCTGTGTATGCTGTTCTTGATGGGTGCAATGATACAATAAATATGTCTTATCTATGTCCATTTTGTAAGGGGTGGGGATGGGGGTTAAGGCGGGTGCGTGTGTTATAAACGTTAAGCGTTTTAATACCAAGATCGGGGGATGGGGAAGGGGGTATACCGGTATGCATAAACGAAATGAATAAGAAATGACCAGTATGTTTGTCTCGAAATGACCTAATGGTATAACATCGCATGGGCCCATGGATTTAAGACGAAAACTTTATTTTTTGACGAGTCATTTACAAGGGCAATCTAACCTCGATTAATGCGAGAACGTAGATCACTTGGATACCTTCACTATTCTCATGGATACACAAGTCTGTTGTGTCTAGTTTCGTTTTCCGTGTGCTTTGTTCACAACGCCTTTATAAAACAACCAAAATTTACGCGTAGCCTACTTAGTTCGTACCGAAAGGCGTGACTTACAGGTTGTTACATATTTTGCGTGGCAGCGAAATGGACACGAACAAGTTATTTAAGTGAGTATTGCTTAAGTTACCCATATTAACAGTGGGTACCAATAAAAGTTCTTGGTATATCTTGTAACGTGTGACAATCTAAATTTACGCAGTTACAACAAGTGATGACGTGAAATTTATTCACGCTAATCTGCGTGATAGTAAAAATACCGGATAACGGGCTTTAAGAAGTGTATGCAATATGAAATGGGAATAATTTGGCCAGAACCTGCAAGTCCACCACTTATGCTGGTAAATGTGGGTTCATGGCCTTAAGATTAAGTTATATCATTAATGAATTCCGAATCAAAATATAAAAATTCTTTATTCAAAATGGTTTCAATTAATATACTATACATAATATTTGTAGTAAATATACTACGGTAAAAAGAAACCGTGTACTGTACACCCGGCTGATAGATCCATATTTCATGGCTAGATGGGGATCACGGTGGCTAAGTGGGTAAGGCGCTGGTTCGCTAGCCTAGAGGTCGGGTGTTCGATCCCTACATTGGCCGAGAAAGTTCATCTCGATTTTTCGACGTGATTTCCCCTTGTCAGTGACAAGGACAGCTGCATAGTCGTTCGGGTGGGACGAAATACCGAGGTCCCGTGTACACATTGGAGTGCACGTAAAAGATCTCTTGGAAGTTGCAATTCGATATAAGAGTAGGCCGTAGCACACTGTATGGCGTATGCCGGTCATTAATTAGCTCAGGTTAAGTGCATAACAGTAGGACGTTAAACCCCATTTCATTCATTCATTCATGGCTAGATCTATTTCTTAAGGACAGCTCAAGATTTCGTCATATGTAAGCCGACAGCTTAATAAATGGCAAATGTTTATATGATTATTTCTGTGTAATTAAAAACAAAATAAGGTATCTATACAAACTGCGACAACGAAATAATTCATGCACAAATCATGTTAACCCTGACAAGGACGGCTGTCTTGTCGTTCGGGTGGGACGGAAATCCCAGATCCCGTGTATACATTGGCATGTATGTAAAAGACCCCTTGGCAGTTGGAATTCCATATAAAAGTAGTTCATAGTGCCACTAACCGGGCAAGATTTCCCTCTATACCACACTGTATGTATGGTATATGCCCCATTTCTTTTCATTTCATTTGTTATAATTCCCCACGAAAATATTTGATTGCTTTTTTAATCTCATGTTGAGGCTAATGTTCCCCCATGGATAATACAATATAATTGAGTATATTTTATTTAGTTATTGTTATTATATACAAGTATTGGTATTCAACGATATCGGGTGATTTATGTTGGGTATTCCTAGAGATTTGATTTCCTGGAGAACAGAATGTTTTTAGTTGTCTTGGTGACATTGCAAAGAATCGGCCCTTTCTCTTTCTTTTCATGAACAAAACGATCCATGTTATTTCCCCAGAAATTTGGTTTTCCGGAAAAATAACAACATTAGGTGATGTCATCTTTTTTTTATAAACTAAACAGTTTGGTTTATATTTGTAATTCCTACATATTTGAATTCCCGGAGATAAAATTGTTAATAGTAGTTGTCACTGTGACTTTGAAAGAAATCAGCATATTATTTTTGTTTCTTTTTTATACGCTCAACAATTAATATTATTTACAGTTTGCTGATTTAATTTTTCGGATACATGTATGACGTATGTCCGTTTTAATATGTCTTATATCCAATAAGCCCTTTCGAAAATATGTTAGTATGACATGTAATTAGGGAGAGATAGAGAGAGAGAGAGAGAGAGAGAGAGAGGTTTGAGGTTTAACGTCCAAACGATACAAACTAGGTCATTTCGGACTGACATATGGTTTAATTTTATTTCAATTATTCGCTTGCGCGTAGGGGTCTTTAGCGTTGGGAGGACCCGGGGAAAACCCACGAGGTTGGACTGGCGACCCTACTTCTTGTCACATACAAACGGTGATTCGAAACCACGCCAGTTGACTCAATGAAGGGCTTTATGATACAGCGCACATGTGCTAACCATTCGCCTCCTCCAGTTCTGAAAGGGTATAAGCCTTTAAAAAAATGTCGGATTTGGTTTTTGAGATATGAAAGAAAACCATATTCCAATCTTAATCAGGCAATTAGGATATCAAATTTTTTAAAGCTTTTTTGGTGGAAGTTACTACCTTACATTTTTGAAATTTTGCATAAAGGAGCCCCTTAGCGTGGTTAGTGATCCTATCCAAAAGGGTTCTTGGGTCTTAAGTGGCACTTACAACCTTTCAGAACTATGCCATCGACAATGATTGGTTTAGAAGTATTTTGAAACTCCCCGACTCCCTGAAGCATATTTACTGTCTGCGATAAACAGGGTTTGGAAAATATAAATATAATGATCCACAAATACATCCATTTGTAATATAATTAACAATCGTCATTTTACTTTGGGTGTTAAAATTGTCTAGGATACTGTTTTTCATTTTTCATTCCTGAGGCGGTCTACATTTTCTTTGCTTCTTTGTGATCGGTAGTTTGTGCGTTTTCTTGTACGAGTGAAATATGTTCAATTTGAGTGAAGTCTGTGTTGCTTCAGACCCGGGACTGTACAGCGCAGTGGACGCTTACGGCTAGCCCCCGGATCCATTCACTCTTTTTTGATTTTTTTTTTGAGAATTGTTTTTTTGTTTGTTTGTTTGCTGTTTCGGAGTATGATGTCTTGTCGTTATATTTGTCCTTAATGTAAATCATATGTGGCGCAGTCCCCCTGCACTAACTATTAGAGATGACTTTCGGAATCATGGGGTTCTAAAATGTTGATTTATAATAATTTATGATTGATATGTTCACAGATATATCGACAAGAATGAAGATAAATATGTTAAGTTATTAGCGGAGAGCGTTGCCATTCAGAGTGTCTCGGCAGAACCAGAGAAACGTGGTGAAGTTCGACGTATGGTGGAATGGACAGCCCAGGTAAACCTTGCACCTAATACAATCTTTTTTTATTTGTAAAATTTAGAATTAGGTCTCATTCCTGAATCAGCCCACTACTCACACAACCCGTGGTATGAGTAGAGTTTAGTTATTTCTCAAAATATTATGTATTTCTTACTAATCATAATAATCATTCTCTGAAATACAACTACTACAGCAAAGTTATAGCATTAAGAAAAAAAACACAAAAAAACCCCAACAAATGTGCAAAAACCCAGCTGAAATATGAACTACGAAAAAAAAGGGAACTGTTTTTGTGGAAACATGATTTGTAAGAACTTTAGTCGTTGATACACAATTTGAAAGAACAATTATTGTTGCAACAAGACATTATTGGGGAAACCAGATTCAAAAGAACTTTTATAATGGAGATACGATTTGAAATAACTTTTATTATGTTGAATGTGGTATGAATTTAAATAAATACAAGTCTGTTTTTTTATAATCTGGAAAAGCGAAGTGGGATTTTTGGGGAGTTTATGTCATCAGAATAATACATTAGGCTTAGGTCGACATGTTTCTTGGCAATATAATGAATGAATGAAATGGGGTTTAACGTCCTACGCTTAAGCACCTAACCTGGGCCATTTGAAGACGGGCTTGCATACGCCATACAGTGTGCTATGAGGGTAATTTTTGCCCGGGCAGCGGCGCTACGGCCTACTCTTATATCGAATTCCAACTGCCAAGGGATCTTTTACGTGCACTCCAATTTGTACACGGGACCTCGGTTTTTCGTCCCATCCGAACGACTAGGCAGCTGTCCTTGTCAGGCTCTCCTTCTGCATCACTGACAAGGAGAAATCACGCCGGCAAATCGAGATGAACTTTCTCGGCCAATGCAGGGATCGAACACTCAACCTCCAGGCTAGCGAACCAGCGCCTTATCCACTTAGCCACCGTGATCCCCCTCTTGGCAATATAATGTCCTGGGGTCGGTTGCTCAAAACTAAGTTTTTTTAACGATCCGTTAAACTCTAACGGACATATCTTGGTAATATGTTTATTGTTATCTTTCTGTTAAATTTACTACAGAAAACACTATAGAATACTTTATTTTTTATATAAGCATAAATCTGTAGGAAAAATTTGCACCACAGAAAGTACGGTGCCTTTATTTCCAGCAGCAATCTTTTTCTCCGTTAAAGTTAACGGATCGTTAAAAGATAACGGAGCTTTGTGCAACCGGCCCGGGGGCTGTAACTAATCGTACTGAAGTTACTTATATCTAAATATGTGGTCCGTATGATATGTTATGGTATACGTTTAAATTGATTATTCTTTAAACAGATTGACTAGAGAGGAAGCGAGAGAGAGAGATAAATGGGGTTTCACGTCAATTCGACACACATTAGGTCATTTTGGGACTACAAACGCGTCAACTCTCATCCACCTAAACCCGCGATTGACTTAAGATACTGAGATGTGTAATCCCGGCGATGAATTATTGTAGAACATGATTGATTTTTTTACTAAAATGATAGTTCGATTGAATTATTATATCGGTTGCCAAACAAATTAAGAATAAGATCTCCAAACATTTTATTTGGTAAATGTGGCGTTTTAGTAAGTTTTTTAATAGCCACGTTTTATACCTCTGTGCAAGCGCGGAATCTGGTTTGCTGTTATTGATTAATAATAATATAACTACTTTAATATCAGTAATCAACCACAAACTAGTTTATTTCAAATCATACTATGTTCAGAAACTAAAAGGTATTGGTGCTAGTTATGAATTAAAAGAATTAGGGGATCAGACATTACCAGATGGAACTAAGCTCCCTCTACCACCGGTTATATTTGCTCAACTAGGAAGTGATCCAAAAAAGAAAACACTGTTGGTATATGGTCATCTTGATGTTATGCCAGCTGCAAAGGTAATTGTTTGGTTTGTTTCTTTAAACGGCACATTGTGAGAGAAACAAATTTTAATGTTTGCTTTGTTGTATGTAAGCACACCAGAGCGATAGCAATCACCATTACAGAATCAGGTTGCCTGCACGGAAAATACAACAGCTTTGTTATTACAAAATTCTAGACTCTTGAAATCAATCGAAACCTGTGTAAACTCTGTATTTTACCCTTTTTCTAGGATTCTAGTTCATTAAATTGATTTGGAATTGGTCTGAAATCCATATTGTGATATCTATTGTATTGCTGTTTTAGAGAGTCAGTGGTAAATTTCGTCTTTGGTCCTATTAATGAAGCAGGATAAGTCAGTTAGAAACTGATTTATAAACTAAAATTACACCATCCATGGATGTATTGCAATTATGCTGGAATTATATAGTAAAGCCCTTATTGTTCAAAAGCTAAATAAAGATGTGTCTAATTGGAACTTAGATCTGTGTTACCTACGACGGACAAACATATTTTTAGCTGTGTTGTCCCCCTGCGTTTCTTTTTTGTTTGATTATAATAGAATTGATTTTGACATTATATTAACAGGAAGAGGGATGGGATACCGAGCCGTTTGTTTTAACTGAAGTCAATGGTAAATTATATGGTAGGGGCTCCTCTGATGATAAGGTAAGAAATGTCCATTCACTTGCCACATATTTTAATTTTTCATATTTTAGGGATTTTTATCATTTCATTAATCAGATAGTGTACTCCTCTTTTAATCTGTTAGTATATCATGTACATATATATTTTCCATCCCCGAGAGTCTTTGGTATGTTAATGATTAGGCTAATTATTTTTAAACGTTTATCTAACATGTTGTGTACTTATCATTACTCATATATTTAATATCGTGTTGTACGAACTTTTAATAATTCATATTTGATGTACAGGGTCCAGTACTGGATTGGATTAACTGTATTGAAGCTATGCAAGAGATTGGCATGGATGTACCCATCAATATTAAGGTAAATGCCATAGTATTATAAACAATTTCTTTACTTTACAGTATAATATGTTTTCGGTATTAAATTGCTGCTCAAGAGATATTAATAAACAATGATCTGTTAGAGGCATTAAGTAACTGGATAGAGCTATAAACTGTTTGAAAAAGTTGAGAGAATACTCTTCGAAACGTCGCCTAAATAAATCAGTAATTGTTCTTCCATAAGTAATGTATGTGTTACAGTTTATCTATAAAAATAAAACGAGAAATTATGTTTAATTTCCACTCAACAGAAAATAAATAAATAACTCGTGGATAACCCTTTCCAATAATTCAAAAACTGTCAGCAGTCCTTATCGATGGAAGAAAATTGAAGATGGCTGGCAGCATGATAACATTACCAATAATTCATGTTACCAACTTTTCAGTTTATGTTCGAAGGTATGGAGGAATGTGGATCAGAAGGATTAGATGAACTCGTCATGTCACAGAAAAACGGGTTCTTGAAGGTGAACTGTTAAATCATTATTTGATCTCGAATATCTTTAAATTGTGCGAATGGCCTTAAGTAACTGAACTGGAATATACAGCACAATTCTATCGAATACAATTACTGAGTAATAAGCAGTAATTGTATTCGATAGACCTGTGAGCTAGCTGTACACTCTATGTCTCTAGTCTTGCCTTTTGCCGATTAGCTGCCCAAATAGAAATTGAAATAAATAGAGCTTATCACTTCCCCGATCAAAATAACTCATAATATCAACATAATTCTACAATTAAAACTAAAACATAGAGGCGTTGGTCTTTCAAATTGTTAAAGGACAATATTGGCGACAGTCATTAATCGCATATGTGATAAAAATGGTAAAACACGTTCAAAATATTATTTCAACACAGAGATCATTGCGTTATGTAGATTTGTGTGATATTGAGAACTAAAGATGTTTTATTATGGTATAGGATTATGCTTATGTTTGTTTTATAATAGGGTCATGTTTTATTATGGTATAGGGATATGCTTATGTTTTATTTTATTATATGGGGCTGATTATGTTTTATTGAAGTATGGAAAACTAATTATGTTTCATTTTATTGCAAGGAACTAATTATATTTCATTTTATCATAGGGAACTGATTATGTCTGTATATCTGATAATTATTGGCTAGGAAAAACGAAACCATGTATTACTTATGGTCTAAGGTAACTAAATTTAAACTACTTCATCAATTTATTTCAAATTCGAATTACATTGTACTTTACAATTTAGTGGGTACATAATACAAGGCAAATCATGCCTACTTCGTCTAGACCCACGGTATATAATAGGGAAGACACTGTGCGTATAATTAGAACGTCTATAGTTAAAATACTACATAATCAAGGTCAACATCTTAAAGCAGTGATAAGTGGTAATAACCCATACACTATATTAAAGCAATAATGGAGTCATCGTTTTCATTGGTATACCACAATGACTGTTAACTAATCAAAATAGTCGCTATACATCCCAACTATGGCATCAAAGGTAAGTTTTCAATAACAAACAGTTAGCCCTCCATTGTATTGACATAAAATATAACTCATTGTATTCCCCTTTAGTCAATTCAGAAGCAAACGGTTTAGTAATTTATGATATCATAAGTAGTAATAGGTTTACTTAAGTTACTTCTTTAACTCGTCTATTAATATCATACTTTATATATTTTCTAGAGGTATCTGTTATTTTATGTTAGAAGTGACGTGTGCTTCTAAAGATTTACATTCTGGTGGATTTGGGGGAACAGTGTAAGTAAAAGTTCTATAATATATAATATGTATATTATAAGGAGACGTGAAAATCGTGATCAAATGGCTTAGGGTAAAAGCGTTTAACACAACATAGTAAATTGCGTGAACCTGTACTGAAATCTGAAAACTTTATGCATACAACTGTTAACCCTTTCACCTCTGTTTTTGTAGCTATGAAGCAATGACAGATTTAATCAAATTGATGGGTTCTTTAGTGGATGTAAACGGGAAAATACTGATTCCAAATGTTTACGATACCGTGAAAGCACTTACTCCAGAAGAAAGTCAGTTATACGAGCCTATTGATTTTGACCCTGTAAGTAGAAGTTTAAAAGACCGGTCTCAAATATAGTTTAGGAATGCAAATTGTTAATTCTATATGAAAGTTATTTAGCCACTTTAATTCTTGTCCGGTGGTCATGTCTGAAGCAATGTGTTGTGTTTTAGGGGGGGGGGGTAATGTATTTTAGTTTCCACGATTCATATTATATAAATATACGGATAATGATATCTGTGATTTGCAAAAGTGAAGCACCATCCACAAGATCACACATTAGTGTACAACAAAGGTGGTGGCATAAATCAATAGAAACAAATGTAAAATGACTCTTACATGATTTAGTAATAATCGATTTGGTTGCGTATGGTGTTCAACTCTGTTTTCAATTTTGATCCTTGGATGTTTACATATTTTTCAGAATGATTTTAAGAAAGATATCGGAGTCGAGAAATTGATCCACCCTACAAAAACAGAAACCCTGAAGCATTTATGGAGATATCCATCACTCTCAATTCACGGTAAACAACTATCTATATATATATAATATTTCTAGGGGTGACCCGAGTGTATTGGTGCAGTTCACCAACTGTTTGCTTGGGGTTCAGATCACCGTCGGTTTACTTACGCTTCAAACCACCAACTGTTTACATACGGTTCAAACCACCAACTGTTTACATACGGTTCAGATCACCATCGGTTTAATAACGCTTCAAATCACCAACTGTTTGCGTAGGGTTCAGATCACCATCGTTTTACTAACGCCTTAAATCACCAACTGTGTGCTTACGGTAGAGATCAGAAATCACTATAGGTTTGCTAACGGTTCAAATCACCAACTGTTTTCTTTACGGTTTAAATCACCATGGTTTACTAACGCTGCAGTTCATTTATAGCTCACTGAGTAGCTCTTTAACTGTTTGCGAATGGCACCAATTATCTCTTTGATATCCATCTTAACATAAATAATTCCACTTGTCCATTTACATTACTTCTTTACATATTTTCAAGGAATTGAGGGAGCTTACCACGGCAGTGGTCTTAAAACCGTCATACCCAATAAAGTTACTGGTAGATTTTCAATCCGTTTGGTATCGGATCAAGAACCGACAGAAATAGACAGATTAGTCCGAAAACATGTTAATAAAATACAAGCAGATTCAGGCAGTCCTAATCCTATCAAGTAGGTGTTGAAATTAAATCTGAACTGGTAATACTTGCAAGGCTATCGTTTAAGGTTTCCAGATTGGGAGCGAGATATTCGAGTTTGTTTGCCCTGTATTATAGCTGTATTTGGAGTTTGGGTTTTTGTTGCTATTGAGCTCATGTTACTCAGAGATGAAAATGCTTGATTATCCAGATACTAATTACATTACATGATCAAAATTAACAATTTGTTTGCCCTCTGCTGCTTTATTTGGAGTATGGGTTTCTGGTGCTATTGAGCTCGTGCTTGTGGTACACAAGGGTTCTTTTAAGTGACAGGATAGTTTAGGAATTAGGGAAATGAACTGGGGTTTAACGTGCTACTGTGCTGGGCCTATACTGGGCTAATGACGACGGGCATACGCCATAAAGTGTGTTATAAGGACAATTTTGCTCGGGCACCGGCACTATGATATACTCTTATATCGAATTCCAAGTGCCATGGAATATTTTACGTGCACGTCAATGTATACACGGGACCTCGGTTTGCCGTAACATCGGATCGACTAGGCAGGTGTCCTTGTCAGACTAACCTTCCTACACCACTGACAAGGGGAATCGACGTCAGAAAATCGCGATGAACTTCTCGGCTTAAGAATACATGATTTTCATGACCATATATTGAACAAAGATTTCGCGTAGTTGGTTCTTTAAAAAATATTGAACAATGACTGAAATGGTCATTGCCTATTATCATGTTAAAATAACGATCCTAATAATGTGGGGTTTTTTTCAGATTAACTTGCAAAAGCGCTCGACCATGGGTCAGTGATTTCAAGAATCCTAATTACGTAGCTGGACGAAGAGCAATGAAAACAGGTACAGTACATAGTTGTACCGCCCCGTTTAATTTCGTATATTGCTCCTTTAAGTCGGTTGACAAAGAATTAGCGTCAATGTAGCCTTAACCTTAACCTTTAAATTGTACTGAAAAACATCTCTGAGAAAGTTTCCCAAATGATTGACGAACATCCCGTCAATGTATGTCTGATAGATGGGGTTTAACGTCCACTCGACACAAATTAGGTCATTTTGGAACCAACATTATGGTTTAATTTTATTTTAATAATTCACTTGCGTGTTGGGGTCTTTAGCCATGGGAGGAAACTGGGGGTCTCGGAGAACACCCACGAAGTTAGACTGGGTACCCTAATCCTTGTCAAACGTGAATCGAAACGTCGCCAGTTGACTCAATGACAGACATTATGATAAAACGCGCACGCGCTAACCATTCGGCCATTTAACCCCTTATGGGCTTTAGTCCAATTATTGTATCAATCATGTTGACTATTTTTAAAAGAAGTGGTCAACTGATATTATCCTTCAATTAATTTAAAAAAATATTTACTAGATGTATGCTCGCCAGTATATAATAAATTATTTTTTAGTGTTTGGTGTTGAACCAGATTTGACCCGAGAAGGGGGAAGTATTCCAGTAGCCTTGACGTTCCAGGAAGCTACAGGAAAGAATGTTATGTTACTCCCCGTTGGTGCGTGTGATGATGGCGCTCATTCACAGAATGAAAAAATTGATAGAATAAATTACATTAATGGGGTAAGGAAAGGATAAATATTATTATATTATTATTAAAAACGTAAATAGAACATATTGGTATTACTAATACGGAGAGAGAGAGAGAAATGGGGTTTAACGTCCACCCAACACAACTAGGTCATTTCGGGACTAATATTTCTAATACGCGCTATACAGTCTAAATAGTATTCTTACATGGCGCATCATTCATAAATCGAATTAATAATACACAGTATAAAGTCTACTGGCACCGAAGTTAGGCATTCAATATTATTATGGAATTATTAAACACGTAGAAAGCTCATCATCGGTCATAAGACGAAACGAAGTAGGTATTCATAATACACAGTGAGGCCTTAAACCAGTTTTAAAGTTATTGGAATCAAACTGGGGTCGGTTGCTCAAAACTAAATTATTTTAACGATTCGTTAAACTCTAAAGGACATATCTTGGTACCGTGTTGTTTGTTAAAATTACTACAGAACAAACTCTAGAATACTTTAATTTTTATATTAGCATAAATCTGTTGGAAATTTTTTTACCACAGAATGTTCAGGGCCTTTATTTCTAGCAACAATCTTTCTCTCCGTTAAAGTTAACGGTTCGTTAAAAGATAACAGAGCTTTGCGCAACCGGCCCCAGGTCATGAAATCATTCTGATTCCACTCCGTTTGATGTGTAGTTGAAATTGTCTACATTAAATAGCCTGGTTTTACAGAGAAAAAAAAGGGGGTTTGTTTGGGGTTTTTTGTGGTAGTATTATTTAAAATTTTCTTTTTCAGATCAAATTGATGGGTGCATATATGGATGAACTTTCTAAATTATAGTCTGTAGATTAAAGACAGTTGTATATGACGTCACCAGATCACACACTCTAAAAGACCATCAAGTTGTTTCCACACTTTTCTTGTCTACGATATCACCCTAGGTGGAAGTGGGCGTTAAACTCCAGATACGAATGAATTTCTACACTTTGTAAACTTATCACTTTATTATACTATTAATATGCCTTGTATGTATTATTTTATAATAGTTTAGCAATTTATTAACACAAGTATAATATTATTTGTCAGTCATTCAATTAATTTATATAATCCTGTCTCACACAATCGTAAACAACTGAACTAGTTTTGTGTGTATATAGCTTTCCGTTTTGAGAGATACCGTATAATTTATTTATGTTCATTTGGGACTGTTTTGTTCTTTTTTGTTTAGTGTAAATTAAAAGAATAAATTATGAGGAAAACGTTTAGAAATAATTCAAAGCTAGCTTTTAATGTTATTTTAATATTCTGCCAGCCTTCGGGGAATAATTAAATCAAAAAGCAATACAAAACACTCTTAATAATAATTTATTTATTATATAACACTTTAAAAATTACTAAAAGGTACTGATACATACATTTACTTTCTTATTTTTTATTCATACTTCTATTAGATGGATAAGTTTAAGAAGTTACCTGCATTAGCACACGTATTGTATTTCATTTGTGAGGCGCTTTGAGCACATATTTGTGGATATAACGCATTATAAATACGCACATTACATTACTTTTCAATGTTTCCGTTAACGGGGATATTGTGAGTTACTGTATGTTGGCAACATATTGTTAGACAGGATACGTGGATCCGGATCCCGGAGAAAGCGCGTTCCAATAGCCCCCCACCCCCCTACGTCGTCGTGTCAATTAGTGCCGATTTTGGTAATTATATTTTGGTCAATACACCGTGGACGATCAAATCTTGTCCTTCCATCGCATGGCTCTGTTGCAGAATGGCTTACACCCCAATGCATGATTGGTTAAAATTATTCTTTGTTGTCTCCGTACACATATTTCAAATAAATAGGCAAATATTGATAACTAAGCGAATGTATAAATATGTTTACTTTATACTAATAGTAGGTATATTGCTACTATTGTATTTTGCTTATATTTTTCTTACTGTAGAAATTATCTTTCAGTCAATAAAAAAATTAAAAAAATATATTAGGCTGAGATGTTCGCAGCCGTGTAGTAGCGGATGGCAGTAGCGGTGGACTTGCGCAGTGATGATGACGGGGGCCACTACGCTCGTGCATTGATATCTGACATAGTTTCACTTGATTTGATAATTGTTTATATTTTGCTATGTCTATTTTCTGTCTTGTTCGCGATTTATCTCGTAGATTTACGTTTTGCGTGTAGAGCGGTCCTCCTGCACTTACTATTAAAGTCGGTATTCGAATCACGTGAACGTAATAACCAATCAATGGCGACAGATGAAAAAGCCTAATTTATTTATGTAGACAAAATATAAAACAGCTATCGAAGTATCAACATGACATAATATGCATTGATATATTTATGTAAACAAAATATAAAACAGCTACCACGGTATCAAAAACACAGTGTATATATTAAATATATTTATATTAACAAATATAAAACAAGTACCACAGTTTCAATAAAATATAGTATATAAATAGATTTACAATAGAGCTTACTAAAGGCAAAAACCATAGATCTATGTCTCGTGATAGCGGTTTTGTTTATATAAAGATAAACAAGTTAGCATATGGCTTATATTGAACAAATATTCTCAATAAGTACCAGAAAACGCGCTTTCTTTTTTACAATTAATTTTTCAAATTAATTCAAGGACTGCAATAAAACGAGGCCCAAGACAATAAAAAGGGTTTTTACGGTTAGATCAACTACACAGTTATATCCCCTTAACTAGCAGAGAGAGAGAAAGAGAGAGAGAGAGAGAGAGGGAGACCCTACTTGTCACGTACAACCGGAGAATCGAAACAACACCAGTTAACTCAATGACAGACCTTAAGAAACAGCGACAACGTGCTATCCATCCCCCCTCCCCTATATAGCAGATAAGTACAGTAGATCCGTATCCCTTGTCCAAATACAATCCTATGGGTTATTAAACCAAAATTAGACAATAGTAGATGGATATTTCAAATGAGGAACGCAAATCTAATGTGACTATGTGAAAGAATGTTCGACCCATTGAACAATACACACTATTTCTATTAATACGTTAAGGTACATAAGAGATCAATAAATGAATAATAAAAAAGTCAATAAACTTAACAGCACACGCGACAACATCAATCATTGCTCTACACTTAAAAGGACCCAAGTCCGTACTCAAAATCCTTCTGATATCCGATATTTAAGATAAAACATTGGTACACGAATCGTATACCACAATGCGCTTCAGTCCCAGTTGTGATGAGAGGCCCGAGGGACGGGACTAGACACATTGCATCAAATCAAACGGCCGTATGTAGACTAGAATAACCAGAAGCTTATAGAAGGGGATCGATGCCACATTAAAAGACATGTAAACACGAGTAGAACTTACTGTGTCAGCATATGAAAGTGTTGTTTTGATTATTTCTCCATGTTCGATTTTACAAAATAGAAAAGTATTGTCCAATAACGAAAAAACACATGTACAAATGCGCCTTGTAACGTTTGTATTTTCTACATCTGATCTTTCAACTGTTGTAATTTTTACTTGTGCATAATCGACATATGTAACTTCGACATCGGTATTTTTTCTTCCAATGTAATTTCTCCACATGTCACATCCATCCAGTAGACGTGGTACAAGGGTTAATCAGTGAACTGGATGTATGAGATGTGTTGTTGACGTTTGGGAAAGTAGGACTAGGGAGTAAGTGCTGTAAAGCGACAGTTAGATGTATTATGAATGGTTAGAGTGGCTGTGGTGTTACGGTGAAATACTATGCCGCCACCATAACACCACAGCTTTATGATTTGTTGGACAGGAGTGATTTAATGGGTGTCAACAACTGGGTGTGCCGGTACCGTCGCAACATAGCCGTGAAATATATATTGTGGGGTGAAGGGCGGAAACGGAAAAATATACTATGTTGACAGTATGTGCCAGTCATGAGCAGTGAAAACACTATTTTGGCATTGTTTGCGGGGTTAAACCTAAAAATCAAATTAATACACCTATTGCACGATATTGTGATTGGACGTGTGAAAGGTTATTCGTGTCTAACGACGTATTCAATAACTAATGAAGTCGTGTTGTTGAATCAACCGTGTTTTGATTTATAGACGCTTCAATTGGTGTTTTTATCACCTATCCCCGATTAACCTTTGACATGCCATGAAGGTGCAATGAATAGGCCTATACAACGTGTATCATGTTTAAGTAAGGGGGTGCCGTATTCAGACGTTTTTTAATGAATGTTACATATCGAGGGTTTAGAACACACCTGTGATGAGGCAAAATGCCTGATTTTGAGAAAATTGCAATTTAAACTTTTGAATCACTACCCAAATTTCATTTATTAATATATTTTATCGATATGTTCAGACATTTTGAAATGAGCGATGGTATTGATTTATATACCAATAGAAAAAGAATTACAAATACAAGCGCTTCATTGTAATAGAATATTTTTTTTGTTATTTTTGACTTATCATAATGATGTTCTATACCCTTGATATGTTAATATAAAAATTGTACACAGCAGTAGTAATTACTGTGATAGTCAGGGGCGTTTTAAAGTTTATTATGGTGGAGGTGACATTATTTGGAGGGCCGTCATTCGCAAAGCGAGGGGGGTCAGTTGTAGAGGTTCTTCAGAAATTGTCACAATATGGAAATATTCTTGGTGCTGTTTAACATATTGGGATATGTACAAGTTCTATACAGATAGAATGTTAAATAATCATAATATATGTTAAAATAAGTAAAAGTTGAGACGAAGTATATACAGGGGGAAAAAATTGCAACAACATTTTTTATATTGGCTATGGTTTTTAGTTTTGTGGTCATAATTCATATAATGATACCTACATTTCCAACAAATGTGAAATAGTCAAATGTAAATTCGACTCCTTCCTTTTACTGCTTAGGGTTACAAACATGAATGTCAGTATTCTTCAGATATACATGTAGCCTATTAATAAATAACTTAAGTCCGACAATAATAAATAACATATTTCTGATTTTATTGTCGTCTTTTATCACCGCCACTGGCTGTACGCCATTGTGAAAGTAGCTGACGAAGACAGCTAGGGGCGGCGATTGTTAGTTCGCGTACAACTTTAAAAACCGAATGCCAGTATGGTATTTCTCACATAATTGGTTATCGGTGACAACAGAGTAAACTGAAAGCGAGTAATCTCGACACACAAGTATAGTGTATAACCTGCTGACTGTCTACACGCGTCTATTAGTCATAAATGATAGTTTGTGACCTATTACTCACTGATAAGCGTCCGCTGCAAAAATAGTTTTCGCCTTTTTATCATTAGTATAATGACTTCGTCATGTGCGGCAGGTTAGTTTGATTCTAAAAACACTGTTTACCGTTCCAAACAATACAAAAGTAATTTTCTACCAGACAACCATGGTTCTATTCCCCGAGACTAGATACTTTCTCTCGGTGTAAGGATATTATCGCTATGAATATACGTTCATACACTGTTGAGAAAATAAGCCCGTTGGTTTGCTTAGCAACAATTTGAGCATGGATCAACACTGTACTAAAACGAGTGCGTAATAAATATGAACGGTCTTCAAACATTCGGTTTATAATTAGCGATACACAGGTACAGTGGCAAGTGTTATGCTAAACAGACCTAATACCTCAAAAGTACCTACGCGCGAAATCCCAGATTTTGGTACATGTTAAACAATAAAAATAGTTCCCGTGCGCGTGCCAGTAATAGAAAAACTAAGAGTTCGCGCATAAAAAATGCACGAACGTACCAGGCGCGATGTCATCAAGGCGTGGTTCCGATTTTAGCCGATGCTTGCGTCATAAAAACAAAACCTCCCTTCAAGTAGTCTCGTTAATCCAGACAATATGGCAATAGCACTTAATTTAGAACTAAAGTCAACGTGTCCCAAAGTATCAACCACTCAAATTGCTTATCTCTGCTTACCCTAAGAGGAAAATGCTCATCTTCGAACTCCATCAAGGTATTGACCTAATAAACACCTACACAAAGTTTGAACATTTTAGCTCAATTAAGGCGGCTACAGATCGACCTTGCGACGCGACTCAACTGTCGGCGATTGCACTCAGATCGAATTCAGCAATAATCGCCGACCAGTTGCATCAACACCGATCACCGACTTGTGGCGTCTTCAGAATAGATCACGTGACTCGTTCAAAATGGCGCCACACAGAATACAGGTACGCGCACACATATTTCCCCAATAAAAATACAAAATGTGCCTACTCATTCCATAATCTCTCCATCTATAGTGAGAAAGCAATTTAAATTACCTCGAGGGATTAAATTTTTTGTTTATGATGCTATTTGATATGATTTATATTCATAATTTTTAGATTTATCAACAAAGACCTTATATCAATATGATATAAAAACGTAGACAGGCGGCTACGGCCGTCGCGTTGGCCGTTTCTCTAGGCTTAGAAGAGAAGCAAAAAAAAAAAAACAACCGAATTTGGAACATGAGGTCGCCATGTTGATTTTTCATTTGCCGCTCTGATTGGCTAAAATCTATAGCGCAGTCGGCAACCGATCGTAGAAACGCACACATCGGCGATGACGAGTCGGCGACTGGTTCCGTCGCGTCGTAGAAGTAGAACATGTTCAACTCCTGCGACTTAGTCGCCGATCGTGAAAAACTGTCGCACGACGGTCGTAGCTAGACTCAGATCGAATAGAATCGGCGACGGAAATCGTGCGACGATCGGCGGCAGTCGCCGGAAAACCAGTCGGCGACCAGTTGAGTCGCGTCGTAAGGTCGATCTGTGGCCGCCTTTAGAAAGAGAGTTACGGTGTCCCAAAAAGTGTGACGGACAGACAGACAGACGAACCCATTTTAATAGTCCCCTGCTTTTTTCGAAAGGCGGGGGACAAATATATATCTAAAATACAGATAATAAATACAGATAAAACAATTTTATGTAAACACCTGTTTCTAAAAAAAAACTATTCTAATCCTACAATTTCATATACAATATCTTTAAATTAAAACCAGTCATAAAATTTCTAAAATATTTCGAATACTATAAGACAATGAATACAGATAAAACAATAAATTTTGTAAAGACATGTTTCTAAAATCCCTATTCTAATCATAAAATTTCATACATGTTTAAAGCTAATCATAAAATTTCATACATGTTTAAAGCTAATCATAAAATTTCTAAAAACTTTTCAAGGCGATAAATACAGATAAACAATAAATTATGTAACCTGACATAGGCATACGATCGCTTGGAAAATTAGGGCATATATTGAAGGTTTCTGTTATATGACACGGCGAAACGTGTTGTGGAATTAACTTCAAAATTCTCAACAAACTAATTAAAATTTTCATCAGATTGAAATACTTCTGTAGACATATTAAGGCGGCTACAGATCGACCTTGCGACGCGACTCAACTGTCGGCGACTATCGTAGATTGCACTCAGATTGAATTCAGCAATGATCGCCGACCAGTTGCTTTCGGTCGTACGATTGAACGCGAGCGCGCTCACATCGACATCGATACACCGACTTGTGGCGTCCTCACGAATAGATCATGTGACTCGTTCAAAATGGCGCCACACAAAATATGCCTAATTATTCCAAAATCTCTCCATCTAATTAGCGAAACTATTTTGAGAAAGTAATTTAAATTAACTCGAGGGATTCAAATTTTTGTTTATGATTCTATTTGATATGATTTATATTCCTAAATTTTAGATTTATCAACAAAGGCTTTATGTCAACATATTTCAAAAACGTCGTAGACAGACAGCTACAGCAGTCGCGTTAGTCGTTTATCTAGACTTAGAAGAGAAGCACAAAAAAAAAACGAATTTTTATACATTCATATTACAGTATTATAAACGTTGTGAATTTCTAGGTCCCAAATATTAGCGATTTAGCTCTTTTAAGGGTGTAAAGCGCCAATTCAATATTTGGAATTACAATGAATGAAATTAATGAAATGGGGTTTAACGTCCTACTATAATGCACCTAACCCGGGCTTATCGAAGACGGGCATACGTCATACAGTGTGCTATGAGGGAAATTTTGCCCGGGCAGCAACTGAATTCCAACTGCCAATGGATCTTTTATGTACTCGCCAATGTGTACGCGGGACCTCGGTTTTTCGTCCCATCCGAACGACTAGGCAGCTGCCCTTGTCAGACTCTCCTTCAAACACGAATTATTAGTCCACTGCAATCAATAGTGCCCCCGGTATCTAACCGTAAATATATTGACTCCTATTATGAAATATTTAAGACACGGTGAGCAATTTTATAATCAGTAGACGCCACCTAGTACTATTACGCTCTCGAGCGCGATCTGAAATGAGATGCCTTGTTAAACGGTGCTAAATTTTTCAAACGATATTTCCGATGTAGATTACACTAACTACTAACTATGTGTGCTACTGCCATTCAATTTGGACCGTTTGCGTATTTTAACGAACAGAACAGCAATTACAATAAAAGTTTTGAACAATTAATGTCAGGCCCGTCGGAAGCGGGGGGGGGGGGGGGCTATGGGTCTGCTCGTATATATCCCGTGAACCCGTTTACGGGATCTATCCCGTTCACGAGCTATGAACAGCCCCCCCCCCCAATATCAATATCGTTCCGACGGGCCTGCATGTAATTCAGTTTATATACACTCATATTACATTAATATAAGCTGTTTTATTAAAACCCATTTTCGTCTAGTTTAAGTTTAAATAATAGAGATTTAGCTCCTTTAATGGGGACGATTCAACTTCATTGAAATGATCTCCCACACTCGTTTATTCAGGATAAAAGTCATAAATATTACTACGCCTTGAGTTCCAACCAAAATCGTGAAAATATATTCAAATACAGTATAACCGGTAGCTTCATACATATATGCAAATGCCCATGTAGCACCAGTGATTACAGACAATTTTAAACACGCAAGAATCCTTATCTTGTGTCGGTTGTTAACTGTTGATTTCATCTGATTTCTTTTAATTTTTATGAAAGTAACGACGAATAATAAAATGTTAGCAAGAACAAGTATCCCTAGGGGTAACGCGAAAGCTATCATTCTAGCCCCGATAGTGTTTATATAGCATACGTAACCAAAATGATACTTACTCCCGTAACCAAGCCCTGCTCCCCTAGCAAAGTTTGTTCCCAAGGTTATTCCGACAATTAACAATGGAGATAGCATTGCGTACAATAGGCATCGGTTGAAAATAAACATTTTACTAAATCGTCGACACTGAAGCGGATAACTCAATTTGAAAAACAGGACCATGGTGCAGCCGTTCATCCAAAATAGAGCTGACAACCAAAAGTAATGTATTAGGATGCCAATAATTGTACAGGGCATTGTATAATCAAAGCTTGGAGGAAATTCTAACCCAAATTCGTACAAAGCTTGAGCAATGAAAAGATTCACAATAAGTCCCATTACACTAATCCCTATTTCATCTCTGATATCCTTCAACGTGCAATAACACACAAAGGTTATCAGAAGACATAACAATGAAATACAAGTACATACTACGGAAGTAAGTCCCAAGGCTGTCGACATATCTGTATTAGTACCATTAATAATTTGGTCAGACATTTTTAAACACGAGTCGTTAGATGTTCCGCGAATAAAGTCTTCGATGCAGACGTTAACACCTTCGTCCATCTCTTCAAATTCCCCATCTACTAAAATGATATCATTGTGCAAAAGTCTTAAAGTCTTATTGTCAAGTTTGAACTCCCCGGCATCCATAGTAACTTTTGTGCAAGTCATTAATTTATTCAGTGTAATAAATTTAATATTTGGTATCAGAGAAGCAACGTCGGGTCTCGGGAGGATTCGGCCTCTGTACGGTTCCGTCCAAATAGGCGAACAAAATGAAATAAATTGTAGTTCCATTGGGGTATTAACAGGCTTACACGTTCGTCCAACACGAGTTGTTACATTGTACCCAAATGTTTCTATCTCTACACCCGCTTCATATACTTTTTGTAAAAGTTCCCTCTGCTTTTCACCAATGTCTACGTCATATGTAAAGAATATTTTAACCACAACTTCGGTTTTGAAGTGTATAAGCCCGTCATCGCACAGTTGAATGTCTATTGGCGTAAAATATTTCTCGGTTATTACATCCGTCAAGGTGTCCCATTTGGGAAATAACCACGGACCGTGTTCAGAGTAAATACTTTTATTCACAGTTCCCTCCATATAAACGCAAATATTATATCCATAAAAGTTAGATTTGCTCACCAATGGGTGGCAATGCCCATCTATCAATGTTTCATCAGCAGAACATGTTTTCTTTATACATTTACACTGAAACATACAAAAAAGAAGATATAAACGAATGGAGAGAGAGAGAGAGAGAGAGAGAGGGATGGAGTTTAACGTCCACTCGACACAAACTAGATCATTTTGTGACTAACATATGGTTTCATTATATTTCAATAATTCGCTTGTGCGTAGGGGTCTTTTAAGGAATGGGAGGAAACCGGAGTTCCCGGAGAAAACCCACGAGGTTGGAATAAACGGATGTAATTCATACACAGGAACTAAATACATACCGACAATATCGCGAAAAGGGCATTCATGGGATCCATTCGCTTCAGGTAGTATCAAAATATAGTTTCGGTGACGCGGGGACTATATTTTGAGTGCTTTAGCAGATTGGTAATTTTGGGGTAGGAGGGGAAGGTTTGGAATGTTTCTGCCCCAGACAGGTTAATCTAAATTACGGTAATATGAATCATATATATTCTTTGAATAACATTTAGTAACTGGGTAGATAAATAAACCAACACATTAGCTTGAAAACGTTGAGAGAATACTCTTCGAAACGTCGCCTAAGTAAATCAGTAGCTGTTTTCCATAAGTATGTGTTGGTTTATTTATGAATCATATACATACATGTAATCTTGTTGGTTATGATTAATTGTATTCTCCAAACGCTTTACAATGAAATCACAATAAATACACAAAATATCACTGGAATCATTTGCGTTAAGTAACTTTTGGGACTAAAATAATTATCACGTACGTAACTCATGTACGAAAATTAATTGGTGGTTAGCTTTTTTTTTTGTACGTATATAGCAAATGGCCATTTTGCTTAGTAATCGCAGCCATAATTTGGCTTTTTTCTAAATTTGCGTTAAAGTTTTATAAAAATTGTTTTAGAGCTGAAATACATTAGCTATTAGTCAATCCGAGCGATAAAAACATCAACGGAAATGTGTATATCTGAAATAAAAACGATCGACGCACAAAATAGTGCCAAGGTGACAACCATTACGAACAACGCTGTCATTGAAGACGATGTCGATTCTATGAATTGTGAGAAATCATTGGAAAAAGAAAAAACATGTTGGGACTGTACAAATTATATAGTCTTTATTGATGCTAGGGAAACAATGCTGAAGATAAACCCATTGTTTACAATGTAACGTATTGCTGACCCCATGACCCATTGACATCAATGCCATGACATGTGATGTGTAAAATAAAATAAAACCAAGTACAAACAAACCAAACCATCAGACAAAATTCGAAGTCCAAAAAAACGGTATAGGCAAAATAGTGTAATATGGCAAAATAGTGTAATCAGCATATGGACTGTTCACTGTGTACAAAATACACGACAAACAGTGGTAACAGGTGTCCGGAAGAGTAAGCTTACCCTGCTGGCATGCCACATCCGCCATAGCTGCATCCAATCTATTAAGCGAAATCTCAGTAAAATAGCGTGATTGGCCAATGAACTATCGGTATGCAAAATACACGTGATGAACAGTGTTAACAACGTAGACCTATATTATCAGGGATATAGTATACTCGTCAATGAAATATGTCAAATATTATAGTCGAAAGAGACATGTCATATTTACCAATCAAATCAATATGACGACCATAAAACTTTTTAAAGGTTTTAATAAGTTTAGTTCGTAGGTTTCCCTGTAGATGACAAATGCCTCGATCTACTTAAAAAATCAGAATAGAACGAACAAGCTCTTGCGTAACGAATTAGCTGAGACACAAACACTCCATAAGCTGGTGATATTGGAATGTTACTACTAATAAAAGGAAAGTTAACAATAGGAAAGTCAAAGTCATCACGTTTATCGTACAGTTTAACACTAAGTTTATGGCAATTGTCAAAATCGAGACGCAGATCCAAGTAGGAAGCGTAATTGTCACTGTCAGTAGTGTTTTTAATTTCGAGCTCATCAGGATATATGAATTCTATATAATCACTGAATTTTGAATTATTCAGTGATAGAACATCATCGATATATCGATAAGTGAAATTAAAATGTCTAACCAATCGTTTGTTGGATTTCACGAGTGCCTGCGTGTACTCGGCCTCGTATGAATAGAGAAACAAATCAGCAAGCAAAGGTGCACAGTTGGTACCCATTGGGATACCTACCACTTGCTGATAAATTTTCCCTCCAAATTCAACAAAGATATTATCTATTGAAAAATCCAACATCTGAATTATCTTGATGGCCATGAACTTATTTTTGGAATCACTATGGTTCTTAACAAAATATGTAGAATTGTAATTAACAACTAAATATTGATATCTAACATGTCCCATGGATATCGTGGCTATTGACTGTGTCTGTGATCACTTCTCCACAGGTAGCGTGTCTCAGATGTTCTGAATGACAATTATCACTTAGCTATAGGAACGTCTTTTTGAACTCTTATCGCTACTGAAACTTACCGTTATTGGACTGATGAGCTCGTTTGGTTCACATTCATTATTTGACATTTTGTCGTCAGATTGGTGCCTGGGAACAACGCCCCTAGTACCTTCATCTCGGAGATCGAATAAGAGACTTAAACCGAACTGTGCGAATTCCATATCAGAATTATCATCGAGCAGAGTCGACCAAGCTATGTATTCTGAATTACAAATTTGACAAAATATATTTTTATATTGTCCTCTTACAACACTCGTATATAGGTGACAAGCTCTAACAACATTTGGGTCATAGAATTGTCTCGGCCATTTCCCAGTCTCGTTGCACGTTGTATAAATTATTTTCTTCTCTGGAATGCAAGACCTATCTTTAATGTATATTGCAGGTGGTTCGAAGGATACAGAACAGTTTGGATTCCTTGACACACCGGAGTATATATCTTGAGGATTGCTATAAGTGCCAAAATCGTCCTGGCTTTGACATCGTGCCATTGTCTTCCAGTTCTCCATAACTTCCACATAATTACAAATGGCGCAATATTTATTTATGTAGGATATATTAGTGCTTGGGTCTGTTACTGGATTGATGATTGTCCATTGCAAGGATGAATTATTATTCAAACAATGTGAAATCGTGTTAATCTCCCGGTAGGTCGGATCGCATGCATCGACGAGTTTTGAAAATCGGGACCAGTCAATGCTATGCTTAGTAAGAACACAACTTGACTTAACCATAGATAAATTGGTTCTGGAAGTTGGTGCCAAAAGAATTTTATCCGGGCAGCAATCGCCGTATTGGTAGCATTGTTCATCACAAAAACAAGGTGCACAGTTAGTGTTGGCGTCTACTTCAATAAGTTTAATAAACCGTTCCTGACACGCTCTTCTACAGCATTGGGTATGAAGATCCACAACTGAGGAATTAAAATCAGTATAATTTCCTTTGACATTACTAAACACTCCTCTTTGATATGGCGGTTGAAATACATTACACGAGAAATGATGAATCAGATACAGATATTGCAAACCAATATAATTCACCAACAATTGCACCTTACTCATTTTGATTTATCTTTTTTAAAATTAATTGTTATATAGAGAATCTCCTACGAGTGTTTTTTGATATCAAAAAATATCAACACAAGTTGATAAAGTAAAAAAAAACGAGGCTCTGCCGAGTTTTTTTTACTTTATCAACGAGTGTTGATATTTTTTGGTATCAAAAAACACGAGTTGGAGATTTTATTTATCACCCAATCCTTTCTTACATGCACAAATAAATAAATATTATTCTTTCCTAAAGATTTCACTTTTACCGATCCGATTTACATTATAGCGTAGTGATACATCATTTTTTGACAGCAGTTTAGCTATTGTATAGCCCTGTATACTGACCCAGTTTTTTCCTTCAAGGTCAATTTAATAAAAGCAGTTTCTTATTTATTTTTTTTAAAAGACACTCTTTACTTAAACTAAGTGGTTTCTTTAAAATAAAAGAAGGTAGTTCCTTTTTGATTGACCAATCAAATTTATGTAAAGTGATCTCACTACACTGTGTATATATCACTAGAGTGATATCACCACACTGTAGATATCACATTTAACACACAAGCGATATCTACTGTCAAATGTATTATTGGGTGATAAAATTATGTATAAAGTGTCTACAGGGACTGCAGGAAACAATTTCACATTTCGGTATCTACTTTAAGTTATAACACATGTGTAGTGAACAGTGGCAAACGTCTAATATTTTTCATTCGAGCTCAAATATTGTCACGTTAACTGTCATTTGACATGATTGATCATTCACAACACTAAGCTTTCCAGAACCACCAATGTATTTCATAATCAAATAAAAACCAAGTACGAACAATCCAAACCATAAGACAGAATTCGAAGTCCTAGAAACGTTATAGGCAAAATGGTGTATTCAAGCAAGATAGTGTAATCAGCAACAAAACTGGACGGAAACCCTTCGACGTGATTTCACAAAACTAAACTGTTCAGCACCACCAATGTATTACACAATGCTAGAAACAATACTAGTTGGAAAACCTTCCACATGATATATATTAAAAAACCCCAAAGTAGTTTGGTTTTATATAGATGGATCGTTAATTATGGAAATAAAGCAACCCATTTAATAGAATGGAGTCTAGTATCATAATGGTCTAATGGCTTGATTGAATCGCCGTAATGTTTGAATGTCTGTGTTTACTCTGTGAACGACTTTATGATAATGACATTGAATCATTATATACGTTTAACCTATATACTAGTATTAACTAAAACAGATTTTCACCAAGCAGTATTCTGTTTGATTTACCAAATGGGATCTAAATTGTTTTGTCCGTGGTGTGTTACATTTGTCAATTTGTCATGTGGCTAATGGCATGCTCTATTGGTCGTACTTCTGTAAATAATTGTAATTGCAACATAAAAGAACAAATAAAAACTGTAGCTATTAAACTTGCTACACATTTTACAACTTCTGGCTATAAAATTAATTTAAAAATATCCAAACAATAATACTACTACTAAAAACTATTAACCTCGGCTATAACGAGGCATTGTTCATAAACACAAACCTGTAATAGCATCCAGTGCTTCCACTAGACTAATGTTGTCTGAAAACCCCTTTTAATTACTTCGGAACAGGGTTCTAACCGATTATTCCAGTTTCATTTATTACGGATTTGACTGGTTGTGGTTATAGTTATCCTAGTCATTATTACGAACACTCAGCCTCACTTTTAAAGGAGCTAAATTACTAATATTTGGTTTTTAGAAATTAATACAAATGAGTCGCAACGCATATAATAATATAATGTGAATGAATATATATATTGATTTACATTCAATCGTTTCCGTTTTACCCTAATTTGAAATACGCAAGAAGTCTCAATCGAGTTGCAATCTCTAGCGTCCGGTTATTACAGTCTTCGACGATAGTATTTATTGCGTATGCTCTCCAGATAAAAATGGATTATGTCTAGCCTCGTTCTTAGAGTCCCTTGTTACAAATGACGCTGAAAAGCATACATGGTAAACGATTCGTGTACCAATGGTAGCATGGGTTTTTTTTGTCTTAAAAATTGGATATCAGAAGCCAATCTTTTCCAGGTAAGATCATACCATGAATTGATGATTTAAATAATTCATTCGTGTTTTCAATGTCTTAGACTTTGGATGATATTGAGTTAGAAGCTTAGCTACTTTAAAATCAATTAGTCTCCTTGATTTACGCGTTCAATACCGCGAATTGAAATCCATGACAGTCAACAAGTACAAACAATCCAAATCATCAGACAGAATTCGAAGGGCTAAAAAACTAATATAGTCCTCAGAAATATGGAGTTTCGGCAGTTTACCCACAACACGATCTTTTCGATAAATAATTCGGTATATCCTGCTCATGTTCTGGCTGATGGAAGAGACAATTTCGAATACATGAATTCTAATGACTTGTGATTAGTTAGAATATACCGAATATTTAATTGTGACAACCAATCTAAATGTTGATGAATTTGTATTCAGTTTCCCCTAGCATCTTATAGTGCTAATATTTTATATAATAAGCACGTATTAGTTACCAGCAAATGCTGAATATTTACATGTGATCTTCAATCTATCTTTTAATGATTTTGTATTAAGTATCTACTAGCATCTTATAGTGCTAATAATTTATATAATAAGCACATATTAGATACTAGTAAATACCGAATATTTAATTGTGATAGCCAAACTAAATGTTGATAATTTTGTATTTAGTTTCCCCGAGCAACTTATAGTGCTAATATTTTATATAATAAGCACGAATAAGATACGAGTAAATAACGAATATTTAATTGTGACAGTCAGACTAAATGCTGATGATTTTGTATTCAGTTTCTCCTAGCATCTTATAGTGCTAATATTTTATAAAACAAGCAAATATTAGTTACCAGCATATACTAAGCATCTAATCGCAACATTCAATCTAAATTCTGGTAATATTGTATTTAGTTAATGAATTTGTATTCAGTTTCCCCTAGCATAATAGTGGTAAATATTTTATATAATAGGCACATATTAGATACGAGTGAATACCGAATATTTAATTGTGACAACCAATCTAAATGTTGATGAATTTGTATCCAGTTTCCTCTAGCATCCTATAGTTTTAATTTTTTGTATAATAAGCACGTATTAGTTACCAGCAAATACCGAATATTTAGTTGTGATAATCAATCTACATTTTGATGAATTTGTATTCAATTTCCCCTAGCACGTATTAGTTACCAGCAAAAACTGAATATTTGTTTGTGATTTTCAATCTTTCTTTTAATGATTTTGTATTAAGTATCCACTAGCATCTTATAGTGCTAATATTTTATATAATAAGAACATATTTGGTACGAGTGAATACCGAATATTTAATTGTGACAACCAATCTAAATTTTGATGAATTTGTATTCAGTTTCCTCTAGCATCCTATAGTTTTAATATTTTATATAATAAACACATATTAGATACGAGTGAATACCGAATATTTAATTGTGACAACCAATCTAAATGTTGATGAATTTGTATCCAGTTTCCCCTAGCATCTTATAGTGCTAATATTTTATATAATAACCACGTATTAGTTACCAACAAATACTAAATATTTAATTGTGATCTTTAATCTATGTTTTAATGATGGTGTATTAAGTTTCCACTAGCATCTTATAGTGCTAATACTTTATATAATAAGCACATATTAGATACGAGTAAATACCAAATATTTAATTCAGACAGACAATCTAAATGTTGATGAATTTGCATTCAGTTCCCCTAGCATCTTATAGTGCTAATATTGTATATAATGAGCACGTATTAGTTGCCAGCAAATACTGAATATTTAATTGTGACAGCAAAACTAAATGTCGATGATTTGTATTCAGTTTCCCCTAGCATCTTATAGTGCTAATATTTTATATAATAAGCACGTATTAGTTACCAGCAAAAACTGAATATTTGATTGTGATCTTTAATCTATTTTTAATGATATTGTATTAAGTTTCCACTAGCATCTTATAGTGCTAATATTTTATAAAATAAGCACATATTAGATACTAGTAAATACCGAATATTTAATTGTGACAACCAATCTAAATGTTGATGAATTTGTATTCAGTTTCCTCTAGCATCCTATAGTTTTAATATTTTATATAATAAGCATGTATTAGTTACAAGCAAATACCGAATATTTAATTGTGACAACCAATCTAAATGTTGATGAATTTGTATTCAGTTTCCTCTAGCATCCTATAGTTTTAATATTTTATATAATAAGCACGTATTAGTAACCAGCAAATACCGAATATTTAGTTGTGATAATCAATCTAAATTTTGATGAATTTGTATTCAATTTCCCCTAGCATCTTATAGTGCTAATATTTCATATAATAAGCACATATTAGATACCAGCAAATACTGAATATTTATTTGTGATCTTCAATCTTTCTTTTAATGATTTTGTATTAAGTATCCACTAGCATCTTATAGTGCTAACATTTTATATAATAAGCACATTACGAGTGAATACCGAATATTTAATTGTGACAACCAATCTAAATGTTGATGAATTTGTATTCAGTTTCCCCTAGCATCTTATAGTGCTAATATTTTATATAATAAGCACGTATTAGTTACCATCAAATACAGAATATTTTATTGGGACAGCCAATCTAAATGTTGATGAATTTGTATTCAGTTTCCCCTAGCATCTTTTAGTGCTAATATTTTATATAATAAGCACATATTAGATACTAGTAAATACCGAATATTTAATTGTGATAGCCAAACCAAATGTTGATGATTTTGTATTCAGTTTCCTCTAGCATCCTATATTTTTAATATTTTATATAATAAGCACTTATTAGATTCGAGTGAATACCGAATATTTAATTGTGACAACCAATCTAAATGTTGATGAATTTGTATTCAGTTTCCCCTAGCATCTTATAGTGCTAATATTTTATATAATAAGCACGTATTAGTTACCAGCAAAAACTGAATATTTGATTGTGATCTTTAATCTATTTTTAATGATATTGTATTAAGTTTCCACTAGCATCTTATAGTGCTAATATTTTATATAATAAGCACATATTAGATACTAGTAAATACCGAATATTTAATTGTGACAACCAATCTAAATGTTGATGAATTTGTATTTAGTTTCCTCTAGCATCCTATAGTTTTGATATTTTATATAATAAGCACGTATTAGTTACCAGCAACTACCGAATATTTGATTGTGATCTTTAATCTATTTTTAATGATATTGTATTAAGTTTCCACTAGCATCTTATAGTGCTAATATTTTATATAATAAACACATATTAGATACTAGTAAATACCGAATATTTAATTGTGATAGCCAAACCAAATGTTGATGATTTTGTATTCAGTTTCCTCTAGCATCTTATAGTTTTAATATTTTATATAATAAGCATGTATTAGTTACAAGCAAATACCGAATATTTAGTTCTGATAATCAATCTAAACTTTGATGAATTTGTATTCAATTTCCCCTAGCATCTTATAGTGCTAATATTTCATATAATAAGCACGTATTAGATACCAGCAAATACTGAATATTTATTTGTGATCTTCAATCTTTCTTTTAATGATTATGTATTAAGTATCCACTAGCATCTTATAGTGCTAATATTTTATATAATAAGCACATATTAGATACGAGTAAATACCGAATATTTAATTGTGACAACCAATCTAAAAAATGATGAATTTGTATTCAGTTTCCCCTAGCATCTTATAGTGCTAATATTTTATATAATAAGCACGTATTAGTTACCAGCAAATACAGAATATTTAATTGGGACAGCCAATCTAAATGTTGATGAATTTGTATTCAATTTCCCCTAGCATCTTATAGTGCTAATATTTTATATAATAAGCACATATTAGATACTAGTAAATACCGAATATTTAATTGTGATAGCCAAACCAAATGTTGATGATTTTGTATTCAGTTTCCTCTAACATCCTATAGTGTTAATATTTTATATAATAAGCACGTATTTGTATTCAATTTCCCCTAGCATCTTATAGTGCTAATATTTCATATAATAAGCACGTATTAGATACCAGCAAATACCGAATATTTAATTGTGATAGCCAAACCAAATGTTGATGATTTTGTATTCAGTTTCCTCTAGCATCCTATATTTTTAATATTTTATATAATAAGCACAAATTAGATACGAGTGAATACCGAATATTTAATTGTGACAACCAATCTAAATATTGATGAATTTGTATTCAGCTTCCCCTAGCATCTTATAGTGCTAATATTTTATATAATAAGCACGTATTAGTTACCAGCAAAAACAGAATATTCAATTGGGACAGCCAATCTAAATGTTGATGAATTTGTATTCAATTGTCCCTAGCATCTTATAGTGCTAATTTTATATAATAAGCACGTTTTAGTTACCAGCAAATACTGAATATTTAATTGTGATCTTCAATCTAACTTTTGATGATTTTTGTATTATGTTTTCACTAGCATCTTATAGTGCTAATGTTGTGTATACTAAACACGTATTAGGTACCAGCAAATACTAAACATCTAAACGCAACGTTCAATCTAAATTCTGGTGATATTGGAATCAGTTTCCTCTAGAATCTTATAGTGCTAATATTTTATATAATAAGCACGTATTAGGTACGAGTAAATACCGGATATTTAATTGTGACAACCAATCTAAATGCTAATGATATTTTATTCAGTTTCCCCTAGCATTTTTGGTTCTAATATTTTATATAATAAGCACGTAATAGATACGAGTAAATACCGAATATTTAATTGTGACAGCCGAACTAAATGTTGATGATTTTGTATTCAGTTTCCCATAGAATCTTATAGTGCTAATATTTTATATAATATTTACGCATTAGTTACCAGCAAATACTGAATGTCTTATCGTAACCCTCAATCTAAATTCTGGTAAAATTGCATAATAGTGATCATATTTTATATAATGAGCACGTATTAGATACGAGTAAATACCGAATATTTAAGTGTGACAACCAATCTAAATGTTGATGAATTGATATTCAATTTCCCCTAGCATCTTATAGTGCTAATTTTTTTAATAATAAGCACGTATTAGTTACCATCAAATACAGAATATTTAATTGGGACAGCCAATCTAAATGTTGATGAATTTGTATTCAGTTTCCCCTAGCATCTTATAGTGCTAATATTTTATATAATAAGCACATATTAGATACTAGTAAATACCGAATATTTAATTGTGATAGCCAAACCAAATGTTGATGATTTTGTATTCAGTTTCCTCTAGCATCCTATATTTTTAATATTTTATATAATAAGCACATATTAGATACGAGTGAATACCGAATATTTAATTGTGACAACCAATCTAAATGTTGATGAATTTGTATTCAGTTTCTCCTAGCATCTTATAGTGCTAATATTTTATATAATAAGCACGTATTAGTTACCAGGAAAAACTGAATATTTGATTGTGATCTTTAATCTATTTTTAATGATATTGTATTAAGTTTCCACTAGCATCTTATAGTGCTAATATTTTATATAATAAACACATATTAGATACTAGTAAATACCGAATATTTAATTGTGATAGCCAAACCAAATGTTGATGATTTTGTATTCAGTTTCCTCTAGCATCTTATAGTTTTAATATTTTATATAATAAGCATGTATTAGTTACAAGCAAATACCGAATATTTAGTTCTGATAATCAATCTAAACTTTGATGAATTTGTATTCAATTTCCCCTAGCATCTTATAGTGCTAATATTTCATATAATAGGCACGTATTAGATACCAGCAAATACTGAATATTTATTTGTGATCTTCAATCTTTCTTTTAATGATTATGTATTAAGTATCCACTAGCATCTTATAGTGCTAATATTTTATATAATAAGCACATATTAGATACGAGTGAATACCGAATATTTAATTGTGACAACCAATCTAAAAATTGATGAATTTGTATTCAGTTTCCCCTAGCATCTTATAGTGCTAATATTTTATATAATAAGCACGTATTAGTTACCAGCAAATACAGAATAATTAATTGGGACAGCCAATCTAAATGTTGATGAATTTGTATTCAATTTCCCCTAGCATCTTATAGTGCTAATATTTTATATAATAAGCACGTATTAGTTACCAGCAAATACTGAATATTTAATTGTGATCTTCAATCTAACTTTTGATGATTTTTGTATTAAGTTTTCACTAGCATCTTATAGTGCTAATATTGTGTATAATAAGCACGTATTAGGTACCAGCAATTAATACTAACCATCTAAACGCAAACCTCAATCTAAATTCTGGTGATATTGGATTCAGTTTCCTCTAGAATCTTATAGTGCTAATATTTTATATAATAAGCACGTATTAGGTACGAGTTAATACCGAATATTTAATTGTGACAACCAATCTAAATCCTAATGATATGTTATTCAGTTTCCCCTAGCATTTTTAGTGCTAATATTTTATATAATAAGCACGTATTAGATACGAGTAAATACCGAATATTTAATTGTGATCTCCAATCTAACTCTCGATGTTTTGGTATTAAGTTTCCACTAGCATCTTATAGTGCTAATATTTTATATAATAAGCACGTATTAGATACGAGTAAATGCCGAATATTTAATTGTGACAGCCGAACTAAATGTTGATGATTTTGTATTCAGTTTCCCCTAGAATCTTATAGTGCTAATATTTTATATAATATTCACTTATTAGTTACCAGCAAATACTGAATATCTTATCGTAACCTTCAATCTAAATTCTGGTAAAATTGCACAATAGTAATCATATTTTATATAATGAGCACGTATTAGATACGAGTAAATACGGAATATTTAAGTGTGACAACCAATCTAAATGTTGATGAATTTATATTCAATTTCCCCTAGCATCGTATACTTATAATATTATGTTAATCAGATACAATTCAGTTTTCTTCTAGCATCTGATAGTTGATAGTACTTATGTATATTTGAAGGAAAAAAAGATTATGATTTTTACATCATTTTTTCTTTCAAATACTTACCCCTATATTTTTGAGTTTATCACAGTGTACCTCTTTCTTCAGAATGGTTATTATCGGTATCTCACGATGGAATGATAGTTTTCAATATTTCTTCTCGTTATATATGGTCAGTTGACGTGTTTTAACTTTGATTTCTGTGTCATCTTAAGACTTATTGTTAATTGATTTGTTTTTACAATGTTTATGGTAGTGAAGTATGTCATTAATGAGTGTATTGTAAGTCAATCAGGTTGGCAAAAAAATAGGCTTTTTTTAATCACTCACTGATGTACATTACTTGCTAATAAATGTCTAAATGTTTATTAACATGGCTTATATAATAATGTAGATGATTAACTGGAAAAGTATTTACAATATTAAGAAGTCGTGTTTGATAATTTAAAACGTTTCATTTTAATTTTATTGAACATTTCTCTAAGGTTTTTTTTTTATCTAATGTCATTAAAAACTTCTTTCTCTAACAAAATTCTTTTTATCATATTATTCCTATATCTCGTCTATTTTTTATCATAACTAATGCCTTTGGTTGTTTCAACAATTTTTAGTTTTTGTTAAATCAAATTACGAATGCACATTTTGTGACAACATTTTAATTTGGGCTAAACGACTGATTATATTGGGTGTTCTCACTTTGCTGCCAGCAGCTATTGTTTTCCATGTAAAATCATTGGACCAATATCAATAAGGGTAACAATGGTGTTAAACCTATAGTCTTTTTCATATCAATAGCAACCACGTGTGACTTAACATTAAAGGTTTTTTTATTAACAAAAAATTTACCATTTTATGTTTCTTTATAACATTGAGGCAGTTCTACATCACATCGGTTCTTTGGTATATTTGGTAAATTTTGGGATCTGGCTCGATATAACACATATAACAAACATTACAGTCATCTACTCACAATTACACAGTCATCTGGATTTAACAAGGAGATAATCAGCTATAATAACACTAAGGGTGTAGATAGATGTCAATCATGCATTTTCATATAATCAACTTGGATGACTGGCGTCAAAACAGATTACTGCACAAGCGTTAATGACATGGGGCTAATATAAAGGCATATCATATGATTCGATATAATTATATAATATATACAAGAACATTTTACCTATCTTATATACATGTATATTACTTGTTCATATGTAAATAACGTAATTAAATCAACCTGTCCATAATGACATGCCTTATGTATTCGACGTTACATCCCACTTCTACCTCGTTGCCATTGGCAACCTTTGATAAAACTGGCCTGTTTATTTCCAATACAGGCTTAAAAGTATCCGTGTATCAGAAATAAACAGTACACTTTTAAAAAAAAAGTACTGTTCATTCCCGACAAACGAACACTTCTACACTGTTTAAGATACCATTCAAGCAATAAGTAGCGGACGTTTAGTCCGGCCCAAATAGCAATGATAGCTATGGCTCTATACAATGCAGCCGGACAAATTACATGAAACAACTAGTCAAAATCACAGTAACAAAACAAACAGGGTGGAACAAACTGGCAGTTCAAAAATATATACAATGACATTAAATTAACTAAACATCATATTACACAAATCAATTATTATACATGTCAATTGGCACCTATTCCATAATTTGGTTTGATTTATATTAATATGCAAAACATATAAATGAGAACACTGAATAATTATTGTAATTGTGATGATAAAAGGCGCAGTTCTCTTGCTGGACACTTCACAGACATTTAAAATAAGCAGGATAAAAACAAAAACGCCTAGAAAGACATCTATTTTATTACAAATAATTCGTTGATGCATACTTTCACCAGGAATGACCCACGTTTCGCATTTCCTTCACACTACATTTAATAATAATATTAATAATATTGCGGTCTTCTACGATGTGGTCTAAACAGACACGTGATTGTTTTACGCCCAGGGTATAGCTAGACGCACGTGTAAATACTACTCAGCTCGTCTCTCGACTGCGAAATCATTCTACGATGAAATGTATCGTGAGGCTCAGAAAGGGATAAATGAAATAACATTTGTCACTTTTCGGTTGAAACGACTCGATAATAAATACTATTTTTTACATATCGCTTCAAAATACTCGATAGAAATGTGATGTAAGTGACTTATTAGCACCTTTCCTCGGTGTATCAGTGAATATCAGGACAGTTTTGGCCGGGGACCGCCTCGGCTTCGCCTCGGCTGATCCCCCGACCTAAACTGTCCTGATATTCACCGATACACCTCGGAAAGGGTGCTAATAACTACTACTTAAATTTGTAATAGACAACAAAAACGGTTTTATATAGAACGAACAGTTCTTACTTAATAATCCAACGGTCCATCTATGTGGCAGCACATAAAGCAAGCGGTCCTTTTTACACACGTTTTTTTCTATCCCCACTGATGAAGGCAAACCTCTTCTTTTAGCCTATTCTTATTATGACAACGGGAGAGGATGCACTCTTTTCTCATGACAGCGATTTTGATATACAGTCGGTGGACTAGGTAGAAATTAGCCACTTTTCTTCAAATTAAGGTATGCGACCCCCACTGACACTACAGTTCTGTTGAAGAGAATCCTGTCATCGACATGTCAAAGACAATATGTTGTAGTTTCAATATCTGATACAGATGATGTGGTTTTTAGGGCATGTTGAGTATCATATTACACTGCTCTATTTTGAGATGGGTTTGGGATCAGTTCTATATGGGAGAGACTTTTAGTTCACATTAAAATTAAATGTAGAAAAAAACAAATTAAAATAAAAATGTAATAAATAAAAATAACATTTGATTTGAATATTACACAAAGTTATACTAAGCTTATAATATATTAAATTAGATGTGATAGAAAAAACTTTATTGCATAAAAAATTACAGGTTTATGTGTATATACAAATAAAAATAATAGAAATATACGTGCAGTAAGCCAAGATATATATACATGGACATAATTATACAAAGATGCCTTGGGCGTAGGAATTCCATATAAGAGTAGGCCATGGTGTAGCTGCCGGGGCAAAATTTCCATCATAGCACACTGTATGGCATATGTCTGTCTTCATTAGATGGACAGAACAAGCTTACAAAATGCGTTTTTTTTGTACAATCAGGGGTCATACTCTAGCAAGTTACGGTCTGAAGTATTAACATTAGAAACCCAGATCTTTGGGATATAAATATATAACTGGATGAAAATTGTGACCTTTAGAGGATCCACAAGCTAAAATCGAGACCCAGTCCGATACATGCAAATATATAGAATAAACCAGGATCTCTGGGAGATATGCCCATTTTCAAGTTCCGTCAACATCGGATAACAATTGTGACCTGTTGAGTGTCCACATTAAAATAATGGGCGGACAAATGGACAGTTGGTGACGGCAGTATTCATCCACAAGAAAATGTAGTTGTCTAAAAATCAGGACCGGATGAAATGAACCCTCTCAAATTAAAATAACAGCTCTGGTCTGGCACCCTGCGATATTTTACAATATGAATTGGTATCTGGAGCGTATCCAAAGGACTATGCGAGTTGCTGATCAGCTATCATAAAGATATCTTATCTCGCTCATATTATAAGAATAAACTTATATCTAAACATGTGTTTTTGTATGTACATTTCCCCCAGATCTCTGGGAAAGCACCATTATAATTTAATATTTTGAATGACGATATTGGTACGGAACTAAAAATTTGAGAAAACACTTTTCAGGTTAATTTTGAACCAAGTGATTTCTGTCCCCGAAAATACATTAACCCCCCTCCCCATACAATGGTAATCTTATACACATATTTAGAGGTGTGCAGTGGATTTAAAAAGTTATGTTTTTACCAAGCTCTTAGAAAATAAGCTTTTAAATCAAAACACTAATTTAGAGATGGGCAGTCCTAAAAAATTATGTTTTATTATTAATATATAAAATGATCATCATTTATGTATAGGATATTAACCTACCTGAGGTTGCTATATTATATAACCCGCGGGCGCAGCCCAAGGGTGATATAAATATAGCAACTGAGGTATGATTGGTTAATATCTGACATATACAACGCCCACCCTTAAATTAAATGGACTCTTCCATTACAGGCCAACGACGATTGGGCTACCTACTCGGTACTTTCCGTCAAATAACGAATATTACCAAATTAATCACGTGCCATTACGTGGTTGTGTTTGTTTACAATTCGCCATTTTGAAGAATTGAATAGCAAAAGAACCAAAAAAATGGACAGGAATACGAAGTCATACGAATAATCAACCCCTTTAGCAAACAAATTGGCGATGGAATTGATGTGGATGCAACTATCGATGAGGATCTATTCAAACCTAAAGAAAATTTGGATCAAAAGGTGTAGTGTGTGGACGGAAAGATGATTCTGAAAGATATCTTAGACATCATGACATGGTCGAGTATGGATAACCGATTTAAATATGCCGATAAGTACGCCGTTTATTTCTGTCTTGAATGTTACAAACTGTACCATAATACTTTTTAATTGTTACAAGAATAACATTTATTTCTGTGTTTTTTTGTATTATTTCGATCATCAGCGGTTGATAGGAGTCGAATACATCGACCTGAGAGGACGTCATTAGCGGTTGATATTTCATATCAACCTGTCACGACGTCATCAGCGGTTGATATGAACAGAATATCAACCTATGATGACGTCATGACAGGTTGTTATGATATATAACTGCTATGCACATCAAAGAGAAAAGTACCGCCAGTTGTATATGTCAACATAATGGAGCCAATTAAATGTCAGTGAACTGGACACAACACAAACATCCAAAATTTAGCCACTTTTCATGAGCTAGTCTTACCACTGTATAAATTGGGTTATTTTTGACGAACAGGAAGTATTTTACGGATTGGGCAGAAAATAATCTCAGATTGCCGATATCTCGGTTATTTCACAACGGATCTTTTCGGGTTTTCATTTTTGGATTCTTTGGACAAATCTCATATGGTGCCTGACTGACGGTTTTTCGAAATTCGGAAGTTCGCTCGATTAATGTTATCATCAAAGATTTGCGAAAGTTTTCTTTGTCATTTTTTCGATATTCAAGTTGGCATATCTCAATTATTATTAAAGGTCTTAAGTTGAAACTCAGCAGGAATAATGAACACACAGATGCCTCTAAAATGACATATTATAAATGTTTTGACGGCTTCGTGAAACGTCCGGAAATCACCGAGGACTTCCGATTTTTCCTTAACATTAATACTAAAATATGCTATATATGTAAAGGTGCTACTTATACAAATAGTTCGATTCTAGGAAAGAATGGATTCTTGAATAGACTGACGTTTAATAAATAATAAATGTATATGTTTTGAATATTTCTCTCTATTTTAAAAAAAATAGACAAAAAATGACGTAATATGGTGGTGTTGTTGGCCGCAGATATTACCTTTTATTTTCAAAGACCTTGTTCCATTACATTTCCGATCGCTTGTCCGCCATATCGAATTTTCCAAAAATACATTCAAATCGATATTCAGTCGCCATTTCAATACCGATTTTCGAAAACTTTTATTGTATTAAATCTACTTCAAATGGCAACAATCCTTAGGGGGCCGATTTTTTAATTTCGATTATGTTTATTTCCGGTTTCCTTTGAAGTTTGTTCGACTTACACCATCTGGATTGTGACCTCACCTTTCTACGACCCATGACTTTGTATGGTGACAATAATTAATGTAAAAATGTTCGGTCCGGTTTTATTTAATAGGTATTGGATGTAACTATACTCAATAATTGATGTTGACATAACAAGGTGTGACGTGGTGTGACATACCGAAACACGCCAGTCTGCTTTAGGAGTTCTAGTTAGTGTTGACATTTTTTGTATTTTAACCAATTTTAAATCTGAACTCCGATTACAAAACTTCAGAAATAATTAAATTTAAAAAAATAACCGCCATACTTGTTTTAGTTTGATAGAACAAGTATGGCGATTGTACGACGTATGAAAACAGAGACAGGCCACGCCCACATTCAGTGTATACTTTGTCAACCACACTATCAACATCCGGCTAGAAATATTTCAACCTCCCGACTGATTGAGAGTTTTTCACTTACACTATCGGTTTGCTGAAAATACTATTGTTACACAATTATTATCTCTGATCAGGTTCATATCATTTTACTAATTAGACGAAATAAGTTACCACTGTTTGTCGTGTATTTTGTACCCGATGAACAGTCCATAATAATAATAATAATAATGTATATTTTGCCAGATTACACTATTTTGCCTTTACCGTTTTTTTAGGACTTCGAATTTTGTCTAATGGTTTGAATTGTTCGTACTTGGTTTTATTTTATTTTGATATACACGTGTTTTTTTTGTGTTCTGAAATTGATAATGTTTGATATCATGTATTATTTTTATAATGTATAAATTGCTTTGTTCGGTGTTGACTCTACTTTCTCTTTTCGGGTAACATTTATTAGGGAATTGTCATACACAATCATCCATGAGAAATAAAGCTTTTAATGGAGGACATACTGCATATATATTGTAGACGTTAACGTAGTGATATGAACTGCTTTATAGGAAATGAAATAAATGGGGGTTAACGTCAAACTGTTATGCACCTAACCTGAGGTAATAAAGGCGGGCATATGTCATACAGTGTGTTGTGAGGTAAAGTTTGCCCGGGCAGCGGCGCTACGGCCTACTCTTATATCGAATTCCGGGGGGGGGGGGGGGGGGGATGGTTAGCATATGTGTGTCTATCATCGAGTCAACTGGCGTGGTTATTTTTTAATAATGTTGTATTACGTTTCCACTAGCATATAATAAGCACATATTAGATACGGGTAAATACCAAATATTTAATTGGGACAGCCAATCTAAATGTTGATAAATTTTTATACAGTTCCCTAGCATCTTATAGTGCTAATATTTCATATAATAAGCACGTATTAGTTACCAGCAAATACCGAATATTTATTTGTGATCTTCAATCTTTCTTTTAATGATTTTGTATTAAGTATCCACTAGCATCTTATAGTGCTAATATTTTATATAATAAGCACGTATTAGTTACCAGCAAATACAGAATATTTAATTGGGACAGCCAATTTAAATGTTGATGAATTTGTATTCAATTTCCCCTAGCATCTTATAGTGCTAATATTTTATATAATAAGCACATATTAGATACTAGTAAATACCGAATATTTAATTGTGATAACCAAACCAAATGTTGATGATTTTGTATTCAGTTTCCTCTAGCATCCTATAGTGTTAATATTTTATATAATAAGCACGTATTTTGATCTTCAATCTTTCTTTTAATGATTTTGTATTAAGTATCCACTAGCATCTTATAGTGCTAATATTTTATATAATAAGCACATATTAGATACGAGTGAATACCGAATATTTAATTGTGACAACCAATCTAAATATTGATGAATTTGTATTCAGTTTCCCCTAGCATCTTATAGTGCTAATATTTTATATAATAAGCACGTATTAGTTACCAGCAAATACAGAATATTCAATTGGGACAGCCAATCTAAATGTTGATGAATTTGTATTCAATTTCCCCTAGCATCTTATAGTGCTAATATTTTATATAATAAGCACGTATTAGTTACCAGCAAATACTGAATATTTAATTGTGATCTTCAATCTAACTTTTGATGATTTTTGTATTAAGTTTTCACTAGCATCTTATAGTGCTAATGTTGTGTATAATAAACACGTATTAGGTACCAGCAAATACTAAACATCTAAACGCAACCCTCAATCTAAATTCTGGTGATATTGGAATCAGTTTCCTCTAGAATCTTATAGTGTTAATATTTTATATAATAAGCACGTATTAGGTACGAGTAAATACCGGATATTTAATTGTGACAACCAATCTAAATGCTAATGATATTTTATTCAGTTTCCCCTAGCATTCTTAGTTCTAATATTTTATATAATAAGCACGTAATAGATACGAGTAAATGCCGAATATTTAATTGTGATCTCCAATCTAACTTTCTATGTTTTGGTAATAAGTTTCCACTAGCATCTTATAGTGCTAATATTTTATATAATAAGCACATATTAGATACTAGTAAATACCGAATATTTAATTGTGATAGCCAAACCAAATGTTGATGATTTTGTATTCAGTTTCCTCTAACATCCTATAGTGTTAATATTTTATATAATAAGCACGTATTTGTATTCAATTTCCCCTAGCATCTTATAGTGCTAATATTTCATATAATAAGCACGTATTAGATACCAGAAAATACCGAATATTTAATTGTGATAGCCAAACCAAATGTTGATGATTTTGTATTCAGTTTCCTCTAGCAACCTATATTTTTAATATTTTATATAATAAGCACATATTAGATACGAGTGAATACCGAATATTTAATTGTGACAACCAATCTAAATATTGATGAATTTGTATTCAGTTTCCCCTAGCATCTTATAGTGCTAATATTTTATATAATAAGCACGTATTAGTTACCAGCAAAAACAGAATATTCAATTGGGACAGCCAATCTAAATGTTGATGAATTTGTATTCAATTGTCCCTAGCATCTTATAGTGCTAATTTTATATAATAAGCACGTTTTAGTTACCAGCAAATACTGAATATTTAATTGTGATCTTCAATCTAACTTTTGATGATTTTTGTATTATGTTTTCACTAGCATCTTATAGTGCTAATGTTGTGTATACTAAACACGTATTAGGTACCAGCAAATACTAAACATCTAAACGCAACGTTCAATCTAAATTCTGGTGATATTGGAATCAGTTTCCTCTAGAATCTTATAGTGCTAATATTTTATATAATAAGCACGTATTAGGTACGAGTAAATACCGGATATTTAATTGTGACAACCAATCTAAATGCTAATGATATTTTATTCAGTTTCCCCTAGCATTTTTAGTTATAATATTTTATATAATAAGCACGTAATAGATACGAGTAAATACCGAATAATTAATTGTGATCTCCAATCTAACTTTCGATGTTTTGGTATTAGGTTTCCACTAGCATCTTATAGTGCTAATATTTTATATAATAAGCACGTATTAGATACGAGTAAATACCGAATATTTAATTGTGACAGCCGAACTAAATGTTGATGATTTTGTATTCAGTTTCCCATAGAATCTTATAGTGCTAATATTTTATATAATATTTACGCATTAGTTACCAGCAAATACTGAATATCTTATTGTAACCCTCAATCTAAATTCTGGTAAAATTGCATAATAGTGATCATATTTTATATAATGAGCACGTATTAGATACGAGTAAATACCGAATATTTAAGTGTGACAACCAATCTAAATGTTGATGAATTGATATTCAATTTCCCCTAGCATCTTATAGTGCTAATATTTTATATAATAAGCACGTATTAGTAACCATCAAATACAGAATATTTAATTGGGACAGCCAATCTAAATGTTGATGAATTTGTATTCAGTTTCCCCTAGCATCTTATAGTGCTAATATTTTATATAATAAGCACATATTAGATACTAGTAAATACCGAATATTTAATTGTGATAGCCAAACCAAATGTTGATGATTTTGTATTCAGTTTCCTCTAGCATCCTATATTTTTAATATTTTATATAATAAGCACATATTAGATACGAGTGAATACCGAATATTTAATTGTGACAACCAATCTAAATGTTGATGAATTTGTATTCAGTTTCTCCTAGCATCTTATAGTGCTAATATTTTATATAATAAGCACGTATTAGTTACCAGGAAAAACTGAATATTTGATTGTGATCTTTAATCTATTTTTAATGATATTGTATTAAGTTTCCACTAGCATCTTATAGTGCTAATATTTTATATAATAAGCACATATTAGATACTAGTAAATACCGAATATTTAATTGTGACAACCAATCTAAATGTTGATGAATTTGTATTCAGTTTCCTCTAGCATCCTATAGTTTTAATATTTTATATAATAAGCACGTATTAGTTACCAGCAAATACCGAATATTTAGTTGTGATAATCAATCTAAATTTTGATGAATTTGTATTCAATTTCCCCTAGCACGTATTAGTTACCAGCAAAAACTGAATATTTGTTTGTGATCTTCAATCTTTCTTTTAATGATTTTGTATTAAGTATCCACTAGCATCTTATAGTGCTAATATTTTATATAATAAGCACATATTAGGTACGAGTGAATACCGAATATTTAATTGTGACAACCAATCTAAATGTTGATGAATTTGTATTCAGTTTTCTCTAGCATCCTATAGTTTTAATATTTTATATAATAAGTACATATTAGATACGAGTGAATACCCAATATTTAATTGTGACAGCCAATCTAAATGTTGATGAATTTGTATCCAGTTTCCCCTAGCATCTTATAGTGCTAATATTTTATATAATAAGCACGTATTAGTTACCAACAAATACTAAATATTTAATTGTGATCTTTAATCTATTTTTTAATGATGGTGTATTAAGTTTCCACTATCATCTTATAGTGCTAATACTTTATATAATAAGCACATATTAGATACGAGTAAATACCAAATATTTAATTCAGACAGACAATCTAAATGTTGATGAATTTGCATTCAGTTCCCCCTAGCATCTTATAGTGCTAATATTGTATATAATGAGCACGTATTAGTTGCCAGCAAATACTGAATATTTAATTGTGACAGCAAAACTAAATGTCGATGATTTGTATTCAGTTTCCCCTAGCATCTTATAGTGCTAATATTTTATATAATAAGCACGTATTAGTTACCAGCAAAAACTGAATATTTGATTGTGATCTTTAATCTATTTTTAATAATATTGTATTAAGTTTCAACTAGCATCTTATAGTGCTAATATTTTATAAAATAAGCACATATTAGATACTAGTAAATACCGAATATTTAATTGTGACAACCAATCTAAATGTTGATGAATTTGTATTCAGTTTCCTCTAGCATCCTATAGTTTTAATATTTTATATAATAAGCACGTATTAGTAACCAGCAAATACCGAATATTTAGTTGTGATAATCAATCTAAATTTTGATGAATTTGTATTCAATTTCCCCTAGCATCTTATAGTGCTAATATTTCATATAATAAGCACATATTAGATACCAGCAAATACTGAATATTTATTTATGATCTTCAATCTTTCTTTTAATGATTTTGTATTAAGTATCCACTAGCATCTTATAGTGCTAACATTTTATATAATAAGCACATTACGAGTGAATACCGAATATTTAATTGTGACAACCAATCTAAATGTTGATGAATTTGTATTCAGTTTCCCCTAGCATCTTATAGTGCTAATATTTTATATAATAAGCACGTATTAGTTACCATCAAATACAGAATATTTTATTGGGACAGCCAATCTAAATGTTGATGAATTTGTATTCAGTTTCCCCTAGCATCTTTTAGTGCTAATATTTTATATAATAAGCACATATTAGATACTAGTAAATACCGAATATTTAATTGTGATAGCCAAACCAAATGTTGATGATTTTGTATTCAGTTTCCTCTAGCATCCTATATTTTTAATATTTTATATAATAAGCACTTATTAGATTCGAGTGAATACCGAATATTTAATTGTGACAACCAATCTAAATGTTGATGAATTTGTATTCAGTTTCCCCTAGCATCTTATAGTGCTAATATTTTATATAATAAGCACGTATTAGTTACCAGCAAAAACTGAATATTTGATTGTGATCTTTAATCTATTTTTAATGATATTGTATTAAGTTTCCACTAGCATCTTATAGTGCTAATATTTTATATAATAAGCACATATTAGATACTAGTAAATACCGAATATTTAATTGTGACAACCAATCTAAATGTTGATGAATTTGTATTCAGTTTCCTCTAGCATCCTATAGTTTTGATATTTTATATAATAAGCACGTATTAGTTACCAGCAACTACCGAATATTTGATTGTGATCTTTAATCTATTTTTAATGATATTGTATTAAGTTTCCACTAGCATCTTATAGTGCTAATATTTTATATAATAAACACATATTAGATACTAGTAAATACCGAATATTTAATTGTGATAGCCAAACCAAATGTTGATGATTTTGTATTCAGTTTCCTCTAGCATCTTATAGTTTTAATATTTTATATAATAAGCATGTATTAGTTACAAGCAAATACCGAATATTTAGTTCTGATAATCAATCTAAACTTTGATGAATTTGTATTCAATTTCCCCTAGCATCTTATAGTGCTAATATTTCATATAATAAGCACGTATTAGATACCAGCAAATACTGAATATTTATTTGTGATCTTCAATCTTTCTTTTAATGATTATGTATTAAGTATCCACTAGCATCTTATAGTGCTAATATTTTATATAATAAGCACATATTAGATACGAGTGAATACCGAATATTTAATTGTGACAACCAATCTAAAAAATGATGAATTTGTATTCAGTTTCCCCTAGCATCTTATAGTGCTAATATTTTATATAATAAGCACGTATTAGTTACCAGCAAATACAGAATATTTAATTGGGACAGCCAATCTAAATGTTGATGAATTTGTATTCAATTTCCCCTAGCATCTTATAGTGCTAATATTTTATATAATAAGCACATATTAGATACTAGTAAATACCGAATATTTAATTGTGATAGCCAAACCAAATGTTGATGATTTTGTATTCAGTTTCCTCTAACATCCTATAGTGTTAATATTTTATATAATAAGCACGTATTTGTATTCAATTTCCCCTAGCATCTTATAGTGCTAATATTTCATATAATAAGCACGTATTAGATACCAGCAAATACCGAATATTTAATTGTGATAGCCAAACCAAATGTTGATGATTTTGTATTCAGTTTCCTCTAGCAACCTATATTTTTAATATTTTATATAATAAGCACAAATTAGATACGAGTGAATACCGAATATTTAATTGTGACAACCAATCTAAATATTGATGAATTTGTATTCAGTTTCCCCTAGCATCTTATAGTGCTAATATTTTATATAATAAGCACGTATTAGTTACCAGCAAAAACAGAATATTCAATTGGGACAGCCAATCTAAATGTTGATGAATTTGTGTTCAATTGTCCCTAGCATCTTATAGTGCTAATTTTATATAATAAGCACGTTTTAGTTACCAGCAAATACTGAATATTTAATTGTGATCTTCAATCTAACTTTTGATGATTTTTGTATTATGTTTTCACTAGCATCTTATAGTGCTAATGTTGTGTATACTAAACACGTATTAGGTACCAGCAAATACTAAACATCTAAACGCAACGTTCAATCTAAATTCTGGTGATATTGGAATCAGTTTCCTCTAGAATCTTATAGTGCTAATATTTTATATAATAAGCACGTATTAGGTACGAGTAAATACCGGATATTTAATTGTGACAACCAATCTAAATGCTAATGATATTTTATTCAGTTTCCCCTAGCATTTTTGGTTCTAATATTTTATATAATAAGCACGTAATAGATACGAGTAAATACCGAATATTTAATTGTGATCTCCAATCTAACTTTCGATGTTTTGGTATTAGGTTTCCATTGGCATCTTATAGTGCTAATATTTTATATAATAAGCACGTATTAGATACGAGTAAATACCGAATATTTAATTGTGACAGCCGAACTAAATGTTGATGATTTTGTATTCAGTTTCCCATAGAATCTTATAGTGCTAATATTTTATATAATATTTACGCATTAGTTACCAGCAAATACTGAATGTCTTATCGTAACCCTCAATCTAAATTCTGGTAAAATTGCATAATAGTGATCATATTTTATATAATGAGCACGTATTAGATACGAGTAAATACCGAATATTTAAGTGTGACAACCAATCTAAATGTTGATGAATTGATATTCAATTTCCCCTAGCATCTTATAGTGCTAATATTTTATATAATAAGCACGTATTAGTTACCATCAAATACAGAATATTTAATTGGGACAGCCAATCTAAATGTTGATGAATTTGTATTCAGTTTCCCCTAGCATCTTATAGTGCTAATATTTTATATAATAAGCACATATTAGATACTAGTAAATACCGAATATTTAATTGTGATAGCCAAACCAAATGTTGATGATTTTGTATTCAGTTTCCTCTAGCATCCTATATTTTTAATATTTTATATAATAAGCACATATTAGATACGAGTGAATACCGAATATTTAATTGTGACAACCAATCTAAATGTTGATGAATTTGTATTCAGTTTCTCCTAGCATCTTATAGTGCTAATATTTTATATAATAAGCACGTATTAGTTACCAGGAAAAACTGAATATTTGATTGTGATCTTTAATCTATTTTTAATGATATTGTATTAAGTTTCCACTAGCATCTTATAGTGCTAATATTTTATATAATAAACACATATTAGATACTAGTAAATACCGAATATTTAATTGTGATAGCCAAACCAAATGTTGATGATTTTGTATTCAGTTTCCTCTAGCATCTTATAGTTTTAATATTTTATATAATAAGCATGTATTAGTTACAAGCAAATACCGAATATTTAGTTCTGATAATCAATCTAAACTTTGATGAATTTGTATTCAATTTCCCCTAGCATCTTATAGTGCTAATATTTCATATAATAAGCACGTATTAGATACCAGCAAATACTAAATATTTATTTGTGATCTTCAATCTTTCTTTTAATGATTATGTATTAAGTATCCACTAGCATCTTATAGTGCTAATATTTTATATAATAAGCACATATTAGATACGAGTGAATACCGAATATTTAATTGTGACAACCAATCTAAAAATTGATGAATTTGTATTCAGTTTCCCCTAGCATCTTATAGTGCTAATATTTTATATAATAAGCACGTATTAGTTACCAGCAAATACAGAATAATTAATTGGGACAGCCAATCTAAATGTTGATGAATTTGTATTCAATTTCCCCTAGCATCTTATAGTGCTAATATTTTATATAATAAGCACGTATTAGTTACCAGCAAATACTGAATATTTAATTGTGATCTTCAATCTAACTTTTGATGATTTTTGTATTAAGTTTTCACTAGCATCTTATAGTGCTAATATTGTGTATAATAAGCACGTATTAGGTACCAGCAATTAATACTAACCATCTAAACGCAAACCTCAATCTAAATTCTGGTGATATTGGATTCAGTTTCCTCTAGAATCTTATAGTGCTAATATTTTATATAATAAGCACGTATTAGGTACGAGTTAATACCGAATATTTAATTGTGACAACCAATCTAAATCCTAATGATATGTTATTCAGTTTCCCCTAGCATAATGATGTTGTATTAAGTTTCCACTAGCATCTTATAGTGCTAATATTTTATATAATAAGCACGTATTAGATACGAGTAAATACCGAATATTTAATTGTGATCTCCAATCTAACTCTCGATGTTTTGGTATTAAGTTTCCACTAGCATCTTATAGTGCTAATATTTTATATAATAAGCACGTATTAGATACGAGTAAATGCCGAATATTTAATTGTGACAGCCGAACTAAATGTTGATGATTTTGTATTCAGTTTCCCCTAGAATCTTATAGTGCTAATATTTTATATAATATTCACTTATTAGTTACCAGCAAATACTGAATATCTTATCGTAACCTTCAATCTAAATTCTGGTAAAATTGCACAATAGTAATCATATTTTATATAATGAGCACGTATTAGATACGAGTAAATACGGAATATTTAAGTGTGACAACCAATCTAAATGTTGATGAATTTATATTCAATTTCCCCTAGCATCGTATACTTATAATGTTATGTTAATCAGATACAATTCAGTTTTCTTCTAGCATCTGATAGTTGATAGTACTTATGTATATTTGAAGGAAAAAAAGATTATGATTTTTACATCATTTTTTCTTTCAAATACTTACCCCTATATTTTTGAGTTTATCACAGTGTACCTCTTTCTTCAGAATGGTTATTATCGGTATCTCACGATGGAATGATAGTTTTCAATATTTCTTCTCGTTATATATGGTCAGTTGACGTGTTTTAACTTTGATTTCTGTGTCATCTTAAGACTTATTGTTAATTGATTTGTTTTTACAATGTTTATGGTAGTGAAGTATGTCATTAATGAGTGTATTGTAAGTCAATCAGGTTGGCAAAAAAATAGGCTTTTTTTAATCACTCACTGATGTACATTACTTGCTAATAAATGTCTAAATGTTTATTAACATGGCTTATATAATAATGTAGATATTTACCATTTTAAGAAGTCGTGTTTGATAATTTAAAACATTTAAAAACGTTTCATTCTAATTTTATTGAACATTAATTCTCTAAGGTTGTTTTTTTTTGATCTAATGTCATTAAAAACTTTCTTTCTTTAACAAAATTCTTTTTATCATACTATTCCTATATCTCGTCTATATTTTATCATAACTAATTCCTTTGGTTGTTTCACTAATTTTTAGTTTTTGTTAAATCAAATTACGAATGCACATTTTGTGACAACATTTTAATTTGGGCTTAACGGCTGATTATTATGGGGTGCTCTCACTTTGCCACTAGCTATTGTTTTCCATGTAAAATCATTGGACCAATACTAATAAGGGTAACAATGGTGTTAAACCTTTAGTCTTTTTAATAACAAATAGTTTAGCATTTTTTGTTTCTTTATAACATTGAGGCAGTTCTACATCACATCGGTTCTTTGGTATATTTGGTAAATTTTGGGATCTGGCTCGATATAACACATATAACAAACTTTACACAGTCATCTACTCACAGTAACACAGTTAATTGGATTAAACAAGGAGATAATCAGCTATAATAATAATAAAATAAAATAAAACCAAGTACGGACAATCCAAACCATTAGACAAAATTCGAAGTCCTAAAAACGGTATAGGCAAAAATGTGTAAAAACGCAAAATAGTGTAATCAGCATATGGACTGTTCACCGTGTACAAAATACACGACGAACAGTGGTAACAGGTGTCCTAGGAAGAGTAAGCTTACCCTGCCTGGCGCGCCACACCCGCCATAGCTGCATCCAATCTATTAAGCGAAAACTCGGTAAAATAGCGTGATAGACCAATGAACTATCGGTATGCAAAATGCACGTGATGAACAGTGTTAACGATGTAGTACACATATATAATCAGGTAGATAGTATACCCGTCAATTAAATATGTCTAGAATAATAGTCGAGAGAGACATGTTATATTTACCGATCAAGTCAATATGACGACCATAAAACTTTTTAAAGGCTTTAATAAGTGTAGATAGATGTCAATCATGCATTTTCATATAATCAACTTGGATGACTGGCGTCGAAACAGATTATTACACAAGCGTTAATGACATGGGGCTAATATAAAGGCATATCATGTGATTTGATATAATCATATAATATATACAAGAACATTTTACCTATCTTATATACATATATATTACTTGTTCATATGTAACTAACGTAATTAAATCAACCTGTCCATAATGACATGCCTTATCTCGGTTATTTCACAACGGATCGTTTTCGGGTTTTCATTTTTGGATTCTTTGGACAAATCTCATATGGTCCCTGACTGACGGTTTTTCGAAATTCGGAAGTTCGCTCGATTAATATTATCATCAAAGATTTGCGAAAGTTTTCTTTGTCATTTTTTCGACATTCAAGTTGGCATATCTCAATTATTATTAGAGGTCACAAGTTGAAACTCAGCAGGAATAATGAACACACAGATGCCTCTAAAATGGCATATTATAAATGTTTTTGACGGCTTCGTGAAACGTCCGGAAATCCCCGAGGACTTCCGATTTTTCCTTAACATCAATACTAAAATATGCTAAGTAACGTGTTACTTATACAAATAGTTCGATTCTAGGAAACAATGGATTCTTGAATAGCCTGACGTTTAATAAATGATAAATGTATATGTTTTGAATAGTTCTCTGTATTTTAAAAAATAGACAAAAAATAACGTAATATGGTGGTGTTGTTGGCCGCAGATATTACCTTTTTTTTTCAAAGACCTTGTTCCATTACATTTCCAATCGCTTGTCCGCCATATCGAATTTCCAAAATTACATTCAAATCGATATTAGTCGCCATTTTAATACCGATTTTCGAAAACTTTTATTGTATTAAATCTACTTCAAATGGCAACAATCCTTAGGGGGCCGATTTTTTAAATTTCGATTCTGTTTATTTCCGGTTTCCTTTGAAGTTTGTTCGACTTACACCATCTGGATTGTGACCTCACCTTTCTACGACCCATGACTTTTGTCTGTTTGGTGACTAATAATTAATGTAAAAATGTTCGGTCCGGTATTGGATGTTACTATACTCAATAACTGATGTTGACATGATGACAAGGCGTGACGTGGTGTGACATACCGAAACACGCCAGTCTGCTTTAGGAGTTCTAGTTAGTGTTGACATTTTTTGTATTTTTACCAATTTTAAATCTGAACTCCGATTAGAAAACTTCAGAAATAATTAAATTAAAAAAAATAACCGCCATACTTGTTTTAGTTTGATAGAACAAGTATGGCGATTGTACGACGTATGAAAACAGAGACAGGCCACGCCCACATTCAGTGTATACTTTGTCAACCACACTATCAACATCCGGCTAGAAATATTTCAACCTCCCGACTGATTGAGAGTTTTTCACTTACACTATCGGTTTGCTGAAAATACTATTGTTACACAATTATTATCTCTGATCAGGTTCATATCATTTTACTAATTAGACGAAATAAGTTACCACAGTTTGTCGTGTATTTTGTACACGATGAACAGTCCATATGCTGATTAAACTATTTTGCCAGATTACACTACATGTATTTTGCCTTTACCGTTTTTTTAGGCTTCGAATTTTGTCTAATGGTTTGAATTGTTCGTACTTGGTTTTATTTTATTTTTATATACACGTTTTTTTGATATCATGTATTATTTTTATAATGTCTAAATTGCTTTGTTCGGTGTTGACTCTACTCTCTCTTTTCGGGTAACATTTATTAGGGAATTGTCATACACAATCACCCACGAGAAATGAATCTTTTAATGGAGGACATACTGCATATATTATTGTAGACGTTAACGTAGTGATATGAACTGCTTTATAGGAAATGAAATAAATGGGGGTTAACGTCAAACTGTTATGCACCTAACCTGGGGTAATGAAGGCGGGCATATGGCATACAGTGTACTGTGCGGTAAAGTTTGCCCGGGCAGCGGCGCTACGGCCTACCCTTATATTGAATTCCAGGGGGGGGGGGGGGGGGGGGTGGCCGATGGTTAGCATTTGTGTGTCTATCATGGAGTCAACTGGTGTGGTTTCGAAAACACGGTTGTGCGTGACAAGGAGTATGGTCGCCTGTACAGCCTCGGAGTTTTCCCCGTGTCCTCCGGTTTCGTCCCACTGCTAAAGACCCTTACGCGCAAACAGATAATTGAAATAAAATTAAACCATGTATTAGTCCCGAAATAACCTAGTTTGGTTCGAGTGGACGTTAAACCCCATCTCTCTCTCGCTCTCTCTCTCTCTCTCTCTCTCCCTCCCTCTCTTTAAATACATGACTGACATGACACTCTTCTAAAATATTGTTGGTGACAATGATCTTCTTGTTTAATCCCGGTATTAATCACCCGTTAATCATTACCCGAACCGTGGTCGCAAAACGCGCTTTCATAATTTTATTTCACAAGAGTTAATATTTTATAAAACAAGCACGTATTAGTTACTAGCAAATATAAAGCATCTAATCGCAACACTTAATCTAAATTCTGGTGATATTGTATTTAGTTAATGACTTTATATTTGTATTCAGTTTCACCTAGCATAATAGTGCTAATATTTTATATAATAAGCACATATTAGATACGAGTGAATACCGAATATTTAATCGTGACAGCCAATCTTAGTGTTGATGAATTTGTATTAGTTACCAGCAAATACTGAATGTTTAATTGTAATCTTTAATCTTTTTTTTAATGATGTTGTATTAAGTTTCCACTAGCATCTTATAGTGCTAATAGCTTATATGATAAGCACATATTAGATACGAGTAAATACCGAATATTCAATCGTGACAGCCAATCTAAGTGTTTATGAATTTGTATTTAGTTTCCCCTAGCATCTTATAGTGCTAATATTTTAAATAATAAGCACGTATTAGTTACCAGCAAATACTGAATATTTAATTGTGTTTTTTAATCTATTTTTTAATAATGTTGTATTACGTTTCCACTGGCATCTTATAGTGCTAATATTTTATATAATAAGCACGTATTAGTAACCAGCAAATACTGAATATTTAATTGTGATCTTTAATCTATTTTTAATAATAAGCACGTATTAGTTACCAGCAAATACTGAATATTAAATTGTGATTTTTAATCTATTTTTTAGTGATGTTGTATTACGTTTCCACTAGCATCTTATAGTGCTAATATTTTATATAATAAGCACGTATTACTTACCAGCAAATACTTAACATATAATTGCCACCCTCAATCTAAATTCTGGTGATATTGTATTCAGTTTCCCCCATAGCATCTTATAGTGCTAATATTTCATATAATAAGCACGTATTACTTACCAGCAAATACTTAACATATAATTGCCACCCTCAATCTAAATTCTTGTGATATTGTATTCAGTTTCCACTAGCATCTTATAGTGCTAATATTTTATATAATAATATTAGATACAAGTGAATACCGAATATTTAATTGTGACAACCAATCTAAATGTTGATGAATTTGTATTCAGTTTCCCCTAGCATCTTATAGTGCTAATATTTTATATAATAAGCATATATTAGATACGAGTAAATACCAAATATTTAATTGGGACAGCCACTCTAAATGTTGATAAATTTGCATACAGTTTTCCCCTGGCATCTTATAGTGCTAATATTTCATATAATAAGCACGTATTAGTAACCAGCAAATACTGAATATTTAATTGTGATCTTTAATCTATTTATAATGATGTTGTATTTAGTTTCCCCTAGCATCTTATAGTGCTAATATTTTAAATAATAAGCACGTATTAGTTACCAGCAAATACTAAATATTTAATTGTGTTTTTAATCTATTTTTTAATAATGTTGTATTACGTTTCCACTGGCATCTAATAGTGCTAATATTTTATATAATAAGCACGTATTAGTAACCAGCAAATACTGAATATTTAATTGTGATCTTTAATCTATTTTTAATAATAAGCACGTATTAGTTACCAGAAAATACTGAATATTAAATTGTGATTTTAATCTATTTTTAATGATGTTGTATTCAGTTTCCCCTAGCATCTTATAGTGCTAATATTTCATATAATAAGCACGTATTAGATACCAGCAAATACTGAATATTTAATTGTGATCTTCAATCTTTCTTTTTATGATTTTGTATTAAGTATCCACTAGCATCTTATAGTGCTAATATTTTATATAATAAGCGCATATTAGATACGAGTGAATACCGAATATTTAATTGTGACAACCAATCTAAATGTTGATGAATTTGTATTAAGTTTCCCGTAGCATCTTATAGTGCTAATATATTTTGTATTCAGTTTCCTCTAGCATCCTATAGTTTTAATATTTTATATAATAAGCACGTATTAGTTACCAGCAAATACCGAATATTTAGTTGTGATAATCAATCTAAAGTTTGATGAATTTGTATTCAATTTCCCCTAGCATCTTATAGTGCTAATATTTCATATAATAAGCACGTATTAGATACCAGCAAATACTGAATATTTATTTGTGATCTTCAATCTTTCTTTTAATGATTTTGTATTAAGTATCCACTAGCACCTTATAGTGCTAATATTTTATATAATAAGCACATATTAGATACGAGTGAATACCGAATATTTGATTGTGGGAACCAATCTAAATGTTGATGAATTTGTATTCAGTTCCCCCTAGCATCTGATAGTGCTAATATATTTTATATAATAAGCACGTATTAGTTACCAGCAAAAACTGAATATTTGATTGTGATCTTTAATCTATTTTAATGATGTTGTATTAAGTTTCCCCTAGCATCTTATAGTGCTAATATTTTATATAATATATACTAGTAAATACCGAATATTTAATTGTGATAGCCAAACCAAATGTTGATGATTTTTTATTCAGCTTCCTCTAGCATCCTATAGTTTTAATATTTTATATAATAAGCTCGTATTGGTAACCAGCAAATACCGAATATTTAGTTGTGATATTCTATCTAAATGTTGATGAATTTGTATTCAATTTCCCCTAGCATCTTATAGTGCTAATATTTCATATAATAAGCAGGTATTAGATACCAGCAAATACTGAATATTTATTTGTGATCTTCAATCCATCTTTAATGATTTTGTATTAGGTATCCACTAGCATCTTATAGTGCTAATATTTTATATAATAAGTACATATTAGATACGAGTGAATACCGAATATTTAATTGTGGCAACAAATCTAAATGTTGATGAATTTGTATTCAGTTTCTCCTAGCATCTTATAGTGCTAATATTTTATATAATAAGCACGTATTAGTTACCAGCAAAAAATGAATATTTGATTGTGATCTTTAATCTATTTTAATGATGTTGTATTAAGTTTCCACTAGCATCTTATAGTGCTAATATTTTATATAATAAGCATATATTAGATACTAGTAAATACCGAATATTTAATTGTGATAGCCAAACCAAATGTTGATGATTTTGTATTCAGTTTCCTCTAGCATTCTATAGTTTTAATATTTTATATAATAAGCACGTATTAGTTACCAGCAAATACCGAATATTTAGTTGTGATAATCAATTAAAATGTTGATGAATTTGTATTCAATTACCCCTAGCATCTTATAGTGCTTATATTTCATATAATAAGCACGTATTAGATACCAGCAAATACTGAATATTTATTTGTGATCTTCAATTTTTCTTTTAATGATTTTGTATTAAGTATCCACTAGCATCTTATAGTGCTAATGTTTTATATAATAAGCACATATTAGATACGAGTGAATACCGAATATTTAATTGTGACAACCAATCTAAATGTTGATGAATTTGTATTCAGTTTCCCCTAGCATCTTATAGTGCTAATATTTTATATAATAAGCACATATTAGATACGAGTAAATACCAAATATTTAATTGTGACAGCCAATCTAAATGTTGATGAATTTGTATACAGTATCCCCTAGCATCTTATAGTGCTAATATTTCATCTAATAAGCACGTATTAGTTACCAGCAAATACCGAATGTTAAGTTGTGATAATATATCTAAATTTTGATGAATTTGTATTCAAATCCCCTCTAGCATCTTATAGTGCTAATATTTCATATAATAAGCACGTATTAGATACCAGCAAATACTGAATATTTATTTGTGATCTTTAATCTTTCTTTTAATGATTTTGTATTAGGTATCCACTAGCATCTTATAGTGCTAATATTTTATATAATAAGCACATATTAGATACTAGTGAATACCGAATAATTAATTGTGACAACCAATCTAAATGTTGATGAATTTGTATTCAGTTTCCCCTAGCATCTTATAGTGCTAATATTTTATATAATAAGCACGTATTAGTTACCAGCAAAAACTGAATTTTGATTGTGATCTTTAATCTATTTTTAATGATGTTGTATTAAGTTTCCACTAGCATCTTATAGTGCTAATATTTCATATAATATTATATTAGATACTAGTAAATACCAAATATTTAATTGTGATAGCCAAACCAAATGTTGATGATTTTGTATTCAGTTTCCTCTAGCATCCTATAGTTTTAATATTTTATATAATAAGCACGTATTAGTTACAAGCAAATACCGAATATTTAGTTGTGATAATCAATCTGAATTTTGATGAATTTGTATTCAATTTCCCCTAGCATCTTATAGTGCTAATAATTCATATAATAAGCACGTATTAGATACCAGCAAATACTGAATATTTATTTGTGATCTTCAATCTTTCTTTGAATGATTTTATATTAAGTATCCACTAGCATCTTATAGTGCTAATATTTTATATATTAGGCACATATTAGATACGAGAGAATACCGAATATTTAATTGTAACAACCAATCTAAATGTTGATGAATTTGTATTCAGTTTCCCCTAGCATCTTATAGTGCTAATATTTTATATAATAAGCACGTATTAGTTACTAGCAAAAACTGAATATTTGATTGTGATCTTTAATCTATTTTTAATGATGTTGTATTAAGTTCCACTAGCATCTTATAGTGCTAATATTTCATATAATAAGCACATACTAGATACAAGTAAATACCGAATATTTAATTGTGATAGCCAAACCAAATGTTGATGATTTTGTATTCAGTTTCCTCTAGCATCCTATAGTTTTAATATTTTATATAATAAGCACGTATTAGTTACCAGCAAATACCGAATATTTAGTTGTGATAATCTATCTAAATTTTGATGAATTTGTATTCAATTTCCCCTAGCATCTTATATTGCTAATATTTCATATAATAAGCACGTATTAGATACCAGCAAATACTGAATATTTATTTGTGATCTTCAATTTATCTTTTAATGATTTTGTATTAAGTATCCACTAGCATCTTATAGTGCTAATATTTTATATAATAAGCACATATTAGATACGAGTGAATACCGAATATTTAATTGTGACAACCAATCTAAATGTTGATGAATTTGTATTCAGTTTCCCCTAGCATCTTATAGTGCTAATATTTTATATAATAAGCACGTATTAGTTACCAACAAAAAATGAATATTTGATTGTGATCTTTAATCTATTTTAATGATGTTGTATTAAGTTTCCACTAGCATCTTATAGTGCTAATATTTTATATAATAAGCACGTATTAGTTACCAGCAAATACTGAATATTTAATTGTGATCTTCATTCTAACTTTTGATGATTTTGTATTAAGTTTTCACTCGCATCTTATAGTGCTAATATTGTGTAGATTAAGCACGTATTAGGTACCAGCAAATACTAAACATCTAAACGCAACCCTCAATCTAAATTCTGGTGATATTGGATTCAGTTTCTTCTAGCATCTTATAGTGCTAATATTTTATATAATAAGCACGTATTAAGTAGGAGTAAATACTGAATATGTAATTGTGACAACCAATCTTAATGCTAATGATATTTTATTTAGTTTCCCCTAGGATTAAATACCGAATATTTAATTGTGATCTCCAATCTAACTCTCGTTTGAAAAGTTTTATGGTCGACATATTGACTTAGTTGGTAAATATAATATGTCTCTCTCAGCTATTATTCTGGATATATTTAATTGACACATATTATACTATCTCCCTGATAATGTGTGTCGACTTCATCGTTAACACTGTTCATCACGTGCATTTGGCATACCGATATTTCATTGGCAAATCACGCTATTTTACCTAGATTTCGCCTAATAGTTTGGATGAAGCTATGGCGGGTGTGGCTAGCCAGGCAGGGTAAGCTTACTCTTCTGGACACCTGTTACCACTGTTTGTCGTGTATTTTATACACGGGGAGCAGTCCATTTGCTGATTACTCTATTTTTCTTGAATATACTATTTTGCCTATAACGTTTTTTAGGACTTCGAATTTCGTCTTACGGTTTGGATTGTTCGTACTTGGTTTTTATTTTATTTAATATCTCGATGTTTTGGTATTAAGTTTCCACTAGCATCTTATAGTGCTAATATTTTATATAATAAGCACGTATTAGATACGAGTAAATAATACCGAATATTTAATTGTGACAGCCGAACTAAATGTTGATGATTTTGTATTCAGTTTCCCCTAGAATCTTATAGTGCTAATATTTTATATAATATTCACGTATTAGTTACCAGCAAATACTGAATATCTTATCGTAACCCTCAATCTAAATTCTGGTAAAATTGCATAATAGTGATCATATTTTATTTAATGAGCACGTATTAGATACGAGTAAATACCGAATATTTAAGTGTGACAACCAATCTAAATGTTGATGAATTTATATATTTACTGATAATATGTTAATCAGATACAATTCAGTTTTCTTCTAGCATCTGATAGTTGATAGTACTAATATATATTTGAAGGAAAAAAGACTTACCCTATATTTTTGAGCTTATCACATAGTACCTCTTTCTTCAGAATGGTTATTATCTGTATCTCACGATGGAATGATCGTTATCAATATTTCTTCCCGTTATATATGCTCAGTTGACATGTTTTAACTTTGAATTCTGTGTCATCTTAAGACTTATTGTTAATTGATTTGTTTTTACAATGTTTATGGTAGTGAAGTATGTCATTAATGAGTGTATTGTAAGTCAATCAGGTTGGCAAAAAATTTGGCTTTTTTTAATCACTCACTGATGTACATTACTTGCTAATAAATGTCTAAATGTTTATTAACATGGCTTATACAATGATGTAGATATTTACCATTTTAAGAAGTCGTGTTTGATAATTTAAAACATTTAAAAACGTTTCATTCTAATTTTATTGATCATTAATTCTCTAAGGTTTTTTTTTTATCTAATGTCATTAAAGACTTTCTTTCTTGAACAAAATTCTTTTTATGATACTATTCCTATATCTCGTCTATATTTTATCATAACTTATTCCTTTGGTTGTTTCAACAATTGTTTGTTTTTGTTAAATCAAATTATGAATGCACATTTTGTGACAACATTTTAATTTGGGCTGAACGGCTGATTATTATGGGGTGTTCTCACTTTGTCGGCCGCTATTGTTTTCCATGTAAAATCATTGGACCAGTTCTAATAAGGGTAACTATGGTGTTAACCCTATAGTGTTTTTCATATCAATATTAACTACGTGTGACTTTACATTTTTTTTGTTAATAACAAATAGTTTAGCATTTTTTGTTTCTTTATAACATTGAGGCGGTTCTTTGGTATATTTGTTGAATTTTGGGATCTGGCTCGATATAACACATATAACAAACTTTACACAGTCATCTACTCACAGTAACACAGTTATCTGGATTTGACAAGGGGATAATCAGCTATAATAACACTAAGGGTGTAGATAGATGTCAATCATTCATTTTCATATAATCAACTTGGATGACTGGCGTCAAAACAGATTATTACACAAGCGATAATGACATGGGGCTAATATAAAGGCATATCATATAATTTGATATAATATATACAAGAACATTTTACCTATCTTATATACAATATGTATATTACTTGTTCATATGTAAATAACTTAATTAAATCAACCTGTCCATAATAACATGCCTTATGTATTCGACGTTAAACGGCCCATCTATGTGGCAGCACATAAAGCAAGCGGTCCTTTTTACACACGTTTTTGCCTTTATCGTTTTTTTAGGACTTCGAATTTTGTCTAATGGTTTGAATTGTACGGTGGCTGATTAAGGACACGCAAAAATAAAAAAAAATATCTCTAGCGCTCGAGATAATAAGTCGAGCGCTCGAAATACTAAGTCGAGCGCTCGAGATAGTCAAGTCAAGCGCTCGAGATAGTTAAGTCGAGCGCTCGAGATAATTAAGTCGAATGCTCGAGATACTAAGTCGAGCGCTCGAGATAATACAATCGACAACGTCTCGATCGATACATTAAGCTGTATAATTTTATGCATCAGTCGATGATAAACTTTGCAAAATAAAGATTCATTTGTTCGTTTTTACTGCCCATCGAAAGCTGCAGCGAAGAAGCAGACCCCCCCCCTCCCTCCCCCACACACACTCCATTCAATGCTCATCACCACCTATAAACATTTCCCGTTATATTTACACCCTTCCAAGTATATCGCAACCAATAATTCCTCTTATCTGGAAGCAAGGTTATTTATTTCACGATATGTAGGAACTGATCATTGCCTAACTTCGGGGCCGGTGGAAGCAATTCTCGATTGTGGGAGGAGGGGGCGTCCATTCTTGGACCTTATAGGTGAGGGTTCAGGGGTCGCAATCCACCCTCCCCTTACTCCGTCGGGCCTGCATTTACCATTGCGCAAGTGGTGCGATAGTCGGGCTTCTATGCCCCCCCCCCCGGCCTTCCGTTCCCCACACCTTGTTCTAGCTGGGGATTCATCATCTCCACTTCCACGAACTCCCGAGATAATACAACCGAACACTTCTAAACTGATGTTTTAACCTATATGATGTTGTGCATTATTCCATGATAAACTTTCAGAATAAAGATTCATTGTTCGTTTTAACTGCCCATCCAAAGCTGCCGGGACGGAGGTGATACCCCCCCCCCCATGCTAATCATCACCACTAACTATTTCCCGTTATATTACCCCCCCTTACCAAGTTGGGCGTATATTGTTATTATACGAATCAATAATTGTATATATCGTGGTTACGGAGTTTGGCTAGGAGAGATTAGAATTTCCTCAAGGTTTGACCCAAGATTATTTATTTCATAATATTTAGGAACTGATCATTGCCTAATATACCCTGGCGCAAGTTGTGCGATCGTGTCGGGCTTCTACAACTACCCACCCCTCCACAATCGCCCCGTCCCTTTCACACTTTGTTCTAGCTAGGTATGCTTATTAAATTCAGAGTCCTTGTAGGGGGAAAAAACCTAATGACATCGGGTAAAACCACAAGATTGAGAAGGAATATGTATCATCAAGTCCCATACGCTCACAACAGGAACACCCAGAACTACAATCCCGAGGCAGCTGGCCAGATATAGCTTGAAGCGCGACATCTCTTCAATACTATCCCAGATTAATTACACACACCTTAACTTGGAAGGGGATACCCCCACTCCATCCAAAATACATCAGCACTAATACATATCTATCCCCTTCCAAGTTAATGAGATGCCTTATCAATCTTATGGTTTTACTCCTTAACCTTATTTTCCTGTCACAGCAAGGACCCCGAATTTAATAAGATAAAGGTTTCCTGGATGGTGGAACAAGGTGTGGGGAACGGCGGGCGGGGCTGATGCGGGTTGGGAGTGGGAGTGGGGTACTAGTAAAGCCCGACACGATCACCCCACTTGCGCCAAGGTAAATTAGGCAATGATCAGTTCCTACATATATTATTATGAAATAAATAACCTTGGATCAGACTTGAGCTTCTAACTAAGAGGAAATGTCAATCTCTCCTAGCAAAACTCTGTAATCTCGATATATACAATTATTGATTGCGAAGGGGGTAAATATAACGGTAAATATTGAGGGGTAGTGATGAGCATGGGATGGAGTGTGTGTGGGTGTGTGTGTGTGTGTGTGTGGTGGCGGGGGGGGGGGGGCTCTGTCACTATAGCTTTGGATGGGCTGTCAAAACGAACAAATGGATCTTTATTCTGAAAGTTTATTATTGAAAATTGCACAAAATTATACAGCTTAAAACATCGGTGTTCGATTGTATTATCTCGAGCGCTCGTCTTAGTATCTCGAGCGCTCGACTTAATTATCCCGAGTGCTCGACTTAACTATCTCGAGCGCTCGAGATATTTTTCTTTTTTTTGCGTGTCCTTAATCAGCCACCGTAGAATTGTTCGTACTTGTTTTTTTTTTATTTTGATATACACGGGTTTTTTGTGTTCTGAAATTGATAATGTTTGATATCATGTATTATTTTTATAAATGTATAAATTGCTCTGTTCGGTGTTGACTCTACTTTCTCTTTTCGGGTAACATTTATTAGGGAATTGTCATACACAATCATCCTCGAGAAATAAAGCTTTTAATTGAGAACACACTGCATATATTATTGTAGACGTTAACGTAGTGATATGAACAGCTTTAAAGGAAATGATATAAAATGGGGGTTAACGTCCTACTGTTCTGCACCTAACCTGGGGTAATGAAGGCGGGCATATGTCATACAGTGTGCTGTGAGGTAAAGTATGCCCGGGCAGCGGAGCTACGGCCTACTCTTATATCGAATTCCGGGGGTAGGGGGTGTGGGGTGGATGGCCGATGGTCAGCATATGTGTGTCTATCATCGAGTCAACTGGCGTCGTTTCGAAAACACGGTTGTACGTGACAAGGAGTATGGTCGCCTGTACAGCCTCGAAGTTTTCTCCGTGTCCTCCGGTTTCGTCCCACTGCTAAAGACCCTTACGCGCAAACATATAATTGAAATAAAATTAAACCATATCTTAGTCCCGAAATAACCTAGTTTGTGTCGAGTGGACGTTAAACCCCATCTCTCTCTCTCTCTCTCTCTCTCTCTCTCTCTCTCTCTTATAAAACAAGCACGTATTAGTTACCAGCAAATATTAAGCATCTACTCGCACCACTTAATCTAAATTCTGGTGATATTGTATTTAGTTAATGAATTTATATTTGTATTCAGTTTCACCTAGCATGTTGATGATTTTGAATTAAGTATCCACTAGTATCTTATAGTGCTAATATTTTATATAATAAGCACATGTTAGATACGAGTGAATACCGAATATTTAATCGTGACAGCCAATCTTAGTGTTGATGAATTTGTATTAGTTACCAGCAAATACTGAATATTTAATTGTGATCTTTAATCTTTTTTTTAATGATGTTGTATTAAGTTTCCACTAGCATCTTATAGTGCTAATATCTTATATGATAAGCACATATTAGATACGAGTAAATACCGAATATTTAATCGTGACAGCCAATCTAAGTGTTTATGAATTTGTATTTAGTTTCCCCTAGCATCTTATAGTGCTAATATTTTATATAATAAGCACGTATTAGTTACCAGCAAATACTGAATATTTAAATGTGATCTTTTATCTATTTTCTTAATGATGTTGTATTAAGTTTCCACTAGCATCTTATAGTGCTAATATTTTATATAATAAGCACATATTAGATACGAGTGAATACCGAATATTTAATTGTGACAACCAATCTAAATGTTGATTAATTTGTATTCAGTTTCCCCTAACATCTTATAGTGCTAATATTTTATATAATAAGCACGTATTAGTTACCAGCAAAAACTGAATATTTGATTATGATCTTTAATCTATTTTTAACGATGTTGTATTAAGTTTCCACTAGCATCTTATAGTGCTAATATTTTATATAATAAGCACATATTAGATACTAGTAAATACCGAATATTTAATTGTGATAGCCAAACCAAATGTTGATGATTTTGTATTTAGTTTCCTCTAGCATCCTATAGTTTTAATATTTTATATAATAAGCATGTATTAGTTACCAGCAAATACCGAATATTTAGTTGTTATAATCAATCTAAATTTTGATGAATTTGTATTCAATTTCCCCAAGCATCTTATAGTGCTAATATTTCATATAATAATCACGTATTAGAAACCAGCAAATACTGAATATTTATTTGTGATCTTCAATCTTTCTTTTATTTTTTTTATTAAGTATCCACTAGCATCTTATAGTGCTAATATTTTATATAATAAGCACATATTAGATACGAGTGAATACCGAATATTTAATTGTGATCTTCAATCTTTCTTTTAATGATTTTGTATTAAGTATCCACTAGCATCCTATAGTGCTAATATTTTATATAATAAGCACATATTAGATACGAGTGAATACCGAATATTTAATTGTGACAACCAATCTAAATGTTGATGAATTTGTATTCAGTTTCCCCTAGCATCTTATAGTGCTAATATTTTATATAATAAGCACGTATTAGTTACTAGCAAAAACTGAATATTTGATTGTGATCTTTAATCTATTTTTAATGATGTTGTATTAAGTTTCCACTAGCATCTTATAGTGCTAATATTTTATATAATAAGCACACACTAGATACAAGTAAATACCGAATATTTAATTGTGATAGCCAAACCAAATGTTGATGATTTTGTATTCAGTTTCCTTTAGCATCCTATAGTTTTAATATTTTATATAATAAGCACGTATTAGTTACCAGCAAATACCGAATATTTAGTTGCGATAATCAATCTAAATTTTGATGAATTTGTATTCAATTTACCCTAGCATCTTATAGTGCTAATATTTCATATAATAAGCACGTATTAGATACCAGCAAATACTGAATATTTATTTGTGATCTTCAATCTTTCTTTTAATGATTTTGTATTAAGTATCCACTGGCATCTTATAGTGCTAATATTTTATATAATAAGCACATATTAGATACGAGTGAATACCGAATATTTAATTGTGACAACCAATCTAAATGTTGATGAATTTAATATTTAATTGTGATCTCCAATCTAACTTTCGATGTTTTGGTATTAAGTTTCCACTAGCATCTTATAGTGCTAATATTTTATATAATAAGCACGTATTAGATACGAGTAAATACCGAATATTTAATTGTGACAGCCGAACTAATTGTTGATGATTTTGTATTCAGTTTCCCCTAGAATCTTATAGTGCTAATATTTTATATAATATTCACGTATTAGTTACCAGCAAATACTGAATATCTTATCGTAAGCCTCAATCTAAATTCTGGTAAAATTGCATAATAGTGATCATATTTTATATAATTAGCACGTATCAGATACGAGTAAATACAGAATATTTAAGTGTGTTAACCAATCTAAATGTTGATGAATTTATATTCAATTTCCCCTAGCATCGTATACTGAGAAATATGTTAATCAGATACAATTCAGTTTTCTGATAGTTGATAGTACTAATATATATTTGAAGGAAAATAAGATTATGATTTTTACATCATTTTTTCTTTCAAATACTTACCCCTATATTTTTTTTTCAAAGACTTACCCCTATATTTTTGAGGTTATCACAGTGTACCTCTTTCTTCAGAATGGTTATTATCGGTATCTCACGATGGAATGATAGTTTTCAATATTTCTTCTCGTTATATATGCTCAGTACATGTTTTAACTTTGATTTCTGTGTCATCTTAAGACTTATTGTTAATTGATTTGTTTTTACAATGTTTATGGTAGTGAAGTATGTCATTAATGAGTGTATTGTAAGTCAATCAGGTTGGCAAAAAATTTGGCTTTTTTTAATCACTCACTGATGTACATTACTTGCTAATAAATGTCTAAATGTTTATTAACATGGCTTATACAATGATGTAGATATTTACCATTTTAAGAAGTCGTGTTTGATAATTTAAAACATTTAAAAACGTTTCATTCTAATTTTATTGATCATTAATTCTCTAAGGTTGTTTTTTTTATCTAATGTCATTAAAAACTTTCTTTCTTTAACAAAATTATTTTTATCATACTATTCCTATATCTCGTCTATATTTTATCATAACTAATTCCTTTGGTTGTTTCACTAATTTTTAGTTTTTGTTAAATCAAATTACGAATGCACATTTTGTGACAACATTTTAATTTGGGCTTAACGGCTGATTATTATGGGGTGTTCTCACTTTGTCGGCCGCTATTGTTTTCCATGAAAAATCATTGGACCAATACTAATAAGGGTAACAATGGTGTTAACCCTATAGTGTTTTTCATATCAATATTAACTACGTGTGACTTTACATTTTTTTGTTAATAACAAATAGTTTAGCATTTTTTGTTTCTTTATAACACTGAGGCGGTTCTTTGGTATATTTGTTGAATTTTGGGATCTGGCTCGATATAACACATATAACAAACTTTACACAGTCATCTACTCACAGTTACACAGTTATCTGGATTTAACAAGGAGATAATCAGCTATAATAACACTAAGAGTGTAGATAGATGTCAATAGATGCATTTTCATATAATCAACTTGGATGACTGGCGTCAAAACAGATTATTACACAAGCGTTAATGACATGGGGCTAATATAAAGGCATATCATATGATTTGATATAATAATATGATATATACAAGAACATTTTACCTATCTTATATACAATATGTATATTACTTGTTCGAATGTAAATAACGTAAATAAAACAACCTGTCCATAATGACATGCCTTATGTATTCGACGTTAAATTTGTAATAGACAACGACAACGGTTTTATATAGGACGAACAGTCTTTACTTAATATGTAAATAATCCAACGGTCCATCTATGTGGCAGCACATAAAGCAAGCGGTCCTTTTTACACACGTTTTTTTTCTATCCCCACTGATGAAGGCAAACCTCTTGTTTTAGCCTATTCTTATTATGACAACGGTAGAGGATGCCCCACCCTCTCTTCTCATGACAGCGATTTTGATATACATTGAGTTATTTTTGACAAACAGGAAGTGTTTACGGATTGGACAGAAAATAATCCCAGATTGCCCATATCTCGGTCATTTCACAACGGATCTTATTCGAGGTTTCATTTTAGATTCTTTGGACGAAGCTCATATGATCCCTGACTGACGGTTTTTCGAAATTCGGAAGTTCGCTTGATTAATATTATCATCAAAGATTTGCGAAAGTTTTCTTTATCATTTTTCGACATTCAAGATGGCATATCTCAATTATTATTAGAGGTCACAAGTTGAAACTCAGCAGGAATAATGAACACACAGATGCCTCTAAAATGGCATATTATAAATGTTTTTGACGGCTTCGTGAAACGTCCGGAAATCCCCGAGGACTTCCGATTTTTCCTTAACATCAATACTAAAATATGCTATGTAAAGGTGTTACTTATAAAAATAGTTCGATTCCAGCAGGAATAATGAACACACAGATGATTCAAAATGGCATATTATAAATGTTTTTGACGGCTTCGCGAAACGTCCGGAAATCACCGAGGACTTCCGGTTTTTCCCGAACATTATTATTAAAATATGCTGTGTAAAGGTTTTACTTATACAAACAGTTCGATTCTAGGGAAGAATGGATTCTTGAATAAACTGACGTTTAATAATTGATAAATGTATTTATTTTGAATAGTTCTCTCTATTTTTAAAAAAATAGATAAAAAATGACGTAATATGGTGGTGGTGTTGGCCGCAGATATTACCTTTTATTTCCAACCGCTTGTCCGCCATATCGGATTTTCAAAAAAAAACCCCATTCAAATCGATATTCAGCCGCTATTTAATACCGATTTTCAAAAACTTTTATTGTATTAAATCTACTTCAAATGGCGATTTTTGAATTTCGATTCTGTTATTTCCGGTTTCACTTTGAAGTTTGTTCGACTTAAACCATCTAGATGGTGACCTCACCTTACTACGACCCATGACTTTTGTATGTTTGGTGACTAATAGTTAATGTAAAACAGTTCGGTCCGGTTTTATTAAATAGTTATTGGATGTTACTATACTCAGTAATATCATATTTAATGTATTGGGCATTAAATCTGTAATTATAGAGACAGGGAGAAATGGTGTTTAACGTCCACTCAACACAACTAGGTCATTTCGGGACTAACATATGGTTTAATTTTATTTCAATAATTCGAGGAAACCGGAGTGCCCAGAGGAAACCCACGAGGTTGAAAAGGCGGCCCCATCTTCATGCCACATACACTACACCAGGTCTCAAAACCACAGCCGCAAGCCAGAGGTAGCCGGCCAGCTAGAGGTCGAGGCGCGGCACTTTAGACCACTAGGTCATCCCAACCCCCAAATCCGTAATAAACAACAACAAAGACTTAATATAATAAAATATAACAAGGGGAAAAAGCAACATTTTATTAATAATGATAGTGCATCTAAGTCTGTTCAATATTTGTTTAAAAGAATGAAATTGATAATGTTTGATATCATGTATTATTTTTATAAATGTATAAATTGTTCTGTTCGGTGCTGCTGTTGACTCTACTTTCTCTTTTTTCGGGTAACATTTATTAGGGGATTGTCATCCACAATCATCCACAAGAAATAAAACTTTTAATGGGGGACATACGTTAACGTAGTGATATGAACTGCTTTAAAGGAAATGAAATAAAATGGGGGTTAACGTCCTACTGTTCTGCACCTAACCTGGGGTAATGAAGGCGGGCATATGTTATACAGTGTGCTATGAGGGAAATTTTGCCCGGGCAGCGGCGCTACGACCGACTCTTATATCGAATTCCGGGGGGTTGGATGGCCGAATGGTTAGCACGTGTGGTTTCGAATACCCGGTTGTACGTTACAAGAAGTGTGGTCGCCTGTCGAGCCTCGAAATTTTATCCGTGTCCTCCGGTTTCGTCCCACTGTTAAAGACCCCTACGCACAAGCGAATTATTGAAATAAAATTAAACTTATGTTAGTCCCGAAATGACCTAGTTTGTGTCGAGTGGTCGTTAAACCCCATCTCTCTCCCTCTCTCTCTCTCCACTCGAACGATCAAGACTCTTCTAAAATATTGTTGGTGACAATCTTCTTGTTTAATCCCGGTATTAATCAGCCGTTAATCCCAACCCGAACTGTGGTCGCAAAACGCGTTTTTCATAATTTTATTTCACAAGAACGAATGTATTGTACCTAAAATGATTGTTCAAAAAAAAAAAACCAAGAGAATAATTTTCCAAACGCCGATACAATTACAGGAATTGTTTTCCATAGAAAGCTTGTGTTTAATTTAAAATATCAAGCTCCAAACTAATCACCTATGATATGACGTAAGCCGTGATGATGAAAACTTGGACAATGTATATCAGCGAGGAAAAGCCTGTTTTCACCAAACCTGATTGACTCATTAATGACATACTATAAACATTGTAACAACAAATCAATCAACAATAACTCTTAACATGACACAGAAATCAAAGTTAAAACATGTCAACTGACCATATATAACGAGAAAAAATATTGAAAACTATCATTCCATCGTGAGTTACCGATAATAACCATTCGTGAATGCTCTGAAGAAATATGTACACTGTGATAAATCAAAATATAGGGGTAAGTATTTTAAAGTAAAAATGATGTAAGTTAATTATTCAATATTTTCTGGAAATATTATATAAATATTAGCACGACTGAATAATGCAGTATTTACTTGTATCAAGAAGTGTTTTTATATAAAATATTAGCACTATAGGATGCCAGGGGAAACCGAATACAATATCATCACCATTTAGATTGAAGATCCCTATTAAATGTTCAGTATATGATCTTAATTAGATTGACTACCAAAATTAAACTGTTTACAATATAATCACCAATTAGATTGGGTTTCAAAATTAAATATTCGGTATTTACTCGTATCTAATACGTGCATATTATATAAAATATTAGCACTATAAGCAGTGCTTATTATATAGAATTTTAGCACTATAAGATGCTGCGGGAAAGTGAATACAAATTCATCAACATTTAGATTGGTTGTCACAATGAAATATTTGGTATTTACTTGTATCTAATATGTGCTTATTATATAAAATATTAGCACTATAAGATGCTAGTGGAAACTTAATACAAAATCATTTAAAGAAAATAGATTAAAGATCACAATTAAATATTCAGTATTTGCTGGTAACTAATAGGTGCTTATTATATACAATATTAGCACTATAAGATGCTAGGGGAAATTGAATACAAAATCATCAACATTTAGATTGGTTGTCACAATTAAATATTAGGTATTTACTCGTATCTAATACGTGCTTATTATATAAAATATTAGCACTATAAGATGCTAGGGGAAACTTAATACAATATCACCAGAATTTAGACTGAGGGTTGCAATTAGATGTTTAGTATTTGCTGGTAACTAATATGTGCTTATTATATAAAATATTAGCACTATAAGATGCTAGGGGAATACGAAAACATCAAAAGTTAGATTGAAGATCACAATAAAATATTTAGTATTTGCTGGTAACTAATACGTGCTTATTATATAAAATATTAGCACTATAAGATGCTAGGGGAAATTGAATACAAAGTCATCGACATTTAGATTAAAGATCACAATTAAATATTCAGTATTTGCTGGTAACTAATAGGTGCTTATTATATACAATATTAGCACTATAAGATGCTAGGGGAAATTGAATACAAAATCATCAACATTTAGATTGGTTGTCACAATTAAATATTAGGTATTTACTCGTATCTAATATGTGCTTATTATATAAAATATTAGCACTATAAGATGCTAGTGGATACTTAATACAAAATCATTAAAGATAGATTGAAGATCACAATTAAATATTCAGTATTTGCTGGTATCTAATACGTGCTTATTATATGAAAAATTAGCACTATAAGATGCTAGGGGAAACTGAATACAAATTCAACTACATTTAGATTGGCTGTAACAATTAAATATTCGGTATTTACTCGTATCTAATACGTGCTTCTTACATAAAATATTAGCACTATAAGATGCTAGGGGAAACTGAATACAAATTCATCAACATTTAGATTGGCTGTATCAATTAAATATTTGGTATTTACTCGTATCTAATGTGCTTATTATATAAAATATTAGCACTGTAAGATGCTAGTGGAAACTTAATACAACATCATTAAAAATAGATTAAAGATCACAATTAAATATTCGGTATTTACTCGTATCTAATACGTGCTTCTTACATAAAATATTAGCACTATAAGATGCTAGGGGAAACTGAATACAAATTCATCAACATTTAGATTGGCTGTATCAATTAAATATTTGGTATTTACTCGTATCTCATATGTGCTTATTATATAAAAAATTAGCACTATAAGATGCTAGTGGAAACTTAATACAACATCATTAAAAATAGATTAAAGATCACAATTAAATATTCAGTATTTGCTGGTAACTAATACGTGCTTATTATATACAATATTAGCACTATATAAGATGCTAGGGGGAACTGAATTTAAAGTCATCGACATTTAGATTTGCTTTCACAATTAAATATTTGGTATTTACTCGTATCTTATATGTGCTTATTACATAAAATATTAGCACTATAAGATGCTAGTGGATACTTAATACAAAATCATTAAAGATACATTGAAGATCACAATTAAATATTCAGTATTTGCTGGTATCTAATACGTGCTTATTATATGAAAAATTAGCACTATAAGATGCTAGGGGAAACTGAATACAAATTCAACTACATTTAGATTGGCTGTAACAATTAAATATTCGGTATTTACTCGTAACTAATACATGCTTATTACATAAAATACTAGCACTATAAGATGCTAGGGAAAACTGAAAACGAAAACATCAAAAGTTAGATTGGAGATCACAATTAAATATTCGGTATCTGCTGGTAACTAATACGTGCTTATTATATAAAATACTAGCACTATTAGATGCTAGAGGAAACTGAATACAAATTCAACTACATTTAGATTGGCTGTAACAATTAAATATTCGGTGTTTACTCGTATCTAATACGTGCTTCTTACATAAAATATTAGCACTATAAGATGCTAGGGGAAACTGAATACAAAGTCATCAACATTTATTCGGTATCTAATTGTATCTAATACGTGTTTATTATATAAAATACTATCACTATTATGCTAGATGAAAGTGAATACAATATTACCAGAATTTAGATTGTTGGTTACGATTAGATTTTTATTTTTGCTGATAACTAATACGTGCTTATTATAAAAAAAATATTAGCACTATAAGATGCTAGGGAAACTGATTAAAAAATCATTAACATTTAGTTTTGCTGTCACAATTAAATATTCGGTATTTACTCGTATCTAATACGTGCTTCTTACATAAAATATTAGCACTATAAGATGCTAGGGGAAACTGAATACAAAGTCATCAACATTTATTCGGTATCTAATTGTATCTAATACGTGTTTATTATATAAAATACTATCACTATTATGCTAGATGAAAGTGAATACAATATTACCAGAATTTAGATTGTTGGTTACGATTAGATTTTTATTTTTGCTGATAACTAATACGTGCTTATTATAAAAAAAATATTAGCACTATAAGATGCTAGGGAAACTGATTAAAAAATCATTAACATTTAGTTTTGCTGTCACAATTAAATATTCGGTATTTACTCGTATCTAATATGTGCTTATTGTATAAAATATTAGCACTATAAGATGCTAGTGGATACTTAATACAAAATCATTAAAGATAGATTGAAGATCACAATTTAATATTCAGTATTCAGTATCTAATACGTGCTTATTATATGAAATATTAGCACTATAAGATGCTAGGGGAAACTGAATACAAATTCATCAACATTTAGATTGGCTGTATCAATTAAATATTTGGTATTTACTCGTATCTCATATGTGCTTATTATCAACTACATTTAGATTGGCTGTAACAATTAAATATTCGGTATTTACTCGTATCTAATACGTGCTTCTTACATAAAATATTAGCACTATAAGATGCTAGGGGAAACTGAATACAAATTCATCAACATTTAGATTGGCTGTATCAATTAAATATTTGGTATTTACTCGTATCTCATATGTGCTTATTATATAAAAAATTAGCACTATAAGATGCTAGTGGAAACTTAATACAACATCATTAAAAATAGATTAAAGATCACAATTAAATATTCAGTATTTGCTGGTAACTAAAACGTGCTTATTATATACAATATTAGCACTATATAAGATGCTAGGGGGAACTGAATATAAAGTCATCGACATTTAGATTTGCTTTCACAATTAAATATTTGGTATTTACTCGTATCTTATATGTGCTTATTACATAAAATATTAGCACTATAAGATGCTAGTGGATACTTAATACAAAATCATTAAAGATAGATTGAAGATCACAATTAAATATTCAGTATTTGCTGGTATCTAATACGTGCTTATTATATGAAAAATTAGCACTATAAGATGCTAGGGGAAACTGAATACAAATTCAACTACATTTAGATTGGCTGTAACAATTAAATATTCGGTATTTACTCGTATCTAATACGTGCTTATTATATGAAATATTAGCACTATAAGATGCTTGGGGAAACTGAATACAAATTTATCAACATTTAGATTGGCTGTCTCAATTAAATATTTGGTATTTACTCGTATCTAATATGTGCTTATTATATAAAATATTAGCACTATAAGATGCTAAGGGAAACTGAATACAAAGTCATCGACATTCAGTTTTGCTGTCACAATTAATATTGGGTATTTACTCGTATCTAATATGTGCTTATTATATAAAATATTAGCACTATAAGATGCTAGTGGATACTTAATACAAAATCATTAAAGATAGATTGAAGACCACAATTAAATATTCAGTATTTGCTGGTATCTAATACGTGCTTATTATATGAAAAATTAGCACTATAAGATGCTAGGGGAAACTGAATACAAATTCAACTACATTTAGATTGGCTGTAACAATTAAATATTCGGTATTTACTCGTATCTAATACGTGCTTCTTACATAAAATATTAGCACTATAAGATGCTAGGGGAAACTGAATACAAATTCATCAACATTTAGATTGGCTGTATCAATTAAATATTTGGTATTTACTCGTAATTAATGTGCTTATTATATAAAATATTAGCACTGTAAGATGCTAGTGGAAACTTAAAACAACATCATTAAAAATAGATTAAAGATCACAATTAAATATTCAGTATTTACTGCTAACAAATACGAGTTTATTATATGAAATATTAGCACAAAAAGATGCTAGGGGAAACTGAATACAAATTCATCAACATTTAGATTGGCTGTCCTAATTAAATATTTGGTATTTACTCGTATCTCATATGTGCTTATTATATAAAATATTAGCACTATAAGATGCTAGTGGATACTTGATACGAAAACATCAAAAGATAGATTGGAGATGACAATTAATATTCAGTATTTGCTGGTAACTAGTACGTGGTTATTATATAAAATATTAGCACTATAAGATGCTAGGGGAACTGAATACATAATCATCAACATTTAGATTGGTTGTCACAATTAAATATTCGGCATTTACTCGTATCTAATACGTGCTTATTATATAAAATTATTAGCACTTTAAGATGCTAGGGGAAATTTAATTCAAAAACACCAACATTAAATATTTGTTATATATAGCGCCGGTTATATATTAAATAATATTAGCACTATAATAGGATGTTAGGAGAACCCGATTAAATTGTTAATTGTCATTTATATCGAACGTAGGTCTTACAATAATATCTATGATATTCAACGTTTGAGACAATTTTGTGTTATTACAAAATAGTTTTTTTCACTTGATCTATAGAGTCAAATAATGGTCGTGAATATATAGTACATAAAAAAACCAGTGATATTTTGGTTAAATCACGATCGTTGTCAAAATATCCATCAATAGGATTCTTTTTCTCATGACCTTAAACACCGTGTATAAATTTAAAGTCAATTGGATATTAACTTTAGCCTCTGGAGCGTCCACAAGAATTGTGGACGCCGGACCGACGGATGGACAGACCGCACTTACTACACTCGTCACTAGGCTTCCTATACATATTATAATATTCAATTTACACCCTTTTTAATTAACACACCTTATCTAGAGTTATAATCCGAATGTTATTTTTTTTTATCGAGATCCGTAGGTATTTACCTCTTTCGTAGATTTTTATACGGCAAACGTATGTTTTAACCTTGACCTATTACTCAGTGATAAGCTTCGGCCGCAAAAAGAGTTCTCGCCTTTTATTATTAGTATTATGTGCGGCAGGTTAGTTTGCTTCTAAAATCGCTGTTCTCCGTTCCAAAAAATACAAAAGTAATTTCCTTCCAGACAACCATGGTTCTATTCACCGAGACTAGATAATTTCTCTCGATGTAAGGATATTATCGCTATGAATAAGTTCATACACTTTTGAGAAAATAATACCGTTGGTTTGCTTAGCAACAAATGGAGCGCGAATCAACTCTGTACTGAAATTCTGTGCGTAATAAATATGAACGGTCTTCAAACATTCAGTTTATAATTAGCGATACACAGGTACAGTGGCAAGTGTTATACTTCACAGACTTATACCTCAAAAGTACCTACGCGCGAAATCCAAGATTTTGGTACATGTAAAACCAAAAAATAGTGCCCGTGCGCGTGCCAGTAATAAAAAAACTAAGAGTTAGCGCATAAAAAATGCACGAACGTACCAGGCGCGATGTCATCCAATGATATTTTGGTTAAGTCATAATCATTGTCACAATATCCATCATATTCTGGATGTTTATTAAGATATGGTTGGTAAGACCAAATAAGGTAGTATCTTCCCCCAGTCGTGTGAAATAAGGAGGTTAATTCCATGTTTGGAATGGAAAGTTACGGAATAACTGCAGGAATTCGACAGGTATAAGTTAGGGTGTAAAGTGGTATGCAATAGACTCATTAGACAATTCCAAGAAGCTATTATCTGTTGAGAACGAGGAAACCGCAAGGTTAATCCAGCTAACCAATAAAGTTGTGAAACTGTTAATTCTGACGTATATTGAGTTATTTTTTCGTATTTCATTTTTACGGTTTATTTCAAAGTAATGAAGTCCAATCCACGCATAGGCGTACGGGCTCGATGACAGTAAAGTAAGGGGCAGACCCGAAATGCCCGAAAAAATGTCGGCGACAGCGGCATCGATCTTCCTCCAATTTTGTTTTAGTAATATTAGACGGTTGCAAACACGTTTTCTTGCTATTTCAGCCGGTGAACGAATCAACTTCAAAGTGCTCTAATATAGCCTAATTAAGGTGGCCGATTCAAATTCCAATCAATCGTTTAGGCCTACAGTCCTCGAAAACGAGACCGTTAGGAGAAAATTTTGAAAATTTAACTGCCGTAAACGCGTTTTCCTGCTATTTTATATTATGTCATTCTTCATTATCATTTCATTTAAACACTACTTTGACAATTTATTTTTGGTACATAATAATTTTTAAAAATATTTAAAAATGTGTATTTTTCTATGGATATAATATAATGGATATCGACCTAGTTCATAATATACCATGCCATTGTTAGTTGCCTGTTGTACGCCCAATAACCCTTTACAAAAGTTTAAATGTAGTTTTTCTACGTCATACGCTTCATGAAAGCCCCAAATCTCAGATCCATAAGTCAGAATACTGTTTACATAAATATCAAACATCTTTAATTTCGTTTCAACATTAAAATAATTTTCATTGCAAACTTTATTAATACTGAATAAGGCTTTTCTCCCCTGCTATGATATAGGTTTTTGTGTTTTAAGAAACTTCCCGTTAAAGTTTAGTAATATTCCAAGATATTTAAATTCGTTACTATTTCTATTTTGTTATCGCCAAATTTCCATGTTTCATTTCCAGATATTTTACCCCCATTTCTAAATACAACAATTTTTGCTTTATTAATATTTACTGACAAATTCCACTTCTCTATATACGTATATAGAGAATCTAAAATATTTTGTAGACCGTCGGGTGTTTCTGAGAATACAGCTTTATCATCTGCATATAGGAGCAAAAATAAACTAAAATCTTGTAAATCAAGGGGGCCACGGTTTTTTAAATGCAAATAAGATTCAACATCATTAATAGATATCGAAAATAATATGTTCCTAAGTTCCTTATAGTAACACAATTTAAATCCCTATAAACAATCCACCATCCGTTCGTCGTTCTTTCGTTACTGGAGTTTAACGTCCACTGTCACCTAGTGTGATATCGTAGGCAAACAGTTCATCAGGGGGAATCAAGGTTTAACGTCCACTTCCACCTAGGGTGATATCGTAGACTAACAGATCACCACTATGATTTTATAAGCCTCGTGACGTTAACGCTTGTGTAATAATTTGTTTTGACACCAGTTAACTATAGGTTGATCACATCAAAATACATGATTGACACCCATCTAAAATCTTATTGTTATGGGTCCAACTGATTGTTAGTGATAATCATCTTGTTTAAACTCGGTATTAATCCGCCGTTAATCCAAAACTGAACCGTGGTCGCAAAACGCGCTTTCATAATTTTTTTTCACAAGAAAAAACGTAATATCTATGTTGAAATATAGATATTAGGGAACAGTTGTTTTTTTTTTGGGGGGGGGGGAGGGGTATTAATTAAAACTAAGGGAAAATAATGAGATAGAAACTTTTAAAAATGTTTTAAAATATTCAAACATGACTACTTAAAATGGTTGTTCAAAATTTGAATAAAAATAAAAGAAGAGAATAATTGTTCAAACTCCGATAAAAATACAGTAATTGTTTTCCAAAGAATTCTTGTGTTTAATTTAAATAACAAGCTCCAAACTAATCACCTATATGATAAAACGTAAGCCACGATGATGAAAACTTGTACAATGTATATCAACGAGGAAAAGCCTATTTTCACCTAACCTGATTGACTTGCAATACACTCATTAATGACATACTTCACTACTATAAACATTGTAACAACAAATCAATCGACAATAAACTCTTAAGATGACACAGAATTAAAAGTTAAAACATGTCAACTGACCATATATAACGTGAAGAAATATTGAAAACTATCATTCCATCGTGAGTTACCGTTAATAACCATTCGTGAATGCTCTGAAGAAATATGTCGTACACTGTGATAAATCAAAATATAGGGGTAAGTATTTTAAAGTAAAAATTATGTAAAAGTCATAATCATTTTTTCTCTATAAACACATGTTCTCAGACTTAATTTGAGAATGCTTTGTGAACTCGGGGACAGTTTTCTTGGAGAAAAGTTAGATTGTAGATCACAATTAAATATTCAGTATTTGCTGACAACTAATACGTGCTTATTATATAAAAAAATAGCACTATAAGATGCTAGGGAAAACTGAATACAAATTCATCAACATTTAGATTGGTTGTCACAATTAAATAGTCAGTATTTACACGTATCTAATACGAGCTTCTTATATAAAATATTAGCACTATAAGATGCTAGGGGAAATTGAATACCAATTCATAAAAATTTAGATTGGCTGTCACAATGAAATATTCCGTATTTACTCGTATCTAATATGCTTATTATATAAAATATTAACACTATAAGATGCTAGTGGAAACATAATACAAAATCATTAAAAGATAAATATTCAGTATTTGCTGGTAACTAATACATGCTCATTATATACAATATTAGCACTATAAGATGCTAGGGGGAACTGAATGCAAATTCGTCATTTAGATTGGTTGTCACAAAAAATATTCGGTATTTACTCGTATCTATTATGTGCTTATGATATAAAATATTAGCACTATAAGATGCTAGTGGATACCTAATACAAAATCATTAAAAGATAGATAGAAGATCAAAATTAAATATTCAGTAACAAATACGTGCTTATTATATGAAATATTAGCACTATAAAATGCTAGAGGAAACTAAATACGGATTCATCAACATTGAGATTGGCTGTCTCAATTAAATATTTGGTATTTACTCGTATCTAATACAATATCACCAGAATTTAGATAGAAGTTTGCAATTAGATGTTCAGTAATTGCTGGTAACTAATACGTGCTTATTATATAAAATATTAGCACTATAAGATGCTAGGGGAAACTTAGTACAAAATCATTAAAAGGTAGATTGAAGATTACAATTAAATATTCAGCATTTGCTGGTAACTATTATGTGCTTATTATATAAAATATTAGCACTATAAGATGCTAGGGGAAACTGAATACGGAAACATCAAAAGTTAGATTGGAGATCACAATTAAATATTCAGTATTTGCTGGTATCTAATACGTGCTTCTTATATAAAATATTAGCACTATAAGATGCTAGGGGAAACTTAATACAAAATCATTAAAAGATAGATTGAAGATCACGATTAAATATTCAGTATTTGCTGGTATCTAATACGTGTATTTTATATAAAATATTAGCACTATACGATGCTAGGGAAAATTGAATACAAATTAATCAACATTTAGATTGGTTGTCATAATTAAATATTCGGTATTAAATATTCAGTTAGATTGGAGATCACAATTAAATATTTAGTATTTGCTGGTAACTAATACGTGCTTATTATATAAAATATTAGCACTATAAGATGCTAGTGGATACTTAATACAAAATCATTAAAAGATAGATTAAATATTCAGTACTTGCTGGTATATAATACGTGTTTCTTATATAAAATATTAGCACTATAAGATGCTAGGGGAAATTGAATACAAATCAATCAACATTTAGATAGGTTGTCACAATTAAATATTCGGTATTTACTCGTATCTAATATGTGCTTATTATATAGATTAGCTGTATCAATTAAATATTTGGTATTTATTCGTATCTAATATGTGCTTATTATATGAAATATTAGCACTATAAGATGCTAGGAGAAACTGAATACAAATTCACCAAAATTAAGATTGGCTGTCCCAATTAAATATTTGGTATTTACTTGTATCTAATTCGTGCTTCTTATATAAAATATTAGCACTATAAGATGCTAGTGGATACTTAATACAAAATCATTAAAAGATAGATTGAAGATCACGATTAAATATTCAGTATTTGCTGGTATCTAATACGTGTATTTTATATAAAATATTAGCACTATACGATGCTAGGGAAAATTGAATACAAATTAATCAACATTTAGATTGGTTGTCATAATTAAATATTCGGTATTTACTCGTATCTAATATGTGCTTATTATATAAAATATTAGCACTATAAGATGCTAGGGGAAACTGAATACGTATTCATCAACATTTAGATTGGAGATCACAATTAAATAGTCAGTATTTGCTGGTAACTAATACAAAATCATTCTAGTGGATACTTAATACAAAATCATTAAAAGATAGATTGAAGATCTCAATTAAATATTCAGTATTTGCTGGTATCTAATACGTGCTTATTATATGAAATATTAGCACTATAAGATGCTAGGGGAAACTGAATACGAAAACTTCAAAAGTTAGCTTGGAGATGACAATTAAATATTTAGTATTTACTATAAGATGCCAGGGGGAACTGAATACAAATTCATCAATATTTAGATTGGTTGTCACAATCAAATATTCGGTTTTTACTCGTATCTAATACGTGCTTACTATATAAAATTATTAGCACTATAAGATGCTAGGGGAAACTGAATACAAATTCATCAAAATTAAGATTGATTGTCGGTATTTGCTGGTAACTAATACGTGCTTACTGCTTATTATATGAAATATTAGCACTATAAGATGCTAGGGGAAACTGAATGCAAATTCATTAACATTAAGATTGACTGTCCCAATTAAATATTTGGTATTTACTCGTATCTAATATGTGCTTATTATATGAAATATTAGCACTATAAGATGCTAGTGGAAACTTAATAAAACATCATTAAAAATAGATTAAAGATCACAATTAAATATTCAGTATTTGCTGGTAACTATACGTGCTTTTTATATGAAATAAAAACCAAGTACGAACAATCCAAACCGTAAGACGAAATTCGAAGTCCTAAAAAACGTTATAGGCAAAATAGTATATTCAAGCAAAATAGTGTAATCAGCAAATGGACTGCTCCCCGTGTACAAAATACACGGCGAATAGTGGTAACAGGTGTCCGGAAGAATAAGCTTACCCTGCCTGGCTAGCCACACTCGCCATAGCTGCATCCAAACTATTAGGCGAGATCTAGGTAAAATATCGTGATTGGCCAATGAAATATCGGTATGCAAAATGCACGTGATGAACAGTGTTAACGATGAAGTCGACAGACATTATCAGGGAGATAGTATAATATGTGTCAAATGAATATATCCAGAATAATAGCTGAGAGAGACATATTATATTTACCAACTTAGTCAATATGTCGACCATAAAACTTTTTAAATGTTTTAATAAGTTTAGTGCGCAAGTATCCTTGTAGTTGAAGCTTAGATGACAAATGCATCGATCTACTTATAAAATCAGAATAAAATGAACAAGCTCTCGCGTAACGGATTAGCTGAGACACAAACACTCCATAAGCTGGTAATATTGGAATGTTACTACTTATAAATAGAAAGTTAACAATAGGAAAGTCAAAGTCATCACGTTTATCGTACAATTTAATACTCAGTTTATGGCAATTGTCAAAATCGAGACGCAGATCCAAGTAGGAAGCGTAATTGTCACTGTCAGTGGTATTTTTAATTTCGAGCTCATCAGGATATATGAAATCTACATAATCACTAAATTTAGGATTATTAAGGGCTAAAACGTCATCGATATATCGATAAGTGAAATTAAAAAGTCTGACTGATCGTTTATTTGATTTTACGAGCATCTGTATGTACTGAGCGTCGTAGGAATAGAGAAACAGATCAGCAAGCAAAGGTGCACAGTTGCTGCCCATTGGGATGCCAACCACTTGCTGATATATTTCCCCTCCAAATTCAACAAAGATGTTATCAATTAAAAAATCCAACATCTGAATTATCTTGATGGCAGAGTATTTGTTTTTTGAATCACTGTAATACTCAAAACATCACTAGAATTTAGATTGAGGGTTGCAATTAGATGTTTAGTATTTGCTGGTAACTAATACATGCTTATTACATAAAATACTAGCACTATAAGATGCTAGGGGAAACTGAAAACGAAAACATCAAAAGTTAGATTGGAGATCACAATTAAATATTCGGTATCTGCTGGTAACTAATACGTGCTTATTATATAAAATATTAGCACTATTAGATGCTAGAGGAAACTGAATACAAATTCAACAACATTTAGATTGGCTGTATCAATTAAATATTCGGTATTTACTCGTATCTAATACGTGCTTCTTACATAAAATATTAGCACTATAAGATGCTAGTGGAAACTTAATACGAATTCATCAACATTTAGATTGGGTGTCACAATTAAATATTCGGTATTTACTCGTATTTACTATGTGCTTATTATATAAAATATTAGCACTATAAGATGCTAGGGGAAACTTAATACAAAATCATTTAAAGATAGATCGAAGATCACAATTAAATATTAAGTATGGGCTGATAACTAATACGTGCTTATTATATGAAATATTAGTACTATAAGATGCATGGGGAAACTGAATACAAATTCATCAACATTTAGATTGATTGTCACAACTAAGTATTCGGTATTTGCTGGTAACTAATACGTGCTTCTTATATAAAATATTAGCACTATAAGATGCTAGGGGAAACTGATTACGAAAACATCAAAAGTTAGATTGGAGATCACAATTAAATATTTAGTATTTGCTGGTAACTAATACGTGCTTATTGTATGAAATATTAGCACTATAAGATGCTAGGGGAAACTGAATACAAAGTCATCGACATTTAGTTTTGCTGTCACAATTAATATTCGGTATTTACTTGTATCTAATACGTGCTTATTATATAAAATATTAGCACTATAAGATGCTAGTGGATACTTAATACAAAATCATTAAAAGATAGATTGAAGATTACGATTAAATATTCAGTATTTGCTGGTATCTAATACGTGTTTCTTATATAAAATATTAGCACTATAAGATGCTAGGGAAAATTGAATACAAATCAATCAACATTTAGATTGGTTGTCACAATTAAATATTCGGTATTTACTCGTATCTAATATGTGCTTATTATATAGATTGGCTGTATCAATTAAATATTTGGTATTTATTCGTATCTAATATGTGCTTATTATATGAAATTTTATCACTATAAGATGCTAGGAGAAACTGAATACAAATTCATCAACATTAAGATTGGCTGACCCAATTAAATATTTGGTATTTACTTGTATCTAATTCGTGCTTCTTATATAAAATATTAGCACTATAAGATGCTAGTGGATACTTAATACAACATCATTAAAAGATAGATTGAAGATCACGATTAAATATTCAGTATTTGTTGGTATCTAATACGTGCTTATTATATGAAATATTAAAGCCTTATGTCGCTAAAACGCGTCACACTCAATGCGCATTAAACCAAAACTAAGCCGCTTTAACGAAACCGCATTTCTAATGTGCATTGGTTGAAGCGATATAACTGACGCGCATCACAATAACCCCATCATGGTTCCATTGATATAGATGTCGCACGCTGTTAATGAAAAATGAGTGTGACGTGTTTTAATGCGAATCGAAAGCGGTTTAATTTGTAGTGTGACGCCACCCGTGGTAACGAAAGCGCTTTCTGTAGGGCGTTTTACGGAAAGCGGTTTGAAAGCGCATTAGGTGTGAACATAGCATTAGATGCTAGGGGAAACTGAATACAAAGTCATCAACATTTATTCGGTATCTAATCGTATCTAATACGTGCTTATTGTATAAAATACTATCACTATTATGCTAGGTGAAAGTGAATACAATATTACCATAATTTAAATTGTTGGTTACCATTAGATATTTAGTTTTGCTGGTAACTAATACGTGCTTATTATAAAAAAAATATTAGCACTATAAGACGCTAGGGAAACTGAATAAAAAATCATTAACATTTAGTTTTTCTGTCACAATTAAAAATTCGGTATTTACTCGTATCTAATATGTGCTTATTATATAAAATATTAGCACTATAAGATGCTAGGGGAAACTGAATACGAATTCATCAACATTTAGATTGGAGATCACAATTAAATAGTCAGTATTTGCTGGTAACTAATACAAAATCATTCTAGTGGATACTTAATACAAAATCATTAAAATATAGATTGAAGATCACAATTAAATATTCAGTATTTGCTGGTATCTAATACGTGCTCATTATATAAAATATTAGCACTATAAGATGCTAGGGGAAACTGAATACGAAAACTTCAAAAGTTAGCCTGGAGATGACAATTAAATATTTAGTATTTACTGGTAACTAATACGTGCTTATTATATAAAATATTAGCACTATAAGATGCCAGGGGAAACTAAATACAAATTCATCAACATTTAGATTGGTTGTCACAATCAAATATTCGGTTTTTACTCGTATCTAATACGTGCTTATTATATAAAATGTTAGCACTATAAGATGCTAGGGGAAACTGAATACAAATTCATCAAAATTTAGATTGATTGTCACAACTAAGTATTCGGTATATGCTGGTAACTAATACGTGCTTACTGCTTATTATATGAAATATTAGCACTTTAAGATGCTAGGGGAAACTGAATACAAATTCATCAACATTAAGATTGACTGTCGCCAGGGCCGGATTAACCATGTGGGGGCCCGGGACATACCAACTGTGCGGGGCCCCATTTCAAATTGTTCGTACTGACCGCGGATCGTACCAGTATGTACTCCGCCCCCTTGAGTGTCTGGGGTGTTTTCCTCCAGAGTTTATTTGTTTAAAATAAAGATTAATTTCAGTGCATCTGAGACAATTTAGGCAGCGATTTCATTTATTCGGTATCTAATACGTGCTTATTATATAAAATACTATCACTATTATGCTAGGTGAAAGTGAATACAATATTACCAGAATTTAGATTGTTGGTTACGATTAGATATTTAGTATTTGCTGGTAACTAATATGTGCTTATTATATAAAATATTAGCACTATAAGATGCTAGGGGAAACTGAAAACAAATTCATCAACATTTAGATTGGCTGTCACAATTAAATATTTGGTATTTACTCGTATCTAATACGTGCTTATTATATAAAATTATTAGCACTATAAGATGCTAGTGGAAACCAAATACAAACACACCAACATTACATATAGCGCCTGTTATATATTTAATATAAGCACTATAAGATGCTTGAAGAACCCGATTAAATTGTTATTAATATCGAAAGTAGGTCTTACAACAATATCTATAATATTCAACGTTTGTAACACATTTTGTCCTTGAGACAATTGTGTGTCACTACAAAATTGTTTCTTCACTTTATCTATAGAGTCAAATAGCATGTACCTAATGGTCGTGAATATATAGTTGTAGGCCTACATAAAAAAAACCCAGTGATATTTTGGTTAATTCATAATCATTGTCACAATATCCATCAGATTCTAGATGTTTATTAAGATATGGTTGGTAAGACCAAATAAGGTAGTATCTTCCCCCAGTCGTGTGAAATAAGGGGGTTTATTCCATATTTGGAATGGAAAGTTACGGAATAAGTGCAGGAATTAGACAGGTATAAGTAAGGGTGTAAAGTTGGTTGCAATAGACTCACCAGACAATTCCAAGAAGCTATTATCTGTTGAGAACGAGGAACCCGCAAAGTTACTCCAGCTACCAATAAAGTTCAACATTGTGAAACTGTTAATTCTGACGTATATTGAGTTTTTTTCGTATTTCATCAGAGTAATGAAGTCCAATCCACACATAGGCGTACCGGTTTGTTGACAGTATAATTTGGAAGCAGACCCGTAATGCCCGAAAAATGTCGGCGACAGCGGCGTCGGTCTTCCTCCAATTGTTTTTAGGAATATTAGACGGTTGCAAACACGTTTTCCTGCTATTACAGCCGGTGAACAAATCAACTTCAAAGTGCACAACAAAAGTGGCTCCAGACAAAATATTTTAATCCATAGTCAATTCTTGCGTTGACTGGAGTGTTTTGTAGGTTTTGGAAAATATCAAATTTCTCAAGAAATGTGTGGTGATGGGTATAAAAAGTGAGATTGACTGTGCTAGTTCCAATGTTTTGGGTAACGGACTCAGTCATGAGTATGCACATTTACATTGCCTCTGTGATTCATCCTTCCAAAGCAACAATTTTGTATTTTACACAATTTGTTTGTTTGCCCTGGCCATTCTTAAACCAAAACAAGCACAAAAACTCTTTCTTTTATTGTCATTTAATTACCAAACGTTTTGAAAATATTAATTTACAAATATTATATAAATGATGTAAGTTGATTATGTAAATATATTATGCTTATCATAAAATTATTTTTTGTTGCGAAATGGAAATGGATCATATAATAATCTGAATATTCATATTACATAACTACAATATTGCATAAAATCCTTTAGTGTAGTGCTTACAGCATGCTCCGAATAAGGAAAAGCACATTAACAATATACATGGACATAATTATTATTATTATAATAAAATGAATTCTCTCTGCATTTTGAAATAATTATTTACATAACATAAAACATCTAAATTTCCTGAAAATCTACAAAAATGTCTAACAGTCATGAACTTATTTATATCTTTTTTTCTTATAATTTATTCTTTTAATCCACCCCCATAGGGTTAACAAAAACAAACAAAACAGATCCCAAAAGAACAAATCATTCTACAAAACTTTCTCAAACTAAAACCTTTTAATAATAACAACCTAAATCTGTACAATAACAAATACATGTAGTCTATACTGATTTTATGAGACAGAATTATTTAATTTACTTGATATGGCGGAAATATTCTTGTGTAAATAAATTGCTGAAATACATCGTTTGGGTGATTTTTAACATATTTTAATACATCTTTATGATTTTTAACAACTCAGTTTTCAAAATAGTTTACAGTGTGTGGTAAAAATGTAGATAATCTTTAGGAATGTGTGATCTAGTGACACCATTTACATCAATAGATTATAATTTAGAGAGCTCCTCCATATAGGCACCCATTAATTTGATCTGTAAAAAGAAAGTTCTATATAATATCAGCAAGAAAACAAATACGAGTTTAGTTATATATGACATTATAGAATAATATATTTACTACAAAGCAAACTCAGTGGAGCCAGGATGATTTCATTAACAATTTAGCATAGTTTAATACCAAACTTTTAAAGGGCAATAACTCCCAAAGTAGTTCTTGGACATAAAGATTGTATGGAGTTTCAAAAACACTCGTAATATGACTTTATCATCTTGACCATCACCCATATTTTACAAGAACTCAAAGTCAATATAACTTTAGAAGCAATTAAATTTGAGTTAGATTATAATTCTATCATTTTGAGCATCCACCAGTATTGTCAAAGAGGTCAAAGTTAATAACTTTGAAAACAATGAATGGAAATGGTTGAAAATCAATAGACTTATGAAGCACAAAAAAACAAACCCCTGGTGGCATGAAAATTCAATATATTTATTTTCTTCCTCACCCCATTAATGTAATTTATTCTATCAATTTTTTCATTCTGTGAATGAGCGCCATCATCACAAGCACCAACAGGAAGTAACATAACATTCTTTCCGGTAGCTTCCTGGAACGTCAAGGTCACTGGAATACTTCCTCCTTCCCGGGTCAAATCAGGTTCTACACCAAATACTAAAATTGAAACAGAATTATTAAATGTTGGCCAGGTACAGACATTAAATACAATGGATATTTTTAATTGAACATTTCTAGTAAATTAGTCACACCATATTAAATGGACATGTGTAACTGGACTGTAAAGACGAATTAACTAATAGAATGTAAATTAAGAGCTAACATATTTCAAGCAAATCCAATTGTATCTAGTTCATAAAAAAAAACATATTTCATGGAACAATTTCACACTTGCAGATTACTTAGTCAAATTGCTAACAAATATGCCTCAATAAGTCATCGATTATCCACTCCTTAATATTCAAAAGAGAGAGAGAGAGGGAGAGAGAGAGAGAGAGGGACTGAAGCCTCGAGCGAGCGATAACAGACAGACGGCTAAATTTCTGCTCACTCATAATTTGTTATATGGGACTGCAAAAGAATATCTGACAATTCAATAAAGTAATTGAATTAAATTGAATGTCATTAGATAAGAGAACACGAGAAAAATAGAAATAGTCTACACATTCCCTTGTTTATATTCACTCTATGCCTTATAAAACATGGTAATACACAGACTTTTTCTGTTTTTCTTCCATGTTCTCTTATCTAATGACTTGAATTGTCAGATATTCTTTTGCAGTCCCATATAACAAATGTTGGTCTTCGAAGGAATTATGAGTGAGCAGAAATTTAGCCGGCTGTCTGTTATCGCTCGCCGCTTCAGTCACTTATATAGACCACTCGCTTGTGTTTTCACTGTCGTTATGTCACTGCCGATTCGCTCAGCGTGTAATACTCAGCTATTGTAGCAATGCGTTAAAAGTATATTTGGAATGTGTTTAACCCGCTCTATCACATATGTGATAATGACTGGCACCAATATTGTCCTTAAAGACTCAATTGCCAAGGATCACTTCAATTTAAGGCTAGGTATACAAAATGTGTTTGAGAACTGTCTTCAGAGAATAATATCTAAATCTAAAACAGATGGTCTATACTGTACCTGTTTTCATGGCTTTTCGTCCAGCTACATAATTAGGATCATTGAAATCACTGACCCAAGGTCGACCACCATGGGCATTAGTTAACCTGAAAAATATATATAAAGTCAATTCAGATCCGTATATTGGTATTCTACAAACCTACACATTCGTTAATTTCAATCTTTGGAAACTGTGTTTCTAAAATTTGTTGGCCACCAAAATAATGTTTGTTCACAGTAAAAATCATTGTAGAGAGATAAACAATAGATATCATCCAAGAATATGGCTAGTATGGTAGATTAAATAAAGCAAACTAGAATATCAAACTCTTGCAAAATACCCAGTCAATATTTCAACTATAAGTAACATTAGTGGTACCTGACTGGATTAGGACTGCTTGATTCTGCATGTACTCGGTTGATATGTTCTCGGACCAATCTTTCTATTTCGGCAGGTTCTTGGTCTGGTACCAAACGAATTGAAAATTTACCAATAACTTTTTTAGGTATGACAGTTTTACAACCACTTTCACTAAAAGCTCCTTCAATTCCTGGAAATATACAAAATGTAATGATAATGAACCAGTAAAATTATCTATAATAAACACTAAGTTATTGGAATGTTTATAGAGGCATTAGAAAACTGTTAGTTAACTGAACCATTTGCAAACAGTTGGTGAACAGAACCATTAGCACAAACAGTTAGTGAACTGAACCAATGAGCAAACCACTGGTGAACCGAACCATCAGCAAACAGTTGGTGAACTAAACCATCAGCAAACCACTGGTGAACTGAACCATCATCAAACAGTTGGTGAACTAAAGTTACTAATCCATTACTGAACCATTGTCAAATAATTGATGAACTAGGCCATTAGCAAACAGTTGGTGAGCTGACCATTAGCAAACAGTTGGTGAACTGAAAACTAGCAAACTCTTATTGAGCTAAGCCATTAGGAAACAGCTGGTAAGCTGAGCCATTAGTAAACAGCTAATCACTGGTATACCAGAGGACCTTTAACAAATAGCTGATATATGAATTATTAGCAAACAGTTGACAGGTAATTAACGTGAATAATTAGTAGACATTTAGTTGATGATCAGAACCATTAGCAAACAGATGATGAGCTGAACCCATAGCAAATAGTCGTAAATAAATTACCGTGAAGGGAGAGGGAGGGATATCTCCAACGATGCATCAGTGTTTCAGCTTTTGTGGAATGAATCAATTTTGTGGCTCCAATATCTTTTTTATAATCTTCCTGAATAGATAATAAAACACCAGAATAAGAATTACATCCAGAGTTCAAAAGCAAAAGCATAGCAAACGAATGTCTTTTATTTTCAAATATTCTGGTCTATATATTGTTGAAACCAATTAATTCTAGCTTACATTATGACCTGGGGTTTGTGTATGTTAATCAAACACCAACCTATATATTGAGCCGTTTCCTTATGATCGCAAGATATGATTAACAGGGTTACCAGTATGTAACTAATTTCAATGTTCTATTGCATTAGTGACTGGATAATTGTGGCGATTAATTAAAACCATAACTCTGACAAGAGAGAGAGAGAGAAAAACAGGGTTTAACGTCCACTAGGGGTCTTTAGCAGTGGGAGGAAACCAGAGTGCCCGGAGGAAAACCACAAGGTTGAGAAGGCGACCCTATCTCCATGTCACATACACTCACAATAGGGCTCAAAACCACAGCCGCCAGCCAGAGATTGCCGGCCAGCTAGAGGTCGAAGCACGGCACTCTGGACCACTAGGCCATCCCAACCCCCCTCGGACAAATATATAAAGGTCATAATTAACCAGTTATACCCTAAAATATGCACTGGTCTTTCAATTTTCTACTTACTGGATCAAATTCAATAGGCTCATATAACTGACTTTCTTCTGGAGTAAGTGCTTTTACACTATCACTAACACCAGGAATCAGTATTCTTCCATTTAAATCAACTAAAGAACCCATTAATTTGATTAAATCTGTCATTGCTTCATGGCTACAAAAACATAATAATATTTGTATTCATAAAGTTTTCAGTATTTCAGTACAGGTTTATATCCTAGTAATATAACCTGTAAATTTTTTTTTATCATCAGCCACAAGGTCAAGATTTCAGTTATCGACAACATTTGGGTTTCTTTAGCCATATGAAATTTGTTGTATTATATATATTAAGGAAATTTTACTTACACTGTTCCCCCAAACACACCAGAATGTAAATCTTTAGAAGCACACGTCACTTCTAACATAAAATAACAGATACCTCTAGAAAATAAAGTGTAATATTAATAGATGAGTTAAAGAAGTAACTGAAGTGGCTTGATTACTACTTATGATAACATAAATTACCAAATTATCTTACACTGATTTGTGGAGAAAGAGAAAGAAATGGGGTTTCACGTCCACTCCACAGAACTAGGCCTTTACAGGACTAACACATGGTTTAATTTTATTTCAATAACTCGCTTGCACGTAGGGAGGAATTGAGGGCCCGGTGGAACCCACAAGGTTGAGAAGGCGCCCCTGTCTCCATGCCACATACGCTCACACCAAGGCTCGAAATCACAGCCGCCAGCCAGAGGTGGCCGGCCAGCTAGAGGTCGAAGTGCGGCACTCTAGACCACTAGGCCATCCCAACCCCCCTTGATTTGTGGATGTAATTGTCATCAATAACTGGTGATAACAGTAAAAAGTGACCCTAGAAATACATATACAGTTAGCTACATGCATGAAAACAGTAGAGTCCGAACCTTGCTTGTTAATTAAAGATCGTGGCATATGAACTTAAAAAAGTCCTATTATTGTCACCTGATGTAAGAAGGGTTGCCATTTATCACTGCTTAAGGAATATGTTTTTTTCCAGTTCCTGTTAAAACTTACCTTAGACCATAAGTAATACATGGTTTGGTTTTTCCCAGCCAATAATTATCAGATATACAGACATAATCAGTTCCCTATAAAATAAAAGATAATCAGTTCCCTATAATGAAATAAAACATAATCAGTTCCTATAATAGAATAAAACATAACCAGTTTCCTATAATAAAACAAAAAAATTGTTTCTCTATAACAAAATCATTTCCATACAGTAAAAAAAAACATAATTGTTTCTCTCTAATAAAGTAAAACATCATCAGTTCTTTGTAACTCAATAAAATATAATCAGTTCTGGGTAATAAAATAAAACATAATCAGTCTTCTGAAAGAACATAAAAAATAAACAGTCTACAATAAAATGTAACATCATCATGATCAAAATTACCATGCAATAAAAATAAAACCAAAATTGTCATGCAATAAAAAAAAACAAAGTTACCATTCAAAAAAAATAAAACCAAAATTGCCATGCGATAAAAATAAACCAAAATTACCATACAATAAAAATAAACCTGTTGATCTGATAATATTATCAGTCATTTTTCAATTAGGCAGAAGCTAGTTTGTTTGTTTTTTTTATTTTTTATTTTAGATTCATTTTCTTACCTATATAATATCAACCCAGACTATGACTGGGCTAAAAGTTAAAATTACCTTCAAGAATCCATCTGTCTGTGACATAACTAGTTCATCCAATCCTTCTGATCCAGATTCCTCCATACCCTCTAACACAAACTTAAACATAAAACAAAATCAAATCATTATTAAATTTCTTGTCTGTCTTGTGTATAAACACTATAAACGTTCTATAAACTGACTGTTTTTTGTCTTCATTTCATTTTTGGGATCTTCTAAACAGCTGATTTTCAGGTCTGTCAAAAGTTTCATCCCATCATTGTCAACATTCTAACCTCCACTTTACTTCCAAGATTCTTATACACAAAGATCACTACATGCAAACAAGTTATTGGAATTACATGTACTTAGTTTTTATTGAGTGGATAAATAAACCTCATTTCTCTTTTATATTCATTATTGTTTTAAGACAATACTTTTACCATAATATTAATGGGTACATTCCGGTACATCCATTGTTTATAATACTATGGCATTTACCTTAATATTGATGGGTACATCCATACCAATTTCTTGCATAGCTTCAATACAGTTAATCCAATCTAAAACTGGGCCCTGTAATCCATACATATTTTATAAGAAATTAGCACAACACATCACATATATATAAGTGATTACAAATACAGCTAAATTGGCACAACGAGATCAAAAATATACAAGCAATTACAAATACAGCTAAATTAGCACAGTGAGATCAAATATATACAAGTAATTACAAATAAAGCTATATTAGCACAACACGATCACATAATATACAAGTTACTAGAAATACTACTAAATTGCTTGATAACTTAATCTCTTAACTATACCTTTTAAAATGGGTAAATTGAATCATTAATAACTGACAAACTGAAGACTGTCAGGGATGGAATAGATCTGTGACCATGATCTAATAGAACAAACTAACAGATTAAAAGAGTACACATTTGATTTATAATATTAATAATTCACTCCTAATCTCCAGAACAAAATTCGAACCATAAAATAAAAATATGTGGCAAGAAAATTATAATGTTATGGTTTTTACCTTGTCATCTGTAGAACCTCTACCATATAATTTACCATTGACTTCAGTTAAAACAAACGGCTCTGTATCCCAACCATCTTCCTGTTAACATAATGTCAAAAGAAAAATAGTAAGTTATCCATGATTAATGGAAGATTAGATAAAGAGCTGACAGTTCTTGCTATAATAGTTAAAAATAGATAATGTAAAGGGAATAGGGTGAAAATATGAGTCAAATTACTTCACTGTGAGCTTAGATATATTAGTGACACGATCATAGCCTAGCCTTGATTATGAATTTTTACAGTTAAGAATGAACTGCTGTTGAACTGCAGATCAGATTCAAATCTGTCGAAAATCGGACCCAGTAGATGGGATCGAGAGTTGATGATAGTCTTGTGTTTTTAATTAATTATATTGCATTCCGACAGTGAAATGAAATGAAATGGGGTTTAATGTTCTACTCCAACTCAGTTAATAAAGACAGACATAGACCATACAGTGTGTTATGAGGGAAATTTTGCCCAGACAGTGGCACTAAGACGTACTCTTATGTTGAATTTCTAGCACTAATAAAATGAATTAACCACGCTCGAAAATTCCTTATAAACTTTTCCAGTCAATGCATGGATCAAACACAGGACCTACAGGTTAGCCAGCAAACGTCTTACTGTCTAAGCCACTGTGGCTCTAAATCAATCAGTACTCATAACCATTTAAAGTTTATGATGTTTAGAAAGGCACCCATCGCAGACAGTGTCAGGTAGAACTAAATTCATGTCTTTCATGCCTGCAAATTATAAATAATCACCTTTTTAGCTGGCTGGACATCAAGATGACCATATACTAACAGTGTTTTCTTTTTAGGATCACTTCCAAGTTGAGCAAATATAACTGGTGGTAGAGGTAGCTTAGTTCCATCTGGTAATGTCTGATCCCCTAATTCTTTTAATTCATAACTAGCGCCAATACCTTTTAGTTTCTGAAATGAAAATTCAACAAGTATGGATGGTTTCAATAAACACATCTATGGATCATTCTTGAGATTAAACAATTGGTATAGTTTAAGAATATTTAAAGTATCGGCACTTGAACTGCTACTGAACATTCCGTCAGTTTAGTCAAATTTTTTCGATATTGTACAGATCAAAGTTTGCTTTCTTGTAGATGTTAGACACATGTACGTTCATATTTAGTGCCGTGATCAAAATATACACCAAGGTTTCTAACACAATCTGTTGGTGGAATATTTGTGTTTTTCTTGTTTCCGATAGTTATGCATATTCAACACTTAGTATGATTAGTACAAGCTAATTATTCTCATTACAATTTAAGAAATTGTCAAATTATAAGAGCTGGGAATCGTCAAGTTTCCAAAAGGGAATAGCACTAAAGAATCACATACTGATCCTGATTCGGAATTCCTTACAACAAATGTTGTCGATAATGTTTTTGAGAAATAAAGATTGTCTGGAGCTTACTTAACTAGGGAGAGAGAAATCGGGTTTAACATCCACTCAACACAAACCAGGTCATTTCGGGACTAACTTATGGTTTCATTTTATTTCAATAATTTGCCTGCGCGTAGGGATTTTTAGCAGTGGGAGTAAACCAGAGAACCTAGAGAAAACCCACGAGGTTGGATAGGCGACCCTTCTCCTTGCTACGAACCACGCCAGTTGACTCAATGACAGGCTTTATGATACAGCATGCACGTGCCAACCATTCGGCTATTCCCCCCCCCCCCCTGGCAGAATTTGGAATTGCTCACATTATAAATAATTATAAAAGCATACAATATATTGATTTGCATAATAAATGATTTACCTGGGCTGTCCATTCTACCATACGCCGAACTTCACCACGTTTCTCTGGTTCTGCTGAGATACTCTGAATGGCAACGCTCTCTGATAATAACTTAACATATTTCTCTTCATTCTTATCAATACATCTGTAAATAGATATCAAAATAAATCAATATGCATCCATTGAGTACTGTTCTTCTACAATTTTATGGAAATATTAAAATACAATGACAAGTTTACCCTCAAAAGTTAAATAACAGATGTTAGATGGGTTTGAAAGGGTTAATGATGATATGCAAATGGATGTAGGAGTATTGGTGAATGAACACTTCTTTTAAAACCCTGTTGAATACTTAGATGTAACCTTCATTTTAGAGAATTGTTATGGGTTGTGACTAGAACATTACAGTATGGGCTGATATGAGTGAAATATCAGAACATGTAGATTGTCTCTGATCTCCTTCATTTCTGGCACTGAAACTGACAATCTGATAATTTCACATGCACAAACTAAATGTTAGGACTTATACCCAACAGCTTTGCAAAATAATTTCATGTAAATTGTATACATGTAACTGAATGAATTCCAAAAACATTTAATTTGAGCATCAAATTAACCAGATTTCAGCTTACCATTAGTGGACAATAAGAATAAAAGTTTTTATTCTATATTTGTATGTGTAGTGCAATGAAAGAGACATTCTCACAATCAGAAATGATTTCTGTCCAACTGGCAGTGGATCCTTTCTACCCAATCCAAATGACGAGGAACATTCAAACAAACAGATATGATATTAGAAGCAGGGAGTGGAACTGCAAAACTATCTTAAAAACATAACAGAGGATGGACCTGCCTGATGTAGGCAGATATGTCATGGAGTAAGACTACTAATTAAATTGCAATGGGAAATGAAATGGGGTTTAACGTCCTACTGTTCTGCTCCAACTGGGCTAATGAAGATGGCCATATACCATAGAGTGTGCTATGAGGGAAATTTTGCCTGGCCAGCGGCACTTTAGCATACTCTATCGAATTCCAAATGCCAAGGGATCTTTTACTTGCACACAAATGTAACTGTGGGACCACAGTCTTTTTCTTTCCATCCAACTGACTAGAAAGCAATTAAAAAGTTGAATAGATGTTGTTTATTCATCTTAAGGTTTCAGGTTAAACAACCCTTTTTTCAAATTAATATAACTACATGTATGCAATGCTCATACAGTTTTATCATAAAAATATTATTCAGACAGGGTTTTTGTGTTTTTATCTTACTGAATAAAAAAGATATTTGCTGAGTTGAATTTTGAAGCGTCAGGGCAATGGCCAATTATTTAGTTTCAGATGAATAAGCATTATTTATAAAATTAATTTATAAACCATTATGATACCAAATATAATTTCTACATTGACTTGACCTAAATAATCCCACAAATCTTAAATGAACTTTGTAAGTGTGACCTATTACTTATTTGTAATATGTTATCAGTATTTATATACTCTTAATGTCATGAGATAATTCCTTATCACATGATGGCAGAAATGTAAGTTAAGATTACCTACTATACAATAAGATTTATACAATAGCATTCAAGCTACCAACACACTACAAGATTTATAATGTACATTAAAGTTACAATTTCATATTTTCTAAGAAAGTAAAAACATAATTTTTTCTCTGTCTTTTGCACAATAGGTTGTCAACTCACTTTCATACATCATAGGTTATCTTTCTCACACTTAAAAATCTTCACATCGAAAATAATAACACAATTACCTCCCTTGATTTCATATTCTTCACTATGGAATAGCTATCTTTAAATGTTTAAATTTGAAGTTAAAAATGATATTTTTGCCAATTTCTTAACTGGCAATAGTGAATTATAGGATTACCGGTAATAGGTTTATTCTTTAACAAGGTAAGACTGTTTATAGATACCATCTATTTTTGGGTTTTATTTTAATGGATTTTAAAATTATAACTTAAAATATGAAATTGTAACTTTAACAGTCAAGATACCAAAACAATATATTACAAGATTTATACATTAACAGTCAAGATACCAAAACACAACAAGATTTATACATTAACAGTCAAGATACCAAAACACTACAAGATTTATACATTAGCTGTCAATAAACCACCAACACATTACAAGATTTTACATTAACAGTCAAAATACTAAAACACTGCAAGATTTATACATAAATTTTGAACTATAAAAATACCAAAAAACGTAACAGGATCTGTGTTTTAATCAGATTGATATTCTGGACGATTTCAGTCCTGTATCACATTTTGACTAGGGTACCTTCGGTTTTGGGTACTTAAGCCTTCACAGAATGCAAAATGATAGGAATTGATTGCATTACATCTATACACATTATTCAAAAGCCATATAATAACCTAATAATAATTAGTAATTAAATGAAACGAACAGCACTCTAGCAAAGAGAATATTTCATAAAGACAGAATACAATCAGAGAAGCAACCTAATCAATCAATAATCGACTGTTATAAAATTTCAAAGTAGATTCCATAAGAAAATAGTGAAACAAATAGATAGTGGTATTTTAGATAAGGAATTGCCAGGGTATTAAAGCTGACAATGCACTTTGTGCCAGACATGTTTGCATGAGATCAATAAAAAAATACATCATATTAGACAAATCGGTGCCAAAGAAAATAACAGGAACCACAAGAATCATGTATAAATTGTATCTGTCAATGGCTGTGACTGATGTCTTATTTCCAGGAAAGGAACCGTGCCAAACTGCAGCATCAGGATTGAGATCTATGCAAATTGCTAATAATTTTCAGAAAAAAATGTTGCATGAGAATACAACTCTTGCAAACCTTGGAAACAATCTGTTCAGTAGAAAAAGTCTTAATTGTTCTAGCCACTGCTCTGAAAAATTTATTTCAGACATAAGAATAACAAAAATTAAACAAACCCAGCCACCTTAAATTTGACTAATGCATGCCTGCACATATTGTTTTATTTTATTAGTCATATGATAGTGAATCATTAACAGCAGTAGTTACTTTGATCGACTTATAGTCTACCCACTTGACTTTACATACTGTAGCTACTCAAATCTAATTAAATAACGTCTGTCTGACATTTTTCTTTCTTTTTCAGCCACAAAAATAGAACAAGTGTTTACCATGAAGATGTACATTTTAGATTTTAAGGAGGCTCTTTAACTCAATCTCATCCAACTACTCACTATTGGAAAGGGGGAAGATTTTTGTTCAAAATTATGATCAGTTAATAGCCTGATTAACTACCAATCGCTAACTGTGTTACAACAGCATTACCATTAAAACAGGGCGTCAAATTGGACCAAATATGTTTTCATAATGTTATGTCATGGCTCACGATTTTATTATGCCCAATTAACCAGTGCATAGCAGAATATTGCAGTAAAACTAATTTATTGCTTGACAAACGAGGCTATCAACATGACATGAAGTAAACAATACTGTATGGAGACGAACAGACTTTCACCATTTTTAATACCTTAAATCACTGTCCAAAGTTTTAGGGAAGACCCTAGATTAAACAAAGGACTGTCTGTCAACTGATGTACTCAAGTGATAGATTTGATTGAACTGGAGGAATAGACACACTCCCTCAAAAGTTCAAGTATTATCTAAGCCAATCCAGCAATATGGAGAGAGGGATTTCTCGGGCCATTGCTTCAAGAATATGTAGGCTGGCAGACAACAGTCAGGTGGTCAGTTAGTGATACCCTGACATTTTTGCCCAAATCTTGCCCCGCGGGTGTTTTTAGGGTAATACATTATTTTTCTAATAAGATGGTATACTTTCCATACCAAATTTGCCATACTTTTATTTGAAATATTCCACCAGATAAATACTACCGGGGGCAATGAATAATCTTTACTTTCAACATATTGTGTCAAGTTATTCATTCGTGTACATGACAAATTATTGATTTGATTATTGATTTGATTGGGCTGCATAAGTGCATTCTCCAAATCACTGATCAGATGTTCCCATATGTCGGATACACAGATTATCATTATATAATATTGTCTGATTGAACCATGTATTAAACATAGATAGGCCTACACATACATACAACAACCAGTTATATATATTCAACATGGGTATATTATACAAATGTAATGCGGTTTTTATATAGGCCTACTGTTATGCACCTAACCTTGGCTAATAATAATGGAAGACGGGCATACACCATACAGTTTGCTAGACAAGGGAAATTTTGCCCGGGCAGCGGCGCGACTGCCTACTCTTTATATCGAAATTCCAACTGCCAAGGGATCTTTTTAGTGCAGGCCAATGTGTAGCAGTGTAGCCTACACGTGACCTCGGTTTTCCGTCCCATCCGAAAAACTAGACAGCTGTCCCTGGTCAGGCCCTCCATTCTGCATCACTGACAAGGAGAAACCACGCATACGGTCCATGGGTATAACAGACATACACAAATAATAAAGAAAAAAAATATATATATATTATATTTATAATATTTTAACGTAGCCGTACGCCCGTAGCCGGTAGGTCTATTAATTATTTCATTTTATGACTTGTCACAATCATCGCTAGCCGTAGAAAACCTGAAGATATAATTTCAACAAACCATACTTACTTAAATAGCTTATCCATTGCTGTCACTCGATGTATGTAACGATATAAACTAGTAGGAGTACCACTACGAACGAGTACAACGGCAGCTTTGATTGCAGCGGGAGCCGTGAATGAAATCTTAAACATACGGAAATCGAAACTAGCAATAGCCGACTTTTATATCCAGTCTCTAATTATTGCATGAAATAGTCAACGGGCTTCGCGCACCTGCTAAACTGTAAAAATATAGCGTCCCAATGAGTGACGTGTGCAAAACATCTATTTTTAGAAAAACAATTGCTTGCATATTTATTGACATATGTGAGTTCTAGGTCATTATAAGTAATATTCTGCTCTCACGATAAAGATAACACCTCTGTTAATTTGATAATAAAGAATTATTTTGAAATAAATTAAAGATACGCAAGTAAAATATTGACAGCTGTCTGAACATCCGGGCATTAACTCGAAAGAAAACATGGCGGATTTCTAGAACGGAAATTTTTGCGATTTTTTATTTAATTATTTACAATATATTATGTAGATATTTTTGGATATTTTTGTGTTTGATTATTACTATATAGTGTAAGAGAAATTATTTTTCTGGTTCAAGCTTGATCCTGAAATGTAGGGTTGCAGGAACCAATGCAACGCTTGGAAATTTTTGCTGAGTGAGTGAAAAAGGGAGAGTTGGGGTAGAAAAGGGTTGAACACAGTTTCAGTCTAAGCAGATACAAAATTTATTTCCGTACCCTGCAGATACACGTGTAGGCATGTTTCCAAATCTAAACTCTTGTAAGATTTCCGAAATGTATTAGATTGAAAAAAAGTACATCTGGAGTGTAAGAAGGATGGTTATGATTGCTTGGCCTCTCTACAAATTTTTTTATGAAATGGAACTTCACTCAATAAGAAATTTAAGTTCTTGTTGTTAACTTCTATGTTCCAATTTGCATGTTTAGTTAACAAAAACATAAAGTTGTGGAATTATCACTTTCCCGCGGCCTGCGGGTATAGTACAGCAAACCAAAGTCTTCCATAGATCTTCTGTTCCGATTCCGAGTTTACAATAAATTACAATAAATTTTAAAGTCCTATCTGATTTTTAATTTCAGGATTTATTAGTTGGAAGAAAATATATATATGTTGAACTAAAGTGACATTAACTGTTGTCAGAGAGGCCGAACAAAGAAAGAATGGAAGTCAATGATGTAGATCTTGAAAACATCCAACAAAACTCCGCAAGTGAAGGGGAAATGGAAACGGAAAAGAAAGCTGTTGATGTAGAAAATGCTGATGCTAAAATTACAGATGGTGTTAATGATGAAGATGGGGAGGAGGAAAGTGCAGATGATGATGATGAAGAAGATGATAGTGGGGAAGAAGGTTTATTAATTAGCATTTGATTATGAAAATATGTATTATCAGTCCTTCACGTTTATACAATTGTGTGTGAGCCATAAAAGCTCCTAATACCTTGAATATATGCAGTTTAAAAGAAAACAAAAACTGAAAGTAGTTTATTAATCTCAATATTTAGGAGAGCAAATTAGCTAATTTGCAGGAGTCTATGACTCCTTCGAAGGAAAGCCGACCTGCTTAGAGAGGAGAGCGAAAGCTCTCCTTAAACGTGAAAGACTGATGTATCTATTTAATGTCTAAAGTAGAATAACAAAATATGTTGTAATTTCCGGTTGTCTCTTTCGGTAAAATCTTATGTTTATGCCTGTGTTAAAATTTTACCGATCAAGTATCCTATACATGAAGGCAATTATTATGAAAGTCATATTCCCAAAGATTTCTTCTCTTCCAATAGTTCCATCATTTTAATTTTCATGGCAAAACAAAATTTTGTAAGTTTAATCATTGTACACTACAGCATTGAGTTATGGACAAGGGCATAATTCTGTAACTCTTTTTGAAGTTGATAAATTATACAAATTCTGATGGTTGGGAAGATAGATGTAATTACTGAAATTCTTTAAGACTTAATCTAAAATGCTTGATCTATTTTAGACTGGGATTCTGAAGATGATGAACAAGAAGGGGATGATAATGAAGAGGAGGGTGATGAGGATGATGATGACGATGAGGATGATGAAAGTAGCGAGGAGGAAGATGAGGATGGTGAAGATGATTCTCAAGTTTTAAGTGATTCTGGTGGAGAAGGAGAGGAAACTTGTCCAATCTGTTTGGGACGATTTAAAGAACAAGATATCGGAACACCAGAATCGTGTGATCATAATTTCTGTTTAGAATGTATTCAGGAATGGTCTAAGGTAGGTGAACTTGTACTGGATGGAAAGTGCTATTTTATATTCCATCAAATATGACCATTGTTTATCGAAGGCAATCATTCCAAGTGTAGCTTTCATGTACATACATGTACATGTATAAACCCTCAGCCTATATTTAATGAAACAATATCTCGATTTATGTTCAAATTTGACACAATTAAGAGCTGTAATTATTTGTAAACTACAGTCAGACATATAGATACCGGTACATGCATAAAGCCTAAACTTATGTTGCTAAAGACCTGACCATGGTATTCTATTATCAAATGTTTGGGGTACATGAATTGTAAGATTAGGGTAGAGATTGCTTTGATCTTTCCATTGCCATATTGTATATTTTCCAAAGAACTTTTAATTTTCTGGGATTTAGACAATGTATATTTCTGGCTGGTAATTAGGCAATGTATATTTGTTCTATTTATTTAGATATGTGTACAGTTATATCTGGTATTTGGATATATTATTTATTTTGGATTTATAAATGTATATTTCAGAATGTAAACACATGCCCTGTTGATCGTCAAGTCTATCATTTGATTATTGTGAAGAAACCAGGAGAAGATAAAGTTCATTCAAGGGTATGAATAATAATTTTTTGTAAAATACATAATTTATTCTATCATAAATTAAAACCGTTAAATTTCTAAAACATACGTCTAAATACAGTAATCAAAGTTATTTTCCAAATAACAACATATGGAAGCTCATACAATACAGATGAAGACAGACACCTACGTAATTGTGAAAACATGATTGTTTTAAATCCCCCAGTTATGGTGATCTCTGATGAAGACATGTACTAGCCATTAATATAGCTGCATGTGTAACTTTTACACTTTACCCCCTTGCTCATAATTTATATCTGGTCCCAAAGAGTTATTTTTAAGATAGTACATGTAGAGTCTGCCTATTGCATGTCTTTCTTTAGGCCTGAAATGTTATATAACAAAAAAAGAGCATAATCAACTCACAATGACATCGGATACTCAAAATTTTAACTAGATTAGAACCGGTCACAATTTAAAAATTTAAATTTAAGAATGGGAAAGCGAGGCAAAGTCTAGAATATACCACATCGTGTCAAAACTACAAAGGGTGATAACTTCACTCAGAATGGAGTAATTTGAATAAAATTTTCAATATTTCATTTTACATTTTCAATCTAAATCTTACATGATATATATTTTATAAAATGTTTTGTTAATTTAATAAGATTCCTGTCGAAGATAGTAACGCATTAAAAGAGGAAGATGAAGAAGAAGATGAAACAGTCTGTGAAGTATGTGGACGGAGTGATCATGAAGATCGTTTACTACTCTGTGATGGCTGTGATCTTGGGTAATCTAGTCTACACTTTATTTTTTTTAGGGAAGGAATATTGAAATGAGCCGCATGGCAATTGATCTGGCTGTTGAATTAGTTTGGAAGCATATGATATCATAAATCTTTCAATATATATTTATAAAATTTTGCACACACATCACCCTTTTATGGTAGTTGTGACTTTCAATAGTTATAAATTACTCAGATTTATTGGTTTTGCTAGGTTCATAGAAACAAAATTGACATTGTTTTTTTGTATACAGAGTTCTGTTGACTTCTAGGCTTGAGAATATAATTGTTTATATCTTTATATTGTAGCTGTACACCCAACTTTAAACAGGCACATTTTATTTTCACTGGCATATATTATTAAATAAATTGAAATTAGGAGATTCTTATGAATTTTTAGAGAGTTACTTTTCCTGACAGCAAAACCATGTAAAATTCTATGAGGAAGGTGCCTGGGCATAGCACTATCTCAGAATTTGTTTCTTTGTACCGGTACCTAGAATCGTAAAGCGAAGTTATGTTATTTGATTGTTGTATGATTTATTATAGATATCATTGTGAATGTTTAACACCACCATTGACAGACATCCCAGTAGAAGAATGGTTTTGTCCTGATTGTGCTAGCAGGCATGGTAAGTTTTATCAATCTCAATAATGAATAAATTGCAGAGCAAATAGATGCACAGATGAAAAAAACATTAAAAAATGGATCAGTAAATGAACAAAATAGATCTGCAAAGATGATTTTAGATTATCAATAAAAGATCTTTTATCTCAGATGGGGGGGTCGTATTGTCGAATTGTTCGCATTGGGTGCCCTATCACAAAGCCTGTAATTGAGTCAACTGGTTCGGTGTACATGGCAAGGAGTAGGGTCGTCTGCCCAACCTCATGGGTTTTCTCTGGGTCATCCGGTTTCTTCCCACTGCTAAAGACCCCTATGCGCAAGCGAATTATTGAAATAAAACTAAACCATATGTTAGCCCCGAAATGAGCTTGATTGTGTCGAGTAGACGTTAAACCACATTTCTCTCTCCCTCTCCTGTAGGTGACTTTATATAGACGTCCTACCAATAGCAATTGACCAGTTTTAGAAGTTGCATTAATTCAGATTAATTAAAGCAATCCAGTTTTTTTCAATATAAGACAAAATCAAGCAATAATCATATCCTGCATTATAGTTAGTGAGATTCGTATTTATTGAGTTAACAAAGAACTCAGTATTGCATATTTAATGAAATTTTGTCTTGCCAGATGCTGAAGTTGCTGATGAATTAACAATTCAAAGAAGATTACGATATCAACGTCGTATCGCAAGAACGCGGGCTAGTGAAGTTGTTCGAGCAAGAATACAACGTCACCGAGCTGAACGAAATGGACTCTGGACATCATCAGAGGTAAGTTATGTACCGTATCAAACATTGTTTCGTTGGAAGGTTTTCTGTCTTTGTAGTTCAGGGTTTGACAACAGTCTCCTGGAATTGAAAGCTTGAAAAAGCTTTGAATTAAAGTCATATGTAAATTCGAATGCAAGTTATAAAATGAATAAAATGAAAAAAATGAATGTATCACTAAACAGACAAACACAACCATGTGCATTGATGAGCTACATTTCTGAGTTGCACCCTTTGTGCTGCCTCAGGTGTTGCATTTAGAGAATCCAGTGTGATTTTACTTCAATTAAGAACAATAATATCATTTGTAAATTTTGAAATCTCATCAGCTAAAGCTCATGTTGCCATTACGTCAAATATGGTATATTTTGAATTAATGCTCCTGTTGCCATTACGTCAAATATGGTATATTGAATTAATGATTTCAGGAAGAGGAAGAAGAAGAAGATGAAGAGGAGGAAGAAGAAGACAAAGAAGAACAAATGATGGATGGAGATGCTGCAGAAGGTTCTAGCTCATCCATTCATACACCAAGCATTTCCCAAACAGAAGCCACTGCATCCACCACCACATCACCAGCCAAAAAGAGGAAAACACCAACCAAAACACGCAAAACCAAGAGAAAAACAACAAAGAGAAAAACTAAGTCAACAACAACTACCAAGAGAAGAAAGAAACGCAAAACAACAAAACGTAAAACAGGAAAAGGAAAGAAAAGAAAATATAAAAGGAAAACTAAGAAGAAAACTAAAAAGGTTGAAAAGCTATATTTTTTATTTGAAATAGATTCAGTAATTTTATTTGCTGTGATCTCAATGCATACTAAAGTTTAATTATCTAAATTGGTCATTCATTGAAAATTATTTGGAACAAACCATTGTGCGTTGGGCTACTAAAATTCATTGTATCCATAAGTTTCAGACTACTTTCTGAACCTCTGGCATTGAAGCCAACTTTCTAATTGGGTAATAAAATAGATAATTGTATTCATCATCTGGCACATGTCTTCATAATGTAATCTAAGAGACTGGACATTCTTGGGTATATGGCTATCAGTTCCCAACCTATGGGTCGAGACTCCACCTGGGGTGTTGTTGCGGCCTACTCTGAAATTTTTGAAAAAATGCAGGATTTCATGAAAAGCATTATAAATCTCTGATCTTATCCGAATCGTCTTTTCTCAACTTTTTAAAAAAGGTGACAACAGGGAACAAAAGACTGGGAACTACCTGGTCGTACAACCTTGCTTATTGTTAGTATTGTGCTGGTTTAGTCAGATAGAAGATAGCCGTAGGCCTATATAATTTTACCATAAGAAACAAGTCTGAGTTCAAAATATTTTGTTTTTTCTTTGCCAGACAACCTCTGTTAGTACACCCAATTCAGCAGGAAATTATCTGGTAAGTCTTATTTCTACCAAAATTATGATACAACTTAAAAAAAGATTATTGAATTTCTCTTTCCCTTATTAGATTCTTTTATAAAGCATGAATTTGGATTGATAAATTTGAGTCAAGTTTGTTCTGTTACATCAGTGGAATAAATATTTAAACAATTCGTTTTCTACAAGAAGAATAAGTTAACAGAGAAATCGTATGAAAATATATTCTGGTTCTTAAATAGAGTTATTAAAGAGGTTTTTCATTGATTCAACTGGCAAGGTCTTAGAATCCCCGGTTGTACATAACAAGGAGTAGGGTTGCCTGTCCCACCTTGTGGGTTTTCTCTCCAGTCCTCTGGTTTCCTCTTACTGCTAAAGACCCTACTTCTCTCTCTCTCTCTCTTTCTCTCTTGTGACACAGGATGTCAAAGGGGTCTTGAGGTGAAAATACAATAGAGAGAAGAGTCATTTGAACTCCACAAAGAGAGTACAACAAATTGTCACTGCTGCAGTTGTTAATCTACCAGAAAGAACAGCTGTACCAGTTTCCACCAATTAGACACCTTAAACATGCTATAAGATGTTTTAAGAATACTACAGGCAACCTGCTGCACAGGCCATCATATAAGCAGCAGTTGTCCCACCGGCAATAATTATTGTCCTACCCCCATGACCTGTGTTTACTTTTTAAAAACATACAAGTTTATGGATTGTATCATGTTCTCATTTCTTCTGTGGAGGGATGCAGTCGAAATTAGTGTTTACTATAGGCTCAATTTTGAGTTAATTGTCAATATTAGATTTAAATAATTGTTATTAACAATCATAAATCGTCAGTTGACTTAAGACAATTTTGGTGCAGCTATATTTATATTTATTTTTATTCAGGTTCGAAGGGCAAGTGATCTGAAAAGGTTTACTACAACATCTGCAAGTGTAAAAGGTCGAATTGCCCATACTTTGGGGTTATCTAAACCCCCTACTGGTCGTACCATACCTCTACAGAAAAAAACAGGCGATAAATCTTTTGACGAAAAAAGACCCGAAACTGGTGCATCAAATTTATCTATATTAGGACATAAAGATGATTTGTTAGGATTTCAGGAGTAAGTTGACATCACAAGTTGCACTTATCTAAGATTACTTGAAAAATATTGTAATATATTTTATTTTTGTTAGGCAATTCTTCAATCTCTTGATTTTTCAGATAAAGTAAATGGAACCTCTTTAAAATGCTGTGTAACAATATTATTTCTTCATAATAATATTTTCTGTATGTTATTTTCCAGTGATGACATGAATGAAGCTCCTATTGTTGGAGCTGTACCTAGTGCCTCAACTACTTCAACATCTCAACCTAGATATTCTAAATCAGCGTTATTATCCCATCGTCCAGTTCGACTTCCAACTTCAGTTCTTAGGCGGTTAGTTTAAATAAATTTGAAAGAGCAATATGTCAATTTATTAATGATAATTTGGTTTTGAGTAGATTTCAAGACTTGTTGCCAGTCTATTTATTAGTTTGAATCCAGCCGTGTACATAACACGTAAACTTGCTCCCACAAATAATTTGATATAAGATTTGTTGGTCACAAGAAAAACGATTTGTACTTATTTTTTATGAATTGTCAAAGCAAATTGCTTCAGCTTCTGAAACCCAAACAGTTCACAATTTCAACAAAGTTTTGTTCTTTTGTACATCATAGAATTTATTGATTACAGGAAACCAATTCCAATTCTGCAGCCGGCAGTTGTGCCCTCAGCACCAAGTAAGCCAGCTTTAGGATTACATCGTGGTGCACCGTTCGATTTTCTCGGTTCCATCATGCAAGATCAGGGAAAGCTTCATTTACATAGTAAAGATGTAACTATAAATAGAGATGGTAGGTTATCTTTGCTTGTTTTCACTAGAGTATCCATAATTTTATCAATACAACTAAAGTGTATTTACCAGGTTCATTGACGAAAGAAATGCTTCAATTCATGGACCATCTTTCGTGGAACATGTGACAAAACAATTTTATCCAGTGAGCTTTTAGATAATTGCTATTGACTATTGAGTATTGATTTCCTCAAGACAATTTCTTTGTATTCATACTGGGAATGCTTGATCCGTCGTTCAAGAATTGGAACTGCTGCAATCAAAGCTAAATAAAATTTTGTCTCTGCCTATCATCAAGGCGGAAAAAGCTTGATAATGCCAATTCTAACCATACCACATTTGTTATTTGGACAGACAGAACTGTGCCAGGACTCAATTTCGTGTTAATTCTGACCATTCCAGGCTATTGCTTGAGCTCCCCCCCCCCCCTTTTAAACCTAGATAATATTTTCATTAGAGCTGAAAATGGCTGAACTTTTCTAACTCTAAACTGAATGCATAGTGATGATATTGTCATTTTGACAAAAACAAATGTTCAGTGCAGAAGAGTATCACAATGCAATTTTCTTACATGGAGCCGTTTGGTGATGTGGTCATACCAAATAGTTTCTGGCTTTACCTCAATTCTACACTATTGTCATTCTAGGTACTTTAAGCACCACCAAAGTTGTTAAACCTCCAACATTGGGCAGTAGTGTTGAGAGAATAGGAAGGATAACTCTGAGTATGCCCGGTGGAGCTGTTGACCGAGATGAACCTGTGAAACAACCAGATGACACGATTACGGAAGAGAAAGAAAACAACCTGAAAGCTTCTTCCGAAAAAAATGACAGTGATACCGATATTGAAAAGAAGACAGAAGATCTACTGGTCAAAATTATGGACAGGAAAGCCAAAGATATGTCATCTACAGATGTAGATGTGCGAATTGTTATGAAAGATAGTGATAAATTAACAAAAGAAAAGGATACCATTTCCAAAATCGATCTTCAGAGATATGCAGATGAAAGAGAGGATCCTTATACTGACAGTGAAACTGAGTTTGATTCGGATATAATTAATGCATGGACAGAAAATAGAAAATCTAAAAAGAATGATGATAAAGAAAAAGTCAAGTTAGACAAGGACATACGGGAATCTGAGAAAGAAAACAGAGAATTTGAGGAAGAAAAAGGAGAATTTGAGGAAGAAAATGGAGAATCGGAGAGAGAATCTGAGAAAGAAAAAGATAAATCTGAGAAAGAAACAGACCAGCTGAAATCTGCAACTGAGAAATGTGAAGACTCTGAAGAATCAATGACTGGAATGGAAGTCGTCGATGAAATTGGAGAAAATGAAAATTCAGATCAGGATTTAGAAGATATGGATTCAATGTATGGTTCACCATGTGCAGAACTCAATTATGCTGAATTTTCGGAAACTGAAAACAATGAAGAAGAACTACAGGCTGATTTTGAATTAATCAAAACGGTTGATAAACCGGTCGAAGAAGAAGTTGTAACATCAATTCAGTTTGATGCACGTCAAGTAATAAGGGAGTTAATGAAAGAAAAGGAAAAAGCTGAGATGGAGAAAAGGAATAAGGAGTCCAGTCCTAGTCATCGGAAAGACAAGACAATATCAATCGGTGAAATGTTGGATCGTGATAAAAAAGCAAAACGTGTTTATCGTAAACGTCATGACAATAGTGATAGTGATTCTAGTAGTAGTAGTTCTAGTAGTTCTGACAGTGGGGAAGAGGGTGAAGTTAAATCTCGCGATGATAAGTCCAAACGTAGAAGGCACAGACGTCGTGAATCTAGCCATGAATTAAGAGCCAAAGACTCAGAACGACCTCGTCGCCGCCGTGAAAGAAGCCACGAAGAAAGAGTAAGAGACTCCGATCGAAGCCATCGTCGCGAAGCAAGCAATGATGAGAAAGTGAGAGATTCCGAACACCGGCGACGACGTGAACATAGTACAGAGCCTCGAGAAAAAGATTCTAGAAAATCTTCACACAATAAATCCCCTCGAAAACAAAATAAATCTTACGACTCAGGTGAATATTCACGTTCAGTTTTATCTCGTTTGGATATGCTGGATGGTAAAAAATCGCGTAGTGAAAAGGATAGACATAGTGACTCTAAACATAGTAGACGAGATAGTCGACGGAGTGATAGGGAGGAAAGGCATGAAAAATCTCATAGTCGACGTGAAGATCAATCACGATCAGAGCGTGATTCTTCACGACCAGAACGTGATTCCTCACGACCAGAACATGATCCACGTGATTCCTCACGACCAGAACGTGATTCGTCACGACGGAAACATAGACACAGATCTCCCACCGCATCTCGTTCACGAAGTAGCTCTGAATCTAAATCTCATAGACGACATGTACAATCCAGTTCAAAGGATCATCACAGATCTAGATCACGAGACAGACATGAACGATCAAAACGCAAAAGACGCGAGAAATCAGTGTCAAAAGAACAATCACCATTTTGGGATCATAGAAAGAGATCTCCTGTAGTTGAACTCATTTGGAACAGATCATCTGTTGTTGATTATGATGGATCTCCATTGATGGAAGATGAAAGTGAAACATCCCCCCTCAGAGAAGAATCCCCTATTCAAAAGAAAAAGAGAGACAAATCTACAAAGGAAAAACGTGTAAGAGAAGACGAAACAGAGAGATCTCGACCCAGTAAATCAAAGAAACGGCGGAGGGAAAAGAGCAAGGAACGTGACATTACGACAGAAAGAAGCAAGAAAGATAGAAGGATTGTTGAAAACAGATCATGGTCTCGTTCACCTATACCTGTTGAAGCTGTAGATGATGAACGGGACAAAGAAAATCATGATGAAATTGTGTTTCAAAAGAAGAGCAATGAGACAGTAACAAAGAAAAAGGGCAAAGGCAAAGGTAAAGGTAAAGGCAAAGGCAAAGGAAAGGGTAAGAAAAGTAAAAAGGTAAAAGGACCCCCAGTGCCTCCCGGTATGACTTTTAAAAGTGTGGAGGGCGATTCTCTTCTTGTTGGTGAATTTGAACCAGTTGAAATAGAAATAGAAGATGAAGATGATGATGAAGAGCCTGAAGTTCCTGGCCCATCTACAGCAGATTCACCTGGTGCTGCACCAACAACTTTGAGTCTTAATGAACCAACTATCCCATCGTCACCCCCATCTCCATCTTCTGACAATGAAAGCAATGCTTTAGGTAATATTTCGGACAATCAGTCTGATTATGACCCAGCACATCCAACCGACGATGAGTTCAAGTTAGCAAAATCACCGGAGGCTTCACCAGCATTGTCTCCAAGTCCAAGTCCAGTTCGCATAACTCCTCTCTATATGTCACCAATACGTCCACCATCTCCAAAACAGACTGATGTTTCACCTGTACCAGATGAAACAGTTGATTCAGCTGAAGAAGCATCATCTCCAAAATCCACTCTTTCGGATTCAGTTAGTAAATCCAAATCCCCACCTGAACCAACCGCACCCATTCTTTTAGTTAGCCCAACCAAACCAGTATCTAAATCCATAACAGATCCAGAACCAGTTGTTATCACCTCTGTTGAAAAATCACCCATTGCCATTGTTAAACCTAGTGAAACAAAGATACAGCCGGTACCACCAGTACCACCCCCTGCAATTTCACAATCCACAAGTCTATTAAATCCACTAATTTTAAGTCAGCCCCTTCCTCCAGTAGGGCAAGTTTTCCCCACAGTTCAATCTCCAGATCTTTCCTTCCCATTCCGAACAGGAGTTCCTCCGAGTGTTAACCAAAGGCTTTCCAATACTAGTAGTGACTTTTTAAATGGATCTCGATTCGATTCCAAAAGACCAACTTCAACCACCAGCTTAATTTCTTCGCTGCCTTTTCCTCCCCTTTCCCAGAATAGTTCATCGCTGATGCCACCCCCTGGAACCATAGGAACTAAACCAAGATTCAACCAACTTGCAGAAATTAATCGTCTACTCAACACCCAAGCTCGTCTAGCCGGTATACGACCAGATCCTAAAACTGGAGGAATATTTAAGATTCCTGATCCACCAGACAGTAAATCGGAAACATTGGAAGTAGTTGATATGGATATTGATATGGATATGGACATGGACAGCAGCGATGTATCATCTCCATCAGATGATGAATGTGAGCTTCAACTACCTCCTTCACCCAAGACCAAGAAACGACATGATGGTTCAAGAAGAGGATTTGATGAATTTCCTTCCTCAGCTATGGACTTAGTTAAGAAGCAAAAGGTGATATTAAAATCTATTTATGAAGTTGATTCTTTAATAATTGTTCAAAACTACACACAGCTAGTAAAAAACGTACATGTAATATTTAAAAAAAAGTTTATTTGCTAGTATTGAAAAGGTTACCAGAGTAAGGCTAATCATTGAAGGTTAATTCAATCAAAATATACCAGGGTACCCTTTGATAGTCAACTTTGCAAAATAACTTGATGCCTTGTCCACCATGGGGATTTTTGAATCCATGTCGCTAAAAATAAAAAAGAATTGCTTCCAATATTTACAAAAATTAGTACCCTACAAAGTCTTCTCAATCAAATTACAGCTATAAACATGTACATGTACATGTATGCTGCAAGATGCAAACTATTCAGCAAGTTAAGCCCAATGGTGGTAGCAAATGCCACGCGCCCACGAACCATTTCAACTCTACTGTTTAGTGTTTATGTACATTGTATTTTCAGTTATATATAGCTATTTGAGTATATTGAAGCATGTATACTAATGTCAGCTTACAATATTTCACAGCCTGTTGTATTATGATGTTTGTCTCCCATCCTTTATTTTATACTAAACAGTGCAGATATCCAGCTTGTCACAGTGAACATTGTGTTGTGTTTCCAACTTAAGACCAGTCTACACTACAGTACATGTATGTTACAAACGCACATACAAAGATTTACATTGTGTGGACTGACCTTAAGTACTGGTCGATTTTCAAAGTGTTTTTAAGTATGTTGTTGTGTTGTTTGTTTGTGTATGGTGTTTGATTCACCTGGTAAGATTAGTATTAATATAACCAGCTTCTCTTTCGCTTTTAAATTGTGTTAGATTTTAGACTTTCAATTTGTATTAGATTTTAAACTTTTAATTTTTATTAGATTTTAAACTTTCAATTTCTATTAAATTTTCCACTTTTCAATAACTTTGTCTTCTTATTAGAGCTAGATTTTTTCACTCTTAAGGTTGATGAGTACTCTAAAATGTACATTTTAAAGCTAGCACTGAAATTTATGTTCATATGAACATAATATGTATCTTAGACGACTCAATGCCCTTAAATAAACTATTCTACTTTCAATTTATATCAAACCATTAAACATCCTATCATTTGATGTTTGGTTAGGCTGTTATTTCTTCAGTTAATAATAATAATAATAATAATAATGACTTTATTTAAGAAGGGTTGAAGATTAGGCTATAATATAGCCTCTCTAACATCCTGCCCTTCGTAGATATTTTGTACATGAATTTTCAATTTCGCGTTAAAATATATCTAAAGAAGTTGCTTTAAAATATATTTTCTCTATTTTTAAGTTTTAGATTTGACATATTCTTAAAATTTTGTTTCGACTATTTTATTCTTAAAGTTATATTGTTTAAACATCTTTCAAGATAGACCATTTCTAGTGTTAAAGATGCCTTTACATGTATAAACTGGGTGATTGGATGATATATTTGGACAAATAACGTACATGTATTCTAAATAAATCATTTAACAAAAATTTGCTTCAAATCACCCTCAGAACATTGTATTAGCAAGGAAATACATGTACCCCAAGATATAAGAAATCCATTTTTAGAAGGCATGGTTGCCAAGTAACTTGATTGAGGGATGGCCCATTTTCAGAAATAAATTGTCATTACTTAGTACTTACTGTTAATTTATCTTCTACCAAATTTTTTTTCGCCGTTTAATTGTAGAGTCTGTTGTACGTTTAATGTTTACTCAATGTTTCCAAAACCGTTTAATCATTCAATATAAAAATAACAGTGCTCCCTAAAAGACTGACAATATAAATCATTGGGCTGACAGAAAAGTGATACCCTAACATTTTTGTCCAGTGTTTTTCAGTGAATCCAGTAAATATTTTTCTTTTAAGATTTCGTGTCTCTACTTTCCATATGCCAAATTTGCCATACTTTTATTGTAAATAACTTTGTATACCCAATAATTAATTTTGTGAGAATGTGTTTTGAAACCTACAGTAATAAAACAGACTTTCAGACCAAACACATTAGAAAGTACAATGCACATGTATGTGTGTGCTCATGAGAGTAAAATTATCCAAAAATTTATAAGATCGATCGACCAATAACTCAATTCTGTCTGAACATTAATGTCAAGTGGGCATATAACATACATGTATATTTATTTTGTTTAATCTTCTAGATTGCTGTCTTAAAAAAATACACCTTTCAACGCTTTATTTTGTTAAATTTGAATAAAGAAAATGGCAGTCTTCTGGTGCATTTAACCTTTAGAAAAAATATACATGCTTCATCTTCCACTTAAATGAAATACACATACTTAATGTTATACTTAATGTTACACATGTTTAATTTTCCACTTAAAATGAAATACACATACTTAATGTTATACTTAATGTTACACATGTTTAATTCTCCACTTACAAGGAAATACACATACTTAATGTTTCAATTAAATGAAATACACATACTTAAGGGCGTTGCCATGTCTAAGATTCGCACTAACTTTTCAAACTATTTCTCGGTGATACTTTAGTACCTGTCTCCTTTTCCCCTAAAAACATAAATTATCAAAAGAAAGTAGATATTACTTCACCGGATAGGTCAGGATTGTCAGTCAAAGGGAGGGAATCCCTCGGGAATCCCTGACCTTGGTTGATCTAAAAAAAGCACCCGAATTTGATTTGATCGTTACGATGAGTAAAGTAGCTCGTCTTTCTTGTTTCTGCATAGAAATATGCTTCTGTAGCCTGGTTTTGGTCATTTCTGACACACAGAATCTTAACTAAGGGGAATTTATTCTATCTCGAATAACTAGTCTTTTTGACAGCTGCCAATATAACGAGAAAATGTCTCCATTCGTTTTCTTTTATTTGTCGGTCGAAGATATCGTATAATTTTTCATAAACTACACAGACAAGAGCGGCAAAGTCTACTCATTGCTAATTCACGATAATATGTCCATGTTTTTACAAATAGAATTAATTATTACACGATGACGTCACGATTCCAAAGAAGCCTTTTTGTAACCATGGAAAACGACGACAAAATACAAGTTCTACTCAACCGATTTTAACGAACTAGGCATCAACATGAAGCTTACATTCAGGGGAATATTTCTACGGGACCAATTCTGATTATATGAAATATATTTTATTTCAGAACAGTTTACGTAACGACCTATGATTGTTTTTGATTTTCTGGAATTTTGGAATTATTATTGGCACCATAAAAAAAAACTCCCGTAATTTTATTAAACACTAGCTTAGCTAGTTACATGCCAAAAATTATTTCATTCGGATCAGGCAAGACTGAGAACGGTTTAGATTTATGCCGAAAATGTATCATTTTTAAGCCGATTTCAAAATTTAATATCTTTAAAACCACAAGAGATATGTGTCCAAACTATGATTTAAATCACAGCGTCATATGTCTTTTTAATGATCATACCAAATTTATGTGAAACAGACTTTGAAAAATAATATAAAATTAATTGCGAAAATACCATAGGTTAGACATGGCAACGCCCTTAATGTTTCAATTAAATGAAATACACATACTTAATGTTTCAATTAAATGAAATACACATACTTAATGTTTCAATTAAATGAAATACACTTACATAATGTTTTGCTTAATTAAAATACACATGTTTAATGTTCCATATAAATAAAATACACATATTAAATGTTCCACTTAAATAAAATATGTCTTCTAATACTTTGAGAATCTGAGTACCAAATCTAAACCTTACAGATCACGATATTTACTGGAAACAATCACTAGTTTTATTCAAGTATCATCTTATCATTATGAAGCACAATAACAGTAAGAGTACACATATATACTCGTCAAACGAAACATTGTGCTTTTAGAATAAAACCAGTAATTGTTATCCATAAAAATTGTGTTGTGTTTATGTTTGGCCCAATAGCTTAAGTGCCACTAAAGATCACATCTAAACTTGACTCAAACAAAATTATCAGCTGATACATAATACTATAGGTACCTAAAATATATGATTATAAACTTTCCAAATAAATCAGAATTGGTTTGAGTGTCTTTGAGGTCTGTGAATTGCATGCATGTTAAATGTGTGCCAGTCGAGAGTATTGTAATAATCTATACTGTTTACAATATTTAATCTTTATAACTGTGGAATGATCTCCTTTTAAATGTTCTTGTGAAATCTTTTGCTTGTCTTTCGTTGTCTGGTCATGACGCATGATCTGCTATGCTTTGGTAGCCTGGTCATGTTTTGCTTGGCTTTGGTTGCCTGGTCATGTTTTGCTTGGCTTTGTTTGGTTTCTTGTTGTTTGTTGCTTTCTCTGTTTGCATGATTTCTTTGTTCTTTAGTTAACTTACCAGGTTGTTTCAAACCGTTTTCTTTCAGAACTCCAATTCGAAAAAATCTCTTGACCCCAGAACTATGTCTTTACAGTATGTTCGTAAATTACATCTACAAGAACGTGTTGTGGAGGAGGTAAAACTCGCTATAAAACCATTTTATAGCAGTAAGAAGATCACTAAGGAAGAATATAAAGAAATTTTGCGCAAAGCTGTGCCAAAGGTAATAATAGACACCCGAAAATATATACATGTAGATTGGAAAATATATAGGCTACATGTATGCACCAAACTCATTATATAATATAATACATGTAATGTACCGTATGTAACTTTTGGTCCCAGCAGCCATACATAAGAATTTGACATTTTAGCGCACTATGACGTAATGTTGTCTTGTCCGACTACCTACTGTGGATATTGACAATTATGTCATGGAGGCAGCCCATTGTCATAAAATGGAAGAATCGGAACAACCAGATTTGCTGTGAGACCAGTTGGGTATGGGTGTTCCATGTGTATGAAACAAACCTAATTACTACATTCTAAGCATTGACATCAGGCCCCGGTTTCACAAAGCATTCTAGACTAAGAATTTACTCAACTTTCAATCACTGTCTATGAAAAATGTCTTTGATCCATAAACACCAAAATTTGCACATAATTTCTAAATGATGTGGAGCCACAGAGGCTCAGTGAGTAAGACATTGATTTACTAACCTAGAGGTTCCGTGTTCAATCCCTGCTTTGGCCGAGAATATTCATCAGGATTTTCTGGCATGGTTTCCCCTTGTCAGTGGTTCAGGACAGGGGGCCTAGCAAGGGACTATATAGTGATTCAGATGGGATGAAGCACAGAGGTCCTGTGCATGTTAAAGTTGGAATTCAATATATAAGAGTAGGCCATAGCACGCACCCGTCTTCATTAGCAGAACAGTAGTCATTAAACCCCATTCATTTCACTTAAATTATTAATGTAATTGATACATTGTATATTAAAACAACGATTTTTTTTAACAAAGGGCTATATTTTAGTTAAATTAAGGCAAACAATTTTGAGTAAGTTCTTAACTTAGTCTGATAATGTTTCTGAAACCAGGGCCACTTTATTTTTCAGAAAAGACCCAAAAATCAGTGATAGAATTAATTGACATCTTGATTAAATTTTATATTTGTTCATATAAAATTCCTGTTCTTGATCTCTCTAGCGATGAAAGTTATCCTGTTTATTTCAAATTTGTTTGCTTTGTGCACATTAAATTTCAATGATTATTGATCATCACATCTCAAATTATTGTCCTAGACCATTTTGTGGAATCTTGTGAATCTCCTGGAAATTAAAATGTTTCAGATCAGATATTTTTGTTGCCCCTGTCATTATGCCCATCTTTTCTTCAATCCAACTATCTTAATCTTTTCTTGTAACTGTTTTTATTTTGGGAGGGGGCTGAATGGTTAGCGTGCGCGTTGTATCTTAAAGCGGGTCATTAAGTAAACTGGCACGGTTTCAAATCCAGGGTTGTATTAGCAAGGAGTAGGGTAGCCTGTCCAACCTTGTGGGTTTTCTCCGGGTCCTCCGGTTTCCTCCCACTGCTAAAGATCCCTACGCACAAGACATTAAACCCCATTTCTATTTCTCTCTGGTAACTGTTTGGATGTCATGGCTGCTGGTGAGTGTAAGTCATGTTGTCTGGCAACCCATGTTTATCTGAATTTTTATTTGTTTACTTTTATTATCAGATCTGTCACAGTAAAGCAAAGGATGTGAACCCAATGAAAGTGAAACTTTTAGTGGAAGGATACGTTAATAAATTCCAAGTCAAACATAAAAAGAAACTTGACAAAGCCAATCAAAAGCTAATTACATCACGGTGATGTTAATAACATTAGGATTGAGGCCTATTATTTATTATTAAAAAAAAAGACAGAAAGAACGGGGCCCAGTGGTTGTTCCTGTAAGACCCAAGTATGGTTAGTGATGATGTCATTAAAGAAATATGGAATGAAATATAATGAATTCTTAAATCGTAGCCAGTTATTCAGATGCATACAGAAAACGTATATCAGGAAAATACTGAAGAATTTATGTGCGGAGATGAAAGGGCTTTACCAATGACTTGGTCGGAAACTTTGTTTTAAAACAGAAGTTGAATTCAGTGGGGAATAACCGGACTGGTCAGCAGTTTGTAAGTATACAAACGTGCTTAATGCTACTTACCATTGATGTGTTTTGTAAAACTGTTCTGATATTTGAAGATATACATATATTCATACCAGTATGTACAGTCGACAGTTCAACTTATAAGTGACTGGCAGAATAGGTTCTACGGTTTAAAGTTATAGGACTATAAAAATTGAACAAGAATAGATTATGTACTGTACTGCTGAAGATAGGAAAGTGATTGTCTAATAATCATAGTATCCATGCACCTATTAATATATCCAAGATAAGATTGTAGTGTTTTAGGTTAGATATATGTGATGTACATGTAACTTATGTGTTTATGTTTAAAAAAATTGATGTAATATATGAGCCGAAATGTATAATTTGTATAATGTATCCCATGCATTATGGAGATCAATTAAATTCTCAATACAGTATGTTATTAGTGTCAATAATCTGTTACAGATTTAAGCGATGGTTGATGAACATTACATACATGTATGTTAACTCATTTATACATTATCAACAGATCCTTAGCAATCTATCAACCAGATTTCATTTGCATAGGATTAGTTCTGTCCCATCAATTATATGTAACAACAATTTATTTGAATTTTGTTAAGTTAGATATACAATGAATGTCCGTTAATGTAGTGAAATTGAAATTGTATTTCTGAAATCATGGATGTAGATATATCAAAAATTACGTGAAGATTGGGTCAAATATTGTTCCCTAAAAATCAAAGAGTGATTTTATGTACATTTACTATTTTAGAAATATGCTGATATTTTATATGCATTGTTATTTTTATTTATCTATAAAATTTGGTGAATAAAGCTTGAATATATTTAAAGGTTTGAACATTTTATACAGTAAATAATGGATGAATTCAATGGAAACGAAAGACATCGCTAAATTATAAGTTAAATTCGATTATATCAGATTGAGCAACAATTTCTTAAGAAATTAATGTTTTAACAAGAGTGCTGTGTGTTTTTTATGAAAAAAGATGAATGTACATGATAAATAAAGAACATTTTATACTGAATTTATTTATACAATCAAATATACTGTTTCTACTGTTCATTATAGCCATATATTGTCAGGTGCTTGGATGATCATTGTTTAGACAATGTTATTAAATGTACTGATATAAAGACACAGTACAAGGATGTTATTAAATGTACTGATATAAAGACACTGTACAAGGATGTGGAGTTCTTAGCTACATGTATAAAGCCTTTATGAATTGCAGGTAATGCAGTAATACATGTACATGTAAGTTACAAGCATAGGAAAGTGTTCCCACATAAGTTTTATTCATATAAAATGGAAAACACTAAATTTATTATATCTGTTCTGATCAAATATAATGTTGGTAGTGTTATTATTGTTTTCAGATGGTGTTAAACTGCTACTGAATCTATTCTTATGATATATATTGTATATACATGTATGCTAATTTTTGAATAAGCAAGGAATGTTTTGTTTTATTTTATTTCCATATTGTTTTGTTTTCATACAATGCTTGTACTCCTGTATTTGACACCATGAAATAATGCTATACCGGTCAAATGCTAGGTGATCTCATACCCAGTTTCTTTTCTTAACCTTATTCATCAAAATAGGAAAGAACTGAGAAAATAAAGAAAGCATGTTGTGTTTTTTTTTTCAGTTTTAAAAATTGTAATTATTTTAAATTGCTTCAACAAATTGTTTGGGGTTTGGTCAACATGAATGTGAGTTGACATCATTTTCTTGATATGTTCTAACATTAATTTGCCCTTAAAGTCGTTGATTGTCCTTTGCATATTTTTGAAAGGATCTAAGTTTGTATGGTTTAATGTATGCAAATATTGACTCAGATTTAAGAAAACCAAACTAAAATATCAAGGAGTCATCGTGATTCAGTAAATAAGATGCTGGCTCACTAACAAGGAGATCTCCGGTTCGCTCTGAGTGTTGGACAAGAAGAAAATTCCTATGGAATTCCTGGTACTGTTGACCCATTTGCAGTTGTGCAGGACAGAGAGCCTGACGAGGAACAGCTGTCTAGTTGTTAGGATGTGACAAAAAACACAAGGTCCCATGTACACATTGCCTTCACATAAAAGAACCTTTGGTATTCAAAATAAAGAGTAGATGGTAATAAAAAGATATCCAAGGTTGATGTGGTACTGGCTAGGTTATATTTCAGTTCATCATATCTAAGTAATAACTGAAATGAATTGAATTATTTTTGACCGATGGCCCTTTGAGTCAACTATCACAGTAAATGTGGCATAGAAAAGATTCAAAATTATTTGGCAAGGTACTTATATTATGTTATAGATATATGATCAACATACAATGTGTGATTATTGTGTTGTCTTAAAGAATGTGAGAGTTATCTTATTAATCCAACATGCTTATTTAAACAAGCAAGGCTAATTTGGTAATACGAGACATATTCACTCCTTAGTTTACTGTAATTTATGAAATGAATTACTGTTTTTTTATTGTCATTTTTTTTAGTCTGTGTGTGTGCAGCCTTATTGGTAGTTTATATCATGTAAATAGTATTTAAATATTCTGATCAACTATCACCATCAAGTGTGATTATTATGTAGAATAATGTACATAAACTCTAGATATAACTTACAACAGTTTTGTGTTTTCTTTTTTATATCTACAGGGGGTTGGGATGGCCTAGTGGTCTAGAGTGCCGCACTTCGACCTCTAGCTGGCCGGCCACCTCTGGCTTGCGGCTGTGGTTTCGAGCCCTGGTGTGAGCGTATGTGGCATGGAGATGTGGGCACCTTTTCAACCTTGTGGGTTTCCTCCGGGCACTCCGGTTTCCTGCCACTGCTACGCGTAAGCAGATTATTGAAATAAAATTAAACCATATGTTAGTCCCGAAATGACCTAGTTGTGTTAAGTGAAGGTTAAACCCCATTTCTCTCTCTCTCTCTCTTTTTTATATCTACAAATATGAATGTGGTTTGCTCAAAAGCGATGTTAGTCAGTGTTCCCTGCATGCAACCAATTTTCCTTGGTTTGATCAGGTTAAAGATTTATGGATGACTATATTTAGCAGTGGGGGAAGTTGTATCTGGGAAGTTTTCAGTTTAGTTTCCCCTGATACAGTAGGGCCTACATTGCTTTTCATTCGGGTAGGACCAAAAAGGGAATACAACCTTGACAGAATAAAAATACATGCGAAAATGCCGCTGTCCACGCAAAATTTGACTGTTGAATTCAATATAAGAGTAGTGTGTAGCCCAACTGTCTGGACAAAATGTATGTCATAGCAAACTGTGCAATGTATGCCCCTCTTCATCATCCAGTTTGTTCAGGATGTCAACTTAATTTCATTTCAAGTGTCGTATTTCTCTGTTATTTATTTTTCAGCCCCAAAATATTTTTTGCTCAACAATAAGAGCATCTGAGCTTTTTAATCAATTAAATGAAATTGGGTTCTTTATTCCAATAATTTGTTTGTGTAAAGGATAGTAGTGGGAGGACGAGAGTAAACCTGCAAGTTTAGACAAGCAACCTAGGATCCAAATAGACACCCCAGTTTGTAATGATACCGATATTGGAATATTTATAAAACAGAATACCCACAATATGCTCCTTCAAACAACAACAAAATTTTTTTTAGTTTTTATTAACCATTTTATTTCAACTAATCTTTTCTAAAAGTACAGATTATATATGGCTAGGATAGAAATATATAAATATGATAAAAACGTGTGTAGTAAATGTATACTGGTAAATTCTCTATGTGAGTGATGTATTGTTCTATGTTCAATCATTTTAAATTTTTATAAATAACCGAGCATGCACATAAAACAAATGTGTAACACAACATGACTGTTGTTTAGCGGAATCAAGTTAATGGAGAGACTGTGTATATTGAGTAAATAAATACCTTTATAAAGGGCAAATAATCATATAAACAACAATATTAACGTTTGATCATACTTGTTATCTAAATCAATTTTTCATGAAATTTTTTGACATGCGCATTTCTATGAACTGAAGTTTCAGGAATCTTGTGATAAATAAAAAACCTGAACATATTAATAATTGATAAATGCAGAGAACACATTATACAATGTAGGTAGATATTTATATAAACCAGCTCAATTAAACCAGTTTTAGAAATAAAAGTATTTTTAAGATTTTAAAGAATAAGAAGTCAGTGACACTAAATGGCACATGGTAATAGGGAGAAAATACATTAATATATATGTCAATGCAAAAATCTTTAAAAATAATTGTTCAAATAAAATAGATCTAGATTACTGCAAGTGATTTTATGAATGATAATAAAATCCATATCAAATAGTAAATAATATACAAAATGGAACAATGATAATCTACAAGTATCATACAATTAAAAAGTCTTAAAACAGATGCACATATGATATATGGGGTAAAAATATTAAGGAGCTATAGTAATCCTTTTCAAAATAAATGCATGGTTTCACTGGCAGTGTTTGTTAGATGAAATATTTATGAAATGACAATTTTGAGACTAATAAGGGTATTTTTTCATGAACTTGATCTGATTGAAGTGATCACTGATCATTAACATGTAGCTGCTATAGGTTTTATGTAACATGGAAAGTTCCTGAACATTAGACAGTCATTAATTACAAAATATATAAAACATTCTATAAATAATTTGAGTACATGTATATAGTGATAAAGATACACAATGAAAATGAGTATAAGTAAAATGTTAAGAATTTGGTGAATGATACTTATTTTCAGTTACATGATAAAAAGATAGCACTAAAAGAAATTGGTGAATGATACTTATTTACAGTTAATTGACAAGAAGAGATAGTACTAGAAGAAAATAGTAATGGTAGTTATTTACAGTCAAATGATAAAATGATAGCACTAGAAGAAAATAGTAATAGTAGTTATTTACAGTTAAATGATAAGATAGCACTAGAAGAAAATGGTAAATGATACTTATGATAAAAAGCGATAACACTAGAAGAAAATGGTAAATGATAAAAAGATAGCATGGTAATGATACTTATTTACAGTTAAACGATAAACAGATAGCACTAGAAGAATATGGTAATAATGGTTATTTATAGCTAAATGACAAAATAATATAGCACTAGAAGAGAATAATTATAATACTTATTTACAGTCCTTACATAATAAATACAATATTGTTCACCAGATTGAAATTTATTTGTTCATAACAATAGAAAATTATATACATGATCTAAAACTACATAATTTGAAAAAAGCTTAAATATGTGCAAACTTATAAGATGTATGCTTATAATATGAATCTTTCTTTAAAACTCAGAAGATAAAAAACGTCTCCTACTCCTCTTTTTTGACATCAAAATATCATAATTTGTAGATGAAGTAAAAAGAAAACTTCGTAAAGCCCCATTCTTGTTTATATTATGGACTTGTATTGAATTTGATATCAAAAAAGACTCATAGGAGATTCTCTATAAACGAGGAACACAGTTTTACGTACATAATATATACAATGACAAGGACGACAAGAATAAATCTTATGTACATAATAATATATACAATATTTTTTTAAGACTTTTTTCATTTCTGAAAACAACTATGTATTGGTATTTTTGCTGCCTTTAAGAAAACCATATAACAAACGAAACTAATTTATCTAATATGTAATTCCAAATCCTGGTTTAAATGTTTTATACATCGAAAATAGAATATACACAAATTCTGATAACAAGTTATTCATTTTATTTTATAAAATATATAAATGTGTATGGTAATATCTACCGTATCATCCCCTCCCTCCAAGAAACATTTTATTTGCCCTTTTGAAATCAGAAAGCTATTAACCTAAACATACATTAAGCAAGGGCTAAATCTGCCAATTGCAGGTCTTTCTTTAGACGTGAAGTGATATTTAAATTACTAATTAGTTAACTTATCCAGACCATAATCCTAGCCTGTGATATTTAGCCGATTGGAATACATTTTTCGATAGATAATATTAAACATAAAAATGGATAATCAAGACTTTTTTTATCGTATCGATCATGGCTAGCCTAAAATTCAAAACCTAATATCTTGGTTCGGAGTGGAGCAATTTGACTTAAATTTTCAACATATCGTCGGTGGGGAGTCAAAAGGTCGTATGTGGGTTTTGCGAAATTGTCCAGGAGAGCCAAAAAACACAACGAGGTTAAGAATCAAAATGTCGAATAAAACCGTCACGTCAAAATGTCGTATGTAAAATGTCGTATTTCTGAAGCTTTTCTCAAATATTTATTTACAAAATGTATGTGTATCCATTTAAACAGTATGTAACGATCCGAACGTATCAAGCTCAACATCTAGTGCAGAAATAAGGAGTGAAAGCTAGTTATTTGCAATTTTATAAAGCAAAGACATATGTCCTAAAAATATTTACCTTTACCTGCTTCAATTTCATAGATTTTATACAGTAGAGCCTCAATAATAATTCCAATAATACATATTCAACCATTAACTGATACTGGCCATATTTCGTTTGATTGCAATGCTTTGATTAGACACAAAATTGTTTTTTGTCAAGAAAATACGACATTTTCACTTCAAAATTTTTTTTAAAAAAATTAACACCCGATATACGACTTTTTGAAACAGTATCTATGGAGACTATAAAACCTCTTTTTATTGGCTTAAAAATACGACTACCAGATTAAAAGATGCGCACGGAAATTCTCATTCCGAAAAAGCAAAAAAGTGAATATCGCAAAATATGCCACATACGACCTTTTGACTCCCCACCGACGATATGTTATCTGTTTAAATTAACTATTATAGCGAGAACTGTCAACTCTTTATCTAATCTTCCATAATTCCCCTTTAAGAAATAATGTCATAATAATTTTACACTGTACATTAACAAGACGATGACAATATGAATAGACCTTGTTTAATTAAAATAACTTAATTACGAAAGAAAAACAATCTCCCAATCCTGTACGTGAGTACGACAGACAGGACATGGTGCATCCATGAAATGAGGAGCACAAGTTGTACAACAACAAACATGTTTACACGGTCGAAATAAAACAACACGAGTTTCAGATAAACAAATTAGACATCTATCAGGATTTATAACATCAGGGTCTGGTTGGTTTATAGCTGCAGGGTCAGGTTGATTTTCTCTGTTATTAACTAAAATATAAAACAATCAAAAATTCATATAATTTCTATTTATAATAAATGTGAGAGAAAGAGAGAGAGAAATGGGGCTTAACGTCCACTGGACACGAACAAGGTCAATTTGGAACCAACATATGGTTCTATTTTATTTCCATAATTCGCTGGCATGTATGGGTCTTTAGTAGTGGGAGGAAACCGGGGAAAACCCACAAGGTTGGACAGGCGACCCTACTGGTTGTCACTTCTAATCAGAGAATTGAAACCACGCCAGTTAACTCAATGACAGACCTTATGTTACAGTGCACACATGCTAAACATTTGGCCATCCAACCCCCCTATACTGTATAAACCATATGTATAATTTATGATATTACAATATGATGATGACCGTGTGTAGTAAGGTTAATCAAGTGTATATCAGACATGACAAAATAGGTAAAAATAATACATTCAATCGTTTTCATGTATTCTATCACCGTTCTACTTTCTCTCATAAAAGGACCAGCATTTCGGTGCACAGTTTTGTAATAAACTTTTGAGTTCATATAAAGCCATATTTAGATCTAAAGTGTGGAATTAACTTAATTGTAATAATGTACTGTGCATGGCAGTGGCATTATGACCTACTTTTATATCGAATACCGCCAGTGTACACAGGACCTCAGTTTTCTATATCATTATCACCTGAATGACTAGACAGTTGTCCTTGTCAGATCCTCCGTTGTAAAACCCTGAGAAGGGAAACCACAACGGAAAATCCTGTTGAAGTTTCACAGCTAATGCAGGGATTAAACACATGACCTTGAGGCTAACCAGCCAGCGTTTTACCCACCATGGCTCCCTTTATCTAATAGAATGATTGATTGATTGAATGAATGAATGAACGAAATGGAGTTTAACATCCTACTTTTGTGCACCTACTGCGCTATTACAGAGAGACATATCATAGAAAAATGCCATTACCACAAACCAAACCAAATAAATAAAGCAATCATTACCTGTAGATCTCAATCTGGTAAATTCTGTAACTAAGTTAGATAACTCTTCCTCATACTTCTGTATATCAGCCTGTAATTGAGCTTTTTGTGTTTCTAGTTCTGTTTGATGTGTATATATTTGTGTCTGTATTTGTTGTTGTAAAGTAAATTTTTCTTGTTGTAAGTTATCTTCCCTTGCTGTATGTCTGTCAACAGCCGTCTGTAGCCTGTTTGACAAATTCTCAATATGGTCGTCTTTTTCTCTTATGTGTTGTCTTAGTTGACGTTTGGTGCAGCGATAATGGTTCAGTTGTTGACTGGCTTGGTTCAGTTGTTGATCTTTATGGTTCAGTTGTTGATCTTTATGGTTCAGTTGTTGACTGGCTTGGTTCAGTTGTTGACTGGCTTGGTTCAGTTGTTGATCTTTATGGTTCAGTTGTTGACTGGCTTGGTTCAGTTGTTGACTCTGTTGGTTCAGTTCCTGTTCTTTACCATCAATGATAATATTATGATGTTGGTTAAGAGACGCTACAGTAGCCTTGTAATGCTGATCTTTAACAGTCATCACCTGATCTAAGTTGTCTAACTGTTTGTCTTTAGTCTCTATAACTTCACCCTGTAGATCAATGATGTCATCCTTCTTCTTTAATTCACCATCAGCTAAAACAGCAGCTTTTAACATATCAACACTTGGATATCTTCCACCTATAAATATATAATAACCATAATCAATCATCACAAATATTTGATATTCTATCCAAAGTCACCCACATAGGGAGGTCATGACAAGGGAGGTCATGACAAGGGTGACCATTAACTGAATGATGTAAACTTTTTATTTTAATTGTTTGTTTTGTTCTCTATAAATGTATCCCGTAATTCCATACACACATTGCGAATAGCTTGGCTAAACTGACCATTTCATTAGCTAATTCTCCACATCAAACAGAATATGGTTTATTAAAAAACTTATCCAACAAAATGTACTTATATCTATATCAGACACCTATAAATGAGAGATGTATGTCATGATCTAGGCTATTCCAGACTAAAATCCACTGAGGAACTAGTGTAACATATAACTAAATGATGTGACAGTATTCTTACAGTGAACAAATAGTCATTAGATTGTCTTACATGTATATTCTGATTAACACTCTATTTAATGGGCACAAGTTCTATACACACCAAACATGACTATTTGCTGAATGTGCACCTATCTCTATTGTTTTTTAAAAAAAATATAATATGCCAGTTTTATCGTGTGAAATTGACAATTTTACTTGAAGTACTTGTACAATCAAAAGATATAATATTTTTGGAAACAAAGATAATTTCCTGGTAAGTTTAGATTTAGGGTATGTTTTCTAATGGACGGCCATCTATTTAGGGTAGTGACTGTCGAGAAAGAACTATTTGTTGGATTCTAGACAGTAAGTTTAGAAAACATTAGTGTATCTTTAAAATTAAACATGGGTGTTATTGTCTATTATAGTTAGTGTAAGTTTTAAAAAATATGGTTAATTGTTAGATTCTAGACTGTAAGTTATATAACATTGTATTTTCTCTAAAATTAACTGATAGTCAGTCTCCAGTATAAAGTGAGTTTATAATACTCAGTGCCCAGTATAAAGTGAGTTTATATTACTCAGCCCCCCAGTATAAAGTGAGTTTATATTTTACTCAGTCCCCAGTATAAGAGTGTATATTACTCAGTCCCCAGTAGAAAGTGAGTTTATATTATTCAGTCCCCAGTATAAAGTAAGTTTATATTACTCAGTCCCCAGTATAAAGTGAGTTTATATTATTCAATCCCCAGTATAAAGTGAGTTTATATTACTCAGTCCCTGGTATAAATGGAGTTTATATTATTCAGTCCCCAGTATAAAGTGAGTTTATATTACTCAGCCCCCAGTATAAGTGAGTTTATATTACCCAATCCCCAGTATAAAGTGAGTTTATATTACCCAATCCCCAGTATAAAGTGAGTTTATATTACTCACAGGTATGTATAAAGAATTGTTGTATAAGATGAAGTAATTGTGTAGGAGATATGTTGTACCCACATGTACTATAAGCTGCCAGTAGAGTTGTATTAAGTGTTGGAGGGTACGGATCAGGTATAATTAATTCTCCTATTGATGTCACTGGCTCTGTAAAACATAAAACAAACAATATGTCAATAAAATTTATAATCAAACCATGTCATTTTTAAACATCTTTAAATATTCTGTGTTATTAATATGGATTTTCTTCCTTGGTGATTAGTAAAGTTATTTCACTATGTTATAGATGCTGAGATTATAATTTTAATATCTCGAGAGAAATTTCATGGAACCTGCTACCCATTAAATCTTCAAAGGTTTAATTAATGTAAATACCGAAAACATATTTTTAGAGATTTCTCTTAACACTCAGGGCTTTTGTCTTAGTTTGAATCACAGTGTGGATGTTAGAATGAATTAAATGGGGTTTAACGTCCTACTATTATGCACCTAAACTGGGCTAATGGAAGACAGGCATACGCCATACTATGAGGGAAATTTTTGCCTGGGCAGCGGCGCTACAGCCTACTCTTATATTGAATTCCATCTGCCAAGGGATCTTTTACATGCACTCCTATGTGTACACGGGACCTCGTTTTTTTTGTCCCATCCAAATAACTAGGCAGGCCCTCCTTCTGCATCACTGACAAGGGGAAATCACCCCAGAAAATCGAGATGAACTTTCTCGGCCAATGCAGGAATCGAACACCCTACCTCAAGGCTAGCGAACCAGCGCCTTATCCACTTAGCCACCGTGATCCCAAAGCGGTGGCTAAGTGGATAAGTAGCTTGTTCGCTAGCCTAGAGGTCAGGTGTTCGCGAACCAGCGCCTTGGATGTTAGAGAGGTGGTGCCAGAAAGACTGACATGGAAAGTACTGATATGCAGAATCATTAGGATAGAACAAAAAAAACAAGGCCCACTTATGCAAACATTGGTGTGCACTTAAAAGAACCCTCGACAGTTGGAAATTAAAGAAGATTAGACAGAAATGGTATTGTCCAGGCAAAATTCTCAGCCCCCACTTTCCACTCAAATTGTAATGATTCAAAAGTTAGCATGCTATTCTCAACTTAGTCAAGTTTTTTTTATGGTTTTTAAGAGAAAATATAGTTTATTACCTGTTACTAATGGATCAACTTCAGCCAGTTGCTGAAAAATATTTTCATAAATATATTATGCATGTATAGAAATTTTCTATAAAATTATATGAAATTAAAACTGGTGTCAAAAATATTGTTCCACTTCTTTACAAAATTAGTTTGTTACTTTCCATGCAAGACTAAATCAAAGGGAGGCGACTACATTTTTGTTAACCTATAAATGTATAGTCGGTACAATCCTCTCAGATAATAATCTGTGGTTGTCAATTTATTGTTATGATGTGGGGTTGGTTTTATAACATCAATCCTTCTGTTTACATGTTATTTTTACTCTTTAAGTTTCTATAACACGTAGACCTAAAGGAGAATGCTAATAATATCATAAACAGAGAACTCATGGTAAAAGTTACCTGTATTGCTGCCATTTGTTGAATAAATTCTTCTCCTTTTATAAGTTTTATAAATGTACATGTTGGTGATATTAAAGCATGTTGCTGCCACGTGTCTGCTGCTGGTTCCCAATCTCTAATAGATATTCCACAACAAAAACATACAACTTTTGTTACTACCCCTGAAATCATAGTATTAATTGCAAAAGTTTAAATTTTTTTTAATCTATTTGTATAGTACGGGTACAGCTTAATTTTTTGTTGTATAGAATTGTTACATGTATTCATATACATATAGCTATAGAAAAGGTATGTTTACTTCTACAGCTATTTCATTTACTCACCAGTATTTCAAGACAAAATCATCTTATTAACAAAATGCTAAGTCTTGCTTTCAAGATAGTAGATTTTGGATGTTGTTTTAACTGTAAGTTGAATGAAAGGGAGGGGATTGTTTTCATTCCATCAATGACTAGACAACACATGGTAGCTTAATGAAGCGTTGTTAATTAAATAACATCCCTTATCTTAATTTTAAATTTTTCAAAGTTCTTTATTCCTAATAGTGAAAGACTCATCAGGTACATGTACATGTAAATGTATAACATACCAGTACATACAGTAGGCCTACTTTCGTATTACAAAATTAGCTGTGACATGACAGAAGATGTTTAATTTTCTACCTGTATGGAAAAATCCTGCCTCTGCTAATTGAATTTTGGTCGGTTTATATTGTTTTGGCCAATGTTCAAACGATGCTAATCTTTCTTCTGTTTTTCTAAATTGTGGGTGTAGACTAGGTAAACCGCTTTTGCTATTTTTAGGTCTGTTATTTTTATCAATCAACTTCTTTCTCACTAACTCTTCTAATTTCCTTGAAACATTTCCGATATCGATTCCACTGACCATTGGACAATAATAACGACCTTTGGGTGAGATTTTTTCATGGACATCTCTGATGTTTAATTGTTCTTGATATGATGTCACTGCTGCACAATAAACACATTGAACATTGTTGTTGCCAATGTAAACAAAACCATTACCAGCCCATTCTGCAGCTTTACAATCTTCGGGATTAGGAAATGTAAGAATACGAAATGATTCGTAAGCATTGAAAACCTTGTCACCAATTCTAGGGTAGATAATTCCTCCTGTATATTCTTCAACATGATCAGACCATTGAGACCTAGATCTGATATTATTATGATTTGTTGGTTCGTTTATTTGGTTAGTGGAATCATCAACGTTTACATCAGATTGGTTACCTGTAGAGAATAAATTTCTGCGAATGCTATTCATTGATTGTATGGTTGTATTCTCATTAGTGCCACCATTTGGAGGTGTTTCATCTGGTCGAATTGGATTTGACACACCATTTAATTCACTGGGTTCCTGCAACTGTGTAGTATTATCTGGCTGTTGACTATTTGTACAACAATGATTAGATATGAGACCATCAGTTGTTGGTGATTGTGTGGTGGTAGAATTATTACAAATGTTATTTTCACGTGAACAAATAGATGATTGTGATTGAAGAAATGGACAGTGTGGATTCAATATTCGATGGACTGCAACTGGAGATTCGTTATGCCAATTTGTGTATCTTGCTTTCGATTTACAAACAAAACATTGAATGCCTTCAACAGGTCCAGCATAGTAAAATCCAGCTCTTGCTAACTTTATAAACGATGTTCTGGCACTTACAGAAACAATTTGTTTTTTATTATTTCCAACGCGTGTTTGTTGACAGCCGCTGTCACTCGCTTGGTTATCATTTATTAGTCCCTGGAACGATGCTAAACGCACAAAGTATTGTGACAACAGTTCACCGGTATCCCCCATTGTGAAAACAATAACGCAACAAGCACAAATAGTACGAATACACAACAGAAATCAAATAAAAACAAACAATAATATTCCGAAATTCAATAACAGTAAGCCGCCATTTTGGAAACTCTTCAATTGACCCGCTAACGATTAAAATAGCAACGGGCACCTGTTTCCGGTTTATTGACATATTGACCTACTTTCAAAACCAAACCAAAAGTAGATAAACATCAAATTTGTAAACCGGTAAAGAGACCACGTGTTTACAATAAATTTACTATAAACATTTTTTTCACTGTTTTCTTTGGAAACCTATTTAGAAGGGCTTACGAGGTCCACAGACTTTTCAATAAATACAAATCAATCAAGATTTATATTTGTCAATAATTCCGGTAGGCCACCCACACTTTAAAGAAAAATCCTGTGGCACCCATACCGGTAGTGTGCAGTAAGAAAAAAAAGCGTTTATAATTCTGTTGTTGTGAACCGTGTAATAACCATTTACTTTTCCAAATTTTGATTATGTACGGTACTTTGAAAACAATTAAACTCAACAGAACTCAGGGCCGGCGGAAGCAATTCTTGATTGGGAGGGGGGGGAGGCTTCCATCCTAAAGTCCATATATAGGCTAGGGTCCAGGTAGTTCCTTTAGGAACTGTCTCTGAGCGAACGATGAGACATCGTTCGCTCAGAGACAGTTCCTAAAGGAACTAGGGTCCAGGGTCCGCAAAAACATGAAGAAAAGAGTACTTGTCCCTCTACTCCGCCGGGCCTGACAGAACTACATGCAGGCCTATATATGCCATTGCAGCAGGGCCAACATCAGAGACCGGGTCCCTTGGGCCTGGAACATGTGGGGGGGGGGCTAGATTTCAGAAATTGGAGGCCTAAAACGTGATTTCCTGGCATCTCAGGCACTTATGTGGAGCCATTTAGAGGTACCGGTAGCCTACCTCCCCCAGGAAAAAATAAAATTCTGTCACAGGCTAATTAGCGCATTCGGCGGACCAAGCCATGTGAGTACTATAAAATGATGGCATTTTTAGGAGGGGCTGGACACAATTAAGATTTTTATGGGGGGCCCTGGGGCCTGTGCCCCATGGTTAATCAAGCCCTGACTTAGCATACAGGCTTTATGTAAAACTATCCATAAATACTCTCCAGCTAGATCACTTGGATATGGTGTATTAACTGTTCCAAAATATAACCTGAAGACATTCGCGGAAGATCATTTGCCTGTAATACAGCACATACATGGAACATCGTTGTAAGTGAGAGGGATTTTCGGTCTCCCGTCCGATCAGGCAGGTTTCCCCCCCCCCCCCCCGAGTTCTTCGGTTTCTTCCTGCAGTAATGATCGAAATCATTCGCACGATCTGTGCCAAGGGCCAAATTGGAAAAAGGCCTCAGGCCTAATTTGCTACCCTTGTAAAATGACGTGATTATTATTATTATTATTATTATAAATAAAAATTCAAAACCCTCCTGTTTCAATGTTTATCCCAATTTATAATTTGATTTGAAATTTTGTCAGTGCCTTGAGCATACAATACTGTTTGTAGTCTACCACTAGAACCCTTATTAATATTAGCAGTTTATTGTAACAAAAGAACCAAGTGAAAATTCACAAAGTTCAACAGAAGACCCTATTCCTCTGAACACATCTTGCATAGATGATAACAGTCAAAAATCACCAGCTATTTATACAATAATTATCAAACTCTGACCACATCTTGCCCATTAGGCCTACCCACAGCCCAAACATAACAATCTCAGTCTAGTTGTTTATGAAGTTTATTTATTATGTAATTAGTATACATAGGCTACATGTAATCATAAATACAAGAGTTCTCACCTCCCTCTTTGGATTTTTAAACAAAATTTAATAATTTCAACATGTTGGATTTAAATAATTTTCTCACATTTTCTACATAATTCTAGTATGGTAAAACCTAATTATAAAATATTTAAAATTTAAATATTTTGACCCTATAATTCCACCATTATAAGGAAAAAGTATGGGGCGGGGAGATTAACATATAATATATTATATTGTCATGGATAATTTTTGACCAGTGAACACAAATTTATTCAAATAATCACTCCACAGATAAGAATATTCCTCAACAAAATATTGCATAGATTTTTTTTTGAATGTCTGAGCCAGAAGGTTTGGTAATTTTTGGTTCTCCATTTACATTTGACTTGATGTCTTACAGTGTAAATTAATACAATTTCAAATCGACTGGGCATATAACCATGGAAGTTTACTGTTTTTTTAGAGATCAAATTACCCTTTCTATGCATGCAGGATTTTAAAAAATCTATATGAAGAGATTAAACTGAACATAAATACTGGTAATATTAGGAGTCAGATTTATCCCTTAAATGTAGGGTATTTATAATTAAAAGCTAAAACTTTTTATTGATAAATTTCTATTATCTTGTGAAATACACAGAGCTTGAAAACACTGTTCTGATCTTCTCTATTTCAAAACCACTCCATAAACGAGTATTGAAGTCAAGAATTACAAATTAAATAATTTTATTATAAATAGTGTTCAATTTAATTTTACATGCTGTTTTGTTTCATACTATACATTATGTTTCTGTATAAACTAATCTCATTATACCCAACCCGTGCAGGATAAAAAAAAGCTGAACAAAACAGCCAGTGTATAGTAAGTGTAGTAAAAAAAACTATCTCCAATTATCTTATATTTCTAGAGCAAAACTATATATAATGTGTTAAAATTCATCTATAGTTGCTTTTCCCCATGTAGTAACTTCACTAACTTGCCTCTAAAGGGATGAACACATTCACATACAACCTTTACTTACGGTACATCATAAAGTCAAGAAAATAAGATACCTGTGTTTACAATGACTTTGCCCTTCCAAAATATAATCTGTCACAAAATCTTTATTTTTTTTTGCAGGGTTTGTATTATCTATTTACTAGTACGATTTTTAAAAATAATATCAAAATTTCAGTGTTGGATTTGTTTTGAGAAAATTGCACCAAGACCAAGTTATAAGGTCTGGGAATGAGAGGACAGAATTTAGGGTCAACAATTTTTGCTTTAAAAAAGGGGTGGGGGGGATAGTCAAGTTACTGTTAAACACAAGTATTTTTTTTTGGCCTAACAATGTCCAGGATTGCCAACTATATAATTCTAAATTCAATATATAATGTTAAGATATAAAACAATGCTTGTGTGCTTTAATAAAACTAACTAGTCTAATAAATAATATACTACTTATTAATGAATAACAACCTACTTCTAAGCTTAATCCTAAAATAAATTAGCGGAGAACATATTATTAATAAAATCCTTGTCACATTAAATACTACACCACTGCCAGGGTTGTATGCATCATTTTTACACAGTTTTAATCCTATATAATGATTTGCAACTACTATGTAGGTCCAGTCAAATAAACAGCTGAATTCCCCCCCCCCCCAATCTGCACCTGGATAACCCTCTCACCTGAGCATGGAGTATGAAAATGTTTGTATATTTCCAATTATCATTCAGTATTAAATAAATCAACATTAAATTATCATTTTCAACCCACCCACCAAGTTCTGTGAGGTTATTCCTTTGGACAGAAGTGTTGAAGTTTAAGTAAAAATGATGCAAATGACCCATATTCTATTCTAAAATAAAATATTACCTTACTAATACTATGGAATTTACATAAATTAGGCCACCAAAATATTTAAACTTAAATTTCAGTTAATTATTGAAAATCAAAATGTCTTAATGGACTAAAAATAACAACAAATGATTTAAAAAATCATAAAATGTTTGGTAAATTCAATATGGGAAAAATAATTGACATCATGGATTAACAACACTTGTTTTATTCTTGTGTAATTTCATAATTTGTTCTTAATCCATTCATTAGTTTTAGCCTACCACTGGTTAAAACCACAAAACCAACACAAAAATAAATAATTATGCTACAACAAAATAACAAGCATGATTGCAGCAAATGCAACAAAACAATAACAACCATGATTGCAGCAAATGCAACAAAATAATGAAATGCAATAAATTAGGCACTGGTTGGCTCGTGTACAAATCAAATTTTAAACATTACCATTTATAGTCTTGCATTAATTAAAGCATTATTAATATGCATTACATTAATTATGTGTGAGCCCTAACTAACATAAACATGAATGCATTACATTTGCATAATTCATTGCCTGGCAATGTAGGTAGACTATGGTTTCACTAGAATTTAATGGGTTTAGTGGTGCCACAGGGGAATCCCTGTTGACTGCCAATGGTAATGCCCTTGTGTTTAGGCCTAACTTTCTACCGTAAGTCTACATACCTCTCTAGCTATGACCACAGGTCTAATAAAAAGAATGCCCAGGTATATATAACTATAACACCCATTTAGCCTGGTGACCAGGACACCGGGTGTATATGGACTTCACAGATTGTTTCAATCATTACATAGAATAAATGCATAATTATCAATATATATGTAATTCAACATCTCCATGACATCAAAGTACTGCAACATACACATATATTGACTGCATTAGCTAATCTGTTATTGACATTAGGGAGACATATATTTTTGAAATATTTAAAAAGTATCAACACTAAGAGCACATAAACTTTATGTCCCAAATCAAAGTCTGGTAAAGTACATATTGTACATATATATAAATACCTTGACATAGTGACAATATTAATTCAATAGCTGTCTTGGAATGAACATGATTTATAATTAAAGTGCAAAACAAAAAATAACAGACAATATTCCAACCTTATTGATTTAATTAGATGATATGTTCAATGATAGAATTTCGTTGGTTAAGGGAAACCATGCAAAAGAAACACAAATTTACATTATGCACTTTTTTTTCTTTAATTTTCTTTGTTCGTTATGGTAAAATGAATTTTACAGAACAATTATTAAATCATGAAATAATCCAAAGGGGGATTAAACACTCTTTTCGGATTATTTGTACCATATTTAATATTATTATAAAAGATTTGGTTTGAAACAGATGTGATGAGGAACATTTTACATACAACAATAACCAAAAACTTTGTTCAACCAGCTTCACACTCTTAACTTTAAAAAAGGAAAAAAGATCACTGCGCTAGATTGTTTCTAAAATCTTAAATTGCCTTAATTATCACAATTACTTTCGTGAATTGACACAGCTTATAATGACCTAATACATTTAATTATTACTTACATTATCTGTTTTTGATAAAAAAAATTGAAAGCAATAGTAATTGAACAGTGCTATACTTAAATTAAGAAGCGTCATCCCTCTCCCCAAGAAATAAATGTACTTAAAGATACTATTAGTTAAGAGTTTGATAAATGAGTTGATCGTTCTTGCTTTAATAATTCAAAAATAGATGATAAAAATAGAAAATATTGAAATTTTAGTCAAATAACTTTATCCTGAATGAAGTTGTCATTGTTGGAAGTTTGGACTAGAAATAAGCATCAACTGTCTGCATCCTCTCTGAGAATTGCAGACAATATCTCGATTATCAAGAAACATTCTCAATGGATATAGTAGTCTCGATTTGCAGTCAAAAGTAGTGACGTCTGGGATTTACAGTAAGCATTAGCTTGGTCAGCCATTCATTGATTTAATTATTATATATACGACTGTATAAATTCAAGCTGTATCCAAGCCATCCAAGGGTTTACAGAGTTGATTTTTCGCTTGTCATGTAAACAAAGATCTATAACAACTTGCATACAATATAATTCGAACAGCCACAATGTAACTACCAGTACATAGTCAGAAAACTTTTACAAACCAAGAACAACTCCAAACTGCAATTACGGAGAAATTGTCAGCCGATGGCAATGTTGAATACTGGATATGTAATATTGTAACATATCCTATTATTACCGGTATAAACATACTAAAACAATATAACACATAAAAACTTATTGTCTCTTACACCTAGTGAGTATACAACTTTCCAAATAAACAACAATACAACATATAGAACAACAGTAGTCAACACAGGTATTTTATGTATCACGGTCCAGATTCAAATATAATACTGTATAACTAATATGTTAAATGTACCCTATTGTCAGTTAAATTAATTCTTAGATTTGTTCTCTTAACATAAAATAAGTACATGTACATGTAGTTATCCAAAGGTTGAAATCACAAATTGTTTAAAACTTTGAAAATTTTACCGACACACAGTTAATTTTTACTATATTTTTTTTTAAATTTTAGGATATTAGGAATATAAATTAATTACATGTAGCTGCCATATGATCAAGAGTGAGAGACAGATTCGAGTTTAAAACATTCATCAACCACAACTGGTTTATATTGGGACTAACATACAGAATATCTATATTTCATTACTTTTTCGTGCAATGGTACACAGGGTCGGACTAAGCACATAACATATTTTGGTGCCCCCCATCTATAGTTCTATATAATTCCAAATATAAACAATAATAAACCATAAAGTAAAGTCATTAAGAGTCCTTAACTCATTTTTAAATTACATATTTTCAATTTATCACCCAACAAAGCGGGAGGTGCCCCCACGTGCTTATTTTGATTATGCTACCAAATTTATCCCAAACAAAGTGGGAGGTGCCCCCATGTGCTTATTTTGCTTATGATAGGACCCGACTGTAGTGAGATGATTTACAAGAGGATTCCACGATCCGAATGCATTTTGATAAGATCAACACAATTACTACATGTACAACTGACCTCAATATATGATATGACCTGATAGCATCAGCACGATTACTCCACGATTAAAACCAAGATTTTAATGATAGTGGGAATCGGGATAGTCGGAACCTAGCATTAACGATTAATCCAGCCCTGATGATCGGAAACTTATGAAGGATGACCAATGAAAATTTGGACATGTCAATATTATCAGGTATAAAATATCAATGTGGACTATTGTTATTCTATATAACATAATATATTTTGGTTAGAATGATTTCAGGTGGATTTGTTTTTACCATTTCTTCCAGTATTTTGAGGTCGAGGTTTACTGGTGATAGTAAAACAATAAATATTTAAATAATCGCAGATTTCACTACACACATTGGAGGAATATTTTATTAAATCAAACAAACACCATATCTGAAATAGAAATATTATCACAATTATTTACCATTTTAAAAATAAAATATGACAATAATCAATCATAAATGGAAGCGGTTGTGGCTCAGTTAGTAAGATGCTAGCACACTAATCAAGACCTACACGGTTTGATCCAGGTATTGATCAAGAACGTTTCCAGGAATTAACCAGCATGGTTTCTCCTTGTCCTTTGGTGCAGGATAGTGGCTTGGCAAGTACAGTGCTCTATTGTTTGGATGGAATGAAAACCAGGGTCCTGTGTACCTTGACAGTTTCAATCCAAAATAGGAGTAGGCTACACGGCCACAGCCAGAAATGAAATAAATTAAAAATTTTCATAAACACAAAGATCACAGGGCAAACATCTTGATGGGGCTTTATGACATGCTTTTATTATCAGGCTTAGAAGAGGTAAGTAATTTGATTTGTCAATGCTATGAAAACTTAACTTTGATTCTAATAAAGCAAGAGTGATTTACTACATGGACACCATGACTGTTTGGTAATGAACATTTTAATAAGCATAATAATAAGCATTTTTAATGATCCAAGTTTTATCAAAAGATAAAGATAAATGTAATTGATGAGTGTCGTTTATAAATTTTGGTACTAAGATGGGGGAAGCCAGCCTTATTGTTGGCTTGTTTCTTACTGACTTATGGTAAGGTCTGGTGAATTCGTTTCACAATGGAAATGGTAAGTTTTGTGGTTTAATGTGAAACTAAAGAAATACTTACAAAACACAGCCACAAGACAATATCTTCTCTTATTATACAATTAAAATATTGGTTTAAAAACAGCATACCCGGTCCAATTAGACCTAAATCAAATAATTCCATCTCACTTTTTGTCATGTGAGCCACCTGAAAAAATACCGTACAGACAATAATTAAATGGAAGTTAATCAACATCTTGCTAGCCGTATATGCGCCCACTGCGCTGTACAATTGCACCCTCAGTCTTACGGAATGGAAGGTTATCAACATTTTGCTAGAACTGAGAGCGCACTTGAAAAACCTGAAAGTTTTTTTCTGTCCATAGGAATTCAATTCCATAGCATTCTGGTTATTAGTCCATGGGGGAGCTGCGGTGGCTAAATGAGACGATATTGGTTTGCTAACCTAGAGGTCCAGTGTTAGATCCCTGTGTTGGCCAAGAAAGTTCATCAGGATTTTCTGGCATGGTCCCCCCCTTGTCAGTGGTGTGGGATGAAGGCCTGCCAACGTACAGTTTTTAAGGATTGGATGAAAACTGGGGTCCTGTTTACAAATTTGCGTGTATGTTAAAGAACCCTTGAGAGTAGTGCCACTGCCTGAGTTAAATTTTCCTCATAGCACAACGCATGGCGTATGCATGTGTTCATTAGCCTAATCTGTGCAGAACAATAAGATGTTATATTGGCGTTTGGGTAAAAGATCCCTTGGCAGTTGGAATTTGATATAAGAGTAGGTCATAGTGGCTGCCACCCAGGCCAAATTTTCCTCAAAGCACACTGTATGGCATATGCCAGTCTTCATTAGCCCAGTTGGAGCAGAATAGTAGGACGCTATACCCATTTGATTTCCTTTTATTAGTCCATTGACATAACCACATGACTAACTTTGCCCGTCTGTCACTGCATGATTGTACTTACCACTAATTTATTTGTTACTTTTGCTGCCAGCAGACCAAAACTAAGTGCATACAAACATGGATTATTATAAAATACATTTGATGGGGATTTATACGATATTATCACCTCTAATATTAACACCAACGCTATAGGAAATGCAGGAAATACTGTACTTGTTCCCTAAAATAAATAAAACATGAACATCAGTATGTATCAAAAATTAGTTATATACACCAACTGAGGACAGGGTGAGAGAGAGAGAAATGAAGTTCTTATTTCAAGAATTTCTTGCACTTAAGGGTTTTTATCATTGGCAGGAAACAAGAGGATCCGTAGAAAACCCAGGAGGTTGCACCCTACTCTTTGTTACGTACAACTGGGGAATCAAAACCACGACAGTTGACTCAATGACCTAATGATGCAGTGTGCACTCTCTAACCAATCGACCATCCAACCCCGCAATTGAGTACAATATAACCGTAACCATATATTTCATAGGGTGTCTCACCTCAAAATTTCTCATTAAATCTTATGACTTTAGCTAATAGTGCAAGTGGCACAATCTGTTACTAAATTAACTAACAGTCCAAAATGTTTCAAATACACCAGGTTCAAGAAAATTGAAACCTATGGTGGGGGCCCTTACACATTCTAGAGCTGGTGAAAATTTAAAAGTCGGGGTAGGAGGATGTCCTCCAAAATAACATAGTCAAGATCAACAAAAAGACTTACTGCTACAGTAGAACCATTTCTACCGATTCCACCTTTCATAAAAATAATGGAAAAATTATTGTTGATTTGTAGTAAGGCGCCACCAATACTAATATAAATTGGTAACATTTTAAAACTTCCGATAAGTGGAACCTACAAATAAAAATATACATCAAAATTAATGTTAAAAAGCATTTGAATTAAAACAGGGATTCGAGAATAATTAAGCATATCCTGATTTATGCCTGACAGTAGTAACTAATTATAACGCATGCTTCTGACTTCAATTCTGGATGTCAAGGGAGAGAAATTGGGTTTTAACATAACATAAGGGAGAAGAATTTCGTCCTGCTGGACTTTTCATGTACTGCCCTTTTCCAAACAAATAAACTACACCCTTTCTACAAATTGTGGCCAAAAAACTGGGGAGGTAACATGGAGAAATAGGCATTATGGTAGGTTCACACTATTACGATTCTTGCAGTGATTAAAATCATAATTTTACTTGTGAAGTAAATGGTGATCTTATCAGCTCTTAGCATATACTAAGGTCAGTTGTAGCAATCATGTTCATTGTATCGAAATGTATCCGAAGGTACCAGATCGATGGCCTATATATCGTCGATCCTATCATAACGCATTGCACAACAGTACCTATATTAGTAAAATATAACTTCATCAATTTAGTAAAATCAATCAACAGCTAGTATACCAACTTTAATTAACGACAAACTGTAATACAATGCAGTCTACAGAGAGAGAGGGGCAAATGGGATTAAACGTCCACCCAAAACAAACCAGGTCATTTTGGGACTAACATATAGTTTCATTTTATTTCAATAATTTGCCTGCGCATAGGGGTCTTTAGCAGTGGGAGGAAACCGGAGGACCCGGAGAAAACCCAAGAGTTTACACAGGCAACCCTACTCCTTGCCACGCAAAACCAGGGATTCGAAACCAAGCCAGTTGTCTCAATGACAGGCTTTATGATACAGTGCGCGCACGCTAACCATTCAGCCATCCAATATTCCAATCCCCCTGCAGTCTACAGATTTAGCTGAGCTGGTCAATAAATATGAACCTCTCTAACATTTCCTCTCACATACAAATCAGAAATACTAACCTCTAATTCCCAAATACCCTCCCCAAAAACACCAGTTATTAAATAAATAGCAACAATAGCAATTTGACCTTCCGTCACATCAATTCTGAAAAAAATAACAAACCAAATTCATCATTTAAAAATAAACAAGAAACATTTGTTTTGATCCCAACAGAGAATTACATAAGGTGTTCCTCAAAATGTAAGCATATTATATAGGCTGTGTTGAATTGAAACTATGTTTCTTGTCACTACCTTCGAGACCATTCAATGAGGGTGTGCGGAAAACACAACACAATGCGTATTTTTCAAAGCAAATTCTACCCCGAAATTCATATTCCTGGTATCAGACTACATGGCAATTGAATGAATGAAATAATGAGGTAAAATACAAAAGTTATCTGTAATACTTTCAAAAACTTGAATGCCATCACCAAACAACAGTTGGTTTGACCAACATCCCCTACTACATTATGTGTTGAAAAGCTATGCGTCCGAAAATATATCCCTAGATCCTAAGCGCGCAGGCTACAAGAAACACAGTTCCGATTCAACACCGCCTTATTATGCCTCACACAAAGACACCTGCCATTTATACAGCAAGAATCTTCCCATAACACTAATTAAGGCGAAACAGTATGGTCCAAGGAGAGGTAAAATTCAATCAAATTTAACAAAATGTGCCAAGGATCAAAAAGAAAATATGTTTAATAAAGAATTGGCTCAAGAGGTGTCCAAGGAAGTTGTTAATGGAGAAAGCCATTATTTCTTGTTACTTGTGATATTCTATTAATCAAAGCACTATGAATGTATTTTCAATTAGTTTTGAATTGTACATCTTTTAAAATTGTCTTCAAATTTGTTCATCTACCACTATCATTTTACCATCATCCAAATGATTATTGTATATTTGTATCTTTGGGTCTGTGACCTTCAATACTGAATAAACTATATATATATTCTAGTAAATTCAATTATCCAAGCTTAAATCAAAAACTGTGGCAATGACTGTATAGAAAGTAGATGCATTTAATTGGCCGTGCAGTCACTGTAACAGCTGGTTCAAACTTCAATTAAGATCACTGAATTTGATCTCATTAACATAATCAATTAAATTTTCAAGAGAATAGTTTAGGTTTTTATGTTGGGATATAAAATAATTGTGGGCAGTATGAGACCATAAAAAATCTAATTAAAAACACTTTCATTTTAGATATTGCTCTCACAACAATCTTCCGTCTTCATTAGCCCAGTCAGTGCAGGGGCCTGTTTTACGAAATTTTAACTAAGATAAAATCCCAATTTTTGTACTTTGATTGGATAATATTAGATTGATTTTAGTGCTTAGCAAATCCAATTGTAGTATCTACTACAAATTGGATTTCATCGTTAGTTAAGATTTTGTGAAACAGGGCCCATAACAATAGGATGTTGAAACTCATTCTCATTTCACAGCCATTTTAAAACAAAAGTGACACCAAGTGTTCCAGGAAAAGAAAGTCAGCTTATATGATAAAATAAAGATATACACTTACAGACTAAATCTCAATGTTCCGGAAACATATGTCTGCCAATGTGCACAATAAAATAAAAATGAAGCAGAGACAAGTTCAAACATAAGCCAATTTGGCTCATGTCCTAATTTTAATGCAATACAACTTCCCAACATAACAAATGCTGAAAAAGAAAGAAGTGGGTTTAATTATGTAATTAACAACACAAAATGGGAAGAATTAAAATGTCTTATGTTTTCAAATATTGAACTATCCACAATGGGTGTCCTCGCTGAAGGAATTCCCACCAGACGTTACCAGTAAAAATGCGGTCCCACATGACTCTTGCAGAATGTATGTTTAAGGAGATACAGAATCATGGGTTTGCTTACAGGCATTACATTATACCTCTACCTACAGTACATGTAGGTTACAAGTGACCTTCACACTATAGCCATGAAGGGTTAAAGTTGAAGATCTTTTTAACACAATAATTTGGATATTTAGATATTAACACTTTCCAAAATTATTTTTTCTATAATTTCATATGTGCAATGCAAGGTGGAAGAATTTTGACATCATATCAGATCTGTAAGACAGTGGTTCTCAATTCGACACACTTGTAAGTCATACAAGCATAATTCCAGACATTGTACCTTACATGTATGATAGGCCAATATTGGAAAGGAGGTCATTGAGTCAGCTCACCTGTAGAAACAGAATCACAGCCATGATCAAAGAGTTCACCTAAAGGTGAATTAGTTTTAGTTCTTCTAGCTTGTTTACCATCAATAGCATCTAATGATTGATACGCAAACAATCCAAGACCACATAAAATATACGCCCAACCAGGAACCTAAAAAAAAGAGGACAAAGTTATCAACATCCTAGCTCAAATTTGTTTCCATGGAAACACATCATTAAATAAAATAAAAGGTCTAATTAGCACATGACACAACTACTGTATAGGTTTGCACCTAACCTTGGCTAATGGAAGACAGGCATACGCCATACAGTGTGCTATGAGGGAAATTTTGCCCGGACAGCGGTGCTACGACCTACTTTTATAGTGAATATCAACTGCCAAGGGATATTTTATGTGCACGCCAATGTATACACGGGACCTCAGTTTTTCGTCCAATCTGAATGATAAGACAGCTGTCATTGTCAGGCCCTCTGTTCTGCATCACTGACAAGGGGAAACCACACTGGAAAATCGAGATAAACTTACTCAGCCAATGCACGGATCAAAAACTCGACCTCCAGGCTAGCGAGTCAGCACCTTACCCACTTAATGACGTGATCCCCCACACAGTTTATGCTCCATAAAAAGAATCAGAAAAGAAGGATACATCTATAGAGCAAAGATCAATATCATTATCATACTGTTAAATTCGTTTGGTATGAAATAATACATTTTCAACCAAAATTACCAGATTGAACTAAAAATCGGTTGATCTCTAAAATCAAAATGACTCATTTAATTAATTTAAAATAATGAGTTACAATGTATTGGCACTGATGTTTTGGGTGTCCTTTGATGCAAATTAAAAGACAGTAGACCAACATTTAGTATTGAAAATTAATCAAACATATAATATTAATAATAAGGAAAATACATTGCTTAAAAGAGTCATAATTTCTAGAAATCTAAAAATAGACCATTCACAATGAATCAATAATTTGAAAAGCATTTGATGTGAATATACATGTACAGTATGTGACTTTTAATGAGAAAATAACAACTTGAGTTTGATTTATATAGATCTACATGTACATCTAATATAAAATCACTGCAATAGTCTCCAAACTAGAGGTATCTATAGATTCCTACCCAAATCTCAAAGACTAGGTTCGGTTTAGTTTACATCGGATTAACCAAAATATTTTTGTTTCGGTTCCTGTTGATGTTGGAGACTTTTTCATTTGTTTGACCTGACATTGGTAGATTAGCAGTACCGGTAACAGAAAACATAAATATATCTTTCTGTTAAAGGGGCATTTTTGGGATATAAGATTGACAATTCTCACTATAAAGTTAAAAACTTGATCATCTTCATGTAAAGGTAATTTGCTTAAAATTTCAGTCAAATTTATCCACTCTGAACTAAGAATTTAGTTATTGAATTTTTGGCCTAGCCTCAATCATCATTACTAAAGTCGGTACGATAAAAAACAGTCGTGATTATCCATTTCATGATTTAATCATGAATGAAATTTGAGCAGCAAATCAGATCCTAATCCAGTAAATATTGCAGACTAGCGATGAAATCAAGAGTTGATTATGGTCTGGATAAGTTAATTAATGTCTAATTAATAATTTAGATAGCTTTTCAGACTTAAAGAAAGATTTGCAATAGGCAGATTTAGCTCTCGATAATAAAGAGCTTCTGAAATATTATCATTTGTCCTTATTATATTGAACTCAATGTGAATCATATTGGAGTGAATGGAATTGTGTTAGACCATTTTGGATTGAGAATGTATATCTAATCAAATGAAGTTAAATGAACATTTCAATACAGAAACTAGTAGTAGCAGCTTGACAGTACATATGATTTATCACATTAAAGTCTACATTAATTAAGATAACATTAGAGGATTTGTTTGAATGACCTTTGTCAAGATGTGATAAGGAGGTCCACACTCCACACACACTGACATATCATCACTATTAGTAATGTTGAATCATAATAGTGTGTAAGTTTAGGTACAATATTAATTTGTATATTAAACATATCTTGTTTGTAAGCAATTAAGTAGGCTGCAAACATACATGTACGACCCAACATGCAGTAGACAATTTTAGTTCAGGGTACGTGAATAATATGCAGATCAAAGATGTATACCTATTAAATTGAAGACACACTTTTTAAGTGCTTACTTTTACATCATTGATGGGTTCCAAATTAGCCATGCAGTACATGCTGGTCTTGGCAATTTGTCTTGAAAAAAGAGAGACAGAAATAGAGAGAAATGGGGTTTAACACCACTCTCCATTAACTACATGTAGGTTCAATTATATTTCAACCAGGGAACCCAAACCACGCCCATTGATTCAATGACAGACCTTATGATACAGTGTGCATGTACTAAACATTCGGCCATCCACTCCCCCTTGTTTTAATTATTAATAACTGACTGAAATTATTTGGGACCCATCTGTCTATTTCAAGCCTTAAAACTAACATATTTTCTAAAACCATGTTTTGAAAGAACTGTATAGAGTCTATAGACTATACACTACATGTAAACACAACACATGTAGGCCTACTTATGGAAGTACGATTAACTGATTTATTTCAACAAACAAGTATAGGCTCAAATTAGTGCATGTTACCTCATGATCGGGATAATAAATAATATACACTGTGGTTATATTGAGTGTTCTCTATTGATAATTAATGATTGAATGTCTGATATTAGAACAATAACTGTTAATTATTATGTGAGAACCTTATGGACCAACTGTTAACGCCCCATTGTTCATCAATCTCTATTCAACCACCCTTGTTCTGTCCATATGTGTCAAAAGAATTTTCTACAACAAAGCTGTTAGAGCAACTGTATTACAGTCATACACAATGTAGACATCAAATTGACCTTCAGATTCAGAAATAATGCCATTCAAAGATATAATTTTTAAATATAACTCTTATTACATGTATAAAAAATTCATGCATAAATTAAGTAAAGCATTTATATGTGTTTGAAGTTTTTTAAATCTTAGAAAGAAATCTAACTTAAAGTGCAACTGACATTATTGTTACTACGAGTGACGAACGGTTATTACTTCAATCTGAGAACGCAACTTACTGGTACCATCAACTGATTTTTATGTGTATATATATACACGATCCTACTGGTACTGTACAGCTGGCGTAGATTGATATATGGGGATGAAATGTATTCAATTTCAATGACACATGAGCTTATATATATAGAGAGAAATTGGGTTGAATGTCCACTCAACACAAAAAGATCATTTCGAGACTAACACATTGTTCAATCTTATGTCAAAAATTTGGTTGCACGTAGGGGGGCTTTAGCGGTTCGAGAAAACCAGAGGAACTGGAAAAAATCCAAGAGGATGGACAGCAGGGCTTCAACTTCAAAATTTTCCCAACCGGTCATTTTTCCTGTGGAGAAAATGGTGCTTTTCTTAGCACATAATAAGAAGCCATAAAATAACATGATATTGAAATACCGATCGTGGGTTTAATTGGGTCAAGGACAGTCACAAAGAAATTTAATCTCACGTTGGCATTTATACCCACCCACCCCTTTAATAAAGGAACACATGTAATCAATTATCATTTATTTATTTATATATAAACATTATAACGACAAGAAACATTCACAAGTAGGCCTACACTATTTTCGTACTTTCGTACTCGTCGTATTTATAATGGAACTGTTGTGGTATAACATCTTTAATTAGTCGATATTCGTGTTCATGTGACGTTTTATGGTCATCGGAGACAGTGTGCTCTACCAGAGCCGACTTTCTAAAATTTGGGAACAATCACAAAACTATTCTTGGTGATATATTTCTGAGAACGATCTTTTAATTAACCTGTGCGTACGGGACAAGTTAAGACTGTTGACTATTTCTCCATGCACGGCAAAAAGTAGTTCCGAATGATTATTGCATATAAATGATTAAAAGTCATTCAATGTACATCAATTAAAGGGCCAATCCCGATATTGTTTTTGAGAATAAAACTGCTTAATTTTGTGTTAAAATCCCTTAAAATCCTCTACCATAGGGCCGAGCAACTAACACAATATATGTGATACGCTTTCAAACAATTTTAACCCGCCAGTCTCTATCTGAAAATAGAGTCCAGTGTCCCAAGCTGTATTATGCGGTGATTGGATAAAACCAGACTTATTTTTAATAAAAATAACGTGTCGGTGAAATTTACTTTTTGTTATCAAGTAAAGCACATGGACCATTCACCGTGTAGACCTCTAAAGGTACAGGAATCGATTATCGGGTTACCCAACGCAATAATTGACCAGAAATCATAAAAGGGTTACGTGTCCGTATAAGCTGTTTTAACGCTCCCGTCCAAACGACTCAATATTTTGAGCTGAAATTTTGAGTCAGGGTATATACACCATTCTTCTATATTTTGGCGTTTAAATTCCATACGTACTCAGACTTTTATTTTTGAGACTCTGTTCAATTTTGGACTGTCCCTTTAACATACTTTTTAAACTTATTGATATATTAACTCGTATTTATCTTTGGGGGAGCTCAAACAATATCGTTCTAGTATTTTCACTCGATAGCATGTACAAATAATTTCCGCATATCAACATGGCGGCAAGCATAAAAGTTCATTGTGTAAAGTAAAGTAACGTCAATCAGTTGTTACATAAAAGAAATCAAAAGGATTAAAAAAAAACACTGACAATACATCTTTGTGTAGGAATAATATATCTTAATTTTAAGACAGACTTTGTCTTCCACGTGGGCGGATGTGGAAGAAAGGAGGTCGGATTCGATGACGACAATTGTTATTCTGAGAGGTTTGGAATTTCAACATTTTAAAATGATGTAAAGCATGCTTATGCTAACATTTCAGCTTTATGTATCATTCGCATGATTAACTCTAGTTATCAATTGAAGACATCAAAGTAAATTTTTTAATTTGTTTGATGTTGGCATATGGCTGCACGAGCGATGAAAGTCGGCAAATATGCTGTAACAACAGTGTAACAACAACACGGTTTTAAGAATAGTCACACAGTACTAATTAAAAAAACAAAACTCGGTTAATTAAAGTGATAAAAGGCCTACCGCTTAACTACCTATTCCTTGCTCCACGGACATAGAAATTGAGTCGAAATAGAAGACAAGACACAACTGCTGGCCGCATTTGTTTTTCTTTTTTAAGTTAGCATGTCTCATTGTCATGATTGTGAATGTATGAGAGTAAGAAATTTGTAAATATAATTATCACTCACGTCTTGTTTGGCGTCAGGACTGTATAAAACTAATATCATTGTTGTAAAGATATTTATGGCTAAACCGATACTCGTAATGGTATTCGGGGCCAGCCATAACGGTACTTTTTCCACCAACCATCGCCAAAAAACTTGAAACCCTGGTTCTAAAAATGAACTGCCTTCAGCACTGTATTTATGATCAGATAGTTTTTGTAGTTGATGTGTAGTTAGGACAACTGCCATTTTCACTATGAAGTCAATTAAAAATTCACTGCTTAATTACGAGTTTACCATCACCTCAATTGACAACCATTTAACATTAATGTCGACTCAAGTCAAGTCCACTTTACGTTATCAGCTGTTGGACATTTCGGACTCGGCTTCCTTTCCTAATATTAAACGGAAATTATGTAATGGGCATGCGTAAAGGTACATTGTTTATAAAAGTCACCCTTTTTGACAACCGAGACTACACCAATCAATCTATTTATCATTTAGGACAATCGCGACTAGATGTGATTAAAGGGAAATAACCACATTTTGGAAAGGGTTGGTAGGTTTCAGACTGGTAATTCTCTCCACATTGACACAAATTGTATCGCATTCTTGTCTTTCACACCTTTTAAAGCTCCCGAATCCCATAATCCTTTATAAGTTAAACCACGAACACAACGTGCCACATCTGGTGAAGGTATTGCATAATTTTTTTTTCTACGCCATGTCAAAGGAATCTGTAAGACGTAGTTTGGAGAAATATTTCCCGAATTCATGTCTGTTTGCCTACCGAGCTTCGCACGTCAAAATCATCTATGTTCACCAAAATGAGCAAGATAGTGTAAATTCATTAGTCTCCTTCGACAAATTCATGAGATACATTTGCCAGCGACTGAGGCTGGGCAGCTAAGATACTCTTTTTTTCGGCTGTGGCTTCTTTATGAAAAAATTAAGTTAGTTCTAAAAAAAATGTTATAATGGGCATGGCATATTTTTTTGCTAACCTTGTTCCAGTGATTTGGGTACATTGGGCATGTGTGACCCAAGGTTTCACACGAGGAACAAGATCCCGTCCCGCCCCTCTCCACAATTTTTTATATATATGTGTGTGTGTGGGGGGGGGGGGGGCACAAAAACTCAATAGGGCGCAAAAATTCAAAACCATGACACAAAGCTCGTTTTGCGTCTCTCTCACTTTGCCCCTGCTGGAGTGGCTTTATTGTGGAGAATTTAAAAATCGATTGTTGTGCCTGTAATATTTTAAACGGGGCCTCCAGGTATCGTTTTGCAGAAATACGTCCCAAAACTTTCTTCGACATAATCGAAATATGTACAAAAACAATATTCCCACCAGCAATCTTTATGTCCTAATTATGCAAGATATATCGGCCCAGAGGAAGGAATAGCACCTCTAATTTATTAAAGACCTTCTAACTCTCCCTTGTCCAGCGACCATCAAAATAGCGATAATAGTCAGTTGGGCAGACAACGAAGATGCAAACGACATATTTTTTCCTGAACGCACGCGCATTTGCGATAATTTAAAATTTACTGCCCAACGAACCGATACCCATTAACGAACTCGTATATTCCTGTGTTGATAGGAATAATAGATATGAATGTGTCAAGCAATTGCCGCATATCGCTTTTTTTTAACTAACAAAGTTTGGAGTTTGGACTGAAATTTCAGAAAATGCTATCATTGAATAACCAACCATGATTATCTTCATCTGTGTGGGACTGGGAAGGAAATGTACGGAGCCCCTTAAAGATGCATTTCCTGGTACAAACTTTGTGATTTGATGATATATTTTACTAAAACCATATTCAAAGTAACCAAGTTATCAAAAATTTGCTTTAATTCCCTTTCAAAACTTTGTTTTCACCGTGGATACCTATAGCTATAAGTAAGCTGTTGTTAGACGCAATGTTTGCCAACTTAGCTTCATTGTGAGAGGGTCCTTTTTTCAAATGTATCTATCATTACTTACTGTATATTTACCATACTTACTGGGGCCTAAGTACATTCTTAATTTTCTTTTTATCTGCCGTTTAATTACAGATTCATTTGTACATTGACAACACTCAATGTTCCTAAAACCGCCTAAACATTTGAGCAAGAAATAACAACTGCCCCCTGACCTAAGCCATCAGACAATAAGACAGCAAAACCTGTCGGGTTGACAGTTAGGGATTCCCTGACAATATTGCCCAGTGCGTTTTTCGCGTAATCCAGTAGTTTTTCTAGTAAGATTGGGTGTCTATACTTTCCATATATACCACATTTGCCATACTTTTATTGGAAATGACCACCCGATTAATGCTGGGAACCCATCTTTAAGCGCAATTTTCGATATTTTGTTTTAATTATTTCGTTTAAACGAAATAATTAATTCGTTTAAACAAAATAATATCATGTATTTCGTTTAAACGAATTAATTATTTCGTTTAAACGAATTAATTATAACGGGCTCGGTATGGACGAGTGAAATGAGGGTCCGGTGTGGCAAAATAGTGTGAGTCCCTATCTGGCCGAGTGGGGGAGGGGGGGGGGCTAGTGGTGGTAGAAACCCGATATGACTGAGTCCCCCTCGTCACCAAGTACCATTCCGTCTGCTGTTAGTGACTGGCGGCCATTTTGCTGATGTCCTTTCGAGTTTTTGGAGGTCCGTGTAAACTGCTAAACGATGACAAAACGTTGCAATTTTTGACACCTACCACCCATCGCCTGTGTCGTTATGAATTGAATTGAAACGTTGTGGTATGTTCTGGTTATGACGCTTGTCCCTCATGAAAGGGGCTCGGTGTGGACGATTGAATGAGAGTCCGGTGTGGCCGAGAAGAGTAAGTCCCTGTGTGACCGAGTGGGTGGAGGTCCGAGTGGGGGTAGGAACCCGATATTACCGAGTGGTTAGGACGCTTGATGCTCATGGTGGAGGTCAGAGTTTTTAGGATTCTTGTCGCTCATGGTGAAGATCCCTAGTATGGCCGAGTGGTCGAGATGTTTTACAGGGGTGGGTGGGTGGCACAAATGGCAAAAAAAGCGTTACGTAATTGTTGAATGGTCTACGCCCTACGGTCAGCTATTGCAACTAGACAACTAGTTGGAATTGGTACATACACACGTCTATTTATATGAATTAATTCTTCTTTGATTGGCATTTAGTAATTTAACATAATAACTCAAGGTACAATTTTATGGATACACAATTACTGAGTTTGATACTAAGCGACGTTTCAACGAGGATACTCTCGTCTTTATCATCATTTGCTTGATAAAGACGAGAGTATCCTCGTCGAAACGTCGCTTAGTATCAAACTCAGTAATTGTGTATCCATAAAATTGTACCTTGTGTTATGAATTCATTCGTTTAAACGAAATAATATCATGTATTTCGTTTAACGAATTAATTATTTCGTTTAAACGAAATAATTTTTAAAAAAGTATCGAAAATGTGACTCGATCGAAGGAAAGTTGTCAGATCTATTGCACACGCCCCAACCCCCCGCAAATTGTGATCTATGAAATGTGTATCCCAAGCGTTCTAGAAATCGTATAACATTTTATTCCATGTCACGGTTGCGACCATCGTTACTTTATTTCTCTAGAACAGGAAATCGGATTTCGGAAGCACATGCCACATTTGACGTGTACTTTCAGCTTGACCATCTGTCTTTAAATTACGAGGCTGCCAACTTCCATTCCCATACCAAAAATAGATGCATTATAAAACAACAGTAGAAACTTCGAATATTTTATTTGTAAACAATGTTTAACTACATCTATTGTATAAAAATTGATCAAGAAACAACATAATGTGAAGATCACATAATGGAAAAATTGTAGAATTTAATGGGAAAATAAAATTCACTTGAAATTGTTCAAATATCATATAGAAAATAAATACCAGCTTCTTTTACAATCGTCAACATACGAACCATTATTAATTTAATTTTACAGTATAAAAATACAGTGTCTTAGGAGTACCAATTAAAAACCATTATATTAACTTGTTTGAATTAAAAATATATATTTCTAAGATGTATTTCAAACAGTAATATATTTCGATTTTCGTAAGTTTAAATATAAGAATTATAACTGCAATTAATAAAATAAAAATAATATGGATACCCCTCTCGTAATCGACAGTATTATATTTTGGACTTGTCATAATTGTAAGGAAATTAGACTATAAGTGTTCTTTTGCATATTTTTTCAAAGAAACACAACAAAACACGCTTTCATTAAACAGTAAGCTCACTGTATACAAATATTATAATAAGTAAAATAAATATATCATAGATGAATACCAATTGTCATTCAGAATTAGAACATAGTGTTCTTTTATATATATTTTCTAAGAAACACATCAAAACACGCTTTCGTTAAATATTTTAAAAGTTTAACGGATACAAATGCAGATATTATATAAGTAAAATAAACATATCATAGATCAATACCAGTTGCCATACACCAAAACAACATTAAAATGATTATTAATTTTATAGTATAAAAATGAGTATTTATTGCAATGCATTATATCAGTTTGTTTTAATTATGGGTATTTCTAAAGTGGCCTACACACGATAAAAAGTTTGGACAAAAAGTTGACGTCAATTTTTGACACTTCTGCTACAGACGATGCAAACATATTGATGCAATATTCAGTGTAAAGACGGACCCACAGCCTTGACACTTGCACTAGCTTAGGAGCCGGAAAAAGCAAAATCGCACCGGGCAAAATGGTCAAAAAAAAAATGCCGGGCTTGAACCAAAAGTTAATCCTCTCTTGAAATGTATTCATTATATTTTCGGCGGAATGCATATATTTACTTTCTTAAATTGAAATTGATACAAGTTTGGAATCCTTCACTGGCTGAATTAAAGAGAATGGTGGGGGTTGGGTGAGTGTTTAATATCAAAATACGCTACGCCTGTGATTTCTTATTTCTGTTGCTGTAATTATCGCTTTTGAAATTCCAAAGTTCGGGGATATGTCTGTAGCGATCAATGACTTCCAATAGGAACTTTTTTTTCTTCTTTTGTTGGGACCGGCCTAGTGGTCTAGTGTGCCGCGCTTACATCTCTAGCTGGCCGTCCAACTCTGGCTTGCGACTGTGGTTTAGAGCCCTGGTGTGAGCGTATATGACATGGAGAAAGGTTTTAGTTTGTCTGATACTAGTAGCCATTTTTGTGAGCACCTCGGTTTGATTTGATCCAGGAGTAAACGAATCTAAGAGTTGGGTATCGTCAGCATAAAGATGATGACATACCGAATTTTGATTTAGAACATCTCCAAGCTGCTTTGTATACATGGTAAATAAAACAGGCCCTAAAACAGAGACTTGAGGAACACCACACACCAGAGGAACACATTCTGATTTATCTGAGTTGACAATCACAGACTGATTTATTTATTTGAAGTTGTGTTTCCAGGACAAATATCACCGATTTCCTCGTCAACACTAGTTACTCAAACGACCACTGATGAAAAAGTGCCGATACTGACAACAACTTTTGAATCACTCTTTGTCTAATCTCCGCCGATACTATTATAATTATCCGTATAACGAGTAGAATCAAGTAAAATAGTCCAGTTATTGGTAACATTATTCTTTTCAATGGCCAACAGCTGCCACTGATCGGCAGTGATCACACCAGAAAGTAAAACACTGGAGCAAGCGCCACCAAATGGATCAGATGATTTAAATAATAAATCATCCTCAACTATATCAACTCGAAACAAAGAAGTAAGACTTCTTTCCATTGTTAGCTGAAAAACAGCACCAGATGTTGAACTTGTGGGAGAAATGTAAGCAGCAAAAATGATGTATCAAGATTTATAATCAGTGGCAATCGTTGGTTGTAGGGACAAGGCTGTGTGTGTGGTGGGTAGGGGGTGCTCCCCAGAATGTTTTGAAAAACGGGCTGTCGGAAATGCAGTCTTACAGTATTCCAGGCACCGAGATACATGTAGTGTCAAACGATCGGACTTGCGAACCTCGACGAAGTCCACTAACGAACGCCAAATTAGGGATTCCTTACGGCGGATAAGGAGGACCTACTCCCCCGCATATTCCTGAAGCAACGGCCCGAGAAATCCCTCTCTGGCCATTGCTGGATTCGCTTCGGATTCTTGACATTTAAGTAAATGTGTCTATTCTTCTCGTTCAATCAAATCTACTACTTACGTACAGTAACATGACATTCCGTCGTTTAATCTTGGGTCTTCCTTAATATTTTGGACAAAGATTTAAGTTATTAAAAACGTTGAAAGTCTGTTCGTTACCATACCGTAGTGTTTACTTTACGTCAATACCGATAGCCTCGTTTGTCACGCAATTAGTTTTGCTGCAATATCCTGCTATGCGCTGGTTAATATAGCATAAAAAAAACGTGCAGCCATGACGTAACGTGTCGTAAACACAGTTGTCCTAATTAAACGTCTTGTTTTAAAGGTAATACCTTTGTAACGAATTCAGTGATTGGTCAGTAATAGGACCACTGGTCAGTCATAATTAGTGACAATAATACCCACTCAGTCCAGCAGGGAGTAGTCAGATTAGCTCTAATCAAACGGAACACTGCGAGGAGGATGACTCCCCCGAAAACTTTGAGAAGTAGACTGCCGGAAATACCAGCATTCGGAAAGTCTCTACGACCCATATGAACAGTAAAAGTTGTTTTGGGTGAGTTTCTTGTCTGAAGATCGAAGTGATTATCACACGCATATATTTTATTATCATTATTACAAAATTTATATAGCGCCCCTTTCACAGGTGTGTTCAAGGGCACTTTACAGTGTAACAAAAACATACATTCAAAACGCAAATAACACCAAGAGTGTTAAAAATACATTAAATAAGCATAAAATAACTACGATAGACAAAATATTAGGTGTTACAATTTGTTATAATTATAAGCCTTTAAAAATAAGAAAGATTTCGTCTGTTTTTTAAAAGTAACTAGTGGTGATGAAATTCGAATATTTAAAGGTAATTGATTCCATGGAATAGGCGCTTGATAACTAAAAGAACGTGCCCCATAATAAGAGAGGTTTACAATTTTTTGCTTTAAAAGTAATTTATCAGATGAACGTAGGGTTCTGTCTGGGGTATATAATTCTAAAAGTTCAGATAAATACTTTGGTGATAAATTATGAAGGCATTTGAAAGTTAAAAGTAAAATCTTAAAATCTATTCTATATTTAATGGGCAACCAGTGCAGCTGAAAGAGAACAGGGGTTATACTTGTATATTTATTCGTCAAGGTTATTAATCTAGCAGCAGTATTTTGTATTCGTTGGAGTTTGTTAATAAGTTTTAGGGGTAAGCCAGCTAATAGAGGGTTGAAATGAAGAGATATAATTTCAATATAGTAATATGGCCTGCAGATTAATTAGTACAATAAACCATTTGCCTTTGAAATTCAGTAAATGATTATTGACATATTTTGTCTGGAATAAGGGATTATCAAGGGAGAAAACTCCACTGCGATACATGATATAGACGGACTCAGACTAGTAATTATTTGCCCATTGACTTCAATGTTAAATGGCTGTAACATCACTGGCTGTAGCATTTTGCTCAACATTCTGTTGGTTCCAATATTTTTATGCACAATGAGGACAACATTTGCCAATCTCATCATCATAAACTTGTAGGGTTTTCATGGTTTAGATTTTTTGCTACAGGGATTTGAAGTTGACTGGGGTGAAAATCTCACTTCCGATACATTTCATTGCTCCGCAGAAAGACATTTTACACCCCTATCCCTCCGCTGTAATATCACTAGTATTACCCAAAACTGCTATGAAATTGCAAATTTGATCCCTTTTCTCCTATTCTAGACCAAAAAGTCAACCCAAAAATGCAGGAAGAGGGGAGAAAAAAATAAAGGGAAAAATTGTCTATTAATAACTAGCACTACATGAAAAATAGGCAAATAATTACTAGTCTTAGTCCAGACCACCTATAATTTCTTCTAATATTATATTATTATTATGTTGAATTTGAACTTAAGCTGGACGTTTTCACAACAGTAGTGTCGCCTGTCCAACCTCGTGGCTTTTTTCTTGTTTCCTACCACAGCTATAGACCACTATGCAAAAGTGAATTAAGGAAATAAAATAGAACAATATGTTAGTCCCGAAGTGACCTAGTTTGTATCGAGTTGACGTTGCACTCATTTTCTATTCTCCTTCTTATCTTCTTGGTTGTTTAACATATGCTTCTCCAAAACTGAACTATCCGCCGTATGCCAACACCGTAACAAACCATTTAAAGCTGAACTCCCGACTACAAAACTACAGAAATAATTAAATAACATTAATTAGACTAAAATAACATTCCCAACCGAAAAATATAACGGACAGAAAATCGGCATAATTTAATGTTTGATGTTGACTTGGTTCAGACTGATTTCAGAGTAGTTCATGTTTTCAAACAAAACATCAGTCCGAAGATGAAATAGTATGATCTAAGAGTTTGACACAATACGTGATCCGTATTATTTTTTTTCGTTTTAGTCTACAACAAAGTATATTGTCATACCCCATGTTCATCGTCAGCCCGTTAACGTTTCAAATTTTATTCATCAGAAACGCTATCGACCCCGTTCCCACGACAGGGAAAGAGATGTCCGTTGTGTAGGCTTAGTTCTTAATTTCCCCCTTATCAAAGGTGTTAAGCTTTAATTGCATTTGATTATTATCTTTGCTGCATATTATGTATATTATATTTACCCACAACTTAATATTTGTAACACCACCGAGACAATTACCCCCACTGTTTAGTTTACGCCTTGTTAATCTTAAAGTGTTATTATTCAAGTTATTTTTGGTATAATTGTATCGTCGGAGTGTTTCAGTTATGGATTATCAATGTTATAATATATCAGCTATTCTTACATAATATATTTATGCTTTTTATTTAGACAATAAATCAATTACCCCCCACTGGTAATTCATGTTTAGTTTACGCCTTGTTAATCTTAAAGTGTAATTATTCCAGTTATTTTTGTTATAATTGTATCGTCGGAGTGTTTCGGTTATGGATTATCAATGTTATAATATATCAGCTATTCTTATATATTATATTTATGCTTTTTATTTAGACAATAAAGCAAGGCCGATAGTATCATGCACCATGTTCTGGTATATTAATTTAAGAATACTAAATATATACACCATGTTTGGTTGATTACATTATAAAAATATAAATGTCAATTATTGCATTAATGCAGTTCTGGTATCCCGGTTACTAAATGAAACTACTGAGCTAGTTAGTAGATGTTGTTACCCATGAATAATTAACTATACCTATTGTGTAGATTTTATAAGTAAGTGGTTCTTGTCACTTATATATTTACATAATAGATCTAATCTTGGAAGAGGTACCTAGTGTTTTATAAAAGATCCGTGTGGTCTTGTAAACGGTTCACACTTTTATTGCACACTTTACTAATTTGTGTATGACACTATTATATTATTATGGATTAATTAAATCAGAATTTCCCGGTTCCTTTTATAAGGACACACAATTTTGCCATGGAATCAATACCTGTAGACGACTTAAGATCTTGAGGACCAAGACCGTACGACCAAATGCACAACGTGAAGCGCAGTAAGACGACAAGCCATTTCCGAAGTAATTGCTCTATAACCTTGCAATAAATTTCACCTTGTCAGTGATGCAGAAGGAGGGCCTGACAAGGACAGCTGCCTGGTCGTTCGGATGGGACGAAAAACCGAGGTCCCGTGTACACATTGGAGTGAACGTAAAAGATCCCTTGGCAGTTGGAATTCGATATAAGAGTAGGCCGTCGCGCCTCTGTCCGGGCAAAACATTCCTCATAGCACACTGTATGGCGTATGCCCGTCTTCTATTGGCCCAGGTTAGGTGCATAATAGTAGGACGTTAAACCCATTTCATTTTATTTCAATGAAACCTGTATCTGTAAGCACGGAAGAACCTGTTATGAAAAATATCATGATGATACTTCCCTTTATCTTTTTATCTGAAAATTGATGACCAACCAATAATAACCTGGATAAAATTAACTCATAAATGTCGCCATCACTTTCTCTTGAATTATTCTTAATATTCAGATACCCGTTATAATCAATAATCTACCCATCTAAACACCACCATCTTACTTATCAGAATTGACGACATGGAAAGCTCACCTAATATTTTTAAAACTGTTCAGTCGTTTTTTTTAAAATCACAAAAAATGCCATACATCAATACAATGTAAAGCGGTTAAGTGGCATTTGCATTTTTCAGAAACTATATATTATTGTTGACATTACAACAAGCCGCTTTATATCTCCAAGATACGCCATTATCTCCGGCTTTACGCAATTGTGTTTAAAGGCACACGTCCATCTTCCTCTTGTCGGCGGGGGGGGGGGTATGTCTCGCGAATTCAATAGGCTAAGACATATTCTCTTTATCTAAACTCGGAACTGGCCTACTTTTGAAAGTTATCTGCTTTATCAGGTATTGGCTTAAATTTAATTATGTACAATACTAATTATGTCTATAAACAGAAGGGGTACACGAAATTCTATGGCGCATCCGAACTCGCGTGACATGCGGACGTAAAACCCCACAAACATGTTTACATATTTCGCACATTATTGAAACTATACGGGTATCAGTGATATTCCTATTCACATTGCTACATTAAAAGCTATTCATAGGATTTCCGTTATAAGAAGGATTATGATTTTTATAAATTGCCATTAATCTTTTATGATAGTTGCCAATATCTTACTTCCAAAAAGATGTTTATTGTTTATATACGGGCTAACGTTAACCTTACAATGATTTTAAAGAATCGATTCCATAATAAAACTGGTTTTGTTTTATGTCTATTGTTTGACACCCACCAAAACATTATTTCAGTAAAAGGTAATCTCACCGGATAAAATAATATTAACAGAAGTGTCACGAAATATATATCATAGATGGATAGGAATTGTTCTTCTCCTTTGTCAACATAAAAATCATTATCAAAACACATTATCAGATGCGTGCCCATTATACACATTTATATATTAATGTCATTAAGGATGCCTTCAAAAGTACAAACTATAAGATTTAATGTACCTTGACTTAAAGATGCATTCCTGGGTACAAACTTTGTGATTTGACGATATATTTGGACTAAACACATATTTAAAATAACCAATCTATCAACAATTTGCTTCAATTCCCTTTCAAAACTCTGTTTTCGCCGAGGATACCTATAGCTGTAAGTAAGCTGTTGTTAGACGCAATGTCTGCCAACTTAAATTCATTGTGGGAGGGTCCATATTTCAAAATGTATCTATTATTACCAACTTTACATTTACCATATTATTGAGGCCTAAATTATAGATTTTTAATTATTTCTGTCAACTTCTTTTTACACCTCTTAATTGCAGAGTATTTTGTACCCTGACAACCCACAATGTTCCCAAAACCGCCTAACCATTTGAGCAAGAAATAACAACTGCCCCCTGACCTAAGCTAGCAGACAATAAGCCAGCAAATCATGTCGGGTTGACAGTTAGTGATTCCCTGACAATATTGCCAAGTCCTTGCCCCATGGGCGATTTTCGCGTAATCTAGTATTTTTCTAGTAAGATTGGGTGTCTATACTTTTCATAAAATTTTTAAATACCAAATCTGCCATACATTTATTCGAAATAACCAGCCGATAAATACTTTGCTGGGAACCCATCTTTAAAACATATTGAAACTAATTTATCTATCATTTGCTTTAATCCCCCTCAAATTGGTTCCATAGAAAGAAAACAACCCTAATCTGTTAGCATACTGGTTTGTCACTTGACTTTATCAAGGGTGCATTTCATGCTTCTACAATTTGTCGTTATTCGCTGCCCATTTACCATAAATTCTTGGATTATGCCCGGACTCGCCCTTTATCCCCGTTTAACAACATATTCGGTTTCAGGCTATCACCTTTCTTCAATTAGCCCAGGTTAGGTGCATAATAGTAGGACGTTAAACCCGATTTCATTCATTTATTCTCCCATAAAATAGCCAAACACAAACGGCGGTCAGACTGCGCTTTAGTAATCACATTACATTTCGTCCTGTCTACACCTCATTGGTGTTTTTTCACGGCATTCAGTATTTTTTTACTAAGTCTGGTGGGTGTCTACATGTATACCTTTCATATGGTGTATTTGCCCTGTTACAGAATTTCAGCTCTAAATATTGAATCGTTTGGACGTAAACGTCAAAACTGCTTATCCGGATAGGTAACCCTTTTAAGTTTCCGGGTTAATTTTATCGTTGGGTGACCTGATAATCGATTCCTGTTCCCTTTAAGGTGTTTACAATGAATGACCAATGTGCTGTACTTGATAACAAAAGGTAAATTCCAGCTACACATTATTTATTATACAACAAAAGTCTGGTGTTATCTATTATACAACAAAAGTCTGGTGTTATCTATTATACAACAAAAGTCTGGTGTTATCCAGACACCGCATACAACAGGTTCGGACCCCGATCTCCATAGTCAGATGAAGTCTTGCGGATTTAAGTTGTTTGAAAACGTATCACATTTGTTGAGTTAGTTGCTCGGCCCTACGGCGGAGAAATGTAAGGGATTTTAACACAATATTAAGCAGCTTTATTATCCAATATATTACCAGGATTGTCCTTTAACGATTATTTACTCAATTAACTTAAAAACAACACAATGTTATATATCCAAACTTAAATATTAATCCAGGCGTGTATTTAAAATGTTTGAATCTTTTTGTACTTGATAACACATTGATTCCCATTGTAGATATATACGGTTTATTAATTGGTAATATATTGATTTATACGTCGGTTAACAATTTTTAAAAATACACATGTACTTTTGATATTCTATTTTCCTCTCACGCCCACTACTCGCATGTTCTCTAATCTCACTGAGTGTTAATAAGTTATATTTTGGCAAATAGAAAGTGCGGGGGGGGGGGGGGCATCAATTGGTACAAAGCCAGACCCAACTTTTCTGAAGTAAAATGTTGCGTAAAACACGATGCCGAGTGGTAACCAATCCGCCGTTGGTATGTTTTCGAGATTTTCGGGGTCAAGTGAGGTTATTTATTTACATTGAACGTGAATACGCAACCTTTCTTATATCATGAAACACACTAAGAATGATCGAACTAATCTCTTTTTGAATAAAAATGTAAAAAAATTCTAAATTCACCTTTGTTTTTTGTGTCCCCGGATTTTAAAAAAAAATGTTTCGTTATTGCACTAGAAAGATTTAACCCAGTACACGTCAGCAAAATATATAAAAAATAAAGAGAAATCTGCTCAAATTAATAATAGCAACATTTGAAATTTATTTTATTTTTGGCTATCTTAGACGGTACGTTTACTTTGAAATGTCTACAAGATCTTGCATAACAGGACTAAAACACTTCGAAAATTATATGCAAAATGGAAATCTCTCTTATACGATAATGACACATCAGAAACCGTGCTGCGCCAATAAAACCCACAGAAGGCTGAATATTGATAGGATTCGTTGTATCATGGCCTCCGAGCTTCACACCGAAAAGGTTATTTAGTAGTTTATCTGGTATAAGGACTTTATTTCACGTAACATAAATCATTAGATATAACAATAACGTTCGTCTATTTTGAGTTTCCAATGAATATAACCCTCCGTATACCTTTTTAATCAACACTAATGCTGTGGGGTTTGTTTCACAAGACTTGTTAGAAACACATTATGTTGAAGGGCCCCATGGGGTATTAATAATGTTAACTTCGTCAACGCCACATAGGTTTTTTACTTTACAAAGAAGACGTCTTTAAACTTTGATGTTTGAGTTTACATTATCTTGGAAACTATCGATATTTATCTTTATGCCCATTATGATCAATATGGCGGCTTCCTGTGTGGAACTGCAGGGGAGAAACATTATTATTAATTTCTATATGAGTATACTCAGAAAAAACTTTATTTTGAAAAATGAAACTTCTAAAAGAATTATGGATGAATAACATATCGTCACATTATATTGTGTCATGTTGTAACTATAATCCTCAATCACGAAGGTAAAACAAAACCCGGATGTGACACTATGACCTTGTGTGACAGTTCAGTACAATGACTTCACAAGGTGCTTTTATTACAACATAATGCACGATGATATCCCTGCTATTTAAAAAGACGCAACCCCGTACTGACCTCCATCCTTGTTTATATGCATGTAGTATCTAAGCACTTTAAGTGGCCTAGAACTCAGGTATTTACCTTATTAAACGTTATATCGTCTTTGTTGGAAGTTGAAAGGACATCTTTCGAGGAACGCCCAATGCTGCCTAATACCACAGGTGACCAACTTCAATAGATAGCTTGATCTCGCTTTAACTTCGCACATCTCTTACCAAGGCCTTCATGTAAATACCCTCGTTTTCGGCACTAATTTCGATTGGTTCATGGCCTAGCAGGGAACCTTCACATTCCTCGTAAGAAAGTATCATGCGTTTTTCAACTGAAATGTCTAGCTGCTATAATCGAGTTGCAAAGTTCGAGGTTGCTGGAACTTTCAGTTTTTTGGCTAAGACCCACGTAACGTCTTAATCCGGACCCTTCTAATTTACCTTTGTTCTTACATTATGCTAGTTAGGTTGCTTTTAGATGGTTTTTAGTGAGTTCTTCATAGAAGATAACTACGAAAACGTTTGGGAATTTCAGACTATTCTAGCAACGACTATGCACACATCGCATTCGTTGCTTCAGGAACATGACAGGTGACGAGAGTCACACGCTTCTTACTATATCCCTGGCTAATGTCGAAAATATCCTTTATTTTGCTCTTTTTATCAACGATGATTGAAGCAGGAGCCATACATGTATATTGACCCTAGTAAATCGAAAGGTATTATCAACCATCACGTACTACATGTATTATGGACAGGCGTGCTCAGCAAATGCCCCTTCGTGCTTTGTTTACAATCACTTTGATGGACTTTGAATAACACTGATTGTCGTAATGACTGAAACCAATATTCGACACAAAATACCGATAAAGACATATTAAAAACATCCACAATAAAAAAAAATAGAGACATGAGGTAGGTAATGAACATATATAACTACTTCGTTAATGTATACCAATAGTAAAAGCAGGAGGACTGCACTACACGCAAAACATTTGCCCCAGCTTGGTGCAAGCCAATGTTAAAGGCGCTGAATCGCTAATATTTTGGACCTAGAAATTGACACAACTGGGTAACGAATAGTGTAATAAGAATGTGTATAAACTTATTTGCATTCAATCGTTTCTATTTTAGTGTAATTTCTAATCAGTTATTTTCGACGAAATATGCTAGAAGTCTCAGTCGATTGGTAATCTTTAGCGTCTGATTATTCCAGTCTACACCGATAGTATTTATTGCGCATACTCTCGAGAAAAGGATTTGGGATTGCCGTTTGACATGACTTCTGGAATATGGCTAGCACTGTTCTTAGACCCTGGTTACAAATGGTGCTGAAACGCATTATGGTAAACGATTTGTGTACCAATGGTAAACAAAATTTTTTGTCTTAAATATTGGATATCAGAAGCCCATCTTTTCCCGGTAAGAAGACCACAGCATCGATGTTGATTTAAATTGACAAATAGTTTGCGTTTTCAATTTCGAACACTTCGGATGGTTTCGAGTTAGAGACTTCGCTACTTTAACTATGAAAAAAAGTGAAGGCATGGATTTAGTGTAACAACCCCCCCCACACACAATAGTAATAGAGACTTTGTGTCGTGAAGTTATTTTTTCAGAATGGTAAACTGTCAATGTTTCTGCAAACAGAAATGAAATGGGGTTTAACGTCCTACTTCGACTTAGCTAATGAAGACGGGCATATGCCATACAGTGGTGTAATATGAGAAAAAATGTGCCAGTATAGTGGCCCTAGAGTCTGGTCTTATATCGAATTCCAACTGCCAATGGAACTTTTACGTGCATGCCAATGTGTACACGGGTTTTCGTTTTTTGTCCCATCTTAGGACTATACACTGTCTCTTGCCAGACCATCTGCCCTGCACCACTGACAAGCGGGGACCACGCGGAAATATTCCAATAAACTTTTTCGGCCATTGTAGAGACCGAACCACGCGCTCTCCAGAGGCACTGTGGCTCCCTTCCGCAAACAGATTAATAAATGATTAATAAAAGCATTACATAAATCATTTCAGGAGTAAGAATTTGCATGACTCACAATTAATGTATACCCCATTTATGAGGGGTATTTCATTCAAGGCAATTGACAGTCCTACAGAACTGTATTGCGAAGCTGATTATGCCGCAACGGTATTAAGTAAGGCACACAAATCCTTTCTGGTATAACATTCGGGTAGATAATAGTGAATTCTAATAAAGTAAAGACTGGAGATTATGACGTCTTTATGGGTTAGATACATACATAGATTAAATCATTGGGAACTTAACAAACGGGAAATAATTGATGCGCTGAGAATTGATGCTTTGAGTATGACTTTATTTCCCCCAGGAATTTGTAGGCTAGGCACTTGACAAGTACTGATGGTGATCTTGGAAGATAACTGCCACCATGTTGTAGGCTAATAGAAGTAAGCTCAGCCCAGCTTCTCATACGTAGGCCTACGCTGCGCGAAAATTTGCCGGAACTTTAAAACTACATTGACGCGACGTATCATGTGACATGCGGATACGTGATACGGATGGGCCAAATTCCGCTTGACAAGTCTCTATTGTTGAGCACCTTCTTTGAATTACTTGACTTAGATGCAACATTTGTACTATGGTAACCCCATTTCCACAACTCCTAAAACACGTGCTTCTCTTGCACTTTGTGAATAATCCGGGTATTCTGATACTGTATTCCTTCCTTCATTCTGTAAACTCATATCGATGGTACCACCACCGAAGGTGGTTTGGGGGCCGATTCCAACCATCACGACGACCATAGGATGTTGGATTAATGGAGGAACGTATACTACTTAAAACTGAACATTTATTTTCTGCCATAGAATAACATTGTGATACAAATACATAATAAATATTGTACTTATTTGAAACAGGTGCGAAAGACCCATAATCTGATATTGATGAATTTTCATCAAGTGTTAATTTCGTACTGCATAATAATCTGTTTCCGTTGAGATGATCAACCCCTTCAGAGTTACAAAATCATACAATAAACAGCCACCATTCTTGTTCCAGACAAATGATCTACAGTAGACCGAAGAGTAACACTGTACAGCACAATATGTCAGGGATTTTGAAATCATGGACGTGATTGCTGGAATTTTGTCTGGAACCTTATAACCGATTTTCAAGCGGATATGGTAGCGACTTCCGGTATTAGTCGAGAAACACTTTAAATGCGAACCTGCAATAAGAAATTGAAAACATTTAATAATAAAAATGGTGTTCATAACTCCATATTAATTGTTTATAACTGCATTTTCATTATTTCTTAATTTAACTTTATTTATAATTAGCACAAATAAATAAGCATTTGGTCATTTCGTTCCAGCTCAAACTAGTTGAAAATGTTATTATCCTTATTACATATATGAAGGAATTTGCAAAGATTACATTATGTATTCTCTGTAAAATGAAACAGATAAACATCCCCTGTAGCCCTGTACTGCCTAAGCTTCATGATGATGATTATTTACGCTCAATACATATGAAAAAGGACGGTTTAATGTCCATCTTTTTGTACCGACTGGGTTTAATGAAATCGGGACGCTAAACACATCCCATATGTATGCAGCTAGTCATGTTCAGTTGTTCAAATGAGAGCGATAATAACAATATGCCAATTGATGTACCAGTTGGATAAAATTTACCTAAAGTGATGTTTCCAAGACAAATATCCTTTATTTCATCGTTAAATTCTTCACCAAAGACTCCATCAGCCAATATGAGACAACGTATATCACCATAGAAACCAACGACCTCTGTTGCCATAGTGCCGGTACTGACGACAACTGTCGAATTACTCATCGTCCAATCTCCGCAGATGCTATTAGCAGGATAACGAGTAGAATCAAGTAAAATAGTCCAGTTATTGGTAACATTATTCTTCTCAATGGCCAACAGCTGCCACTGATCGGCAGTGATCACACCTGAAAGTAAAACACTGGAGCAAGCGCCACCACCAAATGGATCAAATGATTTAAATAATAAATCATCCTCAATAATATCAACTCGAAACAAAGAAGTAAGACTGCTTTCCATGGTTAGCTGAAAAACCACACCAGATGTTGAACTCCGAGGAATGATATAACCAGCCAAAGTGAAGCTTCCTGTAAGTTCGTTAAACGTGATTGTTGTCTGTAAGCCTGACATGACTGAACCATCAAAGTGGACTGACTTATGAGGAAAATCAGGATGGGGTTTTCCGAATCTCGGAAAGTCGACGTTGCTAGAATTCTCCATAGTAACGACGTTGTATTCTGTAGTTGCATCATCCATGGGCCAGATATATAATATTGCCGGTTTGTGTTCTGGTAGTTCAGTAGACACAGCTGCGGTAGTCGTTCCTTCGAACCATATTTGACAGGGTGGAGCTGTAAGAAATGCAGTTACATGTACAGTAGTTATTTTTACCTTTTGTTAAAAAATCGTTATACCAATTAGTAATAAAAAAAGAGACACATATATCGGTTTGCATTTTCTCAGACATAAAGAAATGAATGGGGATGAAACCTTCCATACAAATATTATTGTTCGGTTTGATGACCTCCCAACTGCATATTGCATATAACGTGAACTTGAAATTACAAAGCGCTTAAAAAGATAGTCATTAAGTGGACTTACGCAGATATGACTCAAAAGAACGATAGCCACGGACAACAACCTATCTGACGGAAAACTTTGAAGTTGACCAAATCTGACAAGGACACCCTCAACAAGTCGTATCTAAACTTATATTTGTAGTCCTCTGAATTCTTCAAAAACCAGACGACAATTACTCATCTCTGCTCAGCCTAAACAGAACATGGTCATGGCCTAATCTGAAAACGACCACCACCAGCAAATGCATTCACCTAAGGAACATCAATTCCAAGTTGGAATATTCTACTTTACTAAGAAGCAGAGCTGTGGTGTCCTAAAGTTTAGACAAATCAATTTGCGTGTTCCTGCTTAGCCCGAGTAGAAGATGATCATGATCCAACTCAATCATGGTGTTCACCATAAAGTTGTTGAGTCAGATTACCCTTTTTATGTTTGTGGACTCTTTACGGGTCACAATTCTTAGCCGATTTTGACGAAACTTTAAAAATATAGGTTTTTCCCCAACAGATCTCGGCTGCTTTCGATATTGGCATGTATCGGGTCGAAACTTCATGGATTATGGCCCGCGATTGTACGAAAAATCACGTTTCTAGCTTATCGGCCCTATAGAGGTCACAATTTTGAAGCGATTGTGAGTGGTTCATTTCGATAATTGCGCCCATCGGAACTTAACTTCCTGAATTATGGACCTTGATTGTCCGAAAAGTCGCCTATGGTCCCTCTGGAGGTCACAAATATTATCTGATTTAAAAGAAACCGTTTGATCATATCACCATTACACCCCTAAGAAGTTTGAGTTCGAATTTCGTGAAAATCGGACAACAATTGCCAGACGAAATTGCATTTCAAGTTTCATCAAAATCAAATCAAAATTGTGACCTATACAGGGTCCACAACCATGATATACCATTTTTTAGCAGTAATCGCATACAAACGGCGGCCATTTTGTCTGTCAATTATGGTCCGATTGTCCCGAAATTCGAACTGAACCTCTCGTAGGGTGTATCGGTGATATGCTCAAACGTTTTTTTTTTTTAAATCGGATAATAATTGTAACCTCCAGATGGACCACCAGCTCAAATAGACGATTTTTCGAACAATCAGGGGCCATAATTCAGGAAGTTACGTTCCCATGAACGTAACAATCAAAAGGCACAAGGATCCGTGGGTTATAAATATACATGTCCAGTTTCATCGCCTATTTTAGCTTGTGGTCCCTTTGGAGGTTACAATTATTATCCGATTTAAAAAAAACGTTTGACTAGGTCACCGTTACACCCTACGGGAGGTTGAGTTCGAATTTCGGGAAAATCGGACTATAATGGCCAGACAAAATGGCCGCCGTTTGTACGCTAATAGTGTAAAAATATGGTATATCAAAGTTTTTCATAACAAAACACAACACAAGGTATATATGGATATAACTGCTTCTCTATTATTTAATAACGACGTTTCATAACACATACAGGTCACGTTTTCAAGTTAATGATACATATTCATCTAGTCAGCCTATTTATACATATTGTAGCTTACACCAGCTTAATCAATTATAAGAAACCACTAAAATGATTATCAATCCCTACAATAACAAAGTTGTGGACTCTCTACAGGTCACAATTTTTATCTAATTTTGACGACACTTGAAATGTGGTACCACAGAGGAATACAGTTAGTCTGAGCAGGATTATTTGAAAGAAAAGACTGTTGGTGGTGAAAAACACCACAGATTACATTTTTGTACAATATATTTTCCACACGTTTTACAAGATGATATGATAAACTATTATTGTTCAATCAAAATAAAAAGAAAATATTTCATAATTTTTTCATGGTCAACTTTTCCGAACGCCCCCACACCTTGCCATGTCTAGTTTATAACCCAACGATCTTGATTCCTTTCGATATTTGCGCATATCAAATTGTAACTTAATGACTTATGGCCTTTGATTGTAGGAAATTTCACTTTCGGTATTGCTTGTTCTTTATCTATCTCTCGAAAATGTGGGCGTATCCTGCCTGGCAGTACCAACCTATCTTAAAACTTATTTTTACCTTATAACCAGTCCTGATCACACGTCGTCCCTGTCCGTCCGTCCACAATTTGTTTGTCGGCACTACAAATTACAATTGTATCCGTATATAGGGCTGTAATTCGTGGATTATGGTTACGGACTACGTAAAATCACGTTTTTAGCTTGTGATCCCAATTTGAACTTGAAATGTATGTTTATAACCGAAACATCTCGGCTCCTTTCGAAATTCTCGCATATCGCACAGGAACGTCCTAGATTATGGATCATGATTGTATAAAAAGATCGCATTTTGAACTTTTGGTCTCCGTAGAGGTCACTGTTACAGTTACACCCCATTGATAGTTGAGTTCGAATTTCGTGAATTTTATTAAAGTATGCAAAAACAAACTGTGGAGCCTGTAGCAGTCATAATTTTTATCCGATTTTGATGACACGTAAAATATATGTTTATATCCAAAAGATATTGCTTCCTTTCTATATTCGGGCATATATCAGACCCTAACGTCCTGGATTATGGCCCCTGTTTGTACAATCAAATTTGAGTAGCTCGTTTCCCGTCTATCTCTTGCAAAATGTTATTCAAGACAAATCCCGTCACCTATTATCCAGGGTGGGATTAAGTTTGGCATGGAGCGAGCTAAAAATCACTGGGGTCTTTGCCTCAACAGTAAACACGAAAGGTTAGGGTCGGGCACTATCCATCTTACTTCCACAAAAGTATTTTGTTAGTCAATATGTTGATAGATTTAGTTTGCACAAACATGTGCAACTTTATTAATAGAATTATAAAATAATATATTAAACGTTTTAGAAAATGAAATGGGGTTTAACGTCCTATTGTTCTTTCCCGAATTGGGCTAATGAAGACGGAAAAATTGTGCTTGGACAGCGGCACTACGGCCTGCTCTTATATCGAATTCCAACTGGACACGGACCTTGGGTTTTCGTCCAATCCGAACGACTAGACAGCTGTCCTAATCAGACTCTCCGTCCTGCATCACCGACAAGAGGGAACCTGGATGAAGTTTCTCTAATTTCGCCGATATTATCTATATGTAATAACGATTCATATAAATATCGTAATAAAAAACATATTATTTCTTCGACGTCGGGAGAAGCAAAATTATTTGTGTATATTATAATCCGAACGAATTTAACGCGGAAGGTTCCCAAAAATAATGCCGATTCAGGTTGTCGAGATTTCTAGGCAGAAAACCACACTGGTCGGCGATTTTGTGTACCAAGACGAAGAAACATACCCATTTTATTAGTACCCTTCGAAGGGGGGGGGGGGGCAATGAAAACCATACTAAATGAGCGTAATAAAAATTTGCACCTACTTGGTGCTGGATTTGGCCAGTTGTTCTTTGAGCAATGCTTTAATAAATCATCTCGGTTTTCAAAACCAGTAGCAACAGGATAAAGAGCAGCACATGTGATAAATCCTTTAAATTTTGGTGGTTCAAGTCCGTCGGGACTGCTGCCCAGGGCTGCTCCGAATCGTAATTTTCCAGGGGTCCTCAAACGTAAAATAAAAGGATGCGCGTATACTTGTAACTTTGTATTACTATATAGTCTTGTTACACCTGGGTTATAGGAGTTAGTGAAAGTCACCTTAGTCCATTCATTCATGGGTATGTTCCATGGTTGACCTATTGGCATTTTCAGTCTATTAACATCGAGAGCACGGGAATCTATTTCTGCCCTTAACTCCCCTTGTACCACTTTCACAATAAGCTCTGATAAATATTCTGCGGGATCCTGGTTGTCAGATTTGTAGTGAAAAATAACACCGTCACCGTCTAAAGAGTAGAAAAAGGCCGAAAATCCAAAATCATAGATTGTATCTGGCGGAATAATTATATCAACATGCGAATTAGCTGCTCGATCAAAATACATGGCGTTGAACGATAGGGTCGGGTGTCCAGGACCTACCGCAAGACATTCACCATTCGCTGGTGACTGTAGGTTTGTGCCATTTTGAACATCGAACGTAAATGTTTCACCACTCAATGGCCATAAATATTTTGGTGGCTCCAAAAGCCCATTAACAACAGTGGTTGTTATCATCACTGAAAACAAATTATATTTTGATATTAATAAATCAATCAGATCTAGTGTAAACATGATTAACAAAAAACATTGCTTAAAGGGTCAATAACACTCTTACTGGCTGGACAGGTTCTGAAAAAAATAGCCTTATTCTAACTACTAGATGTTTAAGTGTCCTATCTGTTGTGTAAATTATCTTTTACATTCTATTTTACTTGTCTAGAGGGTTCGAAAATATTTTTAAATCTAAGTTTAAAAGGTTTACTTTAAATTCGGCCTGTTAAGATGAAATTTGTATCATCGATTAATTAGAATATTGTAAAATAGTACAATTTGTTGACTAGAATAATGATTGGGACATATTATTCGGTTACAACAAGAGTGTTATTAGGCCTTTAAGGGATAAGGTTGAGAGACACAATTTTAATATTTATTCTTTCGAATCATTCCCTGTTATGTATGATTATCACAACCCTCAGACACGTTACAATGTCTTGGTGAATAAGTTTTGGTGACCGTGTCTGATAGAAAAGACCCAAATGAAGTTATTTGTAGATTTCCCTCTCCGAAATCTGTGGTCTAACTTGAGGAGGGCTGAAAATCTAAAATGGCCGGAAAAATGGTCTAAAATTTAATTAGCTTAACAAACTTATATATATACATAAATACATAAAATATACGTCCAGGTAAAAAATCTTCCAGTTTACTTCATTATGCCATACATTAAATTAATCATATAAGCTAGCTACCGTGTTACTATGTAGATATGTATAAATATACTATATTGTCCATCCTTATACAATGACATTATTTATGAATAGACCCAAGACGGACGAACATTACTTTAAAATGTTAAAATGTTATTAAACCTGTGTTGAAATCAGTTTGTGTCGGCATACCTTTTATCGCTTCGTCGTTTACCATGAAACAAAGTAGTACAGCTTTGCGGTTGTACTAATAATTTTGGATATATATATATATATCAAAAATACTAAGATTTGGACGCGAAATTCTATTAACAAATTTGCCAAGATTAATCGGTCTTGTCCTGAGGAGGGTTGGATGGCCGAATGGTTAGCACGTGCGCGCTGTATCATAAAGCCTGTCATTGTGTTACCTGGCGTGGTTTCGGATCCCCGTTTGTACTAGGGTCGCCTGTCTTACCTCGTGTTTTTTCCCCGGTTTCCTCCCTCTGCTAAAGACCCCTACGCGCAAGTGAATTATTGAAATAGTTTGTGTCGATGGGACGTTAAACCCCATTTCTCTCTCTCTCCTTTCTTAGCCCCGAAGACACCGTAAGGCCGGAAGATCTTGGCAAGTATGTAAATTTAATTAAAAAACAGATCTCGCATCAAAGATCAATGGATATTTGGTATATAAACCTGAGAGTTGAATTTAGAAACTTTTAAATATATGCATATATAAAATTAAACGATTTAAAAGGACGAACTCCCAGATTTAAATACCAAAAATACCAATATTTGGATGGAATAACCTATATTTAATTAACTTTTATACTTGTGTTATAGTATAGTTATGTTTTTATTATTTATTTGGCGAAATTAAATTAATTTTTGTTATAGAATATAGTTATGTTTTTTATTTATTTGGCGAAATTGAATTATTTTTTGTTATATTATAGTTATGTTTTTATTTATTTGACGAAATTAAATTAATTTTTGTTATATTATAGTTATGTTTTTATTTATTTGACGAAATTAAATAAATTTTTGTACAGTTATATTTTTATTGACAAATTAAATTAATTTTTGTTATGGTACAGTTATGTTTTTATTGCATCGTATGCCAAAACTGATGCTAAAATGTTGGGTAATTAGTTACATTGGGGATTATGAAAGTGTAAATTCTTATCATACTTATCAATAACGCCATTGTTACGTTTTTAATCCATTTTAATTCCCGCGAAGTCGTCGAAAACGGGGAAAACGACCTTCTTTAATCCGTTACGGTCAATAACTGCGCCTACTTGGGAATAAACCATATACATAAACCCAGAATGACATACATACCACCTGTTCTTTAATCTTTAGTGGACAAAATATTAATATTTGCATATAAATTAAAAATAAAACTTAAGTTAAAGTCTACTTTTCGCGGAGCCTATGCAGAGATTAGTAAAACCCCCGTGTAAACATTCCGTTGATTGAAAGTTAGGATACAATGTAATATAGCAGCTAGTATAAAAAAGGTTATCCAAATTTAAATAAAAACAGAATCGAAAAACTTACAGAAAAGGGTTGAAACATACATCATCATTGGTGATAAAATCTAAAGTCATTCCGTACTTTGAAACATCTTGGACCAAGTACTGAGTCGGCGCTGGAGGGTTGCTAGAATGACATATTATGGATTTATTTGTATACAACAGAGGGACGATCAATGGCGATTCGGACATTAAAATTACCGTATAATCGGCATTTATGTTTGTAGAATTCGGTATGATTGGTTCCGATACAGCATACTGCAAAAACATATAGGAGTAGAACTACTCCATATATTTGGTAGCCACGGTGACTCAGGAAGTGGGGCGTTGGCTAACTAACCTGGAGTCCCGTGTCTAATACTTGCATTGTTCGATAAATTGTTTCAGGATTTTCAGGCAGACGAGTGTTCGTACATCCAGGGGCCATAATCCAGGATGTTATTGTCCGACATGTGACATTAACAATAAACGAAGATCTTTGGAATAATATCATGTATCATTAGAATCGAATAAAAAAGCCAAAAAAACTGCAATTTGTCGTACTAGGGGCCATAATACACGAAGTTACAGTCTGATATGCGCGAATATCGTAAGGAATTGAGATCGTTTGGGTATAACCATAGATTTTAAAATACAAAAACTGTGATCTAGGGAGTACGGTGTCATTAGGGTTTAACAGTGATAGTTTGAACTGTCTTTAAAATCAAATAAAAATGATATTCCCAAGGGCGACCCACAAGCCAAAATTGAGATTTTTCGTACAATCAGGGGACCGTATCCACGAAGTTACGGTATCGATAGCAATGTGTCAAAATCGTGAGATGTAGAGTGTCAACAAACAAATTGGGGACGAACGTCCACAGTGACAGGAGCGACAATAAAATTTGTCATTGCCTATTTATGAATGTACATGGTGAGAGGTCGAGGGAATAAACAAGCCAATAGTGAGGCTGATGTCCCCCGCCAAAATCCCCAAATAAATAGATGACACATATTAATTAATCGTACATTGATCTTGTCAAAAGTATCGAGGAATCAAACTATACACTAAGTTTCATCACTTTATATCAGATAGAATCAAGATTATCTTGTTCTAAAGCATCGGCCAATGAAATTGATTAGCTCTGCTTAGCTTTAGCTCAAAATGTTAATCACTGAACTCAGTCAACACCTTCACCTAATGAACATCTACCTCAATCATTCCTTAGTATAAGCAGAAAATTTGCACCATCGAACTTAGTCAAAGTAATGATATAATGAATCAATGTTTGGAGTGTCACGTCATTATAATCAAAGTTATCGTGCAAGAAAGCATCAACCAATCAGGTTGCTTATCTCTCCTTACCCTAAGCAGACAATTTCATCATCGAACTCCATCACCTAATGAACGCCTACACCAAGTTTGAACATTCTACCCCAATTAGGAGGACAGTTATTGTGTTCCAAAGTATCGACCAATTTAATTGTGCATCGCTCCGCTTACCTCCAGCAGAACTTTCTCATTATCGAACTTAGTCAAGGTTTTGATGCAATGAAACTTTACACCAAGTTTCATCACTCTCACTTAATTAGAACTGAAGTACTAAAGTCATTGTGCCCTAAAGTACCAACCAATCAAATTGCTTATCTCTGCTTACCCTATGCATATAAATGATTATTGTCGAACTTAGTCAAGGCATTGATGTAATGAAACTTTACACCAATTTTCACCATTCTCACTTAATGGTAACTAATGTTATCGTGTCCTTAAGCATCAGGCAATCAAATGCTTATCTCTGCTTTCCCTAAGCAGAACAAGCTTATTGTCGAACTTAGTTTCGTCACTCTCACTTATTTAGAACTAAAGTCATCGTGTCCCAAAGCATCAACCAATCAAATTGCTTATCTCTGCTTACCCAACGCAGAATATGGCCATCTTCGAGCTCCATCAAGGCATAGACCTAATAAACACTTACACTAAGTTTGAACGTTATAGCTCAATTAGAAGGAGAGTTATTGTGTTCCTAAGTCTGGACCAATCAAATTGCTATCGCTCTGCTTACCCTCAGCAGAACATACTCATTATCAAACTTAGTCAAGGTATCGTTGTACTGAATCTTTACACTGAGTTGCATCACTATGACTTAATTATAACTAAAGTTATCGTATAAAGCATCAACCGATCAAATTGCTTATCATCTTCGAACTCCTTCAAGGTATTGACCTACTACACACTTACACTAAGTTTGAACATTCTAGCTCAATTAGAAAGGGAGTTATTGTGTCCTAAAAACTGTGACCGACAGACGGACGAAGCCTGTTTAATAGTCCCCTACTTTCTTCGAAAGGCCGGGGTCAATAAAATGGGTTTAATCTCACTGTGCCCCCCCCCCAATCAACTGGTAAAAGTGGTGTTATAGGGTAGTCGTGTGAAAATTTAAGTAAAGAAAGGATTAGAGACTGTATCCTTATTAGTACTGTTTATCTAGTTAAGATTTTATTATTTTAATGATAAAAATATATAAGTTAAGTTCACGTGTCATCGGTTAACGAGTATCTTAAATATTATTCACCTGCATTTCATTCAGACAGTAGGCCTACCTAGAAATCTATCAAATATATGATTAGTACTCACTATAATTATATAAGGATAATTGTCAAACCCAAGTTACATTATATCTTTTAAAACGGCCAAGGGTTAGCATAATATGGTTTAAATATACCTAATTTTCATGAATGGCAAAACTTAGTTAATTTTGGGTATAGGTACAGAGTCAAAAATACGAAACCCAATAGCACCCATTGCAAAACGACTTGTCCCGAAACGATCAACACATCAAATGGTATGGTCCACGGACAACTAATCACGCTGAGGGATGGCACAACAAGCGCGGATCCAGGATTTTTCTGCAGGGGGGGGGGGGGGGAACCAATTACTTAACTAATTGCATCCCCGCCAGCGCCGAAGAAACACAAACAATTAACGGGGGGTTTTGGGCCCTCCCCCAGAAAATTTGGCAATAGATTCAATTTGGTGCATTCTGACCTATTTCCGGAAGGTAAATTCCAAAATTTGCGGTAAGGGCATATTCCAAGTTCACCTAATAAGACATTGTCTTCACGTATAACAATAATACATAAGCGGTAAATATGTTATGTATCAATTTTTTTAAAAATCGGATAAATTCCGCTAGCATTCTTTTTTATTTTTTTAAAAATCTGATAAAATATATGACCAGGTTTTTTTTCTTATCAACGCTGTCCATAAAAAGCAAACACAACAATATTCAACGTCAACAGGCGAATAGCCAACAGCGTTAATAAAACTTATATTTTCATACAGTACGGTATTAAAAAAATTCCGTCGTCAATAGGCGATTTGCCGTAGGGTTAATTCGTCCCGACGGCGATTTATGCTGTCGACGTTTTTGGCTAATTGCCAGAGCTATTTGTGACTATTTGTTTTTTTTTCGCCAACAATGGAATGAAAGTCATGACTAATAATAACTTTATTTAAGAAGGGTAAAGGATTAGGCTGCAGAAGCCTTTCTACCATTCTGCTCATCTCAATGTATACAAACTTGCAATTTGGGGATCAGATTAGGCTTTTAGATTTAAGTTTCCAAATTTCAAGCCTGAACAGGGGGGGGGGGGGGGGGCCGCGCCTGCACAGTAAAATGAAAAAGACTTGAACAAGCCACCTAAATATATTTAAATTTTTAAACATTGTGTCGAAAGAGCAGACTTTTTCTAAAAATGCAATATTTCTATTAGATAGCAGGGGACGGTTGTTTCCTAAAAGGCGAAAATATATAAAAGTAGAAGAATTTATCAATGTCCTAAAAATCGAACTGTTAAATGGAGTAAAAAGTGGAATTGAATATACTGACGCCATATACATTTAGTAGGGTTTTGATTTATGTTTGATACATGTATTTGCTGTAACTTTTATGTAATTTATTGTGAATGAAGTGATTAATTAGTTTAAAAAGAGCGGACTATACTTTTAAAACCATTGTATTCGACAACCCCCCTGCTTGATTAATCTCCCCATGAGAACAATAGCAGGGGGCACAGTAGTCTCTATCATCCAGAAAAAATATTCTTCGAATATTAGTCTGGATGCGTTGTCAACGAGAAATATTGGCTAGATACAATAACGTCTAAGGGGGGTAACTCTACTTAAAATAAAATGTTTACGACCTTGACCACTCGGTAAATCTCGACAGATTCCGGTACCCTACATCTAGACTCGGCTGTATGACGAATACCGCCATTTTGGAACTATTTTAAAGGACCCGGATAAAAAATGTCTGCCCCCAATGGAGATTATATCAACAAACTACAAAATGGCTGACACCATAGAGATTATATCTAGAAAAGACGCCATTTTGGGACTTTTTTGTAAAACCGGCACGTTTTCCTGTTAAAGTAAATCGGTAGTCGACTAACCGCATTGCAAATGTATGGTCGTAGGTACATATCAATTACTGTCATACAGCCGAGTCTAGATGTAGGGTTACTGAGAGTAGCGGAATCTGTCGAGGTTTGCCGAATGCGACCTCGACTTGACTAAAGAGACTGGATAAACAACCATCTAAAAACCAAACTCCCGGTAACGCAAGGACAATGGGTTTTACGTCAAATATTGAAAACTTTCTCAGACCCTCCGTATGTTGAAGACTAGGAGGTTCTGGGTGGACGAGACTAGGGGCACAGTGAGATGTCCCCATAAATAGAGTGACCCACAGCCTTTCATATCTGTACTTTATAAAGTGACCTGTTATAACAGGTTTGTTCGTGCAGTTCAAGGCAGACAATCACGTGACTATATTCATTCACTTATTTACCAATGAAGCCATGAAAAAAATGTCTTCTTTGCGCGTTAGACTTTTAAAAATACGTAGTTATGAACGTAATTAAAACTTTGGCTATAACTCGGCGGTTTCATTTCTAATTTAGTTGAGGGTTTTGGTTCAGAGTCACCTCATGTAGTTTCGCTTTTTTTTCTGTTTTTTAAGTTAACTGTCGTGTCAATTCGGCGACATCGCAAGACTATAAATTTCTTTTTTTTAAAGCGTAAAACACTATAGTTAGTGTGCGCTTTACTTACTTTAAAAGTAACGTTGTTGTTAGCTCTAAATACGCACAAAAAAAATTGAGACCGGAAATTAATCGAACGAAATGTAATTCCATAGTCTTAATTAACCAGACTTGTCTAATTAAAAAAATATAAAGTACCGATCAGAGCACTCGATTGCTAATCTTTTAGGGTGTGTTACGTGTGCTCTGTTTTGTGGGCGTATTTTTTTTATATATTATCGGTGATAATTATTGGAAACACAATAGGATTATTAAAAAGAACATTTAACGTCTACAATATGAGTACGATAAGAACTTTATGCATATTGCGTTTATATGGCCAACTGCCAATTTCTCCGTTATTTAAATGTGTTGGCTATGGTCTAGTGCATTTATAAAAATCAGACGAAAATGTAACTGATAGTTGGGAGTTATTTAGGTTCATTTCTATCTTTCTGTATCTTGTATTCAAAAACTAAGGTTTGTGCGTGCGTAGAAGCGTTCTATTCAATCGTTTTTTGAACGTATTCTAAAGACCGGAGAATTCCGAATTATTTGTTCGTATCAGAGTAGAGTTTCATAATTTTATGTTGCCAAGAACCATAACTCGTGTTGTCTCTTAGAATTATCTCCCTTGAGACTCTTGACAAATGGCAGCCAAACAGATTTGTCAACAAGTTAAAAGTACAGGGTCCGTATTCAAAGGTTTTCCCAAAATTAATTAAAAATACTTAATTTTTCCACTTAACCAAGTGTCCTACCTGAAATCGGTATTCAAGGCTCTATTTTACGTATACTTGGCTATGTGAAAACTTAACTCCACACTTAAATTATGGAAAACTCACATTCGCCAAAAAGCATGAATTTTCAATTTATGGAATACCCTTCACTGCCAAAATTCACGAATTACTAACATTGCAAGCAAGTTATGCCCCTGTTGTAGTGTATCTTTGTATATATGCTATGATATAATTTTTGTTAAAGTAGTAATTGACCCATGTCCGAATTGATATCTCACTAATCTTTCAAGTCGTTTAACTGTTTGAGTTTATACTTAATGTAACGATTTATATTACGTAATTATAGTTAACACGCAATTTTGCTATGTCCATATCTTCTTCTGTATTTAAACATGTTTTCTATGTGCAATTTAACATTATACCAAATATTATTATATAATTATTTTAATCCTAAGCTTGTATATATGTTCTGTATTCTATTGTAACTTTAGTCTGGTGTCCGGCTCGCCCTAGCAATACCTATCTCGTTATTGTGACCGTTAACCAGTTTTGGACACTCGTTATTAAAAGTACAAATCTTACATTTTATCTGAGTTTTTGTCGTAAGTGTTGCAATAAGCTACAACCCCCAGAAAGCAACACTTCGGCACTCCCTTAAGAGCACCACTGTACTCTATTTAAAATTCTTAGTTTACATTACTAGGAATTAAAATAGTATGATTATAATTTAGGATAAATTATGATAGTGTGCATCCTTTGCTGAAATGGCTGTTTTCATAGACTTTTTTTAAAAAAATTCCATTTCAATACATTGCGATAAATAGTGGTAGTATAATGATGGATATTGTAAACTTTAATTGTTTAACAATGTATCACGAATAGAAAACAGCATACTAGCCATGCACAAAGACCTTTGCAATCTAAGTTAGACTGGGCAAAGCATACAGTGTTTTTATTTTATAAATCTGTCATTTGAGAAATTCACAGACATTGTGTAACCACCTTCATTTTAGATTTTCAAAGGACTTGCATTGACGGTGCATTCATTGTGTGCACGAAAGATGCATGTTGCATTATATTTTACCTGAATAAATACTACTGATTATGCATATAATAATGGGAATGAGTTGTAAAAAATGTCTTTCTTCTAGCGGTAGTATAAACAATTCCTAAAAATCTATAAATCCATGTCATCACAAATGAATTAAACTTTATTAAATGACAATCGTGAAAACATCATGAAGCATGTATACGAACATGATAGATGGTCGGAAAAAGATTACCTCGGTGGTAATAACCTTTTACTCTATTATGACACCACAACATCAAAGCTGCCCACGAAAAAAGAAATTTGAGGCCAGCTATGCTCGGTGACATTTCAATCTGAACCCCCTAACTTTTAAAATCGCCACTACGGGACTACTACTAAAGCGTTAAAAGAAGGCATTATAATCTCACTTAACTTTAAGGTACCTCCCATAGGTCACTTAAAGTTAAGTGTATATTTCTCACTTAAACTGGCCTTTGAATACCATTTAAAGACTAACACTTAAAAGTTAAGGCAGCTTAACTTTAAGGGAAAATTTGATACTTAACAGTGCCTTTGAATACCACTTGCCCTTAACTTACAGGAAGTTACGTATATTTAAGTGAAAGTTAATAGTTAAGTGACTATCTTAGACTTAAGCTATCCTTTGAATACGGACCCAGGTCTAGATGGTAATATCGTCAAAATTCAAGCATGACCAGACTTTCATTGTTGATGAATGAAGTTTTTGTGGTAAGCCATATCATTATTATATTAAAATAAACCCCAAATATTGTCTGTGGGCGAAACCTCTTGTCAGACTGAACCACCCTACGGCATAAATGGTATCAATGAAGTTTGATACGACTTGAAAAGAATATAATCCTAAATTTTAGTAATCAACATAGGTAGTAAAGAGAAATTTATTATTTTTAATCCGTATCCACAATAACAAACATTTTCTAATATTTTTGACAAGACAAATATTACGTTATGTATATTCTGTTTATATACACAAAAAGAAAAGAAGTATCGCAGACAATAATATTATTTTAAAAAAAGAAGTCCTTTATGTGTATAAATAGTTGAAAATAAAAGGGCCTGGCATACATGCATCAAAGAATGTCATCCTCTTTTTTTTAAGTACTAATGATTTAGGCTTCACCGTTTGTAGAGTGTTTATAGTTTACAGGCGAACGTCAACACACTGTTATTGAAGAGATTGAGCATGTTATATTTGAACAAACTCTGTTAAATCTGTGACACCGTTCCTGTGGATAATGATAGGTATGCTTTAAGTTTCGATGCGATCGGTTAAGAAAAACGACCACAAAAAATCGTAACACAAAGGTGGGTGTAGCACAAACATCAACGATCCATCCAGAACGGCGGCCTTACGCGAAACACAAAAAGCGGGCGGGTATGCACGAAAATCCATAGGTGTGGCACTGACCCTTGGGGGCTTGGGTACGGAGCTATCCTGTTATTAAAATGATTGATCATGCCGAATGTAAATCCAATCTGTTAATAGCTGCAACCTCTATAGTATTTCCAGACAAATTATTGTTTTAATATGTAGGCCCGAAACTGCCTCTCGGGATTTGTCATTCACCAAAAACAAAATGGGTCATCCTGAGGTGTAGATATATATAATAAGCATGCCAAGTACCAAGCTGATTCAGTTAGACTTGTGGCCTTCCAGCGATAAACATAAAGATATGACCGTACTGTATCCCAGGGGCAGACCATATACTAAACACAATGGAGGTAATCGTTAGGAGGAGTGGGGAGCATAAAAGTTACAAAATGATTCATTCAAAATATGGGTCATCTGTAATAGGAAATGCAGGAGGACTGCACTTCACGCAAAACAAAAACAAAAATTCTACAAGATAAACCTGCGGAGAAGACAGAAAATATACATTGCAAACCAGGCCCGTAGCCAGGGGGTGGCACGGGGGGGGGGGGGCAACTGCCCACCCAATACTGAGTCTTGTCCCACACAATATCACAAGAAAATTGGCCTTTACCGCAAAATTCATGCAGATGACCATGCTAGTTGGCCCTCCCGAAAACATATTTGCCCCCCCAAAAAACAACTTCCTGGCTAAGGAATAGGAATGCTAAGTTCAATGTTGTCTTCCCTTGGGGGCCGACAATATACAAAAAGCAATGGGGATAATTGTTACGGTGTAAGGAATGGGTATGTCAAATCGCTGACTCTGTGGGTCTGAAATGCACTAAAGCAATGCCATGAAATGGGGTTTAACGTCCTACGTGTACCAAAGCTATAGGGATAGTCCTTAATGTGTAAGGAATAAACATGCTAAGATTTTACGACCCGTTAACACTCGTTGACAAAAAGATCTTGAATGGTTTATGAGATATGCTCCAGACACACAGTTATGCATGGTACACCAAAAACTTAAGTCCATTTAAACACAAAAACTGTAAATCCCAGAAATTCCCCAATAGCAAAAGGCACAACTACTGTAATACGTTGATGTGTGTATACAGTTTCAGAAAAATATCTTGAACGGTTTATGAGATATGATCTGGAAACAAAAGGGCTGCGGTGATATCCAATGTAGTGTAAGGGAAATGCGAATACGTCCGTTGAAATTTAATTGTAATAAAAATTATGACGTTTTTTTAATGCTGCTTATTTTCAATGGCTGTGAAGTGTCCAGCAAGTGAACTGCGCCTTCTATCATCACAATTAATTAAAATAATTAATATTCTAATTTATATGTTTTGCATATTAATATAAATCAAGCCAAATGGTGGCATGATATGAATATTAATTGTTTTTTGTAATATATTGTTATGTTAATTTAATGTCATTGTTTACATTTTTGTACAGACATGTAGTTTCTCCCGGTTTATTTTGGTACTATGATTTTGACTAGTTGTTTCTTGTACATGGGTCTTGTATAGAGCCATCGTTATCTGGGTCGGACTAAACGAACGCTTCTTATTGCTTGATGGCTAAGTGGATAAGGCGCTGGTTCGCTAGCCTGGAGGTTGAGTGTTCGATCCCTGCATTGGCCGAGAAAGTTCATCTTGATTTCCCGGCGTGATTTCCCCTTGTCAGTGATGCAGAAGGAGGGCCTGACAAGGACAGCTGCCTAGTCGTTCGGATGGGACGAAAAACCGAGGTCCCGTGTACAAATTGGAGTGCACGTAAAAGATCCCTTGGCAGTTGGAATTCGATATAAGAGTAGGCCGTAGCGCCGCTGCCCGGGCAAAATTTCCCTCATTGCACACTGTGGCGTATGCCCGTCTTCAATTAGCCCAGGTACGGTGCTTAAGCGTAGGACGTTAAACCCCATTTCATTCATTCTTATTGCTTGATATCAATCCATAAAAAGTATCAGTGTATCAGAAATGAACAGTACACTTTCTGTAAATTTCTGATACACGGATACTTTAGGCATGTATTGGAAATAAACAGGACAGTTTAATCAAAGGTTGTCAGTGGCAACGAGTAGAAGTGGGGTGTAAATATTTTTCCACTGGCACGTAGTTCCTCCAAGTTTGGTTTTGATACTATGATTTTGACTAGATGTTTCATGTACATTGCTATCTAGGTCGGATTAAACGCCCGCAACTTATTGCGGGAGAAGGAGGGGATTATCCGAAAGATAGGCACAAAGCGGGATATGACTTTTCTAGAAGCATTTTTTCTAGGGAATCCGAAAATGATGAGTGGTCAGTCAGGTGAGGGAGCGTTCGGGAATTATCGAGGTCAAAAGGTCACCAGAAGTTAAAAGGAGAAAGGGGGGGGGGTATTAGCAGAAAGGGGGCAAAAAGCGGGAGTTGACTTTTCTAGAAGCATTTTTCCTAAGGAATCCAAAAATGGTGGGTGATCAGTCAGATGAGGGAGCGTTCGGGAGTTATCGAGGTCCAAAGGCCACCGGAGGTTAAAGGAGGCTGGCTTATGAATTTAGCCACTTCTGATGCTGTCTGTCGCAGATTTCTTGTTAAAACGCAGCTGAATCATTGAATAAGTGACGAAGGATAATTCGTGAAACCAATTAATCAATAAATTATGACATAATTGAAAAGGTAAAAAGGTCACCGACGTCAAATAAGCAAGAAATAAGGATGCACTTGAATAAGGGGAAAAACTAATGCTATTTTTAAGGTGGATAAAAAGCGGGAGTTGACTTTGAGCAGAAATATTGAATGCACGTGCATTGTCGCTTATATTAACAGTCAAAGGGGGACAATCTAGAGAGTGAATAGTTATAGAGTCAGTGGACATGCATAAATTGAGGCGAGAAAAAATAATCGAGTGAGAGATTAAAAATGGTCGCAATAGGCTTATCATTATTGTATTATGTGTTATGACCGTAGATGTTAAAGAAAACAGCAACAATAGTAAGGAGATGGTTTATTTTAAGTTACTTAAAAAAAAATCAATTGTTTTAAAGCACACAAACACGTGCAATTGTGAAAATGAATTGTTTTAAGCACACAGGCACATGCAGCTGTGTCATTTCTATCGAATACACCTTAGAACCAGAGGCTGTCAGGCAATTTACATAGTGGATAGTGCAGAAGTCAAACAAAAAGCGATTTTCGTACAATCATGAGCCATAATTCAGGAAGTTTCTTAAATCGGAGAAAAATTGTTACAACTAGCTAGACCATAGCGAGACCACGAGCTAAAACGCGATTTTTCGTACAATCAATGTTCACAATTCAGGAAGTTACGATACGATATACGCTAATATCGAAAGGATCCAAAATTCTTAGATAAAAAAAACTAACCCCAGAGGGTCCACAACATTGATATATCACCAATTACACTATTTTCGTACGGGAGGTGGCCATTTGGTCCGGCATTTTCTGTCCAGAGGGATCACAATCTAAAAACGCGATTTTAGGTGTAAATATTCGGGGTGGTAGAATTTGGAACGTGCAAATATTGACAGGAACCACGATCTTTCAAGTTTCATCAAAATCAGATGAAAATTTGGATCTCTTGAGTGTTCACAAGCTTAATCAATGAAATTATGGTCCGATATGTGCCAGTATCTAAAGGATCCCAGATCTGCGGGAGGTAGGACTATATTGTAAGTTTTGTCAAAATCGAATAAAAATTGTGACCTGTAGTGTCCACAAACAAATTGTGTACGGACACGGGCGACGACAATACACGTCTAAAAGAAAATGTGAGCATTTAAAATTAGTATGCGTTTCCTAGATAGTTACAAATCTGCCGTTTAATTCCGTATTGCATAATAATTTGTGCCTTCTGAAGTGACCAGTCCCTTTACAGTTACAAAATCATACAACAAGCAGTCACCATTTTGGTTCCTAGAAAAAGATCTACAGTAGAACGAAGAGCCACACTGCACAGCACAATATGTCAGTGATTTTGTTATCATGGACATGATTGGTTGAATGTCATCTGGAACTTTATAAGCGGTTTTCAAGCGGATATGGTAGCGACTTTCTGTTTTACTCGAGGAGGAACAGTTTAAATCTGATCCTGCAATTAGACATTAAAAACTTTAAGACAATAACAAATAGTGTTTATAAACTAAAAATAATGTTTATAATTGCTTATTGATTAGTGCTTAATATTATATTAAAATAGAATGTTTCCCCATGACAAGACCATCTGAAGAATATTTGAAAACATCAAAATGTAGAGTTCATGTAGTTGGATAATATTTACCTAAAGTAGTATTTCCAAGACAAATATTCTCCATTTCTATTTTAATAGCAGCTTCTTTGTCAAAGATTCCATCAAACAATATGAGACATCGCATATCACCATAGAATCCAACGATCTCTGTTGCCATAGGGCCGATACTGACAACAACTTTAGAATTACCAATCGCCCAATCTCCGCAGATACTATTAGCGGCATAACGAGTAGAATCAAGTAAAATAGTCCAGTTATTGGTAACATTATTCTTCTCAATGGCAAACAACTGCCACTGATCGGCAGTGATCACACCAGAAAGTAAAACACTGGAGCAAGCGCCACCAAATGGATCAAATGATTTAAATAATAAATCCTCCTCAATTATATCAACTCGAAACAAAGCAGTAAGACTGCTTTCCATGGTTAGCTGAAAAACGACACCAGATGTTAAACTCCGAGGAATGATATAACCAGCCAAAGTGAAGCTTCCTATAAGTTCATTAAACGTGATTGTTGTTTGTAAGCCTGACATGACCGAACCATCAAAATGGACTGACTTATGGGGGAAACCAGGATGGGGTTCTCCGAATCTAGGACAGTAGACGTTGCTAGCATTCTCCATCGTGACAACATTGTATTCTTCGACTGTATCACGCATGGACCAGATATATGTAGCTGCTGGCTTATTGGTTTCATCGAACCATATTTGACAGGGCGAAGCTGTAAGAAATGAAGATATAAGATATATGTAGTAAATTTTCATAGTGTTAAATAATAATCTTTATACTCCAAATTAACCGACACATAGATCGGGTTTACATGTTCTGCGACATGGACGTATATAAATGAATAATTCCATTGCTTTCGCATTGTATTTTAAACTAATCCATAGACATGTAGGCTTATAATATTCAACTAACAATTTCTAGAATGTTAAGATCCATATCAAAATGAATTCCCCCCCCCATTCGTTAATATTTTGCATATCACCACTCTATATATTATATGCAGATTTATTGCATACCAAATCCCGACCAATGAAATCGCGTATCTTTGCTTAGTCGTAAGTAAGAAAATGCCCAAAAGGCAGGAAACAAGGACAAATCTGTGCTCCGTCTAAGCAGAATATTTTCATGGACTAACAAACACCCCGTTTTCATTCGTCTTGTTCAGGAAGAAAAGTAAGACGTTAAACTTTCACTTGATCTCTTTCCGTTATAAACTTGCTCATAAGAGCAGAAAATGATTAATAAACCATGGGATCACCAAATGTATTCAAGTACATAAACTCCAAGTTCGAATATTCTACTTCAATAAGAAGCAAAGTTATTGTGTCCCAAAGATTAGACCAATAAATTGCGTATTTCTGCTTAGCCTTACTAGAAAGTCACCATGCCCCGAACCGCTCACCATAATGTTGGTTTATCGGTCGGGATACCCTTTTTTACACTTATTGTAACTTATAACATTTATATTAAACATTAAACTAATTTAGAGAGGGAGGTTCCGGAAAATAATGCTTTATAGGGCCCCTTAAAATAGGGAAATAATTTAAGTGTCGGCGATTATGTGTACCACGAGGGAAGCACATCCATTTTCTTAGTCAAATGTTTTAGTCGAAAAGGAGGGGGATGGAGCAATAAAAATAACATTAAATGAGCGTAAATAAAACTGGCACCTACTTGGTGCTGGATTTGGCCAGTTGGTTTTCGAGCAATGTTGCAATATATCCTGTTGATTATCAAAACCAGTAGCAACAGTATATAGAGCAGCACATGTGATAAATCCCTTAAATGTCGACACGAGTCCGGTACTGCCGCTCTGGGCTGCGCCAAATCTTAATTTTCCAGGAGTCCTCAAATGCAAATTCAAAGTATACGGGAATGTGTCTAGGAATGTATTCATATATAATCTTGATACACTTGGGGTATGGGAGTTAGTAAAAGTCACCATAGTCCATTGATTCATGGATATAGTATATGTTTGACTCCTCGGCATATCCAATCTAGTAATATAGGAAGCACTGGAATCTATTGCTGCCTCTAACTCCCCTCCCACAACTTGTACAAACATCTCTGAAATATAGTCTGCATCATCCTGATTGTCAGATCTGTAGTGAAATATTACACCATCTTCTTCCATGGGGTAGAAAAAAGCAGAAACCCCAATGTCATCGATTGTATCTGAAGGAATGGTGATGTCGACATGCGAATGATTTCCTCGATCAAAATACATAGCGTTGAATGATAGAGTCGGGTGTCCAGGACCTACTGCAAGACATTCTCCATTCCCTGGTGACTCAGCGTTATCGCCATTTTGAACCTCGAACGTAAATGTTTCCCCACTCAATGGCCACAAATATTTTGGTGGATTTAAAACACCATTAACAACAGAGGCTGTTATCATCACTAAAAAATAAAATATCGTTTGATATTAATGCACAAAATTTAGCTTGAACGTGACAAGGTTGAAAGGTAGACATTCTTTCGAAATATTCTTGTGCTGTGCGATTCGGTTTTATATGACGGCTTGTGACCCTTTTTCTGTGCTCTTCGCTATGAATGCGTCTGATAAATAAAATGATGCTTTAGAAGATCCCTTCATGATAATTTACGGGTTTTTTTTTCATCTACATAAAAATATTTTCAAACGTTCGAACTGTCAACCCGGTTCACTTCAAATCATTTTAATTCATATTCACTTCATATATTTTTTTAAATTTTAAAATCGTAACCAACAGACGGTCTCCCATATTTGTACCAAAAGAGTAACATTCAGTCCAATTGAACATATGACTGGTCAAGTTACCTCCCTCCAATAATACTTTTGGGCTTTTAAAGTTTTACATCGCAGGGTTTGATGGAGTTAAAAGATAATTGGGAAAACGGATAAATAAGCCTAGCGTGGCAAACCTGATAGTCTACATCATCTTTGGTGGAAGTGGACGTAAAAAACCTGTGAAATATTTCCTTGCTCTTTTTAATCTCTAATGTAACAAACCTTAAATTTTGCATACAAATAAAAAGAGAGTAAGCTGGCACTGCCAGACAGGGTACACCCACATTTTCAAGAGATAGATAGAGAACATGCAAAACCGAAAGTGATTTTTCCTATCAAAGGCCATAATTCATTAAGTTACAATTTGATATGCGCAAATATCGAAAAGAATCAAAATCTTTAGGTTATAAACATGCATTTCAAGTTTCATCAAAATCGAATTAAATTTGTGACCTCTACAGGGCTCACAACTTTAATATGCCATATCTTTTACACTGTAAGCGTACAAATGGCGGCAATTTTGTCTGGCAATTACTAGAAATCTGAACCCAACCTTTCGTAGGGTGTAACGGTCATGGAGTCAAACGTTTTTTTTTTAGATTGGATAATAATCGTGACCGCCAGAGGGACCCTAGGGGATTTTTCGGATAATCAGAGGCCATAATTCAGGAAGTTATGATCAGATATGTGCAAATAACAAAAGGAACCAAGATCTTTTGGTTATAACCATACATTTCAAGTTTCATCAAAATCGAATAAATTTTTTGACCTAAATAGGGTCCACAACCATGACATACCATTTTTTAACAGCATTCACGTACAAACGGCGGCCATTTTGTATTGCAATTTCGTTCTTGTTTCCCGAAATTTAAACTCGACCTTTATTAGGGTGTAACGGTGATATAATCAAACGATTTTTCAAATCTGATAATAGTTGTGACCTCCAGAGCGACCACAAGCTAAACAAAGGTGATTTTGCGTATAATCAGAGGCCATAATTCAGGAAGTTACGATCCGATATGCGCAAATATCGAAAGGAATCAAGATCTTTGGGTTATAACCATGCATTTTAAGTTTCATTAAAATCGAATTAAAATTGTGACCTCTACTGGGTCCATAACCTTAAAATACCATTTTTTAACAGTATTCGCGTACAAACGGCAGCCATTTTGTATGGCAATTTGGGTCCGATTTTCACAAACTTTGAACTCAACCTTCCTTAGGGTGTAACGGGGATATAATCAAACGACTTTTTAAATCGAATAATAATTGTGACGATTTTGCGTATTATCAGGGGCCATAATTCAGGAAGTTACAATCCGATATGCGCAAATATCGAAAGGAATCAAGATCTTTGGGTTATAACCATGCATTTTAAGTTTCATTAAAATCGAATTAAAATTGTGACCTCTACTGGGTCCATAACCTTAAAATACCATTTTTTAACAGTATTCGCGTACAAACGGCAGCCATTTTGTATGGCAATTTGGGTCCGATTTTCACAAACTTTGAACTCAACCTTCCTTAGGGTGTAACGGGGATATAATCAAACGACTTTTTAAATCGAATAATAATTGTGACGATTTTGCGTATTATCAGGGGCCATAATTCAGGAAGTTACAATCCGATATGCGCAAATATCGTAAGGTACCAAGATCTTTGGGTTATAACCTTGTATTTCAAGTTTCATCAAAGTCGAATTAAAATTGGGACCTCTACAGGGTCCACAACCTTGATATACCATTTTTTAACAGTATTCGCATAAAAACGGCGGCCATTTTGGTCCGATTTTTCCGAAATTCGAACTCAACCTTCCTTGGGGTGTAACGATGATATAATCAAACGGTTTTTCATATCGGATAATAAATTGCACCTCCAGAGTGACCACAAGCTAAAATAGGTGATTATTCGGACAATCAGGGGCCATAAACCATGAGGTTTCGATCTGATACATGTTAATATACATAGAGAAATTCCTACCAGTCTTTTTTGATATCAAAAAAGACGAGTAGGAAATTTTATTTATCACCCAAACCCTTCTTACATGCAGAAATAAATAAATATAAATTATTTGCTATAGATTTCAAGTTCATATAAAGCGATATCTCCTAAGGAGATATCGCTCAGTAGATTATGTAATTTATCATACAAGCGATATCTACTGTAGAATGTATTATTGGGTGATAAAGTGTAATAATGCAACCAGGAAGAAAGGAAATGAAACTGTTATCTAGGTTTAATTAGATTTAGAGAACAAGAAAAAAAATTAGATTTAGACAAAAAGAATAAAAAAAACTTACATAATATGGTTGAAACATACATCATCATTGTTGATAAGAATTAATTTACTTTAAGCAATCATTACGTACTTTTCAACATCCTGGACCAAGCTCGTGTCGGTACTGAGTCGTGCTTTAAGTGTAGCTAGAATGCCACATGAATTTAATTATATCGGATCGATCGATGGCGTGTCGAAGAAACAAAATACTGTAGAATAGGCAATTATATCACATTTTTGTGTGCTTGCAAAATTTGATATATCCAGATCCACTTACTATAAGAAAGTAACTGCCGTTCGAGGAGGGGAATGCTTACTAGTCCGCGGGTTCATTAATCCACCAATATCTGTTATAGGGGTTGGGTTAGATTTTAGAATTTCGGGAGGGGTTAAATCTCCACATAAGTACTGGCCTAATGCGATGAAAAATTAGCTTGTGATATTTCCTAGCTTTATTTAAAATACATACAATACATTAGGTTTATATACAAAGGTAATTTAACTGTTATGTTTTCTGGTGCTGGTGGCGATCATGGTCTTCCTTGGGTGATGATTTTGGTATTCTGGTATTTTTGTTTCTTAAGAAAAAAAGAATAAATTTGGGCTCTCGGGGTAGAGCCACATTAGTGTTTTTCCTACTAAATTGGATTCAGGGTAAGGATGGAGACTGGTCTTGTTTTAATCTAATTTACTATGCACTAGGATGTCGTTCAGATTTTTATTTTCAGAATATGCAATTATAAGTTTCTGTGCGAAGGTTTTCTTGGAGATCAGTATCGTGTTTTCTAATGATCTTGGATGCGCGTGCTGTTATTGCACTAAATGAAACTATAAAAGGAGCTATTGTGCCGTATGGATATTCAAACCTGGGGGGGGGGGCTGTTGTTTTCAATTTTTCATCCAGAATTTTTCTCGTGTTAGCCTAAATGTTTTAATTTCTTAATCGGTGTGACAATGAGAACAGAAATGTCATGACTTGGTTGGTTAAAGTGATTTGAGGCCGTTTTGTCTTTTTGAGTGACTATGTCTGACCGTGGACCGTTAATTCTGCCCCGAAGTGCATTTTGGGTCTCACCTACGTATTGCATGTCACATTGTCTGCATGAAATTAGATAGATTGTGTTTCAACTACTACATGAAAGTGGGTCTAATATTGGGAATTTTGTGCCAGATGTTTTTTTATGGAAGTGGTCGTATATATTTATGATTTTGCATGTTTGACATCTTGGGTGGCCACTAGTTTTGGTTTTGACTGCTGATTGCATATTATTTGTTTCTTTGGCGGCAAGTTCAGCTAGAGTGTTGTTATTTTATACGTCGGAGATATCATTTGGAATATCTCCTTTCCCTTAGTTTGCTAAATACCAAAGTACATGCTGACTCAAAGACGGTCTTCGGAGTACATATCCTATGAAAAAACGGAGAATCTGAGATTTTATGATGCCAGAGAACGTATGTTTTGGGTGAATGAAGCTTTTGAAAAATACTTTAGTTTCCAATTGGCCTGAGCTTGTGGCGTTGCTACTTTTAAAGACGGTAGTGTAAAGGAAATCTATACTGTTATGGCTTACATTTGCGGTTAACTTGACAGATGAATGATGATTGTTCAAAATGTTGAAAAACGCCCAAAATTCGTCTAACGTGTACGTCCAGACCATAAAAACGCCATCTAGAAATCGTCCATAGAAATCTGGTTTTAATGAGTAGAGCGGCAGAACTTCCCTTTCCCACTCCGTCATGAAGAGATTTACATAAATCGCCCATGGAATACTGGAGGTATACTTGATCGTTGAATGCGAAATCATTCCTCCTCAGACAAATGTCGAGTAATTTGAGCAATTCTTCGTCCGGTCTGGATGTTTGTGGGTTCCTATGAAATGCTTTCCTAACTGCTTTAACTCCTGTGATATTATCGATGTTCGTGTACATGCTCTGTACGTCAATATATATTAAAATGGTGTGCTCATGTACTCTTAACTGATTCTGAACTTAGTAAACCCTTTGCTATAAGAAAGTAACTGCCGTTCGAGGAGGGGAATGCTCACTAGTCCGCGGGTTCATTAATCCACCTATATCTGGTATAGGGGTTGGGTTAGAGTTCTGGTACAGTAGTCTGTGGATTCATTAGTCCACTAATATCTATTATCAAGGTTTGGGTTCTGATTATGTTTTTTGATACACTTCTCTTCCGAGTTTGCGTGGTAATCCCTGTGTTTAGTTTTCATGCATGACGCCAACACATCATTCATTTCACAACTATCCAACGTTTGTTACAATATTGAAAACCAAATACTAGCACATCAAAAAGTTATTTGTACTCTTATATCAATGCGACCCTGAGACAAGGTGCGGGAAATGATTGATTTTTTGAAAATATTTCTGTCGTACCACAAAGCTTTGATATTTTTTGAAATCAATAAGAAAGAAAACACAGACAATGATGTTTTTGAGTACGAATGTATATTTACAAGTATAACAAACGGCGGAAAAATCCTTAGCTATGTCAACTACTTGTTACCTGGATTTTCGATCTTCTGTTTGATCCTAAATTTTGATAAAATATATTTGTTATTGTTTGATAGGTAGCTACTCATACTATTGCAAGTATAAATTAGCGTGCCGAATCAAAAATTAGTTTTCATAACATTGGCAGACAGAAAAAATACAGATTAACTTAAATAAAGGCTCTATAATATTTTCATGATTAATAAAACATAAACCTCTCTTGTAAAATCCATAAATTTCATTACAGGCAATCAATGATCACGTAAAATGATTCGGAAAACACGGCGTATTTTGTTTTGTCTCCAAATAGACCACACTAAAAAAACTCCGCGGATTACTTCGTGAGTATATGGTATTTCGAATCCACAGAAGGACCTTCCAGACAATGGTTTCGTTTTGTCAAATTCGCCTTCGTTGAAAGTAATACATGTACTCCTGGTTTACCGGAATTAAATCTTATTTATGTCGTATACTAACGGCTTGCTGTAGAGTATATACAATATATTTGATGGGTTGACAGATGCCATCTGCTGCCAATATCCAGCATATTGTTTAAAATTACTTAAGTGCGATCTTCATTACAAAAGTGAGGAGTTAAAAACTATCTTAAGAAATAATATGAACTGCCCCGTAAAGTGAATTTAAAAAGATCACTGCGAAGTATCATTGATTTGATATTATGTATTGCAATGTTTTACCTGGAAATCTGAACCAAGTCTTTTCACAATTTCTGCACAGTGTCTACAGATAAACTAACTTATTAATATATGACTAAGTCCAGTGCAATTTCTGCTTCATCTGATATTGATATTCATTTTATTGACCAATACATAACTCTAAAGTGGTTTAGGTTATAATCATGGTCTACAACCAAGGGGAACAACTTATTCGAAGATGTGTGTGTCAAGTTGCTAAAATAAAACGTAATAAAAGAGTAACCACCAAAAGTCCATAAGCTCAGCTTTAGTTAATATTCATAATATCCAAACAAATTTATTCTTTAATTTTGTCTGATGCATACGAGTTCCCTATAATATTATTCTTTTGTGACACTATTGAATAGGACTTCCACGCTGTGTATAAACTATTCCTATGAGCTGTTAGTGTTATAAATAAGTTTTTATAACACATACAGGATAGTACATTAGGAGTCATAATATCTACCGTCCGAGTTTGACAAGGCAAGAAATCAGACCTAACTACTGAAACACTACATATTGGCTCTATTTCGGCCTCTAAGCTGAGGAAATACGATAATCCCATAGGTACTCCGAATGATACCGTCCGAGTTTGACAAGCCTAAAACTCAGACCTGACGACTGAAACAGTAGATATTGGCTATATCTCGGCCTCTAAGCTGAGGAAATAGATAATCCCATAGGTACTCCGAATGATACCGCCCGAGTTTGACAAGCCTAGAACTCCGACCTAACGACTGGAACACTACATATTGGCTCTATCTCGGCCTCTAAGCTGAGGAAATACGATAATCCCATAGGTACTCCGAATGATACCTTAAACTTAAACCCCGCACTTCCTTATTAAGCGTACTTTCTTTGTCTGTTTGGACAGTGGCACAGAAGGTATCCTCCTGGATTTGAACACAGTGGTCTAATATAGGCACCAAGGAGGGGGAAGGGTGTCCTCTTTTCCTACGCATTGGATTCCCTCATGGTACACTACTTGGCGAATACCCGTCGTTATAAGCACAGAGCACAAAGCTAGGACGTTAAAGACACATTTCTAATATGTCATGGCCGATACATATTATATACATGTACTACTATGAACGTATAAAAAAGTACTATACTACAATATATAAATAAATATGTTTTATTTTTAAGAAAAGGTTTAAAAAAAAGACAATTTGTTTTAAGCAATCAACAGTGTCATGTCGGTTGAATACACCCCAGAAAAAAAAAAATATTTAGTGAAATTGATGGGTTTCTTAGGTACAACATGTCGTCCGTTACATGTTAATTCTGTATTGCATAATATTTTGTGCCTACTGAAGTGATAATCTCTTGACAGTTACAAAATCATACAAAAAAGCCACCATTTTGGTTCCTAGAAAATGATCTACAGTAGACAGAAGAGAGAGGGAAGTGTGGTTTAACGTCCACTCGACACAAACTAGCTCATTTAGGGACTATCCGTAGACAGATTGAGTAACACTGTACAGCACAATATATAATTTAAGAAAAGAACAGGCATGCAATGCCTTTTGAAGACTCGATTTTACCTGTTATCACTCGGGTTTTTTCCACAATTCGTAATCAGTGGTGCCCCCCCCCCCCCGATAATTTATGAAAATAGTTTTTAAATAATTCATAGTAGAGTTACAGCAGGATGGGCTTGTAAGAAATCACTCCCTGACTGAGTAGGTATGTGAGATTTAATCACCGTTAATTGTACTGATTACCGAAACGTATCACAAACTCTAAACAATAACACGTGAATCACTTGAAAAGTGCTTTTTACAATCCTCAAAGTTTTTTGGGTATAGGTTCAACGCGGCGTGAATATGCATTCACTTGATACACTAGTGATTTGGCGACAGGCGGTATCTGGTAAGCTTGTTGTATCTCGACGATTAGTGACTGAAATACTGCCAGATACTGCATTTCGGGCAGTCTACTTTTCAAATTTTCGGGGGCTTTCTTGAGGTTCGCAAGTCCGTTCATTTGACACGGTATCTGATCAGCTCTATATATGTCTACAATCGGTGCCTGAATACTCTCAGACAGCACATCCGACAGTCTATTTTTCAAAAATTTCTCGGGGAGGTCCCAATACCCCCACAACGACTCCCTAGTTTGGCACTCGCGAGTGGAATCGTCGAGGTTCGCAAGTCCGTTCGTTTGACACTTTATCTCAACGATCAGTGCCTGAAATACTGCCAGACTGCAATTACGGAAGCCTGTTTTTCCAAAAGTTTTGGGGGACCCCCCTACCCCTAGTTGAAGCTCGGGCCTTTGTCCCCTTAACCTTGGACTTTTCCCCAGGCTTGCCCCTCCAACCACCGGCGGCTGGCACCGCCATTGTTCGTAATGTCAGGCAATCAAACCTCTGCCGATCCACGCAGATATGTTTTTTTCTTCAATCCAGTCGTTTTGATTTGCATAAATACTCACCCAAAACGATTTCATAGCCATTTTTTTCTAATATTATTAACATTATTTTCATGATGCATATATATACGGATAGGTTAAGATTCCCATGTTTACAGTGTAAACATGACTTTAAATAACATGTTTAACCGCCTTGTACTCAATCAATTCGGTCAGATTTTTTTACCTTGTCAGAAAACCTGCTTTAAAATAGAACGGTGAATTCATTTCAAAACCAAACAAAAACGAAAAGAAAGATAACAAAACGAAGAATATCCGGCCTCTTAAAACACATTAAAATCTTTTTGTTCGGTTCTCGCACTCGTAAATGGAATGAAACCCCGTGTTTAATGCCTGTTATTCTTACTGGAATCAGCTAGTCTTTTGTTTCAAGGCGTCAACATATTGATTGAATATAGTATATTAAAGAAGTCACTAGCCAAGGCAACAACCTTCTACATTGAAAACACATTTTATTTGTCAATTTAAATCAACATTAAGGTTGTTATGTTACTGGGAAAAGAAAGGCGTTAATAAATATTTGTGTATGGATTGTTATTTCTATAAATCAAAGAAAATGTTCAAGTAACGAACCTGATATTTTCACTGTATGACTTAAAAAATGAATTAAAAGTAAAGTTAATTAACCGTATTTATCAATCAACACAGACTTTGTATAGCGCAAATAATACTTTGATAAAGTTCCTAATGCGCTTAAAAGTTTATCTGGATTATTTTAGTGTTTATTTTCGTCAAAAAGATGTGTCTTCAAACGTGACTTGAAAAAATCGTTTAGACCGTTGAAGTTTGCCAGCAGGAATAACTAATAATGACTTGTTCTGAGATCTTAAGGATCTACTGGATTCATAAGGAGTGAGTAGATCTTGAATGTATTGTAGCGCTTGGTTGTTGGGTGCTTTACAAGTCAGTGACAGTATTTTAAATTTGATTCGCTGATTTATGGGTAACCAACGGAGTGTTCTTAATGATGGTTTAATGTACTGAAGCTTCTGCAGCCGCCACTGTGGTAGACCATACAATAAAGAATTATGGTAGTCCAGTCTTGAATAGATCAAAGCATGAACGAGGATTTTTAGATGTGGGTCTTAAGAGTTAGCGTGGAATCAATGATAGCACCGATGTTCTTTGCTTTGCAATCGAAAGGCTCCTCTTTTTTTACTTTGTTGAGTTGTTGTTTGGTACCGATGAAAAGAACTTCAGTCTTGTCTGGATTTAATTTTAAAAAAGTGAAGAGTCACCTAGTTGTCTATTTCATCTAAACAGTTCTCGACATCTTGCACAATTTTGTTTCAGGTGAATGATCAAAGCTGATGTATAACTGCATCGTCTGCAAACAGGTGGACATAAATTCAATATTTCTGGGCTATTTCATTAATTGGTCTTGTGAATATTATAATCTGAGGCACCCCGCAGATCATTGAAACAAATTCTGAGGAAGTCCCATTAATGCACACAGCTTGCTTTCTGTTGGTTAAGTAAGATCGAAACCAGTTGAACATATTGTTACGCAAGCCAATTTCAACCCATAGTGTGTCTAGGAGATCACTGATGTCCAGAATGTCAAATACAGCGGATAGGTCCAGTAAAATCAATGTACTCGTGGATATCAGCATCGATTTTTATGAGAGCAGTTTCCGTAATATGGAATTGCTTGTAAGCCTATTGAAGAGGATTCTGAAGAGCACTCTGACGAATATGCACGTTAAGACGCTGTAGCACACATTTCTCAATGAGTTTTGATATGTAGCTCCGGTTACTCACAGGCCTGTAGTTCTTCAGCAGATCAGCACCTAAGTATGGTTTCTTGATTAGAGGTGTGATCATAGCTTGCTTCAGGGTACTTGAAAAGACCCCGTCTAGAAGCGACTTATTAACAATGATTAAAAGGATTGGTAGAAAAGCATCCAAATTGTCTTTTAGAAGCCATGTTGGAAGTGGGTCTAAGACTCTAACTGGCAAGTCTTCGTCTTGGTTTTAAGCACCACAGTTTTAAGTTCCTCTAAGCTGTATGGTGTAAATTCTGCTAGCAGATGTGGATTAATAACTTTGTAAGATGGACATTGGGTTTGGTCAATAATGGAGGATTTTGTGATCATTTCATCCCTAATTTGCACATTTTTTTTTTATTAAAATATGTCGCAAATTTACCAGCAAGGCTGGATAGAGATTCGTGATCTGGTAGAGTTTGTTCTGTCTTTGAGTTCAGTAATTCAACGACTTTAGTATTATAGTACTCCGGGTTTTTTTTAGATTCAACTAACTTTGTTATGTAGATTTGTTTGTGGACAGAAAGACCTGGTCTCACCCAGGTGCGTTCAGCTTTTCTCCTGACTTTCCCGAATTGTATCGTAGAACCAGGGGTTTTCAGGTTTTATCAATATTCGTCGTGTCTTCGTAGGAGCATGGACATCAATAATAGTCATTGTTAAGTTCTTAGAGAGTTGTATTTGGTGAGATGGATAGAGTAAATACCGCCTCATTAAATTCATCTTTATTGATATTTCTGAATTTTCTGTATTCCACATTACAAGGTGGTGAAGTGGGGTTTAAACGGCACTATAAAGTGGACAGCAGAATGATCACCGAGCTGTTGGTCGATTATAATAACTTGCGAGATGACAGATTCATCGGCCTTGGTCAGGAGAAGACAAAGACTGATATTTTCACTGTATGACCTAAAAATGGATCTAAAGTATAGTTAATTAATCATATTTTCTTTAATGGAATTTTATAAGATTCTTAAGAGCCATTCCACGAGAAAACCATGCAAAAGGTGAGAAGGTGGTGGTCGGCCGATTGAGTTCATATTCACAGGGTTTGGTCGACCCATTGAGGCTACCCCACAGCCAAAATCGGCGGTTTAAGAAATCAACCATTTCTGAGATACAGCCCGATTACGTTTTTCGGGTCAAATTTTGGCCATTTTTGTCGCATTGCTACAGCCGTTAATCGACCAATGGCGAACTCCGTTTTAGTTGGCGATTATAGTCTGGGTCTCACCCTGCCATATTATAATGGTCACCTAGTGCAACCTCTCTTTCCGTAGGTGTCAAGAGACTACACAAAATACGTATCTGGGGGTACCTGAATTGTACCCTTTCTTCAAATTGCGATAACTCCACCGGAGCAGGGTTTGGGATAAAAATGAAAATCATTTTATTTGCAGCTTGACCAGTGCTAACAACATACAAAATAAAATCTAACTTGCAACAGTATGAAAATTCGTGCCGAAAGTTACCCTAAACGTAGCCCCCCCCCCTTTTTTTGCATGTTTTGTAACTTCTTAACTCCTCTAACTCATTTTGTTTTCAATATTTTCGAATGCGATATGGTTTCCACGATAGAGCAACGTGAGAACTGCAAATTGTGTCCCGGATGACTTTGCGATTGAAGGTCAGATAGGGAATTTTCATGGAAATTAGTGTATGTGTGTGTGTGGGGGGGGGGGGGGTCATAATTTTCGACTTTTATCTGCTCTAACGTATCTAAGTTTCTGTACCTATTCCGGATTCTGAGTTATGGAACTTCCTGGTTCCTGCAAATGCTAGAAGGGTGTTGGTAGAGGTGTTCTTTTCGGGACATTTTTGTATGGAACACTGAGAGAAAATGAAACATTGAAAGGTGCAAAAAAAAAAGATATAAAGACGGCATCAAACAAAACGTTTTCTATTTAATCTGCTTTAAACAGTGCATATTATCAGAATAACCAGTTCAGTACATCACTGTTGGCACTGTCCAATAATTCGTGATCGGAGACGGCGCCTAGATGTCTTTTCTAATGCTGCCTCTTCGTTTTGGACATCAATTGGTTCTGACGCAGAGTCGATTGGAGGATGAGACAGGGGATGACCAGCCTTTTGTTGAGCGGCTAGACGAGAAAAGTAGTTTGTTATCTGTTGTGCAGTGAGCCACTCTTTCTTGTAAGGCTTGCCTTTCAATTTCTTTGCAACATTGGCTGGACTTTGCTTCTTGCCGGTATTTACTCCAAGCATAAACTGTTCCAATAAGAAGTTTTTTAAGGCTTTTGAGTAACGTCGTCTTGGTGTTGCTCCTCTCAAAGCCCAACCGGGTTTCAAATCTCGCACAGTTAGCTCGGAAGTAGTAGTGGTTTTACTGGTACTTGCACGTGATGAAATAGTGTCTGCACTAGTTGACATAACGTCGCCACTAAATTTAGCCGCCCATTTCATGCCCACTGAATCTAGTTTAGTTTCTTTCACTGGACGAAAGAGGTGTTTCCCATGGGAAACATGATCTATTAGTTCCTGTTGTGACCGGAAAATTTTAATACAAGACGGATCAGTACAGGCTATGTCTAGTGTAGAAGTATAAGGTGTAACACTGAAATTGGTCGATTCCTGAACACCACCTGTTTATAGTAAATCTACAAGGGGAAATTCGCGTGGTTCCCCGATTTTGTATGCTGGCCAAGCACGAACTGAATTTTGCCCAAAAACAAAATTTGTGAATGAGGTTATTCCTGCCCAAGTTCGGCTTGCAGCCATCGATTTTTCATCCAAAACCATGACCGACGCATAGCAGCCACGCACTCCGCCGTACGAATCTAGTGCCTGATACATATCCGATGCAGTCTGAACGTCGTTTCCTTCGTTCAAATATCGCATCATATGTGCTTTCATCGGTGCGATTTTTCTGAGGCATCTAATACTGACAATACGGCGAACCAATTCTGCGAGCAGTTGTCAATCAAATGTACGAAACAGTGTATCTGCAAGAGAATTGCCAAACATTAGCACCGCAAAAGTTATACAATATTGCAACTTCATTGCAGTCATGAAAGAAAACAGCTTGAATGTACCATACTATCAGCAGAGGGAAAACTGGGTGATTTATAAAACTTGATGGATGAAATTAAACTTAAAATCGAAAATATATTTTACTTTTCTTGCTCGGAACTATTTTATTCCTCAATAGTACTCGTATAAATATAAGTAAAATAAGGGAGTTCAACAACCTTAAATTCATTATAGTCACCGCAGCCGTGATGTGCCATGACACCCCCTTTTTCCGGAACCAATCCTGTTGGGACTCTCGGAATCCATGGTTTTGTGGGTTTGGTTAGCGGTCAGGTTGTCTAAAATGTCGGCTTTTGCACGTTCTTGATTCTTCTTTCGTAAAAGATGTGACTTTAGACGCTCAATATTTTCCTGGGCAGACTCAAAGTCATATAGCATTTCATCTTTATGGTTGTCATATCTGAAAGTGCCAAACGGCACAACGTGAATACATTTACCCTATTTCTAAAATACATAGGCCCCAACCCTATAGTCAAATGCAACATTTACACAAAGCTAAAACTATGTAAATACAGGACGGCCATGTGGTAGCGTAAATAAGTAAGACGACGTAAGTAAATTTCGGCAAATCCCCCCCCCCCTCCCAAGACCGTAGATAATGTCTATATATTACCTGAAGATCACATCACTATTACGTGAAGCTCCGTCGATATCACTAAATACTTTTTCTAGTTCAATACAATGATCACAGACGACGTCATGAGCGTGACTGCATGTATCTTTTTGACTAAGCGCAAAGGCCATACAGTGATCAGGGCAGTTGCTAGAAAGTTGGACATCTAACTTGTAGTCGGTTTTCATGTAATGCTTTACCTTTTGAAGTCGTAGTTTCATTTGGTCTGACCACAAACAAGACATACCTACGAGAGAAAAGACGAAAATAAATTTAAAACATGATGAAATTTAAAATGATGAATAATTGACAAACATCATTACAAAGAGGAACGGAGAACTAGGATATACTCATCCGTGTACTATGAACATTTAACAAAAGGTAAGTAAAATGACGATATAGACATATTATCAGACAGTCTTTGAGGATTAATGGACAGCATTGTCCCCCTGAGAGTAGACGTCACAGGGAAAACATAAACAATTTATTATGAATCGGGTAATCGAGCAAACTATTGTTTACCTAGTTTGTGTCCAGTTGACGTTTTAAAAATGCCATTAAAAAATTTGACGACATCCAGTTTTACACTATTCTATGATCGTTGGAATAATTATAATATTTTATAACATTTAGGTTCAAGACCATTATAAATTTACACCAAACTTTCGGACCTGAATCATAGAATATAGTGTACTCCTGCCAAGTGGGACGAATTCTGTCTCCAGACAATATGCGACATATAGATCAATTAGTCGCGACACCACAACAGTACGCACAACGTTGGGAATAGTCAGTTTCTCGCCATGGCTGTATTTTATTTGCTTGGTTCCATAGGCGACGTCTTGGACGAACTCTTGACGTGATACAAATTCTATAAAGTGGTCTATCTTTGTATCGTCGATCCGATTTCGTTGTATTGCAGGAATTTCAACAGGTGCACCTTTACTAACGACTTTGGTATGTTCTCTGGCTTTGTCAATGCGGTACACGGTAACACCCGGTATCAAATTCTGTAAACAAAGTAAAATTATAAAGTGAGAATACAATCACCACGACGGGTATTTATGGTAATAGATCACCATGACAGGTATTTATGGTAATAGATCACCATGGCAGGTATTTATGGTAATAGATCACCATGACGGGTATTTATGGTAATAGATCACCATGACGGGTATTCATGGTAATAGATCACCATGACAGGTATTCATGGTAATAGATCACCATGACAGGTATTCATGGTAATAGATCACCATGGCGGGTATTTATGGTACTGTACATAATTCAATTTGCATCAGTGAACAATTCTAGTTCGGATTCCTTAGGTTTGACAGAACTTCTAAATTTTAGTTAGGATTCTGAAAAGGGCAATGACTTACGAGAGTATTGATAGTTGACGCGTCAACTGCTAGCTATAAGCGCACGGATATTTTTGTGTGTGGCTTCTATGTTCTCAACTAATTTTACAGTATGGCACGCAGTTCCTTCTTTTTACAGGAACTACTGTTTACCATTTAGCATGAACTATTTCTTAATTTATATCACGTGGCGGCACAATCGAACTACATACTCCCGCAAAATTGATATGGAAATCTGAATTACCTGTAAATCCGTCTTAGTTCTATCAGTGGCCAGGATAGAGAGAAGTTGACGCTTTGTATGGAATGATGTGGCATCGAGATAACATTTCACCAGCTTCTGAGTGACCGATTCTTCCGATAAATTTTGCTGCTTTTGATTTTCATTAGAGCGTCCTCCTGGCCAGGAGCAAGACAATGGCGGATAAGAAGTCTAAACGCTTCTTGACCTTTGTGTCGATAATAATTCCTCGTACTAGAAGAAACTTCACTGAGCACGGTTTGTAATTGTCCCCGAACTTCACTTATGTTACCCTGGCCCAGAAAGCGATTGAGGTTTTGTAGGGTGATATTTTTTTGAGTTGGTGCGTATGAGACATCCAACGGCGAGTCATCAGACCCTGAAGGTTCCGAAAACTGAAATAAAAACATTGCCAAAATAATTAGTTCCGCTGAATTAATTTATTATATGCACACTGCCGACTGATACTGTGCCATCCCAAATTAAGTGTCACTAGAAGTAAACTGGATAACCGAAAATTGTGATTTTGTGACATTATTATTCAATTTTTTCTGAATCAAATTTGTTAGCGGTCGTAAGACTATTATAATATGTCATTACATTAATGTCGATGCCTTGAATATAAAGTGGAATCAAATGCCAAATTGACGCGCACATACATCATTTTTTTTTAGGGTAATAACGTTGTGGTGTGCAGGCCAAGAGAGCTTCTGTACAAGTGTAGAATGCTGCGAAGATAGTCTTATATAAATCTATACCTCGGCAAGATCTTGGGTAGGTAAGTCTAGTTCGTCAGATCCAAATGGTTTCGACCTTCCACTCTCAAACAGATTTGAAGAAGACAGACTTTCCATTGCTGAATCACGAGAAGTCGATGGTACAACAGTTATTGCTACATTTTCTTCTCCTGTCGTTAGTCCTTGGCCTTCTGCAATCTGGAAGCGAAAAATAATTGCAAAATTAAAATGCAGTTGAAACGTAAGGTTGAATTTTTAAACGAAATTTCAAATAAACCATAAAAAAAAAATCATTTCTGAGTAAACTGATAAAGAGGACTAGTATGAGGAAAAGGAATATCGTCTCCAATATGTTTTTCGTACTTTTTGATAGCATTAGGTTATACAACACATTACAGTTTAGTTGAATTTACCTGCGCCATGTCTTGTGTTGAACTTGTCATTTTATCTCGGTGACCTCCATAACATTTTCTACATATACCTGACAAAAAAATCATAATATAAAGATTATGTAAGGCGAAAGAATTTTTATAAAAATTGTTGTGATTCCAATATTTGCCTGGTGGATAATGACTATTTAGCTAGAATTCTATTGCATTTCACTGGGCCACGGAAGACTTGCGGAAGGAAATCCGTAAGTCTTTCCTCTCACTCCGTATGGCTCCGCCAGAAAATGCAGTGAATCCGTAGTCATTCCTCGTCGTCCACAGACTTTGACGAGCCCAAATTGTTTCGCGAACGTTCCTTTAAATATCGTTTGCGGAAAACTTGTCCTTGCTCTTCCGCAATTAAACCGGGGTTAATCCGAGAGTCTTCCGCTGTTATTCCGTATACAAGCGTAGTTGCCGCAAGTTGTCCGCGTGTATACTGCAGGCATTCCGTCTCTTTTCGCAGGTTTTAAATGGTTACGGATGACCTTCGTTCATGTAAGGAAAAATACGGAAGACCTTCGCCTGCAAAAGGAAAGCGCGATATATCACGGAATGTTTACGAAAATGATGCGGATGAGACGCACAAGACCGCGGGATAGCCGGCCTGACGACAAATTAGTTACGGATTAGGCGCGGTTAATATACGGATCATTTGCGTACTAAATGCGGTACACGAGGACTGGTTGCGGAAGCGGCGAATCAATCGCGGTTTGTTTGCGTAAAACAATTACAGGGTATAGAATCCGTGGAAAGTCGACCTCCATGTATAGATATTTCTACCTCGACGGCAGAGCTGCGGGAAAAAAATTGCGGAACACATGGGAATGAGCACGGAAGACATAAGGATAATTTGCGGCTCAAACTCGGCAGTAGCGGAATAACTGCGTTATCTGGCGATACTAATCCGTTTGTCACGGTAGAACTTCGGAATAATGGCTGAGTACTTGCGTTCTACGCGGAATATACGCGCAGCAAGTGCGGATGATCTTCGGCAACAGCGTTTGGTCTCGGATCAATTACGGCGTACCTGCGGAAAAATTGGTAAGAGCACGTGATTTTGCCTATAAAATTGCTGTTTTGAAGAGGAAAGCACATTATACCATGGAGGACCGTAACGCCGACATAGAACTGCTCAACGGCTTGCTGCTGCTTCATGAATACAGCAGGTTGAAACGAGAAGTTGAACTCCGAGAAAACAAGCAACCAAGAAGAAGAGCATACACACTTAAACGCTTTTGGGTGCGTTCATGGCTGAGAGTGGAGCGAAGAATAGGTCTCGGTAACTTTGACAATCTGATGGAAGAGCTTCGTTTTGAAGACACGCAGTCGTTCTTCAACTACCTCAGGGTGCCACCAAACCTTTTTGACGAGTTGCTGACCGCCTTATCTCCTAGACTTACCAAGAAGGACACCAACTTTAGAGCCGCCCTCACGCCAGGTCTCAAACTTGCCGTGACAATGCGTCATCTGGCTTCCGGGGACAAGTATCCTTCTCTGGCATACAACTTCAGGGTATCTCGCCACACTATCACGAGCTTCCTACCCGAGGTTTGTCAAGCTATAATCGACCATTACAAAGACGAAGTGATACAGTGTCCACATACTGAGCAGGAATGGAGATCCCTCAGTTGGGACTTCCAAGACAGATGGAACCTCCCTCATGCGGTGGGGGCTCTAGATGGGAAGCACATTGCTATTAGAAAACCACCATCTTCTGGAAGCCTCTACCACAACCACAAGGGATTTTTCTCTATTATTTTTTTTGCATTGGTAGACGCCAATTACAGATTCCTGTGGGTGGACGTTGGTGGTATGGGACACATGTCCGACGCTCAAATATTTAACGCCTCAGAACTGAAAGAATGCATCGAAGATGGTTGCATCAACTTTCCGACACCAGACGCCCTCCCAAACGACGATGTTAACACTCCATACTTCCTTCTGGGGGACGATAATTTTGCCCTGAGAAAGTACCTCATGAAGCCATACTCCAGACGGGGACTCACAGAAGAAGAATTGGCTTATAACTACAGGATATCTAGAGCACGACGAGTCGTCGAGAACGCCTTTGGCATCTTAGCAAATCGCTGGCAGTTCCTTCTCACAACAATGCAGCAGGGCCCTGATGTCGCCAGAACTATGGTTGAAGCTTCTATCTGTCTTCACAACATAATGAGGATAAGATACACTAGACTTAACGATTCCGTTATCGACAGAGAAGACGAAGACCACAATATTATCCCGGGGCAGTGGCGCCAGACAGCCGACATGTCCGATATTGCAGGAGTGGTTGGTCCCAACAGAGACTCCGTAGAGGCCAAGAAACAGCGGGAGTACCTCAAGCTTTATTTCAACAGCGGGGTCGGACAGGTCTCTTGGCAACCCTACGCCAAGAACACACAGATTAACACTGAGTGAAGTGCAAGTAACTTTTGGACAAACCTGCATTTTCTGTGCCTCCAAATTGTTTTTAACCATTATGCGAAATGTTTACACTTATCAAATTATCTGAATTATTTGCTGTTTTATGTTTGAACATAATAAACAATAAAATACTGAAGTGATTAAGAAATTTATTTGAAGACAAACAAAATTATTTACATCACTATCACATCCTGGACATAATGTAAACTCATCCAATACTACTGCATACTAGGACACACTTTATTGTTCTGTCAGGGTATCAGCGACTTCCACTTCGTCGTTATCGTCGTCGTCCTCCAATGAAAACTCTTCGTACCTTCGAAGCCCACACGAAATGCCGGAAATGTTAGCCGTCCTGCTTATGCTTGCAGTGTCTGTGTGTACTGGTGTCGATGTAGGGGTCAAAGCGCATACCACTGAAGGCCAACTGGCTGATCTGGCTGACTGTTGTTCCTTTTGAGGCTGAGATAATGCTCCTGATGTCGAAGGCTGTGGGCACTGCTGGGCCAACCATTGGGCGTCTTGTGACCCCCCACACGGAAACTTGAGGACCGGAAAACGACTGGGGCCACTGGGAAGGTGGAGGCTGCCAGAACTGTTGTGGGTGCTGCAAAAAGGTTGCTGCTGGGGCTGCTGATGAGGACGGCGTCGAGGTGGTGGTGCATTAATGACCGAAAGATGAAAATCAGGTTGCCGCGGGGGTTGATGCTGCTGTTCAAGTGGGGCTGAAGTTTGACTTTGAGACTGTTGGATTTCCAGGGCTTCTGCTCGGTCAGAACATTCGTCCATGAGGGCCATGATCTTCGATTTGGCATACCGGTACACAGGCTTAGGTAGGGTATTGAGGGCAGTTGCCACCCAGTTGGCAAAGGAGGACCTTTCGGCATCATGGACGGACACGACTTCTTTTTTTCAATGAGTTGCTCAGCCACCATCAGTAGTCTTATCAGCCCGACAGTCGCTAGTTGATTCAGAGCAGCCAAATTGATGATTTCCACGACTAGTGATGCTTGATGAGGAGACCGGTGTGGTAGTTGATGGCGTGGTAGCGCCTGTGATGACTTGCAGGGGTACATCAAGTAGTTCTGGCAGCTCTGTACCGTTTTGTACATCTTCCGAGTCTAGGTGCAAGGCTTGTTGGAGTGGCTCGGAACTAGTAGTAGAAATTTTCGCCTGCAGGGAGACAACGTTCCGCCTCTGGATCTCTATTATATGGGGGCAGAGGAAGGCAAAGCTCTGATAAATCCAGCAATCCCTCTCAGACATGGTGATGTCCGCTTGTCCAGACTTCAATCGTCGCAATTTACCCAGTCTGGTCCGGACGCTGTGGAACCACTTTTTTAGTTCCTCTTCACTATAACCCATCAACTCAGCCTGATCTGCCCAAAGCTTTGCCTTGCCCTGCTTGTCTAACCAGGCCCTCAGTTTCTTATTATACAAACAAGCATTTGTCCGTATAAACTCAACCACCAGCTCTTCTTGCTCGTCGGTGAGCTTTATGAATGTCCGTGCCTTCTTCTTTATGAGACCAGTGTCAGAAACAACAGCACTGTCATACTCTTCTTCCTGGTCTAGTGGCTCAGTAGGAGGCGGTGTGGGAGCCCTTACTCTCTTTGCTGGACCCTTCTTCTTACTACTAGGCCTTCCCTTTGGCATCGTAAAACAATTGTTTGCAATACCTGTTGTCAATGACGAGGTAGAAATATCTATGAATGAAGGATGACTTTGCACGGATTTTATACCCTGCAAATTCTTCCGCGGGAAATCCGCAAACAGTCTGCAATTGATTCGCGGCTTCCGCAAGTAGTCCGCAAACGAATCGTATATTAACCGCGCCGAATCCGTGACTTACCTGTCATCACATCAATATTCATAGTGTCGGGTTATTATTTACTATGGAAGACCAAATGGGACAATATTCTTGGTGCTTGTTTGTACATTCTAGTTTGAACATTTTAGACACTAACACAATTTGGCGTCCTATTCGGCTAACGACCTATTCGGCTAACGACCTATTCAACAGTCGCTCAAACTCACCTATTTTTATCATCCAACCAAATCCAACGTTACGTCTATCAAAAGAAAAAAGAATATATTATTATTTATCCATTCCTTTAGCTCAGAATAGAGATGTAATTTCGCATTATCTTACAAAATTGTGGATATCCAACGAAATATATCCCGAAAGGTAATTAAATAAGCTTTCCAAAATATTATTAGTAAGAGTTGGCACAGTCAAAGTTAAAGGGGTGCACTCTCATCCTAAACATGGCCAATTTTGAAAAAAAAGATTGAAAGGGAAAGACTGTTGATGTCAATATCGCGTGTCAAAATTCGGATCATCGTACAAAATGCTGATGATCAAACTAAAAGAATGGATAAATAATAATATATTCTACTTTCATTTGATAGACGTAACGTTTGATTAGATTGGCTGATATTAATAGATGAGTTTGGGCGACTGTTGAATTTATTCCGTATAGGTTTCCAACTGGATCGGTCGAATAGGTCGCAAGCCGAATAGGGCGCCAAATTGTGTTAGGTCTAACGCCCAAACTGGTGTAATAATGTTGATGAAGACCAAATGGGACAATATTCACGATTCTTGTTTCTACATTCCAGTTTGAACATTTTAGACACGAGCGCAACTAATGATTCTTGTTTCTACATTCTTATGTCAACATTTCATGCACAAAGTCAACATTTTAAACAAAAGTTGACCCATTTGGTCTTCCATAATTTAAACCACTTCAGTTTATCATCCGCGTCTAATACCGAGCTTTTATTTCGCAGGCGAAGGTTTTCCATATTTTTCCTTGCACGAACGCATGTAAACCGTGACTATATGACACCCGCGGAAAGTGACGGAATGTCTGCGGTATACATGCGGACAAGTTGCGGTAACTGCGTTTGAATACGGAATAACAGCGGAAAACTTGCGAATGTTACGGTTCGCTCTCGGTTTAACTGCGAAGAGCACGAACAAATTTTTCCTCAAACGTTCTTTTGAACATTTTCAAAAGAACGTTTGCGGAAAATATTGGGCGCGCGGAAGGCTGCGGATGATGTGGAATGAATACGGATTCACTGCGCTTCCCTAGTGGAACAATACGATACAACAGGAAGACATACGGTACTTTGCGGTATAATTGCGGATTTGCTAACGCAAGTCTTCCGCGGTCTAGTGAAATGGGGATATAAGTCCGTGCTTTCTGTCTTCAAAACGCGGTTGCCGATGATGATCCGCGCTTGTTCCGCAGTCATTCCGAAGTTATACCTTGCCAAAAGGATTAGTACCGGCAGCTACCGCAGTTATCCCGCATATTTTCCGACATTGCCGAGTGTAGGCCGCAAGTTGTCCGAATATCTTCCGTGACAATCCGGGCGCATTCTTAAGTGTTCCGTAGTGTCACCGCCAATTCGCCGCTATTTGTACCGTAGTTTATCCGTATGTGTTCCGAAGATACTGTGACTTTTCCGAAGGTATTCCGAGAGCGTTTGAAATGGAAATTTTCCGTGGTTTTTTTTCCACTTTTCCGCGTAAAAATGCCGAAGATTTTCCGTAGAAGCTATTCCGCGGACATCCATGAGTAACGCAGTTTCCGCAGCTCAGTGAAATGGGGGTATTAACGGCTTCATTGGGGTGTACAATTTTCAATGGCGTAGAGGCTCAATGCGCAATATATTTTTAAACGTGCTCAATTATCATCAATGGGTTCCATTTTGATTTTTGAAGCAGCCAAATCAGGTACCATGCTAACTTGATGAAATCTGCACTTACGCTGAGTGCATGTCATGATGTCTTATGTGTGGCCATTCACTGTGTTACGCTAAGGTCACCAACTTGGGAATTAAAAATTACCTGATCCACTGGGAGTAGCGTAAACCAAGTTTCGAAAACTTCTTTACTAAGTTTAGTAGACACACCACGGAATGCTCTGCCTATGGATTTTCCATGCAAAGGATGTGCACACTTCCTTGATTGTCTCCAACTCAGTCCTAGGTGATAAGGGTGATATAGACAAATCACCTTTCCATCTAAGAGAGGCGATCCCAAGTCGAAAATTCCACTTCTCAGAGCAATCAATTTCCATTCCGTGTTAACATCGTGTGTAGCGACAGAAACAGACGCAAGATGGGCGGCGATGTCTTTCCTACATTCTTTTAACTTAATAAATTCTGTATCGTGTGGTAATCTGGAGAATTACCGCATTTTATACCGAGAATTTGCGAAAATCCACATTCACTCGACGCCGTCATCTTTGATTTGTAGACTAGATATCAAACCACCCAGTTGCTGAATATTTAGGCAAATCGGGTCGAAGGGTGTCAGGAGTTAATATATTGACCGTTTTCAGGGGCGGATCTCGTATATAGAAGATAGTATAATACTTAAGGGAACACTGTTGTAACAACATTGTAGTAGATTCCCATGATTTTTATGTGATAGTAATGTACATGTACATAAAATATTCTATATCAAAATTTGTTAATGAAATAATCCTCCTTATATAATTGTAACATGACTTTCAAATTGAATAACTATTTAACAAAAACACAGAAACAGAGTTTTTACATAAAAATATATTACTAGCTGGGTGGGGGTGGGGTTGTTGAACTGAAGTTTTTAGCATCTCTGGGCACGAATTTTCATACTATTGCAAGTTAGCTGACAAAGATTTTATTTTTTTTTATCTAAAAACCAATTATTACAACGTAACAAAAATCAAAATTATTTGAACAATTTTTTGTACTTGCAAAATGGGAAATTTCACCCCCCCCCCCCCCCCGCACATACTCATTTCCATGAAAATTCCCAAGCTGACCTTCAATCACAAAGTCATCCGGGATACAATTTGCAGTTCTCACAATGCTCTATCGTGAAAACTATATCGCATTCGAAAATATTGAAAACCAAATGAGTTAGAAGAGTTAAGAAGTTAAGAAGTTGCAAAACGATGCAAAAAAGGGGGGGGGGCTACGTTTTGGGTAACTTTTGGCATGAATTTTCATACTGTTGAAAGTTAGCTGACAAAGATTTTATTTTTTATGTTGTTAGCACTGGTCAAGCTGCAAATAAAATGATTTTTATTTTTATCCCAAACCCTGCTCGCAATTTCAAGAAAGGGTACAATTCAGGTACCCCCAGATACGTATTTTGTGTAGTCTCGTGACACCTACGGAAAGAGAGGTTGAACTGAGTGACCATTATAATATGTTAGGGTGAGACCCAGAATATAATCACCAACTAAAACCTAGTTCGTCATTGGTCAATTAACGGCCATAGCAACGCCACAAAAATGGTCGAAATTTGACGTGAAAATCACGAAAATCAGCCGAAAAACGTAATCGGGCTGTATCTCAAAAACGATTGATTTCTAAAACCGGCGATTTTGGCTGTGGGGTAGCCTCGATGGGTCGACCAAACCCTGTGAACATGAACTCAATCGGCCGACCCCCACCTTCTCACCTTTTGCATGATATTGCATGGTTTTCTCGTGGAGTGGCTCTTAATCATTCCAAACAGTTTGTCTATTATATATCGTTTAATTTTTAAATTATTAAGCAAGACTCTGAAATAAAAATATATTTTTGTTTTATATATATTAAAAAGTTCCAATTTCAAATTTTTTAGTTATTTTTTTAAAAATATATTAAATTAAAGCCTTTAAATAGATGATGTCCATAAACAGTCCTACCGTGTTAAAAAGAATCCTATTAATCTTATAATTCACTTTTGCCAGCTGATAAATTGGCAAAAATATCATTTTCAACTTCAAATTGCAACGTTGGAAAATGGTCGTCCATGTTGTCTTTAGGAGAACATTTGAGGTTTTTATTTTGGGTGTCACTGATTTTTGCGGGTGGGAAATAATGCCCATGGTAGTATAATAGTGAGTTGACAACCTATTGCGCAAAAGACATAATTATAAAAATTATGTTTTTACTTTCTTAGAAAATATGAAATTCTCGCTGTAACCCTTACCTTGTATGCTTCTGAATATTACTATTCTTGTATACTTGGGCCCAAGAGGCCCAGGCATCTTGCTTTGTTGTTAGCTTGTTACTTAAAATAACCCAAGTCCCAACCTTACTGCAAGACATCAGTATTAGTCATGGAAGAGCTAAGAAGAATACTACACAGAGAAGGGTGAGTAATATTTATGTATTATTTATGTTTTTTTCAGGGTTTTTCAAAATTTAAAATAAATTGTAGATCTTCACAATTTAAAAAAATGGTAAAAATAGATCTTCAAATTTTAACTTTCATTTTAGGAAGAGTATCCCTGCAGGCCTACAACATATCCTGCTACACCATGGCACCTCCAGAAAGGAGGTTTACAAGTATATGTATGGACAACTTGTGGTAAGTAATTAGTATCATTTACCTTCGTCACAGTCGAATTTTATACTAGGATCTTCCAAAGGAGTTTTAAAAGTTAATTGAATATTAATGAAATATGAATTAATAAATGCTCTTGTGCATTTACAGCAGGCTTGTTTTGACTTCCTATCCTTCTTGGTTGGACAAATGCAACAACGTCGCCTTTTGGCGGGTTCTGATGAAGATGTGGATGATAGTGGATCATCCAAGACCTCTGTGCTTTCACGTTGTAGTCGTCGTGGAATTGTCGAAGTATTTCTCTTTCGCAGTTGAGGTACCATCAAAGATTCAGCAACTGTTTGGATGAAGATTCTCCTTTCTTGTCGAACAAACTGGGGATTCTTCACTTTCCATGCAGTGTAGGAGGCGATGCCCTCAATGTCCACCATGTTGGTGAAGATCACCATGGGCCATCTCCTAGTCTTCCTCTTGGTGGTGTGTATCTGTGGGCCATCATATCCATGACATCGACGCCACCCTTAGTATTGTTGTAGAAGGTGATAACTTCAGGCTTCTTCTTCTCAGAGGATGTGTCAACAACAGGTTTGTTGTGCATTGTGCTTATCATTGAGACACTTTTATTCTTCTTACACTGATAAGACACAATCATGACCTTGTTCTGGAACCCGAAAAGAGACTGACGGAGAACGTGTTTTGTCCTGAACTCTGCTGGTAGGAAGCTTTTGTTCTGTCTGAGAGTCCCAACGAGAGTTAAGCCATTTGCCAAAAGTCCTGAGCTAGAGTCAAGTTGGCAAAAAAATTGTCGGCTGTGATGTTCCGATTAGATTGGAAATACGGGCGACATAGTTCCATGGTAATTTGATGTCCAAGACCTACCTTCTTTGCCCAAGTAGGGGATACATTTCAAAGTATAGGCATTTTCTGCATCTACAATCCAAAACAGTTTTATCCCGTATTTATCTGGCTTAACTGGTAGATACTGAATAAAGCTACAGCGTCCACGGAATGGGACCAACTGTTCATCAACAGTGAGGTAGGGACCAGGCACATAATAGCGAACAAGAGAAGACTCAAACTCCTCCCAGATATCTCGAATATGAGCAAACTTATCCTTAGCACGTTGAGCACTTCTCGTTGTCTTGTCGTCGAATCTGAGCATGGACATGAGATCCAAGAATCGCCTTTCAGACATTGCTGCTCTGACAAAAGGGATTCCATATTCCTTACTCCATAATACTTGTGAGTCCACCATGGATTGTTTCAGGTGGCCAATGGTCATCAAAACCCCTATCAGGGCCCATATCTCATTCTCGTCAGTTTCTCGCCAAACACTTCCATCTTTGCCCCGTTCAATCTCAACCCTCTTCCCCTGTAAGTTCGTGGAAGAAACAATATTTTTAACCATGTCATCAGTCACATAAAGTTTGAACATAGCCTCCTCAGAGATGACATGGTCCGCATTGATTACCCGTTGCAGTGGGAGGTGTTTTAGATGGTGGCAATGGGGTCGTTGACCATCTACTGCCATCTTTACCCACCATAAAGCTTTGTCCAGGATCCTCAGTATCAGCACTGTCATCTCCTGTATAGCTAGATGATGATTCATCACTTGAGCTGTGCAGCACAAAATCGCTGTCTGATCCGCTGTCCTCTGAGAAAAGTGGTTCTGTTCTATCAGTGGCCTCATTGTTGCCTCATTGTGGTTCGTTTACTCATTTTGATATGACAAGAACCTTCAGTCAGCTAGGGACCAGGACTGTTTTGATCTGTGATACAAGATTTTAAGCAATGTGCCTGGGCCTGTCAGTCCCATGCATACACTTAATGTGAAAAAATCATAAAAAGTGAATAAAAAAATAATCAATTATTGATATGAGATGAAACGGTTTTTGCGACAAGTAGTCATCAAACTCGAGGAATACCTAAAATTTCAGCCGAAATGTCCAATTTGTTTTTTAGATATTGGGCATAAAACATGTCTTCTGGCCTCTCAGGCCCCATGAGATACTTGAAGACCATTGTTTGGTTTGTCACTTGTCCATCGAGATTAAGATAACAATGTAGTAAGCATATTGTCTCTGTCAAAGATGTGAGGTTATCCTTTGATGTTGGCACCATTACTTCAATATTGTACCAACATGTATTAGCAACTGGCCAAAATGTTATAAAGTATATTTATTGTGTTATCTATTTGTTTATTTACAACCTGTAATTTAAAAAACCCAATCCAGTTGCTGAGGAAGGCGGCAGATTCTTTAGAAGTACACGTTGATAATAATGATAAATCAGAAGCGACTAAATCAGTAGTACCTAAAGTATCTTCTCAACCTACATCTACTACATCTATCTCAAAAGTGCGCAAATTATTTTCTTCTTATAATAGGCCAACAAGCTCTAACAATACCCGATGGGCTAAATCTGCCAGTTGTGGGCAATGGGCCCACAAATTTTCCTGAATTTCTGATCCGGGTCAGGTAAGTTTAAATATCAATGATTCCCAGCTGATATAAAATAAAACTAGATGATGTACAGGGAATATTCTGAAAATATCAGTCAAATTCTTCCACTCTGAACCGATATAATAGCGTTTGAATTTTAGGACTAGCCTCGATCATCACTACTACAGTCGACATGATAAAAACATTTTAGCTGAGCATTTAATATTGGCAGCGATACCCTTCCGTACTACACTATTGACAATAAGAACTCACGCTGAAAAATCCAGAGATGCTTTGTCGGATGGCACTGGGACCATCCCGAGGTGTCCTGGTTAGTGAGCTGATGCCTTCCTCCTAATTAGAACGAGCCTAAAAATAATTAGGTCGAAAAGTAGCTGCCAGGTTGAGTTGACTGTTAAATATTTTTGAGGATCACAAAACATCAATCGGTCTTAAGGCATCGTTAAAATACTTACATGGAGTTATGTCTATCGACTACATCGTTAACACTGTTCATCACGTGCATTTTGCATACCGATAGTCCTTTGGCCATTCACACTATTTTACCGAGATGTCGCCTAATAGTTTGGATGCAGCTATAGACACCTTATACCACTGTTGTGTCGTGTATTTTGTACACGGTGAACAGTCCATATGCTGATTACACTATTTTGCCTATACCTTTTTTAGGACTTCGAATTTTGTCTATTGGTTTGGATTGTTCGTACTTTGTTTTATTTTATATATCAACAAGGCTTTGTAAGGAAGTAACCAATTAGTCGATGGTATGCTTTCTTTAGTCTATACAGTAGAAATAGAGTTGACTGGGTGAAGAACCTAAGAACTTTTATATGAAGTGTATGTCGGCATTAAGGATGACATTAAGAATTATGATTTGATAGGACCAAGAAGGAGAAAGGTTAATGGTCGAGAATATATATTACAAAGTGGCGAAAACATTAATTATCGTGCTGAATACTTCATGATGCTTGATTTATTTGCAAGCAGTACAGACTTAAACCAATACATTCACCTGGGTAATGTATTGTTGAGTGGAATCATTAGTCCATCTCTAATCAATAAACACCGAGAATTAATATCAATCACCTCAAAGACGATGTTTTCAAAAAAACACACGACTGTTTACTCTAGACAGGACAACTTTTGCGGCAAGTCATTGTGACCCAAAGAAGATTAAATCATGTTATGGTTGGCCATGTACTGCTGATAGACTTAAAGGAGCTAAATCGCTAATATTTGGGATCCAGAAATTGACAAAAGTGGGTCGAAACTCATATAATACTGTAATATGAATGTATTTAAACTGATTTACATTAAATGCTTTCCGTTTTACTCCAATTTCAAATCAGTTATGTTCGGCGAAACAAGCCATTCAGTCTCAACCCAGTGCATTTTATTTAGCGCCTGGTTATTCCAGTCCACATTTGCAGTGTGATACAGTGCAATGTGTCTAGCCTCGTCCCTCGAGTCTCTCAAAAAAACTAGGACCGGAGCGCAATATGGTACACGATTCGTGTACCAATGTTAGAAAAATTATTTTATCTTAAATATCGGATATCAGGAGCTCATCTTTTCCTGGTAAGTTTACATCATCAATGTTGATTTAAATTGACCAATAATTCGTCTTTTCGATGTCGAAGATTTTGGAGGATTTTGAGTTACGGACTTAGGTCCTTTAAATCACTGGACATTTCAAAGCGTATGAATGAGTTGATCAATAAGAATGGACCTCTCCGCAACGTGTTTTCACTAAATTAAGAGTAATTTTGGTTACTCGTTAATAAAATATCTTTCCCTAAAACTGTGTTGCAATCTAAAACTTTACTAATAATCATTTAAAGGGGAAGTCCCAAATAATTCAGTCTCAAATATAAAAGTAAGTTTACGTGTACAATTTAAACACCAATCTATACAAAAATGTTGTAAATACTTTGTCTGAAAATTTAAGTTCAAAACATTAAGCCGGCTTACATGAATATTAGGTATATTCCCGGGAAAGCGCAGTTACAGAGCGTAACCAAAATTAATCCCGCGCAGATATCGACTTGAAGAGAGACATGTTGTTATTAGGACCCAATTAACGATGTTAAAGATTTTTTGCATTTATGTTCACTCTGAATTTTATTCACCAATTGGCAACTTATGATGAATATCATCAAATCACCCAAAGGTTATTCTTCATTCATCAAAATATTTATTTTATTATGATTATATATAATAACGAATTTTCTCTCACGGTCTCTCAGTTTTTGTAATTTGCTTATTTTCTTACCATATTATATTTCAGATGGATTTTGAATTAGCAGCAAAACAAACAGTGTTTGAAATATTCCCAAATACGGAATGGAAAGGCTGTTTTTTTCATTTTACCCAGTGTATTTGAAGACGAACACAAAATGCAGGTCTACAAGTACAATATAGAGACGACCAAGAAATACAGAAGGTAGTACGGAGATTTGCAGCTCTACCGTTGGTGCCAGTTGAACGGGTATGTGTATTTTATTATGTCTAGCTGCATATGCCCTCGATTTCTCTTATTTGAGTAGACGTGGAACGTTTTGAACACTTTGTTATCAAATTTATTTACCAAGTCTATTTTACTTGCAGGTTGCAGATGCATTCCTTCACATTGTAGCAGAAATGTCACCTAATCCAAAAATAATAGAACTGGCTGATTATTTTACAAATCAATGGTTCGAGGGAGAATTTTCAACTTACCAGTGGACCCTTTACAATACAGAGGAACACAGGACCAACAACACTCTGGTAGGATGGCATTCGAGGGTCAAAAAGCTGGTCGGAAAAGCCCATCCGAATGTTTTTGAATTGATAGCATTTTTACAACAGGAGCAAAATATTAATGAAATAAGAATAGTGCAATATGATGGCGGACAGGAACCACCAAAGAAAAGACACAAATATGGCCAACTTCAAAACAAGCTCCAGGAATTTACGAGGTTCATGAATTGACGTTAGTTAAGTATTTAGACAGGGTATCTTATTTGGCGAAATTGAACTGATTTTAGTTGTTTTTATTTCTTAAGTTTTTGTTATAGTATAATTATGTTTTTTATTTATTTGGTGAAATTAAATTTTTGTTATAGTATAATAGTGTTTTTTATTTATTTGACAAAATTTATTTTTGTTATAGTATAGTTATGTTTTTTATTTATTTGACGAAATTAATTATTTTTATAGTATAGTTATGTTTTTTATTTGTTTTTGAAGAAATTAAATGAATTTTTTTTATACTATATATGTTTTTTATTTGTTTTTGAAGAAATTAAATGAATTTTGTTATACTATAGTTTTGTTTTTATTTCTTATACCACGACTGATGCTAAAATGTTGGTTAATTAGTTATAGTGGGGATTATGAAAGAGTAAATTCTTATCATAACACTCTATAACACCATTGTTACGTTTTTAATCCATTTTAATCCATTTTAATCCTTAGGGGCTGGATTCCCGTCAAGGCGTCGAAAACGACCCTTTTTAATCCGTTACGGTCACTAACTGCGCCTTCCCGGGAATAAACCGAATATTAAAATCGCTTAACCGGGTCATGTAACTCACTTAAGATCTGCAGGGCGCCTTGATAAACTTGACTATTAGATAATGTGTTAAGTATAAGAAGGTTAGTGGGTTTTTTCCAGGCGCAATTTATATTCACAGACGAAAAGTTTATAGACCCAGTTTACTGATTTTACTCTTTCTTGATAACGCATCAGATGAATAGTATAGCTTGCAATAGTTGCAGCAGGTCTAATGTAGAGGTTTATAAGGAATTTTCACACAAAATTAAATAGTTTTATCCTCCGATAATTATCTGGGACCTTCCCTTTAAAGCAAAAATATTTTATTAACTTTTAAAATGTACAAATTATAACACGAACAATTATGTTCGCTATGACATGTGACAGTAATTATTATTCATTTTTAAAGTTAATGTTAAGATGCTTCATATAATAATTGTTATAATGTAAACATTTAAATATTTTGAATTTGAGAGGGGTAATATAAGCTTTGTCCTGTTCCCCAATCTCTTTCAGTTATCTGAAAAAATGTTGTTAATAACCCCCCCCCCTCCCAAACAATTGTGATTTAATTTGTGAAATCTATATATGCCTTACAAGGTTTATGTTAAACAATGTACAAATTAAAACATATGTGACCATGTTTTGTTTCAGTTGCATCCTCCTCATTAAAATTCCCCTACTTTGTCGTGTTGTTCATAACTCAAGTGTAACATTCAATACGCAAAAGTCGTGAAAAAAATATGATCCTGTAAAATATGCCAAAACAGTGTTTACAAATAACTAAAAAGTTATCACGCTACAACGGTTGCTGCGGAACCTCGTCCCTCCGGCGTCACATATTGTCATCATTTTATATAATTCCATTTGCGGAATCCCCCACCCCCAATATATATTTCACGGCTACGCCTCTGTAAACGTCGACCAATCTCAGATGTCATCAAAACACCGCTTACGAAAACCAACAATCCTCCATTCCCCCTCCCTTACAAGTGAGTTACTTCCGGGTAGAGCATTATAGACCAGAAGGAGAAGGAGGCGGGGGTATTACCCAAAAGGTGGACAAAAAGCGGGAGTTAACTTTTCTAGAAGATGTTGGGTGATCAGTTAGGCGAGGGAGCGTTCCTGAGTTATCGAGGTCAAAAGGTCACCAGAGGGTAAAAGGAGAAGGGGGGTATTATACGAAAGAGGGAAAAAGTAAAAGGAGACTGGCTTATGAATTTAGCCACTTCTGATGCTGTCTGTTACAGAGTTCTTGTTGGAACGCAGCTGAATCATTAAATAAGTGACGAAAGATAATTTGTGAAACCAATTAATGAAATTATGACGTAATTGAAAAGGTCAAAAGATCACCAATGTCAAATACGCAAGAAATAAGAATGCACTAGGATAAGGGGCAAAACTAATGTTATTTTCAAGGTGGCCAAAAAGGGAGTTGACTTTTCCAGAAGCATTTTTCCTCAGGAATCCGAAAATGGTAGGTGATCAGTCAGGTGAGGGAGCGTCCATGAGTTTCTGGGGAGTATGCTTCTAGAAAAGTTAACTCCCGCTTTACGCCCCCTTTCGGATAATACCCCCTTCTCCTTTTACCCTCTGGTGACCCTTTGACCTCGATAACTCCTGCACGCTCCCTCGCCTGACTGACTACCCACCATTTTCGAATTCCTTTCTAGAATAGTCAACTCCCACTTTTTGCCCACTTTTCGGATAATACCCCCTTCTCCCTCAGATCTATTATTCGTGTTGTTAAGAACGTCCCCTTTACTCCCATCAGATGAGTTAACCCAACTTCCGTGTACAACATTAATATTTTTGTTAAACGTTTCACTATTAGTTCACGGGTAAAAACGTGTTTCATATAGCTCGGATCCCGGAGAAGGGGGCGGATTTAATCGAAGACCCTAAAATCTGCTGGCCTCCATTATGTTTTATCTAAATACAATCTGTGGGATTCGAGAAGCCTTTGTTTCAGAGTTCTGAAACCCGTATTTGACAACTTTCTACACCACTGGAAACATCACCACAATTTCACACCATTACTCCTTTGGTCGACTTATGAATAAAAGTTGATTGGTGTACGCAAAAGTCGAATTAAACTCGAAAAAATTGACGTTTTGTCGGATCCCCCAACCTCATGGAACGGGGACCCACAACTTAAGAATCAAGGTTCAGAGTATCGGACACCACTGTCCACTCATCTAGCATTGAAGAAATTTTGTCCGCTATTTTCGAAAGAACCTGAACCTATCCAACTAACTACTTGCCAAACGACAGCTGTCTAATCGTCTGGTGGGATGGCAAACCGAGGTCTCATCTATACATTGGCATGCGCGTAAAATATCCTTTAGCCGTTTCAATTTGATATAAGAGTAGGCCGTGGCGCCGCTGTCCCGGTTACATTTGTCCCATAACACACTCTATGGCGTAAGCCTATCTTCATCATCCCTAGTTCAGCCCTGAACGTAGGTCTCATTACAATTTTTCCCCCATGCTTACCTAAATTTCTTTTCGTCACATATGGCCTATAATTACGTACATTTGTGAGTTACCCTATATTTAGATTTCTATGGCTTCTGCAACTTTCAAATTTTGTGCACGCAGCACGCCGACATACTAACATATTCGGCATGTTCAATCATTTTAATAACAGAACCTATTGATTTATTTTGGAACAGGCTGGCCATTTCTCTCTTGCCTATCGAAACTTCGCGACAGCACCTATTGAGTTTGGTGCACGCCCTACCTATTTTGAACCATGGGCATCCTTTATCATGCATAGCATCACTAAGCAGTGAGCTGGGTTAACCACGCTTATATTTTGGCGAACACACTATTCGAAAATGTCAATACGCTAAAGGCACCTGTTTAGTTGCCTGAATTCTATAAGAGAACATAACATTTCCGAGCAGGCCAATGAAAGTAATTTAACAATTATCGGCTTCGTTGGATTTTGTTTGTTAATTGATTTGATGAGATGCCAATTTCCTTTTGGTCTAAATGTCACGCACACAGGTAAAGGTTATATTGAGATATAGTGTTCACCGTTTCTGTTCACCACAGATTAACGTTTGTACCCAAAAAAGACGTTCACTCCAACTATTTATGAGATTATCTACCATGTAACTTCAACAGATAGTCATCATTAATCATAGACTTTTGTTCATGTGTTAAATGTTTCACAATGTTCATCCATACCTCTTTAGTTTCTTCTAAGTTGTAAGCCATTATCACCATTATATTACACGACTGTGGATTTGTGTAACACTTTTTACCATGCGCTATATCTGTAAACGTGTCCCGTATATCTGTATGCGTTACATTACCTATTTTGGATGGCAGAACACCGAACAGATAAACGTCATCGATCCAGAAAAATGGCGCCAAGTAGGCAGCGTGATACAACGATTTGATAATGTCAGCAGATATAATAACGAAAAATCCCATGCAGTCGTGATAGGGGTAATTGGTATATCCCTTGAACTCATCTTTGTGTACGCTCCATTTGTCCCCCTTACCACGAAAGATAAAAGCTGTGCCAGGCCTTCGTGCACGACACAAAATAAAACGTTTCTTATTCTCATATTTTGGTAATATATTTTGCAGAAGCAGAAACGGGTTCATGAAAATATCATCATCAACTTTAACAATTACTTTTGAATGGTTACAGTATTCAGACACCCATCTAAGCGCTAAAACGCCCTTGTGTGTTAGATTATGATAATGATCGAGAAAGTCTCCCTGAATAATATCACCGTGCATAACTTGTTCATTCTCCAGTAACGCCTGTGTCTTTTTATCTTTAGTCAAACCAAAAACAAATACAATCCGTGTTGATATGTTTTTAAATAAGCCTGTATTTGCCCACGTTTCACGAATTATCCGTCTCCTTGTGAAGTGGGTGGTAGCCGTGTGGACAATAGTTACGTAGATCAAGTTTGTGGCGTTTTTACACAAGTTGGGACTGTTTATCAGGTAAGGACTGCTTAATGTTAATGGGTATAGAGTTTTATTGCCACGATGTTTTCGTGTGTGGTTAATTACATGTGATGCTTCAGTTGCATCCGTTGTCACAGCGAGTTGTGGAAGTCCAGAAGGATCAACACCAACCTCAGACTTTTGAATAAGTGCATTTAGTAGAGCTTCACTAAACATTGTACCACCTCCTAAAATCTGTAAACAAATTAGATAACTTAGGAATGCGACAGCGGTGATGAAAGATGTATAGATAGTTGTTTTCAGAAGCAATTTGATTGTAGCCATAGTGATCGGTTACACCTTTTGGAAAGTTGCTGTCCTTATTATGATTCTGAAAAATAAGAACATATTAGAATAACAATCATGGCTTCAGCCGGTAAAAGCCTATGCTAGTCAGCACTGGCTCAAGCGTCTGATTCGGTTCCTCTAACTTATGTGCCGTTACTGTGTTACTATTTGAATAACGGGGGTTGAATCGTCTAATGGTGTAACGCGCGTGTGTGAACTATAAGGTATGTCATTGAGTCAAATTGCGTGGTTTCGATCCTGCGCTTGTATGTGTCAAGGAGACAGGTCGCCTGTCAAACCTCGTGGGGTTTTGTCTGCCGCCCCACCCTACACACAAGTGAATTATTGACATATAATTGAACCATATTTATGCTCGTCACGAATGAACCTAGTTTTATCGAGTGAATGTTAAACCCCATTTCTCTATACAATGTATATATACTATCCAAAAAAAGAAATGCAAAGCTTTTTTTTATCATTTGTTTATTTGAACGAGGGTGTTATTTCCATAAATGTTACTTGTTTTTAATGCCATTATGTAAGAATAAAAGAAATTCATTATTGGTTTTTAATGAAGGGTCACTAATTGTGACTGGTCATCCTTTTGGCCGAAATTTTTTTTCGCTTGATTGCACCAAGACACATGAATTTAACAACTTCGCGAGCTTGGGACCTAAATCCAAGGCCTTTAAAGTCCCGGGGTTCTGGGTTTCAAAATCAGTTGCACATGTACACATTCAACGAACCAAGTGATGCCACATTTGTACGAAGACCAACACAACGTTATTGGTCGATTACAAGCAGGTGAATCTCAGACAGATGTAACCAAGCTGCTGAATGTTTCCCTGGGTTCCATTTCTCGCCTTTGGGATAGGTACCGACAGCGAAGTTCAACACGTGACCGCACAAGCTCAGGCCACACAAGAATGACCCCACCGGTCCTGAATAATGAATTTCTTTAGTTTCAACGTTATAGAAGCAGACCTAGAATGATAGCCTGGTCAGGTGTAGTTTTTGGCTATTATCTTGTCTATCACATATCGCTATGTTCTTTTGCTGGTTTCTATTTATATTCAGTGTTCCTATATCCAAGCGTGTTGGGTCCGTGTCATAAACTGTAACCATTCCATAATAAGCGTAGATATCAGTAGGTATAAATACTGATCAGGGCCCGTTTTCTCGAAATCTTACCTAACAAATAAAATCCAAACTTTAGTCGATACTTCAATTTTGATTGACTCAGCACTAAAATAGATCTAATATTATTCAATCAAATTACTAAATTCGGATTTTTATCTTAATTAAAATTTGGTGAAACAGGCCCAAGTCACCTTAATGTCCCCAAGTTGTCATAGCACATTCTTAAACTAACTACTACCTAATATATATTCATCTTTAACCAATTCTTTTTGTTCTCTAGTTAAATTTCGCAGTATCATTCTCCATATTTCTGCATGTGTATCAATATGCGGAGAAGTAATGACCATTATAGGACACGGATTTAAATCGCGATAGCATTGCTTGGCATTGTGACTGTTCCGCGATATGTTCATTGCTATATTTTCATGATTCACATTCCCTATCTGAAACGGCAACAAGCCATACAGATACACATCATCAATCCAGAAAAATGGAGTAAAAGAGGACGCACGATATAGAGATTCAATTATATCTGGAGAAATAGCAACAAAGAAACCAAAGCAGTGCACAACAGGGAATGTTTTGTATCCTCTAAATTCGTCATTTTCTACATCCCATTGATACAGTTTTCCACGCATGATCCCACTGGAACCCAATTCGCGTGAGTGACACAGCATAAACCTATTACTGTCTTTATGCTTTGGAATGATGTCTTGTATTAACATGAACGGGTTCACGAAGACATCATCGTCAACTTTCACAATCAGCTTGGAATGGTTACAATACTCAGAAATCCACCTAAAAGCTAAAATGCCCTTATGCGTTAGATTGTGATAATGATCGAGAAAATCTCCTTGAACAATATCGCCATGTTTATGTTGTTCCCTCACGAGTAAATCCTGTGTATTTTTATCTTTAGTCAAGCCCAAAAAAATACGATCCTAGTTGATATGTTTTTAAACAGGTTTGTATTGGCCCACGTTTCACGGATGATGCTCCTTTTCTTGAAGTTATATGTAGCGGTGTGAACGATGGTTAAGAAGGCTAGGTCTGTAACGTTCTTACACACGTTTGGACTGTTTAAAAGGTACGGACTAGTTAAAGTTAATGGATATAAAGTTTGTTTTCCATGGTATGGTCGTTTTCGATAATAAGTTGGGATTTTGTAGTTGTTGGATTGGTTCTGTCGTGGTGCAATGGTAGCGTTGACTGTGGCTGTATCCCCAGATTGATCAATTCTACTAAATCTGGCAGCACGATGATTCGCCTTATAAGCTGATACAAAGGAAATATACACATGGTAGCTGAGGAGTACCACAATTACAAAGATGACACAGGAATTGAACGATCTCTTAAGAACGTGGAAGGTTGTAGCCATGATTAAAAAATTCACCGATGAACGACGTAAAACCAAAACACAGCCCTGAAAAGGGAGGAGGTAATCATTTTAAAAATCAAAGCACCTATAATACAAAATTTTTAACTTAAGGACCTCTACACGGGCCGATTTAATTTACGCACAATGCGATTATATAATAGTTAAAACATAGATATGACGTCACCCTTTGATGTTTTTAACCAGTATATAGGAGAATGTACTGTTTCTCAAACAATCGTCTATTATTTTTCAAAACTGTCCATTATTTTCAATAAACAATGGACAGTTTTATAAAAAATAGACGACTGTTAAGAAAATACCAATAATAGACACGTATCTGAAAAATGAACATGGATTTTGGAATAATTTATTCTCTGAACAAATTTAATTAAAGAACTTTAAATTACTTTAAAACCTCAGTTACCGAAATGTCACATGACCAAATGTTGATTTCATGTGTTTGTCTACTCAAAGAATTCGTCCATTATATGCCACTTGACCATATAATAGTACGTTCGGCACTAGATCGATTATAGGTTTTTATACGCCCACATTTTCACACTTTCTTTGTGGACAATCTACAGATCACAACTTGAAATATAGAAGAAGAAGAAGAAGAATTGTTTTATTAATGTGTCACACATTGTACAATAGCAATAAAAACATAATTTAAGGAAACAAATTATAAGTGTACAATGGCCGGCCTTTAAGGCCTACGAGACACAACAAGCATGTTAAAACATCTACATTCGAAGATAAAAAAATAAATACATGTAGGTAACAGAGATAAAAAAAATAAATACTTGAACTTACTAATAATATTTTAGTATTTTAACAATCACGATATAAATCGTTTAGACGAATAAGACATTAAGTAACTAAAAACAAAAAGGCATATATAAAATAATATAAATCAAAATGTCATCCTATATTAAAATATTTTCTGTGATAAAACATTTTTTTAACAGTTGCAGCTAGGATTTTTACCAGGTGCGGATTGGTCATTAGGGAACACAGCTGGCGCGTTGGTGTCAGTGTTGGGAAATGAGGGTTTATGGTGGTTGCGGCGTTCCATAGCTTTCGTCTCAGGTCAAAGTAGCAATCACATGTACACAAGAAATGAGTCTCATCCTCTATATTTGACGAGTGGCAATAATTACATTTTCTGTTTATTAATAATGTCACTGGTCTTACAAAACGCCCAGTTTCTATTGCTAAGGGCAATGACCCACGTCGTAGTTTTGCTAAAACACTACGTTGCGATCTGTCGAGTATACATTTTACATAAGGTTCGACAAACAATGATTGCTTAAATAGCCTATATGTTCTTAATTTGTTACCATTAATTAACCCCTTATCATTCCATAGCCCCTGATACCAGAGTCTACAATCTAGCGTATTTAGCGCTTCTTTAAGAGATACAAAATCATTTTTGCGAATATTAAATAAATCAGGAATTGGGATTTGTAATTCGTCCATCAACTTTATTACAGTATTATTCCAAGACTTTCTGAATTTAAAAGACCACGTCTTAACCTTGCTAACAAAGATTTCGGTATTGGCCATAACTTCATAGATAATGGCCCTTGGCGGTACACACTAGAGGTCACAATTATAAGCCCATTTGGATGAAACAGAACATTTGTGTTTATAATATAACCCAAAGATCGCAATTCCTTGGGATATTGATCGGGTCGTAACGTCCTGGATGATAACTCCTGGTCGAACAAAAAAAACGTGTTTTGAGCCTGTGGAACCTATACATGTCACAATTTTTATCCAAATTAAAAACAACGTTCAAATATATCACTGTTACACCATAATGAAAGTTGAGTTTGAATTTCGGGAATTAGTTTGTGCCTTTGACCCCGTGTCCTGACACTTATGTGAGAGTTTATATTAAATTTGTATTCTAAATTTGGACGGCTTGTACCGTTCATATTACCCACAGTACTTAAAATATTATCAATATCTAAATCATGAGCAGCCTTTCCATTACAACTTTGACGGTTATTATTCTCCCATATCAAGAACATCACAATTTTGACGGCTATTATCCTCCATATCTTGTAAATTACCAAATGTAATCAGTATCCAAATGCTTATCACATATATGTTTTCATTGTCAATATTTGTGTTCGACTGTGTTATAAACATGTCGTCTCCATGTTGATATTTTTGGACTGTCTGTGTATGCTTGCATTGTATGACTGGAGTGTTTTGTGACATGCATTCATGGGCATGTGCGTGTTGTTTTAAGAATATATCAATTATCTTGTGGCTTGTTTTAAAAAACTATCCATTATTTGTATCTCTATTGTGCTATGTTTTAAGTTTGATAATAGCATCAGACTGTCCATTATGTAAATAGAAAGAAATACTTCGGGCTAACGCCCCTCAGTTGTTCTTTGTATTTACATAATGGAAGAGTCTTCGGCAATTATCCATCACATATACCAAGCACAGGTCTGGAAAGCCTCTGATTACTTTGATTCTCTGTGGCTTTTTAATGGCCCATACCACTCTTGTTGTAACTGAATAATATGTCCCAATCTGTATTATGTTCAACAAATTGTACTATTTTACAATATTCCAATTAATTGATGATACAAATTTCATCTTAATACACCTAATTTTAAAAAATTGGAAAAATTCAACGAAATGATTTGAAAAGTCCAGCCTAAACCTTTTCAAATCTGACTTGGATTTAAAAATATTTTTGAACCTTCTGGACAAGTAAATAGGATGTAATGAATAATTTACACAACAGGTAAGACACTCAAACATCTAGTACTTCAAATAAGGCTATCATTTATTTTCTAGAGCTGTCGCGCCAGCAAGAGTGTTATTGTCTCTTTAACGCGGCTAAAACATGTACATTGTACCTAGTTTAAAATGGACATAACACCATTTCAATTGACATTTTTGGGTGCTATTGTTGTTATTAATCCATCTCTACATGAATTGAACAAATCCACCACTACATGAATTGAACACATCCAAGAACCATCCTGCTGAAAAGCCGTCTTATGCCGTTAAAAGTATTATATTAAAACGATATATCAAGGAAAACTACCCAACTGACTTTTGGTCGATTTATTTAAAATTCATAACGAACAGCTTGCTTACATTTTAGACATTATTCGGACATATTACATATAAAAGTTATAGATTATACATGTAGGCCTATAGCTAATACATGATACTCGCTTACCGAACAATAAAAAAAGATTGTGACACAGTCTGAATAATGCAACTACGATCGCAAATAATACCAAGAAGATCATTGATCATTACTATGAAATGTCCACATTTAAAATAGGTAATTAAAAAAAATGAAAACATTTTTTAAAGCTTAGTATTATAGCCACCGGGGCTCGTACTCCACTCCGTCTGTGTAAGCGACGCAGTGAACATGTTAGATATACTAAATCAATATAGGGTTATTTTGACACGGAATAAATGAATTGGGGTATCGACTCACATACAATGTATTATTTACGTTCGGCATTTTAATACATTACACAGTAGAGAAATGAATGATATGGGGTTTAACGTCCTACGCTTCTGCACCTAACCTGGGCTAATTAAAGACTGACATACACCATGCTATGAGGGAAATTTGCCCGGGCAGCAATTGAATTCCAACCGCCAAGAGATATTTAACGTGCACGCCAATGTGTACACAGTAGAGACTAAATCCGGATCTTTCATCGCAAAATTATATTTAAACATAGTGTCGAATTAATATAAATTATTATCTAAGGCGAACAAGAAATAATCACTATGGTTAATAACAGGTAAAGAGATCAAAATAGCCCTAGATCAGACGTTGGGGGTAGAGGGGTATTTTCGCAAAGGATGGCCGAAGAATGGTATTTTCATATTTCAGCTTAGGACGGATAAAAATGGTCAATCGACCGTTCCGATATCGACTAACTCTATCTAATAATATTTTTGTTGGAAATATTTAGCGGTAGCTGGCTTGTTTGATTCCCTGTCGAACAATTGTGTAAATTGTGCAGCATAGTATTTTCATATTTCAACTTAGGACGGACAAAAATGGGCAGTCTACCGTTCCGATATCGACTAGCTCTACCCAAAAAAAAATTTGTGTTGGAAAGATTAAGCGGTAGTTGGCTTGTTTGATTCTCTGTCGAAGTATTGTGTAAACTACGGAACACAACATTGGTAATATCTGAACACCATATTCCTAAATTATTGCTCGAGAAACCCCTTTCTACTCATTGCTGCATGTAGTGTGTCTTTTATTCACACAGTACCATTGTTGGAAGTTTAATCACACAGCACATTGGTTTGTTTATACGAATACGTGAAACTAGAGTCCGTCTCGTTGATTTAATGTATTTAAAAACAGTGAAATGTTTGCAGCTATGTGGGATGGTCTAGTTAGTAACGCAATTAGTTTTTATGCAATATTCTGTTATTCTCTCGTTAATCGATCATAATTAATTTCGGCCTAATTCCGATCAACGGGTTACACTGTAATAAGTTGATTGTTAACAACCGCAACGACTTCCAGGTTTGTTTGTTTCGGTACAAATGAATCAAAATGTGTTTGAGCGACGGAGCTATTATGTGAAGTCCATAGCCGAGATGATACAGTGGTTAACAACACACGGATTGGCCCTCCGTAAACAACAATGGTACCAGTTTGTTTGAATATACTCTCTTAAAGAGACAATAACACTCTTGCTGGCTTAACTTCTCAACACAATAAATACTAGCCTTATTCTAAAAACTAGATGTTGAAGTGTCCTACCTGTTGTGTAAATTATCCTATTTTACTAGTTCAGAGGGTTCGAAAATGTGTTTAAATCCAAGTCACATTTGAAAGGGTTTTCAAATCATACAGTTGAATTTTTTCATTTTTTTAAAATTAGGTGTGTTAAAATGAAATATGTATCATCAATTAATTGGAATATTGTAAATAAGTACAATTTGTTTACCAGAATAAAGATTTGGACATATTATCCAAGAGTGGTAGTGGACCTTTAAAGGACAGCCATTTGAGAGAAATAGGATCAACCATTCCCACAGATGCTATATATAAATATGTCATCTATGGTTTCAAACGATGTGAATCCCTTTACTGTTTTGCGATGGAACAAGAGACAAAATTAATTCGAAAATGTTTCCATTGGTGTGAAATATGTGAAAGAGGGGAAAAGCGTACGAGTCTCTTCTCTAAAACAGAAGGGCTAAATGCCGCTGGTTTATGTAGACTCGTTCTCGATGGGCTTGCACAATTTGGTCTAGATCCAGCTAGGATGTTGAGTCAGTGCTACGATGGGTGTAGTACGATGATCGCCGACAAAGGTGGTTGACAACGACTGATACAAAATCAGCAAGGCAGATGCATGCCCTGCGTCCATTGCTTCAAACATCGTTTACATTTAGTGGTGGTAACTATCTGCACATTTTTCAAGAAATTTGACGTTAGTGGTGTCTATGCTGGAACAAGTTTGAAAAGAGTCACAGACACTAAGTGGTCTCGACGCTATGATGCTACAGTTGCTACAAAAGAACTATGGCGCGGTGATAGAAGCTCTGGAAACAGTTGTTATTCCCAAAAGTTTGATGGAGAAAATACGGTAGTTGCGACTAGACTTTGGACGATTATGCAAGGATGCCAGTTCGCTTTCAGAGCAGTTTTTTCCAAAAAATACACCAATGATGCTATGTTACTTAGAGCAGCTTGTTAGCTGGAGCACTCGGCGCTATATAAATTGAAAATTATTATTATTTTTGACGGTAGAAACACATTTCTAGAAGATGCGCGGAGTGAGGAAAAGTTTGATGATATATGGGACAATGCAAAATGTGTATAAACAACAATATTACTGCTGAAGATGCTGGTTACGCAGCCAAAACTAAAAAGCGCTACTAAGCGACTCCGAACTGCGCCAAGACGAATCGTAATCGACATAGTAATGGAAGAAATCAAGCGACGTTTTAATGAAAATGGTTGGTTGTACTCATCAGCCAGAGCAATGTCGCGAAAATCCCCTACTTTCCTGCAGCTGGAGGAACATAGTAATCGAAGAAATCAAGCGACGTTTTAATGAATATGGTTGGTTGTACTCATCAGCCAAAGCAATGTCGCGAAAATCCCCTACTTTCCTACAGCTGGAGGCACTCCTGCCACTAACAAAGCTAGACCTGGTAAAGTTACCTTTTTTGGAAGAACTCTATAAAAAACGGCCAGCCTTTCCTAATGTCTATAACCTACAGCAACAGTTTCAACCATAGGATCGAGTACTGTCATATGCGAGAGTAGGTTCTCGTGCCTAACGCGTATAGATTGTCCGACTGGGCGATCAATGACTCATCATCGGAAGAGGAATCTGGTACTCTAAGCGTTCGAGTAGCGCCGTAAGGAATGCCTCTACCTGGAAACATTCTTATAATTATTATTATGGATTTATATAGCGCCACTTCCACAGTACTTTGTTCCAGTGCTCTTTACAATATAGATATAAAAGCAAATATAAATACATAAATACAAAAAGGTTATACAGGTAAGGTAGGACATACAATAAAAAATCACGTACATTTAAAATTCTTAAAACATCACCATATAGTAAAGTGTTGGAATAAATATAATTAAAATAAAAGTAAGATAATTAGCAAAACACATTGAAGACTATAAATAAGAGATAATTATCACAGCTGTAATTTATATTTGGTGCAATACAATAAAACTATTGAAATGTTTCATTAAAAAATGCGTTTTAAGACGTGGTTTAAATGTAGACGGTGAATTACGGACACTCAGAGGTAAGTTGTCCACAAGTAAGGACCCTGGAAGGCAAACGATAGTCGAACAGGTCTTTTAATTAAGAGATTACCAGAGGATGACCGTAAAGTACGACTAGGAATATATATTTCTAAAAGGTTGCTTAAAGATGGGTTCACAGCAAAGTATTTATCGGGTGGGCATTTCCAATAAAAGTATGGCAAATGTGGTATACATGTATATGGAAAGTATATACACCCAATCTTACTAGAAAAATACTGGATTACGCGAAAAACGCCCATGTGGCAAGCAATGGGCAATATAGTCAGGGAATCCCTAACTGTCAACCCGACAGGTTTTGCTAGCTTATTGTCTGCTGACTTTGGTCAGGGAGCAGTTGTTATTTTTGGCTCAAATGGTTAAACGGTTTTTGGGAACATTGAGGGTTGTCAACGTACAAACGACTCTGCAATTAAACGGCAGAAAAAGAAAAATTTACTAAGGCCTCAATAAGTATGATAAATGTACAGTAGTTAATGATAGATACCTTCTGAAAAATGGACCCCCCCCCCCACAATGAAGCTATGTTGGCAGACAATGCGTCTAACGACAGCTTACTTATAGCTATAGGTATCCACGGTGAAAACAAAGTTTTGAAAGGGAATTGAAGCAAATTTTTGATAAATTGGTAACGTTGAATATGGTTTTAGTACAAATATATCATCAAATCACAAACTTTGTACCCGCGAATGCATCTTTAAATAAGTAGGTGCCGTGGGATTAAGACATTTATAGGTTAATAAAAGTATTTAAAACGGAGTGATGTCATTAAAACTGGTTCTACTTATAAGTCTGGCAGCACTATTCTGCACCTTTTGAAGTTTATCTATCAATCTGCTGGGAAGGCAAATTAAAAGCGAATTAGTTAGGAGTGACCATAGAATGGATTAAAGTCTTTGTAGCTTCATCGGAAATGTTTTTTACGAATGCGGCTAATGTTTCTGATGTGGAAATAACATGATTTACAAATATTATTAACTTGTTGTTTGTTCCATGGACATCTTAAAATCAAATACTACATCTATATTACGAGCAGAAAGAGAAGGGGGCGCATTATATCAAGCTATTCTCATTTCCTTATTAAACGAATCATTAATTTTTGATAGCAAATTATCAGATCCCAAACGCAAATACTCGGTTTTATCAGCATTCAGTTTCAGAAAGATAGTGGACATCCATGTATGAATTTCTCCTGTACATAATCCGACCTTGGCCTTGGTAACAGCTGCACCAGTTGACGGTTTGAATAAGTATAATTGCGTGTCGTCAGCGTAGAGATGGAATTCAATACAAACTAAACAGTATGGGTCCTAGAACCGACCCTTGCGGAACTCCATTCCTTGTTTGGTGGAAAGCACATCCGGTTAAGCCTTGCTGGCTGAACTATGTAGGGGTATTGTGAATAAATATACATATTGTTGATTCCGATCTGATATATGTATGCCCTATATTTTCAAATGACCCAATTCATTACTCTATGTTCATTGTTCAGAGTTTGCTAGAGGCCGATTTTCTGGGCTGGAAAACGCGTTTTCGGACGTCTAAGTTTCAAATTTCTTGGGAAGGACCCCCCCCCCCCTAAAACCGCACTGCCTCTTCGCAACAAGCAAGCTGGCTACGGGCTTGCATCTTATCCACATTCTGCCCCTCTGTCAATGCAGCGGCTGAACTCTGGTGAATCAATATTTACTTTCGCACACATGGTGATATATGTAATTGTCTCTTTTATTTCGTCACGCCATGCTTACTGCCCAGTGCATAATCCTTTGAAGTCATGTGGATCTTTACACAGATCATGTATAGATGGTATTGAACGAATTCGATGTTTAATAAGATCGTGCCTTAACAGAGGTTTATAGTGAGTTAAAACGCCACATCATAGCTATATTGTCAAAACTAGCAGAGTTCATTAAGTTCTATATACCTAAATGATATCGTTCAATTTGATGAGAGATATAGATAACTTTGTCACATTCCTTTCTCACCCACAGGTTATTTATTAAAAATAAATAACGAACACAATTCCCACAGGTGGGATACTGGCTTTATCAGCATTACTTCATAAAGTTACATCACACACTATATAAGAACAGCACACGCGACATAATAACAGAATCATAAAATAAACGTAATTTCTAAACATTATTAAAAGGAAATCCATAAAATCAAAATATAAGTTTCCGAAAAAAATAGCAAACATTTTATAAAATAGTAAATGTACATACATTTAGAAAAAAAATAATTAACATAGGATTTTGTCATATTGTTTTTTACTTGTGATAAATAATGTTATCAACGGTTTATTTCTAAAACAAGACACCACATGTTATGCTTCTACTCTAACAGGAATACACAAAACTCTCGAAATTACGAGGCAAAACCTCTTTAAAAACTTTCCCGTTTGGTCAGGGTATAAAGAAAACACACACAAAAAAACAAAGGGGATAAAACCGTGAATAATATGTGAATGTTTGTGGGTTAATACCTTCACTGCAAATATAGCGATGGACGATGAAAAATCTATTCAAGAATGTCCTAGTTAGGAACTTAACTCAATTCCAGCCAAACAATCCCAAGCGAATTATTGAAATAAACTTAAACCATATGTTAGTCCCGAAATGATCTAGTTTGTGTCGAGTGGATGTTAAACCCTATCTATCTGTCTCTCCCTCTCTCTCTTTCTCTCGATTTCGTTCAATTTGAAGAGAGTGATATAGATCACTTCGTCACACCTACTCATTCCTATATCAGGGGAAGTAAAACATGTCTAATGTTTCCATTTGAGGTCGAGAACTTTATTTTATAAAGGTACCCTACTTAATAAATTGGCTGAAACCCGGGCTAATGTACTCCTGCGACCTTTAATTAATCGAACATTTATTTTTTTCAAAAGCACCGAGCAATCAAACTATACACAAAGTTTGATCACTCTCTATCAGATAGAATCAAGATTATCTTGTCCCAAAGCATCGAACAATGAAATTGATTGGCTCTGCTTCGCTTTAGCTCAAAATATTGATAATTGAACTCAGTCAAGACATTCGCCTAATGGTCATCTACGTCAAGTTCAAAATTCTACCTCAATTAAAAGCAGAGATATGTTCCAACGTCTTGACCAATAAAATTGCTTATCGCTCCTGAGCCTAAGCAGAAAATTTGCACCATCGAACTTAATCAAGGTAATGATATAATGAATCTATATTCTGAGTTACATTGCTTCCATTTCATTACAACCACAGCATCAACCAATCAGATTGCTTATCTCTGCTTACCCTAAGCAGACAAGGTCCATCAAGTCATTCACATTATGAATGCCTTCACTCACCAAGTGTGAACATTCTACCTCACTTAGAATGAGAGTTATTGTGTTTCAAAGTCTCGGCCAATCAAATTGCTTATCGTTCTGCTTACCTTCATTACAACCAAAGTTATCGTGCCCCAAAGCATCAACCAATCAGATCTCTGCTTACCCTAAGCAGACAATGTGTGCTTACCCTAAGCAGACAATGTGTGCTTACCCTAAGCAGACAATGTTCATTATCGAACTCCATCAATTCATTCACATAATGAATCCCTTCACCAAGTGTGAACATTCTAACTCAATTAGAAGGAGAGTGTTTGTGTTCCAAAGTCTCGACCAATCAAATTGTTTATCGCCCTGCTTACCATGAGCAGAACATGCTCATTATCGAACTTAGTCAATGTATTGATGTAATGAAACTACACACCAAGTTTCATCACTCTCACTTAATAAGAATAAAAGTTATCGTGTTCCAAAGCATCAACCAATCAAATTGCTTGTCTCGGCTTACCCTAAGCAGAAAATGCTCATCTTCGAATTCCAAGGTATTGATTGCTTATCACCCTGCTTACCATAAGCAGAACATGATTATTATCGAACTCAGTCAATGTATTGATGTAATGGAACTATACACCAAGTTTCATAACTCTCAATTAATTAGAACTAAATTTATCGTGTCCCAAAGCATCAACTTGCCTATCTATGCTTACCCTACGCAGAAAATGCTCATCTTCAAACTCCATCAAGGTATTGACATAATAAACACCTACGCCAAGTTTGAACATTCTAGCTCAATTAGAACGAGAGTTATTGTGTCCCAAAAGTGTGACGGACGGACAGACAGACGGACGAACCCATTTTAATAGTCCCCTGCTTTCTTCGAAAGGCGGGGGACAAATATGATTAGACACCGTTCAAATAGGTAGTTTAATAAATTTGGTTGACACTTTTATTGGACCCCCTTCTAGGGCAGCTTTGGGAATTTAATACAGAATAAAATTAAAGCAAAATATATAATTGTAACATTGATAAAACGTCATTTTCGGGTTATAATAAAATCCCTGTTTATCAGCGCCTTTTGTTGCTTTGATAAGTGTTTCAAAATTTGCATCCATATTTCTTGCACTAACTCAGGTTTGCGCGCATTGACTGCTACTAGGTTGCAGGATTTCGGATTCATATAACAAAGTTGACCCTGGGTTGGACTTAAAGTCAGGTACTCGCGTATGTCTTGATGAATCACGTGGCCTATCTTAAAAGGTAGTAAGCCATAAAGATACACATCATCAACCCAGAAAAATGGCGTTAAAATTGACGCACGGTATAAGGCCGAAATAATGTCGGGGGAGATGAGCACAAAGTATCCGTTACAGTAAGGCACTGGGTAATAAATATAACCTTTAAATTGTTCTTTTCGAGCATACCATTTGTCGGTCTCGCCGCGCATTATCCAACTCGTACCCAGGCGGCGAAGATGACCCATCATAAATCTGGTCACATTCTTATATCTGGGTAATAAATTTTGTATCAACAAAAAAGGGTTAACGAAAATGTCATCATCAACTTTAACAATTACTTTGGCGTGGCTACAGTATTCAGCAACCCATCGAAAGGCTAAAACACCCTTGTGTGTTAGATTGTGATAATGATCGAGAAAATCTCCCTGAATAATATCACCGTGTATAACTTGTTCATTCTCCAGTAACGCCTGTGTCATTTTATCTTTAGTCAAACCAAAGACAAATACGATCCTCGTTGATATGGATTTAAACAAGTTTTTATTAGCCCACGTTTCTCTCATAATACGTCTACGCTGGAAATTGTCAGTAGCTGTATGGACTATTGCTATAAATGCCAGGTTTGTAACATTTTTGCACAGGTTGGGGCTATTTATGACATAAGGGCTTGATATAGTTAATGGGTAATGTGTGTGTGTGAGGTGCCTTGGCTTTGATTTAATTTTGTAAGTAGTTAAATTGATGATGGATGTATTTTCGTAGCTTCCTTCAAGTTTTGTCTTAGTTTCCCTTGATGAGTAACTTTCTGCAATCAGTATATAAATAACGTAACTCAGTGAAATGACAACAGAGAAGAGACAGACGTCGATAGTTATATTACGATGTCTATTCAAAGTTACCATCATGAATGTGTTTTGTGCTTTGGGTTCTTCTTCCCAATATCTAATTCTGAAAAATAGGCAAAAATATTACATGTTCAGTTATAATTATAAACACGTCTTTGAAATATAAGGTATCGACAATGATGATCAAATTTAAATACGAATACGTATAAAGGTACCTTCAATAAACGATTATGTTATCTGTATTATTGCCCAGTCCGCAATTGGCGATTGTATCCATGGCGGCTTGAAGTAATGTAACAATGATGTGAACATCTGACATCCGATGTAAGTGTTTACGTTACTGCCTGCATTTAAAAGGACTAATGTCATTAAGCGGTCTACTGCGTTAAAGGTAATCAATCAAAAGACTACCAGAAAACTGAACAACTATTTTTACCAAAAGACACAAACTTGCCCTTCCCATGCACAGTGCATCCGTGTCACTCGCTAGACACATAAACGTGATACGAGCTTAGACATTATCCAGTGGTACTCAGTAGAGGGATACTTAGGGCAAAGACAGCCAGGATATAAAATAGTCACCAACTATAATTCGTTAGAATATAGGAAATCAAATGAAGTTTAACATATAACTACTCTGCCCTGACTGGGCATATGGTTTGCAATTTTTATTGCGAATACCAACTTGAGGATTCTTTTATGTGCATGCTAATGTGTACACAGAACATGGGTTTGATCCTATCGAAATGCCAAGGCTCTTTCTCGACCAACACTGCGAGCTATCCCAAAAATTCCTACCGGTAAGCAATTGCAAGTCAGTGTCCTACTCACTAAGCATCGTTCGATTTCATTCCAAACTGTGCACGACACCAGCTCATCAGTGTGCCTTGGTAAAATATTACAACAAACAGTTTTCATGCAAAATACGTCCACGTTTTGTAAGAGATTGACAGGGAACAAGCTCAAAAACAAACGCAAATAGCGAAAGCTATTGGGGTCTTCCGTAGATAAACATATATTTTAAGTTACATCGAAATCTGATAAAAGCTGTGACTTCCAGACGGTCCATAACCTTGGTATTACACCTTTTGTTATAAATCGGATACAAATTGTAAATTCGCAAGCTAAAAACACGATATTTTCGTACAACCAGTGGATATAATTCAGAAAGTAACAATAATCCGATATAAACGAATATCGAAAGGAACCGAGAATATGTGGGTAATACATTTGCATTTCAAGTTTCATCGACAATTGTGACCTCTAGAGTACCTACAAGCTGAATACGTGATCCATGAAGTTATGGTTCGATACATGTCAATATTATTATGAGCAATGTGACCTGTGGAGGGTCCAAAAATTGTGGACGTCCTGACGGTCAGGGACGACGACCAAATACATCCACATGAAAATGTGGCCGTATAAAAACTCTTACCTTTTAATCAACGATCAATCAGCAAGCCATTGTCCTTGTTTCAATTAAGATATTTCTCGTAATAAACACGCACATGATCGCATCGCTTGATTCGATATTAATTCTAAGAAGTATGCTAGAAAAAAGTATTGATTGACAATTATACCGAACTTGACAACTCAAAATTATATATTCCCCTAGACGGTTAAGATTCTACGCTACTTGATTGACTCTCGATTCACCCAATGAAATAACAGTTTGAAGGGGGTGGAAAATAGACTAAACCATCTTAAATATTCTAGAAATATGTTAATGTAGTCACCATGTGGCAATATATTGATTAACAGATTAAAGAGAGAGGAAGAAATGGGGTTAACGTCCACTCAACACCACTAGGTCATTTTGGGACTAACATATGGTTTAATTCTATTTCAATAATTCGCTTGCGCATAGGGGTCTTTAGCAGTGGGGGGAAACCGGAGTGCCCGGAGGAAACCCACGAGGTTGAGAAGGCTCCCCTATCTCCATGACACACTCTCATACCAGGGCTCGAAACCACAGCCGCAAGCCAGAGGTGACCGGCCACCTAGAGGTCAAAGCGCGTCACTCTAGGCCACTAGGCCATCCCAACCCCCTAAAAGATTACAGTTTGGCAATTCTAACTTTGTTAGTGCTGAACGAGTATCAAATATTTTCGAAATATAGTAGCAATATAATCACCGTCTGAATATAAATATATTGATTCAAGATTCAAGAGGTAGAGGATGCATCTGTATGCGGACGACCTTAGAGTCGAATCAGACAGTGTAGTGGACCTATAGCAAAGACTTAATATTTTGCAGAAGTTCTGTCATGAATTTGATCTTGATGTAAATATTTCGAAAACAAAAGTTGTATTTAGAAATGGAGGTGTATTAAAAAACAAACTAGAAAGTGTGATATATTATAGCTATCTAGGGCTCGTACTCTCCTCTGGGGTAAGGCATTGAATAATATGTCACTAAAAGCCAATAAAGCACTGGTTGCAATTCAATGCTTACTTCAAAAAGCATGTAATCCATAATTCATTTCAAATTTTTGATTCTATTATTGAGCTTTTATTGTTGTATAGTTCAGCCATCTGGGGCTTTGAATATAGAAAACACAAATACTCTGTCTAATCGGATTATTGTAAATATGTTCTAGAAATTCACAAAAAGCAGCTCGACAGCCGTTGCATTGGGCGAGTGCGGTCGACATGACCATGCAGTATTTTATATGACGTCATGTGTTAAATACTGGATCAAGTTAATGTCAATGTCCTGATATCCAAAACAAGTTTATAATATGCTAAGAAAACTTGATTCTTGGAATAGAATAACATGGGCAACAGAAATCAAACTGCTATTAAACTCTCGGTTTTGGTTATATTTGGGAATCAGAATGTGTTGGTAACAATTCTCATTTTATAAATCCTTTCAAACTTCAAATTCAATAATACCAAAGATACACAATAGCGAGAATTTAACATACTATTCCAGCTTTAAGCTCGATTTGTGCCAAGAAAATTACTTATCACTCCATCTAAGTTCTTGTGTTAAAAGGGGGATCACGTTGGCTAAGTGGATAAGGCGCTGGTTCGCTAGTCTGGAGGTTGAGTGTTCGATCCCTGCATTGGCCGAGAAAGTTCATCTCGATTTTCCGGCGTGATTTCCCCTTGTCAGTGATGCAGAAGGAGGGCCTGACAAGGACAGCTGCCTAGTCGTTCGGATGGGACGAAAAACCGAGGTCCGTGTACAAATTGGAGTGCACGTAAAAGATCCCTTGGCAGTTGGAATTCGATATAAGAGTAGGCCGTAGCGCCGCTGCCCGGGCAAAATTTCCCTCATAGCACACTGTATGGCGTATGCCCGTCTTCAATTGACCAAGGTTAGGTGCTTAAGCGTAGGACGTTAAACCCCATTTCATTCATTCATTCTTGTGTTAAAAGAAATTTCACTAAACTACGTCTAAATTTATTCCCGTTCACTTCAAACCAATTTAAAGGAAAACAGATAGCGAGCCCCGTGTGTTTCTTATGTGTACATGAAGTAGAAGATTTATATCATTTTGTTCTTGAATGTAAATATAGTGTGTTTGCTTCTTACTGGTTTCTTAAGACGTTTGTCTTCTCAGTCATAACAATGCAACAGTTCGTTTTTACATTCAGCTGGATACCCACAGGCATAGTACAGATTACAATACAGTCAATACTAAAGTCATTTCTCCACCCATGTCAGCCTCGCATCTGTCTAGGAACTCAGATGGAACCTCTCTGGAATCTAATCAAAGTCTGTTTGACAGTTTCTAATAGATGATGTATATCATGGCCCTGAACTTGTGTAATTAATAACATGATTGGTTAAATTAAATTAAACCAAATGATGCCATAGTAATTTTGCTTAAACATGTCGTAATCTCGTGATATTTTATAGGCACGTGTCATTTATACCCTAAGTTGATTCAAGTAAACACCACATATTATGCGAATGTGTTTGAATTTTGTAACTTGCCAAATATACAGTAATCTTATTTCTCATTTTTTTGACAATAAATTTAAAAACAATGTCGCCACGACTATATTGCTACACTAATTACTGAATACATATATTATTAATATTGAAATTTGGTAGTCCGGGCATTGTTTTAGGCACAAATTATATATTGCTCAACAAGTATCAAAGAAAAATGTGTATAACAGTCACGTAACGTCCCATCCATCCGCCCCATTTTTTAATGGGAAAGAATCATCATCTTATGCTCTGGTAAAATTGAAGTGTGTTGCCAACGGAAGATGTGGATAAATTAAAAATGGTTATGCACCCCGTAATAGAGTTAAAATCTTTTGTCAAACCGTAATGTTAATTATAACATTCTTGATTGTTTTTGTTGAATTCATTCTAAAATTCAGATCTAAGGAATGTGTGGATCGGTAGTAAAAGTATTAAATAAATATAAGTATAAACAATTATAAAATACCTGAATCCCAAGTGTAAATTGAAGCACTACAATGAAAACAGGTTTGATCTAAAACAATAGTTGGAGACGGCTGTAGTAGTTTGACAAAACCCCTGCTTAATTAAAGGCATACTTATTGAATTGGGTAGCTGTATTAAAATATACAATTTTGTATAACTGGTCTATAAGACAGCCACGAATATCACTGAATAATGTATTTAATATTGAACAACTAAGGAACACCTGCTCGTAAGGAAATGTTCACTTGTCCGCGGGTGCACTAGTCCGCCGTTATCAATTATTGCCATTCTTACGATTGAGGATCATATGTAAATGTATGAACACTGACAGTAATACCAACGTATCCGCACCAGCCCCGACCGACAATGAACTGTACTACACCAACCCCGAAATTAATATGTAACCATTTTCCCCAAAAATTATTCAAGTCTTTATTAGAGTAGACCGGTAGCGCCTCTATCTGGACAAAGTGTCCCTTATAGTCAGGGCCGGATTAACCTTGTGGGGGGCCCGGGACATGCCTACAGTGGGGGCCCTTAATGTTGTTTGTCCAAATTGTTCGTATTAGGATTAATTTCAGTGCATCTCAGCATGAGACAATTTAAACAGCGATTTCATTTAAGTTTTGAATTCGTTGACAATTTGAGTTTTTTAAACTTACCCTATCGCTCGTGATGTTTTTATTTACTTTATTTTAGTGAAATTATTTTAGGTGACATAAAACATTAAACTCCGTTGTCTGTTAATTTCCCGGGATTGGTTGGGCCCCAACAATCACATCGCGGGATGGGGTCCCCGGAACTGGTTAGGACCAGTTGATTGGTAGAACCTATAAGTTATGTAATTTAGTTAATTTTAGGGCCTAACCGATCCCTGCCCCCCCCCCCGGAAATCTGTTGGTACCTACCAGTCCCGGGGCCCCAAATAGCCCTTACTGCCAAGGACCCCAATCCTCGCCCCTCAGCCCAGGTACTGGTTAGCTCCGTCCGTGATAAATAACAATAGTATGACCCAGAATTGTGGGGGGGGGGGCGGGACATTTGTCCCACTTTGCCTCCCTTAGATCCGGCACTGCTTATAGTTAACTGCATAGCGCATGTCCATCTTCATTAGCAGAACAGTAAGACGTTAAACACCATTTCATTCACTTTTCTGCACCAATCTGATTATTCGAGATAAGAATGCGCTATGCCTAGTGATATGAAGGAAATTTACTAGGGATAGTGACATTTCTCCATCGAATTTTACATGTGAAGGGTTCTTTTATGTACACGCAAATGTGTACACAGGAGCTTGCTTAGTCCCAACTAGACACAGTTCTTTGTCAGGCCCCTTGTCATGTAGTACCAACAGGGAGAAACCACGCAAAATCGCGGTGAACTATCTAAACCAAAACAAAGATAAGTGTACATAATTATGAATGAAATGAAATGGGGTTTAACGTTCTACGCATAATTAAACTGTATATTGAGAGGAGGATGGCCGACAACCCATATCACATTTTAACAGGGCAATACGACATTTTTAAGCGCACATATCGACATTTCTAATGTCGTAGTGACGAGTAAAAATGCCTTGCTGACGTGATGTCCTTTTAAATGTCGTGATATCGGGTTGTAGTCTTTTGAAGAACAGCACCACGATACCGACACCCCTGTCTTGCTTGTATATGTGATGGGTGTGCTGTATATATCCGATTCAAATACGTATTACCCAATACCAATCCACAGACCAATCACATCACTAACTTTGAACCAGGGTTCGTCGGCAATGTACCATAAGAACCAATATTTATCAAATACGACAGCCAGGAAGCTACGCTGTTTCGTGACCAGTAACCTATTGACAGGTTTTATAATTGAACGATTACATTTTTAAAGCTGATCTGACATTGAATTGTGAATGTGCGAATGTTGATTGTTTACATTCAAAAATAACTAGTTATTTAACTCCAGCCAGTGCCGGACTTGGCCCACTTGCCTATGGCAAGTGGGCCTAAGCTGGAAAAAAAATATGAGCCTAAGCCTCAAAGAAAAAAAGCAAACAGTAAAAAAGAAAAATAAAAGGTAGTAAAAGAGGGGAGGAGAGGAAACAGGGAAAGGAAAGAAAAGCAGAAAGATATATTTCGTTGGAAGAAACAAATTCGAGGATGTGTGATTAAAGTGCTCGCAGGTCACCATGTATCTCCATCCGCTGCTCTGGTCTGAGGTGCTTGGAAAATGGGTTTGCGGCTGTCTATTTTTGAAAACTTTTTCGAGCGCTAGTGCCTTCGGCACTCGTAGGCGGGCTTCGCCCGCCATTTGCACGTGGGCCTTGTCACAGGTATGGCAAGTGGGCCTTCGGCCCACCAGTCTGGCACTGACTCCAGCCATGTTTACCCAAAATAACCCTGAGACGTCTATGTGTCTATCTTCAAAAATAAGCTTATCTGGTATAATAAACAAGCAGCCCCGAGTTGATCTCATGAAAAATTGACGGTTGACGGACAACGGATATGGCATAAGCCCATTTGGCTGGTCAATTTCTAAGAACGTACATTATATGTTAAACACATATTGGTTATTCATGTAATACGATTATTATTTGAAAGCTGCCAATATAAGATCGATGGAAATATAATGGCGGTATTGTTGTGTTTGACCAGATGTTATTAACCTTAAAGTCTACAAGAGAGCGTCACCGGTGTTCATTATAGAAATAGGTCGAAGATAACCCACTTTAGATTTCATTACATATATTATTGGGGAAAATAGAGTTAGAGCGGAATAAATGCTTGAATTCAGTGTTACCGATATAGTTTGACCCCATGCTCCCAGTATCAGAGACTAAGGTAGATTTCAAATGGGGATTATGTGAATTTGCTTTATTTTTGAAAATTACAGTTCAATCAATATTCAGGTACGTAAGTACGGCTAAGAAGGCATGACCAGTCCCTAGAAAAGATATACATATAGACTATTACTGGGATGGATCGAGGACCCCTTCCACTGGATCCCCCCACCACTCTGTATCCGACCCGGCATTACAATTTCAGAAATTGTCCAAATCGTGAAAGAGCTAAACACTATCTAGAGAGAGAGAGAGAGAGAGAGAGAGAGAGAGAGAGAGAGAGGGAGAGAGAGAGAGAGAGAGAAAAATGGGGTTTAACTATCACTCAACACAACTAGGTCATTTCGGGGCTAACACATGGTTCAACTCTACTTCAACAATTCGCCCGCGCGTAGGGGTCTTTAGCAGTGGGAGGAAACCGGAGTGCATAGAGGAAACCCACGAGCGGCAATCTTCGCATGTAAAACACGAATTGATATGGGATCATAATATCTAATAATTTAGGCACAATCAACATTTTATGAGCAATACACCAGTCGTTTAGTCTATGGGTTCGGGTGTTATTTGGGCGGTGTTGTGCAAATGTGTCCTAACCCTCGAACTTTTCAAAAATTGTTTAAAGAATCCATGACGATTGATATGCAATATTGTTTTTAACTCTCCTAATATGAGGCTCAGTATCTGCTCCACAGACCAAGAATCCACTAATCAGTGTGAAATCATTGTAACGGGGCACCGTGTCAGCGTGGTCTTCTAGATCGTGGCAGCAGCGCGGTTGTGAAAGGTGGCGATATTGCTGTCGGGCGCAATGTGTGTGTGCCAAGAGTGTAGCGGGAGCATTGTGTACGTGTGGTGATAACGTAAAAAGCCTTCACACCAAGAAATTTTAATGCGGTGTAGGCGGCATGGCGTCATTCTAGTGAAGTCATCGACGCCATATTGGTTAACCCAAAACAACGTCTCTCTAATTATTTTGACAATATGCTTGGCTTCAGACCGCCAAACTGAATTCCATATTTTCTAAGAAAGTCAAAACATAATTATTTCTATGTCTTTTGCTCAATAGGTTGTCAACTCACTATTTTACGATCATCATTCTCACACTCAAAAATGTTTCACACCGGAAATAATAACACAATTAGGGGGCCTACCTCCCTTGTTTTTGTATTCCCTACCATGGACCAGCTATCTTAAAACGTTTGAATTTAAAGCTAAAAATGATATTTTTCCAATTTATCAACTGACAAAAGTGAATTATAGGATTAATAGGATTATTCTTTAACCATGTAGGACTGTTTATATACCATCTATTTTAAGGTTTTATTTTAATACATTTTAAAATATGACTTAAAAATATGAAATTGTAGCTTTAAAGGGACAGTCCCGTATTAAACAGAGACTCAAAAATAAAAATCTGAGAATATATGAAAATAAAACGCCAAAATATATGGGAATGGTGTATTTACCTTGTCTCAAAATTTCAACTCAAAATATTGAATCGTTATGACGTGAACGTCAAAACTGCTTATCCGGACTCGCAACCCTTTTAAGATTTCGGGTCGATTGTTTTGTTGGGTGACCTTATAACCGATTAGGGTTACTTGGGAGGGTGATGCAGTGAATAACCCATGTGCTGTACTTGATAGAGAAAGGCAAATTTCAACTACACATTTTTTTAATTTTTTTTGGTTTAATCCAGATACCACAAAATACACCTTGGGGCACCGGTCTAAAATTCCAGATGAAGACTGGCGGATTTCAGTCGTTTGAAAACGTATCATAAATACTGAAGTAGTTGCTCGGCTCTTGACTCAAATTTTTTAAGGGATTTTAACACAAAATTAAGCAGTTTTATTCCCCAAATAAATATCGGGAGGAGCCCTTTAAATAAACCTAATTTGACATAATATAATATCTTTTAGGTGCAGTAGTTGTCAATCAAGTTAGTTTCGTTTTCTCGTCATGTCATTTATTCTGCATCGCGATTGGGGGCGGTTGGACGATACCAGTTGGTCGGGGGCCATAGAGCTACCCAGTCCGTCCGTCCATGACAATTTTAATCCGGTGGTAAATATGGAATTTTGATCATTAAAGGCTGCAATCTGCATATCTTTTAAAATCGAAACCAGAGTAAATTAGATACCCGCCATACAAAAGGTCGTTCACTGTTTCTGTCCAGCTGAGGACTAAAGCCAACGAACAAGGGGTATTGATCAATGGCGCATTGTGCGTACAATGTTCATTGAGAGGGTGGTTTTTTTTCGGAACAGAGGGCACACAGTCACACGAATTCCAATACCCTAGCTGGGAATCTCACCGGATTCGATTGTTATCCAGTTTATTTTGTTTTTGCAAGCACCACCTACGCATCTTATAAAGCCGCAGATATAAATTATTTTACACAATATTCTAATAACACGGTATTTTAATGAGTATATCAATCATTTATTTCATTTCATTAGATATGATATATTTTATGTATTGAGAATTTCATAAATCTATACAATATGTTGTATATGATAGGTTACTCGGTTTGATCCGACATTTTTATTGTCAAAACATTCTTTATTATAACTGTATATGTGTTGCCTTTCATTATGTAATCAATTTTAATTTTCATAAATCTATACAATCTGCTGTATATAAGATGACATTTTTAATACTATAGGTTTAACTTTATAGACTTAGTATAACTTAATAATTTACTGTGTAAAACAAATTTCCACACAACCTATTATTCTTTTAAAAAATGTTTTCATTTAACCAAAATGGCGTCACTGGCTTCAATCGTCATATAATGGTAAACTGCTTGCTTCACACTATTTAATTTTTGTGGACATTATTCTTGGTGATAGCACACAATGTATAACGGGCTTTGATGGTGACAAAAATATAAGAAAAGACACTGTTAGCTTTAATGGGATCATAGACATTGAATTCGAGTTAATGATGAATAATTACTTTAATCAGTTGTATTATTTTTAGGCGAAATTACGCAAACTAAAATTTATTTGGGTTAGAAGTTACACAAAAATGACCTAATCACATTTCATGCGTTGCTATGGTTACTATTCATTATTTTAACTATTATTTTAGTACATTTTAGTCCTATATTATATTCCATGGTGTTTAAACAAAGTAATAAAAGTTTTCTGTTTTTTTTTCTTTATTTGAACGACTTCTATTTTCGGTGTTTCTCAAAATTTCAGATTTAGTGTAAAATCACATCTGCATAACACCGTCCATTTGTAATAAACGAAGAAAACATATCCCACAAGACAATTAATTCGTAATGGCTGAGTCACAAACGACATCAAAAAAAAAAAATGGTGGGCTTAACTAAGGAGGCTTTAACGTTTGTCGTTCAATTTGGACAGCTCATGTATTTCAGCAAATATGATTCATTAGAAATTACAATATTTTGTTTTTAAATTGAATATAAACCACTTTGATACATTCATATTACATTAATAGTTTATATGTTTTTGGACAAATTTTCGTTCAAAATGTTCAAAATAATAGTGAAATACCCTTTAAGTCTATAATAAGCACGTTTTAAAAACAAGAAAGCTGTTTTCAAGATGTTTTCTTGCTAAATATAGAAAGCAGGACATATTATCTCGAGATGTGTTTTTACTTTAAGGCCTTATATCGACCTGTTTTCATATATTCGATATAAAAATACCCTTCGTGTGGTTAATAAGTGTATTATGATATATTCTAGGTGTGGTTAGAGAATTGAAGCAATTCATTATTGGAAACGTATACGCTGTGATCAATATTTGTGCACAAAACCCTTTCTGTACACCCGGAATTACTACTTATGTGTAAAGATTCCAATATGTGTTTTTATTATTTTGACATTTCTTTTGGATAATGTTTTTATTTTTAACCTTTTTAAAAGGAATATAGGTCTCCTTTGACAAGATCTCGAGTAAGGGATGTACATTAATCAATAACGAGTTAAAACCAAGTTTATAATTTACTATTAAAACGTTTTGTGCTGGAAATAGACCGTTGGACATAAAATAATGGATAAAACAGTGCATTCAGGTCTAAAACACACCTACAATAGGCAGATTTTTAACACATATATTCTGGTGGCTTTTGGCGTTGGTGCAAAGGCACTCGCCCATTAATGGGCAAGAATGAATATTATAATCACGATAAATTGAAATGTACGAAAAAGTCAACAATTTTGCACTAATTTTGTAATATCGAGTTAATATTAGTTTTGCTATGTAAAATCATGCTGAAAAATCTAAGCTATTGATAAAAATTGGCTTGACTAAAGCAATATTGTCGAATTGAAGAAATAATCGACGTCAAGAGTTATTTCCCTTTAAACAAAAACCACCCGTGTCATCTTGCTTTCAAACAATATCTTCTCGTTAATATTTTTTTACACAACAATGCAGAGAATATATTTTATTTGGAGTTAGTATTCTTGGGCAGATGAACGTAGACAATTAGGTTTTGTACACCCCACATTCTCGACAATATGTACATTTGCTCTTAAGGTACCGTAACAGTATTTAAAAATACTGTTACGGTACCCCGCTCGCAGTGACTATAATAATTTGTTTCTATGGTCAGATTTCCATTGCTAAAGGAAGTAAATTCGGCCCAGATAGAGGCATCGTCATCGGATGCAAGCTGCCATGGACTGTTTAAGGTGCACACAAAACGTTTTCTGTTAGCAATTATTTCTGTGTTTTATGGTCTTTATTAGCCTACCTACGGTGTTTAAAGTTACATGTATATTAAAGGCTCAATAGGAGGCAGACCACCATTAATTTCCCCATTGACTTCAATGTTAATTCTTGCCTCTTTGCCCACCTCCAACTTTTTCCCAAATTTTCGTTGGGCTGAATGCTTTTCACTATAGACAGAGTAATAAATGACCATGTCTTTGCACTAAAATTTGTATGACGTTAACCACCAAAATCTTGAGATACACCAAGTTGAAGAAGTATACCCAAAACATGTAACTAGTTGCCGTACATATCACCGTAGCCAACCTGATAACTCAGTTATCCTTCCGCCTCAAAATCCGGAATATTTACCAAAACCTGGCAGAAAATATTAATTTAAACCCTCTTCTTCCATTCTAGACCACAAAATCAACAAAAATGTCCATGCAAAGGGGGAGAAAAGAGAAGGAGAGAGAATTGCTATAAATAGACGAACTACAATTTGTAGTACCGAAAGTGTGAAACTTAATAGTGGTCTGCCTCCCAATACCACTCTTGTTGTAACTGAATTATCTGCCCCAATCTTTATTCTGGTCAACAAATTGTACTATTTTACAATATTCCAATTATTTGATGATACAAATTTCATATTAACACACCTAATTTAACAAATGGAAAAAATTCAACTTAATGATCTGAAAAGCCTAACGTCAACCTTTTCAAATGTGACTTGGATTTAAACATATTTTCGAACCCTCTGGACAAGTAAAATATAATGTAATGGATAATTTACACAACAGATAGTACACTTAAACATTTATTTTCGGGAGCTGTCAAGAAATATCTCAGTAACCGACAAACTTCCCCTATAATTCTTTAATATTTATGCCAATGTGTGTACACACTACCGTTCGCTTAAATTCAAAAATGGCACCATAGTCACATCTAATAACAAAGGGGGGATAATTTATGTTCATTGTACAGTCTCCATGTTGACACCCGAACAGCAGCTAACTCGGTTTATTATACATTAAGTTATAAATTCTAACAAATAAATTGTTCCATTTTTGAAAAAATAGGATTACAGTGATCACATCTACGAGTGACCTACTAAAATGACGTCACTGCCAACAGATTCTTTTGACCAAACCTAGTATAACATTGACAACCCCTTTCAATGTTTTGTTCCCCTCTTTTAAAATGGTTCCATCCTTCCGTCTGAAACAATATAACTCCCCTTCTAATTGAGCTGAAGGGGGCGACATGGTTAGCACGTGCGCGCTGTCATAAGGTATGTGTCGAGTGGACTTCAGTATGATTAGCACGTTCGCGCTGTATCATAGGGTCTTTGTCGAGTGGACAAAAAAAAAAGTTTCTCTCTCGTTCCCTCTCTCTAATTGAGCTAGAATGTTCAAACTTTGTATGGGTGTTTATTAGGTGTATAACTTGATGGAGTTCGAGGATGAGCATTTTCTGCTTAGACTAAGTAGGGATAAGCACTTTGTCTGTAATTAAAGGAGCTAAATCGCTAACAATTGGAACCTAGAATTTGTCAAAAGTGGGTCGCAACGCATATAATACTGTAATATGAATGTATATACAAAAAGAAAGATTTACATTCAATGGTTTCCGTTTTTCCCCAATTTGAAATCAGTTACGTTCGGCGAAATAAGCCAAGCAGTCTCAATCTAGTGCAAATTTCTATAGCGTCTGGTTATTTCAGTCAACATACGCCGTATGATATGGTGCAATATGTCTAGCCTCGCTCCTAAAGTCTCTTATTTAAACTGGGACTGAAGCGCATTATGGTACACGACTCGTGTACCAATGTTGAACAATTGTTTTTTATCTAAAATATAGGATATCAAAAGCTCATCTTTTCCCGGTAAGTTTACAGCATCAATGTTGATTTAAAATGACCAATAATTCGTGTTTTCGATGTTAAATATTTTGGAGGATTTTGAGATAGGGACTTAGGTCCTTTAAGTGAGAGTGATGAAACTTTGTGTATAATTTTATACCATCAATACTTTGACTAATTTCGTTAACGAGCATTTTCTGCTAACGGTAATCATAGATTAGCAATTTGGTTGATGGTCAGCGACACGATAGCTTTTGTTCTAATTAAGTTAGGGTGATGGTACTTGGTTTATAGTTTCATTACACCACTTTGATTCTAATTGAGTGAGTTGTGAAACTTCGTGTATGGTTTCCTCACATTAATGCCCTAAATTCGAAGGCGAACAGTTTTTGAGGATACATGTAGAATGCAGTTCTGGATAGTTTTGGGACACAGTAACTCTCCTTCTAATTGAGACAAAGGCCTATATAAGTTCTGGATGTTTATTGTATGGATGCCATGGCAGTGTTCGATCATGCGCACTTTCCACTAATATTAGGAAGGAATAAGCAATTCGATTTGTTGAGACCTTGGTTCCAATTGGGTGAGAGCGGTGAAACTCTGGGTGTATCAATACCTTGACTAAGTTCGATGATGATAATGAGTTGTGATAACCAATTTGATGGGTCAAGACTGTGGAACATAACTCGGTTAGTAATTGAAGTAGAATGTTTAAACGAGTTGTAATTAGGTGAATGTCTTTACTGGTCGATGTTTAAATCTATCCGATGGGAAAACATAGTGTATAGTTTCACTACCAGGTTCTTCAAAACCTTGACTGGGTTCGATTGTTAACATTTTCTGCTTAGGTTAAGAGATAATCAGTTTGGTTGTTCGATGTTATTCGAGAAGATAAATGTTCAATTTTAATTAAATAGATATGCCATCCATTTATTATGGGATCGCGGCGGATGGCATCAGCAGAAAGTGGAATGCGGAAGGCTCTTTGTTAAACTTCCATATACTGCATTGATTATTACAAAGAAGGATTTTCATCCAATCTCGTTACAAACAAAAATAACTATAAAATCTTAATCCATGGGGTACTTAAAATATTCAGCTAAGATAAGCAGATAAGGAAGTGACATGCACAATACCGGAAAGAGTTTTTGGAATACGGATGAGGGATTTATTTATTGATTGTATTTCCGTGGATAAAATGAAAGCCAATTGGGAGATGCTAATTGTAGGCCGGTCGAGGAGGTTCAGAATTGTCCGGAGTCCAAAATGGCCGTTTTATACAAATGAGTATTTTGGGGAATACTAGCCCAAACTCTAACCCTTTTAAGAGGGGTAAAAAGAAAATTAGATCTAAGTTCAGTTTTCTAAAAGGGTTTGGGTTACTATTCCCCCAAATCCTCGTTTATATAAAGCCATTTTGGACACCGGAAAAATCCCCCCCCCCAACCGGCCTACAATTAGTACCTTTCAAGCAAATTATATCACATAGTTAACGCTGTCTTACCTCTTTTTTTTTAAAGGGTAACACATCAATATATTTTATTGATCACACTCGGAGATGAATTCGTCAAGATAATACATTATTAATCTTCACATAAATCATTTAAAATATGGTATGATCGGATCTGATGTCAAGCTCTGGTGTGCTACTATGAGGTGAAAACTTGTGCAGTGGTTTAGAAGATACTTCCCTAAGCTATGCAATGCATATTTTGGCTAATATATTTGGTAAGTTGCTTTTTTTTTTGTCTTTTTCGTCATCACGATATTGAAGAGTGTTCTAATATCTGATAATTAAACATACATTATGCAAGAGTTAAATCTGTCTGTCTTTGGGTCGGATATAGTATTATATAAACTATTAATAATTAGTCATTAATTATTAACATGACCAGACCATATTATTATTAGTAGTATTATTATAATTACAAAATTTATATAGCGCCCATTTCACAGGTTTGTTCAAGGGCACTTTACAGTGTAACAAAAACATAATTCAAAACGTAAATAACACCAAGAGTGTTAGAAATACATTAAATAAGCATAAAAGAACTACGATAGACAAAATATTAGGTGTTACAATTTGTTATAATTATAAGCTTTTAAAAATAAGAAAGTTTTCGTCTGTTTTTTAAAAGTAACGAGTGAAGATGAAATTCGAATATTTAAAGGTAATTGATTCCATAGAATAGGCGCTTGATAACTAAAAGAACGTGCCCCATAACCATAGAGGTTTACAATTTTTTGCTTTAAAAGTAATTTATCAGATGAACGTAGGGTTCTGTGTGGGGTATACAATTATGAAAGTTCAGATAAATACTTAGGTGCTAAATTATGAAGGCATTTGATAGTAAAAAGTAATATCTTAAAATCTATTCTATATTTAATGGGCAACCAGTGCAGCTGAAAGAGAACAGGGGTTATACTGTATATTTATTCGTCAAGGTTATTAATCTAGCAGCAGTATTTTGTATTCGTTGTAGTTTGTTAATAAGTTTAAGGGGTTGAAATTATCCAGTCTTGACGTCACAAGGGAGTTAATAAGAGATTTTGTCGCATCTCTTGATAAAAAGTTTCGTATTTTACCGATATAACGAATATTAAAATAACAAACTTTAGATACATGATTAACTTGTGCCTCCATATTCATAAAATTATCAAACATCGCACCAATATCACGACTAAAAGCAGTAGGGTTAATCTCACAATTACCTATGGATAAGTTAGAATGTACATGTCTATTTAATTGATATTTAGATCGCAAAAGAAGAAATTCTGTTTTATCGTCGTTCAATCTAAGAAAATTTTTGGAAAATGGATATTTGGGGTTAAAAGAAATATATAACTGGGTATTATCAGCATATAAGTGAAATTTAAGGTTATATTTATCTACAATATTGCTAATAGGTGATGAGTATAATATAAAAAGTATCGGGCCTAAAACTGATCCTTGTGGAACACCAAAAGATAAAACTGTTTCTTTTGATAATTTAATTGCCATCTAAATAAAAAAATAGATTGTGTCCTACCCACTGAATAACTTTCTAACAGTTTCAATGCATCACTCTGTATATTACATCTAAAACGTAATCTATGAATAAGAATAGATTGGTCAACAGTGTCAAATGCTGCAAATAGGTCCAATAAAAGCAAAAAGACACACTTTTTATCATCTAATCCAAGAAGTATATCATTGGATACGTGTGTTAGGGCAGTTTCAGTAAGTTATGGAATTGCTTATATGCACTTTGAAATGGCTCATCTAAACAGTTGTCTTCTATATGGCTCTTTAGTTTGATTGCAATTAATTTTTCAAGTAATTTTGAAATGAAACTAAGATTCGAAACTGGTCTATATTTTTTAAAGATATTGAAATATATTCAACTCTTGATGCAAGCTGATGCTTCTGTGTTTCCTTAGATTTAAATCCGGTTTATCGTTCAACATCCATTGACGATTAAATGCAAAAATGGATAATCGAGACTTTATTTTCCTCACAACGACAACGAGTATTTCGCGGCTTAGACTTTAGTAATTTGAAATTTTTAAGAGCATTACCGCTACATTATCTATTTTTAACTATTATAGTAAGGACTTTCAGTTCTTAATCTTCCATAATGTATCTTTAAAATATAAGATGGTCGATTTTATTTGATTCGTATACCTTAAAAATTTAAAGACGACTCCGGTGTTACGATATATCTTCAAACGTTCTAACACAACCGTAAAGCTGGACTACTTGTTGCACGGTAATAGATTAGGATATGCGGAACAAACTGTTTTTAATACTTCATTGTAGACAAAATATAACAGTTACAGTAACACGGCGATTGTCTCTGGTTACATAGTAAGTAGGTAACCTTCCGTAAACATGTTCACACGTGTCTTAATCTGTTGTAATCTCTGGATATATTACGATATTTAATGGACAGTGTTACGTATTGACTATTAAGTCTAGGAAATAATATTTTTAAAAAAATTAGTTTTGCATTATGTTTCTCCTTGTCAAGTTATCGGTTTTCATAAGGAAAAATTTGAAATTTTATGTGTAGGTGTTAAGGCCATTTTACGATGTGTATTTACGATCAGGGGTCTATTTTCAATGTTACAATCTCGTTAATGTTGTGTTCTCTGTCCACTGTACACATTTCTCCGATGTGAAAATGGCGACAAAGACGTCTATGAGTTCATTGGGTGTCACAATTGATATGATTGACGCTAAAAGTAAAATTATAGTATTTACATTTGTTAGAATCTCGTTAATGTTGTGTTCTCTGTCCACTGTACACGTTTCTCCGAAGTGAAAATGGCGACAAAGACGTCTACGGGTTCATTGGGTGTCACAATTGATATAATTGACGTTAAAAGTAAAATTATAGTATTTACATTTGTTGAGTTGAACTTGGCCTTTCAGGGTAAGAATTAGATCCACACCGACCGGGAGTTCAAAGCTCCGTTAACTTATAACGACTCGTTAATATGGAGTTAACGCATCGTTGTTTTTAACGATGAGAAAATCTGTTGCTGGTAGTTATATTTAACGAAGGTGACGGGTCCGGTATTTGTTTAACGATGGCATTAGTCGGCCGCCAGGCGAAGTACCTTAGCAAAACACCTATAGAATACCATTGTAATTTCCTAAACCATTTTATATAGGATGAAATTATATGGTATTGTACAAAATTTTCGGGGCCTGTAGGAAGTGACGGCCCCAAATATTCTACAATGTAGGTAGTGCACATGCTATAATTTCTGAAGATTTATGCAAAAGTAGGAAACTACTATAGTATAGGCATTTTTATAATTAAATAGTGTTTTCTGTAGTAAGTTATACAGGTATCATTTTGTCTTTAATCAAGTTATGTGAACAGACTGAACAGTTATCAAACTTTCCACAGTTTCTTGTTAATACTAAAATTAAGCCAATAACCAAACAGTCCTCTTTTTGATTAATTTTATTCAGTCCGTCAGCTAACGGAAAATGAAGCTGAATTTCCAGCAACAGAATGGATTGTTAAAATAAGTGAGCTTTGAGCAACCGGTCCCTGGCCATTTTTGCTATAATAGTTCAAAATAGATAATAAAAAAAGAATATACTTCGACAGACAGGGTAGCTCCGAAACTGTTCAAGATACCTTTATAAAACTTTCACATTCATCAACCTATTTTAATTTATTTTTTGATGACCTTCTTTCTGTCCCGATTGCATTTCTAGAGCATATTTCATTATGATCAAAGAAATCTTATGTTTAACATACAGAAGCTGATTGAGGTAGACAGTGGTTGTTGTGCAACCTGTGCCTTGTCGAGCTACTATGATCAAAGTATGAATCTTCTGACTAGACACATTGATATTCTAAAAAGTTGTTTCTCCTTATTCCTTCCAAACAAGTTCAAGGGTGTGGGTTGTAGATGACTAATCATCTTTTATTTTAGTCATTACGCTATGTCCGCTTTGTTGTGGGTGAATGTGGGTTGGGGACACATCTCGCTGTGCAACCAGATCAGGTCTAGTAGGTTTCGTTCTCGACACTTACTTATATCGTCCAACAGACGAGTCCGTTCCGCAGTTGAGGCTACAGACGAGTTCCATCGACACATTCCTAAAATAAAGAGTTCTAATTAGACTAGCTGAATGTCTAACGGCATATTCCTGAAGCAATGGCCCGGATATCCATCTCTTGTGGGATTAGGTCTAATCACACGAAACACCGCGAGAAATATGGTCTAATGGCGACGTCGTAAAATTCCCATCGACAGATCAGACAATAATCTATTCCATTGTCAAAACCCGACACGAAACACCGCGAGAAATATGGTCTAATGGCGACGTCGTAAAATTCCCATCGACAGATCAGACAATAATCTATTCCATTGTCAAAACCCGACACAAAATTTATCCTGAAAACCAGACGACACGCTAAAATAAAGGGTAATAATTAGGCCTACAGTTAAATTTAATATTTGACCATTTACATTGCAGTAATGGCGACAGTCGCTGTCTCTACTCAACAAGCAGACGATTATCCAGTAACTTTACATCTTTGGCCAATGGATAACACGACTGGTGGATACGATGTCATCACTAAGGCGAATCCCAATAACATAATTTGTCCCCGATTTGATCGAAAGCATCCCACTCTTCCCCACGCGTCGGTGTATTTAGATGGGTCAGTTCTGTCAGTTTTTGAAATGACAGTCAAGTATAACGATCTCAGAGGGCGTTTTACCTTTGCCTGCTACATCTTTCCCAAAGATATTTCGACGGGGTCCGTGTTTTATGCACGATTCGATGGACAGCATGATACTTTGTTTGAGTTAGGAAACAGGGGTGATGACATACTATTTGCAGCATTTGATGAACCAGACCAAGGTTATCTTTGTGCAGTTCTTGATGTTCAGAACGTTTTGAAGATGGGTGAATGGCAACTACTCGCCATTGAAAAAGACAATATTACTAATAACTGGATCATTTGGGTTAATAACAGAAGCTATATTGCCGAAGGTGATTGTCGTGAATTTACGACATTGAATGCAAATGTGTTTATAAGGAATGGGCCGGTGATATTTGAAGTAATTGGCTTCTATGGTGACATGCGTTGCCTTGTATTGTTGAATGACATAGTTGGTGATGGTATAAAGATTGGAGAGAAAGTCGAGCAGGTTTGCCTCACCAACACCGTAGTAGGTAATTATAAATAAATACAAATAATCATAACCCATTAAAGCGAGAATTTCAAAATTTTAAGTTATATTTTTAAAATTTATTAAAATGAAGCCTTACAATAGATGCCTTGTTAAAGAATAATCGTATAAATTCTAAAATTGGCCAAAATATAATTTTCAACTTCAAATTCCAACGTTTGAAAATGGCCGTCCATATTGTCAAAAGTAAAACAAGTGAGGAGTTTTGTTGTTATTTCATGTGTCAGTGATCTGTAGGGTGGAAAATAATGCCCATGTTCGTATAATAGTGAGTTGATAACCTATTGAGCAAAAGACATAGAAATAATTAAGTTTTGACTTTCTTACAACCTGAGAAAAATAAGATATCAGCTACGTTTCTTTTTTGATGCTGTACCGTATCAACATAATAGTTTAGGTGTTATTTGACCCATCAGACAGGAGAGTTTTACACAAGCGGAAAGATACTGAGATTTATACGCATGTTTTCTACCACATAATATACACGGACAAATTAATACGCCAATGTTAATGCTATCACACAGAAATGAAGTGTATGAAATATTTATATTCACACGACTGTTGTTTTGTTTTATTGCCAATGTAGATATCTTCAAGAAACAGTTCTATGTAAATTTGAAGAAGTTTTATCAACTCAAATTACTATTTTGCTTTAAATTTGAAGAATTTTTCTCTGTGTATAAAACTGATATTGTTTTGAAGGGGTATTTTTTCTTCTGAAACGCCTTTGCCCAAGTGTAAGATATACTTTTCAGACATATTCAATATATAATTCCAGGGCCACCCGTCAACTGTCCATCGAATAACGCCAGAGCTCGAAACCACATCTCATATTGGAAAGGCCTGAAACATGCAGATGCAGTTCAACCAGTGACATCCATTTCAACTAAATCTGCAATTTCTTGTGGTACTGAATGTTCTAATCTATTCCATTGTAGATCATTTACCTGGAGCGAAAATGGTCTCTGTGTACTTTATGATTTTGTAGCCGTGGAGAAAATGGTTCCGTCTGTAGGAACCAAATATTTCGTTATTAAAGGTGCAAAATAAAATTAAAATCCGTCATTTTGCTTGGTGAGAACAAATAAAAACTTTACTTGGAATTTTGTAATTTAGTTTAAAATACTAATAAAAGATTGAAGGTAAATTCATGGTATTATTTGATTAATTTGTTGTCTGAAAAGTCGTTGTTGGAGGGCTATAACCAAGATCTGTGAATTCATTTCATGGATGCGAGATCAATATAGATCGATTTTCATAACTCCAAAGACAAACAACTAGTTCTGTTCACGCTGTAAGATTTGGCAAAAGGCTGATGTAAAGTAATGCACCACATCTAATGTAGAAACATTTACCTAAGCCCAGCACTATTATATTCTAATGCTGAGAAACCCATAGGTTATCACATTTATTTGCCCACTGACGTTAATGTTTATTCTCGTCTAGCACCATGGAAACTCACATGGCGCGGCATACTGATTAAAATGTATCTATCCGCCCATCATCTCAATCCTGGTAAATGGGGCGTGGGAGGGGGACTTATTATGTCGGCATTACAATTGAAAGCAACTGGCGTTTCGGCAGCTGAAAAGGTCGACCTGGGCGTCTCTTACATCTTAAAACAACTAGTTGCATGTGTTGAACTTTCTCACACTCTCGGCAACTAGTTGCTGGCAGTAGGGGCTTATCTTGTATGGCAACCGATTGTTGACATTTCAGTTATCGAATTCGATTTTTCGTGTTTTGACTACCATCGCACTGGATCTCAAGCATGTCCAGACACTTATTCTTGCAGTTGCTTGCAAAATTATCTGATTAAGAATCCATCGAATGATTACACGTCGTTTTGATTTTGAATTATGAAAACACTGAATATAATGTCATTCCTGGTTCATGTAGATGTGAATCAGAACTCAATAGTTTATCATCTACAAACTGCAAACCTTTCTCTGACTGTGTTGGTTTTATAGCAAGAGCATGATTGGTTAAAGTCATCATATCATTTAACAGATTCAATAAAATGAGCTATTCTGGAAGTATGTCGTAATTATGAGTTAATTCAGTCATAATTGCGGGATTGTCAATTCATAATAACGTCATAGCTAACTTGTAATTACGAGATAATCAGATTTTATTTTGTCATCAATTCATTGACTCTTTAATGGCCTTTGATACGAATCCCTTTATGTGGATCGAGAGAGAGAGAGGTAGAAATATGGGGTTTAACGTCCACTCGGCAGAAACTCGGGACAAACATAGTTCCGGGACTAACATAGTTCAATTTTATTTCAATAATTCGCTTACGTTTAAGGTCTTAAGCATAAAACCCAGGCGGTTGGACAGACGATCCGACTCTTTGTCACGTACTAGCGGGCAAACGAAACCACTCGAAATTTTGATGGTCCCAGAAACAAAGAGCAGTGATTTGCAGTCCGTTTCCGCTCACACACCTCTAATGGCCCGTCTGCAAATGCATGTATCTGTGAAGTCACAAATATTCGTTTTAGAAATAGCCTGATGAATTATATGATTGAGTGGCTTTCTTCTGAGGGCTCTCTTCATTTAAGAAGGCGACTGGATAAAAATGGTATAGTTATATACGGTATCACCCAGACATAAACAGTGTGTTTTTGTAGCAAACCAAACATGAGTAATGTGATTACAACAATCAAGTGAGACCTGCTCAACATACATCTTTTGACATAGAGAGAGGGTTTGTACGATATTAGTTGTAATGATGGCGGGAGAATACGAAAAACTTGAAGTGTTGGGCTCAGGAACGTTTGGTACCGCATGGCTAGCAAATATGAAATCTAGTCGTAGGAAATGTGTTTTAAAGGAGATCAAAGTGAGTGATATGACTAAGAAAGGTATAGATCAAGCCATAATTGAAGTGACAGTATTGGCCAGATGTCGACATGAGAATATCATACGATATTTGGGAGCCTTCATTGATGGTGGTTGTCTATTTATAGCAATGGAATATGCGGAATCGGGTAATTATTTAGTATTTTTTCTGTTGTTTTTAGTATAGATCCGAATGCTGTATCTGATCATCTCTTTAGAATCCAACACATCCTCTGGTATTTGAGATATCCAAGGCTTGAAGGTGCTATACATGTCACAATTCTATGGAATACTATTACTGCTTATAACTGAGCGACGTTTCGACTAGGATTGTGACCTGTATACTCCAGTTCATTTCTAAATGCTACTGAAACAATTTTTTTGAATGTGCTAACGTAAAGGAACTAAATCGCTACCATTTCATTTTGGACCTAGCGGATATATACTGTAATATGAATGTATATAAACAGACATTCAATGGTTTCGGTTTTTACTCAAATATGCCAGCAGTCTTAATCAATGCAAATTTCTAGCGCCTGGTTATTCCAGTCTACATAAGAAAATGGCGACGCCGTTTAATTTGATGCAGTGTGTCTATCCTCGATCCCCCGAGTCCCTTGTTACAACTGGGACTGAAACGCATTATGGTACACGAATCGTGTACCGATGGTAAAATTTTTATTTTGTCTTAAATATTAGATATCAGAAGCCCATCCTTTTCCGGTAAGATCACAGCATCGATGTTCATTTTAATTGACATATAAATCGTGTTTTCAATGTTGAAGATTTTGATGATATTGAGTTCGAGCATACGCCAGTGTGTTATGCGGGAAATTTTGTCCGGGCAGTGAGTGGCACTATGACCTATTCTTATATCGAATTCCAACTGCCAATAGATCTTTTACGAGCACGCTAATGTATACACAGGTCCCACCGAACGATTCTTTGTCGGACCCCCCTTCCTGTACCGCTGGCAAGGGGAAACCACGCCTGAAAATTGTTTTCCCGCTGTCAGTGTGGCAGGACGGAGGACCTGGTAATCCTAAATCCGATGTAGGCTCACACGTAAAACACACCCTTGCAGTTGGAATTCAATTAAGTGTCCGGGCAAACTTTCTCTAAGAACAAAAACTACATGGAGTGTGTTCGTCTTCATTAACCCAATGGGTGCAGAAAAGAAGGACGTTAAACCACATTTCATCTTCATTGCTACAGTTGGTGCAATGGTTAAAGCGTTACCATTTCATTTCATTTCCCCACCCATCTGAAATTTCCAATAAAGTCTAAATTAATGATTTTGAGAGTAACCTTAATGGCCCTGTGCATGACACTTAACAGATGCATTAATTATTCCGGTATACAATCAGATTTTTGTTGGCAGTTTTGTTATCTACCACTACAAAGAGAAGGTAAAAATGAATTGGTCTCTAATCAATTTAAATGCATGTCTGTACATGTATTTTGTTCAAATATTTATAAAATAAAATTTCAATTGGATCTTCTTTTGTTAAAATGTCATGTTTACACAAATCTTTTTTAAAGGCTTTGTATATATTTTACACGTTTGCTCAACAAACAACCAAGAATTGATTTGTAATCGCAATTAGCAATCATAGAGTCTCTACTTCGCGATAACATTGTGGTTTACACCCAAGCAAAGGCTAACATTAAAGAGAGGTGAATGTTAGTGATTGCAATAGAAGTACGGTACTGAAAATAAATTAAATTTTTGAAGATTACCAATCGTTTCTCCACTGACGTGGATTATGATAGTTTTGTTTCTAGACTGTGAATAAATTGTAATTCCCTTTAAGTTTATGAGTATCAGTATGTCAAAATTTGTAAAATTCCAAAGAGCAGAATGTGCCGGGCCGGCGTAAGCAATTCTTTTGGGGGGGGGGGGCTTTCCAACCTAAGTCCCTATAGGCGAGGTCCATGGGACGCAATAACCTGAAGAAAAGAGTTCTGCCATATTATGGGGAGGGGGGCTCCGATTCTCTATAAACTGCACTGGTTCTCAATTGTTGAAACATGTGAATTTAAAACTCCAAAGCGCAGAATGACACTGTCAGAACAGTTACCCTTTCAAGGAAGTTTGATCTCATCACTCCGATTCTCAATAAACTGCACTTGGTCTCAATTGTTGAAATATTGAAAGCCAGTGCAGTAATAAATAACACTCTTTTATATTTATTTGCCTAGTCCTCCGGGTGTTCCGTTTTACACTTTGGCATGTACATTAACGTAAAATTGACAATCTCAATTACCCCCTCTCCTCGCATTAAACGAGTTACAATTATATAGAAATAACAAAACTATGGTGTTGCCAATGCGTTAAACTCCATTCCGTTCAGTGGTTATCTCCTATTGTAGCACAAATTAGAAATTTCCTCGATTCTGATTGCTCGAAAAGTGTGAGCGAATGGACAATAAATCCCCTCTAAATTATCAAGACGAATTACTGCGTATAAATATAACAGTGTACTTTTTTCATTTTTGTGTTCAATGATCTTCCTGAACCTTTATCTTTATTGGCAAATATCGTCAAGGAATTCTGCACACATGGACATCACACCATTTTCAAACATCATTTTTTATGAAATCACATTTCTGAAATACATAAAACAGTAGAAAATTAGTCATAAATTATTTAAAACCGTTTTCAGGTATCCAAATATATTCGTAAGGCAGTGACAGTGCGTCTATGTTTACTGTTTTTGTAGGCTAGCTTAACTAACTAATTTTTATTAATCAGGTGGATTTTTCTTTAAATTCATGCTTTCAAAATCTGACAACATTTTCTTTCACAATTAATTTATCAGCAACCCGAAGCTCAAACATTTTATATTTGCAGGAAAGCAAAGGACGGTCTAAATGAGTAAATCTACTGAAAAAAACGACCAAATAACTACTTTATGAAATGGGTGTAAAAACGTTTCCTAAATAGTTCCGAGGAAAATCTCAAAATATGTGCGTTACAATATCGATGAAACACGTTTCTGTTACGCATTTATCGGGGGTTTATTGTCCATTTAACCATGCTTGAATTATACATTAGAACAACTCGACGTTATCGCGTCTCGTGTTCTAATAATTCAAGCATGGTTAAATGGGACAATAAACCCCCTCTAAATACATATCAAGAAGTGTTTATCTCTTAATGGTTCGCCATTCTCGAAGAAAGCTATCTTTAATGCTAATATAAACACGCGTAAGTGTTGTTAAGGATACTCCAAAAACATGAAGTGCCAACACAGCTAACATTTTATGTCTTGCGTTATTACAAGTATGTGATAATATAGGAACACTTCCTTAAGAAGAATTCTTGACGTTTTATTTCTTTGAAACTCATTTTTTGTTTGTGCGTTCTTTATTCTAAAATGTCCTTAATAACCGTTGACCTTATTCTGCACCGTTTCTTATAAGGTTATTATTGTTTGTATAGTGGTAATTTGACAAGAGAATTATAAATTTGTTTTTTTTAGAAAAAAGGTGAAAGCTTCATGTAACTATAAGATATTCCGAGACAATGTTTTGTATATTTTGAAGAATCGATACCCATACAGAAAAATACAATCGGTTCTTATTCATGACCAAACCTAATTAAAGGTCACGTTACTCTTGAAAGAATACAATGTCTGTGCTGTGCAACTTATGACATTAAAGGAGCAGAATTGCTAACATTTGGGACCTAGAAATTGACAAAAGTCGGTCGCAACGCATATAATACTGTAATATGAATGTATATAAACTGATTAACATTCAATGGTTTCCGGGTTTTTTTCAACTGGCGAAATAAGCCAGCAGTCTCAATCGAGTGCAAAATTCTAGCGTCTGGTTATTTCAGTCTACATACGCCGTATGATTTGGTGCAATGTGTCTAGCATCGTCTGTCGAAACTCTTGTTACAACTGAGACTGAAACGCATCGCTGTACACGATTCGTGTACAAATGGTAAAATGTTAATTTTGTCTTAAATATTGGATATCAAAAGCCCATTTTTTACCGGTAAGATCACAACATCAATGTTGATCAAAATTGACAAATAAATCGTGTTTTCACTGTTTAAGATTTTGGATGATATTGACTTAGAGAGTTAGCTACTTTAAAATAAAATAAAAAGAGTTTGTATTGATTTTTTTTTATATATAATTTACAATTTATTTCATCGATGATGCATGCGATTTCATTCCTTTCGGTCATTCACATCGAAATAATAATAAAATTATTAATAATACCACAACCCAAAATAGCACAGCCTATGAAGTACTGTTTTCTTTTTCAGGAGATTTGAGTAAAAAGATAGATGACCAAAAAGGCACAAATTTCAAAGAAGATGTGATATTAACATGGTTTGTTCAGATTAACATGGCCTTGGCGTATATCCATTCCCAAAATATACTCCACAGAGGTAAGAGAATTGGCATTTACCCACAATCAATTTCTAATGAATGAATGAAATGGGGTTTAACGTCTACTTTAATGCACCAACCTGGTATTTCATTTCACTTTGATATAATGGTAATAACAGTGCACTTGTAACTGGCCACTCTAAAACCAAAATATGGCGTTATTGCCGCAACAAAATGTCTGAAGACAACATGGTTCATGCAGTGTACTGTATTCTTAATACACAATTTAAGTGTTTTTCAGCCTTATTCTAACTACTACCTGTTGTGTAAATTATCCATTACATTCTATTTTACTTGTCCAGAGGGTTCGAAAATATTGTTAAATCTAAGTTGCATTTGAAAGTGTTTACGTAAAGCTTTTCAAACCATGTTGTTACCATGTTGTTGAATTTTTCAAATATTTTAAATTCGGTGTGTTAAGATGAAATTTGTATTATCAATTAATTGGGATATTGTAAAATAGTACAATATGTTGACAAGAATAATGATTTGGGCATGTTATTCAGTTACAACAAGAGTGGTATTGGGGCTTTGATAATCTTTTAACCCTTTAAATGTCACATGGGTGGGGGTGCGGCGATTTGATTGTTGCCAAATTGATTAATAATTTCTAACCCTTCAGATACCAGATGATCGGAATAAGTTGTGGGTGGGGTTGCGGCGATTTGATTGTTGCCAAATTGATTAATAATTTCAAACTCTTAAGATACCAGATGGTCGGGAAAAGTGATGGGTGGGGGTGCGGCAATTTGATTGCGGCCAATTTTGATGAATAATCCGTAATACTTTAGATACCTGGGCCCTGTTTCATGAAATCTTAACTGAAGATAAAATACAAATTTGAGTAGATACGATACTTCAACTTTGCTTAGCTAAGCAATAAAATCTTCTAATATTATCCAATCAAATTACCAAAATTTGGATTTTATCGTAGTTAAAATTTCGTGAAACAGGGCCCAGATAGTCGTAATTAGTCGTGGGTGAGGATGCGTCAATTTGATTGTTACCAAATTGATTACTGATTTAAGGGCGTTGCCATGTCTAACCTACGGTAACTTCGCAATTAATTTAATATTATTTTTCAAAGTCTGTTCCACATTAATTTGGTATGATCATTAAATAGACATTTGAAGTTGTGATTTAAGTCATAGTTTGGGCACATATCTTTTGTAGTTTTAAAGATATTAAATTTTGAAATCGGCTTAAAAATTAAATAATTTTTGGCATGCAAATAGCTAAGCAAGTGTTTAATAAATTTACGGGAGTTTTTTTTTATGGCGCCAATAATAATGCCAAAATTCCAGAAAATCAAAAAAAAATCATAGGTTGTGATGTAAACTGGTCTATAATGAAATCTATTTCATATAATCACTATTGGTCCCTTAGACATGTTCCTCCGAATGTAAGCTTTGTTTTGATGCCAGGTTTTGTAAAAATCGGTTGAGTAGAACTTGTGTTTTAGTCGTCGTTTTCCGTGGTTACAAAAAGGCTTCTTTGGAATCGTGACGTAATCGTGTAATAATTAATTCTATTTTAAAAACAATGAACATATTATCATGAATTAGCAATTAGTAGAGTTTGCCGCTCTTGTCTGTGTAGTTTATGAAAAATAATACGATATCTTTGACTGACAAAAAAAAAAGAAAACAAATCGAGACATTTTTTCGTTATTGGCAGCTGTCAAAAAGACTAGTTATTCGAGATTGAATAAATTCCCATTAGTTAAATTTCTGGGTGTCAGAAATGACCAAAACCAGGCTACAGAGGCATATTTCTATGCAGAGACAAAGAAAGACGAGCTACTAAACTTATCGGAAGGATCAAAACAAATTTGGGCTATTTTTAGATCAACCAAGGTCAGGGATTCCCGAGGGATTCCCTCCCTTTGACTGGCAATCCTGACCTACCCGGCGAAGTAAAAGCTTCTTTCTGTTGAAAATTTATGTTTTTAGGGGAAAAGAAGACAGGTACTAAAGTATGACAGAGAAATAGTTTGAAAAGTTAGTGCGAATCTTAGACATGGCAACGCCCTTAAATAAAGTATTGTTTATATTTTGTTTTCAGATTTAAAACCACAGAATATATTCATGACAAAAGGTGATGTATTGAAGCTAGGAGATTTTGGAATTGCCAGGGTATTAAAGGATAAATCCGATTTTGCGATGACAGTTATTGGTACTCCGTACTATCTGAGTCCAGAAATCTGTCAAAACCAACCGTATCCTTTAATAATGTTTACATATTTATTGAGATGGATAAATAAAATCAAGGTTCCTGTGCACGTTTTTCACTAAAGGCAAAAGACGAACTTATCATACCACCTAGCTCCCTATCCGCCAAAATTTTTATCTCATATACACACCAGATTAATATAATGTTCTAACCGCCTGCTAGTAATCGACAGCAGTTCTAATGAGACTTACGGCGGTAGACACCATATTGGGAAAAAAGGTTCACCAATAACTTTGAATGTTAATAAGGTCGTGAGAGTTGTTTATAAAGTGTGGGAGTCTCGTCGTTTACTCGGTGAATATGGCTCTGTCTTACTGGGGGTTGGGATGGCCTAGTGGTCTAGACTGCCGCGCTTCGACCTCTAGCTGACCGGCCACCTCTGGCTTGCGGCTGTGGTTTCGACCTCTGGTGTAATCGTATGTGGCATGAAGATAGGGGCACCTTCTCAATCCCGTGGGTTTCCTCCGGGCACTCTGGTTTCCTCCCACTGCTAAAGACCCCTACGCGCAAGCGAATTATTGAAATAAAATTAAACCATATGTTAGTCCCGAAATGACCTAGTTGTGTTGAGTGGACGCTAAACCCCATGTCTTTCTCTCTCTCTGTCTTACTGACCAATAAATCCGAGGAAATTGTCTAGAATTTACAACCAGATTTCTGGTTGTCGGTAGTACAGGGCGATCACAGCCGTCAGGATGGGACGAAGACGAGAACCTAGGTATGCCAGGTGGCCTTTGTCATTAATCCAGTTGGTGAAGAATGTAGGAAGTTAACACTTCCTTTAAGGCTTTACGTCCGCCAGGTCCCACCTGGAATAATAACACAGACAGATAAGAGGTTAAACCCTATTGCATTTGAATTAGTAGTCTCACTCCATAATCATGTGGAGAAGTTATTTCCCTTGGCTTGTAAGATGTATTTTTCCATGTGACGACAATAAATTTCGATAAATCAGATTTTTATTTCTGGGACTACATGCACAATAGATAGCAGAAATTTGCCAGAACAGCTAAGTTTCTGCCTATGTGTTATATTCACAGCGCAATGTGTTATATTCACAGCGCAATCATATAGCCCCCCACCCCCGGAATACTTTATGAATTAAACCCCTTATAGTTGATCCTTATCATTATACAAGATATAACCACAAGAGTGATATATGGGCGTTAGGTTGTATTCTGTATGAGTTGTGTTGTTTACGGGTTCCTTTTCGTGCTGCCGATTTTACGTCACAGGTGATGACCATACTTTCTGGTAGTTTTGAACCGATTCCACGGTGAGAAGGTTTTAAGTTATAATTTTAAAAATATTCTTCTTCCATAAGTATGTTTCTCTAATTTTTGTAAACTACACCGATCAGTAGCGCGTGTGGTCTGTAATTGAGTCAACTGGCGTGGTGTCGATTTCCTGGTTGTACGTGACAATGGGGTCGCCTGTTCAACCTCGTGGATTTTCTCCAGATCCCCCGGTTTCCTCCCACCCTAACAACCCCTACGTGCAAGCGAATTAAAGAAATACAATTGAACCACGCGTGTGTCGAGTAAACGTTAAACCCCACTTCTCTCTCTCTCTGTCTGTCTGTCTCTCCCCCTCTCTCTCTCCCTCTCTCTCCCTCCCTCCCTCTCTCCCCCCCCTCTCTCGCCCTCTCTCTCCCTCTCTCTCGGTCTCTCCCCCCTCTCTCCTCTCTCTCTCCCTCTCTCTCTCCCCTCTTCCTCTCTCTCTCTGAGTCTCTCTCTCTTACTAGTTCTAATGGTTGTATTATTCCTACAGGCATTATGGACCATTGTTAGAAGACTTGGTATCAGTATTATTGAGGACACATGCAGACAGTCGTCCAACATCGGAACAGATTCTATCCATACCAGCCATGCAGATTTATGTTCTACAGTATACCCAGAATCTTCAACGTCTTATTATGGAGAGAAAATATCAGGTGTCCACACCAAATCCCAATGAAGCACCAAGAAAAATCCCCGTAGAAAAAAATGAAGACATCGAGAAGAAACGACCAAATGAATCACCAGCTGAAATCAACAATAATGATAGTGACGCTGTTGATAATGAACAGTTGAAGGAGGTGACAATAATGTTCTGGTTAAATATATGCATTACAAATAATATTTACTGCAATTCCTTTGTGTTATCACTTTCCACTTTGCCTTGATTTTACCTTCGCTCTATATGGAATTCCCGGTTGTACGTGGCAATGAGTAGAGTCGCCTGTCCAATCTCGTGAGTTTTCTCCGGGTACTCAGGTTTCCTCCCACTGCTAAAGAACCCTACGCGCAACCTAATTATTGAAATAATATTGAACCATATTAGTCCCGAAATGACCTAGTTTGTGTCGAGTTGGCATTAAACCCCATTTCTCTCTCCCTCTCTCTCTTTCTCTCTCTCTCACACACTCTCTCTCTATCTCTCTTTATGGCAGTGGCGAAGATGGTTCGATCATACATTTTGTCACACCTAGGGCATGTTTGATTATAGTAAGTGATGGGGTCTGCTAAAAAAAAATTGCCGCAATACTTCAGATATATTTTTAAAAAATGCTCAGCTAAAAACAAGGATACGATATTTATCCAACATAATTGGACATGAGAATACCCAAGCAGGAGAATGAATACAGGTCTATTGTATTCAAGAGTAACGGATAACGAACGTTCTTCACAAAACAAGAATTACTAAATTTAAAAAGGGAGGCGACTCCATTATCACAGATTTACATGTTCACCGGGAAACGAACGTTTTTCACAAAACAAAAATTACTAAATTGAAAAAAAAGGAGGTGACTCCATTATCACAGATTTACATGTCCAATTCGATAAGTAAGAGAGGATAAAAGTACACCACAAATTCTTCAGCTTCGTGAATAATTCCGGTTTTAACTTTTCTACAGGTTCCTGATAAAAATAAAGTTCGGTTGGACAAAAATCAGAATATAATAGATACTGGTGAAAATGGTGGTCATGACAACACGATGGGTGATGAAGAAGATCTAAACGGATGCTGCACACCCGTTTGTGAGAAAAATTACAACACAGCAACTGATGTAAGCAAATAGCACCATGGGCCTATTTCACGAAAATTTCAAATAATATAAAATCCAAATTCTAGTAATTTGATTGGATAATAATAGATTGATTTTAGTGCTTAGCCAATCAAAATTGAAATATCCACTAAAATTTGGATTTTTATCAGAAGTTAAGATTTCGAGAAACAGTCCCCCGTCTATTTTAAAACTGTTGATTTCCATCATACTAGAATTCATAAGAAAATGTCTCATCGACGTCAAATATTGCTACCATTAGTCTTTCGAAGAGCAAAAACTATTCCGAGCCGACGCCTTCAACAATTCCGAGAAACCCTTAATAATTCCGAGAAGCCCTCAAAAATTCGGGACTTCACAACGTACGGGGGATTTCGATATATGCAGAAATTAATATTCAATCTAAAACAATGACTTTTAACCAGTCATTAAACTATTGCAGACGGTGTGCTCCCATCCAAAGTACTAGACGTGTTTTGTGTCAAGCCGTCCTCTGTATTGTTGACAAGGGGAACGCACCCTCGAATACAAGAGTATTTTGAACTCGTACATTTCTTAGCCAACATTTTGCTTTACGTGGTGATTGGATGTCAAGTATAGCGAGTCAGACAATGCAAATTACCGCGTCAAATATCACCACATCCCACTGTATTAAAGTAGATATAGTTAAATGCGACTTCTCCGTAGGGGTGTTAAAGTTGTCGCATCGTTGGGAAGGGACGGTTAATGAGGCAGCTTAGGCCAATGTCGCAAGAAGGTGGCACCGACTAAAGCGACTGGGTAATATTTTTTCTTTGTTTTTCGTAGACAACCCCAGAGAATTGTCCAGATTCCGCAACATGTTATTGTGTGACGAATCCCAAGAAGATACGATTGATGACCATATCACCACATATGAAGGATATTGTTAAGAAGCAAAGGGCGGCCTTCTCCTGTGAACCTGGGATGAAACTAAATGTCGGCAACCAGGTATTATATAGTATTTTCATTAGAATTTACATAATTTGATCATCGTTTGATATGTAGATATGCATTTGTTCTGTCTGCTGTAGCTCTTTTTTAGGCCTGAAATGTTATGTAAACTATTCATTAGGCACGCATTAACATGAAAAGACCTTAAACAAATCTCGATATCATCTTATGTGTCGGATGTTATTGCTCAACGCTCATGTAATCCAAAAATGGATAATTGAGACAATGTTTTTTTTTTATCGTACCGATGATGGAGGCTGTGCCTAAGATTTAAACGCTAATATATCAGTTCAGAGTGGAACAGTTTAACTGGAATTATCAGGATTTCTCTTTACATTATCAAGTTTGTAACTATTGTAGTGAAAACTGCCAGCTGTGTATCTAATCTTTTTATTCAGACAGGACCTAACATTAAATACCAAGGAGTTGTATTTAAATCTCATTATGTGATGACATAAACAGCTGACATGCTCAGAATGTTAATGACTGTAAGTATAAGTATTCTTTGATTTCCTTTCCAGGACCCAGGACCGCCTCCGGTTATGATGTTATTCCCGAAACCAAAAGTGCCTCAAGTCAAAGCTCAGCACGCGCAGAAGGTTACTCAGACAACTCCTGCTTCCATGGCACATGAACTAATGGCGAGGAAGAACTTAATACGTTCAAAATCTTTATCCGGAATTTCTGCTAACATCAGATCGAAGTCTGTACATGATCACAATTATAGAAATAAATCTATTATGAAAACCACTGGTTCCGTGGAAGATTTAAGAAACATGTCTAATGATAAAAGCTGGAAGCGCACTAATAACGACACGCCAGTACCTAGACGCCGAGATAGTAGAGAGAGGATGCACATAATTAGTAACATGAATATCTACAAGAACCCCCTGAACGCTCTTTCTAGTAATCAAAATGATTCAGGATGCTCAGATGAAGTGTTTAGTCCTAGTCAGCCAGGAGATGGTTCACAACCTACCACCAGAACCAGTGAATCAAGTGATATAGATTCTACAACATTCCGGGTTCCACTTGATCGACCTCGCCTGTCTGTACCCGATATTGATAGAAGACATGGTAAGTCGGCTTAGTTTCTTGTAAAATACAACAAAAGGGAAATATTTTCTCTACCGACTTTTGTTTGGTATTTCAGCTCTTGTTGGCACCTACATCCATGGGTGAATATAGGATAAGAATAAGAAAAATATGTTCTGCGTGAACAGACGGAGTGGGAACAGACCTATTGGACTCATCAACCTGCTCTTTGGACAAGAGTGAGCTTAACGCCACACGGCCAAACATTGCACGTTATCTGAGTCAACTGGCGTGGTAATGATTCCCCGGTTGTACGTGACATGGCGGAGGGTCGCCTGGCCCATCTCATGGGTTTTCTCTGGGTCTTCCTGTTTCCTCCCACTTTTCTCTCGGTCTTTGAACGTTATTGTTGGCAATTTATCATTATATTTATAGAATGTCAGCTGAACGATGAGAATAATCGAGTGTTGTACCAAGCTTTGTTACAGGGTATGAAGAGTTCGAGTGCCGCTCTGTCCACACTTAATACGTATTTGAAACGTAAACTGGGCGTGGAACATTATCAGCAGCTATATACCACTCTACAAGAAGCTACACAAACCGAAATAGACTACGATGCCCTGAAATTAAGAATGAAGAAGAGCGCCCTGTATCTCCCCCTGTTTGTAGAGATTCTACGAATGGAGAATAAACCTGTGAATTAACTTTAATAAACGAACATGACCGCATGATGTCTTGCAAAATATAAATGACCTATAATAATAAACGAACATTACGGCATGATGTCTCACCAAATGTGAATTAACTTTAATAAACAAACATGACCGCATGAAGTGTCGCCAAATCTAATAAACCAACATTACAGCATGATGTCTTACCAAATTTGAATTTTTTAATAAACGAACATGACCGCATGATGTGTCGCCAGATCTGAATTACCTTTAATAAATAAACGAAAATAACAGGATGGTGTCTCGCCAAACGTGAATTAACTTCAATAAATAAATGAACATTTACTTCTGCGAGATAAAAACATATCTTATAGGTATAGCTTGATTAGTTTGGCTCTCTTTTCATTATTATCGACGTGTTTAGTTTCCATTAATAGTTTACAATAAATAAAAAAAACTGTAAGACGATACGAAACGAATTATTGTATGAATTAAGATGAGATGGGTTGGCGTTGTATATGACTGGATCAGTGGATCTAGACTATCATACGATATATTTATAATGTCGGACACGTGCCAGATAGTGTTAAATACAGGACGTGATAAAATTATAAATTGTGTCTATAATCATATCAGAATTTTGCTATATATTTGAGAATATATGGCTATTAAAGAATGTCATTCGTGTTAAGAAAATAAAACCATTCCCTCAGATAAGACATCGGGGTCATTGATTTAAATGAAGCTATCTTAGTGCTAACTGTCTTATATAGATACAAGTCGATTTCGAAATCATATTCACTAACTACTTATAGTATCTCTAGATTTGAAATAGATTATTTAGATAACCAAACGCACCAATGGTGTATATTTATACTAAGAATATAGAATGCAACAAATCCCTTTCATTGGGATCTTCTTTTTTCAATTTTGACATAAATTTATTTATATTTATATAATATACTATAGTATGTTTGTAGGTATATTATTTATTAGTAAATATATTTATATATATGATAAGAGTAAAGTCAATAAATATGTCTGTTAAAATTAATACGTGATATATTTATGATCTTTTAGTTCTTCATGAATTAAATATTTTGAAACGGCAATCAGAATTTGTTCTATTATAATTATATGTTTTTTTGTTTTTATGCATTTGCACTCTTACTGGAAATAGTTTACTGTAACGGTATATTAAGGCCAGCTGCAGTTTAGCACTATATGGCACTAGTCTCTCGGGCACAGGGCCATGTTTCTCGAAATATTAACTAGATACTTAAATATTGATTGGCAGGGGCGGCGCAAGGGGGGGGGGGCAAATAATCTGGTATGCCCTCTGGTTGCCCCCCCCCCAATAATTTTGAAATAATTTATAAGGTTTACAGCAGGATGGGCTTGTAAGAAATCACTCTCTGACAGAGTAGGGATGTGAGATTTAATCACCGTAGAAGATATTGATTACCGAAACGTATCAAAAACTCTTAACAATTACATGTGAATCACTTAAAAAGTGCTTTTTACGATCCTCAAAATTTTTTGGGTATAGGTTCAACGCGACGTGAATATGCATTCACTTGATATCCTCAATCCGTTCGTTTCACACCTCCCTCCTTTTTCGGATATGCTGGTGATTTGGCGACGAACAGTATCTAGTCAGCTCTATTTATCTCGAAGACCAGTATCTGAAATACTGCCAGACTGCATTTCCGGCAGTTTATTTAGTAAAATATTGTGGCGCAAATATTAATTCAATTTAATTCACTCACTCCGTCGGTTTGCCAGTTTCCTCTCTGGTCGGATAAACTAGTGATTTGGTGACAGGCGGTATCTGATAAGCTTGTTTTATCTCGACGATCAGTGCCTGAAATACTGCCAGATACTGCATTTCGGGCAGTCTACTTTTCAAATTTTCGGGGCTTTGTTGAGGTTCGCAAGTCCGTTCATTGGACACTTTCCTCTCTGGGGTCGGATAGACTAGTGATCAGGCGACAGACGGTATCTGATCAGCTCTATATATCTCTACAATCGGTGCCTGAATACTCCCAGACATCATTTCCGACAGTCTATATTTCAAAAATTTCTTGGGGAGGTCTCAATATTCCCCACAAGGACTCCCTACTATGGCACTCGTGAGTGGATTTCATCGAGGCTCGCAAGTCCGTTCGTTTGACACTTTATCTCAACGACCAGTGCCTGAAATACTGCCAGGCTGCATTTACGGCAGCCGGTTTTTCAAAAAAATTCTGGGGGAGACCCCCCTACCCATAGTTGAAGCTCGTGCCTTTGCCCCCTTAACCTTGGACTTTGCCCCAGCCTTGCTCCTCCAACCACCGGCGGCTAGCGCCGCCATTGTTGATTGGCTAAGCACTAAAATCAATTTAATTTTATCCAATCAAATTACTAAAATTTGGAATTTATTTTGGTTTACATTTCAATAAATGCTCAAGATTTTACAGATTATAATACCAGCGTAGGTCGAGAAGCACCTTAGGAAAAGTTTTGCTCACATGTATCAAGTTTCCACTTCTGGTTTGAGGCCGGTGGGACTAGAAAGTAAAGCATGCCTGTACACGTTAAGGGGTTGCATGGCTGAATGGTTAGCACGTACGTGCTGTATCATAAAGCCTGTCATTGAGTCAACTGGCATGGTATCGAAACCCGGATGTACGTGACAAGGAGCAGTGTCGCCTGTCAAACCTCGTGGCTTTTCTCTGGTTTCCTCCCACGGCTAAAGACCCCTACGCGCAAGCAAATTATTGAAATAAAATTAAACCATATGTTAGTCCCGAAATGACCTACTTTGTGTCGAGTGGACGTTAAACCCGATCTCTCTCTCTCTCTCTCTCTCTCTGAAATTTACTGTCCAGGCGCAATTCCTTTCCTTGCTTTGTCCTATACAATAGTGGATAATTTCAACAAATGTCCAGGTGGTCGTGCTCTTTGTTTTAAAACTTCTAATTTACGGTTTTTGGTGGCGACGTAAACAGTAAACATATTTAGTTACTCCTGCAACTGTTTATAATGGTTTGGTAAATGTAATTGAATCTGTTCTGTGGCTCCCTTCTTCCCTTGCTGTTTAGAGTTATTTCCCTTCGACTGTTTTATATTAATTCAATGCAAGCATAACATGTTTGTGCATCACAGATGCTTTTCTGTTTTGAGACAATCGATAAAATCAGTGAATTGATTCCAGTGTTTGGAAATACTAATTGTAAAGATGCCCATAACTGCTCCTGCCTCATCCCAAAAGCTAAGCTAGATCAGCGCATTTACCATCGTCACATGCATCAAAAGTGTCAAGTCTACAAATGATACTGACAAGATCAGCTCCCGCCCATCTGATAATATTTTTGGCTTTAAAAAATAACATAATTTTTTTCTTAGGCGTTTATTCATACGACAAGACCAAAAATCAACATCCTTTTATTTATTCTAGACCATTCGATGCAATTTGTTTTACAAAGTTAGAGACAGCCGACTTTTATCTTTGTCCAAGATGACTGACAGTTGAAAGGTCAGACCGCTATAGTTCAATGGGTGACGTCACATTCTAATGTTTATCAACAAATTAAGATGGCGTTTATAACGTCAAAAAGATTACTTCTGTATCTATTTAAGCTAAGTATGGAATATTTGTTATCCAGATATACTTCAAATACCTTTATTTATTTTTCTTATACTTCAAAAAAATGTTTTAGAATTTATTTTGTCGGAGGAAAAAAGTTAATATTTGGCAGAATTAAGAAGCATAGATGTCGTCTTTATCAGTGATACTAGCGGCCAAGCGAATACTCACTGCGGGATCAGTGTGCATTCGATGGTCTGGAAATTGAGTGACTTCGATAATGCCTTCAGTATGTCAGACCATGCCGAAATTCCCGAAAATACATGATGTCACTCACAGAGTCAACCATTAAAACGTACGACAATATAATTATTCAGAGCTTCAGAAATTCTTCAGCTTCGTACAAATTCATTATTACAGTTGACTTGAGATCACATTGAATGGTTTGGATATTGAGGGATTTAGACAATGTCCGAAATATGTTCGACCAAGCCTATATTTTCCGAAAATGCATAATGCTCGGTTTACACTATAGATCTGACTTTAAAAATGTCTGTGGAAACTTTGACTTCAAAAAATCTATGAAGTCAGTACGTTCACACTTGCAGACATTCACAGAAAACAATTTTGTCTGACAGAATGAGGTCACCGAGTGCAGTCATGTTACATAGTTATACATGTAGTACTGTTCATATTATCACCAGCAAGCATGGAAGAAGCAGTCTGTTAGCTAATAATTGCCTGTTTGTTAAAAAAGAAACAAAAATCAAAACATTCGCCATTTTGATGATCATGTGATCAAATCCCGCTAGATGGTCTCTGATTGGCTAGCGGTAATGATTTCCATCGATTTTACTTGAAAAATCGCACAGAATAGAACCGGTTCTACTCGATCGACAAGTCGGCGAACGACAAATCTATGAACGACTTTTTCGGCTGCGATTTTACTTAAAAAAATCTATAGTGTAAACCGAGCATAATGTCACTCACAGACACTACTGATAAATGGACTGTACGTATAATTTCGTGAATTCTCTAATTTCGTACAAATTCACTATTACACTGGAGTGGACATCACAACTTTTAAAAGCAGCCAAAATGCTTCCGACAGAACAAATGAAATGTTCTGCTCCTAACGTGGCTAATGAAGACGGGCATACGCCATACAGTGTACTTTGAGGAAAATTTTGCGCGGACAGCGGCACAACGGCCTACTCTTATAACGAATTCCAACAGTCAAGGGATCTGTTATGTGCACGCCAATGTGTACACGAGACCTCGGGTTTTCGTCCTATCTGAACGACTAGACAGCTGTGTTAGGCCCTCCGCCCTGCTTAACTGAAAAGGGGGAATTACGCCAATGCACCAGGGATCAAACACCCGACCTCCAGGAGGCGGTATGGCCTAGTGGTCTAAAGTGCCGCGCTTCGACCTCTAGCTGGCCTGCCACCTCTGGCTTGCGGCTGTGGTTTCGAGTCCTGGTGTGAGCGTATGTGGCATGGAGATAGGGATCACCTTCTTAACCTCATGGGTTTCCTCCCACTGCAAGTGAATTATTGAAATAAATAAAAATTAAACCATTATGTTAGTCCCGAATTGACCTAGTTGTGTTGAGTGGACGTTAAACCCAATTTCTATCTCTCTCTCCCTCTATCCCTCTCTCTCCAGGCTAGCGGGCCGGCGTCATACACACTTAGCCAAACAATAACAATCAGAAACAATAAAATAAAAACAACTCAATTTGATAATAAATTATTATTTAATATTAGGTGCTTTAATATAATTTGAGTTAATTTGCCTAGATCTTTAATTTCAATGTCACATTGTATATTTTCAATGTGATATAAATGGTTAAATGCATCGCGTTCAGATTAACGAGTTTGAATTTTGTAAATTGTTTATCTAAATTGTTGTTTACTGCGGTTCTTTTAGTTTGCGAAAAGCAACCACTACACGATTTTGTTTTCTGTTTCGTGTTTTTTTTGTTTTTTTTATCAAGGTGTAGGCCTACCGGCTTGGAAGTTTAAATGTCAACACTAAACAGTTTTTGTAAGATTTCTAATTGTGCATCGCATACCATTATGTTTTAATATTGTTATTTTAAGCTTATTACCCCATAATTATTAAAATGAATCTGTTATTTTTACCTCATATATAATTACTTTATCTTTTAGAATGCACCTAGGCTTGGAGTTATACGAGACTTACACTGTCTGTTTACAATTAGCTTCGCTTGAGAATAGACCCGAAGTTGTTTGACCAATATTTTTTTCCAAAATCGACGATTTTAGTGGAAAACACCAAGTATACTGCGATTTATTCTGCTTCCAATTAATGAAATTTATAATGTTATTTTAGTCTTTGTATGTATGTAAAACGGATAACATAATAGTATACTATAATCTTTTGAATATGGCTGCCGTTCAGAACAGAGATCTATTCTCAATGTTTATAGTTCTTTTAGTTCTTTGTTTGTGTTCCCTTTGCATGGGTTCGTAGTTTAGTTTATCAGTTTGTGCCTCCTTAAATAACTTGTTATCTTTAAAATATTTGTGTCATTGTTCTGTGGGAACATGGGTTCATAGTTTATCAATTTGTTCCCCCCAGTAATTTAACTTTTATCTTTAAAATAATTTTGTTTATTGTTTTGTCGGAGAGCCACGATAAATATATGAATGAAATGGGGTTTAACGTCCTACGATTCTGCACCTAACCTGGCTACAGTGTGCTATGATGGAAATTTTGCACAAAACAAGTTCTCGTGTACACATTGGCGTGCACGTAAAAGAACCCTTGACAGTTGGAGTTCAATATAAGAGTAGGCCATAGTGCCGCTGCCCGGGCAAACTTTTCTCTCATAGCATACTGTATGGAGTAAGTCCTTCTTCATTAGCCCAGCTCGGAGCAAAACAGTAGGACGTTAAACCCCATTCCATCAATTCAATTGTTTTTGTTTGATCTAATTTGCAGGTAGGATGATAGACAAGAAATGTTAGCCCGTATATCATTTAACATCAAGTAACCTCCAGGCGAGTCTCCATTTTGAATGTCACACGAATCTGTCTCTCTTCGATGTGTGGGATGGGAGATACCAGGATGGCCGAAGGGCTACCACGTGCGAGCTGTATCATATAGCCTGTCATTGAGTCAACTGGCGTGGTTTTGAATCCCCCTACGCACAAGCGAATTATAGGAATAAAAATAAAATTAAACCATGTGTTAGTCCCAAAAAGACCAAGTTTGTGTCTAATGGACGTTAAAGCTGAAACCGGCTACGAAAATACCGAAATAATTAAATAAAAAAAAGTTAACGCCCCCAGCCGCCATACTTGTTTCAAAGTTATGAAATTATTGAAGATTGAAAAATGTCTGATGGAGTAATCCTGTAAATAATTATATGAGCCACGTCTACTACAATATAGCCTAATCTTTACTCTAAAACAAAAGATTCAAAAACAAGAACTTACCGCCACCTCAAATTTTCAACCATAACAATACAATGATAACAAATCGCCTAGACTAGAGTACCCACACTATTGTCCTCTTCATACTATTTTTGCCAAGTCGCCTTGTAAATATCTTACACATATAATATGTAAATCACCCAAAAGGTATCGCAGTGTAATTATAACTAATACTATGCAATAAACAGATTAGATTATATTTTCACATGTCAGCATGATGTCACCATGCTCGATTGTATTTGGCCGCCCCAAAAGATGCAGTTATGTCCCTTGCCTTGGTTGTTTTTGTAAATAATAGTATGAAGGGGGCAATAGTTTGTGTACTCTGGCCTGTGCGATTTGTTATCATTGTTATGGTTGAAATTCCAGGTTGCGGTAAGTTCATGTTTTTGAATCTTTTGTTTTAGGTTATGCTTTATTGTAGTAGACGTGGTTCATATAAATATTCACAGGCTTACCTTATCAGACATTTTTCAATCTTCAATAATTTCGTATACGGTTGGGGAAAAATAGAGCAATCAGTGAATGTGTGTGAGAATAAAACCGGATGTCTACAACCTGCGGGCAACAAACACACAGGAACGGAGAGCGACTTACCTTCCACGTCATAAGCCTCCATTTCCGCCATGTTTATTTCATAACTTTGAAACAAGTATGGTGGTTGAGGGCGTTTACTTTTTTTTATTTAATTATTTCGGTATTTTTGTAACCGGAGTTCAGCTTTAAACTCCATCTCTCTTTCTGCCTCTTTAATGTGACCGATTCAATACAGCCTCGTACAAGGTTATAAATGGTTGTTTACTGTTTTTATTGTCGCTTAATAATACAAAAAGAAACACTGTGCGATTTTGATTTTTTCATTTACTATTTATATAAATCGATATTTCTTTTTTATTTAACTTTTATTACTCGCTCAGAATATAAATAACTCAGAATGCACCAAATCGAACTTATTTTTTTAAATTGTTCTTGGGGCTTGTCTACGCACTTGACACAACGCTTCTTTTTTTGCTTAATTCAGCAGTGTGTCATTTAATACTTATGCGTGTTAATTGTATTTTAAGATGTTAAAAGAATCTATTCTGAGATTATTATGGCTGCGGGAATTGATCGTCCCACGTCTTAGATTCGCTTACCCTGAATCAAATGTGTAAATGAATTTACACGGCCCAGGGTCAGATTCTGTTTTTCTCGTGAACAATTCATAAAAATTTAACGGGGCTTGATTTAATATACTGTGGGGGTGGTAATGATTAATTACGGCGAATCTATAGAACACAGAAGAAAGTTGTAAAGAATCTTGGAACATAACCGCCGGCTCAGCTCATTTATATATATATATATATATATACAGTATATATATATATTATATTGATTAATATTACAGATGGTGGCGAATATGACCAGAAAGTGAAATCGTTCAGCTATTAAAGATACATTATGATGGGATATTAGATAAAGAGCTGGCAGTTCACACTACAATAGTTATGATAGATTGTTTATTTCATTTTCAAGGTCAGAGACCCACAGAACATACATACAATGTGCACAATTGACATAAACTTTGGTATAATGAGTTAATATACTAGGTATATCTTAATAATTTAAAGATATGTAAGATATTTTTAATACAATAGCTAAAGATATTTTTAATACAATAGTTAAAACTAGAAAATGAAAAGGGAACTTGCAGAAATTGTCATTCAAATTGATCCACTCTGAACCGAGATTTAAGCTATTAAATTTTGGGCCTAACCTCGACCATAATTACTTAAGTAAGTATGGTAAAAACATAGTCTCGATTATCTTTTTCATGATTAAATCATGATTGAAAGTTGAGCAGAATATGGGATCACAATCCAGTAAATATCACAGGCTAGTGTTGACATCAAGGGTTGATTATGGTCTGGATAAGTTAATTAATATTTGTTTTTGTTTTTGTTTTGCGTGTAGTGCAGTCCTCCTGCATTTACTATTAGAGTAGAGTTTTAGCCCTTCGTACTACAGAATGTTCTCGTTGTCGGGCTTTGCTCCTGTTAGCTCACTACATTTTTATTTTTTTATTTTTTTTATTATTTTTTTTTTTAGCGTTTTCCGGGTTTCTGTCCGGATTATCGCCCTTATTGTTAAAATTATTTGACGTTCTAACACCTGACGTCAATTGGCTGACTATCGCCATTGAAGAGACGACCACTTACAAGATCGGTCCCATTTTTTCTGTTACGTCTTTTATGTAAATCATTTTAGTGAAGCCTGTACCAAGACAGGCCCGGGACTGTACAATAGTTAAAGATATTTTTTAATACAATAGTTAAAAACTAGAAAATAAAAAGGGAATTTGCAGAAATTGTCAGTCAAATTGATCCACTCTGAACCGAGATTTAAGCTATTAAATTTTGGGCCTAACCTCGACCATAATTACTTAAGTCAGTATGGTAAAAACATAGTCTCGATTATCTTTTTCATGATTAAATCATGATTGAAAGTTGAGCAGAATATGGGATCACAATCCAGTGAATATCACAGGCTAGTGTTGACATCAAGGGTTGATTATGGTCTGGATAAGTTAATTAATATTTGTTTTTGTTTTGCGTGTAGTGCAGTCCTCCTGCATTTACTATTAGAGTAGAGTTTTAGCCCTTCGTACTACAGAATGTTCTCGTTGTCGGGCTTTGCTCCTGTTAGCTCACTACATTTTTATTTTTTTATTATTTTTTTTTTATTATTTTTTTTTTTTTTTTTAGCGTTTTCCGGGTTTCTGTCCGAATTATCGCCCTTATTGTTAAAAATATTTGACGTTCTAACACCTGACGTCAATTGGCTGACTATCGCCATTGAAGAGACGACCACTTACAAGATCGGTCCCATTTTTTCTGTTACGTCTTTTATGTAAATCATTTTAGTGAAGCCTGTACCAAGACAGGCCCGGGACTGTACAGCGCAGTGGACGCTTACGGCTGGCCCCCGGATCCATTCACTTGATTTGATAATTGTTTAGTTTTTGCAATGTCTATTTTCTGTCTTATCCGCAGGTTTATCTTGTAGATTTTTTGTTTTTTTTGTTTTGCGTGTAGTGCAGTCCTCCTGCATTTACTATTAGATAACATTTCAGGCCCAAAGAAATACCTGCAATAGGCAGATTTAGCTCTTACATAATGTATATTTAAACACTATTGCATGTTTAAAGTTACAAATCCTAGTGCTGCGAAGCCTTTCTTGAGAATTCTTCGAATATTTAGAAGAAAAATCCAATTCATAGCACAATTAAAAAGGGATGTTTAATTCTGTGTAGATGACTCGTACATTATTCTAATTTCTAGTCTAGCTATTATCTAAAATTATGAATGGAATGGAATTGGATTTAACGTCCTATTGGGCCAGATGTGACAATGAAGATGATCGTACGCTAAACAGAGTTATGTGAAGGAACTTTTTCGGATAGTTACGTTACGGCCTAGTTACATTTTGAGTTCTAAGTGCATGGACGCCAACAGGTATACGAAACTTCGGCACCCACCCGAACGACTAGACAGACTCTGCATCCACTGAAAAAGGGAAAACAACGCCTGAAAATATGCGGGAACTTTCTCGACAAACATCTGGATCATACTACGGTCCTCCTGGTTAGTGAGCCACCGGGGATCTTTTTTAAGAGGGGGGGGAGGTGGATGGCCGTATGGTTAGCACGTGCGTGCTGTATCATAAAGCCTGTCATTGAGTCAACTGGCATGGTTTCGAATTCCCGGTCGCAAGTGACCAACCTCGTTGGTTTTCTCTGAGTCTCCTCCCACTACTAAATACGCCTACGCGCAAGCGAATTAATGAAAAAATAAATAAACCTAATGTTAGTCCCAAAATGGCCTAGTTTCTGTCGAGTGGACGTTAAACCCGACGTCTCTCTCTCCCTCTCTCTCTCTCTCTCTCCCGCTCTCCTTGTATCTCAAGATCGGTGAAAAAATCACAAAATGCAGTCGTCCATTTAGCCATTTATTCACATGGCATGCCTATCATCAACGCTCAAGACAATCAGATGGCTGAGATTTAAATTTGAACATCCACAATATTAAACAATTAACGATCCAGATTTAGCCTCGGTTGTCAAGTAATTGCTACGCCAATAAATGATCTACGCTACACCTTCATCAGCCATAATTCCACCCAGAACAGGATATTATGAAAAACATTGCAGCAAGAAAGGACAACATTTACTCTTAAGCCCAGCTTATTTCGCACTACGACGCAATAAAACTGTCGGCGACTGGAATTCGGCGACTGTTCTGCGATCAAGTGGAACTAATCAGTCGTGACTACTTGGGCGACCAAAGCGCTAATACGACTGGTGTGGGTTGGACGCAGACCAGTCGCCGTCGAGTTGTCTACAGCTTCTCTGAGTCGCACATGTTCTACTCCTACGACTTGAGACAACTAGTTGTCCCTAGTCCCAGGCGACATAAGCGCTCTTTACGACTTGGCGACCAACTGGTTTCTCTAGGTTGCGTCCATTTGTGGATAAAGTCCGTCGTAACAACATAAGCTGTCACTTGCCGCTTTTTGCCGCTAGTTGCCACTAGTCGCCGACAGTTTTATCGCGTCATAGGGCGGCATAAGCTGGGCTTTAGTCTTGCATAATGTATCTTTAATTAAGGTTACTTTAAAATCATCGCTTTTATGGACATATATTAATGTGTTCGACATAAAAAGTGTATAGCATTTCATCATTTTCAAAATTTTCCTATATTTAAACATAGTTTATTTATGACTGTATCCGGTATTGTCAAAATTGATTTTGAAACAGCTGTTTGTAAAAGATATATATTATAATACATAAATTATAGATTTTTTTGGAAAAACTCAATTTACAAAGTTTCATTCAAGCATGCTGGTGAATGAACACCGGAAATTAATGTCACAATTCTACATTAACAATCGGTTATTTCATGTGTGTATAACTACACGCCTCCGCAAATAAATTATAAAAGTATTTTAATCTAATAAATAAGGTTTACTCATGAAGTTGAATGAAAATGTTTTATATTCGTCGATATTATTCTATATGTAGTTTATTAGATATCGATCTAGAATAACAATTGACAATTTAAAACGATATTGTCAGAATTCATTATTGATTAAAACTAATTTATTACAATTTAAATGGAATGGAACCGTGAGTCACATAATGTATACTTTATTTTTTAAAAAACATTTTTTTCTTCAACAATGCCATTTCGTTCACATTCATTGAAACATTTCGCTAGTTAAATGATGTTGCAACCGAAACTACGAATGCGGGGCCCATACCTTCTTTTAACTCGAATGTAGTTGAGAAACAACAGAGACCTCGCTAGCCTGGAGGTCGGGTATTCAATCCCTTTGTTGACGAAGAAAGTTCGACGTGGTGGCCCCTTGTCAGTGGTTTAAGACGGAGGGCCTGACAAGGACAGCTGTCTAGCCATGCGGGTTGGACGAAAAACCGCGGTCCTGCTTTTACATTGATATGCACATAAAGGTCCATTGGCAGTTTTAATTCGATATAAGAGTGGGCTACATGGCATTTGCCCGTCTTTATTATCCCAGTCGGAGCAGAACAGTAGGATGTTAAACAATGTGCATCCTACATAATTTCGTTGTGTCTGTGTTTACACAACCGTTTATACCAGCTCTCACAATTGTATGGTTCGATTAATTTCCGTATGGCGGCGTATGCCCGTCTTCATTAGCCCAGTTTTGAAGCAAAAGAGTAGGACTGTTGGGCGCAGACTGCCCTCCTTGAGCAGATTGCACTCTGCGCTATTAATCTGCGCAGATTGCACTCTGCGCTAATGAAGCTTGTGCGCAGATTGCCAATTTTGCGCTGATTACCCCTCTATGTTTTTAGAGATCATATTCATGTTAGTAATGTGTCAGACGTAACTAAGTATATGACCCACGCCCTTTAGACTTTGTAGTGAAATAATTTTCCAAATCACTGCGTAATTAGCATGTGCTTAGAAAATAAGTTTTTTAAAAATATTTTATCAATATGCTATGTATTATTATGGGCACTAGAGTTTCTGAATTCTCCCGACGTGAGAAAATTAGATTATTATATGTCGTATTGTCGTTGTTTGTACAACTTGTGTGCTTCATGCGGCATTTACACCCCTCTGTCGGTTAGTAGGCCTACTGTACGTAGTATCCGTAGGTATTTATATTTTCTCTTTATTTCATTCGTAAGTAGGCCTACACGACAGTAAGATTTCCTTTACGTAGATGTAGCTATCTTACTGGAAGCGTTGATGCATATTTCATACAAGACTTGGGATTGGCTAAAACACGCTATACTGATTACATTCAGCCAATCAAATGGTGGCTTTCATAGCGACAGTTTTCTCTTTACTTTCTGTCGAAGTGAAAGATTGAATGGACTGTACCATTAGCAGAATACTGAATCTTTATGAGTTAAAACATATTTTCCCTAGGGTTAGGGTTATCTAAAACAATTCTGAAGGGTTAGGGTTCGGTTTATCTAAAACTATTTTGAAGGGTTAGGTTTAGAATTGTGGCTAGGAACACGGAAAGATATTTTTTAACTCGTAAAGATCTAGTATCGTGCCTACCATCAACATGTCGTTAACATCATCCAGTTGTCATTAGACTAAATACAGTGGGCCTATCAATGAAATAAGGATGCTTAAAATACGGTTGTTCACAAAACGACTTTACATGCTTCTTTCTATTCGCGACTATTGGGAATTTTGAGATGCTCTAAGTCAAGCAGACTCATTTCATTTCCTATACCCCTATACATCTAACAAGGGTGCCGCGCTTCGACCTCTAGATTGCGGCTGTGGTTTCGAGCCCTGGCGTGAGCGTATGTGGCATGGAGATAGGGGCGCCTTCTCAACCTCGTGGATTTCCTCCGGGCACTCCGGTTTCCTCCCACTGCTTAAGACCCCTACGCGCAAGCGAATTATTGAAATAAAATTAAACCATATGTTAGTCCCGAAATGACCTAGTTGTGTTGAGTGGACATTAAAGGACGTAAGTCCGTAACTCAAAATCCTCAAAAATCGTTAATATCGAAAACACGAATTATTGGTCAATTTCAATCAACATTGATGATGTAAACTTACCGGGAAAAGATGAGATTCTGATATCCGATATTTTAGATAAAATATTTTTGTTAACATTGGTACACGAGTCGTGTACCATAATGCGCTTCAGCCCCAGTTTTAATAGGAGACTTGAGGAGCGAAGCTAGACATATTGCACAATACCATAAGGCGTATGTTGACTGGAATAACCAGACGCTATAGAAATTTGCACTAGATTTAGACTGCATGGCTTATTTTGTCGAACATAGCTGATTTGAAATTGGGTAAAAAAACTGAAACCATTGAATGTAAATCAGTTTATATACATTCATTTTACAGTATTATATGCGTTGCGACCCACATTTGACAATTTCTAGGTCCTAAATGTTAGCGATTTAGCTCCTTTAAACCCCAGCTCTCTCTCTCTTTCTCTCTCTCTTTCTCTCTCTCCCCCTCTCTCTCTCTCTCTCCCCTACATCTAACAAACAATATAACATACGGACACATAAAAGACAGACATAATATCAACCTGTAGCTATAGAACCATTTGTCAGGGGTAGCACTGGAAGATCTTACAACGAAGGTGTGTCTAGTCGTTCGGTTAGGATGAACAGCCACGGTCAATCCGTAAACTGGTGTGTATCCGCTTATTCTTTAATGTTTTGCTGATAAGCAACTTCTTACGTGTTCGCCCAAATTGTACAAAGGTCCCAATTTTTATGCCCACCCGAACACCCAGACACGCCGAGAATGTTATTCTAAGCCCATGCCATCGTGAGTTTAATTGCATAACTACACAACGAAATATTTTAGAACTAAGTGCACTGAGAAGTGCAGACTGGTGCAAGACAAAGCACGGAAAGTTCGATTGCTTGCCAAAGTAAGAAAAATAATAACATCTGTAAACTCTTAATTACATATCAAATACAAATCCATGTTTTCTGAAACACAGCTGGGTTTAGGAGTGTCTTAAATGTCAGTTGTGATTTAGTAACCTGTTTATTTGCATGAAAATTGATTTAAGAATATGCAATCTTCGCCTACATTTGTATGTATATGTACTTAATTTAGAACAAATTTTATGACTCACTTCGTCTAAATTTCAAATGAATTAATTTTTCGTTCATTGATATAAATATGCCATCGTCAAAATTCTTTGGAAATGAAATGAAGTGGGCTTATGAAGACGGGAAACATCTTTGGTACAAAAAAAATATACAAAGCAAAACAATATGTATTTGATAGTACTGGTTAACACGTCAAAATATAATTTTAACACAGAGAACATTATTACGATAGATGAGCCATACAAGTTATCCTTCTATATAAGTTACTGAAGTGACAAGTGCGCAATGAAGATTTCAAGAAACAGAAGTAACGAAAAAAGTGACTGAAGTGACGAGTGATAACATTATACAGGCGAGTTCCTTCAAAGACCAAAATTTACTATATGCGAATATTTGGGGAGGAGAGGGGGGGGGGGTCTAACAATTCAAAATATTAATTGACTGTCAAAAGAAGAGAAAACGAAAAAGTCCGTGCATGTACATGTCTTTATTAAATATAGAATAAATAAAAGCAAGGGAATATACGCACCATTCCTATTAGCCCAGGGGGGGTGGGATGGCCTAGTGGTCTAGACTGCCGCGCTTCGACTTATAGTTTGCCGGCCACCTCTGGCTTGCGGCTGTGGTTTCGATCCCTGGCGTGAGCGTATGCAGATAGGGGCGCCTTCTCAACCTCGTGGGTTTCCCCCGGGCACTCCGGTTTCCTCCCATTGCAAAAGACCCCTACGCACAAGCGAATTATTGAAATATAATTAAACCATATGTTAGTCTTGAAATGACCTAGTTTTATTTAGTGGACCTTAAACCCCATTCCTCTCTCTCTTTCTCTCTCTCTCTCTCCCTATTAGCCCAGTATAGAAGCAAAACAGAAGGACGTTAAACCCAATTTAATTTTATTCCTTATCTAGTGACAATCAACATGTAATAGTAAAATGTTATTGTTAGTAAGTTCAAATATTTATTTTTATCTCTGTTACTTACATGTATTTGTTTATTATCTTCAAATGTATATGTTTTAACATGCTTTTTGTGTCTCGTATAGGCCTTATAATTAGAATTTGTTCTCTAACATTATGTTTTATTGCTATTATAAGGATTATTGTACAATGTGTGACACATTAATAAAACCAATCCTCTTCTTCTACTTCTTCTGTTAGCTTTTCAGACACAATGTTTGCAATAAACTGAATTCTACAATGCTTTAATTGGTTTCTGTTTATTTTACCGGGGGGATCACGGAAAAACCGAGGTCCCGTTACACACTGGCGTGCACGTAAAATATCCCTTGGCGTATGCCTGTCTTCATTAGCCCAGGTCATGTGAAGAACAGTGGGTCGTTCAACCACATTTCATTTCATTTCATGTGTTTATTTTACTTATCCCAATCGTGTTTGTTCAATAGTAAGCTAAAAGTGAAACCAAAATAAGTAAACAAGCCGACTTCCGCTAAATCTTTCAAAACAAAGAAAACATCACAAAAATCCAATTCGCTACTGTATTATTATTTTTTAAACGTAAATTTAACGGTTTAGCTCCTTTAAAGGGCTAATCCCGATATTTGTTTTGGGAATAAAACTTCTTAATTTTGTGTTAGAATCCCTTAAAATATTCGAGTCAAGGACCGAGCAACTACTTCAGTATTTATGATACGTTTTCAAACGACTTAAATCCGTCAGTCTTCATCTGTAATTTGAGACCGGTGCCCCAAGGTGTATTTTGTGGTATCTGTATTAAACCAAACATTTTTTTATAAAAATAATGTGTAGTTGAAATTTGCCTTTCTCTATCAAGTACGGCACATGGGTTATTCACTGCATTACCCTCTCAAGTAACCGAAATCGGTTATAAGGTCACCCAACGAAACAATTGACCCGAAATCTTAAAAGGGTTACGTGTCCGGATAAGCAGTTTTGGCGTTCACGTCCAAACGACTCAATATTTTGAGTTGAAATTTTGAGACAAGGTAAATACACCATTCCCCTATATTTTGGCGTTTTATTTTCATACATTCTCAGACTTTTTTTTGAGCCCCTGATTAATTAGGGATTGACCCTTTAAATATTCGAGAAACAATCAAACTAACGAAATTAACTGTACGGTTAAGAACAAAACAGCCAATGTCATATTTATCAGAATGGTGAACTTATATAACAAAGCCGTGCCGTATTTATCAGGACGGTGAACTTATGGACTAAGACTAGTAATTATTTGCCTAGTTTTCATGATGGACGAATGTAGTGCGAGTTATTAATAGACAATTTTTCCCTTAATTTTTTTCTCCCCTCTTCCTGCATTTTTGGGTTGACTTTTTGGTCTAGAATAGGAGAAAAGGGATCAAATTTGCAATTTTATAGCAGTTTTGGGTAATACTGGTGATATTACAGCGGAGGGATGGGGTTGTAAAATGTCTTTCTGCGGAGCAATCAAATGTATAGGAAGTGAGATTTTCACCCCAGGCAACTTCAAATCCCTGTAGCAAAAAATCCAAACCAAAAGAACCCTACAAGTTTATGATGAGGTGATTGCCAAATGTGGTCCCCATTGTGCCTAAAAAGATTGGAACCAACGGAATGTTGAGCAAAAAGTTACAGCCTGTGATGTTACACCCATTTAACATTGAAGTCAATGGGCAAATAATTACTAGTCTGAGTCCTTATGATACTAAATATGGCCGAAAGAGATTTGTTCTCCACCACTTATTTCATGAATTTTTCAATAAGAAGTGTCAGAAAAGGTAAGAATACTTTTTTTTTTTTGCTCACAAGGCATTTTTCTGACTGTCTGATATCAAAATAGCCATTATTTGGGGTTTCCGTTGATAGAGTGTGAATTCAGGGACCGTAGGCCTTAATGTTTACATGTTGTTGCATGTACGTCATCAAAACACTGAATTGTATTACAATGTTTCTAGTTTAGTACTAGTTAACTAGTGGCACGTGTTTTTTTTTCTCAAAAAGGCATATTTCTACTGTCGCATTTATGATTAAATCGAATATTCTCGTCAAAAAGCATTTGGCGTAGGCCTATGCCAAGACAGCTAGTCCTGACAGCTAGTCCTGACCCTAGCCCCAACCCACAATCTTTCCAAAAAATCATGTGGCCACAACCCTATTTACATGTGACCTTGAACCAAGTCTGCAGTTGGCCTTAATATTTAGACATGACATGTTTTGACATCATACAATGAAATGTTAACATGTACACTCCAAAATTCACTCACATGTGACTTTTGACCATACCTGCAGCTGGCCTTAATATTTAGACTGAACCTCAAAAACATGGTATCTGCCTTTGAGATTGGCTTAGACTTGTGTGACACTCATTTTTTTTTTTTTTTTTACTGACTTTTCTGACTGTTTACTGGTTTCTTGTTGGAGAGCCAGTGATTGGATTTTCCCTAGAAATAAAGAGGTTTATTTTTATTTCCAGTTGCAACCATTTTTTTTTCTTTCGTATTTTCTCACTGTTTTTTTATTGCATATTTATCCCCAGCTATCTATCATTTCAGGTGCCATGGGTAATATTTCATAGAGTGGATTGATTGACCTCAGCAAACACAAGTATTTAAAAAAAAGAAGCAAAACAGGTGAGATAAATGTGCATTTCATACACCACTTTTCGAAGTGCAGCCAACCTGATCCCCACTTCTGCTCACTAACGGGGGGGGGGGGGGGATTTGGTACTGCACAGGCCTTTCTACTCCCCTTGGCATGTAACTGAATGACAGAATTGCACATTTTGACCATTTTCTGGGTGTCAAAGGTCCATTTCCCTGGATAGTATTCTCCCCAGAATTCTCACTCTCTTCCAAATTTAACATTTCAGGTCTACATCGCAAACCCTGATGACTTCCTGGACTGGCTTCAGTAGAACGATGATCTCAATGCATATTAATTTCATCCCGGATCTCTATGACACCTGTGGTGGAAGTGGAGGGCAAATCGAATTCAGTTTGGGCTCCAACCGAGGACCTCTGTAAACTTTGCTTTTTGGTGATGACTTCATTTCCGAGCCCGATAAAGGACACCCATGTGTTTATCATGGCCTCTCATATTAGAAGATAACATAAATGGCTTGTGTGTTGACGGTTGTGCATATGTCTTGGTCAGGAAAGTTGTAGGCACCATTGCCCTTGTAAACCATTTGACAGGCCAGAGTGAACAGGGAGACCCATGATTGGTCAACAATGTACCAGATTCCATACTGGGGGGTGGGGATGAAGAAACTCTTGTAGTGTTACATTATCAGATTATTTCAACTTACTTATCCCATGGAAATACAGCTATATAGGAGATATTTTAAAATTGATAAGCACTGCTTGTTTCAACATCTTAAATTTGGCCACAATTTAACATTTGCAGCTACGTTAACAGAGAAAAAACTGTGGTTTTCGATGAAAGTGATAAAAAGTCTAATATTGCATCATGATTACTGTTTTAAAGTATTTCCGTGATGGAATTATATTGAATTTATCTCATCTTTTTACATAATGCATTTATGTTCAAAAATAAAGATGTTGTGTGGAATTCAAAATTTATGTGCTTTCAAATTTCTATCTGAATTTCCGCAGTTTTCTGATGCACTATAGTGATTGTAGAATGCTGCACTGCGCATCTGCAAATGCATGGATTTTCATACTCTTTGGCCAGGGCATTGCATATATGTTTGTTTATTAGATAACCACAGATTTGTTCAAACAGCAAGAACATGTGAGGTTTATGATACTAAATATGGCCGAAAGAGATTTGTTCTCCACCACTTATTTCATGAATTTTTCAATAAGAAGTGTCAGAAAAGGTAAGAATACTTTTTTTTTTTTGCTCACAAGGCATTTTTCTGACTGTCTGATATCAAAATAGCCATTATTTGGGGTTTCCGTTGATAGAGTGTGAATTCAGGGACCGTAGGCCTTAATGTTTACATGTTGTTGCATGTACGTCATCAAAACACTGAATTGTATTACAATGTTTCTAGTTTAGTACTAGTTAACTAGTGGCACGTGTTTTTTTTCTCAAAAAGGCATATTTCTACTGTCGCATTTATGATTAAATCGAATATTCTCGTCAAAAAGCATTTGGCGTAGGCCTATGCCAAGACAGCTAGTCCTGACAGCTAGTCCTGACCCTAGCCCCAACCCACAATCTTTCCAAAAAATCATGTGGCCACAACCCTATTTACATGTGACCTTGAACCAAGTCTGCAGTTGGCCTTAATATTTAGACATGACATGTTTTGACATCATACAATGAAATGTTAACATGTACACTCCAAAATTCACTCACATGTGACTTTTGACCATACCTGCAGCTGGCCTTAATATTTAGACTGAACCTCAAAAACATGGTATCTGCCTTTGAGATTGGCTTAGACTTGTGTGACACTCATTTTTTTTTTTTTTTTTTACTGACTTTTCTGACTGTTTACTGGTTTCTTGTTGGAGAGCCAGTGATTGGATTTTCCCTAGAAATAAAGAGGTTTATTTTTATTTCCAGTTGCAACCATTTTTTTTTCTTTCGTATTTTCTCACTGTTTTTTTATTGCATATTTATCCCCAGCTATCTATCATTTCAGGTGCCATGGGTAATATTTCATAGAGTGGATTGATTGACCTCAGCAAACACAAGTATTTAAAAAAAAGAAGCAAAACAGGTGAGATAAATGTGCATTTCATACACCACTTTTCGAAGTGCAGCCAACCTGATCCCCACTTCTGCTCACTAACGGGGGGGGGGGGATTTGGTACTGCACAGGCCTTTCTACTCCCCTTGGCATGTAACTGAATGACAGAATTGCACATTTTGACCATTTTCTGGGTGTCAAAGGTCCATTTCCCTGGATAGTATTATCCCCAGAATTCTCACTCTCTTCCAAATTTAACATTTCAGGTCTACATCGCAAACCCTGATGACTTCCTGGACTGGCTTCAGTAGAACGATGATCTCAATGCATATTAATTTCATCCCGGATCTCTATGACACCTGTGGTGGAAGTGGAGGGCAAATCGAATTCAGTTTGGGCTCCAACCGAGGACCTCTGTAAACTTTGCTTTTTGGTGATGACTTCATTTCCGAGCCCGATAAAGGACACCCATGTGTTTATCATGGCCTCTCATATTAGAAGATAACATAAATGGCTTGTGTGTTGACGGTTGTGCATATGTCTTGGTCAGGAAAGTTGTAGGCACCATTGCCCTTGTAAACCATTTGACAGGCCAGAGTGAACAGGGAGACCCATGATTGGTCAACAATGTACCAGATTCCATACTGGGGGGTGGGGATGAAGAAACTCTTGTAGTGTTACATTATCAGATTATTTCAACTTACTTATCCCATGGAAATACAGCTATATAGGAGATATTTTAAAATTGATAAGCACTGCTTGTTTCAACATCTTAAATTTGGCCACAATTTAACATTTGCAGCTACGTTAACAGAGAAAAAACTGTGGTTTTCGATGAAAGTGATAAAAAGTCTAATATTGCATCATGATTACTGTTTTAAAGTATTTCCGTGATGGAATTATATTGAATTTATCTCATCTTTTTACATAATGCATTTATGTTCAAAAATAAAGATGTTGTGTGGAATTCAAAATTTATGTGCTTTCAAATTTCTATCTGAATTTCCGCAGTTTTCTGATGCACTATAGTGATTGTAGAATGCTGCACTGCGCATCTGCAAATGCATGGATTTTCATACTCTTTGGCCAGGGCATTGCATATATGTTTGTTTATTAGATAACCACAGATTTGTTCAAACAGCAAGAACATGTGAGGTATATAGATACTAAATATGGCCGAAAGAGATTTGTTCTCCACCACTTATTTCATGAATTTTTCAATAAGAAGTGTCAGAAAAGGTAAGAATACTTTTTTTTTTTTGCTCACAAGGCATTTTTCTGACTGTCTGATATCAAAATAGCCATTATTTGGGGTTTCCGTTGATAGAGTGTGAATTCAGGGACCGTAGGCCTTAATGTTTACATGTTGTTGCATGTACGTCATCAAAACACTGAATTGTATTACAATGTTTCTAGTTTAGTACTAGTTAACTAGTGGCACGTGTTTTTTTTCTCAAAAAGGCATATTTCTACTGTCGCATTTATGATTAAATCGAATATTCTCGTCAAAAAGCATTTGGCGTAGGCCTATGCCAAGACAGCTAGTCCTGACAGCTAGTCCTGACCCTAGCCCCAACCCACAATCTTTCCAAAAAATCATGTGGCCACAACCCTATTTACATGTGACCTTGAACCAAGTCTGCAGTTGGCCTTAATATTTAGACATGACATGTTTTGACATCATACAATGAAATGTTAACATGTACACTCCAAAATTCACTCACATGTGACTTTTGACCATACCTGCAGCTGGCCTTAATATTTAGACTGAACCTCAAAAACATGGTATCTGCCTTTGAGATTGGCTTAGACTTGTGTGACACTCATTTTTTTTTTTTTTTTTTACTGACTTTTCTGACTGTTTACTGGTTTTTTGTTGGAGAGCCAGTGTTTGGATTTTCCCTAGAAATAAAGAGGTTTATTTTTATTTCCAGTTGCAACCATTTTTTTTTCTTTCGTATTTTCTCACTGTTTTTTTATTGCATATTTATCCCCAGCTATCTATCATTTCAGGTGCCATGGGTAATATTTCATAGAGTGGATTGATTGACCTCAGCAAACACAAGTATTTAAAAAAAAGAAGCAAAACAGGTGAGATAAATGTGCATTTCATACACCACTTTTCGAAGTGCAGCCAACCTGATCCCCACTTCTGCTCACTAACGGGGGGGGGGGGGGATTTGGTACTGCACAGGCCTTTCTACTCCCCTTGGCATGTAACTGAATGACAGAATTGCACATTTTGACCATTTTCTGGGTGTCAAAGGTCCATTTCCCTGGATAGTATTCTCCCCAGAATTCTCACTCTCTTCCAAATTTAACATTTCAGGTCTACATCGCAAACCCTGATGACTTCCTGGACTGGCTTCAGTAGAACGATGATCTCAATGCATATTAATTTCATCCCGGATCTCTATGACACCTGTGGTGGAAGTGGAGGGCAAATCGAATTCAGTTTGGGCTCCAACCGAGGACCTCTGTAAACTTTGCTTTTTGGTGATGACTTCATTTCCGAGCCCGATAAAGGACACCCATGTGTTTATCATGGCCTCTCATATTAGAAGATAACATAAATGGCTTGTGTGTTGACGGTTGTGCATATGTCTTGGTCAGGAAAGTTGTAGGCACCATTGCCCTTGTAAACCATTTGACAGGCCAGAGTGAACAGGGAGACCCATGATTGGTCAACAATGTACCAGATTCCATACTGGGGGGTGGGGATGAAGAAACTCTTGTAGTGTTACATTATCAGATTATTTCAACTTACTTATCCCATGGAAATACAGCTATATAGGAGATATTTTAAAATTGATAAGCACTGCTTGTTTCAACATCTTAAATTTGGCCACAATTTAACATTTGCAGCTACGTTAACAGAGAAAAAACTGTGGTTTTCGATGAAAGTGATAAAAAGTCTAATATTGCATCATGATTACTGTTTTAAAGTATTTCCGTGATGGAATTATATTGAATTTATCTCATCTTTTTACATAATGCATTTATGTTCAAAAATAAAGATGTTGTGTGGAATTCAAAATTTATGTGCTTTCAAATTTCTATCTGAATTTCCGCAGTTTTCTGATGCACTATAGTGATTGTAGAATGCTGCACTGCGCATCTGCAAATGCATGGATTTTCATACTCTTTGGCCAGGGCATTGCATATATGTTTGTTTATTAGATAACCACAGATTTGTTCAAACAGCAAGAACATGTGAGGTATATAGATACTAAATATGGCCGAAAGAGATTTGTTCTCCACCACTTATTTCATGAATTTTTCAATAAGAAGTGTCAGAAAAGGTAAGAATACTTTTTTTTTTTTGCTCACAAGGCATTTTTCTGACTGTCTGATATCAAAATAGCCATTATTTGGGGTTTCCGTTGATAGAGTGTGAATTCAGGGACCGTAGGCCTTAATGTTTACATGTTGTTGCATGTACGTCATCAAAACACTGAATTGTATTACAATGTTTCTAGTTTAGTACTAGTTAACTAGTGGCACGTGTTTTTTTTCTCAAAAAGGCATATTTCTACTGTCGCATTTATGATTAAATCGAATATTCTCGTCAAAAAGCATTTGGCGTAGGCCTATGCCAAGACAGCTAGTCCTGACAGCTAGTCCTGACCCTAGCCCCAACCCACAATCTTTCCAAAAAATCATGTGGCCACAACCCTATTTACATGTGACCTTGAACCAAGTCTGCAGTTGGCCTTAATATTTAGACATGACATGTTTTGACATCATACAATGAAATGTTAACATGTACACTCCAAAATTCACTCACATGTGACTTTTGACCATACCTGCAGCTGGCCTTAATATTTAGACTGAACCTCAAAAACATGGTATCTGCCTTTGAGATTGGCTTAGACTTGTGTGACACTCATTTTTTTTTTTTTTTTTTACTGACTTTTCTGACTGTTTACTGGTTTCTTGTTGGAGAGCCAGTGATTGGATTTTCCCTAGAAATAAAGAGGTTTATTTTTATTTCCAGTTGCAACCATTTTTTTTTCTTTCGTATTTTCTCACTGTTTTTTTATTGCATATTTATCCCCAGCTATCTATCATTTCAGGTGCCATGGGTAATATTTCATAGAGTGGATTGATTGACCTCAGCAAACACAAGTATTTAAAAAAAAGAAGCAAAACAGGTGAGATAAATGTGCATTTCATACACCACTTTTCGAAGTGCAGCCAACCTGATCCCCACTTCTGCTCACTAACGGGGGGGGGGGGGATTTGGTACTGCACAGGCCTTTCTACTCCCCTTGGCATGTAACTGAATGACAGAATTGCACATTTTGACCATTTTCTGGGTGTCAAAGGTCCATTTCCCTGGATAGTATTCTCCCCAGAATTCTCACTCTCTTCCAAATTTAACATTTCAGGTCTACATCGCAAACCCTGATGACTTCCTGGACTGGCTTCAGTAGAACGATGATCTCAATGCATATTAATTTCATCCCGGATCTCTATGACACCTGTGGTGGAAGTGGAGGGCAAATCGAATTCAGTTTGGGCTCCAACCGAGGACCTCTGTAAACTTTGCTTTTTGGTGATGACTTCATTTCCGAGCCCGATAAAGGACACCCATGTGTTTATCATGGCCTCTCATATTAGAAGATAACATAAATGGCTTGTGTGTTGACGGTTGTGCATATGTCTTGGTCAGGAAAGTTGTAGGCACCATTGCCCTTGTAAACCATTTGACAGGCCAGAGTGAACAGGGAGACCCATGATTGGTCAACAATGTACCAGATTCCATACTGGGGGGTGGGGATGAAGAAACTCTTGTAGTGTTACATTATCAGATTATTTCAACTTACTTATCCCATGGAAATACAGCTATATAGGAGATATTTTAAAATTGATAAGCACTGCTTGTTTCAACATCTTAAATTTGGCCACAATTTAACATTTGCAGCTACGTTAACAGAGAAAAAACTGTGGTTTTCGATGAAAGTGATAAAAAGTCTAATATTGCATCATGATTACTGTTTTAAAGTATTTCCGTGATGGAATTATATTGAATTTATCTCATCTTTTTACATAATGCATTTATGTTCAAAAATAAAGATGTTGTGTGGAATTCAAAATTTATGTGCTTTCAAATTTCTATCTGAATTTCCGCAGTTTTCTGATGCACTATAGTGATTGTAGAATGCTGCACTGCGCATCTGCAAATGCATGGATTTTCATACTCTTTGGCCAGGGCATTGCATATATGTTTGTTTATTAGATAACCACAGATTTGTTCAAACAGCAAGAACATGTGAGGTATATAGGACTAAGACTAGTAATTATTTGCCTAGTTTTCATGATGGACGAATGTAGTGCGAGTTATTAATAGACAATTTTTCCCTTAATTTTTTTCTCCCCTCTTCCTGCATTTTTGGGTTGACTTTTTGGTCTAGAATAGGAGAAAAGGGATCAAATTTGCAATTTTATAGCAGTTTTGGGTAATACTGGTGATATTACAGCGGAGGGATGGGGTTGTAAAATGTCTTTCTGCGGAGCAATCAAATGTATAGGAAGTGAGATTTTCACCCCAGGCAACTTCAAATCCCTGTAGCAAAAAATCCAAACCAAAAGAACCCTACAAGTTTATGATGAGGTGATTGCCAAATGTGGTCCCCATTGTGCCTAAAAAGATTGGAACCAACGGAATGTTGAGCAAAAAGTTACAGCCTGTGATGTTACACCCATTTAACATTGAAGTCAATGGGCAAATAATTACTAGTCTGAGTCCTTATATAACACTAAGCGTGGGAGTTACTGGCCTTGGTTCTTACCAGATTAAAGCTGAACTCCGATTACAAAAACTACAGAAATAATTAAATAAAAAAACCCAGCCTTATTTGTTGCCAATTGATAGAACAAATATGGCAAATGTATGACGTATGAAATCAGAGACAGGCCACGCCCACATCCAGTGTCTACCTTGTCAACCACACTGTCCACATTCGGCTAGCAATATTTCAACCTCCCGACTGATTGAGGGTGTTTCACTATCGGTTTAATACAAATACTGAATGTGGACGTGGCCTGTCTCTGTTTTCGTACGTCGTACAATCGCCATACTTGTTTTATGGCGGTTATTTTTTTTATTTAATTATTTCTGTAGTTTTGTAATCGGAGTTTAGCTTTAACCCTGGTATTCAAAAAACTTCTAAGCACGACACCGAGGGCAAAAACTGACTCGTTAATGCACTTTCTAGCCTGTGGTGTATTTATGATTTATAAATTCAATTTACTGTAGCCAATTTTACTGTTCCAACACTTAAAACAAGTGTACGTTGATGACCTTTAAAAACGGTCTTTGGTGTTGATTGATAATCGAGAAGAGTGGGCGGTGATTCAGCGGGAAGACACTGGCTCGCTAGCCTGAGGATCGCGGCTTGACAGTTTGAATTCGATATAAGAGTACCGTCGCTGACCAGCCGGGCAAAATTTCCCTCATAGCACACTGTATGACGTATGCCCGTCTTCATTAGCCCAAATCGAAGCAGAACAGTAGGACACCAAACCTAATATTATTTAATTCTTTGTTACTTGTGGGTATTTTGGAACTCCAATATCTTTTTAATTTGATTTAATCAAAATCGGGATATTATCTACCCTGGACATTTTGCTTCTGATTTCATATTTGGATATTATTTTTTGAATTATCAATTAACGTCAAAATGTCGGTACATGCTATTTACCGCGTCTTAAATTTCCAAATAAAAGTATTTAATTATTGATAAATAATCACCATAACTATTTTAATTAACTGGGTATAAGGAATCTCAATCTGCAATTGTATGAGCGACTTGATATCCATATCCTCGACCGGACATGTAGCCATAGATATCCAGCAACCGACACACGCGTTGAGTCTGGGAACTTACACAAGCCCACATTCTCGAATGGTTAGCACGTGCGTGCTGTATCATAGAGCCTGTTATTGAGTCAACTGGCGTGGTTTCGAATCCGCGGTTGTACGCGACGAGGAGTACGGTCGCCTGTCCAACCTCGTGGGTTTACTCCGCTTTCTCTGGTTTCCTCCCACTGCTAAAGACCCCTAACGAATTATTGAAATTAAATTAAACCACATAGAGTCCCGACATGTAGTCTCTTCGAAAAATATATATCACATGAGTAGTTACACAGGTGTAGAATGTAGGTTTCCAGGAATTGTCATCCCGTATTTACAGTATTACTAAAATGTAACCGCGATTTCTCCTTTAAGCTATACAAAATTAAACATTGTCCGCAAAATGTATCTGCGATTTCTCCTTTAAGCTACGCAAAATTAGACATCGTATACAAAATATATCTGCAATTTCTCCTTTAAGCTATACAAAATTAGACATTGTCGACAAAATGTATCTGCAATACATGAATTCCCCCGTTACGAAAAATTGGCGTCTCGATGTGCATTGTTGGAGAGCCGTTAGTAAACTCGGGAGAAAGCTGCCATTGCTTTGCATGGGTTTTCTCTGACTAAATTTCGAAAAACGCCGATTTTACGTTAATTTCAGTGATAGGGGATATTTCACTGCTCTCCAACAATGCACTACGTGACGCCATTTTTTCGTAATGGGGGATTCAAGTATTTCTCCTTTAAGCAATACAGGATTAGACACAATGGACTGATGACAAGTTGCACTTAAAACCCAGTTAATTTTAGCTTTGCAAATACATTACCGCGGTCATACATACTTTATACTAAGAAGAAAAACATATCGAATATATCGTAGTTAATTAACGCACATATTTACAGATGAAAAGAATTGTTACTTCTATTATTTAATGACAAATACAAATATTATTGATAAGACAGGTGATTATACTGAAAATACGCCCTCGCATTAACTTTGAAAAAAGAAACAAAAGGCCGCTAAATATTTTACCTATCAAAATATATGTAAATAACGTTATCATACATGTCTAGAAGATTGAAACAAACAAGCACGTGCGTACGTATATGAACCAGAATAGAGAGAGGGAGAGAGAGGGAGAGAGAGAGAGAGAGAGATTAACGTTCACTCAACACAAACCAGGTAATTTCGGAACTTTAATATGGTTTAATTACATTTCAATAATTCGCTTGCGCATAGGGGTCTTAGGAAAGGGGGCGGAGGACCCGGAGAAAACCCACGAGGTTGGAAGGCAATCCAACCCCTTGTTACAAACGGGCTGAGAATCGAAACCTCGAGACGTGACTAACTGGAAGACCTTATAATGCAATGCACACGCGTTAAACATTCGCCCCAAGCCCCAAAAGGAAAAAAGCAACACCAAGAGGGGTCTTAGGAAAGGGGCGGAGGACCAGGAGAAAACCCACAAGGTTGGAAGGCAATCCCACCCCTTGTTACAAAAAGGCTGAGAATCGAAACTTCGCGACGTGACTGACTGGAAGACCCTACAATGCAACGCACACGCGTTAAACATTCGCCCCAAGCACCAAAAGAAAAAAAGCAACACCAAAAACAATAGAACTAGCAGCATCTGTGGTAAAGTTTCTGGTTAGCCTCGATATTCGTCCTTCGAAGTGAATTGGCGTTGGCATTGGCATTGGCGTTCATGCATAATTAAAGTTGTCGACATGAAATGGATAATTGCGAAATTTTTCGATGTGACTACTTTTTAAACCAATATACATTTTGGTTATACTACATATATTGTATTATAATATGGTCTGACGTTTCCAACAATGGGGTACTACACTGCCAAATTTAGGGGTATTTTCTGATCCTGGATCGAGATTGAATCCTGGACTTCTGGCTAGCTCCGCGAATACCTAACAAGCAACGATCGAGTCAAATCAGTTTAATCGCACGCGGAATTCCTCAGGGAGGAATCCTCATGACATACTAATATCGTCATGTACAAACTCTGTCTGTATTTCTCGCGCTCAACACCCACCACGCAGTGCTGAATAAAAAACCATAGAAGGCATAGATATTCTTTACGAAAATAACCTCTTGATAACCACAAAATGCAGCTTTTAGCTTGGGTGTCATAGCAGAACGTGTTAATGGTTTGGCTAGTGGCGCCATTAGTTGGTAGTTTGTGTTGGCCTTGAAATTGATTACTTTCACGAATTATTGATTTTAATGGAATTATAATGGACATTCACGCGAAAACTATTGTCTGTAAGGCAGTTCAATCAGAATATCTTAATCAGTTCATTCATCTTTGGTAATAAATGAAATAAGAAGCCATTCTTTATCCTAAAACGAACAATGTTTCCGTTTCCTTGTGGGCGAGAGAAAAAAAGGTAGCCAAGCAAAATGTGTAACACGCCTACACAGCAGCTTTGTCTCAACTGCACTTTAACCTAAAGGAAAACATTGACACGGATATAGAGCAAATTAGATACTGACCAAGGATTCTTGAAGAAATCTAATCTATATGGCCTATATCGCGTCCACACAGTTTTCGGCAGTGTACGTGGGTGTGGGTGGGTGTTGGAGATGGTAAAAGTATGTGCGGGTGTGTGTGTGTGTGTGTGTGTGAGGGGGTGGGGGTAACTCAGAAACGGAGGGCTGATGATTATGAATATAAATAAGACTCATTATAAACTCTAGCCTTTATCGCGTTCACAAGATTTTTTGGAAATGGGGCTGATGGTCGCGGAATGCTGAATATTGATAGAGTTCATCCTCCAATGACCCCAAAGCGTCACACCAAATTCTACAAACGTCTGGGGTATTTGGGGAGAGTAAAACTGAAAGTCACAGAACGCTTAACCTTAATAGGGTCCATCCTCTTGTGACCCCAATGCTTCCAGCAACATTTGAAATCAATCCGTTACAAATCAAAGCCTCTGTCGCGAACAAAATGTTTTCGTAACGAAACGTCTGCGCAAACGGGGACCAATTCAAATGTATTTTGTTTATATTTTTGAATCGCAAAATTCTACTTAAACCGAGTTTCATAATAGAGGACCAATTCAAATGTATTTTGTTTATATTTTTGAATCGCAAAATTCTACTTAAACCGAGCTAATAACTAAATGATTCCTTTTGGTGAATGAGAAGAAAAGGATTCCAAATTAGTCCTAGAACAGAGGTGGTGGGTAGAACGATATGTTATATTGCAGCCCAATAAGGATGGACGGGAACGGCCAGAGGATAGCTGCAATCTCTCACCAAAATATCGTCCATTATATGCACTTTGCTAACTTGTGTCCGTTACATTTAAACATTATACTGCCTAAAATCAAATTGACCAAGATTTTCTTGGTTGATCCTAAAATCCCTCTTCAGAAACTTCAATGGAAGACTTAGTAGCATAATAATAATGATACAGTGGCAAACAATATGGAGTAAAGATATTATCTACCGCCTGGGTTGGATTGGTGATAGTGAGTTTACCTATACTAATAAAGAAGGCCGAGTGATCGGACATGTGTGCTCTAGATCCTGTAGAACCTCAATTTTTATGAAGTATTAGAGGATGGTCGGCGTTTTAAAAAGACCCACATTGAAATCTTTAACCTACTAACAGCACAAGGCCCAGTAGTTTGATTCGTTCCTTCTAGATTATAGAGGTTATTATCTAGCCCTTGGCTTGATCCCCGATTTGTATATATGACAAGGCACGTTGTCGCTTTATTAATCACGTGGGTTTTCGTTGAGTACCCGGAATTTTCCACACTTCTAAAGGCTAAATCTATTTGTTAAGGCCAGCTCAATTTTCGTCAAGGTCGCCAAAACGCAAAAAAAGATTAGGGCACATGATTGTTGGCGAGTTTGTAGGTTAGGGTTAGGGTCGGTATTTGGGGGCGATGTCCAGGATTAGGACTAGGATTGGGATTATCGCTAGCTTTGTTCACGTCTCGTGACCTTGACAAAACGTGAAGTTGGCCTTATCAAATAGATCCAACTAGTTCCAAAGACCCCTGTGCGGGCGTTAAACTTTATGATACCGCTTCATAATGATCCTAACGCTCCAATGGCTAATTATTTTGATGTCACACACTTAGTTCTTATGCTTCTATCTTTCAAATATGGAATTTTTTTTTTAATTTGTTATTAACCATTCACACTGTATAACTTACACACCATGTGTCGGTTTTGAAACTTTTTCCTCTGTCACACGTGCGAACATTAACACTTGCAAATGGAGATTACAAGACGGCCGATAGGTCACCGCCTACGCACAGCTAATCTTTCCCCAATCAAATAAATATGCCATATTCCGTAATATGTGTTTTAAATAGCTAACATAGCAAGTTAATATCTAATTTCTATCTTAATGTCATTGGGAAATCTTCAAGGAATTTTATACAGTTTACAGTTCAGAAAAGGCGGTAAGTTTAATTAAAAGATAATTAATTGAATAAATCACTGTTATAAAATAAAAATATACTTGCGGGGGGGGGGGTCATTGGTATCGTGATGCGAAGTTCACAGGAAGTGAAGTTGTGGGTTACATGCCGTGTGGCAATCAAAAGATTCAACAGTCTGAAAAACCTAAAACAAATAAATACTGACACAAGAAGGGTTCATCTATCACATAATCAGAATAAATGTTAAGTAGAGGGTTTCCAGCATGTACGGTAAGTCAAATTCAAATCTTTGTGCGTCTTTATAATGGATTCCAGTGAACGTATTAATAGTATAGTTATTTTCCATTACAAGAAGGCCTATGTCAGACACACAATCTTACTTAGCCTCTATTATCCAAACAAATATTCTACGAATAATAGTCTGGATGGGTCCTCAAAATTTGACGGGATTATCCAGTCTTTTAAGTTACCACGTACTGAATGAGGTAGTGAATCTATCAAACAGCTTGCTTTGTAAAGGGTTTAATTGAAACGGTAATTTTCTTTCGTCATGAATCAGACGCATGGCTTCACACAATCTTCTTAATTGTTCATCGCAATAAATGCCTTTTCCAACGTCTCTATTTTGTTTCTAATAATAGATGTGCCAAGTGAATTATGGGATATATTTCAACCTCGCTTGATAGAATCTCTCAAAAAAGATTCGGCTTCATAAGATCTAGAACTTACCGAGACTTTAGCCAATAGAACCAAGCTAAATCGGCCTGGCTTCATAAGATCTAGCATTTACCGAGAGTTAGCCAATAGGTCCCATTGCCCATGCGTAACCGGGAGTTTGGTTTTTTATGGGGTAAATTATCAAGTAATTTTCGTCAAAAATTTAGAACCGACCCCGTACGTTGAAGACAAGGGGGTTCTGAGTGAACGAGACTAAATCTTACTAGAGAAAAAATACTGGATTCCCTGAAAACATCCACGAGGCGCATGCAGGGTAAAAGGGGTATTAATAACTGGCAACCCGCCGATTACTGTCTGCTCGCGCTTGTGAGAACAATGATAGACTTAAATGTACAGCAGGCTCTGTGATGAAACTGCTGAAAAATAGGTTGCCAGGGGACAGATATCAAGAATTTCCTAAGGTTCGATATTTATGGTAAACGTGCAGCGAATAACGACCAATACAACCCAAAAGTGACCCCCTTCCCCCGATTAAATCACGTACTAAACAAGGACGCTTAAAAAAAATTTCGGCTTGGGGTAGTTCCCTTTGATTAAAATGTAAAGATATTGATTTTAATTAACAGAGACGATAGCTTGAATATGTATTGATCCAAATAAATTACCAAAACACACAGTTCTTCCTCGATCAAGGCATATGCCAAACAAGACTGCTTAAAAATATATTTTGGTGTAGGTTCTTTTCAGTAAAATGTTTTGATAAAGATTTTTAACTAGTTTTAGATAGAGGAGTTAGTTTGAGTTAGTTTTTAGTTCAACGATATTATCAAATTACACATATTATGATATATTCCTTATTATTTACTAATTATAAGTGGGCTTTCGTGGTTTCCTATTGTCAGTGATGCAGGACGGAGGGCCTGAAAATGACATCTGTCTAGTCGTTCGGATGGGACGAAAAACCGAGGTCTCGTGTACACATTCGCGTTTACGTAAAAAATCCCTTGGCAGTTGGAATTCGATTTAGGAGTAGGCCGTAGCGCCGCTAACCGGGGGAAAATTCCCTCATAATACACTGTATGGTGTATGCCTGTCTTCATTAGCCCAGTTTGAGAGCAGAACATTTCATTTTATTTCATTTCATATAAGTGGGCGCAATGCATATTTGCAATAATTATATTCCTTATAATACACAAATTGAATATTCTTTATCAGATACTATTGAGTTCGTTTAATCCATTTAACGGTATACACAATGTATTAGTTACCAATTCGTTTATGATACTCAAAAGCTTTAATAAATATTTATCTAAACTATACTATTTTTATCGCCCCATTAACAATTATGCGCGACTGTTTTCATTCACTTACAAGGTTCGCTTTACTATTATTTCAAGCTAGCGTCATCTATGATTTTCTTTTCCCTGAACTATTTTCATCGGCACCTTAAAAACCTGCCTGAATCGAAGCCGGGGATTATCTATCTTGATGTTTTTATTTTGTTTTCTAATGTTAAATAATCAACCGGGTACACGTTAACGTTGATTAAACCGCGGAAAATTCGACGTTTTCCGAAATAGCGAATGACGCACATGGACTTTTAACATGATTGAACGATACAACTTGCTCTATAGACGAAGTAAATTATATTTTTATATTAAATCAACTGAAATGGCTGGTTATAGCCACCGTGTAGGTGTAGCCACTTAATGCTTCATACGCAATCATTAATAAAATATTAGTGAATCGGCACATTGCCTACGTCACGAAAGTAGCGGTTTTCAATTAACAGACCATAGTTTCCTATTTGGTCTTCTTTGCTCATACATTTGATATCTTAATTAACAACGGTTTTTATTAAAGGATAGCTAATATGGATAAAGCAATTAATAATTTCAAAATTTTATCATCATTTAAAGGACACTTTTTTTCCGCGAAACAATATAGTAAAAGAGAGGAAATTCACGGGTAGCTGCATACAAAATATTACATAGCGAATAATTATTTTGCGTTCATTTCATTTCATTCGTGATATATGATTAATTTGCGTTCATGCATTCATCCATAGAAGCATCATAACTGTGAAATCATATCGGTACAGATCATAATGAATAATTTATTTGGTAGCATGTCATTCATTCTAGAAAATACTAAATGTTTAATTTTATCTATCTGATATATATCTGTTTATATACATTTCTAAAATAACTTATTCTTCATTTTAATTGGTATAAAAATTACAGAGAGAGAGAGGGAGAGATGAGAGAGAGAGAGAGAGAGAGAGAGAGAGATGGGGTTTATAATCTACTCGACACAAACTAGGTCATTTCGGAACTAACAATTGGTTTTAATTTTATTTCAAATATCAGATTTCTCGTCATTTATGTTACTTTTACCAGTAAAGTTATAAAGGTACAGAAAATCAGGGGTCTGTTTCACGAAATTTTAACTAAGATAGAATCCAAATTTTAGTAATTTGATTAGATAATATTAGATTGGTTTTAGTGCCTAGCTAATCAAAATTGAAGTATCTACTAAAATTGGGATTTTATCTTAGTTAAAATTAAATTTCGTGAAAGAGGCTCCTGATCGTTTACATGTGCTATGCTATGTTCAGTATTTTAATTATGTAATTATTAATTGTATCTGAGTATATATTGGTTGGCTTGTTTGAAAAAGTAGAATTGTTTGCATCATTTTTCTAAAAATGTTTTCATATGTAAAATAATCGTAAATATGTAATATGCTCACTTTAATTATTTTCAAAAAATATATCGTTATGTGCAATACACGAAATTATTCAATAAATAAAAAGAGATTTTTTTTACAGATTTTTAACTGAATATACGACGGCTCTATTTTGAACTCTTTTTTATATATTGAGTACATTATTTACTGCACGACTAACTCCCTTTTGTAACTGGGCTAAAAAAAAAATGGCGTACATCATTCATTGTGCATGTGCTATTATCGACATTTTGCCCGAACAGCGGCATTGCGGCCTACTTTTATATCAAATTCCAACTGTCAAGGGTTCTTTCGTCCGACCCGAACGCCTAGACAGCTCTGCTTATCAGGCCCTCTGTTCTGCATCACTGAATTGGGGAACCACGCCGAAAAATCTGGATGAACTCTCTCGGCCATTGCAGGGTCATAACAATCGACCTCGAGGATAGCGAGCCAGCGTCTTACCCACCAAACATACAACACATTATTTTAGTATGTTTAAAAATCGGAACAAACTATTACTAGAAAATCAGACATAAATTGCTTTAACATTATAATGTTAACTATCTTCGGTGGAAATAATACAATATTCAAATTTTAATAGTTCACACATTTAGCCTAATGAGCCCTAAGGTAACAGTGGTGCTTGGGTTATACGTCATTGCCTTTTATTATGGTTCATTACGTATATAAAAATAATTTCCGGGGAAGGACGAATCTATTCATACTTCCTTGTTATAAAAATACACCGTTATTACGCTGAAAGTTAGCTAAATATTTGTCGATTAACGCTGACTGAAGGCGCTTTTGTGGAGTGTATAAACGGCAAATAGTATTTAGACTTCTGACGTTTATGGAGATGAATAGAAAATATATTTGGATCTAATCAATTTAACCCTAATGCTCTATTCTTCTTTTGTAAAGTTAGGTTATCGAATACCAAAATAATTTTTTTATTGTGAACAAAAACACAAAATTGAAAAAAAAGATATTGCGTTACCGGTCAGTGGGCTAGGATTGTCTAAAAGACTAACAATACAATGGTATTCCTCTAATGTACAACGGTTCAAGAGGAAGTGCTTTGTTAATCCGTTATCATAACCAACAGACCATTCGGCCAATCTCATCTATTGATCAGGGGCGTGCTGGTGGTGAGGTTATGAGGACGGTATCCTCACGGGCCCCTGTTTGATAACTCCTCTCACCCGTATAAGCGGGCCCCTCTGAGGGCACTAAGACAATATTTATCATAAAATAATGAAAATTCTCCTTATTTAATTGTAATGATCAGACCTGAATTCAGGCTTAGAAATGGTCTAAAAATGCGTCTCCCGGTTGTCAAATTTCAAAACTTTCTGGGGGGAGACCCCCCCACACCCCCCTGCTATTGATTAAACTCAGCGGTTTGTTGTCATATATATCGAGTAAAGAAAGGAAGAGAAATGGGGTTTACGTCATTTCGGTACTAACATTTGGTTTAATTTTATTTCAATAATTCACTTGCACGTAGGGGTCTTTAGCAGTGGGAGGAAACCGGAGGACCCGGAGAAACCTCACGAGGCTGGACATGTGATCCTATACTCCTTGTCGCGATCATTTCGGGACTTACATATAATTTAATTTTATTTCAATAATTCGCTTGAGCGTAGGGATCTATGGAAGACCAAACAGCACTTTATTCAGTGTTCTTAATTGTTATTTCTTAATTCATAGTCCTTAATTCTTATTTCTTCATTTGTTGTCGTATTTCGACATTTGTAGGCCAAAATTAACATTTGTAGACTAAAACCAACATTTGTATCTTAAAATCAATATTTTTAAATCGCATCTTTATTCGATTTGATTTTATTATAAAATGAAAATTAACTTTCTTATAGAAATATAAAAAAAATACATTTACATTTTATCAAAATTACATTTACATTTCATCAAAAACATACAACTACAGACCAATCTTGAACAATTCTCCAAATACAAATCTTAAAAAACATTTCTCGAAAAACATTTCTTGAAATACATTTCTCGAAAAACATTTACATTTTATCAAAATTACATTTACATTTCATCAAAATCATACAACTACAAACCAATCTTGAACAAATCTCCAAATACAAATCTTGCAAAACATTTCTTGAAAAACATTTCTCGAAAAACATTTCTTGAAATACATGTCTTGAAATACATTTCTTGAAATACATTTCTTGAAATACATTTCTCGAAAAACATTTCTTGAAATACATTTCTCAAAATGCATCCAAGCGGAACGCTCGTGGTGGGCTGATAAAGTTGAAGCGATTGTCGTCGTATTATGACGTCAATGGTTGAAACAGACTTTTGAGATGACCTTGACACAGCAAGATTGTCTTCCGACGTTGAGGTACACGCAGATGCCACAATTACAAAGAAAATGTAAATAAGATCTATCTTAGAAATGAGCAAAACTGGATACTTACATGTATAAATCTTTATTTTAATATTAATATTGAAAGTCAAATTACATTAGGTACAGACTATAGTCTAGATCTGTTGATAATTCAATTCAAAAAGGGCCTCGGTTATCTTAATATGGGAGGCCAGAGGGCGAAAATAAGTAGTGTTCTCAGTTCATTATCGGAGTGATATCATAAAAAAATCATAAGGATTAGGGTAGGCTATAGGACTTCATACACAGAGAGAGACTTTACCATTCACTCCACACGTCATTTCGAAACTATATATAACATTCGCCCTAAATTAACATAGGCTACAGCGATGCCGATAGTCAAATGTCCAAGCTTTTATGAAATCATATATCTACAGTTCTACAAACAATGAATCATTATCCATATCCATATCATTGGATAGGCCAGAGAAGGGATCCTTTTGCTGATCGTAGGTCACTTGAAAATTAATCATAATCGTAGTCTTTGGTACAGTGCTATTGTTATGTTCCCCTTGCCTTAGGTCATTGTGACATGTCAGTTGTAGGCTATTCCATGTGTCAGGCACAAAAAACGATAGTTAGGCCTACATTCACTATTCACAGTTTATACATTGTGCTTCGGTCGGATATATTTCAGATATACTCAATCGATTATGTCAGGCGCGGATCCAAGGGGGGGGGGGGGCACCCGGCGCACGCCCCCCCCCCTTATTCCGGCAAGCTGTAAAAAAAATTGTACCGACAACAATGAATGAATGAAATGGGCTTTAACGTCCTACTGCTATGCACCTGAGCTAATTGAAGACGGGCATACACCATACAGTGTGCTATGAGGGTAATTTTGCCCGGGCAGCGGCGCTACGGCCTACTCTTATATCGAATTCCAACTGCCAAGGGATCGTTTACGTGCACTCCAATGTGTACACAGGACCTCGGTTTTTTGTCCCATCCGAACGACTAGGCAGCTGTTGTCCTTGTCAGGCCCTCCTTCTGCATCACTGACAAGGGGAAATCACGTCGGAAAATCGAGATGAACTTTCTCGGCCATTGCAGGGATCGAACACCCGACCTCCAGGCTAGCGAACCAGCGCCTTATCCACTTAGCCACCGTGATCCCCCTGTACCGACAATAAACACTGAAAATAGAGCGGGAACTGTGTTTAATATTTGAAGATCAGATGCCAGTAAATCGCATATATGGAGTCTTGTCCTAAAAAAAAATTATGGGGGAGGACCCCCAGCCCCCTCGCAGTTGCTTCGCACCTGGGGTGCTCATTAGTCGGGCTTCGCCCTCAAAGTAGGCTACGCCCCCCCCCCTTTCGTACTATCCCGGATCCGCCCCTGTAGTCCCCTGACTGGGATTACTGCGCAAAATGGCCATTCACTGTGTACGTGCGAAGAAAGAGCTAGCTACCGTTTAATGTTCGTCACGTTAGTTACGTACGGTCGGAAGACAATCTTGTTGTGTCAAGGTCATCTCTAAAGTCTGTTTCAACCATTGACGTCAATGGTTTCAACTATGTCAGCCCACCACGAGCGTTCCGCTTGGATGTATTTTGAGACATGTATTTCAAGAAATGTTTTTCGAGAAATGTATTTCAAGAAATGTTTTTCGAGAAATGTATTTAAGAAATGTTTTTCGAGAAATGTATTTCAAGAAATGTTTTTCGAGAAATGTATTTCAAGAAATGTTTTTCGAGAAATGTATTTCAAGAAATGTTTTTCGAGAAATGTATTTCAAGAAATGTTTTTCAAGAAATGTTTTTCAAGAAATGTTTTTCAAGAAATGTTTTTCAAGAAATGTTTTTCAAGAAATGTTTTTCAAGAAATGTTTTTCAAGAAATGTTTTTCGAGAAATGTTTTGCAAGATTTGTATTTGGAGATTTGTTCAAGATTGGTTTGTAGTTGTATGTTTTTGATGAAATGTAAATGTAATTTTGATAAAATGTAAATGTATTTTTTTTTATATTTCTATAAGAAAGTTAATTTTCATTTTATAATAAAATCAAATCGAATAAAGATGCAATTTAAAAATATTGATTTTAAGATACAAATGTTGGTTTTAGTCTACAAATGTTAATTTTGGCCTACAAATGTCGAAATACGACAACAAATGAAGAAATAAGAATTAAGGACTATGAATTAAGAACTAAGAACTAAGAACACTGAATAAAGAGCTGTTTGGTCTTCCATAGGGATCTTTAGAAGTGGGAGGCAACCGGGGGACCCGGAGAAAACCCACAAGGTTGGTCAGGCGACCCTACTCCTTGTCACGTACAACCGTCTACCGGGGATTCAAAACCACTCTAGTTGACGCAATGACAGGCTTTATGATACAGCACGCACGCTCTAACCTATCGGCATCCCCCATATATATATAATATTATATATACAAGGTAAGTAATTGGTTAAAGAGTTTAGTGGAAATAAATTTTAACCCAAATAAAACAACGACTATTACTTTCTCCGTAAAATATAGAACCCTTCTACTTTTAATCGTATGAGTTGTAGATAAAACTAAAACAAAAAGTAAACATTTATACATACTCATAGTTTGCCGCTCCGTTAATTTTAATATTTCGTTTCATGATTTTTAAAAAAAGAGATATACTGATTCTAATGTAAAAATATAGCAAGAAACTTTCACAAGTAAGTTATGTTAGATACAGTTAATCTGAATCGTGCTAAAGGTGGGTTTACACTATAGATTTTTGAAAGTAAAATCGCAGCAGACATTGAAGCCATCGACTTTACTTCAAAAAATCTATAGTCTGAACGAAAAAGTCGGTTATAGATTTGTCGTTCGCCGACTTGTCGATCTGCGATTTTTTCAAGTAAAATCGATGGAAATAATTACCGCTAGCCAATCAGAGACCATCTAGTGGGATATGATCACATGATCATCAAAATTGCGAATGTTACAACATTTTTGTTTCTTTTTCTTTTTTAACAAACAGGCAATTATTAGCCAATAGGCTGCTTCTTCCATGCTTGCTTGTGATACTATGAACAGTACTACATGTATAACTATGTAACATGACTGCACTCGGTGACCTCATTTTGTCAGACAAAATTGTTTTCTGTGAATGTCTGCAAGTGTGAACGTACTGACTTCATCGATTTTTTTGAAGTCAAAGTTTCCACAGACATTTTAAAGTCAGATTTTACTTTAAAAAATCTATAGTGTAAACCCACCTTTAGGCTGATAAACAAACCAGATGATTTTAAATTGGATCCGAGGCTCTACTGGTAGCTAACCTATTGTAGAAATTCGAGAATGTGTTTGTTTGTTGATGTTCCTGTACCGATTTTGGCACAGCTGTATTATTTGTAAGCGATTTATTAAATGCCCAGAAAGGTTCGGACTGCGAACTTTTAGGTGGTACAGTTGATAGATGACGGAGATGAGAGTTACATTACATACATGATATGAGTGCTCATGTGTCAGTTTGTTTATAGTTAGAGATGAATCCTTCATTACATGTTATTATTATTATTATTATTATTATATTAAATCGTGCTTCGGGCTGCGGTTTTATAAGTGTGTTTTAAATTGACTTTTTAATATACAAGGACTCTTTATTTTGTATTTACTAATTTAGTAACATTAAGGAGACTCGAGACATAAACAGACATCTGAATTGTATGTTTTTACCAACCCTCAACCCATAAAGTCTAAATAATTTAATTAAACAACCTATCAATAAGTGTGGTTTAATGGTCGAGCGCGAGACATTAAGTAATATATTGATACTGCACGAGGCGATAGCCGAGTGTTGTTTCAATATATTACGCAATGTCTTAAGCGCGAGAGCATTAAACCTCTTAAAATTCAGACACTATCTCGCACGTGCATTTCAATGAAATACGGCACACGAGTTCTCTATATTAAATAATGTACTATTGGCAAGATGCCCGTACATTATTGGAGATAATGGTACGCCAACATCAAAGGATTACGTCACATCTGTATTTTAATATCATATTTAAAATACAGATGTGACGTAATCCTTTGATGTTGGCGTACCATTATCTCAAATAATGTACGGGCAACTTGCCAATAGTACATTATTTCAATATTACTACTGGCATGATGTTTTTCACTGCAAACGCACGTGCGGAGTGTGACCGAGTGTCTGAATTTTAAGAAGTTTAATGCTCTCGCGCTTAAGACATTGCGTAATATATTGAAACAACACTCGGCTATCGCCTCGTGCAGTATCAATATATTACTTAATGTCTCGCGCTCGACCATTAAACTACACATAATGTACTGGGGCGTTAATTCTTTGATAAACAACAACAACATTCGTCACATGGCGGAAACGCAATACTGAATGCACTAACGAGGACGAACTGTCATCACTCTGAGTGATGCACACATATCAAAACACTACGAATAATACAGGCCCGGAGAATGATCCCTTAGGCTTCTTCCACACCCAAGCTTTGTAAATGTAGATTTGACTTTGTTGGCAATGATATTCTGTCGTATATCAGTAAGATGACAAGAAGCAATATAGGGCGGGTCGTGACAGATATATCAATCCGCCGAGTCGAACGGGATGAAGTGCAAGAGTTTCAAGGACACAAGATTGTCATAGTAAATCCATGTTCCTTCAGCAACGGCCGCGAGTTTTACAACATCTAACCGCTGCTTCAATACTGGGCAATTCCCGAACTTTTACGCTCGTTGTGTTTACACGTGACCAATTAGCATTGTCCAATCAGAGGTCGTGGCACATAACACACTGTAAACAAATATGGCAGCCTCCACAGAAAAAGAAATAGACAAGTTCACAGCCGTTGAAAGTTTTTTTTCAGTTGGTAAACTCACGGAAAACCCCAAAAAGGCAATTGAAACTCTTAGTTGGTCAGCCATCATGATTTTCAACAACCTTGACATTGATCGTACACTGAACTTTGCAACTCGATTTCAAATGCAGATATTTTAGCTAGAAGCGCGAGGCGTTTGATAATCGTAACGATATTGTTAACGAAGGTATCTGATTTGATCAAACTTAGTGCTGAAATATGCAGAGTATTACGTGAAGAGCTTGATATGATGTGCGTAGTTAAGGCGAGGTCAATCCTTCTATTGGAGGTGTAGTGAATCTAGCACAGCCGACCACTATTTCTAGCACAATTGTAGTAAGATTTGATTGAAACTGGTATAGCCTTTCCGTTGATATTAATTATATTTAGAGAGCAATGAAAGGTTCGACATGTACGTGTCTGTAATTCTCAAGATAGGGGCTCTCTCTGTATTTTGACGGAAAATAAACCGAAGAAGTAAAACAAGATGGCGGACAAAAGACCCAAGTCCGTGGAGTTTAACCTATGTTCCCGTATCATACCTATCTTGTATGAAAAATGCTTGCGAGACAGTACTTATCGCCAGATTTGTTTTTTTCCAGCGTTATCTCAAAATATGCGATACCATGTAACGCCCTACATTATTTCTCGTACTAGAACATCATTATCTGGGTTCGCAATGTCAAAATTACCATAAACCGAATTAGGTATACAAAATTCAGCCATTATCACTTTGTATAATTTGTTTGAAACTAGTAATAAATAACAAATTCCATCGTTCTGTTAATTAAAAAAGGTAGCCTTTCTCGTTTATTTAACAAGTCGCCACACAGATAAAAAGGTAGTGAGCTAATTACAAGAAACTGTGTAAACTAACACTCATGGGTTTTACCGACATACACATGTTCACATGCCCCTGTAATTATATAAAACAGTTTTAATACCTCTTAAAGAGGTTGTGGTTAATTGAAAAATAATTCGAATAATGTCAGAGACCCATGTTGCTAATCGCACAATAAACCCCAGCCCAGTATGTATATACCTGTTTTAGATGTATTCACAATATTTATAATACGTTTCTACACAACCTGTCTAACTTAAACATTGCCCGGATAGTAAGGGTTCTTTAACGTGCCTGACAACGGTTTCGTACGATTTACACACACGCGACAGGGATTAATCCCATTTTACACGAGTTGAACTACAAACTCCTATTGTCACATACCACACATAGTCTTTAAAGTAAAAAGATAGGTTGCCAAGCAACGAAACATTGGCCCACGGCAGCTAACTCGTCCGAGCAGTCGAGAAGGGTGGTCTCGTATTTATTATTTCGTAGGTAACTGGGGCATTTACAATATTTATATAGATAAGATTATAATTTTCGTCGTTTGAGGGTTCTCAAGATTCAGCAAACTGAAACAAGGGCCTTAATTGTAGAAGTAATTTACAGAAATTATTGAAGTTTACAGGCATTTTTGTTTTATAAATTCAAATAATGGATATAAGCTTCATACAGATCGGATAACTTTAATCGTTGGAACGACAGGGTTCAACAAAGTAAAACAAGGTCCATAACTCTAGAAGCAATTGACAGAAATTGCTGAAATTCAACAGATTTATTGGTTTCACTAATTTAGATGATACATATAAATTTCACACAGATCGGGTCATAAAAAGTAATTAACGAAAAATGATAATTGAAATGATGCATGTAAATTTCATACAGGTCATATAACAAGGGGTCATAACTCTAAACGTAATTAACGGAAATTGCTATCATTCAATACGATTCTTTACTAATTTAAATGATATATATTAATTTCACACAGATTGGATACTTACTAATAGCGCCCAGGGGATGCAACAAAGCGAAACAAAACCCATAACCCCCGATGGAATCAACGAAAATTTCATACATCAATTTCAAAACAATCAGATGATAAAAAAAATATACCCTGTAGAGTGTTCACAAAAAAATTGTGGATGAAGGACCGACGGACGGACGATGAGGCGACGACAATTTACGACCATATTTCCATGTGGGCATACAAAATTATTTAAGTTAATGGAAGCAAGGATTAAATTCATACCGGGGCAGTGATTTTACAATGGGTGAAAAAGGCTATAGCATAAGTTTCTGACCGGCAAGATGGTTAACATACCTAGAAGGGTTGTGTAACACTTAAGGGCGTTATCTAGCAGCGGGTGCAGGTAGGGTGCATTGTATCCCCAGAAAAATAAGGCGCCCCGAGAAATCCCCCCCCCCCACAAACACAAAGTAAAATTCGACAGTTTTTCAAATATAAAGTGATATCCTCGATTATGACCAATATCAGTAACTTGGGCATTAAATTGGCGCCCATTAGCCCAGGTTTTGTGCATAACAATAGGACTTTAAACCCCAAACACTCTGCAGCACCCTCACTTTTAAAATCCTATATACGGCCCTGGAACATTGACAAACATTATATTACATAAACAATTGCAGGGGTTAATAGAGTGCTGAAACCAATTAACATAGACGTTTTATATTAGGGACACCACCCTACAGCAAGTATTTACCGACTTTTATTAATTTAAGCTACTATTTTAAGGTGAAATTTACAAAACAATATCGGGCAAGCATGTTGTTCCGAATGACCTTGCCATTCTGCTTCATCGGGTTTTTTTTTTATTTCGTAAACGACCTTAATCCCATCTTTAACAATACGCTTGCTCTGGAATAGTCATTATTCAAAGGGTGGTGTGGCATAACAGATTAATGTAGATCAAACAAAACCACAGAGAGAGAGAGAAAGAGATAGAGAGGAAGGGGGGGAAAGAGAGATAGAGAAAAAGAGAGAAGGACAGAGAGCGAGAGAGAGGGTAGATAGGGAGAGGGGTGTTTAACGTCCACTCGACACAAACTAGGTCATTTCAGGACTAACATAATATGGTTTAATTTTATTTCAATAATTCGCTCGCGCGTAGGTCATTATTTATCACTCAACCCCCTTTTTTTACATACACAAATAAATAAGATTGTCCTTAGCTATAGATTTCACTTTCACTGAACCTGATTACATTAAGGCATAGTGATACATCATTTTTGATAGCATTTCAACCACTGCCAAGTCCTTTTTATTAACCTAGTGTTTCCATCGAGGTCAATTAAATAAAAAAATAGTTCATATTTGATAAAAAAGGAGGCATCGCAGTAGATTATGAAATTGATCACCCAATGTATTATTTGGTGATAAAATACTATATGGACTAGGAACCGACCATTGCCGCCATCGAATCGATGTACAATTGTCCAAGGAACAGGCCTATAACTTATAATATCGGTGGTGCTTAAAAAAACTCCCAGTATAAAGAGTAGCCGAGTGGTCCTAAAAATCAAATCAAACAGGGGACATTACCCACAGATTTGATATTCCAAGTGTATGTGATTATAAAGGATATTCTCATTCTATAAATAGAAAGTGACAACAAGTATTGCAATAGTACGAGGATAATAAATGTCATTGAAAAGGTTTTAAATGTCGAAACCTATATAATGAACCTCTGTGTTTAATCAAAGGGTGGGGGTATCCATATTATAAAGGGGCCCATACACGTTCAATAATTCCGTGTGCGGGCTATATTGATGTAAACTATTGTCAAATTGCGTCAATATATTGACGGGTCAAAATCGTTCTTATTTTGATTGTTGGTTCATCAATTTATTGACGGGCGGTCAATTTATTGAATGGCAATATTGATCGTGTGTGGAGAATCTGTCAATAATTGCGTCAATTTTTTCATCCCATCGTCAACCTTGGAAGAGTCAATATATTTACGGATCAAAATCATTTTGATTTTTATTGATGGTTCATCAATATTTTGATCTTGTGTGGAGAATCTGTCAATAATTGCGTCAGTATTTTCATTTCATCGTCAACCTTGGAAGAGTAAACATGGCATCTATATTGAAAAATGTCCAAAAAATGATGAAATTAATGATGGAAATATTGGATCGTGTGTGGGCTATTCCTATCAATTTTATTGGGTCAATATATTGGGTCAATAATATTTAAGAAATTATTGAACGTGTATGGGCCTCTTAAAGTTACATTAGTTAAGAGCTAAATCTGCCTATAGCAGATCTTTCTTTGGGCCTGAAATGTTTTCTAAAGTATTAATTAGACATTAATTAACTGATATAGGCCTTAATCAACTTTGGATGGCATCAGATTGTTCAGTGATACTTCGATTTAATCAAATATGGCGGACCCAGACAGTTCGAGGCTTGGCTTCGATCAACCAGGACCGTGGTTGAAATTATTGCACACGTCTGCCAAATCTTCAAATGCCAATATCTTCGCTTGCAATAGAGTAATTTGAATGAAATATTCAAAATATTCATTTTACACTATCTACTTTCGAACTATTATCGCAAGAATGGCTAGTTCTTATCTTTATCTTGAACAATGTAACTTTAACACAACACCAGGTGTAGTAATAAAAACCGAACCTACGTGTCAGCATAATGTATCTCAAATGACGAATACTCGAATAAACACTATTCAATCACGGGGTCGCTCGAGCACTGCCAGAGGCAAACATTCGCCCAAAATAGAGATTCACGTGACATATCCATTCACTTTTAATTTATCAATGAAACGATAAATTTCTTTTCTCTTTTACGCGTTGGACTTCTAAAAAAACGCAGTTAAGACATTGATCAAAACTATAGATAAAATGACGAATACTCGGATAAACACTATTCAATCACAGGGTCGCGCGAGCACTGCCAGAGGCAAACAATCGCCCAAAATAGAGAATAACCTGGACAATATTCATTCACTTATTTATCAATGAAACGATTAATTTATTTTCTCTTTTACGCATTGGACTTCTAAAAAATAACATTTACGACATAGATCAAAACTAGAGATAAAATTCCACGATTCTATTTTTAAGTTGGTTGTAACGGTTCTCAGTTTAGCGAAATTTGTTTACACTGTTTCCTTTCGATTTTTCATTTGTTTGTATTTTCCAACGGCTACGATCACGTGACAACCCTGCCTAGGGTGGGCCTAACTGAAATAACACAGCCATGATCATTTATCATTTAGCAGTAAGTGTATAAAATACCAAATTAAAGCGCTAAACACAATTTAAAACCAAATCTTGCATTACGACCTTATTCCAATCGTCATTCAACGGATGTATAGTATTGCAATTAATGACCTATGCATTCCCCATTCCATCAGTAATTTAAACTGGTGATGGTGTCGGCAAAAAAACAATTATTTAATGAGATATTAGGTTGTATGTCAGGGGATTATTCAATGATTTTCAGTTGATCAGGGCTCAAACTAGAGACAAATGTGACTTCTCCCTACAGGCATAATAGGGAGAAGTGAGGGGGGCATACGGAGAATTTAGCAAGAGGTCAAATTCCATGCATTGACGACACCAATTTTATTCAGTTACACAATATGCCCAAAAATTTAACAAACATCTTTCAGCTGCAAACATAATATTCATTTCACAGTGTACGACAATGTACATAACCCGTCCAGTAAGAAACTATTCTTTTGACACCCCACACTCGTACTACTACTACATAGTCATTCACCAGCCTTCTCGCCAATTCCTAAAATTTCCTACAATTTTCCGAATCTCTTTACACCACCAAGTGGCTCAATAAGTGTTTATGGCTTTTGATAAGAGAGCTAATTCAAATTTGGTGGCAACTACATCTAACTGATACCCCTAACCCCTTTGATATACATGAAGTAAGTATACTGTTTGTATGAATGAATTGAGTTGTCCATGTAATAATATGTATACATGTAATTAAATGTATTTGACTATATCTAAGTGCATATGTATGCATGCTGTCCTTAATGGACGCTTTGGTGCAACACGCATCTTTATCTTATCTTTACGTTTATGTGTTTAGACAAGTTGAACTTATAATTTTGACATAAATCTAATTATCAACCAGACATTATACTTTTTAAAGGGACAATAACACTCTTGCTGGCTTGACAGGTCCAAAATCTTTTTTAGCCTTATTTAATAATAATAATAATAATAATAAATTGTCTTATATAGCGCTAAAATTATGTCCGCTGGTCATTTCTTAGCGCTTCACACTGAGGTCAACTATTTGTTTTTGCACAGATACTTTGTAAACAGATGTGTCTTTAGTGTTGTCTTAAAGCTTGAAAATGAGATTGTTGAGCGCAACTGTTGAGGAAGCTCATTCCATAAATATGCACCATGCACTGGTAGGGAATATTTTCCATACGACTTATTAAATCTTGGAACTGAAAGCAATGTTTTATCTGCTGATGATCGTAGGTTCTGTCGCAAAGAAGTATTAAATGGAAACAGTTCACGCATATACTGTGGTGCAGTATCACAAAACATGGCTTTATGGATAGTTGTCAGAATTTTATAGTCAATTCTAGCTTCAACGGGCAGCCAATGGAGTTGCACAAGTTTATTGGTGATGTGATCCGATTTTTTAGATCGAGTGACTAAACGAGCTGCATTATTTTGAGAAATTTTAACTACTAAATGTTTAAGTGTCCTACTTGTTGTGTAAATTGTCCATTACAACCTATCATACTTGTCCAGAGGGTTCGAAAATATGTTTAAATCCCAGTTGCATATGAAAGTGTTTACGTAAAGCTTTTTAAGCCATACGGCATGTAGTTGAATTTTTCTAATTTTTAAAATAAGGTGTGTTAAGATGAAATTTGTATCATTTATTAATTGGAATATTGTAAAATAGTACAATTTGTTGACCAGAATAAAGATTGGGCCATATTATTCAGTTACAACAAGAGTGGTATTGGGGCTTTAACACATTCTAAATGCATTAAGATAACAATTGACGAATTGTTTTTACCACCCCGGTATCTAGCGACATCGTTCTAGTCTATATCTTATCTACAGAAATGTGCACTCATTGACAATGGGGGGGGGGGCGCACGCTTTAAAAAAATATGATGAGTGTTGATGAAGTTAGAGAACAAAGAAAGATTCGACCGAGAGAATAGAATACAATACTATCTGTGCAAGAACAGATCAAAATTGGTTAGAACTATTAAACTTTCTAGAATCTCAAACATTTCAGTCTATTTGGATCCCTCTTCAAAAATAAATGTCGATACGGTAGTCCGTGGACATAGGCATGCATTGCAAGTGCATTCTCGCCCTTTCACACGTACAACTGAACTCGCCACGCGCTTACTACGTGCATATATTCTACAGAGCATGGTGACAATGACATGTGGAAAACGACCCCAAGAGTGAAGGCAACTTAACTCGAAGTACAAAGAGGTGTATCCTTTTACAGGTTTTTATTACCCGTACATCATGCCCCATGCATCCCCGCTACACTCCTCGATTTATACTCCCTTCAAGGTAACACGACGCTTCTACCACGCCCTTGTCAATGCACGTGAATATCACAACTTCCCCGCTACCTTAGTCTCTATCATATGAATATTAGTCTTCGGGGGTTGTCATCATTTGAGAAAATCTATGTCATTAGATATTTTATGTTATGTTTGAAATTAACAGATAGCGCAATAACGGATTCATTAAATATTGAAATGAATTGAAGACAATCATATGATATATAACCGCTTCCCTAACTATGAAACCTGTTCTTCAAAATTAATATTAAGAAAATAAATTATCATACTAAAATAATGGTAATACTATTATATTTCGAGGAATTCGTTACATATTTTAAAATGCATATATTTAATTGACGCATCGATATTAATGGAATTAAATTCGGTACCTTCAAACTACAATATTGTAAAGGTTGAATTTATAATACTAATATTAATCAAAAATTGTTCCGTTCCTTTCAGTATTTACAAGGATATGATGATGAACCGAAATTTCATCGATGTTCCTTGAACCGTCATAAATGGGGGGGGGGGGGGGTAGGTCGAATGTTTAGCGTGTGTGCGCTGCAAGTGTTAAGTGTTAACAAGAACTTATCATCGAGGTTTAATTGAACTCTAGTCTTGCAAATGAGTCTGAATAAGCGTCATTGTAAAATTCCTCGTCTACAAGATGATTCTGGAAGCTGCTTTATTGACAAATATGATATAAAACAAATGATTGATAATGCTGTGGTAAAAAGGGTATATCAGTCGCAATTACGCAACTTGAACTTGACTTAAATCAATTCATAAACAAACGATTGGTTTAAGTTGAACATCGTGTGACTGAGGACGAGATATAGATTCTTTTGAAGAGCGAGTGTCTTACACCGAATCACAGTTGAGTGATGAATCTCAGAAAATAATTATACTTAGAAAATAAACTGAACAATCTCAAACAATACAGCAGAAAGTCACATTTACGCATATTTGGTTTACAAGAATCTGCAGATGAAAACTGTGTGGAAATGGTTAAATCACTTTTTAAAGATAAACTTATTGATGCGGCACACTGAGTCAGTCAAGTCATGCAAACAGACGACAAACCATTAGTACGAACAATCCAAACCATTAGACAAAATTCGAAGTCCTAAACAACGGTATAGGCAAAATAGTGTAATCTGGCAAAATAGTGTACTCAGCATATGGACTGTTTATCGTGTACAGAATACACGATAAACAGTGGAAAAAGGTATCCGAGAGAGTAAACTTACCCTGCCTGGCGCGCCACATTAGGCGAAATCTCGGTAAAATAGCGTGGTTGGCCAATGGACTATCGGTTTGCGAAATACACGTGATGAACAGTGTTAACGATGTAGTAGACAGACATTATCAGCGCAACAGTATACGCGTCAATTAAATATGTCTAGAATAATAGTCGAGAGGGACATGTTATATTTACCAATCAAGTCAATATGACGGACATGAAGATTTTAAAGGTTTTAATAAGTTTAATTCGCAAGTATCCCTGTAGTTGAAGCTTAGATGACAAATGCCTCGATCTACTTAAAAAAAATCAGAATAAAATGAACAAGCTCTCGCGCAACGAGGTGGCTGAGGCACAAACACTCCATGAGCTGGTGATATTGGAATGTTACTACTAATAAATGGACAGGTAACAATCGGAAAGTCAAAGTCATCCCGTTTATCGTACAATTTAACACTTAAGAGTATGTCGAGACGGAGATCCAAGTAGGAAGCGTAATTGTCACTGTCGGTTTTTTATTTCTACGTTGTGTCTACATGAATTCGCATTGTTTAACATGATTTAATATCAATGTACCGTCTTGATTATCTGAGATTTATATACTTGTTTGTATAATGTAATCACGTTTAGTAATAGCTAACACATTGGGTGCAATATAACTAACTTACCGGACCTCGCAAGTAGTCAAAAGATTGGTCAATTAAATTCAACCCTAATAAAACTAAGGTCGTAGTTTTCTCTAACAATTTTTTTTTTTCAATTTAAAATTCGCCGATAACCAAATCGATATCGTTCATTCCCACAAGCATCTTGACATTAACTTGTCAAATGATTGCAAATTGAGCACACACATTAACAAGTTGTGCAGGTCAGTCCAAAAACGACTAAATATACTAAGAAAGCTAAACTATACTCGGGCCTCGCTTTATAAAACCTATAAAGTACATATTCTAGCCATGTCTGGGATGGCTGTTCGTCAACCAACGCCAAAAAACTCGAAACAGATTATTTTGCCGAGCAGCGCTATATCATGAATCTGGTTTGAACATGCGTGCTGAACGCCGGAGTATAAGACGTCTTACCACCCTATATAAAATTTTAAGCAATAACGCACCCCAATACTTACTAGATATTATACACTTAAATATAACTTAAGAGAGAGAGAGAGAGAGAGAGAGAGAGAAAGAGAGATAGAAATGGGGTTTAACGTCCACTCAACACAACTATGTCATTTCGGGACTAACATATCGAGGGCTCAGAACCAGAAGTGAATATCTCGCAATTTTCCAAATTTTAATAATAGCCCACCATCATAAACGTTTCAGCCAGAACTTAAGAAAGAGTGATCATATATCCCCACCCTTCTGTAGAACATCATTATATAAAAATTCGTTCTTTCCGTCAGCAATTCATGATTTGAACTTATTGGATATATCAACAAAGAAAATAGAAAATACCAAAACTTTTTTTTTAAAAAATGTCTGAGAGATAATAAAGGCTCCAAATTATTATGCAAGCATCAATAAAAAATATATAAGTATTTTACACACAAAACATCGCCATAGGTGCAGTTCTCTCAACTCAGATCTATTTCGGATAAATTTAATTTAAAACCCTAAATGTTCTTGTGGCGCCTCATCCGAAAACGCAAAGCACTATCTTATGGAATGTAATTTGTTTGATATTGAAAGAAATTAACTTTTCGATTCTTTACGAAGCCTCAACTACATAACTTTAAATATACATTTACATTGATATTTTTAATCAAGTACAGACAAGTATTAAATCAACTGAAATGTTCAATTGATAAGTATGCGTAGTATAGTTTAATTTTTTCTATTTTTTTCCTATTTACATCTGTAAAAATCTGTTGATTGTTGTTGTTTATTATTGTGTACATAATACTATTATTCTATGAGATTTTCCCCTTCTACCTTTTATTTTATTTGCAAGGGTGAATACTCATATTGAATTTCAAAAGAAGATACTAAATCCCCCTGTGAGAGTCGGAAAAATTACTTTTATAAACCAAATATTTAAGAATTTCTCTATAATGGGATTTTTAACTATTTATTTTAACATTTATATCCTTCGTTTTGTATGTTATTATCAATTGCAGTATTATAACTGTCAAATTAAATTCGTATGTTGAAAGGGCATTAATAAGTTTTCGGAACTGTTGTCCCAATCCGTTTGTACTATATGTATGTTCTAGTGCATTAACCTATATTTAAACCAAATAAGATTTATTATGCAATTAATTTTAAAAAACCTTCAAAAAATGCAAAGCGCTGCAAACAAATGATAAAATATGAGACATTTACAACTTAATTGCTGGGTGTGCTTTAATTTTAAAGTCACATTACAAGTGACTTGTTGGGCATCTAGAAATAACAAGCTTAGCATACACTGAACAGAGAAATATCAACTATTGCAAAAGCTATACTATGATATTTTCTCATTAAAAAAACCCATGTATATTAAAGCAGCGCTCATTGTATAATAAAAGCACCAATATTATTATTATTATTATCGTTTCATTTGTATAGAACAACATTATATATCAAAATGTTCCTAAGCGCTTTACGAAAAAACACAAGATTAATCACAACACTGTCCGAAAAGATGAGTTTTCCGTTTACGCTTAAATATATATAACAGTGCTATTTTAGAATTAAGATCTAAAAAAGGAAAGTCATCAAATTGAATTCTGTATAGTTGCAATCTCGTTCCCAGGGTCAGCCGCGGGGCCGGAGGCCTCTGGGGCCAAAGACCGTCCATTATCTTCTGATTTTTTAACGTGTAAGCCCTGCCCATGCTGACCTCTTATTGGACAATCTTTTTGGGGTCTTTTTCTCGAAAACAAGATGTCGGATCGTCGTTTTGTTTTTTTGCGAAATGATTCTTGAGTCGAAGTCAACTCGCTGACATAACAAAAGTGGATCCTAAATGTAAAAATTTAAGTTTTCGTAAAGATCTATTTTTCTAAGCGTGTGTATATTTTTAAGTGATTCGGTCATTCAGACACTTAAAATAAATACATGTCACGTGACAGTCGTGTGATTCGTCACTTCCGGGAAAATGGCTACCCAGTGTCACCAGAGAAATTTCTTTCTCCAAAATTTGTCTGGTTCGAGATTGGTATAGATGTAAAGAACAATAATTATTCTATTTCTTCAAAACATTGTGTGTACTATTGAGAGGTGACTAAAGCCAAAGGTGAAATATTACGTAATTCTTATGACATGTTAATTTATTATAATCCTTGGTTGTTTATAAATCTCTTCTTTGATTGGCATTGATTAATTGAACATATTGACACAAGAATTTTTTATTATGGATACACTTTTACTGAATTTGATACTAAGCGACGTTTCGACGAGGATACTCCCTATAAATCAAATGATACAAATTTTATATAAACAACGCCCAATTATGTTGTGCCCATTCATTTTCTATTCAACACTTTAAAATGTATTGGAATCTTTTTGAAAAGTAAAATATTGTCCGTTATTTTACATAACGTTATATATATTTTTTGTTTTCTTACACGCAAAGACTACAAATAATTGTTACATTTTGATTTCTTATGCCAAGCGACTTGCATTAGACTTGTTGGCTATCCAAATTCCCACCAAATATGATCTATTCTGACGGATCTGTCTCAGAGAAGGAGTACTCATTTTATCCATTTCTGACTGTTTCTGAATGTAGTCGCCATGGCGTTAGACATGGCTCCCACTTTAATCTGGCTTTGTATATTATTTCTGAATGTATCTTCTGTAGCCTATATTCCCCTCGTTCGTGTTTTTAACGAAATCCTTCTCGCTCCAGGAGTATAATAGATCGATTGCTTCCACTTTTTTCTAGGTTTGTATTTTTTCTGTAAATTTTTGCGTAATATATTAAAACCAAACCGGTCCGATTATCAAAAAAAAAACAACAACAAGCATGCTGAGTTCCATAATGATCGTTTCTCTGATATATTTTCGCCGATGAAGCGTGGAGCGAAAAATTATCGAGACTCGAAGGACTGACCTGATCGGAAGACAGTCTGGAGTGATGGTTCTTCTTCGCTAGAAATGGTAAAATATTCCGAACCCTAATCGTCACCGTTTTCGCGCGTTTCTTATTGGCTCGTACTGGTAGAGAAGAACATTTGGAAGAAATGTATGTCTGACAAGCTGTCACCTTCTGCTACTACTACCTTGGGCCTGTTTCACGAAATTTTAACTAAGATATAATCCACATTTTAGTAATTTGATTGGATAATAGTAGATTGATATTAGTGCTTAGCCAATCAAAATTAAAGTATCTGCTAAAATTTGGATTTTATCTTTAGTTAAGATTTCGAGAAACAGGGTTCTGGTGCTTTAACTTTTTCGCAGACTCACTTTCTGTCAATGCCATATTGGAATATCGACTGCTAGGTGACTTAACTTCAGCTCGTTAATTGTCGGGTTTTCCCGTAATTGCGGAAATCAGAAAGTGTTTTTGAACGTTATTTGTTACTGAAACTTTGTTGTGTTTTTTAAAATAAAAATAAAATTGAAATTCGTTACTCAGTGAACTAAGTAAACGATAAAGTAAAATATTTACTACACCATACTCCTTTAAATAAGAGTTTTACTATTTTTTTCCAAGGCACAGGGTGCTCAAATTCACATGTACATTATGTATTCCCTTGGTCTACTAGTTTATTGGGCCAATACAAATCCACAATTTGCAGCCATTTTATCTATATACAACTTAACACCAATATTATCATTAAAGTGCGTTTGTCTTTTGTCTTAGTAAATAAAAAATGTAAAAGAAAAAACTATAGTGGACATTGTCATAATGTTTGGTCTATCGTGATATAAAGGACATGGATATGGTTTTAAGGCTTCTATTATTTTACATGTTTTGAATGGTCATTAATTTTGGTGTTTGTAATTATATAATAAAACTTAGTACGATCAATCCAAACCATTAAAAACAAATCCTAAAAAACGGTATAGGCAAAATAGTATCTGGCAAAAAAGTGTTATCAGCAAATGGACTGTTTACCACCGTGTAAGAAATACACGATAAACTATAAACATTGGTAACAGGACGTGTCCGGAAGAGTAAGCTTACCCTGTCTGGCGCTTTATTTAACAGAGCTGTTTATTAGTTAGTCCACACACCCTTCCTACGAATATTAGATAATTTTCGGGGTTCGAATTGAGCATTTAACTTTATTGCTATGATTACCTTATTTAAACTTGTGAACTCCCGATTTCAGACTTTTCATGGAGTTTATTTGTTAAAAGCACAACATTTTTGTTGACGCTACACATTTATGGAAAAACACAGGATTTTGTGTTAATGCAAAACAACACAAGTTTTGTGTTAATGCAAAACAACACAAGTTTGTGTTAATGCAAAACAACACACGTTTGTGTAGAATATTTTTTTTCAGATACAACTTTTCATGGAGTTTATTTGTAAAAAGCACAAAATTCTTGTTGACGGTACACATTTATGGAAAAACACAGGATTATGTGTTAATGCAAAACAATACAAGTTTGTGTTAATGCAAAACAACTCAAGTTTGTGTTAATGCAAAGCAACACAAGTTTGCGTAGAATAATATTTTAGATACAACACAAGTTTTTTTTATAAAATACTATGGGGGTTATTTAATTCTCTGAGTGATGATATGATCGGTGTTTTGTAGTCATTACCTACAGACACTTGACAGTTAATTCAATACAGGCATACTAATCAAAGTTTTGTAATCCAATTATAGTCGCAGTTCTTGGTCCTTTTCCTTTTAGCCTTTTCGGAGAAAACTGTACACCCCCCATACGTCACAATTTCCAAATATCATGTCTCGGCCTGAGAGATCACGTATCTGCCTTCCTGGCTCCTCGAACTCGGACTACAAAAATTAACTTTCGATAACTGTTTAAGTTGTCCTGTATAAGAAGAATAATAAATCTTTATTCAGTATATCAGGTCGATCATTGACCTATGATACAGTGACATTTATTGTGGCATCTGTATATATTTGCAATACGAAGAACATAGTTCTAATTGAGTATTTGAAAGTACACAGCGGCATATGCCATATAGTTTCCATGGTGAGAATTTGACCGGACGGTACCGCTACGGTCTACACACATATCCAATTTTAACTGTCAAGGGGTCTTAACTTCGATCCGTATTCATTCCATATTCAATATTGTTTTGTTAATGTGGTCAGGGGGTGCAGGCCCGTGCAAGGATCTGTGCTTCATGTCGGATGAGTTAAAAGTTAAAACATTAAATAAAAATAATGAGAGATAAAATGAGATATAAGTTAAAACGTTAAATTAAAATGATCAGAGATAAACTAAATAAACTGAGATATAAGTTAAAAACATTAATCATAAAATCATAAAATTATCATAAGATACAAAGTAAAAATTTTAGGGTAAAAGTTGCCCGCTGAATAAACAGGTTTTAAGACCACGTTTAAAAGTACTTAGTTCCCTTTGCTGACGAAGGTGTTGTGGAAGGTTATTCCATGGGTATGGCGCTATGGTTGAAAAGGCTCGCCAGCCGTAATTTTTATTGGTATGTTTAGTGTCTGTTCTTATGAGTACGTAGAGTTCAGAATTATCGGATCTTTAGCCCGACCTTCCAGGAGTATACAACTGAACCAGTTCACGCAAATATACAGGTGCCTGATTGGATAAACACTTATGAACTAATAATATGATTTTGAATTCGATACGCTTCCGAATTTTAAGCCAGTGAAGATCATGACTGATGGGTGTGATACTCTCTCTGCATGATTATGACTTATTTTTCTTAATTAGGACTTTGTATAGCTTAATTTGGCCCAAATACGCTTCCGTACTACCCAATTCACTCACCCTTAGAGGCGTTGTCGATTGTAAAATCTGTATTAATGTACATGGTATTTTATTTATGTCTGTTTTGTCCCTTTGGGCTAATACAGGTTCAATGTATGTATATATATCAAGGATTGGTATATATTAATGTCATTGTTTTAAAAATTAATATTTTCAATAAGTAAATATATTTACGTCATTTTGTTATTGATTGGTCGTTGTATAAGAACCGGTTGATGCGGTGGTCGTTAGAGGCCTATTATGATATATTTGTTTTATTTATAATTAAAAGGGGGTTAACGTCCTACTGTTCTGTTCCGACTGGTCGTCTTAGTGGAGCCACAGAGGCTCCGTGAGCATCAAGAAGGTTCTGGGTTGGTGGGTCGGTGTTCGCCAAGAAAGTTCTGGTGTGAACGTAAAAGAACCCTTGACAGTTGGAATTGGAAATAAGATCATCTTTAAGTAAAGATCACCACACATTTTTAGTTACTATACCTATAGTGAAGATGGCCACTCGTCTTGTGGGATGCCATTATAGTTAGTCACTCGTCTGTTGGGTCAAGTGGGTAAGACGCTAACTCGCTAGCCTTGAGGTCGGGTGTTCGATCCCTGCATTGGCCGAAAAAGTTCATCCAGATTTTCCGGTGTGGTATCCCCTTGTCAGTCTGACAGGGACAGCTGTCTAGTCGTTCGAATGGGACGGAAAACCGAGGTCCCGTGTTCACATTGGCGTGTACGTAAAAATCTCTTAGCAGTTGAAATTCGATACATAAAGTAGGCCGTAGCGCCGCTGCCCGGACAACATTTCCCCCATAGTACAGTATGTGGCATATGCCCGTCTTCATTAGCTCATGTTAAATCCCATTTTATTTCATTTCAATTGTTAAATTGGACACTCATCTTGACAGTTGGAATTCGAAAAAGGAGTAGGCCGTCTTCAAAGTTCAAGTAAAGATCGCCACATATTCTTAATCCCATGAGTTGCTATGGTGAAGATGGACATTCTTCTAGTTCAACTAGCGAATCGTCTTGTGAGATCTCATTAAAGTTAGTCAAACTCCTTGTTAAATTGGGCGCTCGTCTTGTCAGTTGCCATTAAAGTTATTCAGTCTTCTTGTTAAGTGTGGGACTGGTATTGTCTGCTGCAATTACAGTTGGCTAGTCTTGTGAGCTGCAATTAAAGTTGGTCAACCGTGGTGGCATGTTGCACACTTGTGTTGTGCGCTGCCATTAAAGTAAACCAGTCTTGTTGGTAAGTTGGACACCCGTCTTCTGAATAATCATTTAAGTTGGTCATTCGTATTGTTAAATAATGAAGTGTTTTTGTGAGCTTCCATTAAAGTTAGGCAGTCGTGTTGTTTCGTGAGATGCTAAAAAAGTCAATCTTCCACCAAGGTTGACCAATGTTATTGTAATAAATCTTTCTGGTTAGGCCAAAATTTATTTTTATTTATTCCTTTCCGTAAACTTTACCATAAACCGATTGCTGCTGGGCTTCCTAGGCCGTGGCAGTCGAATCCGGGCGTGGAACGAGGCATATCTTCGGAATGTTATACGACCAGCTTCCCTTGTCAGACAATGCGCCTATAAAACAGTCGCCTGTTTAACCTCGTGGGTTTGTTCCGGGTCCTCCGCCCTCCTACTGCGAAAGACCCCCTACGGCCAAGCGAATTATTGAAATAAATATAAAAATATGTTAGTCCCGAAATGACCTAGTTTGTGTCGAGTGGACGTTAAACCTCATTTCTCTTCCTCTACCTATAAAACAGACATTGAATTTGAAAAGTGTACTTGGGAAACATAAAACAAACCTTCGGCATTTCGAAATTGGAGAAGAGTTGTTGGAAATGCCAGTGCCAGTGCAAAACTCAACTATACACGTAACCGTAGAAATAGGAATTAAACTATGTTAGTCTGTAAATGGCCGCAATATTGTGTTTATGTGACATGAAAGCCCATTAAACTCTTTTATTCACTGGCAATGCCGGTGCCAGGGCAAAACTCGACTCCACACGTAGCCATAGAAATGGTAATTAAACTATATGAGTCTGAAAATCGCCGCAATATTGTTTTTACATGACACGAAACCCCATTAAACTCTTTTATTCACTGGCAATGCCAGTGCCAGGGCAAAACTCGACTCCACACGTAGCTATACATGTATATAGAAATGGTAATTAAACTATGTTAGTCTTTAAATCGTCGCAATATTGTATTTATATGACACGAAACCCCATTTAACTCTTTTATTCACTGGAAATGCCGGTGCCAGGGCAAAACTCAACTCCACACGTAACCATATAACCATAGAAATGTTTTGTTTACATGACAGGAACATGAAACCCAATTAAACTCTTTTATTCGCTGTACTTACGTGTTAAGAGACACTAGAGACTTTTTGCTAGTGTAAATTCCAGGTCCGTATCGCGTATCCGTATCGATTTTGCGCGTGACGTCATCAATGTGTGTGTATTTCTCATACGATTTAATCATTACTTTTGGTGAGTTTTTCGCGGAATTTTCGTATTTTTCCTGGAACTTGCAAATCGGTGAAAGGGGTATATACTTTTTGAAATGATCGATTTGTGAAACCAAAAAGTCCTGTCGAGTCAAAGTCGAACGACTGTACTTCATTCAGGAATTTGTAGGCTAGGCACTTGACTATAATAATAGTTATAATAATAGTATATTTATAATGCGCTGTTTCAATGACTAAGCATGCTCAAAGCGCAGTCCAAAAAGTGAAACACTCTGTCACATGGTGAATGCTTTTGTGAAAAAGTACGTTTTGAGTCTAGATCTAAATACTTCTAGAGAAGGTGAGTTCTTAACATCCATTGGTTATTCATTCCATTCTTTTGGAGCATCATGTGAGAAACACTTCTGATCGAAACGAACGGGTTTGGTTTTTTGCACAACAAGAAGATTTTTGTCTTGGAATCTGAGTGTTCTTGGTGGAGTGTACCGTTCCAGTAGGTCCGAGAGATACTTTGGAGCACTGTCGTTCATGCAGCGAAAAGTAAAGCACAAAATTTGATACTTTATCCTGAAGTGTACTGGAGAAAATGTAGGTCTTTAAGGGTGCTAGTTATGTGGCTAAAGCGAGAAGTGAGTGACACTACCCTTGCTGCAGTGTTTTGGATACACTGAAGACGATTCAGGAGAGTAGATGGTGCACCAGCTAGTAGGCTGTTACAATAATCTTATCTGGACAGTATTAAAGATGATACCAAAATTTTGGCAGATTCTGTAGTTAAGAATTTTCTTATAAATCCAATATTTCGTATTAATAAATAAAACACTTGGGATATATGTTTAATGTGAGTCTCCATTGATAGTTCAGAGTCAAACATTACTCCCATGTTTTTAGCACTTTCAGAAATTGGAATGGAAGTTGCCACAACAGTTATGGCTTGAATGCCACAACTGTCTCTTCTTGTCTCCGGACCCAAGAGAAGTATTTCAGTTTTTCCATCATTTGATGTCATCCAGTTTTTGATTTCACGGTAACAGTTGGATAACTGAGACAGTAATGAAATGGCTGAAACAGGGGTTGGATCGAAAATTGTCATGCCTTGTGAGTCGTCCGCATAAAAGTGTCTATGAAGCTCATGATCATTAATTATTCTCCCAAGATCTCTGGTATATAAGGTAAATAACACCGGGCCCAATACCGAACCCTGTGGAACTCCACATGTGAGTTCAACAGGATCAGAAATGACTTCTCCAATGATGACACTTTGCGATCTGTTTTGTGAATATGACTGGAACCAGTCTAATACTGTACCGGACAATCCATAGCCATTTGCGAGTCTTGAAAGGAGCCTGCTGTGATCAATCGTATCAAAAAGCTGCACTAAGGTCAAGCAGTACCAGCAGAACAGCTTTACCACCATCTAGTCCCATTCTAAGATCATTTACGACCATGTTATGTTAGTCCCAAAATGGCCTAGTTTGTGTCGAGTGGTTTTATCATATGACAAACCTACAATGAGTGGAATAGACTATTTCCATAGTATGAGTGGAATAGACTATTTCCATAGTATTTACGTCATGTGACTGCCCGTGCGTAATGCATCTTTAAACTAGTTTCTCTGTCAATGAGTTCCGTCACACTTTTAAAGATGGGCCCCCAAAAAATATTTATCAGGTGTTTATTTCCAATAAAAATAAAAGTAATGCAATTTTGGTATAAAGTCGAGATATCCAATCTTACTAGAAAATACTGGATTCCCCGAAAAACACCCATGGAGCGTATAATCAATAACCCGACGATTAAGAATTTCTGCACACGTGATGTCAAAGGTCACACGTTAATATTGAGCACTTGATGTACAAGTTTATAAACTTTATGACAGAGAGAGGGAGAGAGAGAAATGTAAGGGTTACCCTAATCAATAGCCCAACGATTAAGAATTTCCGCACACATAGAAATTGGGTTTAACGTCCATCTGTAAAATAAGAATGTACGAGTATATCAAGGAAAAGTTTACATGAAACAGATCTTAAATAATTCAATTATTATACAATGATTTTTCAAATGTAAAACCCAATGAAAACTGCAATCTGGTTAAAATACAAATCTACATTTCGTTTCCTTTATTTATATATCCGATCGCCAACACGTTGTAAAGACAAGTAAAACTATAAAAAAAACGAAACGAAATAAGATCTGTGTTTAATCAGATTAATAATAATAATTTCGTCATTTTACAAGGGTAGCAAATTAGGCCTGGGGCCTGTTTTCGATTTGGCCCTTGGCACAGATCGTGCGAATGATTTCGATCATTACTGCAGGAAGAAACCGAACAACTCGGGGGAAACCTGCCTGATCGGACGGGAGACCGAATATCCCATTCACTTACAACGATAAAGTTCTTGCCCTGAGCTGGGATTGAACCCTCGATGCATTGGTAAGAAGCCGCCTCTCCATCGCCACGGCTATCCGACCAAATTGAACAAACCTGTAATGAAGACACAGGAAACAATAAATAATTTGTGATGTTATTCAACATACGTTTACTGATATACAGTATGTCAAAAGTATGACACATAAAACATGTTCAATAATGACAAATGTTAAAGTCACTTCCGGTCGTAAAGGTGGTTTTAATATCAGCAGTTTTTATTTCAATAATTTGCTTGTGCGTAGGAGTCTCTAGCAGTGGGAGGAAACCGCAGGACCCGATGAAAACCCACGATGTACAACCGATGATTCGAAACCACGACAGTTGACTCAATGACAGGCTTTATGATACAGCCAACCATTCGGCAATCCCCCCCCCCCCATTAACTATCTGATATAAATATGACGGAAAAAGACGCGGGCATTGGATAATCCCAGAATTTTATTAGGATTCTACATTTGTAATAAATAGTCAGCGATTAAAGACAACATCGTCTTATGTATGCAACGAATTATCCCCTGACTTCCGAGAGACATAATTCACGTGACATACACATGAACAGGTTTGATCGAATTTATAAAGCAGGGCATTACTTGGCAATTAAAATGTTTTAGAAGGATTTGAAGCAAAATTATGACAAATTTATTAGTTTGAATATGTTTTTAGTCCATATATATACCAATATACCATTAAATCACCCAGTTTGTACGCGGGGTAATGTAACTTTAACCCCACTTGATTGACATTTAATACCAAAAGAGCAACAAACTTCACTCGATCGTAAAATCAATCAGATCCACTTTTTTTTATTCATTTTCTCTCCCGAAATAATATTCAAACAAAACTTTCTTACGAATATGTTGTGGGTGAAACGTGTGTCGATCAATATATTATACAAATTCTTTGGAGAGTAAACGGTTTTAACAAATCTACAAAATTACGGAAATAAAAAAAACATAAGGTAGGAAAAATTAAAATTTTATGCTTCACGCTGTGACAACTTTTATTATTATTTTTTCAGCTATATTCCGAATCTTTGGCGATGCTGAAAATAATTATATATTTGCAACATTTTAATATTAAAAAGGGGCATACTAAAAATTAGCGCGTAGTTGTGAATCTTGAATTCATTTTCTGAATAATTTTCTTTAATTTTTATTTACCGGTAAATGCATCAATGTACCATGTCTAGGGTGTTCCTTATTTTGCAAAATTTGAGGCTACCCTCAGTTTATGTTTGAATTTGTGAGAGAAAAATATATATAAAAGAATTTTAGAGGGTGCTACCGTCTATCAAAGTTCGAACAAAATGTGACTTTTTGTCATGTTTTTAATTATTTTTATTTTTATTGAATAAAGTTAAAAATGAAAATGAACGTTTTTTCTGGTTAATTAGAATGTGAATAAAACAAAATTAATATTTATAAAGCTACAGAATAGATTTTAGTGTTTTATACAGAGGTTCGAAAATGAGCGAAATCAAGATTTTTCCGGGAAATTGTATCTTTACCCTGGACCTTACTTCTAGCCCTCATGTGGTGGCTTCCGTTGTAACAAAATTGACCCGTTCTCGAACTGATCTCATTTAGATTATACACTAAACCACTAGGTCACATTGTAAAACATCATGAATGATTATTTCATCTATATGCGAATAATACGCAATTGTACATTTCGTTCAAACCTATTAAAAGTAACTTTCAAAGCCGTATATTGAAACTTGCATTGCAGACATAAAAAGTTAGATGAACAACAATTTGTTTAAACTTAGTACAGATAAGGCAGAATATTTGGTCATTTAGTCTTCTTTAAATAGGAAAAACTTAAACTTTGATTTATCGATACAAACAGGAAAAAGTTGCAATGTCACGTCTGTCATCCATACATATTGGTGTAATTTTTAATTCAAATTTTTCTTTTAAAATACCACATAAACAGTATCTGTAAAATATTTTTTTTTAATCTTAGAAACAGCTAAAATATGTAAATATTTGTCGTCGACAATTACATGTACGGTCTTCAGGTGATACTTTGCTCCATATTGAGAAAAATGCCAATCTCGTCAGTTTCAGCAAGTGGACTTTTGAGGCTGCTGCCCCAAAAAGATCACTAAGATAAGTAGGTGCCAGGTTATTTATACATTTAAAAACTAATAATAACATTTTTTATTTGTTTCTAAAATTACAGGCATTTAGGAAAGATTCCTATTCAATTGTATATATTGTGATTATTTTGTTTATTTATTTACTATTTACTTGTCTTATAAAATATGCAAAGAATGTTGTTTCCCAGTAGAGTACACACACCGGAGATATTTTGGCTACCTTGTTGTGAGTAGTTTGTCTTGTTAAGTTGGCCGGACATGGTCACTACATGGTCACAACAATTAGTACAATTAGTACATTATCTTGTTTAGTTGACCGTAAGGCACTAATGACAATGGGTTGGTATTGTATTATTGTGTATTCCGCCGTTGTGGAATTTTATGTCATTGTTTCTGTCAGAAATAGATTGATAGAGCATGTCTTGTTTACAACTGCGAGTACCAATATAAGTGAAGATCTCGTCTTCATCGGGGAGCTGATTTGGTCTGTCTTCTCAGGTGTTGGACGTAGAAATCCGTTTCTTTTCGGAAAGCGGTTATTATCTACCCAACGTATTCTACTGGGAGCTACCTTTATTTTAACAACGATAATAAAAGTTACTTGGAAGAAACATTGTGTTATTATCCTAAATCAACGTTAAGTCAGCATTAATCATCTAGAAGATCACAGTCAGACACAGAGAAAAACCTGGGAGGAATAATAGACGAACTATTATTAATTTGTGTGTCCCCAGAACGATACATAATACACCAACGCTCCCTGTTAAAAACTGGTGCCGCGATTTGTTTTATTAATTGACAGTTATATTCGGTTCCCCTGTCAGATATAATTTTTTTCTGGACAGCCAAATCTGGGAATAAATTTTTCCAGAAGTAATTTGGAAACGGTGTCGGCGTACTTGTTTTTAACGGCAAAAACTTCAGACCAGCCAGAGTGATGATCCACCATTGTTTATTAAATACCGATTGTTTAGATGACTTTCTGGATATGGACCACAGGTGTTAATACCAATACGTTGAAATCGATAGTTTGATTCTGGCATATCCTGCATAAACAGTGGATGTTTTCTCAATTTCCGAACATTGCATTTATCACATTTTTTTTATATGGGTGACAACATCGACATACATTCTCACCCAATAGTAACGCGAACGGGTGCGATCAATACCTTAATGTCCACTATAAAGAAAGTGAATTTGGAACCAATCAGGTAATGGCGTAATTTCAGTACACAATAGATGATCCCGTAGCCTTCCTTTTCAATGGTCGGCCATCGTAACTGGCCCCTATTTAAATGATGAGAAACATACTGAATGACCTTTTCAACATCCGGGAAGGTTTGTGTTAGAATTGCTCCGACGGCATAATTGGAGGCGTCAGTGTAGAGTATATATTCCATTGTAGGATCGGGATACGTTAATATTGGGGCGGATATTAGTTTTGATTTTAAACTTAGGATCGGGATACGTTAATATTGGGGCGGATATTAGTTTTGATTTTAAACTGTCAATTTTAATGCTAATTGAGCCTCTTGTGATCAATGAAACTTCCTTCACCTTTCTTGGTGCTTTGAGAGTTTTGATAACGTCTGTTTTTGCAGGATCCGGTCGGATGCCGTCTTTAGAAATGGTATGTCCTAAATACTTAACTGATGATTTGAAAATTCACATTTCGAATGTTTTAGCTTTAAGTCAGCCTCCTGTAAACGTCGGAATACTTCGGTTATGTGCTTTAGATCTTCACGGAATGTTTTGGAATGGATAATTATGTCGTTCAAAAATACCTTGACAAACTTGTATCAACTTTCCTTATCAATTTATCCATCATGGATTGAAAAATTAATGGAGCTGAAGATATGCCGAATGGAAGGCGATTGAATTCATTGATGCCCATGAAGGAAGTAAATGCTGTTTCAGATTTGGAGGACTCGTCGAGTGAAATTTGCCAATAACCACTTTTTAAATCCAAACATGTGAAGTATTTAGATCCCCTTAATGAGTAAATGACGTCCTCCATATGAGTAAGAGGGTACGAGTTTTGTCGGAGTTGTTGGTTAAGTGCTCTATAATCAATACAAAATCGATAATTTTTATCTGGTTTGGGAACTAAAACAATTGGATATGAATAAGGGCTTTCGAAGGTCTAATTATGCCTGCTTCTAACATACTCTCCATCCGTTCTTTAATTGTTTCTTTAAGATTAAGAGCGACGCGATATGCATTAAGTCTAACCGGTGCATGTTGTCTAGTATCTAAATGAGCTTTAACGATGTTTGTACAACCTAGATTGAAGTCCTTATCTACGGATAAGGTTTTATTTTCGTTTAAAAGACCTAATAGTTGATATTTCCCCTGGTTGTATGTGGTCTAGTTTAATTTTAGAAATTGAATTTTCCTCCAGTAAGGCTGGTTTTGACTTATCTATATTGGATATGAATTAATTACTTTCGGGTAGCCGTATATCGGTCTCATTAATGACCTCCGCGACGGCGATTATCTTATCTGGTTTAATCTTATATGATCTACCCGATCCATTTACAATTTCTAATGTTACATGAGAAGAATTTGAATTATAAATACATGATGCAGATAGGAGTCCAGGTTCATTAACAAAGGGCTCGCAATTGTCCAACATGCCTATATAAATACATTTGTTTTTAATAACATCGGATATTTTACCATTAAATCTAACGGTCGATTTAGGTGGTACCGAGACATTCTCCGCCGTTTTAACAAGATGGGTTTTCGACTTGGCATTTAATACGCATATTTTAGATCCCACCCTTAAAACTTTAGCATTGTAATCTAGGTTAGTCCTATAAGCTATTAGAAAATCTCTTCCCAATATAAGTTGTTTTTCTAAATCTTGAATTAAAAGAAAATTAAAACTCAAGCGTTTCTTTTCAATTTTGAATAAAATAGTGGCTAGGCCCTTAATTTTTAAACAACCCCCCGTTGCACCTATTTCATTTTGGTAGATTTTCCGTACTGTTGTTTAATTAAAAAATAAATTGCTTAGGAATAGTTTTAAAAATTGAATAGTCAAAAACGGATAGATCGGCTCAGCTGTCAATTAAACTTTGATGCCTTTTATTCCCTATATATATATATTTAAATAGCGGTCATTTATTTGCGGTTGTATGTATTGTTTACCCGGTGAACAACTTTCATAATCTATCGTCGTTCCCGGGGATAGACGTTTCCCAGTCGTCCTGTGCTAGTGTTACGACATTTCTCTTGTACATGCCCCGGGGTGTCACATTTATGACAAATTGGTCTTCCGTCCGGGGTCCATTTGTAACGATTTCTACTGTCAGGGGTTTGTGGATATCAGTTCCTAATGTCAGGGGTTTGTGGATATCGGTTCCTACTGTCCGGAATTCGTTGAAATGTTTTCATATCTGTAGAGGGGGCATTTGGTCGTGGATGCACTGATGAGTTTGGTCGAAATTCATGTTTTTCCGTTAACGCCAAAAATTTTGATAAGTCGTCCGCTAATTGTTCGTTTTTAGCCTCTAATTGTTGGCGAGGGCTTTTGCAAGATATCACGTCCACCTCCATGAACTCTTCTTTCCTGTGCCTGCGTAATTGAAAAGCTCGAGCCGTTTATTGTTCGTATGCGGCGATATGGACGGCGTCGTCTTAGGTATTCGGACGAACTGAAATAAGTTTTCTCACTATGCGGCCTTCCTTTAAACCGCCAATATCAATTAATGATTGTTGAATCAGTTGATTGATTAGCCATTTCTTCATTGCTATACGCTTCTTCCGCAACCGAAATAATTCTATCCGCGAACGTTTGCAGTCTCACCAGGACCTTGTCTTATTTTTTTAGTTTTAATAAAGCAAATTGGGCATCGGCAATGTCGCTAAATCTATCCTTTAAAATTGTTTTCAACCCATTCCACGTACATTGTGGGTATCTTTGTTTTTTGTCTTAAGGTATAAACTGCCGCCGTACCCGTTAGAATTTACAATGCCAAAATACGCATCATAATTTCGTCTGCGTTTACGAGGATACCCGCTTTCTCAACATGCCTTATCCATTCGTTGCGAAATTCCTAATTTGTTGCGGTAAACCTTGTGCCCGTAGCTCAAGTTGTAAAGCTTGGAAATTTTCAGCGTATGCTTCTGCCATATTTTAAAAAAAACTTACTTAAAAAATAAAAATAGAACTTAACTAAATTTAAAGCTTAACCTAATATTTTTCGTGTGCCAGTAGATTTTGACGAATGCAAGAGAGAGACTTACCGGTTCTGCTATATTATCTTGGCTTCTTTTTCTTCGTTTTTTTCTTCTTATCGCTATGTAGTTCCAGAAATTAATTTCGTTTATCCTGGTCACGGCACCAGTTTGTAACAGAGAGCGTTGGTATTGTATGTGTCGTTGTTAGAAAGATTCCTATTTGATTGTATATATTGTGTATATTTTGTTTATTTATTGACTATTTACTTGTCTTATAAAATATGCAAAGATTGTTGTTTCCAGTAGAGTAAACACACCTGAGATATTTTGGCTACCTTGTTGTTAGTAGTTTGATATTGTAATTAGTGTGTATTCCGCAGTTGTGGAATTTTATGTCATTGTTTCTGTCAGAAATAGATTGATAGAGCATGACTTGTTTACAGCTGCGAGTACCAATATAAGTGAAAATCTTGTCTTCATTCGGGAAGCTGATTTGGTCTGTTTTCTCAGGTGTTGGACGTAGAAATCCGTTTTTTTAGGCAAGCGGGTATTATCTACCGACGTATTCTACTAGGAGCCACCTCTTTTTTTAATAACGATAATAAAAGTTACTAGGAAGAAACATTGTGTTATTATCCTAAATCAACGCGAAGTCATCTAGACGATCACAGTCAAACACAGAGAAAAATCTGGGGGGAATAGTAGACGATCTATTATTAATTTGTGTGTCCCTTTAACGACACATAATATACCAACGTTCTCTGTTACAGGCAGCCAGTGTAGTTTATCTAGTATGGGCGTGATATGATCCCTGTATAATTTTATAGAAATAATGCGAGCAGCTGAGTTTTGTAATTTTTGCAGTTTGTCAAGTTTTTTGGGGGGTACCCCATACAGGACACAATTAAAAGAATCTATGCGAGGAATAACTTATGTATTTATTTGTGTATTAATATTTGGGTATTTTACCTATGTTATGTTTCATGAATCAAAATAAATTATTTTACAGATTTTGTTTATGTGTTTTTCAAAAGAAAAATTTGATCTAAACATTACACCAATATTTCTGGCCTACTGAGAAGTGACAATGCAACATCTCCTGTTTGTATGGATATATCAAATTTTAACTTTACCCGGTTTAAAGAAGACCCAATAACCAAATATTCTGTCTTATCTGCACTAAGTTTAAAAAAATTGCTTTTCATCCAAATTCTAATGTCTGCAATACAAGTTTCAATATTCAGCTTTGGAAGTCAATCTTGATAGATTTGAACGAAATGTACAATTGTGTACAATTGGTTTAGTGTATACATGTAAGCTAAACAAGGTCTGTCGGACCATTGGGGTTAACCAGAAGCTACAGCAGATGGGCTAGAAGTAAAGGTCTAGGAAAAAGACGCACTATCCTGGGAAAATTGTGCTTTCCCCAATTTTCGAATCCCCGTATAAAACACTGCGATCCCTTCTGTAACTTTATAAATATCATTTTTGTCTTGTTCACATGATTATTAACCAGAAACAACATTTATTTTCATGTCTAACTTTTTTCCATAAAAAAATTGTAAATAATTGAAAAAAATGCCAAAAACTCACATTTTGTTCGAACTCTGATAGACGGTAGCACCCTCTGAATTATTTTTTTATTCCTTTATTCAATTTTCTATCTCACCAATTCCAGCATAAATCGAGGGTAGCCCTCTAACCTTTCAATTTTTTGCAAAATAAGGACCACCCCAAGTCCATGTCATTGTGTAAAGCAGGCGGCTTAATTTGCAAACTTTCCAATGGAAAGTGGTATTAGATATTCTAGTGCTTTAGTTAATTAGATAATTTACATATTAATTTTACATACATTAATCACACCCATTCACGGGTGTACAATGTACACTCTTTTACCCGAGTACACTATTTTGCCTATAACGTTTTTTAAGGACTTCGAATTTTGTCTAATGGTTTGGATTGTTCGTACTTCTTTTTTTTTATTTATACCAACTAGAAGGATTGGTACGATGCAGATTTGTAAACTTGCTAAAAAGAGTGAGCATACCATGCACAATACAAATCACTTTGCAAAAATGAATATTCACTGACCAGACTGGATATGTCTTTGATTGGCATGGATGTGAGAGGGGATTTTAAATCCACACATATTAACATAGGTTATTTCAATATAAATGTTTTAATGTTTTGAGTTTATTTTCATATAATTTAGCAAAAGGGACCATTATAAAGTTCTTTTTGATGTGAATGCGACATAACTTGTAATGCTGCTTTTAATTTAAATGCATATCTGTCAAATTACACACATTTCCCGGCGTGGTTTCCCCTTGTCAGTGATGCAGACGGAGGGCCTGACAGGGGCAGCTGCCTAGTCGTTCGGATGGGGCGAACAACCGAGGTCCCGTGTACACATTGGCGTGCACGTAAAATATCCCTTGGCAGTTGGAATTCAGTTGCTGCCCCGCCAATATTTTCCTCATTACACACTGTATGGGGAATGCCCGTCGTCAAACAGTCCAGGTTAGGTGCAAAAGCGTAGGACGTTAAACCCCATTTCATGCACAACATCACGTCCACTATTATCTTCTCGAATTCTGTAAAATAAGATTGATTGTACGGGTAATCAATGCAATTTTTCATGAAACAGATCTTAAATATTCTAATTATTATAGTTAATAGGCGAGTCACGTTATTTTACCAGATTTCGTCTAATAGTTTGGATGCAGCTATGGCGGGTGTGGCATGCCAGCTTACGTATCTAACGTGACACAATTTGTGATAGCTGGCTTCTTTTTCGCACGTATCAAGTGAATGGCCAATTTGCTTAGTAATCCCAGCCAGAATTTGGCTATTTTTTTAAAATTGCGTTAAAGTTTTAAATTTATGTTTAGAACTGAAATAAATTAACTATTAGCAGAATGTATTGTGTGTATGTGAAATGGACCTTACCGAAGCACAAAATAGTGCCACTTGTGCGGTCCCCGCGTGTGTCAAATGTCTGTTTAAACGTGCTAATTCTGTTAAGATCAAATTTTCTTCCGGGGGTTATTATTCAATCTCGAGTTGTGTCCGTGTTATTGCACAAACAACCCTGACACGACGCAGGTTTTCTGTTCGTCGAAGTCATTGCACTTTCGTTTGTTTGTTTAAAAACCGACTTCTGTGCGTTGACCTCGCGACCTGTGACGTTTAGATAACGTCATGTGGATATCACCATGGCTGTTAACTGGGCCAGAGTCACTTCTCTGCAGGTTGGATGAGTCTGTCGTTCAGATTGGCATGCCAACAGGGTAAGCTTACTCTTCCGGAAATCTGTTACCACTGTTTGTCGTGTATTTTGCCAGATTACACTATTTTGCCTATACCGTTTTTTTAGGACTTCGAATTTTTTCTAATGGTTTGGATTGTTCGTACTTGGTTTTTATTTAATTTTTATAATAAATTTTAAAATGAAAAACCGCAATCTGATTAAAATACAGATCTATATTTCGTTTCGTTTTTTTATACTTTCGATGGCCTAGTAATGTAGTAAAGACAAGTAAAACTATAAAAAAAACGAAACGATATCACCCTAGGTGGAAGTGGACGTTAAATTCCAGATACGAACGAACGAAGATCTGTGTTTAATCAAATTGAACATACCAGGTCTTAAATAAATAAAGACACAGGAAACAATAAATAATTTGTGATATATTCAACATACGTTTACTTATATGTGTCAAAAGTATGACACATAAAATATGTTCAATAATGACAGATGTTATGGACACATCCTACCGTTAAAGTGATTTTAATTAATATCAGCTTATCAACCTATTCGCTGTCGACACCCCTGTAACAAATGGCACATATTAAAGAAAGGTATAATGTTGGGGAAAAACACTTGAGCGCGTAAAGGTCATAATTTGCAGTTCAAAAGTACCCATTGATTTGGGCTTTAAAATGATATAGGTATGTAACCGCGTTTGTTGGAAACTGTATGATATTTTTACCATATATTTACGCCTCAGTGATCACATGATGAGTTTAAAGGGCCAGTGGTTGTCAACAAATCGTCTGCGAATAATGTATTTTATTTTAGACTGTTGTACCTAATGGTCATAATTCGGGTTTTTTAAAAATTATTTTTCATCTTTTCTGTTGTTGTGACAAAATGATGTCACTGTCAATACCCCTGTTATGCGAATGAAAATTTTAATTCCATCATTTTCTTGCCCGATCGCGGTTACGGCTACAGACCAAACGATAACAATTGGGTGCACCTACCATCTCTCTATTGACACTTTGATATATATGTAGTACAGTAGTAGAGTCCTAGATTTCCCGAGTGGCTTGTAGTGTGAGATGTCTGCGCCCTTGCTACCACACATGTTGGGGTCTGCCATTTTATTTCAATCTTGAGCGATGCGAATACTCCTTAAATTGACAGGGTTTACCGCAAAATTGTATCGATGTGTAAAGGTTTCGTTTACACCACCGTACTTGCAATCATGCCATATCCCGTTTAATAATAAAACATTTTACCGTTTTATAAACGTAAACATTGATTTTGATTGGTACCGTTCGTCCTTGAACTTGTGCTATTGTCAATGAGCAAACTGTTAATTACAATTTTTTTAATTTTTAATTTAACCAACCACGGAATAAGATTTATTCATATCGGAATACAAATGATGCGTCATTTATGGGATTTAATGTTAATAATAAAATAGTCATGCATGACTTTCGGTATAGGAGTAAACCGACACAAGAGGTAAATAAAGATGCAGTAAATATGTTTTGACTTTTATTATCCCTTTTATTTGTTTAAACAATATTTTATTTCATTAGTGAGTCAGATATATACAACATACTATATATGGATACAATAACAAGCATTGATGCTCTTGTAAAATCGCTTCCATAAATGCTCATCATTGAAAAGTTAGACGACTGTATTTACATTTTTTACAGGGAGTAAAAGGTGAAGGTAACGATCCCTTAGAAAGAACGTTCAATAGTTCATACAAGTAGATTATAGTGGTAGATATACAATAAAACAAAGATGAAGTCGATGCCAAGGCCCAAATTTATTTCGCAAAGTTTTATGAATGCGCCTGCTTTAGGAGAGAGAGAGAGAGGGGGGGGTTCTAGGTTGTTTTAAATCGTTTGGTTAATTTGATAAAGTCCTGCACGATTTTAACAATGAAGGAGTTGTCCTCAAAAGAAATAGCTGTGTTTCCAGATAGTATTGTTTGTATGTTTTTATGTTGAAAATCTAATTAATTTATTGTTATTTTTCGTTGAGAGTTGTATAGTGGACAGTTTAGGAAAAAATGTTGATACATCACATCAGGTGGTAACTCGTAATATTATAGATTGCTATAGTTGCTTGCCTCGAGAATTAGGTGATTAAGTTTCAATGGTACATGTTGTCAATATATTAAAGCTAAATCCCGAATATAATACTACAGAAATAATTAAATATAAAAATGGGTAACGCCCAAAACAACCGCCATACTTGTTTTCAATTTCTTGAACTAACATGGCGATCGCTTTGGGCAGACAAATACATAGGCAGGCTACGCTCACTTCCAGTATTTGCTATGTCAACCGAAGTGTCCACATCCGGTTAGATATAGCCAGCTCTCAATTTCGTCCTGGTTGATTGAAGTTTTTCCCCTGTCAGCTCACAGAAATTATTGTTGCTACACAATTATTATGTCTGATCAGGTATATATTATTTTATATTATTTTACTAATGAGACGGAATAAGTCAACCACGGTGTACGTTTGCTCTAAAAAATAATATAGAAACTGCCTTACCCCAAACAGTAATTACAAATCAACCAATTGTTTCTTATTTTGTGAAATTTTTGCACAGCCTGACATAAAAACACCAAATACTTTTCTGCGTCATAAAGTCTAGAATAATCGTTCCAAAATATACCCAAAGCAGAAATAAAACTGTTGTTCTCTTCGTCAAATAAGTATGTTTTCACTTCAAAATATTCACCATCTTGTTGTTATTTATGACATCTTGTTGTTAATATAGTGCGACATCCTGATCTTATAAATAACTTCTTTGATGATAAATTATAAACGCCAACCAATTGAACAACAACGAAACTTGGAACGAAAAGGACAGACAAGTCGAAAGGGATATAATTTTCGACAGATTGCATGCCGCGGATACTAGTTAGCCTATTGGTACTCGTCATTAAAGCTTGTAATCCCACCATCTTGATCTTTTAGAATGATAATGGGGTTTAACGCCCTACGCTTAAGCACCTAACCTGGGCTAATTGAGGACAGGCATACGCCATATGCATACAGCGTGCTATGAGGGAAATTTAGCCCGGGTAGCAACTGAATTCCAACTGTCAAGGGATCTTTTACGTGCACACCAATGTGTACACGGGACCTCGGTTTTCCGTCCCATCCGAACGACTTAGCAGTTGTCCTTGTCAGGGGAAATCACGCCGGAAAACCGAGATGAACTTTCTCAGCCAATGCAGGGATCGAACACCCGACCTCCAGGCTAGCGAACCAGTGCCTTATTCACTTAGCCACCGTGATCCCCTGATCTTTTAGAAGAAAGGAGATCTATTTTCAACTTGACTGTTGTGATTTATATTCAGCCCCAAAGCTTCCTTTTATTATTATCCAACAAGACGTATGCCATTGCTTTATTGACATATGTAGGTGAGGCTTTTATCTAAAATATCATATCATTCCACATTTGGAGAAAATTGATTTCTAAATTGGGAAAGGTTACGTAACGATTAATTTTTTTTGTTTTGACCTTGGTTCTAGGTGACTAAGCTGAAATGAATTGACCGAATTTATATATTTATATTGACAAATCGTGTCTTAAAAGACGCAAAATTTTGAATAACTAAACTAAGAACAAATATAGTCCACCCTTTAAAGGAACATGACACCAAAAGTTTATCGTTGTGGGTTTTCCCCTTTTAAAGATACATGTGAGTCAATATTGATACTATGACATTGCCCAAAAATCTTAATGGTCAGATAAAAGTCATCTGGGGTATTAACACGTGTGTGTGTGTGTGTGTGTGTGTGTGTGTGTGTGGTGAATGAAATGGAATGAGGTTTAACGTCCTAATGTACGGAATCGGACGCATTAGTGACAGGGGGAAACTACGATGGAAAATCTGGATGAACTTTCTCGGGATCGAACACCCGACCTCAAGGCTAGCGAGCCATGAACGTAACGTCCAATTTTTCGGTATCTACCTGACTAACCAAGAAGGGAATACGTTATACATTGTATGCCCTGTAACCATTTAATTCCATCTGTCAATAGTGCGCCGACGTCTACAGGGGAATTTGGTACCGAGTAGACGCCGGTTTCTTGCCAGCGCCCCCCCCCCCCCCCGTCCTACACCAATAATGGCATAAAGTCTTTGAATAAAAATTGTATTCATTTTTGGGCGAAAACAAATTACAATATTTAACGTTTAAAATAGGTATGAAATTTCCTAAAACAGAGTATATTCGATATAAATAGAGAGAGAAATAGGGTTTAACATCCACTCAACACAACTAGGTAATTTCGGGACTAACATATGATTTTAATTTTATTTCAATAATTCGCTTGCGCTTAGGGCCTTTGGCTGTGGGAGCTAACTGGAGTGCCCGGAGGAAACCCACGAGGTTGAGAAGGCGCCCCTATCTCCATGCCATATACGCTCACACCAGGGTTCGAAACCACAGCCGCAAGCCAGAGGTGGCTATTCGATATAAACAAAGAAATTAACAGTAAGTGTATTCACTGAACACCGACTATAACAGCCAATAACGGGTTTTTGAACAGGCTATGCAATAGTGCTCCATACCTTTATCACTTTGAATTGCTTCAGTGGCATTCGGTAATTGAACTGGGATGTACAGGTGACAGGTCACAATTCCATGGAATACAATTACTGCTTATTACTGAGCGATGTTTCGATTAGGCTTCTCTAGTTGTCATGAAACATTAAAGCTGAACTCCGGTTACAAAAATACCGAAATAATTAAATAAAAAAAGTTAACGCCCCCAAGCCTTTATACTTGTTGCAAATTTGTGAAACAAGATGGTGGATATGGAGGCGTATGACCTTGAGTTCAGCTTTAATGATACAATTGTTGCTTGATAAAGACTAAAGAAGTCGAAACGTCGCTCAGTAATTAGCAGTAATTGTATCCCTTAGACTTGTATGATATATACCTTCTTCAATGAAAGCCCAACATGGTGTATATGTATTATTCTTGATGTTATCATATAATTGCTGCTTTATCGATAACTGGCTATTTGCATGCCACTTACTTCTCCAATAAAGCTTACATTTACAACTTATTAGTACTTTCTATTCGACTTTCTCCGGTTCAGGAAAACGGTGGCATTTATTTGATATTATTAACTATATCGTATGGGTATCACGTGGAGTGGGTAACACGCTGGCCGGGAAAGTTGATCCAGATTTTCCGGCGTGGTTTCCCCTTGTCAGTGATGCAGGACGTAGCGCCTGACAAGGACAGCTGTCTAGACGTTCTGATGGTTCGAAAAACCGAGGTTCTGTGTACACACTGGAGTGCACGTAAAAGATCCATTGGCAGTTGGAATTCGATATAAGAGGAGGTCGTAGCGCCACTGCACGGGTAAACTTTCCCTCATATTACAGTACAGTGTATGGCGTTTGCCCGTCTGCATTAGCCCAGGTTAGGAGCAAAATAGTAGGACGTTAAACCCCATTTCATTTCAACTATATCGTATGGTGTGCTATTCAAGAGACGATTGCATTGAATTCCGGAATGACGATTTACGGTTATTGAACTGTTCAGTGCGTGTAGGTTGCGTGAAAGATATAATAATATTCAGGTTTATAGCTTCATAAATGTTAATGTCATTTTAATGTTTCCACCCGTCCCTTTTATCTCGCATCGTCGCCCGGAACAACAAAATATTCTGACCCGAGGCAATGCCTTGATTACGTTTGATTCTTAAAACAAATGTAAAAATAATAATTTTTGGCCGCAGGCTCTGCTATGATCACCGTTTGTTTATGTTTTATTAAAATAATTTCTTTGGTGTTTATGTCAATGATTTATTGTTGATTTCCGTGATATAAATGATAAAGATTGAGGTCACGTGTTGTAATTAATTAGTGTAATAATAGAAAACATTATATAAGAATCTCCATAGAGTTTAATGTCCTACTTTGCTGCTCCGTCTGGGTTCACGAAGACGCCATGTAAAAAGTACAGTTTTACTGCCGAAATCCCGAATATCGAATAACGTGCCGTCTCGTTATTCTTGATTCGCGAATCCCAAAATAACGAGCGAACACGTTATTCAAAATTCAGCATTATAAACCTAGAACGGTAAATCTTTGATCTTTGGGGGTATATTCCATGTCTGACATAACTTGTGGGCTGAATATATAGAGAGGAATTTGGGGTTATCTAAACGTTTCTCTTTAAACTGTATCGGGTTATTCTTCCAGGGTAGTTTTTTTTTCATTAGAAAACATGATATAAGGTTTTTCTTACGGGAATTATGGGATATTCTCATTTTATGTACTTCTAAACATAGACGGTTCATAAGTAAGGTAAAATCCTCGACTTCGGTTATGCGAGGAAAGAAAGACTCCCGAAAACCCCCTCAAAGAAAAACCTCGGTGTCCGGCCTCGTTTACGAGCCAAGGTCTATTACGTTAGTTATATTATGATCAAATTCAGTGACAAATAATTCTTCTAAAACCGCTTCTCTATCAGTAAAATATATCAAGTTGAGAAACACAGATATTATTCCTGGCACCTTTCTGTCATTTTCATTCAATTTCTTCCGGTTAACCAATGTTGAGTTACTTTGGTCCTTTATATCATATTGTTTCTTTCACTTCTTTAAAATCCCATATTGTATTAATGAAAATGAATGACAGGTTTATATATAAAAAACAGTGATATTCTGGTAAAATCCTTACCATTATCAAAATATTCATCAAATTATATCTGTGTTTGACATGTGTTTGATAGACCAAATAAAGTAATGTTCTCCCCCTAGTTTTTGGAGAATGGGGGCGTTTATTCCATATTTGGGAAGGAAATTAACGCCAAGGTCAATCTATAACGTACAGAAATAAAGAGGTTATAAAAGAAGGTGTTGAGCGAGATTGATCAGAACACACCCAGATATTCTGAGCAGCTATATTCTAGAGATGCTTTATTGGGAACAATAAAGCTTCGAAGCAACCACTTTAACAATAGGGTTGCGGGGAAATTAACCTGAATAAAATTAACCTGAATGTTTCGTTACGATCTCAAGGAACACAACAAGGAAGTCCGATATCACTACAGGTTCACCTGCCTGGTCTTCATATGATTATTGTACTTTCACCACTAAAAAAATACATGGGGGTTAATGGGTTAATTAACTCCATGGATTTGCGAAAAGACGTATTTTTACCTTTTGCCAGAGAAAGGTAATGTTCCCCCGCTGTTCTGTTGAGAATGGGGTTATTTAATCCATATTTATGAAGGAAATTTACGCCAAGGTCAGTCTATAACTCTATAATCAAATGTCGCGATCTATTTCTTGTGCACGAGGCAAGGTATGATAGGCTGTGATTTGAGAATATGATATTAGATACTTCTAAAATAACATAAATTAAATCGACCATATCCAAATAAATAATAAGACAAAGGGTCAGCTTGTAGCCACTTTGCTGAATTGCTTCTGGGCCCCCCATCGAATCTTGTCACGTAAACTGCCTACGATAAGTACGAAAGTACGTCTGGACTAAAAAGTAGACATCTGTCGCCATTTTTAATCAACCATTTCACCTTGACTGTTAAAGGGACAACAACACTCTTGCTGGCTTGACAGCCCCAGAAAATAAATAATAACCATATTCTAAGTACTAGATATTTAAGTGCCCTACCTGTTGTGTAAAATATTTTTAAATTCAAATCACATTTGAAAGTGTTTACGTTAGACTCTTCAAATCATTAAGTTAAATTTTTCCAATATCAATTAATTGGAATATTGTAAAAGAGTATAATTTGTTGACCAGAATAAAGATTGCAGCATATTATTCATTTTCAACAAAGCCCCAATACGACTTTTGTTGTCAGGAGCAGAACAGTAGGGCGTTAAACACCATTTCATTTTACTTTCTTTTAAATCAAAAAAGTTATGATATGTTCTTCACAGTAATCATATAGCTAAAAGGAATGTAAGGTTGAGCTTCAAAATTTCAGAAACCGGGGCCTTGTGGTAGAACGTAACTTTTGGGGCCAATGGCAACAAAAGGTTTTGAAAACTTATAGGGGGTGCTCGATTCACAGTCCGGAACGTCCCGAATAGACAGAATTGCAATCGAGTGACGCGGAATTCAGTCCTGTCACAGTTCTGTCAGTCCCGACGACGAAGGTGGTGTGAGTATAATTGTGACGTAATTAGACAGGACGAACAGGTAGCGGATGCTTGATTGGATAAGATATTTATATATCCTGTCGACAGATGCGTTGTAGCCCGAAGAACCCATTTTCACTCGATTATCACTATTTAAGTGATTGAAAGAGTTCAATCCCGGAACGTTCAATCGAGTTCGCCTATTGATTTAAATGTAACAATGTTTTGTTAAATTCTAACACGTCACATTAACTCTAAACTCCAGAAGAGTCAATGGCAAATGAAGTTAAATAATGCAAATGTATAGCAGATATCATTAGCTCGATCAGGCAAACGAGAGGTGACATCGGATGTTCGATAAACCGTAAGAATAACCAATACCAGACGAACATCCACTTGTGTTTAAGTAATCTATCCATAACGGATTATGGATGGATTTAGCTCCCTTACATGTTTCATTCGGCATTTCCCGTTCATAAACCTACTCCTTTAGTTATACTACTCTAGGCTATGTGTCACAGATGAGCATGATTTCTTGAAATTAACCCACTCCTAATGGGCAGAGGTAGCATTACATAGCGCCAGTGGGAATGTGTCTAGTTGTTTGGGTGATGCAAAAACTGGGGTCCGGTGTATATACTATTAGTGCACGTAGTGCTACTCTAGTATTCGAAAAATAATATGTGTAAACGCCGCTTTACAGACACCCTCTGCCTTGCGTGCTGTATCATAAGGCCTGTCATTGAGTCAACCGGCGTGGTTTCAAATCCCCGGTTGTACGTGACAAGGAGTAGGTTCGCCTGTCCAGCCTCGTGGGTTTCCTCCGGGTCCTCCGGTTTCCCTCCACTGCTAAAAAAGCCTACGCGCAAGCAAATTATTGAAATAAAATTAAACCATATGTTAGTCCCGAAATGACCTAGTTTCTCTCTCTCTCCCTCTTTCGCCATCTAAAACAATAATTATTGTATATTAGCCTCAAAATGAAAAGTGTCTAATTTAATCAAAACATATCACTACATGTAGCCCAATATACTCTCTAAAGCTCCAAAAATAAAGGTGTAAAATATTTAACATTTTCCATGACATTGCCGAAAATTACCCAACTGATGACGTCATAAACCTAATTCGTGTTGTATTAGTGTTACTAATAATGATCAATAGAGGAATACCAGGTCACAGAACATTGTTCACGCGCAAGACATTCGTTACTACCTGTTTAATGGCATAGACCTACATTTGCACCTCGATACTAACTCGAAAGGTTAAAATTCAGTTTTAAGCGTATTGTCAATATTACACCAAAGTGACATATATGAAAACCATACCGCCTTCACAAATTGTATTTACATTCTACGAAGCAGAGTAATCGATATCGTGTTTATATATTGTTTAAAGTGGGGTACACCGATTTCAGAAAGAGAAGGGAAGACAGAGAGGGAGATAGAGAAAGAGAGAGATGGGATTTAACGTCCACTCGACACCAACTAGGTCATTTCGGGACTATTATATGGTTGAATTTTATTTTATATAATTCGCTTGCTAGTAGGGGTCTTTAGCAGTGGGGGGAAACCGGAGGACCCTGAGAAAATCCACCAGGTTGGACAGGCGACCCTACTCCTTGTCACGTACAACTGGTGATTCGAAACCACGCCAGTTGACTCAATGGCGGGCTTAATGACACAGCGCGCACGCTAGGCATTCAGCCACCACCCAAGAAAGAGAGGGGAAGAGAGAGCGTGAGTAAAACGTACACTCGACACAGGCCCGAAGCTAGTGGGGGGCTTGGGGGCGAGCCGCCCCCCCCCCCCCCCATGGCCGTTCCTGTCGGAATATTTCTGTCTGCGTCGGAAAAATATCGCTGGTTAGCTATCTCGCATTTTCGCCGGGAGAGTTTTTAGTACAACATTTCCTCTCAAATTCGTCCGAGAGATAGTTAATGTCGCCACCTGCATGTCATAGAGGCCTAAATTCACTCTCTCAGCTTCTAATTTTCGTGCTCTCCCCTCCTCCTGCTTACGGCAGTCGGCGATGACCTTCGTTCATTGATTTTTTGTCGTCGGAAATTTATCTTTCTCGCCCCCCTATGTCGGCTAAATTTTGGTTTCTGGCTTCGGGCCTGACTCGACACCAAACTAGGCCACTTTATTGGGAGTAGGCTAATTTAATACAGTAGATTGTATATCAATAATTCACTTGGGCTTAGGGCTATTTAGCGATAAAGGTTGAGCGCGTGTGTGTGTGGGGGGGGGGGGTGAATTCAACTCAACACAAGCTAGGTCAGTTTGGGAATAACCCATGGTAAATTTTATTTCAATAATTCGCTTGCGCGTAAGCATCTTAATCAGTGGGAGGCATTCGAGAGACCCAGAAAACATTCGCGGAGTTGGACAGACGACTCTACCCCATTTTTTATGAAGACCCCTGGGATTGAAACCAAGCCACCTGCCCCAATGATAGACATTTTACCCTAAACCGTACGCGTTAGACAACTCTGTCAACGAAACTCTACCTGAGTATAGAATTAGTTTCAAATTATTACAACTGGCCTAACAAGCCACTTGAAGTATGTAGAACAATACATGAACACGTGTTATATATAGTAGACCAGTGATGAAGAACATGAAGCAATATCCATACATTTATGAATGACTGGCTAACGCTGGATTTTCATTGGTGGTTGGATATCGATAAATTTTGTAAACACTGTATTGGCATTCTATTGGTTGATAGTTTGTGTATGTTCACATGATGGACATGCACGTGTCTGGCGAATTTACATTTTCTTAAGAATTTGTGCATATATAAGTAAATTAGAAATCAAGTTAAGCTACATTTCATCTGTTTTATGGATGTGAGCAAGTTGCCTGGTCAACAGATTCGATTCAGGTAAATAATCATATATTTTATGCTTTCTCTTCCGAGAACACATGATACCACTTTGCATTATATATCGTAACGCGCATTTCTTTTTTACTTACTCTACCTTGAACATCTGGTAACACTTCGAAAAAATTTACTAATTTCTGAACACTAACAGTATTATATTTTGTTTGTATGAGAGATAGAGAGACATTTCGGGACTAACATATGGTTTAATTTTATTTCAATAATTCTCTTGTGCGTACGGGTCTTTAGCAGTAGGAGGAAATCAGAGGACCCGGAGAAAACCCACGAGGTTAGACTAACGACCCTATTTCTGTCACGTACGACCGGATATTCGGTTGTTTGTATTAAATTGGGGTGTTGGATGACCGAATAGTTAACACATGCGCGCTGTGTCATAAGGTGTGTCATTGAGTCAACTGGCGTGGTTTCGATTCTCCGTTTCTACGTGACAAGGAGTAGGGTAGCCTGTCCAAACTCATGTGTTTTCTCAGGCTTCTCCGGTTTCCTCCCAATGCTAAAGACCCCTACGAACAATTAAGCGAATAGTTCCGAAATAAACTAGTAGTGTCGAGTAAACGTTAAACCCCATTTCTCTCTCTCAAATTATGTTCAATTATTCAATATTGCATGTTGACAGTTAGTAATCAGTCAATAGTCAGATATTAAGATAGGTTTCAATTATGCAATTATATTATTATATATAATATCGACAATTCAATTATTCTTATCTAAATTGTATCAATTCCGATGACATAGTAAATAATTTTAGTGTCGAAGTCATGATAATTACCAAGATAAATCTGAGGCAGCGGTTACAGTCTGTCCTGTTTTTTAGAATAATAATTAACGTAGATTCATAGAACACTTGATTATCACAGTAGGACCAGTAAGACACTTTAAAGACACTTTAGTTTGAATAAGACACTTTAGTTTGAATATTTTAGACTAACCCAACTATGTAATGTAATACAAGATGATGTTGCCCAGGCCTGGCTTTTCACTTACCCCCCCCCCCAAACCAAAAAAAAAAAAAATCCCCTGCACCTTTTTCTTGTATTAACATGCACGCCATAGTATTCTTCCGATTATCTTACAATCTTGTTAAGGAGGGGGAAGGACTTGCTACAGTTCTCTCTCACTCCCCCCACCCCCAACACACACACGGAGGTCAAGGTTTCAATCCCCGCTTTTCCGAATCCTTTTTCCCGAATCGGTGGAGTAAGACAGAGGATTAAGCAAGAAACCATGTCTAGTCATTCAAATGTCTTTGACAGTTTGAATTCGAAATAAGGGTAGACCATAGTGCTGCTGTCCGGGCAAAGTTTTTCTTAAAGCCCGTCTTCATCGGACGATCGAGCAGAAAGTCAGGACATTAAACCTCATTTTATTTCGTTTTTCATATGTCTTATTCGGCAACATTTTGATGTATTTAGTTATATGCTCTAAAATGACAAGCTATGTAATATAGAGATTTTGAAAATATTTCTTGAGACATCGCAATTTACACCTTTTTTATGACCGTGGGCTCAAAATATTAAATGCAGCGGCAACATGAATAGGAACAGGTGTGTGTAGGTAATATCAATATTCCCACACAGCTTTGTAACAATATAGGTATATCGTGACCAATGCCGTTATGTGGGCTAAATGATGATCAACTGTATATAGGTTACCATTACATAAATGTTCACATCGATTACGAATTTGTTTCGCAATATTATAGGTTTACCATTACATAAATGACATCGGAAACATTTCGGATACAAATATATTTCGCAATATAGTTTACCATTACATAAATGACACTAAATGAAATATTTATAGCTTGTCCGTTTCTCCATTGTAAATTGGTCTGGCAAGTACAGCTGTCTAGTCGTTCGGATGGTACGAAAAACCGAATTCCCGTGTGCACATTGGCGTGCACGAAAAGATCTCTTGTTAGTTGGAATTCGCTATAATGGTATTGGCCGTAGTGTCACAGTATGGCCTATACCCGTCTTTATTAGCCCAGTTCGGAGCAAAACAGCAGGACGTTAAACCCTATTCCATTTCATATCATTTCATTTCGATTTCAATTTCAACTGATAATGAGCATAATGATCTGAATACTATTATGTAAATTATGAAGAAAACATCTTTCATTGCTTTCAATTCAACAATAGCCTTAATACTAATGACAATTTCATTTTCACAATAAATACCTCAAATTAAATTATCGTTAGCGAATACAATGTAATCGGGGAGGCGACGGTGACTTGATGAGTATGATGCTGGCCCACTAACCAAGAGCTCCAGGGTTCGATCCTAATGTCCGAAAAAAATTCTCGGGATTTTTCAGTCTGGTTTTCCTTGTCGGGTCACACGAAATACCGAAATCCGATGTATCTGGAAGCACTTAAAAGTTGGATAGTTGAATATCGAAATAAGAGTAGGTCGTGGCGCTGTTGTGCTGTTAGAACAAAATATACACCACAAAACACTGCATGACTTGTGCCCGTCTTCATTTTACCGGTTGACTGAAAAAAGTAGGACGTTCAACCCCATTTAATTTTGTATAACACAACACAAATATGCATCTACAACATATCCAACCCAGCAAAATGCACACGATTAGTAATTATACTTTTAACTTGAACCGATATCTGAATTATTGGTGAAAAGACTTATCGTTCAATCGACACAAACCATGTCATTTTGGGACTAACACATAGTTCAATTTCATTTGAATAATTCGCATGTCCGAAAGTTTTTTTAGCAGTGGGAGGAAACCGAGGGGCCGCGAGAAAACCCATTAGGTTGTCACGTACACCCGAAGAATCGAAACCACGCCAGCTGTCTCAATGTTACACCGCGCACGTGCCATCCAGCTCCCCATATCCATTAGGCATTACTAACAAGAAAATTGCATGGGCTTTACTCTCGACTCGGTAAAAAAAAAAGATATTTAATGGTGCCCAAAAGCTACTCATCTTGTTTGCGTTGTTCTTAGGTGCAATATCCATAAAAAGTCATACCTTGTTAAAGAATATCCCTATTAATCCCATTATTCACTATTATCAGCTGAGGATTTGGCAAAAATATCAGTTTCCAACTTCAAATTCCAACGTTGGAAAATGGCCGTCTATGTTGTCATTAGGGAAATGTTGTAATATTCTGTGTCTATGATGTTTAAGGGTAGGAAATAATGCCCATTGTCGTACAATTGATGACCTATTGGGCAAAAGACATAGAAATAATTATGTTTTGAGTTTCTTTGAAAATTTGAAATTCTCGCTTTAAACTAATACCGTATAATTATAGTATATCTTCCCAAAAAACACCAGTAATGGATACTTTTGTAAACACAAGTTTCAACGTCGTCATACGTGTTTGTTGATGTCTGTAATGCAATCCCATCCGGCATTGCGTCAAAATATGTGACATCATCTGTATACAGAACTATTCGAGTAGACGAGACCTTAAAAAACAGCTTCCCCATACAGAATTAGAAATGGCAAATTAACTGGGTTAGATATAAAGGAACTTATGACAAGGGGTGGTTAGTGTGTCAACTCCAGCCCTTGTTATCCGTAGAAAGCGTCCTATATATCAAAAAGCTTCTCAATATGGAATTATAACTGGGTTAAATTATGACAAGGGGGGATTAGTATGTCAACTTTAGTCCTTGTCTCGAGTGGGAGTAGTACGTGTCACCATAACACGATATAAAACATAATATCATGCTTCACTGGTTCGCTTATCACAGCCAAATGGCTAACGTGTCCAGGTGTATCTAAGATAAAAGACTTTAGTGCATAAGACCTATGATTAGTATGACTGAACTTGTTGTGTTTTCCCCACGAGTGATTAAGTCGTTTTATACAGCTTCGTTTATGGCCACGCCGGGTAGTTGTCCCCAAGGGCCCCATGGGCATAGGGGACCCGCGCTAATTTATGTATGCTGTGACATGCTGTTGAAACGTTAGTTTACGACATGTATTTCAAGGAATCGTTTACGTGCACGCCAATGTGTACACGGGTTCTGGGTCTGAGAAAAATGCCCACTACAACCGGTCAGATCTTTGTGTGTAGTAGAGGCTATCGAAAATATAAAAAAACGAAACTATATAGATCTTTATCTAATCAGATTGGTTAATAACGTTCTACTCCTGTGTCTTGTTGTGTGTGAAGGGGCTCCGGTGGATTGCTTTGCGCGGACGTTTATAACGCTGTTAAGGTGGTCCTAACTTTATAATACAAAATTAATGGCATGGCAATTCTCTCTGTGATATCTGCATGATCGTCAATTTTGAATAGTAACCACTTGAGGGAAATCTATTTTTCTTTCAGAAATACTAATGTTATTTCTGTAATTTTTGAATAACAAAATAGCGGCAAAAAATCCCGATGAGAGTATCGATGTTTGCGTCCGATGCATCGATGCGTAAAATTCTACTTGTAATCGGCACAAATAGGCAGTCAATATTACATATTATGAACAAATCAAATCTATTATATATTGAACAAAAAAAGTATAGCTGGGAATTTGGGGGCATTAATAATTGTTCTTCCTTGTTCAGAAAGCTTACAGTGTTTAGGTTGGCGACTGGTTTCATCCTCATTCCTCATCAGGCTCCGCCGACAGCGTATTTACCTGGCCTCAAATTTATTTTGCGTAACGACCTCGTAGCGGTCTATATCTATTACAGAATAATAAACTTAGACAGGGTCACCCGTGAACACTACAGAATGTTGTTCTCGGCACGGCTAATATGCACGCTTCAGTTGCGTGTCTCGAAGTGATTTCTGGATGACCCACACTCTCTTTGAGTATATAAATAGCCATGGCACGTGCAATTCTCTACAGATATATCAACTATTATAGCCGTAAAATATCTATTGTTGACGATTTTGAATAGCAGTACAATTTAGCTTTTTCGTTATTACAGCAGCTTTAGAAATTACGTTCGTTTTATGTTTTAAATTGCTTTATCATTGACTGTACCGTTAAGAGCGGCATCTTTTGGTTTAGTACAAATAATATCTCTGAATCATTTTCGTTAGCAGGAACATGATACTAGCAGTAGTTTCGTTTTACTATAACAGTTTTCTTAAAACGTTGAGTTGGCTAATATAACGTGCGTATTTCTAAATTTTATTTCTTGTTCCAGCTTTCCGTTATGTTTCGTAAAAAGGTAGTATTGATTATCCCGACCTGTCCATCAGACGTAGACATGTCGATAGACTGGTTAGGCGAGACTAATTTCAAAACCAGGGCACGTAACCTATGTTTTTATCAAAAAACTGTCTGGACGACACTTCGAACAAGTTTTCAGTCTATTATTTAAAATGACATGAAATGCAATGGCGTTTAACGTTCTACTGTTCTGCTCCTAAATCGGGCAACTGAAGACGGACATGCGCCATATACGATGTGCTAAGATGGTAATTTTTCCCGGGCAGCGGTGCTACGACTTACTCTTATATCAAATGTTAACTGCCAAGCGAGCTTTTACGTGCACGCTATGTGTACACGGGACGTCGGTTTTTGGTCCCATCCGAACGACTAGACAACTGTCCTTGTCAGGCCCTTTGACCTGCATCACTTTCAAGAGGAAACCACGCCGGAAAATCTAGATGAACTTTCTCCGTCAATACAGGGATCGAACATCCGACAACCAGACTAGCGAGCCAGTGCCTTATCTACCGTAGGGGATCACGGTGGCTAAGTGGATAAGGCGCTGGTTCGCTAGCCTGGAGGTTGAGTGTTCGATCCCTGCATTGGCCGAGAAAGTTCATCTCGATTTTCCGGCGTGATTTCCCCTTGTCAGTGATGCAGAAGGAGGGCCTGACAAGGACAGCTGCCTAGTCGTTCGGATGGGACGAAAAACCGAGGTCCCGTGTACAAATTGGAGTGCACGTAAAAGATCCCTTGGCAGTTGGAATTCGATATAAGAGTAGGCCGTAGCGCCGCTGCCCGGGCAAAATTTCCCTCATTGCACACTGTGGCGTATGCCCGTCTTCAATTAGCCCAGGTACGGTGCTTAAGCGTAGGACGTTAAACCCCATTTCATTCATTCATTATCTACCGTAATCTCCCTATTATTTATAGATGATTAAATGGTCATAGCGTATTTTAAGTACAACATGATCGTTTATGTAGTGACTATAATTGTATGAAACTGATTTAAGGCTTTGTATATATATTAATATTGCGGCGTAATTGTCCAAATATTTGTAGAGTATGTAGTATATTTGGTGGGTCACCCTAACTTCGATACACGTACAAAACGATGACGATTGTTAGTATTGTAACTTGAGGACAGGTTGACGTATGGCTGTTTGCTGCCCTGAGAGGAACTATGTCAAGTCGCTGTTTTATGTGGAACCCCCACCTGTATTTATATAGATAACTCATAAAGATAATACACGTTTGACATGTCATTTATCTATGTCATACATATACGGACATGTGTACCTATCTAGATAAATTAACAACAAATGTGTCAACTATTTGAAGATTTATTATCAGATTTTGTTTTTCCTTTTTAAAAATGCAGAAAGACATCCAACGTTTACATATTTTAATATGTAAACGTTTAAAAAGTACATTACATTTTCCCTATAGCAACTTTTGGGAAGGGGAGGAAATGATACGAATATAACATTTCGTACTGACAGCAATGTACCCATCGTCCATTTTATTATGGTATCATTCATTTTTGTAATATATTAATATTATTTATGGTTTATCGGGTGCATGCGGGGAAATATTACTACATGTACTCATTGTTTAACTAAACTTTCAATGCCCTTTCAAGGGTTTAGTCAAAGAAATGAAATGGTGTTTTTCGCCAAACTGTTCTCCACAGTTTGGGCTATTAAATACGGACATTTTACTTCCTACTTTTACGTGCGCGACAATGTGTACACTGGACCTTAGTTTTTCATCCCATCCGAATGACTACACCTTGTCTCTTGTGAGACCCTTCGTCTTGCACCACTGACTAGGGGGGCTGGGGGATGCCGGAAAATGTCTATGAACTTTTTCGGCTAGCACCGGGATCGAACATGGGACCTCCTGATTAACGACCCAACGCTTTACTCACTGGGCCACCTCGGTCCACTGATAACAAAAGCATCTTTTTTTTAATATCTAAGTGCATCACATCGGATTTAAACTTCGACTATGGCATAATGCATTGCCTTTATTAATTTACTGATGTTTATTACAATAGACATATATTCGCTGCATTAATAATCTCATCGATGGACTGGTTTTATGGTTAAATGTTGGGTTTTTTTAAAAAGTAGAATTTGATTTTTTAAAAAGACATTAAAGCCAGGAAAAAAAAGAACATTTAGCCCTTACGTAATGCACGATTAAGGTTATTGCTAATCATGAAATACAAGGGAGAGGGCATACTCTCTTTGCTGTCTACGTTATCACCCTAGGTTGAAGTGGACGTTAAACTCCAGATAGGAACGAACGAAGCGTACTCTTTGTCATATGCACGCCTGGGATCGAAACCGTACTAACGAACTCTATGACAGACCCACCTAATTAATTTGCTTGTAGATTACAAATAATAGTTGTGTGTGTTGTCTTGAAAAGATAAAAAACAAACGTCATGCATTTATATCTGCATGTACTTGGCCTATATAACTTTATTTTCCTTGTATTTCCACTTTATCACAGGCGTGTGAAGTGCAGTCCCCAGCTATACTATTTCTTTGTTTAAATGCTACATTATTACGAATATCGATACATTCTAAATAAAAAGGAATCGTTGTCACTTATCTATGGGAATTCCACAATGCAATCACTCGGTCAAGGGCCTGATTTACGAAATTTTAACTAATATAAAATCAAATATTTGTTATTTGATTTGACAATGTTAGATTGATTTTAGTTCTAAGCCAATCAAAATTGAAGTATCTACTTTAATTTGGATTTTATCTTTAGTTTGGCATTTGTATGTATATATTGCGGTCAATTCTCCATTCGACAACAGTAGTTCACAGAGTAATGAAGTATAGACGAGCCAGTTCACACCAATGCCTATCGATATATATGGTAAGACTAATGCCATTCATACAGAAATACAAAATCTTTGGTTATGCTCCTTTCGAATTACGTGGAAACAAACAAAACTCAGATGGACGTAATTAATGTACGGCACTCCTAAACCATGTGCCTTCTCTTACAAAATTGAATTTTTTAAAAACATTCTGTAAACCTTAACCATGTCCCCATAATTTATTATATGATTTTCGCCAAGATCCTCTCCCTAACCCCCCACTTTTCGAAAGGTTAGAACAACCGATATTGAAGTATTCGAATTTAGGATATAGAATACAATCTGTTTTTAAAGCAAAATGTGTTTTAATAGAGAACGGACGTGCTATGTTGTTATCTTTTGAAATGACCGCCATCTGGAATAATAAAAAAAAAATCTGATGGATTCCCAATCTGGAAGGAATCTAGATTCGACATCACAGCCACCAAACACGCATTTAAATAGGACAGTTTGACCGGGTATTTTTCCCCTTGTACTAATCGTGGGTATTATGACAATCTGATCTACATGCCTTTTTATATTATAATAATATGTCTATGCGAAGGATGTCACTTGTCTTACACGAGTATACGTGATCTTAATTGGCCTACAAAAGGTTTATCATATAAACAGTTGTAAACTTTGTACTTATCGTGCGTAAATTTCCTATTCATTCAATTACCTATTTAAGTCCAGTGTTTCAGATTATCTGATTAAATCGGATATTTACACCAGACTACCAGAGGTAATTTAATTTAAGTAGTGTTTTTGTTCTGTGGAATGTGCGAGAGGTGAAAATTGCGAACACTCTAAGGAAATACCAGATAAACCGGCATGATAATGTTTCGAAAGCTTCGATAAAACTACTGTGACAAAAGCTCTAATTAAAATAAGGCCGGGGAGAATTAAAACGAAATTGCTTAATGATCTATTAATTTTTTTTGTCTTTTGCTTAAAAGTTACTTGGCAAAATATACACACCCTTAAAGGTCAACCTTGGATTCGAAATCCCGCCATCAAACCCTCTGAAAAAATCTGAGTTTTTCTAGTATCACCAGTTGAATTGCGGAAAAACGTCGCATTGCAATTAGTTCAAATCCAAAACTCTCTGTTTAAAAGTCAGCCTGCAATGTGCTATAATATGTACTGAGGTGCCATTCGGATTTGCTAATGCTACAACTACTTCTTTTCGTAAAATGCAGCAATTTCGTTACCAGAACAGATGATTGAATTGGTACTGTTTTTCGTGACATTAGTGCACTAGTCGGGGGGGGGGGGGGTAAACCTTTGGACTGTGAAACCATTGCGTTACACACCAAATATGCCTACATTGTGAATCAGGTATGGATGTCGTATCAGGGTTAAATGGATAGGTAATAACAAGGACGAATAATAACCATTTTAATGTTACTAAGTGAATATCTATTATCTACTTAACAGATGCGTAAGACCTTTATTTGTCGTTATTCACACGCGTGGACCCATAGGAAGATTTGCGAAATGTGAAGATTTAGCGTATCAACCAAGCAATTGGTAACCGATTTCCTTGAATATTTAAGACAATTATCTAACAGCCCTGACGCATTCCCGAGACAATCTTGCAATGTGAAGGTTCGATTAAAGAGAAAAGAGATTAGATCAGGTAAAAGTTTGAATAAGATAGAAAATTAGAAATTTGAATTTATGATACGAACCTAAAATAAAAAAAAATATTTTCAAAATGGATTTTGGTAGTAAAGCATGTGATTTTATAAAGATATTAAATATATGTTTTAATATTAAGTTAATTTAAAAAAAAAACAAAAAAAAACAAAAAAAAACAAATAAAACTGCTAACAATAATTTTTTAATTTAAATTTAGCAAAATAGAGGTCTAGAATGTGTTCTTTAAATAGTATTCCGGACGATTAAAGCAAAAGACCAAAATGATTTTCATGGATACAAAAGAGTTATCCTTGCGTAGCCGGTTGTGAAGTAATTTATAAGATAGTATGGTTTTGGTTTAAGTCTTGAATATTGTTCTTTTTTATTTCTCCAATATATAATAAAATAGCGAGATATATTTTTCCATGTATCGTGTGTACGGATAGGGCCAATTTTTGTTATCCAGTCTGGTTACACTTTCATGAAAGAAAATTATTAAAGTATTCACATTTCAGAAAAAATGTCACAGAAGCACGAAGTTTTTATTGGAGAGTAACCAAAAAACCTATTCATGTTTCTGCGACATTCTTTTTCTGAATGTGGATAATTAAATAATTGTTTTCAGAATGTACAACCAGAATGATTTAAATTTGTTGTGTGCTTCCTGTATCAGGATTCGATCAGAACAGAAAGAAACACTTGTGAAGGTTTACATCTTAAAAAAAAAAAAATTTTGAAAGCTTCATTAAATATCATTTTAATAATAATGTCTTTTTTCACAAAGTTATTTTAGTTCTTAATTTTTAGTACGTTCATTGTGAATGTTTTCTTGAATACCGGATACCAAGCAACTATGCCTCACTGGTAGTTCTTATCAATTTGGTTATATATATGTTTTTTCCGATCTCCCATTCTGGTTTGATATAATAGTTTTCAACGATTTGATGTACCAAAACGATAGCCAGAAAGAACGGCAATCAAGGGAGGTAAATCACTTTTTCAGCACGATTAAGGGGACGAACCACTGATTTTGAAATATTGAATTATTTTATAGATCAGTGCTGTACACTTCTGATTCTCGCCACTCTCGAATTGTTTATGAAAAATATCATTTCCACCAATATTTAGTTTTATTAAATTTTACCTCGGCGTAATGAAAAACCGAAAACGCCAATGATCCCTAATAGTTAGTGCAGGGGGACTGCGCCACATATGATTTACAAAAAGGACAAATACAACGACAAGACATCATACTCCGAAACAGCAAACAAAACAAACAAAAAAACAACAATTCAAAAAATTCAAAAAAGAGTGAATGGATCCGGGGGCTGGCCGTAAGCGTCCACTGCGCTGTACAGTCCCGGGTCTGAAGCAACACAGACTTCACTCAAGATTGAACATATTTACTCGTACAAGAAAACGCACAAACACACAAACAACCCAACACAAAGAAGCAAAGAAAATGTAGACCGCCTCGGGAGGCAGTCGTCTGTAACTGAATGGTGTGACGTAAATACGTCGTAATGTTATCAATGACGTCAATAGAATTTCTTAACAAAAAGGGCGATAATCAAGATTTAATAATGCTAAAAGCTATAAGTTTAAACAACCAATCAGAATTTTTAAGTTGTATAATTGCACAAAACATAATACTAAATACCCCATACAAGCAATGCAAAACAGGAATGTAGAAGAAAGCATACAATGTAAGTGTATTTATGAAGTAATAAAATAATAACGATAAGGGCGATAATCCAAACATGGCTATGTAACTATACAAATTAAACTAAATTAAATTGGATAATTATCCAATATGTACTCGGTTATATACTTATAAGAAATGTTAAACTTGGTATATTGATGAAACGGAAGTTTCGAAATTTCTTTAAATATGCGTAACTGTGTACCTCCTTTGGCAGTGCATTTCAAAAACAGGGATTTTATTCGGGAAAGAAACAGTTCTTTGTTGTTACATACGGTCAAAAATCGTAATGCCTGTGAATAGAAAACATTATATAGTGTTGTATCTGGTATGTTACTATAAATTGACGGATATTTTACTACTTCAAAACCGAATTTGTCCGTTTTGTCGAAAATACCAACATTAAATCTATTGTTAATGATATTGATGTCCAGGTCAAGAACAGATGCAATTTGGGTGCCGGAATTTTCTTTATTTAATATTAGTTCAGGGGGATATATTTCACTTTTATATTTATTGAAATTAGATTGTTCGCATGTTGTGTTCTTTACTGATATAAAAAGTAGGCTATTAGAATTTTTTAAAGGAGGTTATAGGCCATAGATACGGGATAAAGCTAATATTGAAGTCAATGTTCATTGATAGCACCCTTTTAGTACTTAGTAGCCCAGTTCACCATCGTATACGGTGGCCCACTAGCCTGGATGTCACCGGTTCACTTCCGGCGTGGTCTCCCGTGTACACACTTACAAGCACGCGAAAGATCCATTGGCAATTATATTGCGACATTAGAGTACACCGTAGGGCCGCTCTCTGTGCAAAATGTCCCTCATTGCGCGGATCCATGCATAATTGGCGTCACTTGGAATCCGATATTATTGGCCATACTGCCACTGCCCGGGTTAAATCTGAATCATAACATACTTGAACTTGAACTTGAACTTAAACTTTATTACAGGCGAAGCAAAATTTTTGCTGTAGCCGAAACATATATACATATATACTGTATGACGTATGTCCATCTTCATTAGACCAGTTGGAGCACAACAGTAGGACGTTAAATCTCATTTTATTTTACTTCATTTCGTCCCAATTTGATCACAGCAGAATCCCCAAAATGTTCCCATAGGGTCGCCTGTCCAGCCCCATATTCCTCCCACTGCTAAATATTCCATACGCGCAAGCGAATTATTGAAATAAGATTAAACCATATTATTATGTTAAGTGCCGAAACGACCTAGTTTGTGGACGTTACACAACCCATCTCTCTCTCTCTCTCTCTTTCTCTCCAAAATGTTCCAAAGTATAGAATGTTTATGTTTGAAAACAACTGAGTTATCAGGTTGTCTACGATGACATGTACGGCAATTAGTTACATGTTTTTAGCATGCTTCTTCAAGTTTGTGTATCTCAAAATTTTGGTGGTCAAACTTTAGTGCAGAGACATGACCGTTAAGTTGCTATGTCTGTAGTAAAAAGCATTCAGCCAAACGAAAATTTGGGGGGGGGGGGAATTGGAGGTGGGCAAAGAGGCCAGAATTAACAATGAAGTCAATGGGAAATTAATGGTAGTCTGCCTCCTAATACGCTGTATTACAGAATTGTGTGTTCCGAATGTGTAAAAGATGACGAAAAAAGCTATTTACGCATGATCTTACTACATTCGCATCGTATATTCAGCCTAGGTCATGGTCGGATTTAAAGCGCTTCTTTTGTGTAAACCAAATACACTTGACAAGCGGGTTCTTTCTGCACTAACCAGATGGGTACATGTTGAAATAGATATGTTTCAAATAACAATCTGATTATAAAATGCATACTAAAGGTTTTACAAAATAATTTACATTTTTTATATGCTGAACTCTTGTATTACAAACAAACAGCACATTACCATATTTTTAAATTAAACAAAACCCTGTAAAACTTATGTGATGAATTAGTGAAGCCCGGTACATGTGCACTATTTTGAGGTATATAATTTACGACCACACTTGGCGTTTATGCTAAATTAGGTCCTATGTTAAAAATAAGCTCTTTATTAAAAACTACTAAAGCAAACAGACGGTGTAATCGGGTATACTTTACCGACTTAAAATATCAAAAAACATAATATTTATATAGCAAAATGTAGATAGTCAACCATAACAAAAAGATCTGTTTTTAAATATGTTAATTATGTCACCGATTTAAAGGTCCCACATTCCACACTACAGCGGCTTACACACGCTCAAAAGTTTTGACAAAAAAAATTTTGACAGGTTTTTGGATTAGTAGATTTTTTTTTGCGCAAACTGGGGATTGCACAAACTGTTTTGAGCTGTGTGTGGCAACACGTCAAAATATTCCGCAACTTTTCATTCTCCGTCCGGACGTCTTCGCGTATAGGCCTACATCAACATGGTCCCAACAAAAAAAAGAAAACAGTTCCTACTGGGGGTCATTAATCGCTAAAGACAGCTCCACGCACTTTGGAAAATCAAAAAGCAATGATTACAGAATAAGAAATCACAAGCGTAGCGTATTTTGACATTAAACACTCGCCCCCTGCCAGCTGTTTAATTCAGCAAGTAAGGCTACCAAACTTGTATCAATTTCAATTTTAAAAAGTATAATATGCAGTCCGCCGAAAATAAAATAAATACATTTCAAGAGAGGATTAACTTAACTTTTTCCGGCTCCAGAGCTAGTGCAAGGGTCAAGGCTGTAGGTCAGTCCATGGCGAAAGCTTTGGGTTAACTAAATATTGCATCAAAAAGTTTGCATCGTCTGTGGCGACAGAGAAGTGTCAAAAAAATTGACGTCAACTTTTTTGTCAAACATATTTTCATTACATCGTCAACCTTGGAATAGTAAATATGCCATCCATTTTGAAAAAAATGACCAAAAAAGTTACCAATCTTCTGGGGTCCATACACGATCAATAATTCCGTCAATATTATTGACTCAATATATTGGCTCAACATATTGATTCAATAATATTGACAGGAATTGCCCACACGCGAGTCAATATTTCCATCAATAATTTCATAATTTTTTGGTCATGGATGCCATGTTTACTCTTCCAAGGTTGACGATGGAATGAATATATTGACGCAATTATTGACAAATTATCCACACACGATCAATTGTGTCATTCAATAATTGACCATCCCCCAATATATTGATGAACCATCAATAAAAATCGAAATGATTTTGATCCGTCAATATATTGACGCAATGATGGTCATTGACAATATTTTACCTCAATATAGCCCACACACGTTCAATATTATTGAATCAATATGTTGAGTCAATATATTGAGTCAATAATATTGACGGAATTATTGATCGTGTATGGACCCCATTCGACGCAATGTTATATTTTTAAAAGAATGTTGCGTCGCAGATTAGTAAGAAGAAAACGAAAACATAAAAAAGGCGTTTTGGGTTAGGAAGATCAACAGCGGTCGTAATCGACGCCTTATACCTATGAACCACCTGTTTGCCGTAAGAAAATCCTGGCAAGCGAAACTTTTCTTCAAGACTGTTTGCATACTGTGGCGACGCCATTTTGATTGATCAATTATCAGTTCTAGTTCCTAGTGCGCGTAGTTTTGCGCATGCCCAGATATAAGTTTGCGGGCAAATTTATAGGCCTATATAGTCTGAATTTTTCAAATAAATTTTGTTTTTGTATATTTGCAAACTTTATTAACAGAAGGGCATAATTTCCATTTCGTTTATTCCATCCACAACTTAATTGTAATTCGTTGCGTGGAATTATATGCATAAGGCATGCACGGGTCATGCTTATAAGAAATAAAACAAACTGTATCAACTTGACGGCCTTCTCTTAAGGTTAGACCTAACACTGGGGCCTGTTTTACGAAATTTTAACCAAGATAAAAATCCAAATTTTAGTAATTTGATTGCATAATATTAGATTAATTTTAGTGCTTAACCAATCAAAATTGAAGCATCTAGTAAAATTTGGATTTTATCTTTAGTTAAGATTTCGAGAAACAGGGCCCTGATGTCTAAAAAAAACAGAAAAATAATTGAATTATGTTCAAACTTCACTAAATTACTCTATTTCTTCAAAAAAAAACATTGGCTCGAGGTCCGGGCATAGTGTAATCTGACTACCTTATATTTGAAAAGTGCTATTTTTCCAGTAATTCGACCCTTCTTTCAAAAACAGACTACAATCCAAATCAAAAAGGTTTGGTTTAATGAACACAATATTCTAATGTTACACATTAGTAAATTTTAATGGCAAATATCGAGATACCCGAGTACGTTAATTTCATTTTTCAGTTGATAATTATCTAGAATGGTACATTTCGCAATACGGTTCCTGAATAAATGACCAATAACAACATTATTAAAGTAATAACTTCAAAGCTTAATGAACAAATGAAGAGATCATAAAATAGTTTAATATGTCACACTGATTAAAGTTTTATGTTTCTTAAGAGGAAATTGATATTTATCATATAAATATAAGATTTTTGTCTTACTTTTAGAACTGGAATATACAAGTCTCAATTCTACGGAATACAACAATTTTACTGCTTGTTACTGAGCGACGTTACGACTAGGTGTCTCTAGTTTTTATTAAACACAGTGCTAACATATGAAAATATAACAACATAATATACATGTACATTGTGTACGACAATACTTGGTAAATGCTGACCAAAACCAGAGATACCATTCTAATTATAAGCATAGTAACTGTCCTGGAAACGGGAGGAAACCTAGAATTCCATATGTACAAATTGGTATTTATAATATAATGGTATCTAAGGAATTACAACAATATACATCAATTAATTAAAGAGGAAAAATTAAAATATAAAAGACATTGCAATAAAATAAAACAATTAATATGCCAGCTGTCCGATGTCTGCCATAAGATTAGTAACCTAGCATCTGATTTAAAATGTGGGATTAACAGAAACAGAAGAATAATAGATATGTTTAATTGAATGAATGAATTATTGAAAGAACGAATTAGATTTGGTAATATTGAATTAATTTATAGATCAGTGTTGTATACTTCCGATTCTCGCCAATGTCGAATTCTTTATGGAAAATATCATTTTCACCAATATTTATTTTCATTCAATTTTACCTCTGCGTAATGAAAACCCGAAAAAGATTTTTCGCATGTTGTGTTCTATGTGATAATGCTAATATTGAAGTCCTATGTTCATTGATAGCACCATTCCAGTATTAAGTAGCCCAGTTAACCATCGTTTACAGTGGCCCACTAGCCTGAAGGTCGCCGGTTGCTTATAAATTTATCACCATTATACTTTTACAATTTTCTTTCCAGATTAAAGAACCATGTCTGGAAAACGACAACTCCTCCGTGCCGTTGGTACCAATGTTAAATCTTTATCACGACGTGTTTACGACACTCCATCAGAGGTCACTGCCGTGTCAAGATGTACTTATGATGCGACGACGAGCACACAATTATCAAAATGCCCCTTTCAACCGGCAGTTGCCGAGACTTCATTTAATACATCTTCTATAGGTGTTATCCCACCAGCTCAGATTACCCGCGGTCTAGCAGCTATCCCAGGACCTCTACCATTTCCGCTTATTGGAACTATGTATCAGTATTTCCCAGGAGGTAAGTAGTTTTAATATGACCAGATTAATATATTGATTTGCTTTCTAAAGCGGGTATCTATGCCTTCCCTTAGACTTGTACGTCGAACGATAGACTCAATATTAAATGGACCATCCCTAATTGTTAAATAATCTTTGAAATAAAAGTCCGTGTACGTCAGTGTTTTCGTTTAGTGAACTGATAATCTATTGCCGTTCCTTTAAAGGACTATACAGTGCATGACACACTTGCGGTACTTGATAGCGAAAGGTAGATTTTTCTCAAATCTGGTTTTACTCAGACACCATATAATGCAGCTTGTGACACCAGTCAACATTTCCAGATGATGACAGGCGGGTTTAAAGGACAAGATTGGTGCCAGTCATTATCACATATGTGATAGAGCTGGTTAAACACATTCCAAATATACTTTTAACGCAGAAATCATTGCTACGATAGCTGAGTAATACACGTGTCCTGAATCAGCAGTGACGGAGCGAAAACGAAAACACGAGTGGTCAGTGGTCACTATATGGGACTGTAAGAGGATATCTGACAAATCAATAAAATAATAGAATGTCATTAGATAAGAGAATACGAGAAAAATAGAAATAGTGCGTGCATTCCCTTGTTTATATTCATTGTATACCTTATAAAACATGTTAATGCACGGACTTTTTCTGTTTTTCTTTCGTGTTCTCTTATCTAATGACATTCAATTACTTTATTGAATTGTCAGATATTCTCTTTTTACAGTCCCATATAACAACTGTTGATCTTCGAAGAAATTATTAGTAAGTAGAAATTCGGCCGTGTGTTTATTATCACTCGTCGAATCAGTCAGTTAAATAGAACGGCCACTGGGGTTTACTTTTAGCTACGTCACTGATGATTCGGGGAACGTGTATTACTCAGCTATATTGAGTCAGCTTCTCGCCCCGACGGACGACGGTAGAGGATTTTAGGGACTCTTAACACAGAATTAAGCAGTTTTATTCCCCAAAATCTAATCGAGATTGTACCTTTATATTAAGACGTGGCTGCCTTTGTTCCAATGTCGAAAGGTCAGTTAGAAACCAAACTAAATTAAATAAACAAACTTCAAGTAGCTAAGTCTCTAACTCAATATCACCAAAAGTCTTCGACATTGAAAATTATTTGTCAATTTAAATCAACATTGATGCTGTGATCTTACCGGAAAAAGATTGGCTTCTTAATATCCAATATCCAAGACAATCTTTACCATAACGCGCTTCCGCCACATTTGTAACAAGGGACTCGAAGAACGAGGCTAGAGATATTCTACCAAACTAAACGGCGTGCCATATTCTTATTTTGAGAGCATGCGCAATACATACTATGTAGACTGGGATGACTAGACACTATAAATTGGCATTTAATTAGATTGAGACTTCTTGCATATTCGCCGAACACAACTGATTCGAAATTAGAGTAAAAACGGTCCCAAATATTAGCGATTTAGTTCCTCAAATATTTCGAAACAACAATTTAATGTACAGCTCAACCAACCCAATTTAAAAGTACCCTCTGACCCATTTGTGTCAATTTCTAGGTCCAAAATATTAGCGATTTAGTTCCTTTAATATTTCGAAAAAATAATTTAATGTACAGCTGAACCAACCCAATTTAAAAGTTCCTTTGATCTAAATCACAGAGATTAAGTTTCTTTTAGATCCAAGGTGACAATATAGGACACGATTATATGGTACTAAATTATTGTCAAATCATTTTCAAGCAGAGATAAAGAGAAGCAAATTCTAGACGAGACGTGTATCCGTAATAATAGTAATAATTTGTTTTCACTGGAATTTTGTCCGGTGTATTTCATGACATTGCACCAATTAATCATCGAAATTACAGAGTAGCTATTAAATCATGGAACTAGGGCATTGCTGTTAATAGCTAGAACATGATGTCAAAATTACATCCAATGGCGCCCTTGGTTTTGAGATATATCCCTTTATTAAGAGGAAGTAATTTAAATGCATTACATACTACAGTCAGTTCAAATATTTCAAATGATTCCTCGGAAGTATACAACGTTTATAAGTAAATGCCCTGTTAGTCAGCATATATGTTTGTCTCGAAGCTCTCTATTTGGAAGCTTTGTGTTTATCCAAACGTACAATACCGGTACATTCTACTGAGTTTATTCTACGTGCACCTCGTGACCTAACTATAATATAGCCATTATGTGTCAATATTATATCCGATATAAAGGTGCTCAGGGATATTATAATGTTGTTGTCACCAAGGAAAATAAATGAAATAGGGTTTAATGTCCTACTCTTCTGCACCTAACCTGTGCTACGAGGAAAATTGTAGCCCGGGCAGCGGCGCTACGGCCTACACTTATATAGATTCCAACTGCCAAGGGATCTTTTACGTGTACGCCAATGTGTACACGGGACCTCTGTTTTTCGTCCCATCCGAACGACTGGGCAGCTGTCCTTGTCGGGTCCTCCGTTCTGCACCACTGACAAGTGGGAACCACGCCGGATCGAACACCCGACATCCAGGCTAGCGAGCCAGCGCCTTACCTACTTACCCACGTCGCCCCCTTGTCATCAAGGAAGATATCCCTAACTCTCCGGAGCGTGAAACTTCACTACCCAGGCTAGTCCCGAAATGACCTAGTTGTGTTGAGTGGACGTTAAACCCCATTTCTCTCTCTCTATCTCTCTCTCACTACCCAGGCAAAATTGTCCTCGTAGCAAAATGCAAGGCGTATAACTGTGCAGAAGAGTAGGGCGTTAAACATCTGTCAAACCCCACAAACCGCGGTACTAAATGATAGAATATCTTATTGGTAATGTTGAATACAACTTATGGCTTAATCTTTTCCAGGCCAATTATATGGTATGTCATGGTATGATAAATTAGCAAAGCTACAAGAACTGTATGGAGATGTAGTTCATGAAGCTGTTCCAGGAGGGCTGCACATTGTTCATTTGTATAACCCAGATGATTTCCTTGAAGTGTTCCGAAACGAAGGGAAATACCCAACCCGGGATTCATTTTTCATGTTGAGACGTTTTAACGATAAATATAACGATGGAGTACAAGGCATTATCACAAGGTATTTGATTTCTCCTTTAACCCCAACAAAATCAGATGTTTTGCAATTATATCGCTTTTTATTTTGCATTTTATATTTTTTCAAACGTAATTTTACCTTAGATCTGACATACTTTGTAAATGTGCCGTATTCATAGTTAGTGGTAAACTGAAACCTTTGTGTTAAGTTAGTACTTCAGTGTTGTAGTCTTTCGTCCCCCAACTATATACTAGAAGATCTGGCTTCTGAAATCCAATCGTTTGCTCTAGTTAGTTATATAATTAGGAATGGCAATGTGTGACGTGCACAAAGCAAGGCCAGGTCCTCAGTGACCGAAATCATAATATTATAATGTTAGTCAAATAGGTGTATGTGACAAAGAAAAGTGTCGTCTGTCCAACCTCGTGGGTTTTCTCTGGGTCCTCCGGTTCCCTTCCACTGCTAAAGATCCCTACGCGCAAGCGAATTATCGAAATAAAATTAAACAATAATTTGTGTCGAGTGGACGTTAAACCCGATTTCTCTTTCTCTCTAAATAGGTGTCTAATCTAATCATACGGCCAATCACGTTAGCTGATATGTAGGCAATGTCTGTTTAATACGCTTGATAATGTGCTATCAAATGATCGTCATTAAAACCGGCGACCCCCCCCCCCATCTAACCATTATCGTAGCTTCAAGTTTTAAATAAGGACTTTAAGAGATCATAGTACTACGTCACTCAATGGACATCTTATACCTCACAAGGTACGGTGGATGTCGCGGAAACACTTGACGAATTTTGTGTGCCGTTCTAGGCTGGCACAATGGGCATATTATTTAACTCTTTAGAGAGGCTTAAATAGGTATCGTATTCAAATTAGAATTTTGATTTTAAGACATATTAGTTATATTTTACTTCACTAATATTAATATTCCTGTATTTTGCAGCTCGGGTGAAAGTTGGCAAAAAAAGAGAAGTAAGATTCAGGGCAAAATATCTAAACCTAAATCTGTTCGAACATATCTTCCCGGGCAAAATCCAGTAGCAGACGACTTCGTAACATTCTTACGACATACCCGGAATAACGAGGACATTGTTGAGGATTTGTTACCAGACTTGTACAGATTTGCCACGGAAAGTAAGTCCCATAAATTGTTTTTAAAATATTGAAACCTTCACCTTCCATTTGTTAATTTCGAGTCAGGCGATGCCTTTCCCCAACTCTAAAAATTTAGATATGTTGTTTATAAAGAGAAACTTAAGGAATGTATTTAGTTCGTGTATATTCATGTCAAATGAAATGAAATGGGGTTTAGCGTCCTACTGTTATGAGCCTAGCCTGGGCTTATAGAAGACGGGCATACGCCATACAGTGTTTTGTGAGGGGAAACTGTGCCCGGGAAGCGGCGCAACGGCCTCCTCTTATAAGGAATTCCAACGGCCAAGGGATATTTTACGTGCAAACCAATGTGTACACGGGGCCTCGGTTTTTCGTCCCATCCAAACGACTAGACAGCTGTCCTTGTAAGGACCTCCATTCTGTATCACTGACAAGGGGAAACCACGCCGGAAAATCGAGATAAACTTTCTCGGTCAATGAAGGGATCGAAACTTGACCTTACCCACGTATATTCAAAGATTAGGTACAGGGGTATGTACAAAATAACCAATATAAACATATATTTTACGGTCTAACTTTTGTAGGTATTGCTGTTGTGTGTTTCAACAAGCGTCTAGGAGCTCTAGAGATCAACAGTAAGCCCGGGAGTGAGGCCGAACAGTTTATAAACGCAGTAAATGATGTATTATTGGCAACACAATCAGAGATGGGAAGTCTACCTCTGTACAATTTGTATGATACACCTATGTTTAAACAGCTAAGCAAAGCTCAATCCTATATAAATGAGTAAGTACTATTCTTTTGGGTCTACATCATAAAGATTAGTCGTAAGATGTTTCTTGGAAACCACATTGGTTCCTCGTGACGTCTCAGCCTAGTTTCCCCATATCAGTGGTGTAAGACGGGGGAGGGGGTTGGCACAGAAAGTTGTCCAGAATAAAATCACTCCCATAGCCTACTGCATGCTGTATGGTCCTCTTTATTAGCCGCAAAGTAAGACGCTAAACCCCATTTCATTCATTCTGTTAATAACTGGGTTGCTAACTCTAACTTCCTGGTGCAGTTTGGTTACACAGTTGCTTCTGAAATCTGAACTATCTTCACATTTAGTTGTAACGAATATCATAAACGACGCAATGTATGCTTACTATTACGAAAACATATGATACAAGCCAGGGGCCGCGGAGCCGGGGGGGGGGGGGGGTAGGGGGGCTTTAGCCCCGGCAATGATTTTAAATAGTGAAAATAAAATGTCGCCAAAAGCTCAAAAAAGCCAAAAAAGGTTAGGGGGGGTATGGTCAGTAGCCCCCCCCCCCCGAAATCGGGCCCGCTCCGCGGCCCCTGATACAAGCTGCCAGCTGCGCGCACTGTTAGGCTTAGTGGTACCTGGTATTCTGACATAGTAAGGTATGTTCTGGGACAGAGGCAAAATGTTCCTTTTGTCGTGGATTTATATTCCCATACTGTTCGTAGTAATATTTATATTTGTTTATTAAATACATTATTCCTATATTAGTAAAATTCGTCTTTATAGAGTAACAATTAAAAATGCAAGAGAAGCGATAGAGTATTGTAAATCCAAAGAAATCCACGAAGATGACGACGAAGAATCAAATATCCCAACTTATCTGAACAAATCTTCATTCACGGACAAAGAGTCTTTTACGCTGATAGGTGATTTCTTCTTCGGTGGTGTTGATACGGTTAGTACCAATATATGTTTCTCATTTGTCTGGCTAGGGTTAGGGTCTTCTACGACATTTTTGATTAATAGAAATGAAATCAAATGGGGTTTAGCGTCCTACTGTTATGCACCTAACCTGGGCTAATGGAAGACGGACATACGCCACACAGTGTGCTACTCTTATATCGAATTCCAGCTGCCAAGGGATCTCTTACGTGACGCCAATGTGTACATGCGACCTTGGGTTTTCGTCCCATCCGAACGACTAGACACCTGTCATTGCCAGACCCTCCGTTCTGCATCACTGACAAGTTGAGATAAACTTATCGGCTATTGCAGGGATCGAAACTCGACCTACAGGCTAGCGAGCCAGCGCCTTACCCACTTCGCCACGTGATCCCCTGCTTTAATAGAACTCTGGATAAGGGATTGGGATGTGGTGTATAATTAAACGGTTTACAAATCTTGAATTCTTCGAAGAAAACCCCGCTGTCGGTGACCAAATCATGAAATTACTTTACATGGACAATTGAATTATTTTGGGTGTATTAATGTTTTACAGACGAGCAATTTGATTGGCTTTGTGATGTATAATTTATGTAAAAATCCCAGCAAGATGGAAATCTTAAGACAGGAAATCGAAGAAGTCGTCGGTCAAGCAAGAGAGATAACTTCCGAGAACTTAGACAGATTGCCATATTTAAAAGCTGTAATTAAAGAATCATTAAGGTGAGTAGATGGACCGCACCAATTTAGCTACATGGCTTAACGGGGGTTATGAATTTGATGGGCTATTTTGGTAGTAATTTCACGCGGCCAAGTTAGGAGAGAGAGAAAAACGGAGTTTAACGTCCGGTCGACCCAAACTAGGTCATATCGGGGCCAAGGCCAAACAAGACTCTTCCACGTTACATACATGTACATGCCCACTGTTATAACTATCGTCTCGAATAATATTGCAGATAGTAACTTTATAGCAATGTGTACATCATGTGAGTTCATTATATGATTTTTTTACAGGGTAAATCCAGTATCCGCAGGAAACTTGCGAACACTGGCTTCTGAAGCTACATTTAGTGGTTATGACGTTCCTGCTGGGGTAAATATTTTAAATATCGTTTTCTTTCGCGAAATATAGACTAGAAGAAACTTTTTTTATCGTTCAACCCCCTCATTCTTGTGAACTAGTCTTTCAATCTCATTGATTGGATTTCGTTGAAATCTAGAATGTTTCTTTATTATTACAGTCATTCAATCAAAACCGAACATTAACGATATCCATGATGCAATCGATTTGGCAAATCCATCGAAACCCCAACAATTTTACTTATGAATGGATTCTGATTAACCTTGAATTATACCTTCATTAAAATTGTCAATTTCCCAAGATGGGTTCCGTTTCCAAAGAATTAATTAACCTACAACAATTTGTCTGGTCTATGGTTTGAAGCGCAATAAAACATTGAAATTGCCGCCATTATCACAGTCACGCTCCTGGGTGCGAATATAAGTGCCATTTCGACATCAATGCCATCTGCACACATTTAATTACCTAATTTTTAAATGTGAACGGGTATTGTTCCTATGTGGATATTAAAACATAATCGTTCGTTACAATCTGCGGCGTCTTCTTAACAGCAATGGTGTACTGTTAGTCCAAATCTACAATGACGTACTGCTATAGTCCAAATACTACTATTGCTGTATTGCAAGACGTCCATATTGCCATGCCCATCTGTGATGGTGTATGATCTTCCTATGTGGAGTTCTGGCGAGAACGTTACTGCGCACGTTTTCAGTCATTCATTATTTTACATGATATCCAATCGGCCTAATATTTGGATATATCATTTTTGCCCTTGCTATATCTTTATTCTAAACCTGTATTTCATTTTTACAGACGATGGTAGTTTTACATAACGAATGGGTTGGAAAACAAGCACAATATGTTCCTAGTCCAGATGAATTTATACCAGAAAGATGGTTAAGGAATGGCAAATATCCTCCCATTCATCCCCATGTCTTACTTCCTTTTGGTTTCGGTCCTAGATCTTGCCCTGGGCGACGTGTAGCCGAACAGGAAGCATCTCTCTGTTTGATAAAGGTAAGGATATAAAAGTGTATGTGACTATTGGGATAACGGTTTGATTGGTAGATTAAACTGAAGTTGACCAATCACAACCTGTGCATCACTGAAACGTTTCTTATATCTTGGTCATCCAGAAATACTAAACATATTAGAATTAGAACTTGGGAACGTCTTCTCTATTGCTATTGTATTTGTCTAAAAAAATACCTTAAATATGTTATTCTTTATATTTTAGGTCCTGCAGAATTTCGACATTGAATATTGTCATAGTGAAGACATGAAATGTGAAATGCAGATAATCAACAAAATTATCACTCCCCTAAAATTCCGATTTAGCGAAAGGGCACGACCATAAGTTTGGTTATTGACTATTGAAACCAAATGATTCTTCAAAGATATAACATAACTTTGATAATACCATATTATACTCCTGATATGAGGGGTTATTTCTAGGTGAGAAAGATAGCCAGTTCACAATGCTCCCAGCTGTTTTACGGAATTGTCGCTTACGGCCATCCGAGGATACTGTTTGGCTGTAAAAGGAGACCATTGTTAGTGAAAAAAAACTCTCGCGATGTATAAATATAGTTGCGGGTGTCAGGTGATGCGGCAAGAGTTAGAAGTTTTCAAATTTTGAACCGGTAAGGCAGGGTCTCAATAATAAAATTATGGTTTCTAATCATTGGTGACTGTATGCACAATGACACCGAATCGTATTGAGATTTTATATTTACAATCGACTTATGATCGATTACTGCCACACTAATTTATTGATGATCGATATATAATCGATTACTGCCACATTAATTGTATATATTGATGATCGATTTATAATCGATTACTGTCACATGATCGATATATAATCGATTACTGCCACACTATTTGTATATATTAAAGATCGATATATAATCGATTACTGTCACACCAATTGTATATATTAATGATCGATATATAATCGATCACTGTCACACTAATTGTATATATTAATGATCGATACATAATCGATTACTGCCACACTAATTGTATATATTACTGCCACACAAATAGTATATATTAATGATCGTTATATAATCGATTACTGTCACACAAATTGTATATATTGATGATCGATATATAATCGATTACTGTCACATGATCGATATATAATCGATTAGTGCCACACTAATTATATATATTACGGCCACACAAATTGTATATATTAATATTCGTTATGTAATCGATTACTGCCACACAAATTGTATATATTAATGATCGATATATAATCGATTACTCTTACTGTCACACACATTGTATATATTATTGATCGATACATAATCGATTACTGCCACACAAATTTCGTATTGTGATTTTATATTAACTACCACATTCATTACATATTGTGATGATATATTAACAGTGGAATACTGACACATCCATTTCAAATCACTAAATTTGAGCTAGCATGTGCACAAGACATAACAAGCATTCCATATTTGCTTTAGGCAACAGAAATGAAATCCCCGTGTGTACGTTTACTTGATCCGCCACAAGGGTTGATCGGATGAAAGATCTTTTCAGTTTTGTTTTGTTTTTCTTGAAGGAGGCCCAATGGTTAGCGTATGCGCGTTGTATCATAAGTTCTGTCATTGAGTTAACTGACGTGGTTTCGATTCTCTGGTATGTGACAGAGAGTAAAATCGCCAAGCCAATCATGTGGGTTTTCTTCAGGTACTCCGGTTTCCTCCAACTGCTAAAGTCCCCTACGCACAAGTCCCCTACGCCCAAGCGAATTATTGAAATAAAATTGAACCATGTTAGTCCAGAAGTGACCTAGTTGTATATATTTTACATTGTGTTCTATTGTATATCATCAGTCACGCCATACGCATGACATAAACTATATTACGTAATATGATAACAGCATGCCGCCATCATTGTTTCGATTTGAATATTATTCATTTATGTTATATCTCATCCTCTTAGATCACTTATTTTAAATGGCATTTATGTTATATCTCGTACTCTCAGATCACTTATATTAATGGCATTTGTGTTATATCGCATCCTCTCGGTCACTTATATTAAATGAGATTTATGTTATATCTCATCCTCTCAGATCACTTATATTAAATATCATTTATGTTATATATCATCCTCTCAGATCGTTTATATTAAATGGCATTTATGTTATATCTCATCATCTCAGATCACTCATATTAAATAGCATTTATGTTATATCTCATCCTCTCAGATCATTTATATTAAATGGCATTTATGTTATATATCATCCTCTCAGATCATTTATATTAAATGTCATTGTTAAATATCATGTATGACTTGTATATGTCACACAAAATGCATTTTTTGTAGTTGTATTTTGATTATTTTCAGCGAGATTGAAAGATAATAGGAGATATTCCATCTTCAAGCCGTGGTAGCCAAAGATATTATTTGCATTTAGTTAATAATATCCACATTTTTGCATTCGTCATTAGAGGTAGACACATTTGTCAAGACATTGACATTCTTTTTTGGAACTTCCTTCTTGGGTCATCCTGGTCTAATAACTAATTGAATGCAGCAGAAATTGTCCTAGATGCTAACGGCAACCGATGTCAAACTGTCTACGATATCGCTTTGAGCACAATTCGTTTTGTGACGTAGACCTAACGGCTGCCATTTTGGAACTTTTTTGTAAAAGCGGCACGTTTTCCTGTTAAAGTAAACCGGTAGTCGACTAGCCGCATCGCAAATGTATGGTTGTAGGTACATATCACTTACTGTCATAGGCCTACACCCGAGTCTAAATATAGGGTAACGGAGGCTACCGGAATCTGTCGAGGTTTGCCGAATGCTAATATTATTGGTTTTGCAATTATGGAAGCCGATAAGTATCCCTTCGTGCCTTTCATTTTCGCTAAGAAACAACGACAAATGGTCGTATTTACGCTAAGAGTTGCTAATCGGCTTCCATATTTAATAGTATCTGTATCTTTGTGTTACAAGCCAGTGCTTTGTTAACTAAAGCTAAAATCCAGATTTTAGTATATACTTCAATTCTAATTTACTATAAGCACTAAAATCAATCTGATATAATCCAATTAAATTACTAATTTGTTAAAATTTCCTGATGCTTCTAAAAATATTTTCTTATACTCAGGTAATAATATCAAGAGTTTTCAAAGTAAAACAGTACATAATTTAAATTCTTGAAATATATATGTGAACGGTCTGAGGCATGTTGTGCCTTTATTGAAATGTATAGTAAATAGAGGCATGGGGTTCGGTGCTATTAAAAACTAACTCATATGTTTTTACTATTTCACCTTTATAATGAAGTATGTGTAAACATGGCGTCAAAAATGGCGTTGTCTGCTTTCATTTTAAGTGTTGTTGTTGCGTCCTAATTCACGTTAAACATGTAAGTTTACCCTCTAATGTTGTTTGTATATAGAATAAATGTTTCTTTTATATAAAATTCTAGTCATAATTCACCTCACATGTGTAGTGTTTTGTCTGAATTATCTGCCCTTTGATGTTAGTACGTCATATATGTAGTCTACTTGCGTAAAATAATACGTTCAATTTTTTAGTGTTAATCTATAATTGGGAGCCGTGGTGGTTTAGTGCATGGTTATCTCTTGTCAGTGGTGTAGGACAGAGGGCCTGACAAGGACATATGTCCAGTCGTTCAGATGGGACGAAAAACCTAGGTCCAATGTAGGCCCATACATTGGCGTTTACGAAAAAGATCCCCC